>CM062804.1:684893592-686151509 GCA_031772625.1 Pinus tabuliformis | reverse complement strand
TTTTTACCTCTACCTCCTCCATTGTTTCCTCTACCTCTCCCTCTACCCCCTCCTCCAAACAGTGAGAATTCTCCATCTTGTTCTTCTTATGCCATTATAGTTTCTTCAAACTCCTCTGGTTCTTCTACTAATGGATTATGGGAGAGAGTTTCTAATTCTTCCTTTTCACTAGGTATTCCTGCTTCCTCAGCTACAATAGACTCCCCTGTAGAGGTGAAAAATGTCTTCTCTCCTAGGTCTATTTTAGTAGATGAAGTGGGAGAATCTTTTAACTAGGTCGCTGCCCCTTGAATTCTACGAATCCTATGGCTGAGAGTATGAGTCTGGGATGGAGGTGTATCTTTTCTAACTCTTGGTGGAGTAGGCGGAGTTATGGAAATCGAACTTCTGCCCCTAGCTATAAATCTATCCCTAGAGTCTCTTTCTCTATGAATGTCATTGTTTTGTTTTGTTGTTTTTGTTGTTTTTTTTTTTATGAATATAAGAGATAAGGCTACCTAGTTACACTTCCCTGGTAGCGACACCAATATGTTCAGTCAATTTAGTGTTCTAAATTCCTACATAAATTATCAATCTGAGTATTGTAAATTGATGAAGTGTAGTGCACTATATGTGCTAGATGACCCTTCTTACCTCACTATTTTTGAGTTTATGTTTGTTTTTGGGTTTTTCTCTTTTGATTCCTAATATTCTTCAATGTAATATACAAAATCTTAATCTACTCCTGCTAAGAATCTAGAGAAATGAAATGAGAGCTAAAAGTTCTTTAAGCCAGATTTGAAAGTAAAGTTTTAAACAAGAAAATGAAAACAAAGCTTCTCTTCTTGTTATTATGATTGTTTCCAAAACATGAACTGAAACGACTTAAAAATACTATCTAATCAATTACAAAACCAAAGCTTAAATGAGAAAATTAGGTTGCAGTTATCTATGATAAACCAAAAATGAAATACTAGAAATAAGATTACCACTATTGTCTAATATATTGTAGAATCAAAACTTAATGAACAACTAAAGATGGAATTGCAGCTATACTAAGTGAAAAACTATAATTGAAAATGAAGTTGCAACTATTCTATTATGAAAGCAAGGCTAAATGAAGTATTTTTGTCACTCTGCTACATGATTTAGGGAGAACTACCTCCTTGTCATAGCATTTTGAGAGATTTCATTCTTCATTATTCTAAGAAAAGTAAACATAGAAAAATGCATATAAAAACTCATTCATAAATGAAACATTTCACCACTTAGTTTTAAGATTAACCATCAATTGAAAGGGCTTTTGGAAATATTCATTTATAACATGAGTTACTAAACTAATAAGAAAATGGCATTGAATAGCTTAATTAAAAATCTAAAAAACTAATGAACAACATATGAAATGAATCAATTTATGCTACTGACATCAACTTAAAGATGCTGGTAAGAAACTAGAAAGTAGTGAAAACCAAAGAACTATTTTGCGCTGAAATAAAACTACTTTGAGGTAATGAAAAGATGACACAACTTGCATTATAAACATAGCTAGAAAATGATTATAAACATTATGGAAAGACATAGTGAATTTACAATTGAACTTTGAAAGACAAAACAGAAATAAAATGTACTCTTGACCATGCAAGGGCCCTCTACAAAGGTCTCAGATTATAAGCACTCAATGAATACACCAACAATGCTTCAGGTATCCATTGAAAATAGAGAACTGAGTTCTTCAAATTACAAAGCGGAAATTTGAACTATTACATAAGCAAAAACTTGAACTTGTTCTGTGTTCTACACGTTGTTATTTATAGAAAAATATACAACTATTTTGAAGAGAGAAATCAGCTACACCAAAACACATAGACAGGTGAGTATGTAGAATTCTTGTCCCTAGTTGCTTGGAAACATAAATATCTGGTAGTGGCTTGTTAGATTCCATTTTTGCAGCTGGAATATGAAGTCCGTGGCCTCAGGAAACTACTTTGGATCCCATCACTGAGAAACGTGTGCAAAACAGAGTCTTGTTTTCCATAGGTTTCTATAGTTGACTTCCCTTTGACTGGGGTCCTCCTCATTGATCTAGGCTAGATGGATAGGATACAATCCATGCTCTGATATTTTCCAAGCTACCCATGTGGTCCTTTTCTTCTCTTGACACCTATAATCTACAAAAGTGTGGAGTTGGTTGCGGAACAACCGATTAGCTGCTGAATGTGGCTGCGTTCCGTAGCTGAAAAACAAAAACCTATTCAAATAGCAAACATAACAGTATAACTTGTAAATCACTGAAATATACTCCTTGAGTCAATGTGTAATGGTTTTTGATGATTAAGGATGCATTTTTCGTGGAAATGCAAAGAAAGAAGGATGAGAATGTTGCTTAAGGGAAAGGCAATTTTGGAACTCAACATACCCCCACTGTGAGACTATTGCATGTCGTCATGCAATCAAAATTGTGAACTCCCTCCTCCTACTACATTTGCTCTGAGACTTCAGCCAAAACATCCAACCTCTTCTTGCTTTTCTTTGCTACAACTGCCATCCTAGTCTTCCTCATGAGAAATCTATACTTCAGGTTAATTAGAGCCATGTTTAGATTCTTTTTTTTTCCTTTTTAGCTTTCTATTCTTCTTGTTCCATATACCCAAATGAAGCATAGTGTTATCATGGATAATCTTATCTAACTTGCTTTTTTATTTTAATGCTTCATTTTCCCTCTAGATATTCCTATTTAGAACTTCTAGCTCATAGATTTCTTGCTTAAGTGAGCTAGTCAAAGTCTCTTGTGATGTGGTTGTCTGCTCAGTGTTGGATGAAGTCCCTTGATCCACTGATGTATTCTTTTGCTCTAGTGACTCAATGTAATCATAAATCTACTGTTGGAGTGGATCAATTCCTGGAGAGACTCGCTTTGGGTTGCTTTCAAAGTTTTGTTGAGGAGAGTGTTGTGGGCTTTGCTCAAATGAGATATTGTCTTGGGACTGAGTTGGAGTTTCTTCTCCAAAATATATGAAATGGGTCTCTTTTTATTTTTCTTTCTTCATTTTGCCCTTGAGTCTAGAAATTCTCCTCAAACTTTGGGAACCTATGATTTCTTCCTCTATAACCTATCTTCTTTTCTCCTTTTCCTTCTCTTTCTTGAACTGATCCCTGATGTTGACTAATCTCTTAGAAAGTAATTATTCATCCAATGATGAAGGTTTAGGAGTATTTTTGTGGACTTCCTCAACTTTTTCCTTCATATTTCTCCTTTGTTTTGTCTTCTTTCTAATCTCTGTTAATGTTTCAGAGATGGGCTCTTCTTCGCTGTTTTTCTGTGCTGAAATTTCAGTAGTGTTTTGAATGGTGAGACTGGTTTTCCTTCTCCTGCTTCTTTTTAAAGAACTTCGCTCAGGAAATTTTGGTGCATCTTGGAAAAAATTTCTAATCAAATGGTTCTCCCATGTGTCTCCTACACTCTTTAAGTGATATTCAACTAAAATTTGTATTAGACCATGGTGATAAATATTGGTTTCTATGGCTTCCATTTTCTTCTGAACAGTAATGGCCATTCTCCTCAAACTATTCAACAGGAAAAAATGGGAGATTGATGGTTCCATTTTCAAGAAAATTCATCAACAGACTTATGTGATATACATACATGGAACCAAATCTTCCCTCGCTTATATTAATTTTTTGTAAAATTAATAACATGCTACTCCATTTACCCTTAAGTGCAGAGATGGGAATTCCTCTCCTAAAAACTGAAGTGTCCATACCTGGATTTTGGAGAATGACTTTCCAAGTGTCATCATGGAATTCTTTATTCTTGAACCACCTCTCCTCTACTCTTGGTAGCTTGTTTGCTTCAGCAATAAAATATTCGGTCATTGTACACTTTATGTCACCAATCTCCATGTCCATTCCATCAAATGATCTTGGAAAATGACTTGGTGATTTCTTTATGGTGACCATCGACATTTTCAATGAAACTCGACCAACCATATTTATTCAAAATTCCCTTCAACTGAGGATAGCCTTCCATGTACTTCACTCCTGTAGCTTTTATTTTGAAGATGAGACCCATCACTTTTGTTCTCTGCTATTCTTCAAAATTCCCTTCACTGTCTGAAAAATGAAGTGACTGCATAAAGAAGACTGTGTATACAGCAGTGTAACAGCTAGTATATGGAAGAAAAGATAGCTATGGATATGGGGATGAAATGACAGAGACTATGAGCATGAAATAAAATGGTTGTATATACAGGGTATACGAAAACAGAGATGCTATATTTGAAAACAGAGTGACTGCTATACACAGAGAATACGTAAACAGAATGACTGTGTGTTCAATGTAACAGCGTGTTTATATGCACAAGAAGGCTGCAGAGGTATAAGAGAGAACTCGGTATCATAAATGAGAAATAGGGTTTTGAAGAGTCGTATTCAAATGGGTTGTCATGAATCTGACCGTTTAACAGGTGTGCTGGAGAAGTATAGTTAAGTACAAGTCAAAAATGGAGGCTGCACCATTAGACTGTTAGGCATTAAAGTCGGAAGGTGTGGTGGAATCATCACGGTAATCAAATCTCATAATGATACATCAAGGAGTAGTGTGATTATATGAGTTATACAACTTATGTTTTGTATTGCTATTTGTAATAAGTTTTTTTTCTTACCTCTAAAACCATACCTTTCGCTTGCTAATCTTTTGTTGTTTGCTTCTGTAGGTGCTTAGATGTTGATATGTCTTCAAAAGTTGTTTTCTCCTCCATTACCTGCATATGAAATTTATTATGAACTGGCCTCTTTATTCTTGAACTAATGATCAAACTATTATTGCGGAGTCAGATTGGCTGCACAACAGGATTAGCTACGGAACTGGAACAACTGCAGAACGTGAGAACAACTGTAGAATGTAAAATAGAGAATAAATGTGACTTTATGAATGAATGAAATGGAGATGACTATGTGGATGAAAATATGACAAAATGGAAAATGAAAAATGGAGATGGAAGAAATGTTGGAGAAGAAAAATTTATTGGTGGAATATGGTAGTGGAGTGAAGTGAAACTTGTAGAAATGAAACAAAATGAAATGAAATAAAACAATGAATTTTGCAGAATACATAATGAGTCACCATATTTTTTTGGAAAATATAGGGTGTCAGAATCTTCTGATTTTCACCCTGTATTTTCTGTATAAGCATGCCAATCAGTGATTGGTTTTCAACCTTATACAATTTTTTTTTTTAGATATGATGAAAAGAACAAAGACTAAGTTGGTGGAGAAGAAGGATTCTTCTTCACCAACTTCATTTTAGAATTATTTTGAAAGATCTTGATGAACTCCTCCTTTGAGATTGGTTTTTGATAAATTTTCAACCTATGACCATTCACAAGGAGAGGAGTTTGATTCTCATCTATTGTTCTGATTCTTACTGCTCCATTACTGAAAACTTTTTCAATCTCATATGGCCCAAGCCAATGAGTTTGAAACTTTCCTTGAAAATCCTTAAACTTTGAATCAAATAACAGTGCCCAATATCCCTCTTGAAACCTTTTATCCTTGATGTATTTGTCATGCCACTTAGCCCTCTGTTGTTGAACTAGACTAGTTCTTTGAACAACCTCTTGTCTGATTTTATCAAGTTCATTCAACTGCTCCAGTCTATGCTTTTGAGTCTCTAATAATTCCATCCCCAATTGGAATGCAATCTTGAAAGTTTTGACTTGGAACTCTATGGGGAACAAGACTTTCTTTCCATAAACAAGTTCATAGGGTGTATGTCCTTTTTTATTCCTCTATGTAGTTCTATAGGCACACAAGGCTTCAGGAAGCCTTTCTGTCGAATCTCTTCTATGTAGATGCACAATCTTGGTGAGGATTCCTTCAATCACTTTATTTGTAGACTCCACTTGACCATTTGCTTATGGATGATAGGGAGTGGATTTCCTATGCTTGATCTTGTACTCTTCCATAAGCCTCTCCATCATGTTGGATGTGAATTGAGCTCCCTGATCTATCACAATTTCTCTTGGAACACCAAAGTGAGTAAAAATATCCTCAAAAAGAAAACTAACTACAGATTTTTCGTTAGCAAAAAGTAATGCTTTGGCTTCTACCCATTTGGTGACATAATCAGTGCATACCAATATATACTTTTTTCTGATTGGATGGAAGATTAATAGGTCCAATAAAGTCTAAAGCCAATTTTTCAAAGGGTCCGATAAGTACTTGAGGTTGTAATGGCATTTCATTTGAGGAAGCAGGTTTTCCTACCCTTTGGCAGCTGTCGTACCTTCTGACATATTCTTTAGCATCTTTGAAGATGGATGGCCAATAATATCCTAAAGAAAGGACATTATAGGTTGTCCTCTTGTCAGAAAAGTGTCTACCACATGGCTCGTCATGACATGCTTTGAGAATATCAGGCATTTCATCTTCCCTGACACACCTTCTAATCATAAGAACTGGCCCTGTTTTATACAATTCATTAATGATCCATGAATATTTTGCACTATCTTGAATTATCTTTCTTTTCTCTCTAGGAAATAAATGTGAAGGTAACTTCCTTGTAACCAAGTAGTTAGCGACATCTGGAAACCAAGGTGTTTGAGTAGTTACTGCAAATAGATATTCATTAGGAAACTTATCCTCATCTAGAGAGTCTTCTTTGATATTCTAAATCTTGGACACGAAATCAACAACTGTGTTTTGCTTTCCAGGTCTATCTAGCACAGTAATGTTGAATTCTTGCAAAAGTAAAAGCCATATTGTAACTCTGCCATTAGTAATAGGTTTATTCATCAAATATCTAATTGCAAAGTGATCTGTATGAACAAAAGTTTCATATCCTATTATGTAGTGTCTAAACTTGTTAATTGCATAAACAACAACTAAGAATTCTTTTTCAGTCATAGTATAATTCAACTTAGTGGGAGTCAAATTTTTACTTGTGTAGTAAATGACATAAGGAATCAAATCTTTTTGTTCCAGTACATCTCCTAGAGCTGTATCTGAAGCATCTGTAGAAATATGGAAAGGAAGTTTCCAATTTGGTCCTCTCAAGATAGGTGCTTCAGATATTTTTTCTTTCAAGGTTTCAAATGCTAGTTGGCAATTGTTGGGTCTTTAAATTTTCATTCATTTCCATTACACTTTCACTATTATGTCCATTATATCACCTCCATTTCACTACTATGTCACTACATTCGTCCCACTTTCATTATCAATGGGCCACATTTATGTTTTTCCAAACTTTATTAATTCTTAGCATTTCTAAGTGAATTTCTGGTTAAAAATTAGAAAATAATGTGCATATGCTTATACCTAACAAGTGGGTTGAGATTGTTGACATGTGTAGGTCAAAAGGAGGCTTCTAGAAGACCTTTATGTGGCACCCTAAGGCCAAATTCGAATTTGAGTGGAGAGAATCATGAGGATATGTGTCACCTCCTAATATTATTGAAACTCTAAGAAGACATGTGTCTTATCAGTTCCTATTTTGATTAGGAATCTGGAAGTAGAGGGAGAGATTCATGGACTCTCATTAATGAGATGGCTTCTTATCTTTTTGTATAAATAGGAGATCTCTCTCCTTCATTTGTTAGCTTAGCTTTTTAGTTCTCAAGCTTGTAGCATTTTGGTAGCTCTTTAGCTTGGAGCTTGTAGTCCTTCTATGATGGCTTTGGAAATCTTTGGAGAGCTTTGTTGTACTTTGTAATTTTGAAGAATTTGAATAAAGCTTTGATGTTCTCAACATGGAAGGAGATGTGAAGTAGATGTCATGAAGCATATTAGAATGTAAGGTAGAGTAGATTTTATTTTGTAGTTTAGCTTTGATTCATTCAAGTATGTCATTTGATTGCTTTCAAGTTTGATAAATTAGAGTTTCCATTCATTCAATTTTAATTCGTGTAAGTGTGTTCAACTGGTTTATTGTAGATTAGGTTTCTTTACATGTTTCTTGTATTTGCTTATTAGATTAGTCTCTCATTCTATATGATGATATTTCCAGAGCCTTTAGCTTAACATTGTTTTAGAAGTTAATTGGAAAAATATTGTGATTATAGGTGAGATCACTGGCTTTGCTTTTCATTAGTGTGCAATTAGATAGTTTAGATGATATTTCTTTCATGCTATATGATGATATTTTTGGAGCCTTTAGCTTAACACCGTTTTAGAAGTTAATTGGTGAAATATTGTGATTATAGGTGAGATGATTGGCCTTGATTTTCATTAGTGTGCAATTAGATAGTTTAGATGTCATTTTTTTCATGCTATATGATGATATTTTTGGAGCCTTTAGCTTAACAGCATTTTAGAAGTTAATTGGTGAAATATTGTGATTATAGGTGAGATGATTGGCTTTGCTTTTCATTAGTGTGCAATTATATAGTTTAGATGTCATTTCTTTCATGCTATATGATGATATTTCCAGAGCTTTTAGCTTAACATAGTTTTAGAAGTTAATTGGCGAAATATTGTGATTATAGGTGAGATAATTGGCTTTGCTTTTCATTTTTTTCTTTCAAGTTTGATAGTTTAGATTTTCCATTCATGCAATTTTAATTCATGCAAGTGTGTTTAACCGGTTGATTGTAGATTTATCTAACTGTGTAATTTATGCTTGACAAAATATTCCAAAAAAGTAGTCTTCCTATTTTCTGATTGGTGAATTGGAGCATAGAGAACACAGCTGATTAATTTTTCTTTACATGTTCTTTCTTTTTGCTTAGTAGGATACTCATTCATAAGTTCATGTCTCATTGAGTCTTTTTAGTTCCTTAAGAATGAAATTGGCGATATGTGAAGTTATGAATGGGACTTGATTTTTTTTCTTTCCTTCTTTTCTTAGACATTTTGCCAGCTTAGATTAATCTAACTGTTCAAAGTTTTGTTTTGTTTCATTTTTTCTTTTCTTTAGAAACTAGATTCTAACATAAGAAACAAAACCCCCAAAAACAACATAATCTATAAAACAACGAAGTAAGAAAAATGTTATCTAAGCACATATGGTGCACCACACTTCATCAGTTTATGATACCCGGATTGATAATTTATGTAGAGCAATTTAGGACACTAAATTGACTAAACATTTTGGCGCCGTTGTTGGGGAAGTGTAATTAGGAGACCTTATTTCTTACATCTAAAAAAAATTAATAATTTATTGAGTATGCTCTCCTCCTACACTTTGTGTGATCTAGAGGATCAAAAAAAGAATTGTTACGTTAAAAAAAAAAAAAGAAAAAAAACGCGGACAAAATAAACTTCATCATTTCATTTGATTCAATATAAAATAAAATAAAATAATAATAAAAAATAATGAAATCCAACTGCTTTGATAGGTTCAACTGTCCAAGATTGACTAGTTATGGTTTGTAGTGGCCCTCAAAACACTGTGTCCTATTTTAATAAGATTCTGTAAATTAGCTGTGGAATGCAACGTGATTCCGTAGCTAACTGTGAATTCCGCAACTAATTCCAAGGTTTAGCAGGTTACAAGCATCCAATGAAGAAACCGACGACATGGGCATCTCTGGAATTGTTCCGACATGGATCCTATCCTAGTCACTCAGCCCAGATTGATAAAAAATCAGCTTAAGACCTCAATCAAAGTCCTGTTTTTAGCATATTTACCTTGAAGTCTTTGCTATCTGAAATTGAAAATCATTAATCATTCTTATAAAATTTTACAATTTCAAAAAAAAAAAACAATCAATGGCTATCTTCAATTCCAGTTTCCACTGTGGCTTCAATAGAAAATCTACATTCCTGTTTGAACCTTGGCCCTAAAACAAACTTGCAATATCATAAAAAAATGCACTGTATATGCGAAAAAAAACCAAGGGTTCAAATGTTAAACGATGAGGTAACAACGAGGAAGTGAATGCAAATTTGTAGATCCACGCTGACTCCATTAAGGGGCCTCGACATTGTCCCAACCTAAAAATGAATCAACGAGCTCAATACAATTATTGTTGCCACTTAGATTTCTGCCACCTACAAAATTTGCAATGTAAACAATCTAAGCTGCAAGCTTCGACAAAATTATTAAATCGTTGTTTTAAAAATCCAAGGTACCAATCTAAATTAAAAACAACCACCATAGCAATTGTTTAGCAACCCGTGGGTTGGGCGTCATCGTTTGATATTTCCTCTCTAGTTTATTTGTTAATAAACTAGTAGAAAAGAGAGTTGTTCCACATATCAGGTAATCCTAAATATTAAATAAACATGTGTATAATAGATCGATGGTTCTCACTGCGGATCGATGATTGGTTCATTTTTCTGTCTTCAGATAACAAACCTATGACTAATTTCTTCTAGAGAGCCACAAGAGATGGTTAGTTGCCCCAATTCTTCAGCCCTGTCATTGCGCCTGTGTAATACACCTGACAGACAAAAAAATGTGTAATAGTTGAAAAATGTCAAACTTTGAATGCAAATTATAGCCCAATAAATACAAATTAGGGAAAAAAACATGGTTTTTTCCAAAAATAGGGTCAATTAGATAACCCAAAAATATTTTTAAGGAATTTGAAGCGGTTTGGGAGATTTTTGTAGTTCTTTGAAGCCCATTTTTGCAGGCCGCGAGAGGAAAAAACTGAATTTGAATTAATAAACTGGCTGATTGATTTAATTCGGCTGCTTGGAGAGGGAAATTATGATTTGGAATAAACTATGTGCTAACAATCAATCATAATTACACATCTCTTGTTTTTAATAATTCATCTCACACCTATTTAGACGTATCCCAATTGAATACGACTATGTTTTTAACTCCATTACATGAACCGAGCTTTGCACAGATAAGCAGGGGATTGGATTCTTGAGAATCATTATGATTCACAGTTTTATGTTCTATTTTTATGGCAGTTACTTCTTGAGGCAGTTCCATGTTGAATACCAACACACCATTGTTTATCCCCTTGGCATACCAGTAGGTTGAAGTTGGATACAGCTCTTCACAGTCAATTAATAAGACGTGGCAAAATATTCAAAGTTGTTGCTAAGGATATCAAGGTGGTTACATGGCATCTGATTCCAAGAATGATCCAGAAAAGTGATTGGGAATGGAGGATTGCGTGCTGCATTTCAAAACTGATGGTTTACTATCTTTTAGCTGTGGAATGCAGCTCTATTTCGCAGCTAACTGGTAATTCCGCAACCACTTTTATACTTGTGTAGGTTACAGGTGTCGAGAGATGAAACGAGCCACATGGGTAGATGGGAAAATGCCAGTACATGGATGGTGTCCTATCCATTTGATCCAAGTCGAAGAAAAATTCCCTGGTCAAAGGGAAGTCAAGGTGTGTGTTATCACTAAGTCGCCACACTAAGTTGCCGCATGTCAAGAAAAAAAACAATTTTGAATCAATGAAATGAATAAGTTATTTACTCACTTTTCTGAACGTATTGATTAATTTTGGACTGATGATGAAAAATGAATGGCTAACTTTTTATTCAGGATTTTTAGCTACAGATATTACGCACATTCCGCAGCTAAAGCCGTTCCACAGCTGAAAAATCTCATTGTTCAAATCAGCCTAACTTTCTCATACGAAATCATATTTTGATGATTCAAGTGTCATTGGAAAGATCTCAACAAGATATACACAATGATAAATCCATCATTAGAGTTTGAAACAGTAAATAATGAAATAAATTGCTGAAAAGAAGCAACATTCAACTTGAAGCACTAATTCCAAAGCAGGTATAAATTTTTCCGATTTTTCCTTTGAGAACTTCTTTCATTAATACAAATTCTTATTTTTGTGTGTAAATATCATAACTAGATAGATTCATCACCTCTCTCCTTTGATAATCTTACATTCCATTGCAAAAGAAGTATTAGTTTTTTGCAGGTTCCAGGAGGAAGGACAAATGACTACAAGAGAATGATGTCTCTCTAAGAGACCAATTTGTTTCATAAGAGGATGATCAGCAACAAAGAGAAAATATGTTGATGAAAAGTCAGATCCAAATACTTAAAAAAAAATTAGATACTATTGTCTCCATCACATCCATACCTCATAATAAACCATTCAACTCATTTCACTTCATATTTTCCATTTACATTCACATACACTTTCCATCTCTTTTTGTCTATTCATAACCCACAAATAAAAGCAAGAGGCTCATTCACATGCTTATTGCCCATTTCCATTTCTACTCTCCATTTCCATCTTCCATTTTCATCTTTCCTTTCTTGTTATTTTCATTTCACAAATAAGCCCTGCTTCAATGCAAATTATTGAGTCCATAGTCCTTTGAGTCTAAGTTCCTTGTAAAGACATCTTAAGGCTTGCATGCCTTAATGGCAAGTTCTCATGCTAACAAACAATGGGAATATATTAATGTCCCTTGTTCATCAGATCTTCTAGGTGACTCGACATCGAAAAAACTATTCATACCTAGCAAGATGTGTTTGGGCATCTTGACTCTCATTGTCATCAATGGTGAGAGTTATCGTGTTGACTAGTGGAATCCATTAATGGCCACTAAGTCAACAATTTCCTGCTATTTTTGACATCAAAACATCTTTTCACATAGTAGGAATTGTGCCAATGAGTTTTGAAGACATGAAGACTATTATTTTTAGCATTTTGGAGCAGATTCAACAAGTTTTAGTAGAAGCAATAGAAATTCATCTTAACTCTTTATCCATGGCTCTTCTTATTCAGCCACTTGAAGAATAATATGATAATAATTTTGCATCCACCACACATACAACTCATCCATTCCAAAGGGTAAGTTAAGGTATGTCATTTTCTAACTTTTGACCACAGAATTCCATAAAAATCTAGAATGATAATTGTTGGAAAAAAATTTCTCTTCCTCATTTCATAAAATTACCAATACCATCAGTTGGGGTGGGGGGATAGGGGTGGATACATTCATATTCATATCTTTCCATGTCCATATCATATTCAGGAGCCCACATACTTCCAAAATATATTAACTATTACATTGTTATTATGAGCATACAATGGCTTTTCTAAAAGTGCTTAAAAGATAAATTGGATACAAACACAATCATGGTTGTCACACAAGAACCAACCATCATTCAATCCAATAAAGATATACTTAACAATAATAATCAAAATATCATTATGCAAAGTTCAATGATCAAAATAGAATGCAACAACAAAATATGGTTGTTACACAAGAACCAACCATGTTGCAATTCAAGAAAAACATTTTGCGAAAGTATGAAGTTATCAAATGATATCATGCAAAGTTAAGCCAAAACTTAAGGGTCAAAAGAATTAATGTAATATATATTGCATGAGGACATGCAATAGCTTTAGTTGGGGGGTATGTTGGGTCTTGAAATTGGGATTCATTTCCATTACACTTTCACTATTATATCCATTATATCACCTCCATTTTACCTCTATTCCACTACTATGTCACTACATTCATCCAACTTTCATTATCATTGGGCCACATTTATGTTTTTCCAAACTTTATTAATTGTTAGCCTTTTTAAGTGAATTTGTTAAAAATTAGAAAATAATGTTCATATGCTTATACCTAACAAGTGGGTTGATATTGTTGACATGTGTAGGTCAAAAGGAGGCTTCTAGAATACCTTTATGTGGCACCCTAAGGCCAAATTCGAATTTGAGTGGAGAGAATCATGGGATCATGAGGATATGTGTCACATATCCTAATTGTATTGGAACTCTAAGAAAACATGTGTCTTATTAGTTCCTATTTTGATTAGGACTCTAGAGGTAGAGGGAGAGATTCATGGACTCTCATTAATGAGATGGCTTCTCATCTTTTTGTATAAATAGGAGGTCTCTCTCCTTCATTTGTTAGCTTAGCTTTTTAGTTCTTAAGCTTGTAGCTTTTTAGTAGTTCTTTAGCTTGGATCTTGTAGTCCTTCTTTGATGGGTTTGGAAATCTTTGGAGAGCTTTGTTGTACTTTGTAATTTTGAAAAATTTGAATAAAGCTTTGATGTTCTCAACATGGAAGGAGATGTGAAGTAGATGTCATGGAACATATTAGAATATAAGGTAAAGTAGATTTTATTTTGTAGTTTTGTTGTGATTTCATTCAAGTATGTCATTTGATTACTTTCAATTTTGATAGATTAGAATTTCCATTCATGCAAGTGTGTTCAACCGGTTGATTGTAGATCAGGTTTCTGTACATGTTTCTTGTATTTGCTTATTAGATCAATCTCTCATGCTATATGATGATATTTATGGAGCCTTTAGTTTAACACCGTTTTAGAAGTTAATTGGTGAAATATTGTGATTATAGGTGAGATTACTGGCTTTGCTTTTCATTAGTGTGCAATTAGATAGTTTAGATGTCATTTCTTTCATGCTATATGATGATATTTTTGGAGCCTTTAGCTTAACACCATTTTAGAAGTTAATTGGAGAAATATTGTGATTATAGGTGAGATGATTGGCCTTGATTTTCATTAGTATGTAATTAAATTGTTTAGATGTCATTTCTTTCATTCTATATGATGATATTTCCAGAGCCTTTAGCTTAACACCATTTTAGAAGTTAATTGGTGAAATATTGTGATTATAGGTGAGATGATTGGCTTTGCTTTTCATTAGTGTGCAATTAGATTGTTTAGATGTCATTTCTTTCATGCTATATGATGATATTTCCGGAGCCTTTATCTTAACACCATTTTAGAAGTTAATTGGCGAAATATTGTGATTATAGGTGAGATAATTGACTTTGCTTTTCATTTTATTGCTTTGAAGTTTGATAGTTTAAATTTTCCATTCATGCAATTTTAATTCATGCAAGTGTGTTCAACTAGTTGATTGTAGATTTATCTAACTGTATAATTTATGCTTGACAAAATATTCCAAGAAAGTAGTCTTCCTACTTTCCTATTGGTGAATTGGAGCATAGAGAACACAATAGATTAATTTTTCTTTACATGTTCTTTCTTTTTTCTTAGTAGGATACTCATTACATAATTTCATGTCTCATTAAGTCTTTTTAGTTCCTTACGAACGAAATTGGCAATATGTGAAGTTATGAATGGGACTTGATTTGTTTTTATTTCTTTCTTTTCTTAGATATTTTTCCGACTTGGATTAATCTAACTATTCAAAGTTTTGATTTGTTTCATTTTCTCTTTTCTTTAGAAACTAGATTCTAACATAAGAAACAAAAACCCCAAAAACAACATAAACTATAAAACAATGAAGTAAGAAAAATGTTAACTAAGCACATATGGTGCACCACACTTCATCAGTTTACGATACCCGGATTGATAATTTAAGTAGAGAAATTTAGGACACTAAATTGACTAAACAACAATCAGGATTCCACTTGAATTCACAATCTTTTGTAAGCAATTTGAAGAGTGGAGATACTACTTTGGTAAAGTTTTATATAAACATTCTATAATATCCTGTAAATCCTAGAAAACTTCTAACATCTTTTTGGCAATTTGGAATTGGTAACTTAGAGATGACTTCAACATTTTATTTGTCCACTTTAATCCCATCTCCTGAATGTGATGTCCTAAAACAATACCTTCTGTAAACTTCATAAAGCATTTTTCATGGCTTAGTGAAAGGTTTGTTTCTTTACATATATTAAGAATTTTTTCCAAATTTTCCAAAGCTTCTTCAAATATATTACCATAGATTGGAAAATCATCCATATATACCTCTACACAATCATGTATTAGATCAGAAAAAATTCCTAGTACTTCTCTTTGGAATGTTGTTGGTGCATTAAAAAACCCCAAAAGGAAGCACTCGGTAGGCAAAAGTTCTCCATGGACAAGTAAATGTGGTTTTATCCTAATCCTCAGGTGCTACCTGAATTTGATTATAACCACTAAAACCATCCAAGAATGAGAAATACTTTTTACCTGCTAATGTATCTAATACTTGATCTATAAAGGGCAAAGGAAACTAATCTTTCAAGGTTGCTTTATTCAATTCTCAGTAATCAATGCATACCCTCCATTTACCATTCTTTTTAGGCACAATTACCAAAGGAGAAACCCATTGACTATTTGAGATTGGGTAAATTAAGTTTACATTGAGTCATTTTTGGAGCTCTTCTTTCGCAATCTCCCTAAGATTTGGATTTATTATTCTTTGAGGTTGTCTAATTGGTCTACTATTTTCCTCAATATAGATATGATGGGTACAAGCCTTAGGATCAATATATTTCATGTCGGTATACTCCCATGCAAATGCAGCAGAATGCTTTTGTAATATTTTGGTTAGCTCTTCTTGTTGTAGTTTCTTCAAATTTTTGTTTATGTTCAATGTCCTACCTGGAAAAATTTCAATTGTAGAGCTACCAAACTCTTCCATTGAATAGAGATACATCTGCTTAGACGACAAGTATTCAACATTAGATTTTTCCTGAAATTGTGCATGATTGTATTCTAAAGATGTTTCGAAATTTTCCAATGTGTTCAAATTTGACTATCTTCACTAAATTCTAATATATTAAAGATAGGCTGAATAACATCTTCATCGTCCATCCATTCCTTGTCATCTATTTCTGTGATTGCTTTTGCTGGAGGATACAAATTAAAATTCCTTGTTGAATTACCATCAGAAATGTACATGTCACCAGATCTACAACTAATAAAAGCATCAGTTGTGGCCAGCAAAGGTCTTCTTAATATGAGTGGGTGTCCTTCTAGATTATTCTTGGGAGTTAAAATCATCAAATCAACAAGATATTCCCAAGAATCTAAGGAGACTGAAATGTCTTCTAGCACACCATCTGGTTTAATTACTGATCTATCTGCAAGTTGCAGTAAGGTAGGCATGTAAAGAAGGTTAGGAAGTTTAAGCTACTCCATAGTTTGTATACTCATAATGTTTATTGTTGCCCCTAAATCAATCAATCTATTTGGAATTTCAATCCCATTTATGTGTCTTGACAATTGGACTTCCTGGATCCACATATTTCTGTATGGCAATCTTTCCCATCATGATATCTACTATCTTTCCTACCAGGTGAATTCTTTTTGTTTCTCTTAGTTTTCTTCCTGGTCTTTTGATGCTCAACTCCTTTGTGATCTTAACCAGAATCAGAATTTCTATAATGGCTTGTAACAAAATAATTTTGATACAAACATTCTTCAATTCATCTAGGAAGTCATAATTGGAAAACAAGATCTATTTTTCTACTTCTCTATCAATTTGTAATCTCTCAGGAAAAGGAGGTGTAGAAGTAGATGTTGGTTGCTCAATGATAGGAGTTGTGTTTATTGACTCTTTTTGTTTTCCTTTTTCAATGCTTTGGTTTTGGAGGGATATTCCCTCAAAACGTTTATTGACCTTTAGAGAATCATCCTCAGAAGCATCTTGTTCTTGAATGACTATGGAAGGTTTTTCCTTTTTTAATATCCTACCAGATCTAAGTTGAACATCATTAAGATCTAAAGGAGCAATCACGTAAGTAGGAAATTTTTGTCCTTCTACCATGTAAGCATTCTAAGGGTTTTTATTATTGGGGTTTGGTAATGGTTGGGCTGGTAGTTGATTTGGTTTTTGTTGAAATGGAAGTAAGAGTTGAGGATTTTGACTTTGTTGTGGAAATGGAAATGAAAGGCGAGGGCATTGATTTGGAAGTTGTGGTTGTTAATTTTGTTATTGACTTTGTGGGGGAGGATAGCTCTAATAATATGGAGGATTTTTTACCAGAGATTTTTCGGCGTAAATCACATGATATTTCATTTGTCGACGCGTTTTGAACTAACCAGTGTGGTTCATCATCAGGACAAGTTGAAGAAACAGATCAAGCTATGCATGTTAAATAGACAAAGAAAACCTCCAACAACTATAATTCATTACCAGGCAATGGCTATAAGATGGAGGATATGGATAATATTGAGCAAATCTCCCATAACTATTTTGTAACTCTTTTGTCCATGGTTAAGATTAATACTGAGTTTGAGGTTGAGGCCTGTTACACTAAAAAATGGCACCATGACTATTTACAGTTGGTATGGCTCTATCAACAGTCATACTACCCTCTTAAGCAAGTCTTATGCCTCTGCTATCCATGTCAAACTCCAAGAAAGAGAGAAAGTCTTTATAAATGTGTTTATCTCTGGGTACGCAGGTTCTCTCAAACCTTGCCTGCGGGTACGCACCTATTGTTCATGATGTCTGCGTCCAAGGACGCTCTGTATCTAAAGGGGCAGGTGTGTCCCTCTGAAAAGGTTAAAATGCGCAAGTTTTATCTTCAAAAACTTACTTGTGGTCATTTCTAGAGCATTCTAGAAGGTTGTTTGACGTGTATTGAGCGCCTCCAGATGGTTCATGCACTCCTACCAAAGAAGAACTTATCCCATCAATAAGGGAGTGATCCCATCCAAAGAGGGGACTATCCCATTGATGGTGGACCTGATTAACTTCCTCTTGAGCACTATAAATACAGGCATTGGGCCAGAAGGAGAGAGGTTGAAAGCTATACATTTGTAAGGGTAAATGCTGCAGGAATTAGGACTCCCATTTAGAAGCTTGTGAGGAGAGATTGCCATCTTTGCTTGTTCTATTTGGAAGTGGGTGAGCTTTGTCAAAGTAGAGGAAGACTCTTGTGGACCCTGGAAGGAGCTTGCACAACACCAAGGCTCAGGTTGCAATGGTTCCTTTTGATTACCTTTAATGCAAATTGGTCCATTCTTCTCAATAACTTGTTGTTTATGGGTTATTTCATGTACTCCTTGGTCTATATGTTGAATATGCTTTGTTTTATGTTATAATCAGGTGCTATTTAATTGTTTGACTGTTGGTGATTGCAGGTTTTGGAGAAAAGGAGGAGCTCATCCAGATCAACAAAGCTTGGACTTCTACAACATCGTTTGGACAAAGGTAAGAATGAAACACTTGATTTCTCATATCATAATGCATGTTTAGAGAAGGATAGTTCTAGTTTGTCTTGTTTGTCATTAGAATGTCTTAGACTTCTAGGAAGGTCGGTTGTGTCCGCACTTTTGACTGATTCCGTGTGACAAATTGGCGACTCCGCTGGGGATTTCATTGATGAGGAAAGTTCCTTTTACTGTGTCAACCTCGTTAAAAAATGAATCAGTTAGCCGAGGAAAGTTCCTTTTACTGTGTCAACCTCGTTAAAAAATGAATCAGTGTGTACGAGGATAGTTTTTTTCCTGTATCAACCTCGTTAAAAAATGAAACAGGCTAGCATGAGGATAGTTCTTTTACTGAGTCAACCTCATTAAAAAATGAATCAGGTAGATTTTAGGATATGTAGGTAGATTGTAGCAAGTAGGGTTTTGAGGATAGTTCCTGTTACTGAGTCAACCTCGTTAAAAAATGAATCAGGTATGAGCATAGTTCCTTGTCTTGTGTCAAGCTCGTTAAAAAATGAAACAAGGAGTCATGAGCATAGTTCCTTGTCTTGTGTCAAGCTCGTTAAAAAATGAAACAAGGGTAGGTTAAGTAGGTAGATTGTAGAGAGTAGTCATGAGCATAGTTCCTTGTCTTGTGTCAAGCTCATTAAAAAATGAATCAAGGATTTTAGAGCACAGTTCCTTGTCTTGTGTCAAGCTCGTTAAAAAATGAATCAAGGATTTTAGAGCACAGTTCCTTGTCTTGTGTCAAGCTCGTTAAAAAATGAATCAAGGTTTTTAGAGTAGAGTTTTTTGTTAGGTAGATTGTAGAAAGTAGTTATGAGCATAATTCCTTATCTTGTGTCAAGCTCGTTTAAAAAATGAAACAAGGGTTTTTGAGGATAGTTCTTTTCTTGTTTCGACCTCACTAAAAAATGAAACAACTCCCACAAGTCTTTCCAAGATCTTGAAAGTAAAGCTTCATTCCATCCACCTCATTGAATGCACTGAAGCTTGGGGGGCATGTACCTCGTTTTGCGTCATTATGCTGGGGGCATGTGAACTTATAATAAGCATAGTTTTTCGTTTCAAGCTTGCATAAACATGAAACCGAATCTGAGCATAGTTCTTTTCCTGTGTCAAGCTCATTAAAAAATGAAACAAATCCTCCTCTACTTGAGTCGAGAGTTTGACTAGATCTCATAGATGTTAAGTTGTATATTTAGGTTAGTTATTTCAGTTTTTGCATAATTTTCTTACAGTTTTAGGTCAAGTCTTTCAAAAGATCTCGTAACTCAAACCTTCATTTCATCCAACTGGTTGAATGAAATGAAGCTAGGGGGGCATGTGCTCTAGCAGTTATGCTTAGGGGGCATCAAGCACAGTTTTATATCTGTTTCAAGCTTGCGTAAAAATGAAACTACTTTGAAGCATAGTTTTGATCTGTTTCAAGCTTTTGTAAAAATGAAACCTATTTCGAGTCACTTTCAGTTATTTTCAAGAATCGTTAAACTCATGAAAATCCCGAGATTATTTTGCTATCTTTCATTCTCGTAAAATAAATGAAAATGCCGAGTTCTTTCCGTCTTTTCCTGCTCGTAAATTAAATGGAAAGTCGGCCATATGAGTACGTTTTTATCATTTTTTCGAACTCATTAAAACTTACGAAAAAGTGAAAACCATGAGTACATTTTTATCCCTTTTTCGAACTCGTTAAAACTTACGAAAAAGTGAAACCTCAGAGTCATCTTTTAAGCCCTTTTCTGACTCCTAAAAAATGAAAAGATTGCCGAGCGTTTCTTTTACACTCGTTAAAATGGAATTAAAAGACGGTCCCCTTATAGCTCTTTTCTGACCGTAGAATCAGGAAAAGATTGCCGGGTATTTGTCATTTCAAACTCGATACGGAAATAAAACGACGTGTCCTTGATCGCTTTTTACTTTTCAGGTCAGTGGCACTAACTATGAAAGTACTCCTTGGTCGCAAGATCAAGCGGTTCCCCCAGGTATTATTTTATACTTTTTCGGGCTTGAGGGACACAAATCTATGAAAAAGTTCAACTTGGAGTCTTCTTAAGTTTTTCAGACTCTCTAAAATTGAAAAACGCCGAGTTTCTCCTATACTGGGCTCGTTAAACATTTCACAGTAAAGGACCTGTTCAATTACAAACAGGAACGAACCACTCCTTCCTAGGGTTCGAATCAAAACTAGGTTGGACTCATCCGAAGGATGAGCTTATAATCAAGCACATGTTATCCTCCTCAAGCTTGTTAAAAATAAAGAGGTACTTGCCAGAAATGGTGGGGGAAAAGAGAGAAGAATGAGCCTATTTGTTACCTTTTGTCTCAGAAGAAACTTTATTACCACTCTTGGACACGACACTTTTCATTCGCCTGGGTTGGGAAATCCTTTACCTCACAGTTGATCAAACTACTTTGAAAGTCTTCAGCCGGGTTCCGGGGATTAACTTTGAATCGTTTATCACCAAGCCATCTGTCGTGTCGTTATGTGTTCAAGAGTTCTGCAAGTAAAACTTTCATCTGCAAAATACTTGTCATCCATTTGACCATCCCTGAGTCAGCCCTTACAGCAACATTTCTTCAACTTGAACAATGATTTCGTGTTGTGGGCTTGCCTGCAACGGGTCACTTTCTATCGACATCAGTACATTATCTAGAGAGATGACTTAGAAATCGTCAGTGCCTTGAAGTCTGCATGCATCAATGGTAGGTTTCTCGCCTTTGACATCAGTTTACATCATTGACTTTCGATCGAAGGATTCCGTGAAATGTTCGACATCAACTCATTCATTCACATCTCATGGATTGTATTGGGTACTTTGAGAACCATTGACATTACTGGTGGTCTCTCTCACACTTGTTAACAGTTCACATCATCGACTGGTAATCAAGTGGTTTCTACCATGTTCGACATCGACTCATTTATTCGCATGGCTAGAATCGTACCAATTCGAGAAGTAGGAATGAAGACCCTAGATCGAGTCTTTACCATCCAGGCTGCGAGGAGTTTTGTATTCATTATCTAAGTAGATTAATCATAAACAGATGGCTGCGCCCATACTGTGTCTACAAAAGTCTACAATTATGATGTACTGCAAAATCATTCCTGTATCAGAGTAGTTAGTCTGTTAGTTAAAGTTTTAATCTGAGTATGGGAATGCCTACCTCAGTGATGATATAATCTTATACATGTATTTTGTGTTGAAAATTGCAGGTTCTGACCAGGCTCTCCACGAGATAATCCTTGAAATGATAAACCGCTTCACCCTTCCTAGATAATACAAAACCCTAATCTATTCCAGGCTTCGCACTTTAGGGGGCAATCTGTTACACTAAAAAATGGCACCATGACTATTTACAGTTGGTATGGCTCTATCAACAGTCATACTACCCTCTTAAGCAAGTCTTATGCCTCTGCTATCCATGTCAAACTCCAAGAAAGAGAGAAAGTCTTTATAAATGTGTTTATCTCTGGGTACGCAGGTTCTCTCAAACCTTGCCTGCGGGTATGCACCTATTGTTCATGATGTCTGCGTCCAAGGACGCTCTGTATCTAAAGGGGCAGGTGCGTCCCTCTAAAAAGGTTAAAATGCGCAAGTTTTATCTTCAAAAACTTACTTGTGGTCATTTCTAGAGCATTCTAGAAGGTTGTTTGACGTGTATTGAGCGCCTCCAGATGGTTCATGCACTCCTACCAAAGAGGAACTTATCCCATCAATAAGGGAGTGATCCCATCCAAAGAGGGGACTATCCCATTGATGGTGGACCTGATTAACTTCCTCTTGAGCACTATAAATACAGGCATTGGGCCAGAAGGAGAGAGGTTGAAAGCTATACATTTCTAAGGGTAAATGCTGCAGGAATTAGGACTCCCATTTAGAAGCTTGTGAGGAGAGATTGCCATCTTTGCTTGTTCTATTTGGAAGTGGGTGAGCTTTGTCAAAGTAGAGGAAGACTCTTGTGGACCCTGGAAGGAGCTTGCACAACACCAAGGCTCAGGTTGTAATGGTTCCTTTTGATTACCTTTAATGCAAATTGGTCCATTCTTCTCAATAACTTGTTGTTTATGGGTTATTTCATGTACTCCTTGGTCTATATGTTGAATATGCTTTGTTTTATGTTATAATCAGGTGCTATTTAATTGTTTGACTATTGGTGATTGCAGGTTTTGGAGAAAAGGAGGAGCTCATCCAGATCAACAAAGCTTGGACTTCTACAACAGCGTTTGGACAAAGGTAAGAACGAAACACTTGATTTCTCATATCATAATGCATGTTTAGAGAAGGATAGTTCTAGTTTGTCTTGTTTGTCATTAGAATGTCTTAGACTTCTAGGAAGGTCGGTTGTGTCCGCACTTTTGACTGATTCCGTGTGACAAGGCCAAGGTTGCTGCCAAGAATTCCAATTTGGTGGGGGCTGAAAATACATTAGATTGTTAAATCCTTGATTTTCTTGCCCCTGTCAAGGTCTTCTTGCAACAAAACAAATAGGTTCTACAAAATTTGGGACTGTTTCTTCTTGAAAGATAATCTTAAGACCTGGGATTGAAGGACAACCCTTAGTCTCATGACTTTCTGAACAAATCATACAAGTTTCTAAAATTTTTGCATCTAAAGGGCATTCCATTACAACATGTTCCTTTCTACATTTTAGAGAAAAGATGGCTAAAGCATCAACCTTTGTTTTCTTCTTGTTTTGGATTTTGAGGGTGTCTAGCTGCTCACTAAGGATCCCTAAAATATCAGTTTTAAACTCATCAAGCATATTGCCAATTTTTTCCCTACTTACAGATCCGGTTGTAGATTTGTTTGCTCTAACAAGACAAGGAACTCTCGGTCATTTCTTGGTTTTAGATTTCCTTCTTGAGAGATGAACACATAGTTCTGCTATGTCATTCAATGGAAGTTGATAGATGTCTCCCTTCCCCATCATGTTAATGATATCTATCCATTCCTCTCTAATGGCCTTTAACAAAAGAACTTTCAAAGTTTCTTCATCTAAATTGTTCATTTTTTCTCTTTTAAATTGTAGTTGAATCTCTCAAGAAAATCCTATAAGTTTTCATCTTCCTTTTGCATCATTTTGAACACTTCATCCTTATGATTAGTAGGCATACAATAATCCAAGTATCTATCCAAAAATGCATGTTTCATGTCATTCCAATTTCTAATGGATTGAGTGACTAAACCCATAAACCATTTCAAAGCAGGCCCTTTTAGTGTTGAAGGGAACAATCTGAGTTTTAAGAGTCTTCTAGATAGTCATAGGTTCTGCACAAGACTTCAAACTCAAACAAAAATGTTTTAGTGTCCTCACTTTTCAACCTATAAAAGTTTGGGAGGATAGATGGTGAGATGTTTTTCATTGTGGTATGTGTTTCCTCATCTACTATAGGGAATCAAAATGAGTTATATATTTCCCTATTTCTTCTGCCCCCTCCATTATTACCTCTACCTCCTCCATTGTTAACTCTACCTCCTCCATTGTTTCCTCTACTTCTCCCTCTACATCCTCCTCCAAACAGTGAGAATTCTCCATCTTGTCCTTCTTCTACCATTATATTTTCTTCAAAATCCTTTGGTTCTTCTATTAATGGATTATGGGAGAGAGTTTCTACTTCTTCTTATTCACTAGGTATTCCTACTTCCTCAACTACAATAGGCTCCCCTGTAGAGGTGAAAACTATCTTCTCTCCTAGGCATGTTTTAGTAGATGAAGTGGGAGAATATTCTAACTGAGTTGTTGCCCCTTGAATTCCAGGAATCCTATGGCTGGCAGTATGAGTCTGGGATGGAGGTGTAGCTTTTCTAACTCTTGGTGGAGTAGGTGGAGTTTTGGAAATCAAACTTCTACCCATAGCTATAAATCTACCCCTTGAGTGTTATGAAACCAGCTCAAGAAAAAGATAGTTAGATCAACGCCTAAGAATTTAGCCTCTTTGAGGGGGCAACCTTCTTTACATTACATAAATGAACAATTCTTATATGATTCAAATGACAAAACCTCTTTTCTATATATAGGAGTCTAAAGAGTCACAATATAACTCATCCGACCTAAGAATAATAATATAAAGCCACAAAAATAAAAATAGAGGGATTCTATGGGGCACAGTAATAACAAAATGGGGGCAACAGGGGCACAACAATATTAATAAGGGGTACAACCACAATAGTAATGGGGTAATCACTAGTATTATAAGGGACCCAACATGCCCCTTTCCTTCAAAAAAAGTGTTGTACTCAACGCTTGAGTAGTTTTGGATGCTTCTGTATAAAATTCTCATCCTCCCATGTGGAATCTTTAGCGGATAAGTTATTCCACTTGATAAGATACTCCGAAATTGATCGATTTCGTAGCTGTTGAGTTCTTGTTTCTGTGACTGCTTCTAGTTCCAATATAATTTTTCCTTCCTCATCAAGTTTTGGCAATATTGTTTGAACTGGGATCTTTTCACCTATAACCTCCTTTAAACATGAAACATGGAAGACTGGGTGCAATCTAAAAGCTGCAGGAAGTTCCAATTTGTATGCCATAGTACCAATCTTTTTCAACACCTTGTACAAACCATAATACTTTGGTGATAATTTATTATCCTTCTTAGCTTGCTTGAGGGACATTTGCTTATATGGTTGTAGCCATAGGAATACCCAACCACCTACATCAAAACTTCTTTCGCTATGATGTTGATCTGCCTGATGTTTCATTCTATTCTGTGCCAACACGAGGTTATCCTTTAAGAGTTGGAGGACTTGTTGTTGATGTTCAAAGTGATGTTCCACTGCTTGAACCTTAGAATTTTATCTTAAATATGATGTGATGAATGGTGGTTGATATCCATAAAGTGCCATAAATGGGGTTATTTTTGTTGTTCTATGGAAGGAAGTGTTATACCACCATTCAGCCAGAGGCAACCATTTGACCCATTGTGTCTATTTATCAGATACAAAGCAACGAAGATATCCTTCCAAACATTTGTTTACTATCTCAGTTTTCCCATCATATTGAGGATGATAAGATGAGCTATGAGCTAACTGAGTACCAAGACAAGAAAATAATTTTGTCCAAAAATTTCCAGTGAAAATGGGATCTCTCTCACTTACAATAATCTTTGGGTTTCCATGTAGCATTTGAATTGTTTCCATAAATGCAGAAGAAACTGTATTGGCTTTAAATGGATGTGATAATACACAAAAGTGTGCATACTTGGTAATTCTGTCAACTACCACCATGATGACACTCTTGCCCTCAAACTTGGGTAAACCTGTGAAAAAATCCATTGAAACCTCCTCCCAACATTGGTTTGGAATGGATAAAGGTTGTAATAGACCCAGTGTCTTAATTGTTTCAACTTTATTTTGTTGGCAAACCAAACATTCTGCCACAAATTTTTGAATATCTGATTTAAGGCCATCCCAAAAAAATTCCTTCTTAACCCTATGGTAAGTTTTTAAAAATCCTGAGTGCCCTCCTAAGGGAGAGGTGTGCAATTCCATAAGAATCTTTTGTTTTAGCTGGGAATTCTTACAAATGTATAAGCAATCTTTGTACCATAACAAATCATTTTGTCAGATAAATGTATTAGACGTACTGTAATCTTGTTGTAACTTTCAAATAAATTCCCACACTTCTTCATCATTCTTCCATTCCTCCCTTGCTTCGTTTATCCAATTTGGTTGGATAATAGAAATGATGCACAAAAATGCTTCCACATCCTCATCCTTTCTTGAGAGTGCATCTGCCACCACATTTTGCTACCCTTTTTTGTAGATGATTTCAAAGTCATAACCCAACATCTTTGTGACCCACTTTTGTTGCTTTTTAGAGGATAATCTTTGTTTTAAGAAGTATTTAAGGCTATCATGATCCATTTTTACCTTGAAGTGTCTTCCCATTAGGTAGGGTTGCCATTTCTTAAGTGCATGGAGTATTTCCAACATTTCCTTCTCATAAATAGCTTTGTGTAAAAACTTTCCCTTGATTGGACAACTTTCAAAAGAAATGGGTCTTTCATCTTGCATTAAAACAAAACCAATTCCATTTCCTGAAGCATCACATTCCATAATAAAGGTTTTTGTGAAGTCTAGTGTAGCTAAGACCGGTGCTTGGCACATTGCCTCTTTAAGATGTTCGAAGGCCTTTGTTGCTGCTGGAGTCCATGAAAATGCATCTTTCTTCAATAGTGTTGTTAGAGGTGCTGTTATTCTCCCATAATTCTTAACAAACTTGTGATAATACCCTATCAACCCAAGAAATCCTCACAGATGCTTTATGGATGTGGGGATTTTCCATTCCTTAATGGCTTTAATTTTGCTAGGGTCTACCTTAACTCCTTCATGAGATACAATATGAAACAGATATTCCACCTCTTGTACTCCAAAGAAACATTTGGATCCTTTTGCATATAATTGTTTCTCCTCTAATAGTTGTAGCACCCTGTCAACATGTTCAACATGATCCTTCCAAGACTTTCTATAGATTAGTGTATCATCAAAAAATACTAACACAAATTTTCTAAGGAATGGTTTGAAAATAGAATTCATCAAACCTTGAAATGTTGAAGGTGCATTGGTAAGGCCAAAAGTCATGACCAAAAATTCATAATGACCCTTATGAGTTCTAAATACTATTTTCGGAATGTCTTCAGTCTTCATTCTGATTTGATGATATCCTAAACAAAGATCCAACTTGGTGAAGTAAATTGATCCATGCAATTCATCCAGTAATTCATCAATGATAGGAATGGGAAACTTATCTTTAATAGTGAGCTTGTTGAGCTCCCTATAATCCAGACACATGCGCCATGATCCATCCTTCTTGTGCACCAATACTACTGGAGCAGAGAAAGAACTTTGACTCAGTTAAATTATACTAGCCTCTAGCATTTCTTCAACCATACGTTCAATTTCACTCTTTTGGGCATAGGGATATCTATACATCCTGATGTTTGGAGGAACACTTCCTGGAATCAGATGAATAGCATGATCATGATCACGAATAGGTGGGAGACCTTTGGGAGTCTCCAATACCTTGGAATGATTGTCCAAGACTTTTTGGAAATCTGGAGAAATAGATTTTTCCAATGTGGAAACATCTAGTGAACATAATTGTGCAATTACACCTCTTTGTTCCTTTTTTAGAAGCTTTGTCATACCGTTAGAACTTATTATTTTTCCCAGTTTCCTTGCAATACCCATTAATTCAACTTCCTTTCCTTCCACAGAAAATTTCATGAAAAGTTCTTGAAAATTAAAAGCTATTGTACCCAAAGATTGTAGCCATTGGACTCCAAGTAAAACATCAGCACCTCCCATTGGAATGGAAAGCATTGGGCTAGTTAATACATATTATCCCATGGATAGCTTGATATTATAGCACTTTCCTAAACAATTTATTGTTCCTCCATTTGCAACCATCACTTGACACTCTGGTGCTGGATATAAGAAGCAATTCAATTCTTTTTCTACCTTACAATGAATAAAATTGTGGGTACTTCCTGAATCAATCAACGCTATTACCTTTTTCTTCTTGATTTGTCCTTCTATCTTGATGGTTTGAGGAGTGGTAATTCTGGCCAATGCATTACAAGATATGGTCGGATTCATTTCTTATTTGTCTAGGCTTTGTTCCTAGAGTATATCGTTTTCTTTTGACCTTTCTTGCTCCTTTTCTTCTTCCTCTTCACAATCTATGTAGAATAATTTATTCTCAGCACACTTATGACCTTTAGTGTATTTTTTATCACAACTGTAACAAAGCCATTTTGCGTTTTTTTCTTCCAATTGTTGTGGTGTCAACCTTATAGGTTATGGAAGACTAGGGGAAACAACACTTCCATCTTTATAGTTGTGAGTGGTATGCTTCCTGGTTGCCATAATTTTGCTTTCCATTTTTCTTGCTAACCTGAATGCCTTCTCTAATGAATCAAGTTCCGAAAGGTGAACATCATGTTGGATATTATCCTTTAAAGTCCCTATGAACACATCAATCCTATGCTCCTATGGAATATTTTTTACCCTTATGTTCAATTTTTGGAACTCCTCAATGTGCTCCATTATTGAACCCTTTTGTTTGAGACTTATCAATTGGCTAAAAAAAGTGTTGCTTTTTGTATCCTCATAATGTGCTGTTAATTATTTCGTAAAAATTCCCAAGTGATAATTTGTTTACGAGAGCAAATCCATTGATACCATACAAACTAATTTGGTTCTAAATATAGAGTTGCAATATGTACCTTTTGTGTGTTTTGCACATTATTGAGATCAAAAAATTGCTCCATTTGTAATATCCATGTTGCGAGATCCTTGCCATCAAAATTCCTCATATCAATTTTTGGAATATGGTGGGTCTTTGATCCCACATTAGAGTCTATGAAATCATGATTAACATTTCTTTTGTTCACATCATGAGTTTCCTTTACTACCTTTTCACCATTAGTAAATATTTCTTGTAGAAAATTTGTCAAATCTATCTTCAAATCTGCTATGTCTCTCTTCAAATCTATCTTCAAATCATCAATCTTAGCTTCCATGTCATTTGTCTTAGATTCCATGCCATTTATCTTAGCTTCTGTTAGCTTTTGTGAGAGTGAAATTTGTTGCACTTGGTATTGTAATTTTGATATATCATGTAGCATTTCTTCCTCTTCTTCATGAGTCATGCTATAGCTTTCAGGTTTATTACTAGGTGTTTGCCTTTTCTTTCCTCGGGGCATCAGTTACTGATAACAATGCTTTGCTATGCCCTTTGAATTCCTTCAAAATAATTTTCAAACCAAACTTAAGCAAAAATTTAAAAAAATCTACACACGTTTTTTCACTTTGTAGGAGCTCAATATTGCCTCTGATGTATCTCTGTAATTTTGGATCATCCAGTTCTAAAATTGAAATCTCCAGTATCTCTTTGTGTCCTCTTTTCAATACCACCATTCTGATCCCAATTGGATTCTCTAAGGAAGAGTTATGTCAAATCTCCCATAGTGACCTGATTATAGACTAGTTCAGTAGAGCGAACTTGTACGATGTGCCACGTGTCCCTGTTTCGACCTTTGGCTCTGAAAAATATATACAAGAAACTACAGTCCATCCTCTTTTTGTACCTTCTTACAAAATTTCAATCCGATGCTTAGAGAGAAAGTTATGATGATTTTCCCTAGGTCACCTGTTTGGAATGTAATTCAAGAGTCTGCAAAAAGACCAACTTCCTCAGATCATATCTCCGTCAATATAACGCGAAAATATCTGAAATTCAGACCCGAGACTATTCAGCGTGATTTCTTCTCAAATGGGTTTTATTTTTAGCTTCTGAAACGTCGCAGAAAAAAAGTTACAGCAAAAATTCCACGATGACCTGTTTGGAATAGCAAAACCCTTGAATCCAAAGCTCTGATACCAAATGTTATGAAACCAGCTCAAGAAAAAGATAGAAAAGATAGATCAAAGCCTTAGAATTCAGCCTATTCGAGGGGGCAACCTCCTTCACATTACATAAATGAACAATTATTGGATGATTCAAATGACAAAACCTCCTTTCTATATATAGGAGTCTAAAGAGTCACAATATAACCCAGCCGACCTAAGAATAATCATATAAAGCCACAAAAATAACAATAGAGGGATTCTATGGGGCACAGTAATAACAATATGGGGGCAACAGGGGCACAACAATATTAATAAGGGATATAACTACAATAGTAATGGGGTAATCATTAGTATTATAGGGACCCAACATAGAGTCTCTTTCTCTATGCATGTCATTGTTTTGTTTTGTTGTTTTTTTTTGTTTCTTTTTTTATGAATGTAAGAGCTAAGGCTACCTAGTTACACTTCCCTGGTAGCGACACCAAAATGTTCAGTCAATTTTGTGTCCTAAATTTCTACATAAATTATCAGTCCTGGTATCGTAAACTGATGAAGTGTAGTGCACTATATGTGCTAGATGACCCTTCTTACTTCACTATTTTTTATTTTATTTTTGTTTTGGGGTTTTGCTCTTTTGATTCCTAATGTTCTGCAATGTAATATACAAAACCTTAATCTAATGCTGCTAAGAATCTAGAGAAACGAAATGAGAGCTAAAAGTGCTTTAAGCCAAATTTGGAAGTAAAGTTTTAAACAAGAAAATGAAAACAAAGCTTCTCTTCTTGCTATTATGATTGTTTCCAAAACATGAACTGAAAGGACTTAAAACTACTATCTACTCAATTACAAAACCAAAGCTTAAATGAGAAAATGAGATTGCAGCTATCTATGATAAACCAAAAATGAAATACTGGAAATAAGATTACCACTATTGTCTAATCTATTGCAGAATCAAAACTTAATGAACAACTGAAGATGGAATTGCAGCTAAACTAAGTGAAAAACTATAATTGAAAATGAAGTTGCAACTATTCTATTATGAAAGCAAGGCTAAATGAAGTATTTTTGTCACTCTGCTACACAATTTAGGGAGAACTACCTCCTTGTGATAGCATTTTGAGAGATTTCATTCTTCATTATTCTAAGAAAAGTAAACATAAAAATGCATAGAAAGACTCATTCATAAATGAAACATTTCACCACTTAGTTTTAAGATTAACCATCAACTGAAAGGGCTTTTGGAAATATTCATTTATAACATGAGTCAATAAGAAAATGGCATTGAACAGCTTAATTCAAAATCTAAAAAACTAATGAACAACAAATGAAATGAATCAATTTATGCTACTGACATCAACTTAAAGCTGCTGGTAAGAAACTAGAAAGTAGTGAAAACCAAAGAACTATTCTAGGCTGAAATAAAACTACTCCAAGTTAGTGAAAAGATGACACAACATGCATTATAAACAGAGTTAGAAAATGATTATAAAAATTATGGAAAAACATAGTGAGTTTACAGTTGAACTATGAAAGACAAAACAAAAATAAAATGTACCCTTGACCATGCAGGGGCCCTCTGCAAAGGTCTCAAATTATAAGCACTCAATCAATACACCAACAACACTTCAGGTATCCATTGAAAACAGAGTCTTTATATTAAAAGAGAGAATTGAGTTCTTCAAACAATAAAGCAGAAATCTAAACTATTACATAAGCAAAAAATTGAACTTGTTTTGCATTCTACACGATGGTATTTATAGAAAAATATACAACGTTTTGAAGAGAGAAATCAGCTACAACAAAGCATGTAGACAGGCTAGTATGCAAAATTCTTGTCCCTGGCTTCTTGGAAACATAAATCTATGGTAGTGGCTTGTTAGATTCTATTTGTGCAGGTGGCATATGAAGTCCATGGCCTCAGGAAACTTCTTTGGATCCCATCATTGAGAAACGTGTGCAAAACAGAGTCTTATTTGCCATAGGTTTCTATAGTTGACTTCCCTTTGACTGGAGTCCTCCTCATCGATCTAGGATAGATGGATAGGATGCGATCTATGCTCTAATGTTTTCCAAGCTACCCATGTGGTCCTTTTCTTCTCTTGACAACTGTAACCTACAAAAGCATGGAGATGGCTACGGTACAACATATTAGCTACGAAATGTGGCTGCGCTCCGTAGCTAAAAGAAAAAAAACCTATTCAAATAGTAAACATAACAGTATAACTTGTAAATCATTGAAATATACTCCTTGAGGCAATGTGTAATGGTTTTTGATGATTAAGGATGCATTTTTCATGGAAAAGCAAAGAAAGAAGGATGAGAAAGTTGCTTAAGGGAAAAGCAGTTTTGGAACTCAACATACCCCCACTGTGAGATTATTGCATGTCCCCATGCAATCAAAATTGTGAAATCCCTCCTCCTACTACATTTTCTCTGAGACTTTAGCCAGAATATCCAACATCTTCTTGTTTTTCTTTGCTACAACTGCCATCCTAGACTTCCTCATGAGAAATCTATACTTGAAGTTAATGAGAGCCCTATTTAGCTTCTTGTTTTTCCTTTTTATTTTTCTGCTCTTCTTATGCCATAGACCCAAATGAAGCATAGTGCTATCATGGATAATCTTATCCAACTTGTTTTTTTCTTTTAAGGCTTCATTTTCCCTCTAGATGTGCCTATTTAGAACTTCTAGCTCACAGATTTCCTGCTTAAGTGAGCTAGTCAAAGTCTCTTGTGATGTGATTGTATGCTCAGGGTTGGACGAAGTCCCTTGATCCACTGATGCATTCTTTTACTCCAGTGACTCAATGTAATCATAAATCTGTTGTTAGAGTGGATCAATTCCTATAGAGGCTCTCTTTGGGCTGCTTTCAAGGTTTTGTTGAGGAGAGTGTTGTGGGCTCTGCTCAAATAAGATATTGTATTGGGACTAAGTTGGAGTTTCTTCTCCCAAATCTATGAACTGGGTCTCTTTTGATTTTTCTTTCTTCACTTTTCCCTTGAGTCTATAACTTCTCCTCAAACTTTGGGAGCCTATGATTTCTTCCTCTATAACCTATCTTCTTTTATCCTTTTCCTTCTCTTTCTTGAATTGATCCTCGATGTTGACTAATCTCTCAGAAAGTAATTGTTCATCCTATGATGAAGGTTCAGGAGTATTTTTGTGGATTTCCAACTTTTTCTTTCATCTTTCTCCTTCATTTTATTTGTTTTCTAATCTTTGTTAATGTTTCAGAGATGGGATCTTCTTCACTGTTTTTATGTGCTAAAGTTTCAAGAGTGTTTTGAATTGTGAGACTGGTTTTCCTTCTCCTACTTCTTTTTACAGAACTTCCCTCAGGCAATTCTGGTGCATCTTTGAAAAAGTTTCTGATCAAAAAGTTCTCCCATGTGTCTCCTACAATCTTTAAGTGATATTCAACTAAAATTTTTATTAGACCATGGTGATAAACATTGGTTTCTATAGCTTCCACTTTATTCTGAACAATAGTGGCCATTCTCCTCAAACTATTCAACAGGAAAAAATGGGAGATTGATGGTTCCATTTTCAAGAAAATTCATCAACAACCTTATTTGATATACATACATGGAACCAAATCTTCCCTCGCATGTAATAAATTTTTGTAAAATTAATAACATGCTACTCCATTTACCCTTAAGTGCAGAGATGGGAATTCCTCTCCTAAAAACTAAAGTGTCCATACTTGGATTTTAGAGAATGACTTTCCAAGTTTCATCATGGAATTATTTATTCGTGAACCACCTCTCTCCTACTCTTGGTAGCTCGGTTGCTTCAGCAATAAAAGACTCGGTCACTATAAAATTTATGTCACCAATCTCCACATCCATCCCATCAAACAATCTGGAAAATGACTTGGTGATTTCTTTATAGTGACCATCAAATTTTTCAATGAAACTCAACCAAAAAACTTTCTTCAACATTCCTTTCAATTGAGGATAAACTTCCATGTACTTCACTCCTATAGGTTCTATTCCGATGATGAGACCCATCACTTCTGTTCTCTGTTATTCTTCAAAATTCTCTTCACTGTCTGAGAAATCAAGTGACTGTGTAAAGAAGATTGTGTATACAGTAGTGGAACAACTGGTAAATTGAAGAAAAGATAGTTATGGATATGGAGATGAAATGACAGAGACTATGAGCATGAAATAAAATGGTTGTACATACAGGGTATACAAAAACAGAGAAGCTATATGTGAAAACAGAGTGACCGTTATACACAGACAATATGAAAACAGAATGACTATGTGCTCAATGTAACAACATGTTTGTATGCATAAGAATGACACGGAGGTATGAGAGAGAACTCAGTGTAATAAATGAACAATAGGGTTTTGAAGAGTCGTGTTCAAATGGGTTATGTCATGAATCTAATTGTTTAACAGGTGTGCTGGAGAAGTACAGTTAAGTACGAGTCAAAAATGGAGATTTCATCAGTAGATCGTTAGACATTAAAGTTGGAAAATGTGGTGTAATGATCACGGAAACGAAATCTCATAATGATAAATCAAGGAGTAGTGTGATTATATGAGTTAAACAACTTATGTTCTGTATTTCTATTTGAAATAAGTTTTTCTTCTTACCTCTAGAACCATACCTTCAACTTGCTAGTCTTTTGTTGTTTGCTTCTACAGGTGCTTAGATGTTGATATGTCTTCAAAATTTGTTTTCTCCTCCATTACCTGCATATGAAATTTATTATGAGCTAGCCTCTTTATTATTGAACTAATGATCAAACTGTTACTGCAGAGTCAGATTGGCTGCAGAACAAGATTAGCTACAGAACTGGAACAGCTGTGGAACGTGAGAACAATTGCAGAATGTAAAATAGAGAATAAAATATGACTTTATGAATGAACGAAATGGAGATGACTGTGTGGATGAAAATATGACAAAATGGAAAATGAAAAATGGAGATAGAAGAAATGCTAGAGAAGTAAAAATTATTGGTAGAATATGGTAGTGGAGTGAAGTGAAACTTGCAGAAGTAAAACAAAATGAAATGAAATAAAACAATGAATTTTGCAGAATACATAATGAGTCACCATTTTTTTGTAAAATATAGGGTATCAGAGTCTTCTGATTTTCACCCTGTATTTTCTGTATAAGCATGCCAATCAGTGATTGGTTTTCAACCTTATACAATTTTTTTATTTTTATTTTTATTTTTTTTAGATATGATGAAAAGAACAAAGACTAAGTTGGTGAAGAAGAAGGATTCTTCTTCACCAACTTCATTTTAGAATTATTTTGAAAGATCTTGATGAACTCCTCCTTTGAGATTGGTTTTTGATAATTTTTCAACCTATGACCATTCACAAGGAGAGGAGTTTGATTCTCATCTATTTTTCTGATTCTTATTGCTCCATTACTAAAAACGTTTTCAATCTCTATATGGCCCAAGCCAATGAGTTTGAAACTTTCCTTGAAAATCCTAAAACTTTGAATCAAATAATAGTGTCCAATCTTCCTCTTGAAACCTTTTGTCCTTCATGTATTTGTCATGCCACTTAGCCCTCTGTTGTTGAAATAGACCTCTTGTCTGATTTCATCAAGTTCATTCAAATACTCTAGTCTATGCTTTTGAGTCTCTGATAAATCCATCCCCAACTGGACTGCCATCTTGAAAGTTTTGACTTGGAACTCTATGGGGAATACAATTTGCTTTCCATAAACAAGTTCATAGGGTTTATGTCCTGTTGTGTTCCTCCATGTAGTTCTATAGGCCCACAAGGCTTCAGGAAGCCTTTCTACCCAATCTCGTCTATGTAGATGCACAGTCTTGGTGAGGATTCCTTCAATCACTTTATTTGTAGACTCTAGTTGACCATTTGCTTGTGGATGATAGGGAGTGGATTTCCTATGCTTGATCTTGTACTCTTACATAAGCCTCTCCATCACGTTGGATGTGAATTGAGCTCCCTAATCTGTCACAAATTCTCTTGGAACACCAAAGCGAGTAAAAATATCCTCAAAAAGAAAACTAACTACAGATTTTTCATTAGCAAAAAGTAATGCTCTGACTTCTACCCATTTGATGACATAATCAATGCATACAAATATATACTTTTTCTGCTTGGATGGAGGATTAATAGGTCCAATAAAGTCTAAAGCCCATTTTTCAAAGGGTTTGATATGTACCTAAGGTTGTAATGGCATTTCATTTGAGGGAGCAGGTTTTCCTACCCTTTGGCAGCTGTCGCACCTTCTGACATATTCTTTACAATATTTGAAGATGGATGGCTAATAATATCCTAAAGAAAGGACGTTATAGGTTGTCCTCTTGTTAGTAAAGTGTCCACCACATGGCTCATCATGACATGCTTTGAGAATATCAAGCATTTCGTCTTCCTTGACGCACCTTCTAATCATAAGATTTGGCCCTGTTTTATACAATTCATTAGTGATCCATGAATATCTTGCACTATCTTGAATGATATTTCTTTTCTCTCTAGGAAATAAAAGTGAAGGTAACTTCCCTATAACCAAGTAGTTAGCAACATCTGGAAACCAAGGAGTTTGAGTAGTTACTGCAAATAGATATTCATCAGGAAACTTATCCTCAACCGGAGAGTCTTCTTTGATATTCTGAATCCTGGACAAGAAATCAACAACTGTGTTTTGTTTTCCAGGTCTATCTAGCACAGTAATGTTGCATTCTTGCAAAATTAAAAGCCATCTTGTAACTCTGACATTAGCAATAAGGTTATTCATAAAATATCTAATTTCAGAGTGATCTATATGAACAAAAGATTCATTGCTTATTATGTAGTGTCTAAACTTGTTAATTGCATGAACAACAACTAAGAATTCTTTTTCAGTCACAGTATAATTCAACTCAGTGAGAGTCAAATTTTTACTTATGTAGTAAATGGCATAAGGAATCAAATCTAGTTGTCCCAATACATCTTAGAGCTGTATCTAAAGCATATGTAGAAATATGGAAAGGAAGTTTCCAATTTGGTCCTCTCAAGATAGGTGCTTCAGATATTTTTGCTTTCAAGGTTTCAAATGCTAGTTGGCAATCGAGATTCCACTTGAATTCACAATCTTTTGTAAGAAATTTGAAAAGTGGAGATGCTACTTTGGTAAAGTTTTCTATAAACCTTCTATAATATCCTGTAAATCCTAGAAAACTTCTAACATATTTTTGGCAATTTGGAATTGGTAACTTAGAGATGACTTCAACTTTTTATTTGTCCACTTTAACCCCATCTCCTGAAATGTGATGTCCTAAAACAATACCTTCTATAAATGTCATAAAGCATTTTTCATGGCTTAGTGAAAGGTTTGTTTCTTTACATCTTTTAAAGACTTTTTCCAAATTTTCCAAAGCTTCTTCAAATGTATTACCATAGACTATAAAATCATCCATATATACCTCTACACAATCATGTATTAGATCAGAAAAATTCCTAGTACTGCTCTTTGGAATGTTGCTGGTGCATTACATAACCCAAAAGGAAGAACTCGGTAGGAAAAAGTTCTCCATGGACAAGTAAATGTGGTTTTATCCTGATCCTCGGGTGCTACCTGAATTTGAATATAACCACTAAAACCATCCAAGAATGAGAAATACTTTTTACCTGCTAATGTATCTAATACCTGATCTATAAAGGGCAAAGGAAAGTGATCTTTCAAGGTTGATTTATTCAATTCTCGGTAATCAATACACACCCTCCATTTACAATTATTTTTAGGAAAGACTACCAAAGGAGAAACCCATTGGCTATTTGAGATTAGGTAAATGAAGCTTACATTGAGTAATTTTTGGAGCTCTTCTTTCACAATCTCCCTAATATTTGGATTCATTCTTCTTTGAGGTTGTCTGATTGGTCTACTATTTTCCTCAATATAGATATGATGGATACAAGTCTTAGGATCAATATCTTTCATATCAGTATACTCCCATGCAAATGCAACAGAATGCTTTTGTAATATTTTTGTTAGCTCTTCTTTTTGTAGTTTCTTCAAATTTTTGTTTATGTTCAATGTCCTACCTGGAAAATTTTCAATTATAGAGCTACCAAGCTCTTCCATCGAATAGAGAGACATCTGCCTAGATGACAAGTATTCAACATTAGATTTTTCCTGAAATTGTGCATGATTGTATTTTGAAGATGTTTCAAAATTTCCCAATGTGTTCAAAATTTGACTATCTTCACTAATTTCTGATATAGTAAAGATAGGTTGAATAACATCTTCATCATCGATCCATTACTTGCCATCTATTTCTGTGATTGATTTTTATGGAGGATACAAAGTAAATTTCTTTGTTGAATTACCATCAGAAATGTACATGTCACCAGATCTACAACTAATAAAAGCATCAGCTGTGGCCAGCCAAGGTCTTCCTAATATGAGTGGGTGTCCTCCTAGATTATTCTTGGGAGTTAAAATCATGAAATAAATAGGATATTCCCAAGAATTTAAGGAGACTGAAATGTCTTCTAGCACGCTATCTGGTTTAACTACTGATCTATCTGCAAGTTGTAGTAAGGTAGGTGTGTAAAGAAGGTTAGGAAGATCCCATTTATATGTGTCTTGACAATTGGATTTCCTAGATCCACATATTTCTGCATGGCAATCTTTTCCATCATGATATCTTCTATCTTTCCTACCAGGTGAATTCTTTTTGTTTCTCTTAGTTTTCTTCCTAGTCTTTTGATGCTCAACTCCTTTATTGTCTTAGCTAGAATTGGAATTTCTCTAGTGGCTTGTAACAAAGGAATTTTGATACAAACATTTTTCAATTCATCTAGGAAGTCATAATTGGAAAACAAGATCTATTTTTCTACTCCTCTATCAATTTGTAATCTCTCAGGAAAAGGAGGTGTAGAAGTAGATGGTGGTTGCTCAATGATAGGAGTTGTGTTTATTGACTCTTTTTGTTTTCCTTTTTCAATGGTTTGGTTTTGGAGGGATGTTCCTAAAAAAATTTATTGACTTTTACAGAATCATCCTCAGAAGCATCTTATTCTTGAATGACTATAGAAGGTTTTTCCTTTTCTAGTATCCTACCAGATCTAAGTTGAACATCATTAATATCTAGAGGAGCAATCATGTAAGTAGGAAATTTTTGTCCTTCTACCATGTAAGCATTCTGAGGGTTTTTATTATTAGGGCTTGGCAATGGTTGGGTTGGTAGTTGATTTGGTTTTTGTTGAAATGGAAGTAAGAGGTTAGGATTTTGACTTTGTTGTGGAAATGGCAATGAAAGGTGAGGGATTTGATTTGGAAGTTGTGGTTGCTTATTTTGTTTCTGATTTTGTGGGGGAGGATAGCTCTGATAAGATCGAGGATATTGATAATATTGAGCAAATCTCCCATAAGGATTTTGTACTCCTTGTGCCCATGGTTAAGATTGATACTGAGTTTGAGGTTGAAGCCAAGGTTTCTGCCAAGAATTCTAGTTTGGTGGGGGCTAAAAATACATTGGATTGTTAAACCCTTAATTTTGTTGCCCCTGCTAAAGTATTCTTGCAACAAAACAAAGAGGTTCTACAAGATTTGGGGTTGTTTCTTCTTGAAAGACAACCTTAAGACCTAGGATTGAAGGACAACCCTTGGTCTCATGACTTTCTAAACAAATCATACAAGTTTCTACAATTTTTGCATCTAAAGGGAATTCCCTTCGAGCACGTTTCTTTCTGCATTTTGGACAAAAGATGGCTAAAGCATCAGGCTCTGTTTTCTACTTGTTTTGGATTTTGAGGTTTTCTAGCTACTCACTAAGGCTCCCTAAAATATCAATTTTAAACTCATCAAACATATTGCCAATTTCTGCCCTACTTACAGATCTGGTTGAAAATTTGTTTGCTCTAACAAGAGAAGGATCTCTCGGTCCTTTCCCAGTTTTAGATTTCCCTCTTGAGAGATGAACACATAGTTCTATTATGTCATTCAATGGAAGTTGTGAGATGTCTCCCTTCCCCGTCATGTTAAGGATATCTATCCATTCATCTCTAATGGCCTTTAACAAAAAATCTTTCAAAGTCTCTTCATCTAAATTGTTCATTGTTTCTCTTTTCAAATTGTAGTTGAATCTTTCAAGAAAATCCTTTAAGTTTTCATCTTCCTTTTTCATCATTTTGAACACTTCATCCTTATGACTGGTAGGCATACAATAATCTAAGTATCTATCCAAAAATTCCTATTTCATGTCATTCCAAGTTCTAATGGATTGAATGACTAACCCCATAAACCATTTCAAAGTATCCCCTTTTAGTGTTGAAGGGAACAATTTGAGTTTTTGAGAGTCTTCTAGATAGTCTAGTTTCTGCACAAGACTTCAAACTCAAACAAAAATGTTTCAGGGTCCTCACTTCTCAATCTGTGTTTCCTCATCTACTATAGGGAATCCAAATGAGTTATCTATTTCCCTATTTCCTCTGCCTCCTCCATTATTACCTCTACCTCCTCCATTGTTTCCTCTACCTCTCCCTCTACCCCCTCCTCAAAACAGTGAGAATTCTCCATCTTGTTCTTCTTCTGCCATTATAGTTTCTTCAGAGTCCTCTGGTTCTTCTATTAATGGATTATGGGAGAGAGTTTCTACTTCTTCTTCTTCACTAGGTATTCCTACTTCCTCAACTACAATAGGCTCCCCTGTAGAGGTGAAAAAGGTCTTCTCTCCTATGTCTATTTTAGTAGATGAAGTGGGAGAATATTCTAACTGAGTTGCTGCCCCTTGAATTCCAAGAATTCTACGGATGGGAGTATGAGTCTGGGATGGAGGTGTATCTTTTCTAACTCTTGGTGGAGTAGGTGGAGTTGTGGAAATTGAACTTCTGCCCCTAGCTATAAATCTACCCTTAGAGTCTCTTTCTCTATGCATGTCATTGTTTTGTTTTGTTGTTTTTTTTCTTTTTGATGAATGTAAGAGATAAGGCTGCCTAGTTACACTTCCATGGTAGCGGCGCCAAAATTTTCAGTCAATTTAGTGTCCTAAATTGCTACATAAATTATAAATTCGGGTATCGTAAACTGATGAAGTGTAGTGCACTATATGTGTTATATGACCCTTCTTACCTCACTATTTTTGAGTTTATGTTTGTTTTGGGGTTTTGTTCTTTTGATTCCTAATGTTCTGCAATGTAACCTACAAAATCTCAATCTACTGCTGCTAAGAATCTAGAGAAATGAAATGAGAGATAAAAGTGCTTTAAGCCAGATTTGGATGTAAAGTTTTAAACAAGAAAATGAAAACAAAGCTTCTCTTCTTGCTATTATGATTGTTTCCAAAACATGAACTTAAAGGACTTAAAACTACCTTCTACTCAATTACAAAACCAAAGCTTAAATGAGAAAATGAGATTGCAACTATCTATGATAAACCAAAAATGAAATACTGGAAATAAGATTACCACTACTATCTAATCTATTGCAGAATCAAAACTTAATGAACAACTGAAGATGGAATTTGTTATGAAACCAGCTCACGAAAAGATAGAAAATATAGATCAACGCCTTAGAATTCAGCCTCTTCGAGGGGGCAACCTCCTTTACATTACATAAATGAACAATTCTTGGATGATACAAATGAGAAAACCTCCTTTCTATATATAGGAGCCTAAGGAGTCACAATATAATCCAGCCGACCTAACAATAATAATATAAAGCCACAAAAATAACAATAGAGGGATGCTATGGGGCACATAAATAACAGCATGGGGGTAATAGGGGCACAACAATATAAATAAGGGGTATAACTACAATAGTAATGGGGTAATCACTAGTATTATAGGGACCCAATATGCCCCTCTCCTTCAAAAAAGTGTTGTCCCCAACGCTTGAGTAGTTCTGGATACTTCTGCATAAAATTCTCATCCTCCCATGTGGAGTCTTCAGCGGATAAGTTCTTCCACTTGATAAGATACTCTGAAATTGATCGATTTCGTAGTTGTCGAGTTCTTGTTTCTGTGACTGCTTCCGGTTCCAATATAATTTTTCCTTCCTCGTCAAGTTCTGGCAATATTGTTTGAATTGGGAGCTTGTTGCCTATAACCTTCTTTAAAAATGAAACATGGAAAAATGGGTGCAATCGAGAAGCTGCAGGAAGCTCCAATTTGTATGCCATAGTCCCAATCTTTTGCAACACCTTGTACGGACCATAATACTTTGGTGATAATTTATTATCCTTCTTAGCTTGCTTTAGGGACATTTGCTTATATGGTTGTAGCCGTAGGAATACCCAATCACCTACATGAAAACTTCTTTCACTGCGATGTTGATCTGCCTGTTGTTTCATTCTATTTTGTGCCAACACGAGGTTATCCTTTAAGAGTTGGAGGACTTGTTGTTGATGTTCGATGTGATGTTCCACTGCCTGAACCTTAGAATTTTCTCTTAAATATGATGTGATGGATGGTGGTTGATACCCATAAAGTGCCATAAATGGGGTCATTTTTGTTGCTGTATGGAAGGAAGTGTTATACCACCATTCAGCCAGAGGCAACCATTTGACCCATTGTGTCTGTTTATCAGAAACAAAGCAACGAAGATATCCTTCCAAACATTTGTTTACTACCTCAGTTTGCCCATCAGATTGAGGATGATAAGATGAGATATGAGCTAACTGAGTACCAAGACAAGAAAATAATTCTGTCCAAAAATTTCCAGTGAAAATGGGATCTCTGTCACTTACAATAATCTTTGGGTTTCCATGTAGCTTTTGAATTGTTTCCATAAATGCAGTAGAAACTGTACTGGCTTTAAATGGATGTGATAATGCACAAAAGTGTGCATACTTGGTAAGTATGTCAACTACCACCATGATTACACTCTTTCCCTCAGACTTGGGTAAACCTATGATAAAATCCATTGAAACCTCCTCCCAACGTTGGCTTGGAATGGATAAAGGTTGTAATAGACCTGGTGTCTTAATTGTTTCAACTTTATTTTGTTGGCAAACCAAACATTCTGCCACAAACTTTTGAATATCTGATTTAAGGCCATCCCAAAAAAATTCCTTCTTAACCCTATGGTAAGTTTTTAAAAATCCTGAGTGCCCTCCTAAGGGAGAAGTGTGAAATTCCATAAGAATCTTTTGTTTTAGCTGGGAATTCTTACAGAGGTATAAGTGATCTTTGTACCATAACGAATCATTTTGCTAGCTAAATGTATAAGACGTACTAGAATCTTGTTGTAGCTTTCGAATAAGTGCCGACACTTCTTCATCATTCTTCCATTCCTCCCTTGCTTCGTTTATCCAATCTGGTTGGATAATAGAAATGGCACACAACAATGCTTCCACATCCTCATCCTTTCTTGAGAGTGCATATGCCACCACATTTTGCTTCCCTTTTTTGTAGATGATTTCAAAGTCATAACCCAACATCTTTGTGACCCACTTTTGTTGCTCTTCAGAGGATAATCTTTGTTCTAAAAAGTATTTAAGGCTATCATGATCCGTTTTTACTTTGAAGTGTCTTCCCATTAGGTAGGGTCGCCATTTCTTAAGTGCATGGAGTATTGCCAACATTTCCTTCTCATAAATAGCTTTTCTTAAAAACTTTCCCTTGATTGGACGACTTTCAAAAGCAATGGGTCTTCCATCTTGCATTAGAACAGCACTAATTCCATTTCTTGAAGCATCACATTCCACAATAAAGGTTTTTGTGAAGTCCGGTGTAGCTAAGACCGGTGCTTGGCACATTGCCTCTTTAAGATGTTCAAAGGCCTTTGTTGCTTCCGGAGTCCATGAAAATGCATCTTTCTTCAATAACGTTGTTAGAGGTGCTGCTATTCTCCCATAATTCTTAACAAATTTGTGATAATACCCTGTCAACCCAAGAAATCCTTGTAGATGCTTTATGGATGTGGGGATTTTCCATTCCTTAATGGCTTTAATTTTGCTAGGGTCTACCTTAACTCCTTCATGAGATACAATATGACCCAAATATTCCACCTCCTGGACTCCAAAGAAACATTTGGATCCTTTTGCATATAATTGTTTCTCCTCCAATAGTTGTAGCACCTTGTCAACATGTTCAACATGATCCTTCCAAGACTTGTTGTAGATTAGTATATCATCAAAAAATACTATCACAAATTTTCTAAGGAATGGTTTGAAAATTGAATTCATCAAACCTTGAAATGTTGAAGGTGCATTGGTAAGGCCAAAAGGCATGACCAAAAATTCATAATGACCCTCATGAGTTCTAAATTCCATTTTTTGAATGTCTTCAATCTTCATTCTAATTTGATGATATCCTGAACGAAGATCCAACTTGGTGAAGTAAATTGATCCATGCAACTCATCCAGTAATTCATCAATGACAGGAATGGGGAACTTATCTTTAATAGTGAGCTTGTTGAGCTCCCTATAATCCGGACACATGCGCCATGATCCATCCTTCTTGTGCACCAATACTACTGGAGCAGAGAAAGAACTTTGACTTGGTTGAATTATACCAGCATCTAACATTTCTACAACCATACGTTCAATTTCACTTTTTTGGACATAGGGATATCTATACGGCCTGATGTTTGGAGGAATACTTCCTGGATTCAGATGAATAGCATGATCATGATCACGCATAGGTGGGAGACCATTGGGAGTCTCAAATACCTTGGAATGATTGTCCAGGACTTTTTGGAGATCTGGAGAAATAGATGATTCCAATGTGGAAACATCTAGCGAGCATAATTGTACAATTACACCTCTTTGCTCCTTTTTTAGAAGCTTTGTCATACCATGAGAGCTGATTATCTTTCCTGGTTTCCCTGCAATACCCCTTAATTCAACTTCCTTTCCTTCCGTAGAAAATTTGATGAAAGGTTCTTGAAAATTAAAATCTATTGTACCCAAGGATTGTAGCCATTGGACTCCTAGTACAACATCAGCACCTCCCATTGGAATGGAAAGCATCGGGCTAGTCAATACATATTCTCCCATGGATAGCTTGATATTATGGCACCTTCCAGAGCAATTTATTGTTCCTCCATTTTCAATCATCACTTGACACTCTGGTGATGGATATAGGAAGCAACTCAATTCTTTTTCTACCCTACAATGAATAAAATTGTGGGTGCTTCCTGAATCAATCAACACTATTACCTTTTTCTTCTTGATTTGTCCTTCTATCTTGATGGTTTGAGGAGTGGTAATACCCGCCAACGAATTACAAGATATGGTAGGATTTATTTGTTCATCATCTAGGCTTTGTTCCTGGAGTATATCTTCTTCTTTTGACCTTTCTTGCTCCTTTTCTTCTTCCTCTTCATAATCTATGTAGAATAATTTCTTCTCAGCACACTTATGACCTTTAGTGTATTTTCTATCACAACTGTAACAAAGCCCTTTTGCTCTTTTTTCTTCCAATTGTTGTGGTGTGAACCTTATATGTTGTGGAAGACTAGGAGCAACCACACTTTCGTCTTTATAGTTGTGAGTGGTATGCTTCCTGGTTGCCATAATTTTGCTTTCCATTTTTCTTGCTAACCTGAATGCCTTTTCTAATGAATCAGGTTCCCAAAGGCGAACATCATGTTGGATATTATCCTTTAAAGACCCTATGAACACATCAATCCTATGCTCCTCTGGAATATCTTTTACCCTTATGTTCAATTTTTGGAACTCCTCAATGTGCTCCATTACTGAACCCTTTTATTTGAGACTTATCAATTGGCTAAAAAAAGTGTTGCTTTTTGTATCTTCATAATGTGTTATCAATTATTCCGTAAAAATTGCCCAAGTGATAAATTTTTTACGAGAGGAAAGCCATTGATACCATACAAACTGATTTGGTTCCAAATATACAGTTGCCATACGTACCTTTTGTGTGTTTTGCACATTATTGAGATCGAAGAACTGCTCCATCTGTAATATCCATGTGGCGGGATCCTTGCCATCAAACTTCCTCATATCGATTTTTGGAATATGGTGGGTCTTCGATCCAACATTAGAGTCTATGGAATCATGATTAACATTGCTTTTGTTCACATCATGAGTTTCCTTTACAACCTTTTCACCATTAGTAAGTATTTCTTGTAGAAAATTTGTCAAATCTGTCTTCAAATCTGCCATGTCTGTTTTCAAATCTGTCTTCAAATCTGCCATGCCTGTCTTCAAATTTGTGTTCAAATCTATCTTCAAATTGTCCATATTAGCTTCCATGCCATTCATATTAAATTCCACGCCACTTATCTTAGCTTCTGTTAACTTTTGTGAGCGTGACATTTGTTGCACTTGTTCTTGTAATTTTGATATATCATGTAGCATTTCTTCCTCTTCTTCATGAGTCATGCTAGAGCTTTCAGGTTCCTTACTAGGTGTTTTCATTTTCTTTCCTCGGGGCATCAGTTACCGATAATAATTCTTTACTATGCCCTTTGAATTCCTTCAAACCCAGCTTACACAAAAATTGAAAAATTAAAACTACACACCTTTTTTCACTTTGTAGAAACCTGATATTGAATCTGATTTATCTCTGTAATTCCAGATCCTCCAATTTTGAAATTGCTACTTGTAGTAGCCTTCTGTGTCCTCTCTCCAATGCCACAAGTCTGATCCAATTTGGATTCTCCAAGAAAGAGTTATGCGAAATCTCCCACAGTGACTTGATTATAGACTAGTTCAGTAGAGAGAACTTGTACAACGTGCCACGAGTCACTGTTTCGACCTATGGATCTAAAAATTTCATACAAGAAGCTACACTCCGTCCTCTTTCTACACCTTCTTACAAAATTTCAATCCGATCCCTAGAGAGAAAGTTATGACGATTTTCCCCAGGTCACCTGTTTTGAATGTAATTCAGGAGTCTGCAAAAAGACCAACTTCCTTAGATCATATCTCCTCAAATATCGTGCAAAAAGCTCTGAAATTTGGACCCAAGGTTCAAAGTGATTTCTTCTCAAATGGGTTTTTTTTGTGACTTCTGAAACGCCACAAAAACAAATTTATAGTGAAAATGCGACGATGACCTGTTTGGAGCAGCGAAACCCTAGAATCGAAAGCTCTGATACCAAATGTTATGAAACCAGCTCAAGAAAAGATAGAAAAGATAGATCAACGCCTTAGAATTCAGCCTCTTCGAGGGGGAAACCTCCTTTACATTACATAAATGAACAATTCTTGGATGATACAAATGAGAAAACCTCCTTTCTATATATAGGAGTCTAAGGAGTCACAATATAATCCAGCCGACCTAACAATAATAATATAAAGCTACAAAAATAACAATAGAGGGATGCTATGGGGCACAGAAATAACAACATGAGGGTAATAAGGGCACAACAATATAAATAAGGGGTATAACTACAATAGTAATGGGGTAATCACTAGTATTATAGGGACCCAACAGAATTACAGCTAAACTAAGTGAAAAACTATAATTGAAAATGAAGTTGCAACTATTCTATTATGAAAGAAAGGGTAAATGAAGTATTTTTGTCACTTTGCTACACAATTTAGGGATAACTACCTCCTTGTGATAACATTTTGAAATATTTCATTCTTCATTATTCTAAGAAAAGTAAACATAAAAAAATGCAGAGAAAGACTCATTCATAAATGAAACATTTCACCACTTAGTTTTAAGATTAACCATCAACTGAAAGGGCTTTTGGAAATATTCATTTATAACATGAGTTACTAAATTAATAAGAAAATGGCATTGAACAGCTTAATTCAAAATCTAAAAAACTAATGAACAGCAAATGAAATGAATCAATTTATGCTACTGACATCAACTTAAAGATACTGGTAAGAAACTAGAAAGCAGTGAAAACCAAAGAACTATTTTGCACTGAAATAAAACTACTCCGAGTTAGTGAAAAGATGAGACAAGCTACATTATAAACAAAGTTAGAAAATGATTATAAACATTATGGAAAAACACAGTGAATTTACAATTGAACTATGAAAGACAAAACAAAAATAAAATGTACCTTTGACCATGTAAGGGCCCTCTGCAAAGGTCTCAAATTATAAGCACTCAATCAATATACTAACAACGCTTCAGGTATCCATTGAAAACAGAGTCTTTATATTAAAATATAGAATTGAGTTCTTCAAACTACAAAGTGGAAATATGAACTATTACATAAGCAAAAACTTGAACTTGTTGTGCATTCTACATGCTGGTATTTATAGAAAAATATACAACTGTTTTGAAGAGAGAAATCAGCTACAATGAAACATGTAGACAGGTTAGTATGCAAAATTCTTGTCCCTGGTTACTTGGAAACATAAATCTGTGGTAGTGGCTTGTTAGATTCTGTTTGTGCAGGTGGCATATGAAGTCGGTGGCCTCAGGAGACTGCTTCGGATCCCATCACTGAGAAACGTGTGCAAAACAGAGTCCTGTTTGCCATAGGTTTCTATAGTTGACCTCCCTTTGACAGTAGTCCTCCTCATCGATTTAGGCCAGATGGATAGGATATGATCCATGCTCTGATGTTTTCCAAGCTACCTCTGTGGTCCTTTTCTTCTCTTGACACCTGTAACCTATAAAAGCATGGAGATGGCTGCGGAACAACCGATTAGCTGCGAAATGTGGCTACATTCGTAGCTGAAAGACAAAAACCTATTCAAATAGAAAGCATAACAATATATCTTGTAAATCACTGAAATATACTCCTTGAGGCAATGTGTAATGGTTTTTTATGATTAAGGATGCATTTTTCATGGAAAATCAAAGGAAGAAGGGTGAGAAAGTCGCTTAAGGGAAAGGCAGTTTTGGAACTCAACAATCATTTCCTTAGGTGGTGCGGTCAGTGAAGATCAATCTATTCGTCATACCCAACACTTAGATCTGGCTTATTCGTAGTCTGGTGCATTATATAATGTAATCCCTAATGCCCCGACAACTTCCAATTCTCTCGCTAGTAAGAAACTTGGCACACATGTTGATGGTATCGTTGTTGCTACCCCTGGGTCTACTGTAAAACAACTTAGAGGGCACATTGCCCAATTGTCCATTGATCCCACTACTACCCATCAACTGCTCTTCCTACTGATGCAGTAAACTTTGTACAGTCTACAAAAAAAATTAGCAACAAGAACAAGAAAAATAAGAAAAGGACCTCTCCTTATGAAGAGAAGCCAACCAAGCAATCCAACCCAAAAAAAAAAATTGTTGCACCACCTGACGAAGGAAAGGACAAATCTATCAAGTTCCCTTGCAAAATATGTGTGAAAGACTATACAACACATCGATGTATGTGTCTCCAATAATGCACAGATCTTCTCTTTGAAAAGGAAACTAGATGGATCCCCATGGTCCTACACAACCCCTTCGCTGCTTAACAGCAGCAACATCTTATTGCGATCTGTGGTGAAGTAAAATTATGAGTGTGGACACAAACAATTCCTCTAACCCGATAATGGGTCTAGCCACAACTGATACATTTTATGAGAGATTTACTTAGGTTAGAACCAATTAAGAGGGCCTACCTCTTAGTATGCTTATCTAGTTTGATGATGTCCTTGCTTGCTCACTCTAGCTATCTCTCGCTTCCTTATTCAAACACCTGAAACAAGTAAACAACAACAAATAACAACCATGATAATAGAAAAATTATAATTCAACCTACTTAACAAGTCAAGAAACATTAAGCCATGAATATGTAAGATGACAAATCATGTAGGAAATCAATTGATAGTTGCATATATATTGTTTCAACAAGAGATTATGACCATTATCTTTACATTGCCATTCTCCTCCAACAAAGCCAAATTCCCACACACTTCTCCTAGCATTCCATGATGGCCTCAACAAAATAGTTTTAAGGCTCTTCTCTTTAGGCTTCACACTAAACCAAATTCACACTTCTCCCTCACACAACTAGAGAGCTACAACTATGAATAGCTTGTTGTTTACTCCAAACTTAATTAGCACTAGCACACCAACATTAACACTAGCTTGTGTTTGGGAAAAATGGAGGTTTATATAGGATGAATGGATGGGAGATGGATCCTCTTCTCATGGGAGAAGGTCTTATCTCTTGAGGTATTTCCATCATTATATGGTAAAGGAGCCCAAACTGACATCCTCGACCCCATCCAGCCAAACCATTTACCAGACTTCCATTATGAAGCTTCTAGAGCTAGAATCTTTGGCTCTTTATTTAAAAAAAATCATAAGAGGATCAATGCGACTGGAACAAAGCTCAGTCACTCCGGTCAGTGCTAGGGACAGTGTTAATACCTACACATTAGCATGAGGGAGACAAGGGCTATTAGCGCCAATCTTGTAAACTGGGAAAAACAGAAGATTTTGGGAAAATGGTGCAAAAGGGAATTGATCTGCTAATGAAAAGGGGGACAATGGGAGTTTCTTCATGAAGGGTAAGCATGTAAGGTTCATTGTAGAGGTCCTTAAGGATCAAGGAACGAGGAGTATAGAGACAGTGAGCAAATTTTTTGTTACATATGCCCCCGAAAGCGTGAAGGGTAAACTAGAGTGAGGTATGAAATGCTTTATGAATTAGTGCAGGGAACTGTAGTCTACCTCAAAAAAACCTACAAGCAAGTACATATACATATACATAATTGAGAACTATGTCAAATGATACATGAATTGTGGCATGGACACAACCATCTAGAGAATGATCATGTGAATGGATCTAGAAATGGGTGAAACCATCCAATAATGAGAAGGATCATAGATGATAACTCATGGTATGGTCACAACCATCCATCTGAAAGAGACATGCATATCAACATAACCATGTCACATCACTTCGCAACCTAGAATTTTGTGATCTGAGTCCAGGGTCTTTCGCTCCAACACAACGTGATCAAAGTACAAATTCTAACATGTGAATAGATGTGTTGACGTTGATCATGCTATAAAGTTGCTTGATTACCAGCCAATAATGTAAATTGTTAACAAGAGCAAGAGAAACCACCAATAATGACAATGGTCCTTAAGGTACTATGAACACAATCCATGGAATGTGAATAGAGGAATTGAAGTCAAATAGTCGTGAAATCCCTTGATCGAATGCCAATGATGTGAACTTGTCATCGAGTGTGAAGAACTTGCCATTAGTGCATGCAAGCTCTAAGGTACTGGAAGGGAGTCTGTCGGTCAACCTCCTGGATAATGAGTTTAAGTCAACAAGAAGTGACCATGTCGAAGGTAAGCCATAATGTATCCCACATTATCAACATGAGACAAAAGGATGCAAAATGATTTTGGGTGATACAAAGAATCAGGGGTAAGTGTAATTGCATAAGGACAACCCTTGAACATATCGGTGACACGACTAGAAGTTTGGCAGCTTTTGGATCCATAGGATCAGTGATCATGACGATGTGCCAGAGACCAAATGGAAGGCAAAAATGAATGGCCCAACCCAGGATATCCCAACCCGACACGAAGCAGAAATTGTCATGTTCAAGAGTGAGCTGCCGACACAACCAATTAGATTTCCAAATTTTCCCCCCACCATTTCTGGCAGGTACCCCAATTATTTTTTAATCACAATATTGAAGGGGATAGCATATTCTTGCATTGTAAGTTCATACTTCAGACGAATCCGACCTCGTAAGTTTAACGAGCCCTAGGAAGGAGAAGCTCATGTTCGTCATGACTGTTAGAGTCTTATAGTGATAGGATTCATAATTTTGAATTGGCTAAGTTTAAGCCTTGTAATATTGTACATACCTTTGTTTTCTGCAATTTTTTCCATATTAAAAATTTTAAAAATGTAAAGAGTATATGTCCTAAAATAAATATCAAAGGACAAAAAGAATAAGAAAAGATAAAAAATGAGAATATATGAACCCCAAAAACAAAAACAGATCATGAAAGTGTGCAAGTTTAAATTCCACTACTATTTTATTGCTTTACTATCTTAAATAATGGTTGTGTGCAGCTTGTCATACATGCCACAGCCCATGGTAGTCAAGCTACCTAATCTTGACTATTTCATGCTTTGAATTTTATGTTTATAGTTAGAGAATAAGATTTGACCAAACAGCTTAATCTTGGCAGATCATTAGATAGGTAGAGAAAATAAAAGGAGCTCATCAACTTAATCTGAGCCCTTGGAAGATATAAGGTTAGAATTAGATAGTTTAGTTTTCAAGATAAAAATGAATAATAAGGGTCTGCTAGCTTAAATGCACCCTAATAAATGAAGAAAAAATGTTAGGGTAAGTAATGTGTAAGTAGAAGAAAGGTTGTTGAAGTATAAAGTTGATTGGATAAAAGCACATTTATCATGCTTAATCATATCTTTCAATGTGCATGAGAGGTTAAGAAAGCAAAAGCAATGGTTTACAAGTTGATTTAATTAACTCCCCCTCATTCATTTCATCCCTATACTTACTAATTACCCCATTTACAAGTATGTTCTAGTACTAAAAATCCTTCAAGTCATAAAGGTTCAGAGCATTTCTCTAACTTTTGGTGGGACCGGACCCTTGGCTTAATGACTTATGGACATCAATGTTGGCATTATGATACATATGTTGTACTTGATGGCAACCCACTCATCTCAGATGATAAATTATAGTGCGGCAAAGTTCACGCACTTTCATGAAGATAAAAGTTTCTTTCATGTAGAGAAATGTTCATGCACTTTTATGAAGAGAAAAGTTTATTTCATGTAGAGAAAAGTTCACGCACTTTTATGCAGAGAAAAGTTTATTTCATGTAGAGAAACTTTCACGAAATTTTATGCAGAGAAAAGTTTATTTCATGTAGAGAAAAGTTCATGCACTTTTATGTAGAGAAAAGTTTATTTCATGTAGAGAAAAAGTTCACGCACTTTCATGCAAGGAAAAGCGCGTATATGTTGGAGAACTTACCTTTGGTCCATGGTATTTAGTCCTTGGTATTTGAACCTATGGTTTTGGACCATGGTACCTCGTCAGAAGTGTTGATCCCAAGTATTGGGTTCATGGTATTGGTTTATTATGGTTTTGGTCCGTGGTATTGCATGTAGAGAAAACGTTCACACACTTTCATGCAAGGAAAGCGCGTATATGTTGGAGAACTTACCTTTGGTCCATAGTAGTTAGTCCTTGGTATTTGAACCTATGGTTTTGGACCATGGCACCTCGTCAAAAGTGTTGATCTCACGCACTTTCATGGTTGGTTCATTGTATTAGTTCGACAGTTTTTGATCCTATGGTTTTGGCCCGTGGTATTGCATCCAAAAGGGTTGATCTCATGCACTTTCATGGTTGGTTCATGGTATTAGTCCAACATTTTTTTGATCCTATGGTTTTGGACCGTGGTATTGAGAAAGGACTAAGGCTATAAAAGAGGAAGGAAATCATTTGGCAAAGCATTATCTGAATTATCTGAATATCTGATAAAGTGCTAGATCTGGAATACTGTGATTGGGTTATGGTGCAAATCTAGATCTGAGCTAAATAGGGATCTCACCGGTTTATGGAGAACAAGATATAAATCAAATGGTTTGAAATGAACTATCTCTATATAATTGATTATGCTTATTCTATATATGTATACTGACGCTTGTAATGATCTGAACTAGGTATAAATTAAGTTTGAAATCGCTGCAAGTCATGATTGAATATTTATAGATCTGTACGCGGGTTGGCTTTGGTGAAAGCACGCAGGTTTGGTTCATTGTAGTAGCATATACCATTTGAGCTATGATGTTTAAAGTTACAGGTGGTTCAGGTTGTTGATGTGTTCCGATGACTGTTTAATGGTGTCAGTATTATACATATTCAGTTTGATTGATTGTGTTGATCGATGATATCTAGTAATGGATCTAATGGACTAGATCGGGTTGCTAACACTCATATTATCCTTGTATATGTATTGATCTGGTGATTGGGTGATTCAGAAGATTGATTGATTATGTGCTTCAATGATATTAATGGGTCCAGTATGAAAATTGGATGAAATGTGGCCTTTCAGATTATGTGTTGTGCTTCAGGAATATCCAGTCTGAAAATGCATGAAATGTGGTACCTAGAGGAGAGAAGATTGTAGGTTGGCACCTACGTACTAGTATCTAAGCTAGTACAAGAGCAAAGGGGTTTGTAGCTCCCGTACTGGTATAAGACTGCACCAGTACTAATATTGTAAAAGGATTTTCTTATTAAGAAGAAGATTGAGATGACTTGCAGCAGGTGGTTTTCTCCCACATTGGGTTTCCACCTTATATCATGGTGTTCATGTGTGTGACTTATGTGTGATGATCTGTTCTATTTTACTGCACCAATTTACTATTAATATGGTTGATAAATGCACTCATTAAGGATCAACTAACTGAATCATAAGAAGTTGTGGAAGTAGCATATATGAATCTGAATATGGAAATGAAAAAGTTTTATTAATGTAATAATACTGATTCACCCCCCCCCCCTCTCAGTATTATTTCCAACAATTAGTATCAGAGCAGGTTCTTTGGTAGAAGCTTGATCGCTTGAAGGAGATCCGTGGAACAATGGGAAATAAGCTTAAGAAGAAAGCTCATAAGAAGAAGAAGACATCTAAGAAGAACTATGATAGTGGGAGAATCAATTGGGGATTAGGTATAAGAAGCTCTTCATATTCAGATTCAGATTCGGAATCATTTCAGAATGAAGATGAACTATCAGGTATGAATTTTCTATCCTCTGATGTTCCAGCGATCTATCCATTTGGAAAACATGGAAGTGATAAGGAAATAATTGAATGTGCTCTTATGGGTGAGGAAGAAGGATATCAAATAGAAGCAGAATTTAACAGGCTGACAAACAAAATTAGTGAACAAGAAAGACTTTTGAACATAAAGAGTGGTGCCCTCAAAGAAGCTGTTACTAGACAAAAGGCTCAACGAGAGTTATTCAAGGAGAAATATCAAAAGTTGCAGGTTGAAGCAACATCTCTAAGAAATGAAGTCAATGAAAAGAACACAACCATCAAGAAACTCAGAGATAGATCCAGTTACTATGAAATTCTTGAAGCCACAATCCGCTCTCTAAAGGAAGATCTTGAAGAATCAAAGAAGCAGAATAAAGATCTAGTCCAAGATATTGAAAAGCAGGGAAACGAATTTATCAGCTTAAAATCTCAGCTAGAATGTGCCTTCAGAATTCGTCAAATGCAACAGGATCTGAATGAAGAACAAGAAAAGGAGATTCTCAAGCTAAAGCATCAGTTGGAAGAAGAAAGGAAAGTTGAAGGAGACATAAAGAAGAAATATCTAGAAAAAGAAGAACAACTTCAGGTTGAGGTCAATATCTTGAAAATTAAATTAGAAGAAAATGATAAGCTCTTACGTTTTCAAGATAGTACTAAAGTCTTGGATGATATTCTTAATAGTCAAAGATCTCCTGCTATCAAAACTGGTCTTGGATTTCATGAATCTGTTGAAGGTGAATCTAGTTCACAAGGTGAGGCAAGGAACTCTAAAGAGAAATCTAAAATGATCAACAAGGAGATAAGAGAGATGAAAGGTCAATCTCATCATCAACTTAGGAAAGAAATTCTTCAAAGAAAATCTTTTACTCCTCCTATGAATAATGTTGAATGTTATGTATGTCATAACCTTGGACATGTTGCAGCCAGATGTAGAAGAAGAAGGGTTCAAAGTCATCAAAAAAATAGATCATCTCAGTCAAGGTACTTTAATGGATATTGATTTGCTTGCAATATGTTTGGTCATAAAGCTGTTGATTGCTACAAAAGGAATATGAAACATGTAAGATGTTATGCATGTAACAAGCTTGGACATATAGCAAAGGAATGCAGGAACAAAGCACGGACATCACACCAAAAGGATAAAACATCATCACACTTGAAGATATGGAAGAAAAAGGAAGTTCAGTCAGAAATTAGTAGCACAACACATTATACAGACATAACAGAGGGAGCCGGAAGTGTAAAACTTCAATCTCCTACGCAAGCTTGATAAAGGGAAGTTGCATATATACGCAAATTTGTTACTGCACAGTCGCGTATATGATTGTTTAAAGAAAGGCAGTAGGGACAGATTCAAGAAAAGGATCAGTTTTGCTCTAATTGATAATGGTTGCATTTTTCTAATGATGTGTGGATATGATGTTTAGAAGTATTTTGGTTCTAACTTGATATTGCTGATGTCTTGATACTTCTTATTAATATGCATGATCAGGTCTGACAAATGGCACAGGTTTAGGTGGAGCATATGCTCTTAATGCATTGTTGGCATTATGGTTAATAGTCCTTGGTGATGATGCTTATATGGAAAAATGATTCGTCTTGCTATGATATGGTTATGAGTTGTTCAAATGATTCTTGGGGTTACATAGTTGATATTTAGATCAGATTTGTGGTTGATTCCCTAATGGTGCTTACATGGTGATCTTCATAAGGATAAGGAGCAGTACATAATTCACATCTTCTTCACTTGATGATGAGTCACTCATATGCTATTGTCATCATAAGCATAAAGATCATATACTACAGTTATGATGCAGGATTCCTATTGTTCTTAGCACATATATGGATGATGATTGTTGGCTGGATACATCGATGATTATTCAAAGTTACATTGTTGGAGACATGATGATGATGAGTTCTTACCTATATGATGATAGGTTGTTTCATATGTTGATTGATGCAGATATTCCCAATTGATGATACTTGGTTCATGCAGATCTGGATGGCTATGGTGTTTATCACATATGATAGAATGTGAATGATTCTGTATATACAGAATTCTATTCAAAAGGATGAGTTGATACAGACATACCTTGATGATTCATGCACTAATTCAAGTTGCTGGTCTAGTTGCTGTCGACAGATGCTATGGAGCAGATCATACAGTGTTGTTACTGATGTTTATCATGATCTTATTTAGGTGTTTGGTCTTTGTTATAAATGTCATGTATATCATTCGATGTAAAGTTCATATCAAGACTCATGATGTAATAGTGTGTCTCTATTTATTGTAGTCATTTGATGAGATCTCTTCAGGTCATGTAACGGCCTATGTTGGTTTCCCCACTATGCCTGGGATGAATGATGTTATTCTCTTATGTTATCATATGTAAACTTTTGGTATATCACCATTGTGATGGGAGATAGATGTATGTATGAGTCTTTGGTGATAGGAAGGTCATTTATATAGAGTCATGTTCTTCTTGTAGAACACCTTTTTGCAGACCTTGCTTACAGTCAGGGGGAGCATGAACAACATATTTCAGCAGAGCAGAGATTTCAGCATGGACAGATTGGTGCACCATGGCATATACAAAGGGGGAGCTCATTTAGATATTTCAGCAGGTACTCAGGGGGAGTATGGACAGCAAAGGAAGAGAATATCTTGGTTCGCCCTTCACCCTTGATGTCAAAGGGGGAGAGTGATTTGGTATTGTTGCCATCAAGTACAAAGGGGGAAATTGTTGGTATTATGATACATATGTTGTACTTGATGGCAACCCACTCATCTCAGATGATAAATTATAGTGCAGCAAAGTTCACGCACTTTCATGAAGATAAAAGTTTCTTTCATGTAGAGAAATGTTCACGCACTTTTATGAAGAGAAAAGTTTATTTCATGTAGAGAAAAGTTCACGCACTTTTATGCAGAGAAAAGTTTATTTCATGTAGAGAAAATTTCACGCACTTTTATGCAGAGAAAATTTTATTTCATGTAGAGAAAAGTTCATGCACTTTTATGTAGAGAAAAGTTTATTTCATGTAGAAAAAAAGTTCACGCACTTTCATGCAAGGAAAAGCGCGTATATGTTGGAGAACTTACCTTTGGTCCATGGTAGTTAGTCCTTGGTATTTGAACCTATGGTTTTGGACCATGGTACCTCGTCAGAAGTGTTGATCCCAAGTATTGGGTTCGTGGTATTGGTTTATTATGGTTTTGGTCCGTGGTATTGCATGTAGAGAAAACGTTCACACACTTTCATGCAAGGAAAATCACGTATATGTTGGAGAACTTACCTTTGGTCCATGGTAGTTAGTCCTTGGTATTTGAACCTATGGTTTTGGACCATGGCACCTCGTCAAAAGTGTTGATCTCACACACTTTCATGGTTGGTTCATGGTATTAGTTCGACAGTTTTTGATCCTATGGTTTTGGCCCGTGGTATTGCATCCAAAAGGGTTGATCTCACACACTTTCATGGTTGGTTCATGGTATTAGTCCAACAGTTTTTTGATCCTATGGTTTTGGACCGTGGTATTGAGAAAGGACTAAGGCTATAAAAGAGGAAGGAGATCATTTGGCAAAGCATTATCTGAATTATCTGAATATCTGATAAAGTGTTAGATCTGGAATACTGTGATTGGGTTATGGTGCAGATCTGGATCTGAGCTAAACAGGGATCTCACCGGTTGATGGAGAACAAGATCTAAATCAAATGGTTTGAAATGAACTATCTCTATATAATTGATTATGCTTATTCTAGATCTGTATACTGACGCTTGTAATGATCTGAACTGGGTATAACGTAAGTTTGAAATCGCTGCAAGTCATGATTGAATATTTATAGATCTGTACGCAGGTTGGCTTTGGTGAAAGCACGCAAGTTTGGTTCATTGTAGTAGCATATACCATTTGAGCTATGATGTTTAAAGTTACAGGTGGTTCAGGTTGTTGATGTGTTCTAATGACTGTTTAATGGTGTCAGTATTATACATATTCAGTTTGATTGATTGTGTTGATGGATGAGATCTAATAATGGATCTAATGGACTAGATCGGGTTGCTAACACTCATATTATCCTTGTATATGTATTGATCTGGTGATTGGGTGATTCAGAAGATTGATTGATTATGTGCTTCAATGATATTAATGGGTCCAGTATGAAAATTGGATGAAACGTGGCCTTTCAGATTATGTGTTGTGCTTCAGGAATATCCAGTCTGAAAATGCATGAAACGTGGTACCTGGAGGAGAGAAGATTGTAGGCTGGCGCCTACGTACTAGTATCTAAGCTAGTACAAGAGCAAAGGGGGTTGTAGCTCCCGTACTGGTATAAGACTGCACCAGTACTAATATTGTAAAAGGATTTTCTTATTAAGAAGAAGATTGAGATGACTTGCAGCAGGTGGTTTTCTCCCACATTGGGTTTCCACCTTATATCATGGTGTTCATGTGTGTGACTTATGTGTGATGATCTGTTCTATTTTACTACACCAATTTACTGTTAATATGGTTGATAAATGCACTCATTAAGGATCAACTAACTGAATCATAAGAAGTTGTGGAAGTAGCATATATGAATCTGAATATGGAAATGAAAAAGTTTTATTAATGAAATAATACTGATTCAGCCCCCCCTCTCAGTATTATTTACAACAATCAAGTATTAGAATTCCCTTCAAAAGAGTAATTTCCCTCCATTACCCTAATAAAACACCTTTTCCTAAGGTTAAACTTCATTTGCCTATGAAAAGTAAACAACTCCATGTTAAATTCCATTTCATTCAAAATACCCACAAAAAGATTTTATCAAGATTTTATCCTAAGTATAAGTGTATGTGAAGAAAATGCACAAATATTACATTATACTTAGGGGAATGTTCTCTCCGCTCATTCCATTTTATATTAATTTTTAACATAATAAAACAGCTCCCTATATACCTTTTCACATATATAAATAAATCCCTTATATCATACCCCAACCCTTAGTTTAGCTATAAACTATACTTTTATCCCATACCCCCGACAAAACCCTCTTAACTCACCAATTCTCAATAAAGTTGACATAATCCCTTCATTAAACCCCACCCGATCATTTAATCCCATGATTAACTCGTAAATAATCCAAAACCACCATGGATTAAAGCCCCCCCCCCCTCGAAATCTTTGCCCATTTCATTCATGCACATCTCTCACCCAATTGTCATTCGATCGCCAGTGCCCAAATCCAACAGTCCACAGCCATATCAGGTTCACCCGATGTCTGACCTTTACTCGCCCAATAAAGTGGTCTTTCCCAAGCCCCCATCTGCTACGTGTCAAGTGCTAACATAGATATGGTGACCTCGCCAAAATACCACCTCCTCCATAAAAGCGGTGCAATGGCTTGGGAAACCACCTCCTCGCCCAACCCAAAAAACCACACACTGTTCATTTGTAATTTACACACCAAAAAGTGACCATTGTTCAATAAAAAGGCCAAGAAGCCCTATTTCACCTTTTTCACTAATTTTCTTTGTGAACCTCTGCAAACCATTACGACACCTTCAAACATTGAAATCACCAATTGACCTTAATTTCACTCCTGGAGAAGTTGCAGAGATCCCAATCAACCGCTCAGTCTGTACCAGAGCCATTCAAACTTCTGCAGTTGCCGAGAACACTGAATTTGAAGTTAATTCACCCAAATTCTAGGCATTTGAAGATAAATTACTAGAAAACCTTTCAATTTTAAAACGTTCAGTCTTTAAATTGTTTTAATTAAGTAAAATTAATTGAAATTACTTTAAAATTAAAGTTTGTGCCCAAACCCTTCTGAAAGTTTCCAAGTTACCTTCAAATCTCTAATATAAACCCATATTGTCAAATTCAAATCCACATGAGCTGAATTATGGTTCCCCCAATTTCCATGGATGTCAGACCAGTGACAACCCCCCATTTGGACCTTGACCACCTCCTCCTGGCGGATAGGGATTTTCAAATCAAAGACACAAGTGCATATACACTCCTCAAAATTCATTGTTTGAGTAAGGACAAATATCTAAACCATATTGATGACATTGACCTTTGGGACTCCAATTTGCCCAAATACCAGTTTCCACAAGTACATGTCTTTCTTGAGATTTTCCATATGTGTCATGCCTATTACATTCCCAGCCATAGGGCTATAATGTCCCCAGACCAAAAGGTCATGTTCATTATTACAGTTGAGTCAATTAATGAAATGTCGCAGGTCCAACCACGTCCAAACATGGCCCCACTCTCCACTAGGGATTTGTTAGACTAGTACACCAAATTGAGTCCATCTAGACTGGCCCAAATATTCCAAACTTTCATTTTAGAAGAGTAGCACATTGCTATAGATGTCCCTCCATATGTTTCTGCCATTTTCTCTGAAAGGGGCAAGCAAATTGTAACCATGATCTCATGTATTATGGGCTATACCACAGATGAATTTGTTGATGAGCTCATCTTGGCCTTCATGTGTATTTTCAGCCCAGGAAAGCATGCTACTTCTTTGTATAATTATGCCCAATTCATAGCTGAAAGGATGCATGAACAATTTACTAGAATGCACAATGACAGAGTATTCAAGTATTCATCTGTACTTTACCACATGTTTTTGTATTATCAGTCAAATATATTTACCTTCACCATCCAAAAGTTGGATACTAAAGGCCAGCCCAGGTCTATCATATTTTGGACACCATTATTCCACACACATTCATCACCATACACCTACACAGACTTCATTGACTCTGTTATCACCTGTATTGAACCTCAGGCTGAAGGAAGGCAATGCTAGGGTAACCACAAACCATGCTTAGCCAAGTAGCTAGCCCTACCAGGACAGGAGAGGGCTATCTCTATAAGGATCTTGACCAAGATGTTTGGATCAAGAAAATGATATTAGGCTAGGTATAGTAGCACAAGGTTTGATTTGATTTTGAAGGTTTTTTCTATATTAGGAGGAGCTAAATAGTTAGGGCAAGGAAATTAGGTCAAAATTGTAGGGTGTTCGATGGGGAAATGTAGGCACAAGGTTCAACACTCTATGGTTTTATGGGTGAGGTGATTAAATAAAGGTGAGGAGCTAGAAAGAGCATGTAAGCAACATAGATTCTTCCTAAATTGAAGAAAACATTAACTATAAATATTTTCCCAAAACTATTATGGGTTCTTCCTATCAACTTGAAAACATCCACTTAAAAGCAATGAAATGATTGATGAAGTAGAAAAAACATTTTAACATATGATCAAAATAAAGAAAATTAAACTGAACATCATACTACATGGATCCCAAAGAAATAGATGCAACTTTTCATTAATATCCTGTTGAAAATTGATACACAAATGATGTTTACTCAAAACATAAGCATCCAACTGAGTCCAATCATTTACAATGAGAAATAAGAAGAAGATATAGAAATTAATTCAACATCCTCCCATCCTTAGGGGTTGAATCCCTAATATTAGGAACTAATCCATCAAAAACTGAACAAGAAACTGGAATCTAGGTAACCTAACAACTTGCCTTTAAAAGGGAGGAAACTAATTCATTTGTCCTCAAGATAACTTTTGATCTAATGAATCTACCTTCCAGTACGTACTATCCATCCTATTTACATTCCTAGTCACCATTTACATCAATAAAAACATCATTCATGAGAGAAAACCCAAAATTACAGTGATGGCATAGTGAAGTGAAAATTCAACATAAAATTGTCCTATGCGCAGCGCCCAAGCTCTATGCATAACACTTTTTGTAGGACCATTTTGGAGGTCTTCCTAGTGTCCAAATGGAGCTCACGATAGCTCATTGGAAATACTGTCCAGTCTATATTCCAAATATGCCTTTATTTTCCCATTTGGAGTTTATTTGACCCCTAAAAAACGGATTCTCTCAAGACTGCTTTTGTGCGTAGCGTTGTGCACAAAAAGGTCATTTTTGGGGTTTTTCTGACCTTTTGGTTGACCAGTTTTGCTCCAAAATCTTAGGAAATGCATAGGGTGCATGTACTCATCATTGTGAAGCAAAAAATTTTGACCATTTCTTGTTTGGATTCCCCTAGGAAAAGTGTAGCACCAGTGGCATTGCACATAGAGCCAATTTTCCTGAGTAAAAAATGGCAAAATTATTCAAAAAGGAAAAAATGATCAAAAATTACTCAAAATTTGTGGATAACATCACCATCAAGTGTCTGGGTTAGCCAAGGAAGCTTCAACAAGCAACCTAAGCCTATCACCCTCCTTTTTGCCTTTGAGTGCTTGTTTTAGCCTTGTCTTCATTTGCTTGACTCTTATGTTGCAAATCTTGTTTCGGGTCCTGTAATGGCGAGCCATGTGCCTAATGATTTGATTGTCCCTATTGGCCCTTTGTAGCAGCTTCTCCAAATGAAAATTGACCCTATCAAGCCATGTTTCTCTATCCTCCTCAATCTCCTTTTCAAGCCTTTGTTTTGTAGTCAAGGTGGCTGGGGTTTCTTCCTCTTGCATTATTGACTTGCCTTTGTCACCTTGCCTCTTTGCTTTGAGAAGTTCCAGCTCCATGAGGACTTGTTTGTCACTTAGCTTCTTGTTCTCTTGATCAAGGTATGAAATGACATACTTAGCTCTCACTAAGCTTTCCATCAATGCTTGGATCTGTGCATATTTTTCCCTTATGGTTATATTTTCATTTGTTGCCTCATCTTGAGCCTCCAAGTCGACTATCTCAATGCCATGATGAATGTGTGGTTGTTCTGATCCATCATGTTCCATCAAATCAAATTCCCTTTCCTCTTTATCATTGATTCTTTCCTCTAGCATATTTTCTTTCCCTTTATCCACCTGCTGCACCTGTTGTACCTGTTGTGTTGATGAAGAAGGCAAATCCCCTTCCATAGTTTGTCGAGCAAGCATTTTCCTATGAGCTGATGAAGAAGGCAAGGCCCCTTCCACATCAAGTGGAGTTAACACTTGCTTATTTGCTGCAAACAACTCTCTATCCCCTCTCTAATAATTCTACCTCCCTTATGTGGTTTTCTCTATTGCTGAGGTTCATGTTCCATGCTTTCACTGCCACTATTATCCTCCTCCTCATAATATTTATCCTCTTTATCCATGTTTTTGAGTTTGAATATTTAGAAACCCTAGAGCAGGTAATCAGGAAGTGAATTATGGTGAATAGGGATAGGGGAAGGGGAGAGGAGTTTTTTCGAGGTAGGATGAGATATGTATGATGTGAGAGTGATAAGGAGGGTATTTCTTAGTAGGGACTATTTAGTAAATAGGGGTTTAAGGATTTTGTTTTGGGGATTAGGGTATAGGGGATAGGTGGAGGGATTTGACAACAGAATGTGGGAATAAGGGATAAGGTAAATAGGGAGGGTTTTTATACAACCTAGGGTTCGAAAATTAAATAGCAAAAAAACTTCAAAATTGTGAAATGAGTGTCGGGAGGATGTTTCGAGGAGTGTACTTACTTGCTTAGAGGTTCTAGGTAGAAAAAAACAATTTAGATGGTTGTTAAGGTAGTCTTGGTGTTTTCTGGCCCTATGTACAACGCCTTGTAGAGGTGTACAACACTTTGGTTATATGCACAATACCATGGAAAAATGCACTGGTACACAGCCTCTATGCGCAGCTCTCAAGCTCTATGTGCAACACTCAAGCTCTTTGTGTAGTGCCCAAGCTCTATGCGCAACTCCCAAGCTCTATGCGTGCCCTCCAACTCATAGGTTCATTTTGGCTGCTTTCCTGGTATCAAAATTGAGCCCATGATACCTCATTGGAAAGGTCACTCACTTGGCTACACAATGGAACTATCAAGCACTGAAAGTGATTAATTATATCCCCAGAAAAATCAATTCTCCCAACACTGGTAAAAAATTGCAAAATGAGGGTGCAAAAATGAAGTATTCTCTTCTAGGAAAATTTTGGAGGTCTTCCACAACTCCAAATTGACATCATGATAGCTCATTGGAAATATATTTCTCTCTAGTTATCAGTTGACTGATCAAGCAAGTCATTTGGACAATTGAGCTAGAAGAACAATTGATTTTCCCAAAGTCACTGTAGAAGTGCAACAACTCTCTTGTAGCCACTATATTTTTGACATTTCTCTAAAACCATTACACCTGTGTAACAATTGAAGAAGGTTTTTCATCCTTGGCCTATTATGGACAAACATCTCTCTCACATTTTCCAAAATCATCCTTGTTTGGTCTAAAACATAGTTTGAAGAAAAACCGACCCTATGTGTGGCAAATGATTTGTCCCTTGGAATGACTTATTGAAAAATGATGGAGACATGATGTGTATGAGTTGGAATGGCCTCATACTTGCTGAAATGACCTCCCTTATGCCTCATATACTTAGATGTCCATGATTCCATAGCAACCCTAGCTCAATGGGTGAGGAAATTAGGGTTTGGTGCTTGTGGAAAATGTTGATTTGGACACCCTTGGGAAAAGACAACTCCCTTTGGCATGCACTTAACCCTTTGAAACTTTACCCTTTCACTTGACTATTTCCTTTCAAAAATTGATCTTTTGATGGTTCGGCATCTTTGGAACACTGAGCTAACAACTTAGATGGTGAAATTGTTACATTTGAAAGACATAAAATTACAAAATGAAATAAGCATTTCTCTTTACAAACTTTACAAATCATCTTTACATGGTGAAGGGATGTTATTTTATAACCCTTTACTTGCTGGTCTTATGCAATGGAGTTGAACCTTAGCAACCCTAATGACCTAATAACACCTTGAAAAACCCTAAAATAACTAATGAGACCTTGAATGACTGAATTTCAAGATGACATAATGACCTCATGATTGATACAAATGGCATGATAAAAATAAATGTATGGATGATGTACAGTCAAACAAGATATGAAACTATGCCAGCAAGTAATCACATTTAGGGAAGAGTGATGTTTTTGGGCTAGGACTACCATCAGTGACTAATTTTTTTGCATGACCTAGTGGAATGATAAAAACATTCTGTGTGGGACACCTAAAATGAATATGAAAAGAGAAATTTTGATCACTGATGGCAGTATGTAAATAATGACTCTAACATTGGCTCCACTGGGGATGGTAGCTCATAGGATGTGATAAGAACACCATATACCAAGTAGCCTTATCCATTGGGCATGGAGTAAAAAAAAAAAACTCAATCTAAAATACATGACTGAATACTGATGACTCAAAGACACAAACTGAATTTTACTTAACTGAAAACTGACTCAATACTAAAACACAATTGAAAAACTGAAAAAGATGCTTAAAATGGAGATTGTTCAATAAAAACTACCCTAGTTGTTCCATTCATCACCTGATCAAGTGAAATGAAACAACCAATGCAACCAAGTAAGCATTCTAGTTGTTGTTTGAATTCTCCGCAAGTGCTTGTTTATGAGCAAGAAGAGAGAACTACTGAAAGGCAACTCCCATGAAAATTTGTCAACATATTGAATCTTGATGAAATTTCAAAGCATAAGCCCACATGCTGATCTCAAGAATGTTGTGAAAGTATATTCATAGGAATACATATTGATTTCCAACCCATCTAATACATTACTGCTCCGCTCTAGGTAGTCTTCGTACTTTCATTTTAAAATTTTCCTAACATCTATGTTTTCTTTCTTTGATGACTGCAACAAATTAACAAAAGGATCTTGAAACTCACAAATGACTAATTTTTCTTGATGATCAACAACAAAACAAAAATCTTCTTCATTACTCTCCTGATATGACTGCAAATCTTGGTATGAGCTTTGTAATAAAACTCTTGTTGAACAAGACAATGAAGTTGGTTGTTAGATCAAGTTTATATCAACTTTCTTTCAGGCTCATAGTTAGCTAATGGAGAATGACTTTTACTACAGATATTATCCAACACATCAGCTCTTGGGTCATGAAAACTTGCAAACATTGTTGCAACCTATTTTCATCAGTTTTAATGAGACTACATGACACTCTACAGACTGATCATCCTTTTCTTTAGAGATATTATGAAATTTTTTCTTTAAAAATTGAAATGTTTTAAAACATAGTGGTACAGAGTCATCTTGCATCATTTGATCATATGTTTTAGATTCCAAGCCTTCATCTACAATTTGAAATTCAATGGAACTCGGCGGCTGCAAATCTAGAGCTAGGAAGGCTTGTATGTCACAAATGATTTCATCGACCAATTCATGAGAATGCTTATCCTTTATGGTGTTGACCACTCGCTTATCTGCTTTCTTATAATTTTCTCTTATTTTTGCAAAAGAGGAGAAACACAAGTGTAAGGAGCTTTGATAAAAAAATTGATTATCCTCTTGATTGTCAAGATCAAAACTTAATGAGTGCTGATTTCTGATCACATCAAAGTTACCTCTGATGAACTAAAATGAAGTAAAACAAAGAGGCAAAGATCCTTCACTTACTTCCAAAGTTTCTACACTTTCCTCATCACTGTCATAGCTAATATGCTTCGGCTAATTACTGTATTTGAGCTATTGAAACTAAACTTCATCCTCCCACAAACCAGCTATTGATTATTGTGCAAGATTAGCTTCTGTTTTGAGAACATAATAATTTTCGTATTGATCAAACTTTGGAAAATCATCAATATAAGTAATGTCACCAATCATACACATTATATTATCAAATTTTTTCTCCTCGGATTGATCTACAAATCCATTTTCAAATCTATGGTATCTAGGATTAGCAAGAAAAAATTTAGGGCTAGAAATATTTTCTTTTTTCTGGGGCAAGTGGATCGTGGTGATCTTCAATAGAAAATTCATCTCTCGAGGTGATTCTTTACATCATTTCTTCCATTTTACTTACCAAAATGTCGAGCTTTACCTCTGAAGATGTTAGGTGCTCTACAATGTTGTCCCTCTCTTCTTCCTTCAGCTTTTCCCTTCTGATCAACAGATTAGCCTCTACATCTACTGCATTGTTCTGCATCTCTTCAAGTGTTGCAAGGCTCCTTTCCCTTAGCTGAAACTCCATATCCGGATCAAAGTCATTCGAGTAGTGCAAGAGAGCAGATCTAGGAGGAGGCCTTCTATTAGCAAGAATCGAAAAATAGACTTGGTTAAACCTGGCAGAAAACTATTGTACTGTCTCCCCTGGCAGTCTTTTCAGCTACTTATACTCTTCTAGAATCAAGAAAGGGTTTTGTTTGACCACCCACTTATCGAGGAAAACTTTGGCGAACTGCTAGAAATCTGAGATGCTCGCATAAGGCAGGTTTTTGAACCAACTCTTGACTTTTCCTTTCAATGAAAGAGTGAATAGCCTAATACTGACATCCTCTTCGTCAACTTCAAAAAGGCCGAGGAAGGTCTCAAAATTTTGTATATGTCTCTCAGCAGTGATATTTTCATATTCACCATCAAACCTCGGTAGGTATAGGTAATGATTTTCATGGAAAGCATGGAGTATAGGAGGTAATATGAGTGGTTTGTATCGATCTGGAATTTACAAGGTGTAGGAATATGTATAAAAGTTGTAGAATCAGTCTTGGTCTCTTTAGGCTCATCAATTTGAAGATGGTCATCATAAGATTCATAATAAGGGTCTTGATCAAGGTCAAAGGCGTATGAAGAATTTGTTTTCACGATCTTTAAAGGGAACGAATCACATGCAGGTCTATGATATTTTATCAAATACAATATACTTTGTAAAACCTTTTTGACATTCTTGGGAAAAGAGAAAAAATAATTGATGACAAAGAACATAATGTCTTGGATGAAATTCCAACTTGAATACCTCATCTTTCCATATTGTTCTTTGATGTTTCTATTGGTCAAGTTCATCCTCCAGTGGAGTCTTTGGATATGATCTCGAAACTAATTTGGAGTCACTAAGTGAATTATTTCAGTTGTCATGTGTCTGATCATCGTCCAACATCAACAATCAGATCTAGATCTGAACTTTAATCATAGTTCCCAGGGAATATGAAACCTTTCGTTCGTTCCCCAGTATGGTCGCCACTATGTTATCACCTGGATTGAACCTCAGGATCAAGGAAGGCAATGTTAGGGTAACCAAAAACCACGCTTAATCAAGTAGCTAGCCCTACTAGGCCAGGAGAGGGCTCTCTCCATCAGGATCTTAGCCAAGATGATTGGATCAAGAAAATAATATTAGGCTAGGTATAGTAGCACAAGGTTTGATTTGATTTTGAAGGGTTTTGCTGGATCAGGAGGAGCCAAATAGTTAGGGCAAGGAAATTAGGTCAAAATTGCATGGTTTTCGATGGGGCAAGGTAGGCACAAGGCTCAACACTCTATGGTTTCATAGATGAGGTGATTCAAGATAGGTGAGGAGCTAGAAAGAGCATGTAAGCAACATGGATTCTTCCTAAACTGAAGAAAACATTAACTGTAAATATTTTCCCAAAAAAGAGCATAAATATTATGGGTTCTGCTTATCAACTTGAAAACATCCACTTAAAAGCAATGAAATGATTGATGAAGTAGAATAAACATTTTAACATATGATCACAATAGAGAAAAATGAACTGAACATCATACCACATGGATCCCAAAGAAATAGCTGCAACTTTTTATTAATCTCCTGCTGAAAACTGATACAAAAATGATGTCTACTCAAAACATAAGCATCCAATTGAGTCCAACCCTTTACAATGAGAAATAATAAGAAGATATAGACATTAATTGAAACTTCTCCCATCCTCAGGGGTCGAATTCCTAAGATGAGGAACTAATCCATCAAAAAATGAATAAGAAATTGGAATCTAGGCAACCTAACAACTTGCCTCTAAAAGGGAGGAACTGATTCATTCGTCCTCAAGATAACTTTTGATCTAATGAATCTAATTTCCAGTAAGTATTATCCATCCTATTTACATGCCTAGTCACCATTTACATAATTAAAAGCATCATTCATGAGAGAAAACCCAAAATTACAATCATGGCACAGTGAAGTGAAAATTCAGCATAAAATTGTCCTATGCACAATGCCCAAGCTCTATGTGCAGCACATTTTGCAGGACCATTTTGGCGGTCTTCCTGGTGTCCAAATTGAGCTCATGATAACTCATTAGAAATCTTGTCCTATCTACTTTCCAAATCTGCCTTTAGTTTCCCATTTGGAGTTGATTTGACCCCTCAAAAGCGAATTTTATAAATATTGCTTATGTGCGCAGCGCCATGGGCAGAAAGGTCATTTTTTGGGTGTTTTTTGACCTTTTGGTTGACCATTTTTTCTCCAAAAGATTAGAAAATTACGGGGTTCATGTATTCATCATTGTGAATCCAAAAATGCTGACCATTTCTTATTTGGATGCCCCTAAGAAAAGTGCTGCACTAGTGGTGTTGCACATAAAGCCAATTTTTCCAAGTCAAAAATTGCAAAATTCTTCAAAAAGGAAAAAATTCTCAAAACTTACTCAAAATTTGTGGAGAAAACCACCATCAAGTGTCTGGGTTAGCCAAGGAAGTTTTAGCAAGAAACCTAATCCTATAACCCTCCTTTTTTCCTTTGAGTGCTTCTTTTAGCCTTGTCTTCATTTGCTTGACTCTTATGTTGCAAATCTTGTTCTGGGTCCTTTAATGGCGAGCCATGTGCCTAATGATTTGATTGTCCCTATTGGCCCTTTGTAGAAGCTTCTCCAAATGAAAATTGACCATGTCAAGCCATGCTTCTTTATCCTCCTCTATCTCCTGTTCAAGCCTTAATTTTGTAGTCAAGGTGGTTGGGGTTTCTTCCTCTTACATTACTGAATTGCCTTTGTCACCTTCCCTCTTTTCTTTGAGAAGTTCTAGCTCCATGATGACTTTTTTGTCAGTTAGCTTCTTTTTATCTTGCTCAAGCTATGAAATGACATACTTATCTCTCGCCAAGTTGTCCATCAGTGCTTGGATCTATGCATATTTTTCCCTTATGGTTATATTTTCATTTGTTGCCTTATCTTGAGCCTCCAAGTCGACTATCTCAATGCCATGATGAATGTGTGGCTATTCTGATCCATCATGTTCCATCAAATCAAATTCCCTTTCCTCTTAATCATTGAGGCTTTCCTCTAACATCTTTTCTTTCCCTTTATGCACCTACTGCACCTATTGTACATGTTGTGTTGATGAAGAAGGAAAAGCCCCTTCCATAGTTTGTGGAGCAAGAATTTGCCTATGAGATGATGAAGAAGGCAAGGCCCCTTCCACATCAAGTGGAGTTAACACTTGCCTATTCACTGCAAAAAACTTTCTAGCCCCTCTTTGATAATTCTACCTCCCTTATGTGGTTTTCTCTGATGTTGAGGGTCATCTTCCATGCTTTCATTGCCATTGTTTCCCTCCTCCTCATAATCTTTATCCTCTTTATCCATGTTTCTGAGTTTGAAGCTTTGGAAACCCTAGAAAATGTAATAAGGAAGTGAGTTATGGTGAATAGGGATAGGGGAAGGGGAGAGGAGTTTTTTCGATGTAGGATGAGATATGTATGATGTGAGAGTGAGAAGGAGGGTATCTTTTGGTAGGGATTGTTTAGTAAATAGGGGTTTAAGGATTTTGTTATGGGGATTAGGGTATAGAGAATAGGTGGAGGGATTTGACAACAGAATGTGGGAATAAGGGATAAGGTAAACAGGGAGGGCTTTTAGACAACCTAGGCTTTGAAAATTTAAACAGAAAACAAACTTCAAAACCATGAAATGAGTGTCACGAGGATGTTTCAAGGAGTGTACTTACTTGCTTAGAGGTTCTAGGTAGCAAAAGAACGATTTAGATGGTTTTTAAGATAGTATTGGTGTGTGTCGGCCCTATGCACAGTACCTTGTACATGTGTGCATTGCTCTGGTTGTATGCGAAACACCGTGAAAAAATGCATTGGCACATAGGCTCTATACATAGCGTTCAAGCTCTATGTGCAACGCTCAAGCTCTATGCACAGTGCTCAAACCCTATGTGCAGCGCCCAAGCTCTAAGAGCACCATCCAACTTGCAGGTTGATTTTGGTTGCCTTCTCGGTGTCCAAATTGAGCCCATAATAGCTTGTTGGAAACGTCTCTTCTTGGATAGACAAGGAACCTATCAAGCACTGAAAGTGATCAATTATAGCGCCTGAAAAGTCAATTCTACCAAGACTAGTAAAAAATTGCAGAATGAGGGTGCAAAAATTAAGTGTTCTCTTGCAGGAAACTTTTGGAGGTCTTCCTCAACTCAAAATTGAGACCATGATAGCTCTTTGGAAATATATTTCTCTCTAGTTATACGTTGACTCATCAAGCAAGTCATTTGGACAATCTAGTTGGAAGTAAAATTGGTTTTCCCAAAGTCACAGTAGAAGTGCAACAACTCTCTTGTAGCCACTATATTTTTGACATTTCTCTAAAACCGTGACATCTGTGTAAAAAGTGAAGGAGGTTTTCCATCCTTGACCTATTATGGACAAAAATATCTCACTTTTTCAAATTCATCCCTTTTTGTTCTAAAACATAGTTTGAAGAAAAACCGGCCCTATGTGTGGCAAATGATTTGTCCCTTGGAATGACTTATTGAAAAATTATGGAGACATGATGTGTATTAGCTGGAATGGCCTCATATTGTTGACTTGACCTCCCTTATGCCTCATATACTCATATGTCTCTAATTCCATAGCCAAGCCTAGCTCAATGGGTGAGGAAATTAGGGTTTAGTGCTTGTGTAAAATGATGATTTGGACACCCTTGGGAAAAGACAACTCCCTTTGGCATGCACTTAACCCTTTGAAACTTTACCCTTTCACTTGAATATTTCCTTTGACAAATTGATCTTTTGATGGTCTGGCATCTTTGGAACACTCAGCTAACAACTTGGGATGGTGAAATTATTACATTTGAAAGACATAAAATTACATAATGAATTAAGCATTTCTCTTTACAAATCATCTTCACATGGTGAAGGGATGTTATTTGATCACCATTTACTTTATGGTCTTATGCAATGGAGTTGAACCTTGGCAAGCCTAATGACCTAATGAAACCTTGAAAAACCCTAAAAGAACTAGTGAGACCTTGAAGGACTAAATTTCAAGATGACATAATGACCTCATGACTGATACAAATGGCATGATAAAAATAAATTTATGGATGAAGTACAGTCAATAAGATACGAAACTATGCCAACAAGTAATCACATTTATGGAAGAGTGATATTTTTGGACTAGGACTACCATCAGTGACTAATTTTTTGCATGACCTAGTGGAATGATAAAAAAAAACTGTGTGGGACACCTAAAATGAATATGAAAAGAGAAATTTTGATCACTGATGGTAGTATGCAAATATTGACTCTAATAGACTCTTTTGTCCATCTAGTCATGACCATGCTGACAGGAAGCCCTCCATCCGGAATAAGTTAGGAAATCAAAAGAGTGCTCCAATTGTCCAAGCAAAGTAAGGTGGGAGATTACTACCTTTACCAAAATCATATTGAAATAAGAATTTATGGTTTCCAGCTTGCCCCATACAAACTGCCCAAATACCACCCCATGAGGCTATTTTCTCTAGAATATTATAGGCAGATAATGAGCTCTGATAATGGAAACTTTGTCTCATCCAAGCAAAGGACTTAGTTCAAGGTAAAAAATCAATTAGGCCCTTTTATTTGAAATTATAGAGAGGGAGGAGAGTTAGCAGATCAAATTCTACAACAAATGAAGTTTTAGAACAGTTTCATGTGGAGGTATGACCCTCAAGGGTTTATTTCCAAACTAAGACAAAAGTCCAAATTGGGACCTTCATTCATCACCCTATATTAGAAATAGAAAGATATGCCAACCAGTCTAAGTGGTTGGAAAACACTCTCATAGACTGGGATAGTACAAAGGTAGATGTTGAAAATACCTTGTTTGATCTAGAGATACAGCTTGATGAAAGCTCATTCCTATAGGTACCAGAGAAATAAGGAACCATGAGTACCTCTACTATTTTGCAAACTCCTCATAATGAGGAAAAGAATCCCAAAAGGAACAGAGAGGGAGCCTCCAGCTCAGGTATGGACACTTCTAATGTACAATATGAAGCTAGCAAGAGCAAAAGACCTAGGCTCAATCCTATTTCAGAATAGGAAGACATAGAAGGCTTAGTACAAATAACTAATACTGAGTTAGACATGATCAAGGGAATAACTCCATCTGGAGAAATGCAGGAGCCATCTACATCACAAACTCAAATGTTAGAAAGGCAGCTCAGTGTAGAAGTCTCCTCATTTAACAATCCTGCTAATATAGATAGAGACATTAAGGATAGGTTCAAGGAAATTAAAATGAGAAATGAGAAACTGAAGGCTCAATCCTATGCACAGTCTCTCAAACTTACACCCACCAATCACACTAGGTTGATGTTAGCTTTTGAAATCAAGGAAGGAAAGATGCAAATGTCCTTCATAAAGACAAATGTACAACAACCATGAACATTAGCAGATTTCAAGAAGAGAGACTTTGAAGTATTGGCAAGGGATATTCATACCATTGACCAAATTGAATTTCAAAAGCAGGCTGGAGAAATTATTTACTCCACCCTTACAGGAAAATCCATAGATGCTCATTAGTTGCAAAATTCACTCAATAACATTTCAACTTAGTATCAGTTGGAAAAGGCCTCTTCATAGGCCAAAGACACCAGAATCAAGTCTTTGGAAGACTTGGTAATTGAATTGGGACATGACCCCAAAGACATCAAGGCTACTGAACAATTGATCAAAAAGAAGAATGATGACATTGGAGCACTCAAGAAACAATTGAAGATACCTCAACTACAGCACCCCTAGACACAGTAACTCTTGGAAAGCCAAACAAGGAATCAAGATTTGATGGACTTAGTCCTTAAACTAAATGATCAGTTGAGGGAGACAAAAAAGGAATTGGATAGCCTAATCCAATCAAGTCAAACCGATCTTGGCACTACCTCGGTGAATGTCATCCCAGCAATTACCACGACTGTTCCTTCCACATTGGCAGCCTCATTGGCTCCTATAGCTCCAATGGCCACAACACAACCAGTTTCTACAGCATCTACATCAACAACAGGTACATCAGGTGATGAAGCAGCAAAGTTGGTTAAAGCTATAGAAGAAATGTCCATACAAACAACAAAGAAGAATAAGCTCAAAGAAAAGTGGCAATCTTGAAAACTGATTACAAGCTTGACAAAATCATGCACAAATAAGAAGTGCAGAAAGAAACCAGGATGAGTGAAAGATTTAAAGCCCTAGAAAAGGACTTGACATTGAAAGAACCCCTTGGGCAGGCTAAGGAACAACTATGGGCCAATATCATTGACTCTGTCAATGATATTTTGCCATCTATTTAGGTGATTTTTGAGCAAGTAGATTTGATAAAGCTAGCTACAGAGGTCATCCAGAAAGTAAAAGAAAAATTAGGACAAATGCCAAAAGAGGCTACTAGAACTATCTAATTCTGTAACAACAAGAATAAGTATGAGCTTCAGGAATTGGAAATAGAAGGAAGAATAGAGACAATTTTGGAGGTCAGAAAGGTCCTCTCCAAGAGGAACTTAATGCAAAACTTGGAGGATAAGTGTCGAAATATGTAGCTATCCATTGACAGATTTATGGCTAAGTTCCAGATTTTGAGAGAAAAGGGATTACCCAGTCTCTTAGTGATTAATGAAAAGCTCATGACACAGGAGGATTACAACAATAAAATCAAAGAGGTAGCAAAAGATCAGGTGAATACATCATCAATAAATGCATTGCCAACAGGAAAAGTACTCTACCAAACATTTGAAAACTTGTTTTACCTCCAGCATGAGGTAAAACACTTGTTTATCAATAAGCCTAATTTTTCCAAATACACAAAGGCAGATGAAATATATAGGAGGATGCTAAAAATCCAATTACCTGATGCTAAAACATGGGAGAAATTAACTAATTTACTGTAGAAATATGCAATAAAAAGGTTAATGTACAATAAAAGTAAAACAACGTGGTAAAAGGATGAAGACAGATCAACAGAGTCAAAGTGTATCAGATGAACGGTTAAAGTAAATGAAGCATCCAGCGTGAAAGATCAAACAAAAAAGTAGCATAAAGGGCTAAAAATCAAAGCATAACAGCCAGCACAACCAAAATAAAAGGGACAACATGAAACTATTCAATAATTGTCTCTATCTTCTTGCAAGAAGATATTTTTATTTCCTAGATTAAATCTCAAATTAGTTTGAGATATTTTGTAATAAACTTTTGTATAAATAATTCACAATTCGAAGTATGTAGGGTGGACTCTACTAGACATTTCTATAGACTTTTTGATCAAAAAACCCAGAGGGTTATTGTATCATTTGATGAGCCAGCAAGCTGGATTGATGAATAAAGATCAGACATTTCAAAGGACTCATGTGCTAAGAAAATTTCATACAATTATCTTCATGTGTTGTTGTCATTTTTCTCAAGTTATTCATAATCTTTAATGTTTTTCCAAATCTAAATGTTATAACTAGAATAATATTTCAAAACTTGTTTAATTACACTTTGTCTTAACAGTTATGCATTTAAATGTTTTCTTCTGATATTTAAATTAAAGAATTATTAATTTCTCTTTGGTTTAGATTGATGTCATAAATATCCAGGTTAAAAGATTCTTAGTTGCCCTTTGATCTCGAGTACCCCTTCATTCTTCATTCATTATCTAGGTCTGAAAACCCTTAATTGCTCTCCCACCCCGAGTGAAACCCTTTCACCCCTCTATCTCAAAAATCTGAAAAACACTTTGCTATCTTGCCCTTTGAATGTTCGCTTTAGTGAGTTAATCTAATTTTTCTTCTTTATTCTTTGACTCCATAGCCCAATGGTCTAAAAGAAATTAATTTATCCATTTTTCTAAGCAGATCCCACCACCCAATCTCAAATACAAATAAAAAACCCCTTGAACAATCATAGCCAGCTTAAAACATCTTAACTAAAACAAAGTTAAATTTTAAAGAGAGAGCCCTCTCTGAGCATTAGGAACGCTAGGTCCTAATCTCCAAAAGAGGATTGTGGTTACCTTTGGTTTTTCTTTCTTTTTACTTCAAAATAATTATCCGAGTGATAACATTTCTGGCAACCATACTAGGGACTTCTATCCTCAGTCTCATAAAACTTTAAGGAAACCTTAAATTAAATATTGAGCCCCTTAAGGTCATTACTTGAACTAAGTGTTACACAACAATTTGTCACCGTTTGTCACCATCCCTATTACCCCTCACCCGCACACTGGAGGACTCATTCCGGGACCTGTGAGAAGTGACATGACCTGAAACCACTTGCATCATATTCCTCTAAGTATGAGCTTCATTTACCCTGAAGACATCTCCTGCTGAATACCCATGAAAATAGCTCTTTTTGCATTAGCACGGGTCCACAGTTCACTGCCTGCGCCAATGAGGGAAATCCTTTAAAAATGGCGCGCCATTGGTGCTCTGTCTCAAAGTCGCACTCGCACCAACCGAGTTGAGTAAATTTTTTAACAAACAAACTTCCGAAGGTTCTCTTCAACCCATTCACCAACTGAATCTATGTTGAGCTAGGATGGTTTGGCTTCCAATCTCCATAGAAGGGAAGTGGTTTTCCACCTTTCATGGAAGTTTCCAAGCGATAAAGCCAATCCAATGAATAATGTGGTTGATCCTATCTCTTTCCTCTCTATCTATAAAAGCTTGCCTCTATGCCTTGAGCAAGCTAGTTCTAGTCACAATAGTTACAGTAGTTCTAGTTCCAGCATAGTGATAGAGAGTTTGAAGCTGCAAGAACCTTCTTTGCACCCAGAAGGCCAAATCTAAGTGAGGAGATTCTTGTCACCCAAAGAGAGAAAGGCTTGTTCCCATCCCAACAAGCTTTGCAAGACTTGCGTAGCTGACTACCCAGCCAAAGGAGGATTTTACGTCAGAACAATGGTTGTATTCTTCTTTATTATTTATTAATAATAGATGACTATCATTATGGTTCCACTCTCATTGTTTTATGTTTGATGTTGAGTTATATCTTTTCTGACTGATATATAATTGCATCTACTAGATTTTATGCTTGTTTCGTGTTGTTCTTTGCATGTGCAGGTGTCCAATCACGGAGATCGTGGGGATCGTGACCGGCCAAGGCAAAGGAACGAGGGCGACATCTCTTTGACGAACACTAGCGTTGGAATCCAAGTAGGTTCTCACCATCCACTTTTTATTTTCAATTAGGAACTTGTGTGATAGCATTGTGTGATTGTTGCCAGACCCGGTCCAGGCTAGTAGGGATCGTCTCTGTCCGCAGAGAGGATTTACCTCCACAACACTAAGTTTTCAGAATATTTCATAAAAAAAAATTAAAAACTTAAAATTTTGGCTTCTGAAAAGATTCACTATACTAGGGCCAACACAAATCCAAACCCTGCAACTACAGTGGATGACTCAAAGAGGATTTTAGGACAACTTAGAACAACAGAAACTCAAGCTATTAGTAGCAAGTTAGTTAGATCCAATTCACTCCCTGAGGAGTTTTCAACTTTAGAGGACATCCCTTTCGATTTGTCATTTGACCTCTCATTATTCAGAAGTAAATCTAAGAATTCAATCCATGAAACGATATTAGATCCTAAGTTTGTTCAACTCATTGAATCAAACAGGTTTATTCATTTAGATTTAGACAAATTAGTTGTTGAGATTTTTGAAAAAATAGAAGCTTGGGCCTCTAAATTGATAAGTAATGTAGGTGATTCTTACATTCAACAATCTAATGAACTAGTTGCCCTTACTACTGTTGCCCTTGGAGTTTCTTCACAAAATTCACTCGCTGTAAATACACCTTCCTTTACCACAACTTCATCAATTGTATCTACCACAATTCAATCACCTAAACCACTTATTAATCAATCATCTTCATCATCATCTAGTTCACCTCCATCAGTTTCAAGCCCTTCTTCAACCACCACAACTTTACCCCCAAGTCAAACCAGAATCATAGCAATGGAAAACAGATATGCTCCTCTTGTTTTACCTGCCCAACTCCATCCCATGCCTGCAGATTATCAGAGTAATATTTTCTTGTTTGATGCTATTGGTCATTACACTTCCCAGTATCATGTAAACAAGATGTCTGATGTTTTTGAAATGCATGAAATAGATGAGACAGATGTCCAAATGAGATTATTTTCCCTAACTTTAGCTAGTGATGTCAAGAAATGGTTCAAAGCCTTTCATGCCAACCTGAACCAGGGATCTTTTGCTTATAGATGTATGAAAAGAATCACATGTGAGAATTGCAGCTTAACATAAAAATTTAATGTGCACCCAACAAAGAAGAAGAAACACATAAAAGACACGAAAAGAAGAAAACAATACTTGATAATGGAGTTTGTCCAACTCAGACTATGACTTCGAGCCCTGCTCGATCAATGGGGAGGTCTTCATTTGTTAAATGGCATGAAAATAAGAGAATACAATCATCAGCTACATAAAAGGAGTATTATACCTCCATTCTGAAAAATGGATGAGAAATGGAGAATTGAAATGAAGAAATGGATAGCACCATTGCATTCGTGACATCGAGAAGGGAAGAAACCATATAAAATTTGCCCAATTCAGACAAAATGAACTTTCGCCCCTCCTGTAAGCTCTGCCTCAAACTGCGTGCCAAAAATCCTCTCCCCATACTTTTTCCAATCATTGGGCTTTTGTAATGTATTTTTTGTGACAAAGGCCGCTTAAATCAGGGGTTGTTTGTTTATAATGGAAGCCGTTTTTTGTAAAGGATCGGCGGGCCGACCGTCCAACCTTTCTATGCAACAAATCCCTTTAAATTAGCTTTTTTCTGCTTAAACAGATAATACACAAAACATTGAAACATACAAAAAATCAGACTTCAAAATATATGAAATCAGGCTTATAGACCCATCGGGTCCGGGCCCCATATCGCAATCGGCATATCGTTGGTTCAATAGTCATGTTAGTAGGGAATTGCCGACCGTCGATCGCCAATATCATCGATCGCCGATAGCTGATATCAGTGTATCACATCGGCCCTATCGCATTGCTACAGCCTAGGGGTCCTAGTCCTATACCTTGGGTTTCGTCGACCCGATCCACCGATCCGATCACTCCATCTTCATATCGCCAATCGCTTGCCCGAAATCCCTGATATCGGCCATCGCTTCCCTCTGATTTTGATTTAGTCAGAGATTGCTGATCGGGGTCCCGCTACACTTGCCTTAAGCCCGCCTCTTGACTTCTCAAATTGCGATTTGCCTTTCAAAGGCTTTAAGTCCATTTTTAGGAGAAAATTCCTCCTTTTCCCAAGGGACAAAGCAATCTTCTTTCTATCATAACTTCATCATCCAGACTCGGATTGGAGTGCCATTCACACCGTTGGAATCAGGGTGACGATCACTTCGATCTGATGTCAAGATACTTGCTTTTCTGCCACTTTGAATTTTGAGCTTTTCCATGCCATTGTGTCTAAGATCCACCTGGATCAATCCTCCCCTTTGAGGAGCTTTTGGACAGCCAAAAGCTTTATTAGTAAATTGGCAAGTGAGGGAATTGTTCCCTCACCCTTTCTTTCTCCAACCATTTTGTCTTGGTGCATCCCCTCGAAACCAACTCGAAGGTATTCCACATCTCCTCACTGTGAAGTCCTGGTTCTTTTGTCATGGATGATGTCTTCAAGATACTCTAGCGCAAACAAAGGAAAATGTCCCACAAAGTCCATCGACACATTTTCCCATGGATGACTCGAAATAGGGAGTGGTGTGTAGAGCCTGAGTTTTCTATTAGAGGGCTTTTAAACATAACACATCACACAATCCTTTACATAGTGAGTCACAATGTTCTTCATATGAGGCCAAAAACAAAATCTTTATACATGACATAAAGTCTTGTCAACACCAAAGTGTCTAGACATAAGAGACGTGTGGGCCTCTTGAATTACATGTACTCTTTCCCCTGTGGGAATACACAATTTTCCAAGGTGATATAACAGTTTCCCCTGCAAGTGATAGTTGTCCACCTGTAAACCATGGATTAGTTTTTCATAAATTTCCTTAAAGTCATCATCATTAGCATATTGTTCAGCATAACTCTCAAAAGACAATGAAGCATTATGCAAAATAATAGAAGTAGAAATAGGACGGCAAGGTAGCATATCAGACACTTTATTGCTAGTGCCCTTCTTATACTTTATTACCAAATTAAATTGTTGAAAAAAACCCATCCACCTGAAATGACGAGATTGCTCCAACTTGGTCTGTGACTGAAGGTACTGCAAGGGCTGATGATCTGTATGGATGATGGTCTCCTTGCCGATCAGGTAGTGTTTCCACTTTTTCACACTCTGAACCAAAGCATAAAGCTCCTTGTCATAAGTGGGATAGTTTATCATAACTTGAGAAAAATTCTCAGAATGATAACAAATTGGCTTCTTTTGTTGCATCAGTACAACACCCATGGCATAACCACTGGCATCGATTTCGATCTCAAATGGTTGTTGGAGATCTAGTAAGGCTAAGACTGGTGCCGTGCTGATCTTTTCCTTCAATGTTTCAAAGGACTTCTGCTGTCTTCCTCCCCATTTGAAGACCTATTTCACACTTGTCAATGTGTGCAAAGTTGCTGCAATAATAGAGAAATTGGCAATAAATCTCCTCCAATATTGGATTGCACCTAGAAAGCTACGGACCTCGGCTACACTAGTAGTCTTAGGCCAATTTACAATTGCTTCAACTTTAGAAGGATCAATTTTTAACTGACCATGACCAACGATATGACCTAGGTAACCCAAAGAGGTTTTCCCAAACTCACACTTTGACAACTTTATATAGAATTTTTCATTTTACAATACATCAAGAACTTTCTTTACATGACACACATGTTCAACCCAACTTTTACTAAAGACAAGTATATCATCTAAATATACAAGAACAAATTCATCAATGAAAGGCTGAAAGAGATCATTCACTACCCTCATGAATGTGGCTGGAGCACTGCAAAGCCTGAATGGAATCACCATCCATTCGAACAACCCCTATTTGGTTTTGAAGGTGGTTTTCCACACATCCTGCTCTGCAATTTGGACTTGGTGATAATCACTACACAAATCCATTTTTGTGAAATAAATAGCATTCTTTAACTAATCTAATAAATCATCAATGCGTGGAAGAGGGTAACAATTTATCACCGTGATTTTGTTTAGTGCGCGGTAATCCACACACATCCTCCATGTGCCATCTTTCTTTGGGACTAAGAAAATTGGTGACCCACACAGAGAAGTGCTCAGCCTGATGATCCCTTGGTCCAGAAATTCCTGCACCTGCTTATTGATTTCCTCCATCTCAATGATCAACATCATGTACATGCCAATATTTGGTAAAGGAGCTTCATGCTGCAAATGGATTTCATGTTGGATTTCCCTCTTCAAAGGTAATCCCTTTGGTTCCTGTAACATCTCATCATAATTAGAAATTCATTCACATAACTCCTGTTTATGTTCTAAATCACAGCCCTAGAAATCATTAGCTAATTATGCCTCTTTTTCCCTTACAACCATAAGCATGCAACCCTTAATGGAATTCACCAGCCTTTTCATTTGTCTAGCACTTACAAGGCTGGCATTGATTTTATTTCGATAAGCCATTACTATATATTCTACCCCATCTTTTGTGATTTGGTATTTGTTTTCATGACGGAAAAATACTGCCTTTCTATCATATAGATATGGACTCCCTAACATCATGCCACAGATATCCAATGGTATCGCATCAAGTTGTACTTCATCCACTAGCTTAGAAGTGATCACAAATTTTACTTTACACTGCTTGGTTACATTTAGTTTTTCTTTATCATGTATCCATCCAAGCGGGTAAGATTTCGGATGTGGTTTTGTTTCTAAGCCAAGTTTCTTTACCAAGGATTCTACAATTAAGTTTTCTTGGGATCCAGTATCAAACAGAGATTCTACTTTAGTATGATTTATGACAACTTTGATATGAAACAGTTCAATTCTCTTTCAATCATTAGGAAGGGACTCATTCAGAGAACTAGTGCCTTCATGTGATTCAGAATTAACATGAGGTGTAAGAGTACCTTTTGTTCCTGTAGCTGTGATTAATGCCTCATCTCCTGAATCAGATCCAAGGTCTTGCTACATAGTCGCCACTGTCTTCTACTTGCCTTTTCCTCCATACTTCTTCGGTCTCTTTTTTGGGTGCTGTTTCCAACAGTGATCGTTATCGTGACCTTCCTTTTTGTAGTGATTGTAATACAGCCTTTCTCCTTCTTTGGCTGCTACCAATTTCTTCTCCTTTGCTTTCCATTTCGCTTTATATTTTCCATTGGGAGGTTTGAATAGTGGTTTTCTGGAATGACCATCCCTTTCATTTTTTCCCTTGTTCTCAATATGAATTGCCTTTACGTTGGCTGAGTCAATAGTGGTTGGTTCAAACAACAATAATGAATGCCTAATGTAACTATGTAGTGACCCAATGTACTTAGTTACTACTTCAGGTGTATCAAGTGCAATACCCAAATTAAGTGCCTGCTTTCTAAACTCCTTTGTAAAACTTTGAACATCCTGACCTTTGTCTTGCCTTAAATACTGCCAATTCATTAATGCTTTTTGCTTATAACCTAAGGGATAAAACTATTACTTTAATGCAGAAATAAAGTCAGGCCATGAGGAAAAGAGGTTACCGACATTCTTACTGCTCTGCAATTTTCTATCCCACCAAACGAGAGCGGTGCTACTCAGCCATAGAGAGGCCAGTTAAATCTTTGCCTCATCCTCCACAGTCTGTTGAATCCTGTAGTAGATCTCAATCTACCTAATCCAATTATTAAGATTTTATGCATTACTTTCACCATTAAACATGGGAATATCAAATTTAACATCTAATTTAAAGAAAGGTTTCTTAGATGCATCCCTTGAATTTCTACGATTATGGTGGTGAGAGGAAGAAGAAATTTCACTCGTGGAAGGAGAAGCAGGGGGTTATTCTCCTCCATTTCCATGCACTGAACCTTGTTCTTCTGGTTTTCTCCCTTCTCCTCTCTCCATCCTTAAAACCAACTGACTGACATTCTTTGACATTGAATATAAGGTCCTGCGCAAATTGCACACCTCTTCAAGATGAGCTTCATCTTTTACCATGTTTCTCCTTTGATGTGCACGCCCCGCTTTGGGATCAAAAGGCTCTAGTTCCCTTCACCTCTTCAGAGTCTATTTCTTGTTAGCATACAAACATGAAATTCACATCTAAAAATACCTACTCTGATACCACTTGATCTAGGGATCTTTTGCTTATAGATGTATGAAATGAATCACATGTGAGAATTGCAGCTTAACACAAAAATTTAATGTGCACACAAGAAAGAAGAAGAAACACATAAAAGGCATGAAAAGAAGAGAATACAATCATTTATTACATAAAAGGAGTATTATACCTCCATTCTGAAAAATGGCTAAGAAATGGAGAACTCATATGAAGAAATGGATAGCACCACTGCGTTCATGGCGTCGAGAAGGGCAGAAACCATATAAAATTTTCCCAATTCAGACAAAATGAACTTTTTCCCCTCCTGTAGGCTCTGCCTCGAACTACGTGCCAAAAATCCTCTCCCTTGTACTTTTTCCAATCATTGGGCTTTTATAATGTCTCTTTTTTGACAAAGGCTCCTTAAATTGGGGGTTGTTTGTTTATAGTGGAAGCCATTTTCTCGAAAGGATCGGCGAGCCAACCATCCGACCTTTCTATGCAACAAACCCCTTTAAAATAGCCTTTTTCCACTTAAACAGATAATACACAAAACATTAGAAAATCCAAAAAAAATAGACTTCAAAATATATGTAATAGGGTTTATAGAACCATCGGGTCTGGCCCTCATATTGTAATCGGCAAATCACTAGTTCAATAGTCCTGTTAGAAGGGAATTTCTGACTGCCAATCGCTGATATCGGCGTATCACATCGGCATATCACATCACTATGGCCCAGGGGTCCTGGTCCTATATGTTGGGTTTCACTGACCTGATCTACCAATCTGATTGCTCGATCCTGATATCGTCGATCGCTTACCCGAAATCGCTGATATCGGCCATCGCTTGCCTCCGATTGCAATTTAGTCAGAGATCACTGATCGTGGTTCCACTACACCTGCGTTAAGCTTGCCTCTTGACTTCTCTGATTGCAATTTACCTTTTAAAGGCTTTAAGTCCATTTTAGGAGAAAATGCCTCCTTTTCCCAAGGGACAAGGAAATCTTCTTTCTACCATAACTTCATCATCCAGACTCAGATTGGAGTGTCATTCACACCGTTGGAATCAGGGTGATGAGCACTTCGACCTGATGTCAAGATACTTGCTTTTATACCACTTTGAATTTGAGCTTTTCCATTCCATTGTGTCTGAAGATCCACCTAGATCACAACTATTATTCATTGATAGATGGGAAAGAAAGAAGAACCCATTGCAAATACTTTCTTAATATGAAAATATTAGGAGAGCTCCCAACGAGTCAGTTTAGGACTATTGCACTAGGTTTAATAATATCTATAATGCAATTCCAGCCAACATTAAGCGTCCACCTGACCTAGCATTAATTAAGTTCCCTGATGGTTTTGATGTTGACTTGTCATACCAGCTAAGGAAGAGAAATCCTGAAACACTTGAACAAATGCAGAGTAATTTTGTCAGTGTAGAGGCCAACCTGTTAGCCAAGAAAGCACGAATGAGGAATGAAAAGAAAGTTTTATTTAAAGAAGAAGCTTCAACTTCAGATGGAAAAGCAGATGTTTTAGCTAAAAGTTTAGAAATAATTATGGATAGGTTAGATAACATGGAGAGGAAAAACCAATGGGAGAATCAACAACAATAACCCCAAATAAGAAATAGAAATCTTAGGAAGAACCCTAATACTGCAGAAAATGCTACTCCAGACCAACATATTAGGCCCCCCTTCCAAGAAAACTATGTTGAGGATTCAAAAAACCAAGAAGCAGAGGATGATATCTAGATTAATTTACTAGAAACCACAGAGGAAGACATTGTTTTTCTTACTCAAGAAGAACAAGAGTTATATATGCTTCAGTAGTTGTAGTTAGAATATGGTGAATCTTTTGATTTTAAGCAGGGATATGATTCAAGTATATATGAAGTACATAAACAATATATATTGAGAAGTAAGAAGAATAATGAAACTCCCATTAAAAGATCCATCCAAACCGAGACAAAGATAATAAAGGAAGCTCCAGTTAACAAAGTATTACAAATTCTCCCTAGGGGAATAGCTGAAACTTCAACCCCTAGGATTGTAGATATAACCTCCACTAAAACTGAGACAGAGCTAATCCCTGAAAACAATCAAGATAAAAGAAATCAAGGAAAAATAGTAGAAACACAAACAGAAATTCCTACCACTAAGAAACAGGATAAAGACACTCAAACTGCACACATTAAGGAAGATTTGAATCAAACAAACAAACCTCAGCTCCCTTTCAATATTAAAAATGAAATAGCTAAATTAAAGATATCAGTTTCTTTGACCAAATTGGTAAAGAATGAAACTTATAGGTCACAGATAACTGAGACTTTGAACATAGGAGAGGGAGAGGATTCTATTAATTTGAATGATGACCAGCTTGAATTGTTGTTTGGCTTTAAGGCCAATGGAATTCATCAGCAAGGGGGAGTTCCTCCTTTTTATATCAGCCTAAAAATTCATGATAAAATTTTTCATAACACTATGTTGGACTCAAGAGCATCTCACAATATCATGCCAAAGGCAATAATGGAAAGACTCAACCTAGACATTACTAGGCCTTATAAGGATTTATATTCTTTTGACTCCATCTAGGTTAAATGCCTTGGTCTAATAAAATACTTATGTGTGACTCTTGTCCAATGCCCTGCAAAGAGCATTCTGATGGACATTGTAGTTGCAGACATCCCACCAAAATATGGAATTCTACTATCTCGGTCATGGGGAGCAAAACTGCAAGGATCTTTGCAGTTGGATATGTCTTATGCCACCATATCCATTTTTGGCCAACCAAGAAAATTATATAGGGAGACCTTGATGAAGTACATGGTCAGTAGTGAGGAAAAGCCACAAAAATTTCCCATATACTCCATGCGCTCAGATATGGACTCCTTCATCTGATACAATGCAGAAACTGATAAAAAGGAATCACAGCCAGAGACCTTAAGTACAGAACAGGTGATAGTGAGAACATATTCCATGAATCACTTTGGAACTTAGACTTTGATGGGTCTATAAATAGGTTGGGGTTGGTGCATGAGTATGGATCCATAATATGGAAAATAACCATATAGAGGGACATGCTTTTAGATTGAACTTCAAAAGTGCTAATAACATGGCCGAATATGAAGCCCTAATTCTAGGGTTATAATTGGTTAGGAAATTGGAAGCCAAAAGAGTTTCTGTCATGGGAGACTCAAAGCTGGTTATGAAATATATTAGTGGTGAATATTTTTTCAACAACCCTAGGCTTGGTACATATAGGAATATTGTTTTAGACTTGATCAAGGACCTCCTGGAATCAAACTTTGCTGCCATTCCTAGAAAAAAACATGCAGGCCCATAGTCTGGCTACCTTTGCTAGTACTTGTAAATTGCCATTTCAGCCAAACCACCAGTACACTGCAGAAGTCAGACATAGGCCTGTTATACCAGATAACCTTAAATATTGTCATATTTTCTCCCAAGACTTTGATATCTATGATTTCATGAACAATGAAGGTGAATTTAGGAACTGTAAGATATATATTGACTGTACAATAGACAGTAATGTAGAAAGTAGTTTATATGTAAATATTTTTTATGTACATAAACCAACTAAATTTACTAAACTAGAAATAGATAGTTTATAAAACGTAGAGATAGATGAAATAATGGATGATGATCCTGAAATTCTTTATTTGAAAGACAATTTTTTGCCTAAAGGATTAGTACCTTTAGAGGATTTGTTTGACTCTAATGATGTAGCTAAGAAGCCTAAAATGGAACCTCTAATCACTGACATAGAAGAGGTTAACATAGGAACTGAGGATAAACCAAAACTCATCAAGATATCTAAAACCTTACCCCCAGAGGAAAAGGTCAAATATATCAATCTGTTTAAAGATTTCCAGGATGTATTTTCTTGGAGTTATGAAGACTTAAAATCTTATGACACTAGCCTAATCCAACACATAATACCTTTCAAACATAAATTTAGGAGGATAAATCCAGTTCTTATGCCATCCATAGAAAATAGGTTAAAATAATGTTTGATGCCCAAATAATAGCTCCCATTAGATACTCAGATTGGATTTCAAAATTAGTTACAACTAGGAAAAAGACAAGTGAAATTAGACTTTGTGTAGATTTTAGAAACTTAAAGAAGGTCTCTTTAGAAGAAAACTACCCCTTACCAAAAATGGACCATATACTGCAAAGGGTAGTGGGCTCATCTAGGATTTCACTATTAGATGGATTCTCTAGATATAACCAGATATTAGTCCAACCTGAGGACAAAGCCAAAATTGTGTTTACTACTCCTTGGGGTACCTTCATGTATTTGAATATTCATTTTGGATTAATGAATGCAGGTGCTACGTTTCAAAGAGCTATGGATATATATTTTGCCAAGGATTTCCATGATTTCTTAATAGTATAGCAGGATTACATCATAGTCTTATCTAAATTTGATAATGAACACTTAGACCACCTCAGAAGAGTATTTATCAATTGTAGGAAATTTGGGATTTCTTTAAATCCTAAACATACACTTTTCAGTCTTGAAGAGGGAAAGTTGTTAGGATGCATCATATCTAAAGATGGGATTAGGATAGACCCTACTAGAATAGAATCCATTTCGACCATTTCCCATCCCCGAAACATAAAATAGCTACAATCATTTCTAGGTAAGATTAATTTTCTTAGGAGATTCATCTCAAAGCTAACAGAATTAATTAGTGAATTAAATAACATGCTAAGAAAGGACTCATCAATCAAATGGACATTGGAGGCCAAACAATCCTTTGAAGCTATTAAGGAAGCATTAACCAAGACTCCAATCCTGATTAGTCCTAACTTTAACAAAGATTTTATCATTTTTTCTTTTGCTTCAAAACACACCATTGTAGTTGTCTTGTTGCAAAAGAACAATCAAGGATATGAATAGCCAATAACATTCTTTAGTAAATCCTTAAGAGATGCCACACTCAAATACAATATCATGGAAAAACAGGCTTTGGATTTGGATAAGGCTATCGAAGATTTCAGAGTATACATTCTGTACTCTCACATTATTTCTTATGTTCCAAAATCCATAATTAAGGACATTTTGACTCAAAATGGGCCTGAAGGAAAAAGAGGAAAATGGATTGCCACAATATTGGAATATGAAATAGAGACAAAACCCACCAAGCTCATCAAAGGCTAAGGTTTAGCCAAACTCATGGCTGAATCGAACTGTCAAGCCCTTGATATCAACTTCATTAGTTACGTTGATGATCAAGAGGAGATGGCGACTCCACATATAAGTGAACCTTTTACTGATTCACCATGGTATGCATATATTACATTTGCATTACTAAACTTACAAGATCCTCCTGGATTGACAAGAACTAAAGCTAGATTCTTAAAAATGAAGTCATTAAGATATTGTGTTATAGATAATGCATTGTTTTGGAAGGACAGTAGTGGCATTCTCTTAGCATGTTTATTAAAAGATGAAGCTGACAAGATTTTACAAGAGTTTCATGTAGGGGATTGTGGAGGACACTTGTACTGAAATATTACTACTGACAAGATTGGAAGCGCTAGTTTCTACTGGCCTACTTTGTTTGCAGATGTTAAAAAACATGTGACCTCCTGTCATAAATGCTAGATTTTTGAGGGAAAAAGAAACTTTTACCCTTTCCTTTTAAACCAATTTCCACTAAGATGCCATTTCAACAATGGGGGTTTGACTTTATTGGAGAAATACACCCCCCATCCTCAGCACAACACAAGTGGATACTGACAACCACAGACTATTTTACCAAATGGATAGAGGTCATACCTTCTAGGAAAGCCACAAACACTGTCATAATCACCTTCCTAAAGAGTAAATATCATTTCAAGATTTGGATGTCCCCATAAGCTCATTATTGATAATGCAGTAGCCTTTAAATCCAAAAGAATGATAGTAACAAATACCATATTACCCTTGGCCATTCCACAACCTATTACCCTCAAGGTAATGGACTAGCAGAGTCATCCAACAAAAGTCTGGTCAATATTATTAAAAAGTTACTGGAGGATAACAAAAATACATGGAACGAGAAGTTAGTCAATGCCTTATGGGAAGATAGACTAACTACTAAGAAGTCCATTGGAACATCACCCTATTAGCTAGTTTATGGGATGGATGCACTTTTCCCATCATCCTTGGGAGTGCCAGTCATGAAGATCCTTCAAGAATTATTTGTAGAACAAAATGATATTCAGACAAGAATAAATCAGACAATACACCTACAGCAGGCCAGAGAAGAAGTATATGTAAAATCACTAGTAATCTAGGAAAAAATCAAGAAAGCCTTTGATAAAAATACCAAAGCAGATGATTTTCACATAGGAGACAAAGTACTTAAGTTGGATTCAAGGAGAGAAGATAAAGGTAAGCATGGAAAATTTGATTTTCTATGGCAGGGGCCTTATGTCATTTTTGGCTACAGAGGCAACAATGCCCTTTTCTTGAGAAACATAGATGGATCAGATCTACTAGGAGGACTTGTTAATGGTAGGATGTTGAAGCATTACTTTTCCACTTACTTGCAATAGTTCATTTTACTTTGCATCATTGTACATAACATTTCAGAGTGTAGATTGGATTGGATGTTAATCCTTTGAAGTTGAAGCCCGGAGAGAAGGCCCTAAGCTTCGAAAGATTTACTTTCATAAGTATCAATAATGCAGATTCACAGAAGGACACTTTGTAAGGTAACTTCAGCCACAATTCAAAGGCTACTAATCTTTATATTTCTTGACATTTCACTAATAAATTCCATCCCCATGTGGAGCCATTGTTAGAGTCCTATAGTGATAGGATTCATAATTCTGAATTGGCTAAGGTTAAGCCTTGTAATATTGTACATACCTTTTATTTCTACAAATGTTTTCCATATTAAAAAAAAATTAAAAGTAAAGAGGGTATGTCCTAAAAGAAATATCAAAGGACAAAAAGAATAAGAAAATATCAAAAAATGAAAATATATGAACCCAAAAACAAAAACAGATCATGAAAGTGTGCAAGTCCAAATGCCATTACTCTTTTATTGCTTTACTGTCTTAAATAATGGTTGTGTGCAGCTTGGCATACATGCCACAACCCATGGTAGTCAAACTGCCTAATCTTGACTATTTCATGTTTTTAATTTTATGTTTATAGTTAGATAATAAAATATGACCAAACAGCTTAATCTTGGCAGATCATTAGATAGTAGAGAAAATAAAAGGAGGTCATCAGCTTAATCTAAGCCCTTGGAAGATATAAGGTTAGAATTTAGATAGTTTACTTTTCAAAAGAAAAATGAACGATAAGGGTTTGCTAGCATAAATGCACCCAAATAAATGAAGAAAAAATGTTAGGGTAAGTAATGGGTAAGTAGAAGAAAGGTTGATTGGATAAAAGCACATTTATCATGCTTAATCATATCTTTCAATGTGCATGAGTAGTTAAGAAAGCAAAAATAATGGTTTACAAGTTGATTTAATTAACTCCCCCTCATTCATTTCATCCCTATACTTACTAATTTCCCCATCTACAAGTATGTTCTAGTACTAAAAATCCTTCAAGTCATAAAGGTTCAGAGCATTTCTCTGACGTTTGGTGGGACCAGACCCTCGACTTAATGACTCATGGACATCAAGTGTTAGAATTCCCTTCATAAAAGTCATTTCCCTTCATTACCCTAATAAAACCCCTTTTCCTAAGGTTAAACTTCATCTTCCTATGAAAAGTAAACAACCCCATGTTAAATTCCATTTCATTCAAAATACCCAAAAAAAGAGTTTATCCTAAGTATAAGTGTATGTGAAGAAAATGCGCAAATATTACATTATGCTTAGGGGTATTTTCACTCTGCTCATTTCATTTCATATTAAATTTTAACATAATAAAATATCTCCCTATATACCTTTTCCCATATATAAATAAATCCCTTATATAATACCCCAACCCTTAGTTTAGTTATAAACTATACTTTTATCCCATACCCCCGACAAAACCCTCTTAACTCACCAATTCTTGGTAAAGTTGAGATAATCCCTTCATTAAACCCTCCTGATCATTTAATGCCATAATTAACTCATAAATAATCCCAAACCACCATGGATTAAAGCTGCCCCCCCCCGGAAATATTTGCCCATTTCATCTGTGCACATCTCTCACCCAATTGTCGTCGGATCATCAGTGCCCAAATCTAATAGTCCACAGCCATATCGGGTTCACTCGATGTCCGAACTTTACCCCCTTGATAAAGTGGTTTTTCATAGGCCCCCATCTGCTATGTGTCAAGCGCTAACATAGATCAGGTGACCTCGCCAAAATACTGCCTCCTCCATAAAAGTGGTGCAATGTCTTAGGAAACCACCTCCCCGCCCAACCCGAAAAACCACTCACTGTTCATTTGTAATTTACCCGCCAAAAAGTGACCTTTGTTCAATAAAAAGGCTGAAAAGCCCTAGTTCACCTTTTTCATTCATTTTCTTTGTGAACCTCTGCAAACCATTGCAACACCTTCAAATGTTGAAATTGCCAATTGACCTCAATTTCACTCCTGAAGAAGCTGCAGAGACCCCAATCAGCCTCTCAATATGTACCAAAGTCTTTCAAACTTCTGCTGTTACTGAGAACACTGAATTTGAAGTTATTTCACCAAATTCCAGGTATTTGAAGAAAAATTACCAAACATCCTTTCAATTTGAAAACGTTCAGTCTTTAAAGTGTTTTAATTAAGTAAAATTAATTGAAATTACTTTAAAGTTAAAGTGTGTGCCCAAACCCTTCTGAAAGTTTCCAAGTTACCTTCAAACCTCTGATATAAACCTATATTGTCAAATTCATATCCACAAGAACTGAATAATCACTGCTCTCATTACCATGGATGTCAGACCATTGAAAACCCCCCATTTGTAACTTGACCACCTCCCCCTGGTAGACAGGGATTTTCAAATCAAAGACACAAGTGCCTATACACTCTTGATCAAAATTCATTGTTTGAGTAAGGACAAATATCTAAACCATACTGATGACATTGGCCTTTGGGACTCCAATTTTCCCAAATACCAGTTTCCACAAGTACATGTCTTTCCTGAGATTGTCCATATGTGCCATGCCTGTTACATTCCCAGCCAGAGGGCTATAATGTCCCCAGACCAAAAGGTCTTGTTCACTATTGTAGCTGAGTTAATCAATGAAATGTTGTAGATCCAACCAGGTCCAAACTTGACCCCACTCTCCATTAGGGATTTGTTAGAACAGTACACCAAATTGAGTCCATCTAGACTAAGCCCAAATATTCCAAACTTTCATTGTAGAAGAGCATCACATTCCTACAGATGCCCCTCCATATGTTTCTGCCATTTTCTCTGAAAGGGGCAAGAAAATTGTAACCATGATCTCATGCATTTTGGGCTATACCACATATGAATTTGTTGATGAGCTCATCCTGGCCTTCATGTCTATTTTCACCCCACGAAATCCTCCTGCTACTTTGTACAATTATGCCCAATTCATATCTGAAAGGATGCATGAAAAATTTACCAGAATGCACAATGAGAGAGTATTCAAGTACTCATCTGTGCTTTACCACATGTTTTTGTATTATCAATTAGATAGATTTCCCTTTAGCATCCAGAAGTTGGATACTAAAGGCCAGCCTAGGTCTGTCATATTTTGGAAAAAATTATTCCACAGGTATTCATCACCATACACCTACATAGACTTCATTGACTCTTTTTTCCATCCAGTCATGACCATGCTGACAAGAAGCCGTCCACCCAGAATAAGTCAAGAAATCAAGAGAGTGCTCCAATTGTCCAAGAAAAGTAAGGTGGGAGATTGGTACCTGTTATCACTCCAGGAAACTCTCCTAGGTTGCAGCTCGAAGATGCCTGGTAACATATAATATTCAATATTGTTCTCTGAACTATTGGAATAAATGATGGTTTGGACCAAGCTAGATAACCATTTCAACTCTATTTTTACTGAAGACATGCATGAACACCCTTAGCTTTACAAGGCTTTAGACCACTAATGCTCAATAGTTTGTAGATTCAATGAATAGATGGAGAATACTGAACATACCGTTAGATGCATATATATAAACACATATGAATGGCTAGATACAAGCATTAAAAGAAACTTACAAATATAATTTATCAACGCAGAGATAAGATGAAATTTATCTGGCATTAGACACAATAGAAACCTGAACAACCTGTTCAAGTGCAAGCTTAGAACATAAGAGAAAATAAACATTGAACATATAAAAACAAAAGAAGCTTATATTGCTAATGAATGAAGATGAGAAGCTTTAGTAGCCAAGTCTCAATAGTCTCTAGAAGTTGAACCCCTGTTACATCTAGTTTTCAACCTTTTATAGGTCTTTTACAATGCTCCTGAGCTCTCAAAGGCTTGGAGTCTTAATCTATCCTATCTGTCTTGTTAATTGACTGATGCTCTGACTAGGAAAGCATGGGCTTTGGAGGTTCCTTCTTTTGACAGAAGAGTAACCACATTCAGGTGGTTCGTTGCGCTGTCTGGGAGCTCTCCCATGCTAGAGATGCTCCATTATCATTTGTTGGTTTTGGATGAGTTGCATTGTTGTTGCTTCATGACTGATTCTGTTTCGAGATGTGTTGCACTATTGATGCTAATGATATTTTTGTTTCGGGCTAGCTGTGTTGTGATGCTCCATGACTACTTTGTTGGTTTGGGATGAGTTGCGCGTGATGTGGCCCTTGTCATTCCCTTTCTGGTCTAAGTTTCCTTTTAAATATTTAGAATGGTTTTTTTTTTCTTAAACACAGAAAAACACAGCAACAATGTAAAAATCCCACCAAGCTCTCAACATTTCGGACTTCAAAAGTCCTTAAACATGGCATATTTATCTGTTGGGTCTGCCTTTGTAGTGATATCACATTTCCACCGTTGATCTGGGAGTTCTAGATCCAACAGTTGTGATCCATTTCAGGCGGCTCTTTTGTATTGGAGTTAACCGCCCGATGAGGGTGGCTTTCTCTCTCCTCAGCCTGGACACGTGGCATCCAATGTATGGCATTCAACGGAGCTCAGCCTAAACCACTTATCGCCTTTAGCACTCCCGAAATCCTGTCGATTTTGTGATTTTCCATTTATATTGAAAAATACATTAAAATGTGAAAATCCCGTTTTATCGGGCTTGAAATGGTGTTCAACCACCTTAATAAACCCTTTCGGGTACATAATGTTGCATCTACGCTGCTCCCATGTTCACTTTGTATTTTGTTAAATAATGAAACACATTTAAAATTCATTAAAAATTGTCTTCCTTACGGACCTGAAATATTATATATTTCGTTCCCGAACCCTTTCGGGTCCGGGACCTATCGCATCTTCACTGCCCAAGGATCCCTTTGTATTTCGTTATATAACGAAAATACATAAAAATGCATTGAAACTGGACTTTATGCGGACCTCAAATATTATTCAGCGCTCTGTCAGATCCGGCTCATCAGGTTGCACATATGCCTATGCATAGGCCCTGCCCCATAGCGTTGTTTCGCTGCGATATAGCAATGTGATCTGATCACAATCTCATATTGCCCAAGCTATAAGTCCATGGTTATCGCTCATAGTAATCCTTGATAGCAATCTGATGATCTGATCATCGACGATCATTGATCAGGGGTGTCTTGCACCCAATATTAAGTCCTCCTCTGTGTAGTGTCGATTGTGATTTACCGCTTAGTTCTAGGTCGCTGATCAGCCAGATATAACAAATGCTGTGCATATCTACTTAAGCCTCCGCAATGTGATTTTTCATAGTTTTTTATGTGTTTCTTCCCTCCAATAGTGCATTTCTTCCATGCTAAGGGTTCTTGGCATGCGATTGTTGGGATTTTTGAATGATCCTTAGGTAATTTTGAAGCCTTCAGTAGTGTTTTGTATCTATATTTTGGGCCAAATGCTTCCAAGGCTAACAGTACCTTTACCAAAATCACACCGAAATAAGAATCTATGGTTGCTAGCTTGTCCCATACAAACTGCCCAAATACCTTCCCATGAGGTTATTTTCTCTGGAATATTATATGCAGATAATGAACTCTGATAATGTCAACTTTGTCTTAGCCAAGAAAAGGACTCAGTTCAAGGTCAAAAATCCATTAGGCCCTTTTATTTGCAATTCTAGAGAGGCGGGAGAGGAAGCATATCAAATTATGCAACAAATGAAGTTTCAAAATAGTTTCATGTGGAGGTATGACCCTCAAGGGTTTATGACCAAACTAAGACAAAATGCCAAATTGGGACCTTACATTCATCACCCTATACCAGAAATAGGAAGATATGCCAACCAATTTGAATGGTGGGAAAACACTCTCATAGACAGGGATAGTACAAAGCTAGATTTTGAAAATACCTTGTTTGGTCTAGAGAGATAGCTTGATGAAAGCTCATTTCTACAGGTACCACAGCAAAAAAGAACCATGAGTACCCCTACTATTTTGTAGACTCCTCAGAATGAGGAAAAGAATCCCAAAAGGAACAGAGAGGGAGCCTCCAGCTCAGGTATGGAAACTTCCAATGTATAGTATGAAGCTAGCTAGAGCAAAAGGCTTAGGCTCAATCATGTTTCAGAACAGGAAGACACAAAAGGCTTAGTACAAATAACTAATATTGAGTTAGACATGAGCAAGGGCACAACTCCATCCAGACAAATGTAGGAGCCATCTACATCACAAACTCAAATGCTAAAAAGGCAGCTCAGTGTAGAAGTTTTCTCATTTAACAAGCATGCTGATAGAGATAGAGACATTAAGGACAGGTTCAAGGAAATTAAAATGAGAAATGAGAAACTAAAGGCACAATCCTATGCACAGTATCTCAAACTTACACCCACCAATCAAATTAGGATGATGTCATCTTTTGACATCAAGGAAGGAAAGATGTAAATGTCCTTCATAAAGGCAATTGTACAACAACCAAGAACATAAATAGATTTCAAGAAGATAGACTTTGAAGTATTGGCAAGGGATATTTATCCCATTGACCAAATTGAATTTCATAAGAAGGCTGGAGAAATGATTTACTCTACCCTTACAGAAAAAGCCATAGCTGCTCATCGGTTGCATAATTCACTCAATAACATTGTAGCCCATTTTCAATTGGAAAAGGCCTCCTCATAGGCCAAAGACACCATAATCAAGTCTTTGGAAGACTTGGTAACTAAACTGGGACATGACCCCAAAGACATCAAGGCTACTAAACAATTGATCAAAAAGAATAATGATGACATTGCAGTACTCAAGAAACAGTTGAAGATACCTCAACTACAGCACCCCCAGACACAGGAAATCTTGGAAAGCCAAACAAGGCATGAATATTTGATGGACTTAGTCCTTAAACTAAATGATCAGTTGAGGGAGATAGAAAAGGAATTGGATAGCCTAATCCAATCAAAGCAAACTGATCTTGGAACTACCTCAGTGAATTCCATCCCAGTAGTTACCACGGTTGTTCCTTCCACATTGGCAGCCTCATTAGCTCTCACAGCTCCAATGGCCACGACACAACCGGTTTCTACAACATCTACATCAGCAACAGATACATCACGTGATGAAGAAGAAAAGTTGGTTAAATCTATGGAATAAATTTCCATACAAACAACATAGATGAATAAGCTCAAAGAAAAAGTGACAAGCTTGGAAATTGATTACAAACTTGACAAAATCATGCACAAATAGGAAGTGAAAAAAGCTACTAGGATGGGTGAAAGATTGAAAGCCTTGGAAAAGGACTTGACACTGAAATAACCCCTTGGGCAGGCTAAGGAACAACTATGGGCCAATATCATTGACTCTAACAATGATATTTGGCCATCTATTCAAGTGATTTTTGAGCAAGTAGATTTGATAAAGTTGGCTATAGAGGCCATCCAGAAAGTAAAAGAAGAAATAGGACAAATTCTAGAAGAGGCTACCAGAATTATCCAATTCCTTAACAGCAAGAATAAGTATAAGCTTCAAGAATTGGAAATATAAGACAAAATAGAGACAATTTTGGAGGTCAGAAAGGTCCTCTCGAAGAGGAACTTAATGCAAAACTTGGAGGATAAGTGTCAAAATATGCAGCTAGCCATTAACAGATTTATGGCTAAGTTCTAGATTTTGAGAGAAAAGGGATTACCCAGTCCTTAGTGATTAATGACAAGCTCATGAGACAGGAGGATTACAACAAAAAAATCATAGAGGTAGCAAAAGATCAGGTGAATACATCATTAATGAAGGCATTGCCAACAGGTAAAGCACTCTACCAAACATTTGAAAACTTGTTTTACCTCCAGCATGAGGTAAAACACTTGGTTATCAATAAGCCTACTTTTTCCAAATACACAGAGGCAGATGAAATATATAGGAGGATGCTAAAAATCCAATTACCTGATGTTGAAACATGGGAGAAATTAACTGATTTACTATGGAAATATGCAATAGAAAGGTTAATGTATAGTAAAACTAAAACAACATGGTAAAAGGATGAAGACAGATCAATAGAGTCAAAGTGTATCAGATGAAAGGTTAAAGTAAATAAAGCATCTAGCATGAAAGATCAAACAACAAAGTATCATAAAGGGCTAAAAATCAAAGCATAATAGCCAGCACAACCAAAATAAAAGGGACAGCATGAAAAAAATTAAATAGCTATCTCTATCTTCTTGCAAGAAGATATTTTTATTTCCTAGATCAAATCTCAAATTAGTTTGAGATATTTTGTAATAAACTTTTGTATAATTACTTCACAATTCAAAGTATGTAGTGTGGACTCTACTAGACATTTATATAGACTTCTTGATCAAAAAACCCATAGGGTTATTGTATCATTTGCTGAGCCAACAAGCTAGATTGATGAATAAAGATCAAACATTTAAAAGGATTCATGTGCGAATTTCAGACAAGTATTCTCATGTGTTGTTGTCATTTTTATCAAGTTATTCATAATCTTTAATGTTTTCCAAATCTAAATGTTATAACTAGAATAATATTTCTAAAATTATTTAATTACACTCTGTCTTAAGAGTTATGCATTTAAATGTTTTCTTTTGATATAAATTAAAGAATTATTAATTGCTCTTTGGTTTATATTGATTTCATAAATATCCAGGTTAAAGGATTCTTAGTTTCCCTTTGATCTCGATTACCCCTTCATTCCTCATTCATTATCCGGGTCTGTGAACCCTTAACTTCTCTCTCACCACGAGTGAAACCCTTTCACCCCTCTGTCTCAAAAATCTAAAAATCACTTTGCTATCTTGCCCTTTGAAAGTCCCCTTTAGTGAGTTAATCCAGTTTTGCTTCCTTATTCTTTACTCCATAGCCCAATGTTCTAAAATACATCAATTTATCCATTTGTCTAAGAAGATCCCACCACCCTATGTCAAATACAAATCAAAAACCCCTTGAACAATCATAGCTAGCCTAAAACATCTTAACTAAAACAAAGTTAAATTTTAAAGAGAGAGCCCTCTCTAAGCATCAGGAAGGCTAGGTCTTGATCTCCAAAAGGGAATTGTTGGTTACCTCTGGTTTCCCTTTCTTTTTACTTCAAAATAATTATCAGAGTGATAATAATGACGATGAATTTGATGTCGTTTAATATTTTAACGAGTTCGAAAAAGTTTTAACTCGGTATCTTGTTCATGTTTAGAGAGTTTGAAAAATACACGGAAAAGAAAATCGCACATGGTCCATTTTCGTAAATTTGTGTCTCTTGAGCCCAAAAAGGTAGAAAATGATACTTGAGAGAACCGCTTGACCATTACAGTCAAGGAGTACCTTTTTCGTAAATAATGCATCCTAGCTCGAAAAAAGGGTAAACTTATACTGGGCACAAGGCGTTTCACATCCGTTAGTGAGTTCAAAATGACAAGGGCTCGGCTATCTTTTCATGTTTAAAGGGTCGGCAAAGAGCTGAAAGCAAACCTCCTATTTTTTATTTTCTTTTAACGAGTCAAAAAGGGAAAAAATACTCGGCGAGCTTTTCATTTTTTACGAGTCAGAAAAGAGCTTAAAGATGACTCATCCTGGAGGAATGAGTGGTATAAAGGGTAGCAACTGGTTCCAACAATGGAGGAACTACTCAAAACATGTAATGTTCAAGAGGCTCGCTAATAAAACCACTCATCGTTGTAGTCCCTTCGGAAAGGAAAAATAGCCAAGTGAAAGCATATGATTGGCCAAAGATATGGTGGCGATGGAATGAAACAACCAAGGCTCATCGAGCTGAAATTAGTTGATAAAAACGACAATCACGAGATGTAAATTGGGCATGGGTTCATTTTTACACAAGCTTGAATCATGGAGGATTTTGTTTGGATTCGGTTTCATGTTTACACAAGCTTGAAATGAAAAACTATGCCTGCTATAAGTTTTCATTCCCCCAGCATAATGACTCAATCGAGGTACATGCCCCCCAAGCTTCATTTCAATCAAATAGGTAGATGGAATGAAGGTTCACTTTTGAGATCTTGGAAAGACTCGACTCGGATTTTATGAGATCTTAATAAAAGACTCGATTTGGAAAAGGGAGTTGATTCATTTTTTAATGAGGTTGACACATTAAAAGAACTATAGTCAAGACCCTTGTTTCATTTTTTAACAAGCTTGACACAAGAAAAAGAACTATGCTCACACCCTTTGTTTCATTTTTTTAACGAGGTTGATACATGAACAAACTATCCTTACATGTTGTTTCATTTTTTAATGAGGTTGACACAAGAAAAAGAACTATCCTTGTGACTCTTGTTCATGACCTAGAAGAGAACATGGCTCCCGAGAGGTCTTCACTAGAAAGAAGAACCACACTCTAGGAGGAATACATGTCATTTGGTACAAAAGACAGATCGGGTTCTAGTGCCCCCAGCACATAATGTACAATAACCATCTGCTTGATCATCAGCAGATGTGGAGACAGAATAGGTAGCCACAGAATTGACCTATGGCAGGAAGGTACTGCTTACAAACAAGGACCAATAGGGGAAGATGGTTGCATAGGAGACACCTGGTGACCAATGAACAATAGTTGATCAATGGTCACTATTCTCCCTTCATGTGGAAAACAAACCACATGGAAAAGTGAAGAAACAAGGGCTCCCATGACATAAACATAGTCACATCCAAGGAGAAGATTGAAATCTAAAGGACCTTGGACTACCATCACGTCTATATAGATATTATTTCCTCCCAAATTAATAGGGAACTTCCGAAGGATCCCTAAGGGTTGATTGGTTCCTCCATTAAAAGACAACAAATTTTGGGTGATAGGCATAAGCTGCGGGGAGCCCAAATCTTGCCAAGTAGTAGAAGACATGATGCTAACTGATGCGCCTTCATCTAATATAGTGCCATGTACTACCATATTATAGGCTTGTACTGTAATCTGGAAAGGCACATAAGATGGGAGGTGGAAACAAATCAAGTGACTCCAATCAAAAGAAATGATAGAACTACTTGGTGGGGGCATCATATGATTGCCCCCATGTTGTACAAGAATAGGATAAGGACTCTCCCAAACAACTGGGATGGAAGGGTCACTCTTTGGTTCATAAGAATCTGAGGAGATGAGAAGAACATGAGTAGTATGATCACCATTCTCTTCCGGAACAGAGTGATCAAATGAAGGTGGAGAGAAGTCAACACTCTTTTTGACTAATGGTTGGTCGAGAACAGACACAAGAGAGTCATGCTCAGGAAGTGCAAGATGGGCAAGAGATGAATCCAAGTCAATCTCTTTACCAACTAGGCAAGGGTTATAAGAAAGCCTCTGATAAACAACAGGAAGTTGGGGTTGACGAGCTGCAAGGTTTTCCAAAACTTTGGAAGCTTTATCCATAAGAGGACAAAGGTGAAGAATATGCTCTCCTTCACATAACCTATAGGGGAATCTAATCTTCCCTTTCTTCTTACCATCGCTAACTGAGGATGCAACATTGACATGATCTCCAGAGGTCGATGGGGATGGTCGATCCAGAATTTGAGACCATACCTCTAAGACTCTGGGAATACCAGGACAGTCTCAAAGGAGATAGTCACCCTTACATAGCCTGCAAGGGAATTTGACCTTCTGTGGAGGATTAAAAGGTTTGTTGACAATAAGTGCATTTAGAGAAATAGCTTCACGGTTATCCTCTCACTTATTTGACTTCTTCTTCTTAGTCTTCTTCTTCTTCTTCTTTGCCTCCTAGTTACTAGATTTGAAACTTTCACCAGGCAAAGTAGAAGAGGAGGGTGAAGAAATGGGGGAAGAAGGTGAGGGGTCAACCTTAGAATCATCATGACATGATTTGAATGAAGTAGACGTTTGGACAAGAGTCAGGGTGCTCAGGACCACCGAGGTTGAATATAACCAGATAGGTAAACCAATGGTTAACCCAGGGAGGGACAACATTGCCATATAAGGAGCACCAGAACGTTCAAAAGAAGGAAAAGGACCAGGATTCCCATCCAAGGGGAATCCTTGACTAGTGGACTCTAGAAATGCTTCCATTGGAATCGACCCTAAAGAATTACTAAGGAAAATAACCTTTACCAGGAATATTTGATGGGAAGTTAATTTTAAGACACTGAAACAAAACTTTGCCTCTTCATAATTTAAGAGTGAGAAAACGACGAAAGGTGACTCTAGTCACTTTCAAAATTAATGAGCTCGAAAGGACAAGTGCTCGATGATCTTTTATATTTAATGAGTCAAAAAGACAAAAATGACTGCTCTGGATAATCTAGGCAAAAGGATTACCAGGTAACCGTGAACAGTAGAATACCTCCCGGCGAACCGAGAAGTACAGGCAGGAAATCTCCTTGAATGCTATGTTCGATGTATCACGTTTACAAGGTGGAAGACTCGGCTTCCAATGGATAAAGTATTGCATACCTAGTGGGGTCTCTCTTTATATACACAACGGTATGGGGAGCACAAATCTGTACTAGCATTGTCTAATGCCGAAGTGAATGACAACTGCTAGTTCTAAAGATGCCGGAACATGTCTCTAGCCTAGTTCACTAAATATGAGTGTTTAGTTTCAATGATTCCTTAGGTTAATTCAATAAATTTTAACAGTTGATATTGAATTAGGTTTCAATTACAAGGTGCTATAGTTGTCATCTGACAAAACTCTTACATGCAGCTATATGAGAAAAGAGATCTTTGTCTTCAATGAAATTTAACACTAATTGAGGGATAGAGAGCACACAATCAATGCAACAACCAAAGAATGAAAACATTCACTAATACATATCCTAAATGCACTTAATCTTCCCTTAACAACAAAAGAAGTTTCATTTCATTTCCTATGCTTATGATGATGCAATTCTAGCTTCTCAATGATGCTACTAATGCAATATTTTCACTTAAGTAAAATAGAATGATGCTCTTCTTTCCATAAAATACAAAATGAATCTTTCACATAAAGCACTTTAATGAAAAATTTCACAATTCTAAACAAACAAGCATCAATCAAATCCAAAGCATGACAAATGAAACCAAAAACAACTTCTTCCCTGAATTGAACCAACCAAACACATAAATGCTTCAATTGAGAAACCAAGCAATGTAATCTATGCTTGGAAAGAGAAAAGAGACACTCGAAATAAGAGAACAAGTGAGACTCTTTCACTCATTATATTAAAAGTGAAGCAAACAAAGTATCCCAGTCACTTCTGGGAGGAAGAAGGGAGTCTAGGATCAAGACACACTAGCACTGAAATAGGAGAAATTCTGATTTTTTTTAACTCAGAGACTGGAGCGACTTTTGGGCCAAAAGTAGTGCCGATCGGCACAACCGACACAACTTTCAAGCTAAAAATAGCGCTGATAGGCTTGATCGGCGTGACTATTTGACCAAAAATAGCACTGATCGAGGGATTCAAAGAAAAAATAAAAAGGAACTTCACATAGGGCCAGACTTAACACATCAGAGGGTGGGCTAAACCAAGCAAGTACACAAACCAAGCTAAATAAAGCTCTCTAGTCAGGGAGAAAATGGTCTAGAAAGCTTACAAGGTCAAAATCATGAGAGGAAGACACACTATCCAAGGTTGGGGACAAACCCTAATCTTCACTTATAGGAATTGGCGCAACTGCCTAAGAGACAACAAGGGCCAGAGGTCAACCAACATGATTGTTTCTCATCATATCGGGCTGATCGATGCAACTATCACCGAATTAAGCGCACTAAGTGAGGAAGCAAAAATAAAATAAAATTAAAAAAAAATAAAAGAGGGACTAGATCTGCTACTATGAATTTCAAATTTAGACTAGTAAGCAGACGAAAAGAAACAGAACCAAAGGGAAAAGTGGAACTAGAAAAGGTCACATGAAATCATGAAATCTAAAACAAGACAAACAGAAGGATTGGTTCCCTAGTGGATTCACCAATTTGTGGTGAAGTAAAATTATGAGTGCGGACACAAACAATTCCTCTAGCCTGATAATGGGTCTAGCCACAATTGATACATTCTATGGAATATTTCCTTAGGTTAGAACCAATTAAGAGGCATACCTCTTAGTACACTTATCCTGTTTGATGATGTCCTTGCTTGATTGCTACAACTATCTCTTGCTTCCTTCTTCAAACACGTGAAACAACTAAACAACAACAAACAACAACCGTGATAATAGACCAATTGTAATTCAACCTACTTAACAAGTCAAGAAACATTAACCATGAACACGTAAGATGACAAAACATGTAGGAAATCAATCGATAGTTTCATATATATTGAATCAATAATAGATTACAACCATTGTCTTGATGTTGTCATTCTCCTCTGACAAAACCAGGTTCCCACACATGTCTGCTAGCATTCCATGATGGCCTCAAAAACAATAGTTTTAAGGATCTTCCCTTTAGGCTTCCAACTAAACTAAATTCACACTTATCCCTCACACAACTAGAGAGTTACAACTATGAATAGCTTGCAGTTTACTCCAAACTTAATTAGCATTAGCACACCAACATTAACATTGGCTTGTGCTTGGGAAAAAGGGAGGTTTATATAGGATGAATGGATGGGAGATGGATCCTCTTATCATGGGAGAAGGTATTATCTCTTGAGGTAGTTCCATCATTATAGGGGAAAGGATCCCAAACTGACATCCTCGACCCCATCCGGCAAAACCATTTACCAGACTTCTATTACGAAGCTTCTAGCGCTAGAAGCTTTGACTCTTTATTTAAAAAACATTCCATAAGAGTACCAGCATAATTGGAACAAAGCTCAGTGTTAATCCCTATATATCAGTGCGAGGGGGACAAGGGCCATTAGCACCAGCCTTGTAAACTGGGAAAAACAGAAGATTTAGAGAAAATGGTGCAAAAAGGAATTGATCTGCTCATGAAGAGGGACACAATGGGAGTTTCTTCATGAAGGGTAATCATGTAGGGTTCACTGTAGAGGTCGTCCAAAATCAAGGAATGGGGAGTATAGGGACAGTGACAAAATGTTGTGTAACATAAACCCAAAACGTATGGAGCTCCAGTCACTAACGCTAAGGACATTGCCTCGATTTCAAACCCACCATTGCCTAATGATCTTCATATTGAAATTCATACTACTAATCTTGTACTTCACCCCCCAAAAGAAGAACTTCATTGCACAACACAAAATACATATGCACATGCTTCCCAGAACTATAGTATTGTAGAAGGCTTGGCACAAGCACCGCTAGCTATGTTTGCACTCAAAGTATTGCAAACTTGTCCATCACAATAGAAATCTTTGATTTCTGCTATTGGTGCAGTTGACCCTGAGGATTCCATGCTAAAAATATTTGACATCGAGAAATGTAAACCCCACCTTGCCCACCAACTTTCATTTCAAGTGAAAAAAATTTCAAAAGGCTGAGGTGTACGTAGAACTGTCATTGATGAAGGTGCTTCAACTTGCATTGTGTCTACTTCATTTTAGCTCACCTTTGGTTCTCCAACCCTCTCTCCACCATAAAATTCCCTTAAAGAATTTGATGGTGATACATTCATCCCAAAAGGTTACCTTGCCGACTACCCCATCACTCTGAGTGGGAAAACGGTAATAGTGGACATTGAAGTCGTAGATCAAAAACATGACTATAAGCTGCTTTTGGGCCACAGATGAACTTTGTCATGACTGCCATCATGTCTTCAGTTTTCCACCTCATCCAATTTGCATTGGATGGGAGAATAGTCATGGTGGACCAGTTGTCCTTCTGCACCCCATATTACTCCATGTTGCCTAGTGGCACTGTACCTTAGTGGGTAGCATACCTGACTCTTACGTCAGTATTGGTGCCTGTTTTTTGAAGGGTTCTTCCCTGAGGTTCCACAGACGGTTTCTATGGTCTCCACTAGTCCTCATGACTCAACTGATCCCTGGATCCTCCTAGCCACTTTAGACATTAACTCTTATGGAGAACAAATGTTGTTGTTAGCAATCTAATTGGCCTATCAAGCCATTCAATCTGCATCAGATTATCCTGCCACTTTGGTCATGACCAATGGTACCATCTCCTCTCCCACAACTAATACCTCTAACAATCTCCTTAATCAAGTCCTACCTTCAGAGAAATTTATTCGAGAGATCATGTGTTTAGAGGAGAGACCTTGGGAAAACTCTCACCATCGCATTTCTATATCTGATTTGGATGTGACCCCTATACAAATCCTATCCTTTGAACCACCTAAGGTTGTTCCCTCTGTTATACAAGCATCCAAACTTTGGATTCAGAAGGGAACATGGGAAATCCTTCAAATACAATTCTCATTGATATCTCAGTCAAGACAGGCATCGTGGAAAATATATAGATTAGAGTTGATTGCAATAGTGAGGAAATTCAAGCTTCACTTGCCTTTTCAAGGAATTGCATGATGTATTCGCTTGGTGTTATGAGGAAATTCCTGGCATAGATCCATCTATTGTCGAGCATGAGATCAAGGTCTATAAAAATGCCAGGCCTATCCACCAAAGACTCTGAATAGTCCACCCATGCAAAACAACAGGCCTGAAGACTGAGGTGGAAAAATTATTACGTGCTGGTTTTGTCTACCTCATCCCTTTGATGGAATGGTTTTTCAATCTGGTTCCTATAGATAAAAATAGGGTACCATTCGGGTCTGTGTCGACTATCAGGATTTGAACATTATGTGTCCAAAATATAATTATTCGACCTGATTCATTGACTAGGTAATCGAAAATTGTGCCAGTTGCAAATACCTCTCCTTTGTGGATGGTTTCTCAAGCTATTACCATATTTCCATAAAACTTGCAAATCAACACAAAACTACCTTTATTTTCCCTTGGGGAATATTTGCATATAGAAACTCCCATTCGGTCTAAATAATGCTGGAGCAACTTTTAAACGAGCCATGGATGACACATTCCACGATATCAGACACATTGTTCAAGCTTACTTGGATGACCTCCCAGCCCATTCCAAGAAGCGAACCCAGCACCTAGTTAATCTCTAAGAATTTTTTTTTAGGTGTAGGTTTTGTAACCTATGCCTAAATCTACACAACTGCATATTCTTTGTCGAATTTGGATTCCTACTTGGTTTCATTGTCTCCAAACACAATATTAGGGCTGATCCTGGTAAGGTAAAGACAATTACTCAATTTTCCATGCCACAATACATTTTACAACTCCAACATTTGTAGGGGAAGGTAAACTTCCTAAAAAAAATCATCATGAACTATGTCAAGATGACGAAAGGCTTTATACACCTACGAAGGAAGGGAGTACCATTCCTATGGAATGAGTAAGCCCAACGATAATTTGATGCCTTGAAGGAGGCACTTATATATTCCCCACTGCTTAGTGCTCCCATTTATTTGCACGACTTTCTCCTATAAGTAGCAGCATCACCATCCTCCATTGGTATGGTGTTGGTTCAAACCCATGACGATCTTAGTGAGCATGTGATATATTATCTCTCGTAAGGCCTGGCTAGGAACGAACTCTAATATTCACATGTGGAAATACTATCCTTGTCAGTTGTCTTTGCTGTCAATCAGTTTTGGCACTATATACTACTATGACAGACTATCATCATCACATTGGAGAATCCCATGAGACACATTTTTTATCATCAAGTCATCGGAGGAAAATATTACAAATGGATTGTTATCCTCCAGTAATTTTATTTAGTTTCCACCACTGCCAAGTCAACAAATTCTGTAGTCTTCATATAATTATTTTCAGACCTTCCCATAGTTAGTCCAAATGAGATAGCCCATGATCCCCGTCTAGATGAATTTGTCTATCTGATCGACTCAAGTGACCCTTGGTATGGATACCTTCTCGTCTACCTCCAAAGATAATGATTCTTCCTTGGTCTCTCGTCACGACACTGTCATCACATCTGCCACCAAGATTGGCAATATTTAGTGTTGAATGATACTTTATATTGCCATGGTGTTGATACAGTTCGTTTACGTTGCCTCACTCATGAAGAGGTAGAAAATGTTTTAAATGACTTCTATGTTGGGGCATGTGGTGGTAATCTTTCTAGCATGGCTACCGCCCAGAAAATTCTACGCGCAAGATACTACTGGCCAACCTTGTTTAAAGATTGTTTTAAGGTAGTCTAGCAATGTCAACCTTGCCAAATATTTACCAAGAAAATGTGGGCACACCTACCCCCCCACACCCGGTTATCTTCGTCAGCCCCTTTCCCAAATGTGAAATTGACTTCTCACATGCAACCCCACTTCCTCTGATGGAAAAAGCTACATTATTTTCATTGTGGACTACTTTATGAAATGGGCGGAATCCATTCCCACTTTCTGGACCAATGGAGAAACCACGATGTTATTCCTATTTAATCAGGTGATATGTCATTTTAGTGTGCCTCGCACAATCATTACAGACCATGGTTCTCACTTTAAGAACCATATGATGTCTTACTTAACATCATTGCTAGGTTTGAGGCAAGAACATTCTTCCTCCTACTACCCCCAGGCTAATGGCCAAGTGGAAGCCATCAATGGAATCCTAATTAAAACCTTGACTCACCAGTTAGTAGGAAATCATAAAACCCACTAGCACCGCATGTTATAACCTACATTATGGGAATAATAAACCTCAGTAAAAACTACTATAGGCTTCACACCATTCCAACTACCTTATGGCATGGAAGAAGTGCTACTTATCGAGTGTCAGATTCCTTCACTAAAAATAGTTGTTGAACTATTTCCTGACACCACCGCCAAAGAGAGTGCTTGTTATCCCTCAATCAGTTAGACGAGACTCGTTGAGATGCCGCAATGGATGTTGAAGCCCACAAGTGTCGAGTCAAGGCCCAATATGATAAAAATGTCAAGCCTCATTCTTACCAAGAAGGTGATCTTGTTCTACTTTATGATAAAAAACATGACCTCTTGGGGGTAGGTACGCTTCAACCATTATGGATTGGTCCATATGTTATTACCAAGGTTCCTATGAACATTAGGACTATGACAGAATCCCACTCGTGGAGTTCTGCAATGAGCTATATCTCAAAAAGTATTATTCCTAGTATTGCACTGGGTATTCGCTTTGTAATTTTATGTATTTATAAGTTTTTCTTCTTTTGTTGTTACTGGATTTTTTGTCTTTTTATGAGTATTTGTCTCATTCATGTCTCTTGTTGCGCAGATGTCTTAATTACCCTTACCATATGTAGGATACACGGATGGTGCCAGTCGTCACACACAACACATTGCATCAGATGCTCGGGCGATTTACACACCTGAGTCAGAACTAGATAGTTTTGGGGGAGTTTTTCTTCGCACTACCACCAACAATATTTCTAAGTATATGTCTGTAACTTCACTTCTTGCTGAAGCATCATCTTGGGACATCTCCAATATGGTGGTCAGGTTAGATTCTTAGCTAGTTGTTATGCAATTGACAAATTATTATCACATTCACAATCCAATCTTGTTACGTCATTATTTAAGGGTATGACTCTTGAAACATATGTTTTCTAGGTAAATCCTCTTTGTGGGCAGAGACGATCCCTCCAGCCCAATGAGTGGGACTCTCAACCTACGTGACAATCTACAAGACACTTTCCTAAATTACAATCAAAATGAGAGAAGAGGAAAAATGCCTACCTCGTTTTGATGCTATAACACACGCCTTTGTTGAAGATCTTGATCACTTGCTCCTTAGACTCAACTCTACTCCTCACAGCATTTGAATACCTACAGAAGAGATCAAAGGCATGACAAAGAATACAAGTGCAACAAGCATAATCAAAATTAATCCACTTAATAGATCAAGAAGCATTAAGATAAATTATGGATTAACACAAACATTTATGGAAAGTGAACCAATATTTGTATATATTAATGAATAAAAGAGCAAGAATACAACCAAGCATTGATGTCAATAAGCCCTCATTGAGTGAATATCCAAGTCCAAGATCAAGTTCTCCAAGCACTCCTTCTCCAAGACAAATGAGTACCATGTAGGCACTATCTCATCATAAGGGTGAAAATAATTAGAGACCACCCATTTGGGATTAAGAGAGGATGAATATATAGGCAGGGAGAGGGAGTTAGGATCTCTCCATAGATAGGGGAAGACCCTCATCTAAAGGAGGTAGCTCATAGGGATAAGATCAAAAGAAAATATTGGAAAATTCAACCACATCCTCAATGAACAACTTCCAATTCGTCGTTCTGGAAGCCTCTAGATCATGAAGCTTCTTGTCCTCTTTGGGAAAAAATTTCTTTTAGGGGTCAACACGAGTATCCATGTAAAATGTGCACTGGAAATGTGAGGCTAGTCATCACTAGTTGTTAATATGATAGTCACATTGGTATTGAAATTAGGGTTTTAGAGCTTTCTTCTTCAGGGAAGGTGTTCTCACTCACTGCCAAATGCGTTTTCAGTTGTCCAAAGTAAAAAATAGCAGTGTCATTTGAAGCCATATTCCAAGTCACAGAAGCTCCCAAAACTAAATCACACCCTCTCCATTGGATATTTCTAGATATAAGCTTTCCAACGGTATGTGGAAGTCCAAAAATGGACTCATGGATCAGAAGTTAGTGAAGATTGAAGATACCCTTTGAAAGCCAGAAAACAAAGAGAAAAGGACCAAGGGTAAGGCTAGTCGTAAATCACAATCGAACTTTACTAAAGCAGCAATAGGGGAAGATAGTGAAATCTGCAATCAGCATCACGGATATTGCAAATAAAAAATTGGAGTTTCAAGGCATGATCTATTGATGATCGGAGGTGCATGGTCCATAGTCTATCGGTGATTGGAGGTCTTGGAAGTGACAGATGAATAGGCAATCAGAGATTCGGGGTGAATCAACATATTTGTGATCACAAGTAAGAAAGGGTACAACCATATATGATTTCATGAAACGACCAAAGGTCGATAACATTAAAAATCATCGAGATTTGGGCCTCTAATGTTAAAGCACCAGGGAGGGCCATTTGCGATTACCAAAGGAAATCAGTTGCAATACTAGGAAGGATATACATTTTCTCTCTCCTCCAACAGGCCATGTTGCATGCATATTTGGCATATTTATGGGTCATAGGGGGCAAAAACAGGGTGACACGTGTCACCATTCATAGGGTGAAATGTGTTGCCACTCACAAGGTGAGACACAATGAAGTATGACATCATCTCGCAAATTGGCAATAAGAGGTCCCGCTCATTGCATATCACAATCGCATGAGTTAGGAGGGTGCAACCAGAGGCATGGATTATAAAAGTCCCAATTGTCGATCTCCGATATAAGGTTAAGCCCCAGGTCACTGCCCCCAGGCATATGAGAAGGAATGTAGAAAGGGGCTAAACCATAAAGGGCGTAAACATCCTGTAACTCACTTATTTTGTAATGTTTTTAAGTACAAAGGGATAAGAACGAGAACCACCAATTCAGTGTTAAGGTAGTATTACTGGGCATATCATGGCTCCAATATCATGATATAGGAAGTTAAAGAGACGAATGAGTTGGAAGCTATGTTCTGAATATGTTATGGCCATTATGGGGGATCACACCCTCTTCCTGAAAGAAAATAATTAAAGTTCTTAACACCGAAAGTGACATGGAAATGGCCAAGAGAGCATGAGGTATGATGTAGCAGAAAATCAGTTGAACCATAGGCCAACAAAGAAAGTGGCATGGATATATTTCTACAGGACCATCATTTCGGTTCATTTGTTAAATCTATTTTATTGTTTGATTGATATTCTTATGTTGTTTTATTTCCAAGAAAGGTATCTTTCTGTTGCCATAATTGTAGGTGGCAAAGCCTGCACACTAAGACAACTAGTCATAGAGGCAGTTGGTGATGAGCACCAATATTGCAACAAGAATGTTGCAACACCTGGGGCTACTAACTTTACTTTATCAACTCAGGGTTCATACAAACTTGGAGGTGATAGTGCTGTATACACAAGTAAATGTGATGGGCCTGCTCTTTGTCACTGCTAAGCTAGCGATAGACCACTAAGGTTTTTCAAACTAGAATTACATTGATTTAGAAGAGGCTTGATTACCAATGAGGAAAAGAGAAATATACACTAAAAGAAATCTTGTCTACTACAGTAACAAAAAATACTGGAATCAAATTCTTAAACACACCATTCTTCTAACTAACTGCTAAGAGGGTTTGCTTCAAAAGAATGCTAAATTAACATGTATGAAATCCAACTATCCTAGGAATTCAAATTAAAACATCAAACATTCTACTGTTGTGCATGTAAATGAATAAAATAACTTTGTTTCTCTTTTTTTCTTTTTTTGGTGAAAGTGTGAAAGCTAACTTCTTTTAGTGATGTGGTAGGTGGCTTAGGGATGATGGTGAATGGTCAAAAGGCTTGGGAGACAAGTAAGGATCCTTTTTTAGCTTCTTAGGGGCCTTTTCCACAATTAAGCCTCAAAACAGTCCACTATAGGTCAACCTATAGGATGTCCTAATGTGTTCTACAGGATGTCCTGAATTCCTATAGGATCCCCTCTATTCCTACAAGATACAACATAGAGAAAAACGATGGATGTTGAAGGTGATGGAAGGCTTAGGGAAGGTGGATGGTGGTTGGAATGAGGCAAGGGAGTGCCTAGGACTCCTTCAAAGCTCAAAATCAGAGTTGTGAGATGGTTGGATTTACTCAACAAGCTTGGAGAAGTACTCTTGTGAAATGATGAAACAGGTGAGAGTTTTAGTGAAACAAAGTGATGACCATGGATGGATGAATTTGGGATGAGGTTGTTGATCATGACATCTCTATGTACTATTGAAACTCCTACACTGCATCAAACATGGACATTTATCTAGAAATCATGTAAACAAGGAGGATTTCAATTAACTAAGGAAAACATAATTTCATGAGCTAGTTGCCTCTTTCATGCATGGGAAGATCTTGCAAATAATATGAAACATTGATGAGATCTAATGTGAGACTGAAGATGGAATAAATGATAACTAAATCCTATTCTTGCAAACTAATCAAATGATGGCCTAAGTAACAGAAAACCCTAAATTCCATGAGAAACTAGAATTTTGTCTTTTTAGGGCTGCATAGGAGTTCTTTCCTCAAAACATGATCCCTGAAGGGAGGAGTGAGGCCAAATCCACCTACTGAAAGACTTTTGATATTCCTTTATCTCTTCTAAGCTACTTCTCAAGTAAGTCACAAATGGAAGCAAACTAATTAAATCCATAACTACTTGTAATGAAATAATGCTAAAGACAATTCAACTATTGAATCAACTAAAGATACAAATACAAGAAGGGGAGCCTTTTGCTGCTAGGGTTGGGCCCTAACACAAGACCTTTAGCCTCTGAGTCAACTCAATGTTGGATCAAGGAAATTCTCATTCTCATTATCAAATTAGAAAATCACATAACAATGTCTTCCACAAGTCTTGAACTAAAAAATGACTAGTATTTTTACAGCAAAAATTTGAATCATAACGAGGCCCTAGGCCTCCTTATTTATACAATTAAAGTCTCCAACAAATTCCTTAAATATAGGGAGGCTTGACTCCCAAACTCAAGATAAAATAGCTCTCTAAATGTCACTTTCTCAAATGCCTTTTGATCTCCATGACTTGGCTTCTTGTAACTCTGAGCTAGTGTGATTTATGGAGGAATATTCAAATGAGTGAGGAGTAAATGAGGAGGATCCATCTCCTACAATGTCTCCTCCTTGTCTCATTCGAGTTTCAGCCCTTAATTAGCCAAATTTTCCATGATTTTCTCTCAAAATCCTACAATCAAAGCACCTTAGTCCACTAGGCATAATATCTCACGTTAACTCATCTCATTAAGTAAAATACAATGAAAATATGTAAGAAATTATGAGAAGAGTTTATTTGAATAAGATAAGAGGTGTATTAAGGTCCATATAGTTACCCAATGATGAGGCTCATCATCACCCCCTATTGAAAGTGTTGCTTATCCTCTGAGTAACTCAATCTATATATCTTTCTTTCATTGCTCTAATAGCCTCCCTGACATCCCATGCTTCTATTGTAGTTTCCTCTTCCTATGCAAAGAATCATGCCTTCCTTTCTATCTCCTCCCACTGATTTATTTCTTCCTCTTCTGTCCTTCCTTCCAACATTCCTAAGAGTAGTGATGCAATGAGTCTCAAGCCAATCCAATTGACTTTGAGCCTTTGGAAAGCTTTCTTGTACATTGGTGTCTTGTTCAGTGCTTCTCTCATTCTCTGAGGAGAATGGTACTCTCTGATTTTCAAGTGGTAGGGAAAAGTGTTCCATCTCCTTTAGCAAGCTTGCATGCTATCATCTCCTAATAACCTGAACATGTCCTTAGATTGTGTGAATACTTGTGCTTAGGCAGCAAAGTACTTAGGTGCAAGTTGAGGGTCATTTGCAATCAATTTATGGGTGTCGATTACAACCATTGTATTTGACTTCTCAGCTCTTATCATGAGAGGTTTTGTTTCTTCCCTTGCCATTATTTTCTTCATTTATACAGTCCTTTATTCCTCATGGTTCATGCATGATGCCAAAGCAATCAAGTGTAAGTCCCCTAGTTTTGAATAGGGTCCCATACATTATGATCTATCAAGGCTAAGTTATGTAGGTAGATCTCAGGCATCTTAGCCCTATCCTCCAATGTTCTTTGATCACATAGATCAATGAATTGTATATAATCCTGGAGGAATAGTGCCTCTCTATGCTAGAGTCTTGATTTGGAACTACAACCATTGTTCCTTAAGATATAATGCATTGCAATTTGCTAAAATCCTACGTTGGATTGCCTCTAAGGTTAGACTGGCCATAGATGCCAATGGATTCTCTCTCTCTTGTAGTCGTCCCCTTAACCATGCATTTTCTACCTCCAACTGAGCTTTCATCATTACCTCTTCATTCCTCAGGCTGCTCAGTTCTCTGCCCATCTCTTTAAATTTTTCGTTCATGTGACCTATGTCCTCCACTCCTTTAGATTTGGCAATTTGAATCCATCTATGGGTTCTTTCCCTTTCTTTCTCAAGCTCAAAGAATAATGGGGTGGAAAATTTCTATGGAATGACAACTTGTAGTAGGAGTCAAGGTTAGGTTGAGGACTAGGTTGCCTCAACTCTAGATCATCCTTCTTTATTTCTTGCTGCATGATCCATTCTTTGTCCATTTTCTACGTTTCCTGTAGGTTTAGCAGAGTTTCCTGTAGGATTGCCTCTACTTCCTGTAGGTCCTTTTGTGTATCCTGTAGGAGGCCTTTTCCTTTGGATGAGGTAGATCTAGTGATAGGCACCCTAACATAAGTGATAGGATACTTGGGAGGGCTTGTCATGATGATCCTTCTCCTTGATTTTCATACAGGAGCTATCTTTTCCTACTTTTTTGGGAAGTCTTCGATGACAATAGGAACCTTGGTGGGAGTTTGGGGTTTTCCTTTCCTTATTCTTGTACTTTTTCTTGTCCTAAAATACAATGGAGTTTGTCTCTATCTCTTCCCTTTTTGCTTGATAGGTGTACTAAGGGTATTGAGGGCAGTTGCTTCCTCTTTCTTAGTGCGTTCTGGAGATACCATGGGTGATTCCTCCCCTTCTTTGGCTTGCATTGTAGACCTTTTTTCTTCCTTGTCTTTTGTCTTCGCTTTTCCATTTCCCTTTTCATTATTTCTTTCTCCTCTTCTTCTTCCTCTAGTTCCTCACTTTTTTTATCCATTTCCTCCTTAGCATCTTCTTCTGTCTCTTCACCACTTTCCTTCTCCTTTTCTTCATCTTCTTCCTCCTCTATTTCCTCTTCATCCCTCTCTCTTTATTCTTCCTCCATCTTTGTTTCTTCTTAATCCCTTTCATTGACAGTGGGGCTTTTGTCATTCTCAAGGGCTTTTATGTATTCCTCTATCTGCATGTCTCTAAAAGTTGACCATGTGATAGGGAGTCTTAGGTTTTGGAGGGAATCTTCTATGATAAGTATAATTAACCCATGATGGGCTAGCTGTTGATGGTTTCCTTCTTGCACCTTAATGCTCATATCTATCACTGATTGAAGAAGGAAGTAGGGTATGTTGAGTCTGTTTTGAGGAGGTGTGTCTGCTCCAAACCTCAACTCTTGGAGAAGCCTAAAATTGTATCCATATACCACACTATACCTACCTTAACATTATATATACTTTATAAGGTGGTATCTAATTTAATTCCAAGGATATGGTAGGCTTGCTATTTTTACTCCATTTTTATCTTCCATGGCCTCCTCTTCTTTTAAAAAGAATTTCTTCTTTGCAATTTGGCTATTTCCCTTATCCTCCTTTCTTTAAGGCACTCCTCAAGGAAGTGTGGTGATTCTTCCTATATTTTAGGGGTGAGTTCTATAAAGAGGCCTTTCACTACAACAGTGGCATGGGTCATAGTCAGTGGAATGAGGGAGAGAGCAAAATTCTTTGGCCAATTCATCATCATATCCCATCAATTTTTCAAAGAAACCCATCTAATTGTGCCTTATGAATATCTCTAGTACAGGAGGGTGCTAATGAATCCTCCCTACGTTGGTGGGTTCCATCTTATTAAATCTCCCTTATCATGTTTCTCTGGTGGATGTGAAGGGTTGTATATGTGTGATACCAAATTTAATGGATGTGGAATTTTAAATGAAAGTTCAGCTCCTATCTCCTTATCAATGTCTAATGAAGCCAACCAATTTTTTTCCCTTTTAAAACTACTCACTGCCAATCCTGTAGGTGTTGTTTTGTATCCTGTAGGATCTCCTATAGGATCCTATAGGATCTTGTGGGTGCTCCTACACTAGAGAAAATGATCATTGCCTTTCCTGTAGACTATTTCAGGGCTGAGAGAAACTTTGCTAGTGTGTAGCCTCGAGAATGTGAATGCCTCTATGCATGAAAATCAACGTTTTATTTCCTCATATGGGTGATTTGAGTGGGATTTTGTGCTGGAAACAAAAGTACGAGTATCCATTTTTGGACTGTTGGTCCCACTACCACATCATAATTCTCCTTGCCTCATAATAAACTCCCACTTTGGGCATCTGTAGCTTAACTACTTTCGACCTCATCTCTCCTTTATCTTGACTTGAATGCTGCCACGTGTGAAAGAACTAATTGTATTCTATTTGTTGACTAAGCAAAGGTGGACAAGTTAACTGGCCACCTTTGACTTATAAACCAAATCTTTCACAACTTTTACATGTTTTATCATATTATGCTAACGAGAGAGTGGAAGCAAGTACATACCAGTGGCAATGATGCTTTGATGTTGTTTGTTGGAGAGTGAAGTCCTTGTTGTGTATTTGTTGCATGTGTTTCTCCTTTCTTTCTATTGTCCTCTGATGTTTTTCTTTGATGTGCAGGTACTTGGTGGTGATTTTGATGATCTTGATTGTGATGCTAATCTTTTGAAGAGCTTCTTTAACCTTTGGATCTCCATGTTGAAGCTGACTGCAACCTGTGATTTTTTGTTTTGTGGGATAGGCTGCTACAGAATGTCCTGTGGTCGCCTCTCCCTCAAATTTTTTTAATCATTTTTCACTTATGGAGCATGAGGATAGTTGGCATGGGTAGAGAATGGGTCTAGGGATTTGTGAATGAGAGATATGGCCTTTAGGTGTTGTCCCCTTGTTCTCTGTCTTCATCCTTTTTTTATCTTTTTTCTTTAAACTGTAATTTTTTGAAACTAACTTTATTGGATGAATGCAAGGGTGATTATGGTGGAGAGAAGCCTGGTGATGATATGGCGAAGTAGAAATTTATTTTTTGACATGGACAAATCATCCCCTTGCTCTACGGTTACTTCCTTGTGGATTCCCAATCCACTCTAATTCTCTAGGTTTTCATGGAATCCTATAGGTTTACAGGGAATTCTATAGAAAACACAGAACCCTTGCAAACTAAGCTAAATGAGTATAAAAATGAAGGGAATGATGGAATGATGAAGGATAATGAATGGAGAAATAAAAACATGAACTAGATAGGTCCCTTTTGATCTTCTCTTGTTTCTCTGATCCTCCTCCTGCTGACCTGCAAACAATATTTTCAATTTTTTTTTCAAAGCAACTAGTCTGCCTCCAAGAGGTTTTCATCCTAGCTTCTTTCCCTAGGCGTCTCAAAAGAGGTTTTCACCTAAATATCTTTTTATTTCTACTTTTCTTTTTTTTTACACCATTGGGTTGCCTCAAGAGGTTTTCAACCCAACAGTGGGACTCAGGTGCCTCATGTAGGTTTTCAACCCAACAGTGGGACTCAGGTGCCTTATGCAGGTTTTCAACTCAACAGTGGGACTCAGGTGCCTCGTGAAGGTTTTCACCTGAGTCTCCTTATTTTTCTCTTCTTTTTTTTCTCTTTCCTTTTTTTCTCTTTTTCAATGACTTGATGAGGTGGACGCTGAGACTTTCTCCACCACCGTCACTATCTTGCTAATGCCATCAATGAATTCTTGCTTTGACAATGGCTTCTTGTAAACCTTCATTTTATGCCCATTAACAAGTAAAGGAATAGCCTCTGCATCAATGGTTCTAATCTACATTGAACCATTACCATGACATTTCTCTATGACATAAGGTCCTAACCATCTAGTCCTTAAATTTCCCTTAAAATATTTGTATCTAGAATCATATAACAAAGCCCAATCACCTTCTTGAAATTGTTTATCCTTGATGTTATTGTCATGCCAGAGGCCTGCATTCTAAACTCATCTAACCCATTCAACTGGAGCAATCTCTCTTTTTGTGCACTAGTGAGATCTAGATCTAGCTGGGATGCCATCCTCAACATATTGTACTCAAATTCAATGGACAAGAGGGCCTTCTTCCCATAGGCCAACTCATAGGGATTGAATCCAGTGGTGGTCTTCCAGGTGGTGTTGTAGGCCCAAGTGACCTCAACTAATCTATCTGCCCAATATTTTTTGTTGTTGCTAACCACTCTGTCTAGAATGCACTCCAGTGCTCGGTTGGTCATCTCCACTTGCCCATTAGCTTGTGGGTGATAAGGAGTGGATGTTCCATGATTGATATTGTGCTGGCTTAACAAGTCTTCAATCATGTTAGATGTAAACTGGCTGCCTTGATCAGTGACATGTTCTCTATGGTACCCAAACTTATAAAATACATCATCCCTTAAGAACTCCACCACTTTCTCCTTTGTCAGTGTTTTGATTGCCTTAGTTTTAGTCCACTTAGTCAAATAGTCAGTGCACACAATGATGTACTTCTTTTTCTTGGATGGAGGGTCAATAGGTCTAATGAAATCCATGCCCCACTTGTCAAATGGCTTGAAAGTAACTTGACGTTATAGAGGCATTTCATCCCTTCAAGTAGGCTTTCCCATCCTTTAGCACTGATCACATTGACTAGTATACTTTCTCACATCCTGATTAAGAGTGGGCCAATAATAACCAGCTTGTAACACCTTGAATGTTATCCTCTTGGCTTCAAACTGACCTCCATAAGGCCCACTATGATAGGTTAGAAGGATGTCAAAGAATTCCTCCTCCCTGACACATCTTCCCAAAATTTGATCTGGGCCTAGTTTGAAGAGGTTGCCCCTAATCCAAGTGAATGGGGCGCTCTTACCCACAATCTTTCTTTTCTCTTTGGAGGAAAAATTCGATGGGAACTGTGTAGACACCAAGTAGTTTTCTATGTCAGCAAACAATGGAGAGAGAACTAAAATGGCGAATAAGTGTTCACCTGGTAATTGATCATCAACCATTCCTTCCTCCCCTGTAGGAAAAGTTAATCTGGACAAAAAATATGCAACAACGTTCTCCTTGTTAGGCGTATCAATAATAGTTAGATCAAACTGTTGTAACAAAAGTAAGCATCTAATAATCCGGGAATTCACATCATGTTTATTCATCAAATATTTAATTGCAGCATGGTCAGTATGTACAAATGTTTTTTAACTTGCAATGTAATGCCTAAATTTGTTCAATGATGCACAACAGCTAGGAGCTCCTTTTCGGTCAGTGTGTAGTTTAGTTCGGCCTCTAACAGATTATCACTGATGAAGTAAATGGAATAAGGTAACTTATCATCTATCAGGCCTAGAGCTTCTCCTATGAATTTTTGTGAGGCATTAGCATGTATGTGAAAAGGAAGGGCCCAAATTGGGCCTCAGATAATAGGTGCAATGGTCAACATTTCCTTCAGGGTGTCCAGGGCCTCTTGACAACATTTTGACCATACAAATTCAAAGTCTTTGGCCAACAACCCAAATAAAGGAGAAGCTAACTTGCTGAATTCTTTCATAAACCTTCGATAATATCCAGCTAATCCTAGAAAAATTCTCACATCTCTTTTTTTTTCAGAGGTGGGACCCTTTTGATGATGGCTATCTTATTTGGCTCCACTTGCAATCCTTGCTGAGATATTGAATGACCTAGAAAAATCCCTACAGTCATCAAGAACTCACATTTTTTGGGACTAAGTGACAAGTTCATTTCAATGCATTTGTTCAAAACCTTACCTAAGTTGGACAGAGCATCCTGGAAATCACAACCATATGGCATGAAATCATCCATATAAATTTCTACTGCATCATAGACTAGCTCTCCAAAGATACTCAGGACTTCTCTCTAGAAAGTGGCAGGGGTATTGTATAGGCCAAAAGGAAGGACCCTATAGGAGAAAGTACCCCAAGGACACGTGAAGGTGGTTTTATCCTGGTCTTCCGGGCTGATTTGGATTTGATTGTATCCACTAAACCCATCTAGGAAAGAGAAAAACTTTTTCCCCACTAGGCCATCTAGCACTTACTCAATGAAAGGTAGAGGGAAATGGTCTTTCTTTGTTTCTTTGTTTAACTCTCATTAATCGACACAAATCCTCCACTTACCATTTTTATTTGGAACCAACACCAAAGGAGAGACCCACTCACTGTCTGAGATAGGGTAAATGAATCCTGAATCTAGAAGTTTTTTCAGTTCTTCTTTGACTATATCCTTGAGAGCTGGATTCATTCTCCTTTGGGGTTATCAGACTAGTTTGCAACATTATTTGATATAAATGTGGTGAATACACACCGAGGGGTGCACTCCATTTCCTTGTAACTCCAAGCAAAGGCATCCACATGTTCCTTTAGCATCTTGCACAAATTTTCTTCTCGGTGTATAAAAAGAGATCGGTTGATTTTCAAAGTTCTCCCAGGGCTAAATTCTATGGTTTTGACATGGGTAGGGTTTGAATAAACTAAGCATATATCAATGTAATGGTTTTTCTGGGTTTCCTTGACTACTTCCTCTAAGGATAAGGTGGTAGGGTTTGGACTTTGGAGTATGTGTTTAATCAAATCATCCTCATCTGGTTGTCCTCCTCCCATAGTTGTTTCTAAGATATAGCATTGGACTAAGTATACTTAATCTTCTTCCTCCTCTCCCAGCCATAAAAGTAAGTCATGTTCAAGATATGGCTGATCAAGACGATACATGACTAACTTCTTGGCCATATGCCCATTTTTTATAGTCATATTTCCAGCCTGTAGCTAATGTAGGTGTTGACAGTGGCTAACCAGGGCCTCCCAAGGATGAGAGGGTAAATAGTAAGATTGGCCTTAGGTTGGACAACTAGGAAGTCTGCAAGGTACTCCCAAGAGTCAATGGAGACCATCACATCCTCCATAATCCCCTTAGGGGTCACTGTGGAACGATCTACAAGTTGCAATAATATTGTGGTATTTCTCAATGAACCCTGGATGTTGAACTTGAGCATGGTATCCTTAGTCATCACATTAATGATAGCCCCAAGATTAATCAAAGTATGTGGGAAAATGGTGCCATTGATGTGCACATCTACTACAGAGCTTCTAGGGTCCAAATACTTTGGACAAATTACCTACCCCAGCATTAAGTTAGAGAGTTGTCCAATGAAATTAATGGTAGGGCTGTTTTGTTTTTGCCTCCCTAGATGTTTGAAGCACTTCTCCTTAATCAACTTGTTGTAAATAAGTACATCTTTTATGGCTTGGAGAAGTGGAATTTTGACACATAGATTTTTCAATTCTCCCAGAAGCTCATTCTCTTCTGGGGTAGGCTACACTGGATGGGTTAATCTCTCAGGAAAGGGTGGTGGATTTACTTTAGGCATGCTTTCCTCTCTTTCCTCCTCACTCTCCCTAGGTGGAGGTAGAGGTTGTTTTTCCGGGAGTACTCTCCCAGATCTCAAGTTGATTTCCTGAATCTCCAAAGTATAAGTAGAATAGGGTGTCTCTCCACTGTATACTTGTTGAGCATGTTTGTTGTTCAGGTTCAGATTTGGCTGGGCAGGCATCTAAGATTGTTTAGGTGGAGCTGTGTGTAAAGGTTGTGGTTGAGTAGGTGGTGAAGGCAATAAACTTCGATCATTATTGTATGGGGGCCGCCAACCCTGGGGCGGTGCATTCCACTGAGGTTGTGGCAGATCATATGGCTGAAATGACTGGCTAGGTTACTAGGGATGGTACTAAGGTGAAAAGGACCAAGGAAGAGGTGTAGACCAGGAAGAATGAGAAGGGGGGCCCCAAGAGGGAATGGATGTGGTCTAGTTGGGGTTGTAATAGGCATGGGATGGCTGTTACATGCCCTGCTAGTATGGCCGAGGCCCATGAGGTCTCCTTTGATTTATGTAGTAGAGCTATTTAGTCACCCCTTCAGTTCCCTGATACACAACTTTTAGTCTGGGTAGAGAATTGAACTTGTCTGTGGAGTGGTTTTCTTCACATACTGACTAGACTTCAATCAGATTCAATAGACATTCTTTCCTCAGGTGCCTCCTTGTGCATTTGGGGCAGAAAATGCCTAAGGCTCTCTTTTCCTCCTCCTACTTTCTCTTGATGTGCATAGTGTCCATTTGTAGGGAAAGGGTTTGTAGCATTTTACTCTTGAAATCATCCAGCATATTTCCAATTTCACGTTTTATGGATGTATTGGAAGAGGATGGACTTACCATAGGTTGACTACCCCTACCCTTTTTCCTAGCTACCCTAGAATGGTTCCTAAAGTCAGTCTTGATATTTTCATAGGGTAGTTGGTAGATGTCCCCTCCTACTAGAAGGTTTAGGGTATCCATAAGATCTTCTCTTACCCCTCTAAGCAGGACTAGCTTTAGTTACTCAGGATCAAGTGTGCACCTAGCCCTTTTGTAGCTAAGCTGGGATCTTTCTTCATAATCCTATAGGAATTCATCATGCCCTAAGGTCATCCTAAAAAGTTCCTGTCGCGCGGAATAAGTCGATCTTGCGGACAAGATAGACCTTCCTAGAATCTAAAGAAGACCTAACGACAAGCAAACCAACTAGACACTATCTTTCTCTAAACATGCTTCAATAAACAATAGCAAACAAGTGTTTTTAGGGCCTACCTTTGGTCCAACGCAAGCTTGTGGATGCCGTCGCTCTTTTGATCCAAATGAGCTCCTTTTCGTGAATCTACAAACACAAACAAGGCAAACAAATTAAATAGCACCTGAAAAACCAATTGCATGAAACATATTTAACATGAAAGTCAAGGAGTCCATGAAACAAATAACATAAGATACTTGTTGAGAAAAATGAGTTTGATTGTATTAATTCAAAAGAAGAAGAACTTTACAACCTTTGCCTTGACGATGTACAAGCTCCTCCCAGGGTCCAACAAGATGTCTCCTCTACTTTGACAAGCTTCACTCACTCTCCAATGGAACCAAGAGGTATGTGATCTTTCCTCTCAAGCTCAACCAAAGAGTCTTGATTTCACCAGCATTTACCCTCAAAATGTTCAGCTTCTAACCTCCCTAGTCCTCACCCCAATGCCTGTATTTATAGTGCAATGGAGGGAAGTTACTAGGTCCTCCTTCAAAGGGATAAAGCCCTCCTTCAAAGGGATAGCTCCTTTAGTCAAGGGATTAGCTCCTTCTCTTTTGGGATGCATGAACCACCTCAGAGCGAACAATCCACGTCAAAATTCCTTCTAGAAAACTCTAGAATTAACCCAAAGTGAGTTTTTTGAAGATAAAAATTGCGCCTTTTGACTTTCACAGGGGTCCGCACCTGCACCGTTAGGAACAGAGTGGGTAGGTACGCAGCTTTTGTACACAGAAAGTGCGGGACCGCAGGTGACCATGAGAGAAAGTGAGAAACCAGAGTTACATTGATTTTTAATGTCTTTATCCCACTTCCAAAGCTTGATCTGAAGAGCTGAGGTCCTAGACTTGCTTAGGAGGACAATACAAGTGATGATAGACCCATACTGACTGCAAATAATCATGGTGAGGATATTTTTGTGTAACAGATTGCCCCCTAAAGTGCGAAGTCTGTAGTAGATGAGGATTTCATTTATCATATAGGAAGAGTGAAGTACTTTATCATTTCAAGGATTATCTTGTGGAGAGCCCGGTCGGAACCTGTAAAAACATTCAATGCAAGATATATGTATGAGATCATATCATCGCTGAGGTAGGCATTCCCATACTCAGATCAAAACTAACTAGAAACCTATCTACTGCTCTGATATAGGAATGATCTTGTAAAACATCATAAGTATAGACTCATGTGAACATAGTATGGACGCAGCCATCTGTTTATGAATAGTCCACAACATAATGAATACAAAATTCCTCGCAGCCTGGATGGTGGAAACTAGATCCAGGGTCTTCATTTCTACTTCCCGAAATAGTACGATTCTATCCATGCAAATAAATGTGTTGATGTCGAACATGGTAGAAACCACTTGATTACCAGTCAATGATGTAAACTGTTAACAAGTGTGAGAGAAACCACCAGTGATGTCAATGGCTCTCAAAGTACCCAGTACAATCCACGAAATGTGAGTAAATGTGTTGATTTCGAACATATCACGGAATCCTTCGATCGAAAGTCAATGATGTAAAATGTCGTCAAAGGCGAGAAACCTGCCATTGAGGCATGCAGATTTCAAGTTACTGATGATTTCTAGATCATCTTTCTAGATAATGAGCTTATGTCGATAGAAAGCGATCCATCGTAGGCAAGCCCACAACACGAAATCATAGATCAAGTTGAAGAAATTTAGTTGCAAGGACTGACTCAGGGATGGTCAAGATGGATGACAGATATTTTGCAGATGAATGGATTATTCGCAGTGACCTCTTGAATAGATAACGACACGACAAATGGCTTGGTGACAATTGACCCAAGTTAATACCCAGAAACTGGCTGAAGACTTTCAATGTGGTTTGATCAACTATTAGGCAAAGGATTTCCCAACCCAGGTGAATAAAAGTGTCGTGTTCAAGAGTGGTTACAAAGTATGACAAACAGACTCATTTTACTCTCTTTTCCCCCACCATTTCTAGCAAGTACCTCTTTATTTTTGACAAGCTTGAGGAGGATAACATTTGCTTGATTATAAGCTCATCCTTCGGATGAGTCCAACTTAGTTTAAATTTGAACCCTAAGAAGGAGTGGTTCGTTCCTGTTTTTAATTGAACAAGTCCTTTACTGTGAAATTTTAACGAGTCCAGTATAGGAGAAACTTGGCGTTTTTCAATTTTAGAGAGTCTGAAAAAACTTAAGAAGACTCCAGAGTTGACCTTTTTCGTAAATTTGTGTCTCCCAAGCCCGAAAAAGTATAAAATAATACTTGAGAGAACCGCTTGATATTTTACGACCAAGGAGTACTTTTCGTTATTAGTGTCACTGATCCGAAAAAGTAAAAAAGCGATCAATGACACGTCATTTTATAACCAATATCGAATTTTAAACGACAAAAATCCAGCAATATTTTCATGTTTTTACGGTCGGAAAAGAGCTGTAAGTGGACCGTCTTTTAATTCCATTTTAACGAGTGTAAAAGAAACGCTCGGCAATCTTTTCATATTTTAGGAGTTAGAAAAGGGCTTAAAGATTACTCTAATTGTTTTTTCGTTGAAAATGATAGATTTCGCCTGAATAATCCTTTATTCTGCGCAAAGACATAAACATTACTCATACCTGTTTCAAATGGATAAAAAGCGTTGCAAAATACCTTTTCAAAGTGAAACATAAACAAATTTACGATTTATTTACTCAAAAAACTTATAAAAAGGGCCTTTGTCAATTCATTTTTACCGTTTGAGTTTGGGTGAGAAAATAGTGCTTTTGCTTAGAAAACTTCCCGTGAAGATTGTGGAAAATCTAACCGTCGGAATCGAGCGCCGTCTTCTCCAGGTAATCCACATCATCCTACTCTTCATTTTCAACCGTTTAATTTTTTGATTTAGCCTCTCATTTTGTTTTTTGGGAGAGTTTTTAGGCACAAAACCCGCGCGCGGGGGTCCGCAGGTTTACCATTGCGGACCCGCGGACCTCGACTTTTTCTCCATTGGGAAAAAGCTCGGGGTCCGCACCTTCCGTGTAGACAAAGTGCGTACCCACACACTGTGTCTAACGTGGAGGGTGCGTACCCCGCAGCAAGGGTTTTGAACCTAAAATTCCTCAAAAATGGACCAATCAAAATGTTTTCTAGCAATCTAAATAATCTTTATTCTTGATGCAGAGAATATATCATGCTATATTGGCGAGAACGGGAGCATGAGGACGTGGATACTGCCGCATGGAATCATCAGCCTTCACTTGATGCTTTGAGGGCATGCGGACTATACAAATTCTGGACCATTCCTGGCATGAGGGCTCAGGTAGATTTCTTACAGTGGCTGGTTGACAGGTGGAGCGTACAGGACCAGTGCTTTTTCATTGGTGGACACCGGCTCGAAATCGAGTTGGAGGACATTTATTTCTTGACTGGTTTGCCTAAGAGAGGCGAGGACTTGACTCTATTCGGGACTAGGCCAGGTGGCCAGTCTGTCGATAGCCTCCGGCTAGAGTACTGCAACAGCCAGGCTAAAGACAAAGGGATAGACATAAAGACCATATCACGTCCTGAGCTCATGGTGATTGCGTTTACTGTCACCAGACTTTGCGGAGCTGCCGCACTACATGTTGCCATCGGATCCCAGATGCGTATCGCAGTTGATTGCTTTTAAGGCACCATCTTCAACTGCTGCAATGCTGTGCTGGCCAATGTGAAAGGCCAACTGACCAGGGCCAAGAGTGGACGACTAAAGACCTTTGGTTATGGGGCTTTGATCGTGAGTTTTGGCCTGGAGAGGGTTCCTATGCTGATCCCACAGCACCTTACAGTTGGAGCTGGGCTTCCTCGAGAGCCCAAACTGATGTGATGGGTCGCAATCATGGCCCGTCACCCAGACGAGAGGACAGAGGTTGCTCGGTTCAAACCTGAGTATTTCCAATGGTTGGAAAACCAGGTCTTTTCCATTCAGGATTTCCCTTACGCTGGGATAGATTTCCGTGGTGACCTAGACATGGCTCTTCCACCAGGAGAGCAGTGGGACGAGTCAGGTAAAATCCTTTTCAACTTTTCCTATTTTAATTTTTTTTATTTTTCTATCATCTCAAAACTGATAGTAAAAATTTCAAATGCAGATGTGGGTCCACAGCGACCAGCCGCTCCCCGACCTTTCGAGAGAAGGCAACCAGTTGCACTTGCGCTAGCCCCATAGGACGAATCAGCAGAGGTTTTGGCCGAGTTGGATAGTCATCTTGAGTGCTTGAGACCACTATCGACGACATTCCTCGTCAACTTCAGCGCTATGTGATTGGAGTCCCGGGACCTTTTAGGAGGTTCCTTTGCAAGGTGGCTCGGGCAGTGGTTTCTTATAGAGATCATCACCAGTGATAGGATGATCGCCTTTTGTGGGCACATGTGACATTTTTGTTTTTTGTACTTATCATTTTTGTCGATCATAAGGTGTTTTTCAACCTATGATCGAAGACGATGTATTTTTTGACACACTCCTATATATATATATATATATTATATATATATATATATATCTATATCTATATCTATATCTATATCTATATCTATATCTATATCTATATATATATATATCACTATTACCAGCTTATCTTGTAAATCATATTATGGAATGGTTTTAAATTTACATGTATGATTATTGCAAATGTCTATTTAACATTCGAGAAGCAATTGCATCTGCTAATGTATTTAAAGACCTTGGAATATGCTGATATTCAATATAATCAAACTCACGTTCCAAGAGACGCAATCTCAAAAATAATCTTAATAACACTAGATTTCTAATGGCATACACTCTATTAAGTTGTAACACAACAAGTTTAGAATCTAACCTCACTATCAAACTCCGAATCCCAAATGAAATAGATTCAGATAATAACTCAATCACTGCACTATACTCTGCAATGTTGTTTGTTGTTTGACCGAGGCTTACCCCATGCATAAAAACTAACTCGTCAGAGGGCGAATATATAACCCAAGCTGCGGAAGAGATGTTCCGTGTATTACGACAAGCACCATCAGCAAATCCAATGTATGTTTGGAGAGGCATCGACATCTGCAATATCAAGAGTAAAACCAAGATAAGCAGGAATAATGATGAAAAAACACTCTCTAAGCTAAGCACACTTTTGTTTTTAAACTAAAACACACCAGCTAGAAAGAAAAACTATCCTAACTAAAAATCTCCATACCCCATTCTTTCAAGCATAGTACCTCTTCAAGTAAAGGCCATTTCTGGGTTTACCCAAAGAGTCCCCATCAAAGTCCACCAATTCATATGCCCCTTTTGCTAGCTTTCGCTTAACAATATAGGGACCATGCCACATAGGAACGAATTTCCCAGTGCCTAATTTATTATTAGCTTGATCATACAATAACACTAGGTCTCCTTCCGAAAAATTTCAAGGGATCACATTCCGATCATACTGAGCTTTCATACGTTTTGCGTGAGTCTCGATTGCTAATGCAGCATCACGTCGATTCTCATCTAATTGAGCTAAGTATAACAAACGCTTTTCCTCTTCAGAAGTAGCTGGAAGTAACTCGATGGCCATTTGTAGTGATGGGATTTCGCACTCAATGGGTAACACAGCTTCCAAACCATAGACTAGTTGGAAAGGAGTGAACCCTGTTGATGTTTTTACTGAAGTTTGGTACGCCCAAAGCGCTGAAAATAGCATGTTGTGCCAATTCGACCGATGAATCCCAATGATTCGTCAGATCATGATAACTAAAACTTTGTTGATGGATTCAACCAAACCATTTGCTTGTGGATAATAAGGGGTTGAACTATTGTGACGTAAACCAAGCTGGCTTGTAAGTTCTGTCATCATAACGTTTCGAAAATGACGCCCATGATCAGTGATTATCGCTTGTGGGACACCAAACCTAGCAATTATATGATTGAACACGAAAATTGCAGCTGTCCTGCCGTCTGCCTCGAATGTAGGCATCGCCTCGGCCCACTTAGTAAAATAATCTACCACAAGGATGATATACGCATGCCCCCCTGCCAAGTGAGGGTTACATGTAATAAAATCGATACCCCATTTGGCAAAAGGACCAACGACAATTATAGGGTGGAGAGGAGCAGGTGGAGCGCGCATCTTACGATAAAAAATCTGGCAGTTGTGGCATTTTCGGACCGCCGTAATACAATCTTTAAACAAGGACGGCCAGAAATAGCCAGCGCGCAATATCTTTTGGGCTATGGCATACCCAGACATATGACCGCCACATGCTCTAGAGTGACAGTCATTTAGAACTCTCTCAGCCTCTTCATGAGTTAAGCAACATCGAAAAATAGAGTCCGCCCCACGGCGATAAAGAGTATCTCCAATAATTTTGAATTGTTGGGACTGGAAGTGAATTTTTCGACGTTCCGACCTTGAAACTTCTAGCCGAAAGGATTGGGTCTGGAGATAGACAATGATATCCCCATACCACGGATCTAAAGTGTTGATTAGAAACAAAGATTCGTCCGCAATGGGCTCCTCTGCCACAGTTTCTGTGTCAGCAAGCGGGAAGTCACACATTAACTCTACAAAAACTAAAGATTTCTTAGACTTAGATTTCTCAAACTCCAATTCGAACTCCTGCAGGATAACGATCCATTTAGAGTACTTGCCCCCTAGCAATTGTTTAGTTAAAATGTAGATCATAGGGTTGCAATCCGAAATTACCGTAGTTTTACGTAGTAAAATGTAGTGACGAAAACGTTGGACAGCTTGAACGGCTGCCAATGCCAATTTCTCCACATGTGAGTATTTTAGCTCAGTTGGATTTAATGTTCGACTAAGGTAATATATCACATGTTCTGTTCCGAATTCATCTTCCTGAACTAAGACCATTCCAATGGTGGAATGGGAGGCGGCGAGATACAAAAAGTAATCCTGGTTGTAGTTGGGAGGATGCAACAACGGTGCATGGGTGAATGTGTGTTTGAGTGCATCAAAATATTTCTGAGCTATCTCATCCCAAGTAAATTGAGTATTTTGTTTCAACAATCGTGTAAAACCCTTTGTAACCTTGGCGTAGTTAGGAATGAATCGTCGTAAAAAGTTTGCTTTCCCCTGCAAACTTTGGAGTTGGCGAAGACTCGAAGGAGGAGGCAAATTGATAATAGCTTCGACCTTCGAGGGATCAACGCGAATGCCGGCTTTCGAAACTACAAATCCCAACAATCGACCCGTTTCTATACAGAAGACACATTTGTGTGGGTTCAACCGAATACGATAATGTCTACACCTCATAAAGATTTCTCGTAAGTGGACGAGGTGATCAGCTCGATGTAGTGAATGAGCAGGCAAGTCATCGAGATAGGGTTGCACAATGTGCTTGATGTCATGAAACGCATAAGACATCGCCCTCTGAAAAGTTGCTCCGGCATTATTAAGCCCAAAAGGTAATTTTCAATAAGCAAATGTCCCCCATGGACAAATAAAAGCCGTTTTTGGTTGATCGGCAGGTAGAATGTTGATTTGATTGTATCCGGAAAAACCGTCCATAAAGGAAAATATTTCATTGCCGGCACAATCATCAATGATTTGATCGATATAGGGAGTTGGGTAATTTTCCTTTGGACAGGCTCGATTTATGTCCCTATAGTCGATGCATATTCTTATTGTTCCCTATTTTTTGTTAACCGGGACAATATTAGATACCCAATCCGTTAGCGGGATCGGATAAATGAAACCTGCTTTTAACATTTTCTCAACTTCTGCTTTAATTGCAGCAGCTTTTCGTGGGTGAATCTGACGCAAACGTTTCCGGACGGGTTTAGCGTCCGGGTAAGATTTGATCTCATGAACAACAATTGCGGGATCAATTCCTGGGATTTCCTCATAGGACCAGGAAAACACGTCGCGAAATTCTTGAAATAGGGCCTTATATAATTGAATTTCATCATCTGTACATGAGGCACCTATATGAATGTTCTCAACAATTCCGGGCTTAACCGAAATGTCAATGGGAATAGTTCGAGAGATGTTTCCCAAATTTAACTCTGAATCGCGATGTTTCATTGGATTATGAGGTTCCTTGACATATTCGGTCGTAAAGATTGATTAGAAATTATTTTCAAAGCGATCATCCTCAGGTAAAAACAAAGATCTGTGATGGAGATCTTCCCATGGTAAATCATCTACACATAGGATTTCATGAATTTGCTCGTCAGAGTGAACAAGTTCAGAAAACGTAGTTAAATCTGAGGTTGATGTGAAAAGTGATTCCTCACGGACCACATTCATTAAGTCTTTTTCGGTTTAACACGGGTCGGCAAAAGACTGCATAGCTTCATAGGCAATTTCATATGGACTCAAAGGCATGGAATTACCAAATGAGTCTATTTCAGATTCAGAAGGAACGATCCAAGGATCGTCATAAAAAATAGTGTCTGATAGGAGAATCAGGCAAGGTTATGATAGGAGAAGAGTTCTTGGAAGAATTCTTCTTACTTTTAGTGTTAACCGTACCAATCATACCGTCAGCGGCATGAGATCCCGAAGGAGCTGCAGTGATTTGATTTGACTTGGGAAGATCGGGGATCTTTTCGTGTAACGTACCTGACTAAGTATAGACCAAGTCGAGGTACTGTGCTTGAGCAATCACTTGCTCCTCAGTAACAACTCCGGCTTTAGCAACATTTTCAGTGATCCTTGGCAACAAAGATTTTACAAACCACTCAGCCAAGATTTGATCCGGAATGAATACCTTCACTAAACGTTGTTGACGTCTCCACTCATGAATATGATCTGAAATATACATGGATGTCGATTGTTTTAGCGAAGTTAACAATTCCGTGCCATTATCATATCGAACTGGCAACTGGAAATGAGTTAAAAACGAGGTAGCTAACTGACTAAAATTATAAAAAGTGCCTCGCGATAACTCAATGTACCACTTGGCCGCGAGACCAATTAGAGTGTGCTGGAAAAGTCTAAGACGGATCGAATCATCTATGATGGAGTTAGACGCACACCAGAGGTGGTAAGTCATCACATGGTTCGACGGGTCCTCTCCAGATTTACCTTCGAACTTTGGAATGTCACTGGGCAACTTATTCGACATTGGCGGCCAAAACGGAAGATAATTAATTGGGTCATACGTAAGGTGCGACAAGTCTGGTAAGTCCAAAGTTGCGATAAAAGGTAACTGTCGATTAGGATCCCTAAAACTTTGGGTCATGAGACCAGCCCCAGGAGGAGGATATCCAGGATAACTAGGAATAGGAATCGCGTTCGGGATATTGTATCCTCCTGGAAAACCAGGATTAATTGGACCGTACTGGGGTTGTTTAGGTTGTTGATAAGTGTACCCAGGATACATTTGATACTGATAAACTGGCTGCTGGACAGTAGGACCGAATTGGTACTGTCCCTGGTATGGTTGATAGGTGAATTGAGGTTGACTGGTGACAACCATACTTAAACCAGGTTGTCCTACAGGCATCTGAATCATAATTTGAATGGTGGATCCAGACGGTGGTAAAGATGTTTGAGGAGTAGATACAGAAACAGTAGAAACTGGAGTTGTCGATACTCCAGAAGTAGGTGGGGTAGATGGAACAGATGTTGTGGCAGTTGCAACAGTCGTTTGAGATGGAGTACGAGGCGCAGTAGGCCCAGACTGTGAAACTACCGAAGGTACAAAAGTTTGAATGTTAGACTGGACTGGTTGCTGGGGTGAACCAGAAACTAAGGGTTGTCCAGTTTGAGATGACAACTGTACACCTGGCTGTAACACCTGTTGAGTTTGCGATGGATCCCATACTATGTTCGTTCTGGGGTACTGACCCATAATAGGTTGAGAATATTGAGGACCATAACCGAGTTGAGGGTAGGTTTGATAGTTGAAAGGTACATTTCCCGTCCCTTGAACATAAGATTGACCTTGGGGTGGTTGGAAACCTTGGTTCGAATACTGGCCTTGGGGTAGATATCCCTGAGGCACGTACTGATACTGGGGTTGACCTTGAGGTATAAATTGATACTGGGGTTGACCTTGGAGTACATATTGAGTCTGGGGTTGACCTTTAGGAACGTATTGTACCGTAGGTACGTACTGTCCTTGAGGTTGCCCCCCAGATGCAAATTGTGTACCTTGAGGTTGTCCCCCAGGCGTTAAATGAGGCTGCCCCCCAGGCAATAACTGGCCACCTTGAGGTTGAGAATTGGGAATAGAACCTGACATCATAAGAATGTCTTCTACGCTCAATGGCTTTGCAACATTGCTTTCAGTGAATAACCCTTGTTCAATGGGTTGAGGAGATGCTCCTGAAAAAGTACCAGAAAGTGACTGATACCCAGCGGGAACAGAAGGACTGTCGTACAAAAAAGATTCAGGTGATTGAGTAAACATGGACGACTGACCTGACATATTTACGGGAGTATAAAACCCTCTAGGATGATAAGGAGCACGAGGTGGTGAAAAACTTAACACTGAGTTTTCCAAGTAATTAGTCAAAGAAAGATACCAAGTAGTACTTCTAGGTGGACTGTAAAAAATTGATTCACGCTCCCTTAGATCAATAACAGGTTGATTTTCAGGGATAAGGATGCCTACTTCTTCTTTCGGAGCAAGTTCTTCAATAGCTATCAAACCAGAAGGAAGATTTTCGGTGATTACTCTTTCTACCCTAGGTGAATTAGGACCACTAGAAGTTGGAGAGACAAACCCTGATGTTGGAGTAACAGGTTCAGATATCTCAGGTTCTTCACCTATATCACTAATAGATGAAAAGCTACCAGCAAGTTCAGAAACCGAAATAGCTTCAGGATTATAGCCTGTTTGTAGAGTTTGGTAATCAGGATGTACAACCAATGAAGACTCTCCTTCTTCAGGTGACCCAACTTTACTGCCACTAGGAGTTACGAGGACTTTCAAGCCTTCAAGATGGCTCGGGATTTCTTCAGGAGGTTGGCCCTGAAGTCTACGGGACTTCCTCAGTAAATCAGCCACGATTACAAACTCAGGAGACTGGCCCCGAAGTCTACGGGATTGTCTTGGTAATTCAGCCACAGTTAAAAACTTTTAACTACTTCACACGCAAACAAAGTAAAATCTCAATGAAAAACACCTAAGGCCTCTAAAGAACCAAACAAATTTGAATCACACGCCTAAAGAATCTAGAGATCAAACACACACAAACAGTAACTTTCCGGACCGAAAACACTAGTTGGTGATGAAATCCAACGTCGCAGAATTCAGTACAGAAATGGTGGTTGGAACAGTTACCCCGACAACCTGCTTAATGAATAGACTGGACCAAGTTACTCCACTTAACCGTCTCGAGTGAAGTGAACCCCCCAGAAAATCCAAGTGAGTCTAGCCGACGTCTGCTCCAGGTATAGTGGGATCTTCCCACCACTGTCACCTTAGGAAGAATCCTAAAGAATATGGCCACTAAGGTTACCAACTGAGACAAATACACCTGGGGGAGCAGTCTACGATCCGATACGCACACAAGGGCAGAGTAGCAAGCTCAATCCCCTTGAAGGCTCCTTGACATAATCCAAGGTTTACCAACAAGTGACCCCAGGCTCCTCGACAATGGTTAATTCGAGGTTTACCGTTTTTAATACGTGAATATATGGTGTCATTCCCAATCAGGAAGGACTTATTCCCACACTGGTTCAGACACAATCTCGTGCTTCTCCTTTAAGAGGAGTTTTCCCAGAGCATAAATGCAACAATTGGATTTCTTCCTACCACAAGATACAGCTACTTGTTTGTTTTTACTGTCTTGGAGAGTTAATTACTCTTCTACTCCAAGACACTAGCCTAAGATAAATTGGTGTATCAGAGCCCTAGAAATAAAATGTTACTAGGTGAATTTTACTTTAAGCGTTAATTTTAGTGGTTGTTGTTTAAGTCAAGAGGTGGCAGAGATGAAACTCGTGGTGTAAAGACTTGACTCAAAATCACTAAAAAGATGCACCTAAGATGATTTAAACAATCTTTTCTCTTCGATGAACTTCTAAACTAAGAAAGAATTTGAGAAATGCAACTACTTTGTAAAGAGTTTGAGAAATGCAACTACTTTCACAGGGGTCTGCACCTGCACCGTTAGGAACAAAGCAGGTAGGTATGCAGCTTTTGTACATAGAAGGTGCGGGACCGCAGGTGACCATGAGAGAAAGTGCGGAACCAGAGTTACATTGATTTTTAATGTCTTTCTCCCACTTCCAAAGCTTGATCTGAAGAGCTGAGGTCCTAGACTTGCTTAGGAGGACAATACAAGTGATGATAGACCCATACTGACTGCAAATAATCATGGTGACGATATTTTTGTGTAACAGTTCCTCTTTAGTGTCTTTGTACCTACAATAGCCTTGATACTTTTCTTTGAAGGCTTGTTTCATCTGAGCCCAAGTTGTGATGCTATCCCTAGGTAAACCCATGAACCAACGCAAAGTTTCATCCTTGAGAGTGGATGGGAATAGTTTCAACTTCTTCTCATCATTGGTGTAATAATAGGTTTTGTATATGAAAAAAAATAAAACAAGAAAGTTTCTAGATCTTCTAAGGTTAGGCCATGGAAATGAGGAAGAGCGTAGGTTCTTATATTATCATCTTGATATCCCCATTTGTTTCTCTAATGGGAAAGGCGCCCTCAACTCTTTCTCTATTTCCTCTGTCATTTCTATTTCCAGCCATTGGGTCAGTTGGAATGGGTTCTTCTTCATCTTCTTCTCCCATTTCAGGCTCTTCAAATATCTCTGGTTGTTCACCTAAGGGGTTCTCCAATTCACAGGCACTGAAGAAGAGGGAAGGTTGGCTATTTGAAGCAGTGGGGGTACTAGGTAGAAATTTTCCTAAGCTATCCCTATTCCTACAACGCATGAAAGAAGTGTTTTTGTTTTGTTTTGTATTTTCTCAAGCTTTGAAAATAATTTCAGAATAGAAATTACAAACTAAATGGAAACTAACTCATTGAATGAAAACTAACTGCTTTAATGAAATCGAACTTGTAGAATGGAAAAGAAAGAAAAGAATGCATAATGGAAAAAAAAGGCAAACTAGATTACTTTTACAGAAATGAAGCTAATAGAAGAATGTCAGAGATAAGAAATGGAAGAAAGAAAGCAGAAATCACATATTACTTAGACACCTCCCTGAAAATGGTGCCAAAAATTTATGAGCACCAGTATTGTAGCAATAATGCTGCAACTCTCGGGGCTGCCAACTTTTCTTTATCAACCCTGGGTTTGTACAAACTTGGAGGTGGTATTGTTGTATACACAAGTAAATGTGATTAGATTTCTCTTTGTCACTACTAAGCTAGCGATAGACCACTAAGGCTTTTCAAACCATACTTCTATTGATTCAGAAGAAGTTTGATTACCAATGAGGAAAAGAGAAATCTACACTAAAAGAAATCATGTCTACTGCAGTAAGGAAAAAGATTGAAATCAAATGCTTAAACACACCATTCTTCTAACTAATTGCTAAGAAGATTTGCTTAAAAATAATGCTAAATTAACATGTATGGAATCCAAATTTCCTAGGCATGCAAATTAAAACATCAAATACTCTACTGTTGTTCATGTAAATGAATAAAATAACTATGTTTTCACTTTTCTCTTTTTTGTGTGAAAGTGTGAAAGCTAACCTCTTTTGGTGATGTGGTAGGTGGCTTAGGGATGATGGTGAATGGTCAGAAGGCTTGGGAGACAAGTAGGGGTTCTTTTTTACCTCCCTAGGGGGTTTTTCCACAATTCAGACTCAAAACAGGCCACTATAGGTCAACCTACACGATGTCCTAATGTGTTCTACATGATGTCCTGAATTCATATAGGATCCCCTATATTCCTACATGATACAGCCGAGAGAAAAATGAGGTATGTTGAAGGTGATGGATAGCTTAAGGAAGGTGGATGGTGGATGGAATGAGGCAAGGGAGTGCCTAGGATTCCTTCAAAGCTCAAAATCATAGTTGTGAGATGGCTAGATTTACCCAACAAGCTTGGAGAAGTACTATTGTGAAATGATGAAATTGGTGAGGGTTTTAGTGAAAGAAAATGATGACCATGGATGGATGAATTTGGGATGAGGTTGCTGATCATGACATCTCTATGTATTGTTGAAACTCCTACACTGCATTAAACATTGACATTTATCCATAAATCATGTAAACAAGAACGATTTGAATTAACTAAGGAAAATATAATTTCATGAGTTAGCTACATATTTCATGCATGGGAAGAACTTGCAGAATAATATGAAACATTGATGAGATCTGATGTGATACTGAAGATGGAAGAAATGATAACTAAATCCTATTCTTGAAAACTAATCAAATGTTGGCCTAAGTAACAGAAAACCCTAAATTCCATGAGAAACTAGAATTCTGTCTTTTTAGGGTTGGAAAGGAGTTATTTCCTCAAACCATGATCCTTGAAGGGAGGAGTGAGGAAGAATCCACCTATTGAAATATTTTTGATATTCCTTTATCTCTTCTAAGCTACTTCTAAAGTAAGGCACAAATGGAGGTAAACTAATTAAATTCAGAACTACTTGTAATGAGATATTGCTAAAGACAATTCAACTATGAAATCAACTAAACATACAAATACAAGAAGAGGAGACGTTTCTGCTAGGGTTGGGCCCTAACACAATAGCTTCAGCCCTCTAAGTCAACTTAGTGTTGGATCAAGGAAATTCCCATTCTCATTATCAAATCAGAAAATTACATAACATTGTCTTCCACGAGTCTTGAACTCGAAAATGACTAGTGTTTTTATAGCAAAAATTCAAATCCTAATGAGTCCCTAGGCCTCCTTATTTATACAACTGAAGTCTCCAACAACTTCCTTAAATCTAGGGAGGCTCGACTCCCAAACTCAAGATAAAATAGATCTTTAAATGTCACTTGCTTGGTTGCCTTTTGATCTCTCTGACTTGGCTGCTTGTAACTCAGAGCTAGTGTGATTGATGGAGGAATCTTATAATGAGTGAGGAGTAAATGATGAGGAACTATCTCCTACAACCTATTCTCGTTGTCTCGTTCGAGTTTTAGCCCCTAATTAGCCAAAATTTCCATGATTTTCTCTCAAAAATATGCAATCAATGCACATTATTCCACTAGGAATAATATCTCACTTTAACTCATCTCATTAAGAAAAATACAATCAAAATATGTAAGACATTATGAGGAGAGTTGATTTGAATAAGATATGAGCTGTATTAAGTTCCATATAGTTACCCAATGATGAGGCTCATCAGCTAGAAACTCTATCCTAAAGATATTTTTGTAACTAATTTCCATGTTCTCCCTTTCCTTATAAAACGGAGAAAGAAACATTAAGAAAAGATTCTGAATTCTGAAGAATAAGTACATGTTATTTCTGAGCTTATATGACTTCAATATTTTCATCTTTCATAATATTAATGAAATGGTGGTGATTCCTACATTTGAGTACTACAATATGTTACCTCTCTATTAAATTCCATTATGTTCATGTTTCCTCACTGATTTCATCTTTCAAAACGTATTGAAGGAATTTTTCCCTTGGGATACGACAAGTTAAGAGATTCTTTGTGTAGGTGAGAAAATACGTTCTGATTGCATCCATCCCCTTGGAGACTCTACAAATCTCATTATCATTTATCATCTTGGCTTTAAAAAGCCTCACACTCACTCAGATACCTCTCAGCAGAAAACCCCTTCTATATCTGACCCGGAAAAAATAATTTTTAGGAGAGTCTAGAAGAAAAAAATCCCTACTACCTATGCTATTGTCTCATCATTCTTTGAAGATTCCTCCTCCATCTCCCATCATGTTTTCATACACTAATCATATTTTACTACTAAGGTCCTTACATACCCTGGAGAAGATGAGCTACAACATGATGCCCCCAAAATCAGAGATCGAAGAGAAATAAATCTCAGTTACAACTCCTTTCATTTCATTTCATCCTCCTCTGAGATTGAAAAAGGTAAATTTATCATCAATAATAGAAATATCCACTATACGCTGAGTCACACTAATCTCAGTCTAGTTACTCCAAGCACTGTGGTTTTGGCCCAAGTTCCTCTTGTAAATGTTAATCCTCCCCCATTAATCCAGATGGTTTTTCCAAGTTTCTTAGTGAATAAATATGCCCCTCTTGATTTACCTCAACCCCTAAGTGATATGCCTCAGGACTACCTAAATATTATTCCTAGGTTCAATGGGGAGGATGAAAACACTACACAGAGACACATTGAAACCTTGAGTGCTTTTGCTGAGAATCTAAATATAGAACAACTAGATGTGGTCCTAAGACTCTTTATGCAATCCCTTGAGGGAGAAGCCAGAAAATGGTTTAAATCCCTACCCAATGCATCCATCAACAGCTGGGAAGAACTCAAAAACTCTTTCACAAAAAATTGGAGTGAAAAGAGATATCATGAGTATGTCCTCACAGAGTTCAATGCTATAAGGAAGAAGCCAGAAGAGGATATTTTGGAATTCATAAAAAGGTTCAATAAGCAGTGTAATAACCTACCTGTTGATATAAGGCCTCCTCAAGTTGTTGCTCGTGTAGTATTTGTGGGAGGTCCAAATTTGGCTTTACCTTATGGGAGAGGAAGTCTCATACTTTGGATCAACTCCAAGTTGATTCTCTTAAGGCGGAAGAAAATTTCACCTTGGCAGGGAAGTTAAGACGAAAGAATGAACCTATTGAGAAGAAAAAGGGGAAATAAGAAACTTCCTCCTTTGGTCAAGCTAAATAATTACCAAATCTAAAGTGGAAATAAATGGATAAAATCATTAAGATTTTATCTCATAAGGTGGTTAAACTTACGCTTGAGAACATGAGTCTCTCGAAACAGAATTCTTAAGGTAACAACCGAGGTTGTAACCCACAATATAGAAGAACACCGTTGTAGATACTTCAAAGGGAAAGAAAATATCAACTTGATCAGATCCATCCTCCTTTATATATAGAAGATGATCTAGATGAGAAACCGTTGGATACGCATGAGATGCAGGGATACTTGTATTCCTCCTTCTCTAAAGAGGAATAAGAAAACATGGCTCACCATGAGATATGCCATGATAGAGAAGAAGCAGTAAATGAGGAAGACATAGGGGATTATTTTAAGAAATTTGTGGATTTCATGAAAGCACATCTACATCGAAAGTATGACCTCAGATCTTCAAAAAAGAGGTCAAGGCTACCTGAACAACAAGAGGAAACTGCTCCCCAAAATATTCCACCATTGTTAAATAAAGGAAAATGGAAGTTGAACCCTGACTCATCCAAAGTAAAGGTCTCCTTAAATAAGGAATGAAATAGCTCTAAGGAAGACACAAAAGAAAAGGCACCCATTCTGGTAAAAACTATCGGTGATAAAAAATAGAGGTAGAATTGGCAGGCATAGAAAAGGACCATTCTACATTCAATCTTCAGAAGGAACTCGAGAAGGTAACGATCCTTGTTCCCCTAACTAAACTTCTAAAATAGACCACTTATAAAGCTCAAGTCTCACATTTAATGCTTCCATCCACCTCAGTATAGACCCATGATTGTTTAAACCTTCAATAAGAAAGACCAATGGTTGTTTTCTGGCCTCATGTTGAAGAACTTGATCCTTCCATTGCACCCTTCTATGTGACCCTGGTAATTCATGACCTCTTATTTCATAATTGTATGTTGGACTTTGGAGCCTCGCATAACCTCATGCCCTTAGTTGTGGTGGAACAACTTGGCTTGCAGATCACCAGACCCTACAAGGACCTATACTCCTTTGACTCTAAGAGGGTCAAATGCTTGGGAATGATAAAATATCTAGTGCTAAACCTGACTGAGATGCATATAAAGAGTGTAGTGATGGACATAGTAGTGGTAGATATTACCCCTTGGTTTGGCATGATCCTATCCAGGTCTCGGGGTTCCAAGGTGGGGAGCTCTATCAAATTAGATCTAACTTATGCCACTATTACCACATTTGGAGGCAAAGAAATGAGGTTGTACAGAGAGTCCATATTTGTAAAAATTGTGACCCCGACTAAAGGTTCTAAAAATTATCCACTGTATGGAAAATAAAGAGACCAATCCTGAATGTTCCTAGAAGAAGATGAGACGATCTTAGAAGAAACAAAAGTACATATAATGATGAATTTATGCCAACAACACACAGATAAAAAAAAAGTGTGGAAATTATACTTTGATGGAGTGAATTCCAAAGAGGGAAATGGAGCAGGAGTATTGTTGGTAAGTCATGATGGCAGCTTGATACCTCTCTCATTCAATTTGGAGTTTGAGGCAACCAATAACATGACAGAGTATGAAGAATTTCTCCTTGGGCTACAAACAACAAGGAATATGAATATTGAATGCTTGAATGTGCATGGAGACTCTGAGCTGATTGTAAAGAAAATATGAAATCAGTGCCATGCTAAACACCCCAGATTGAGGACTTACTGGAATGAAGTATGGGATTTAAGTGATAACTTCTTCCTAGCCTTAAATATTCAATTTCTTCCCAGAGAAGGAAACAGAATGGTTGATTCACTTGCGGTAGCCAAAAGCAATTTCATATATCCTCAAAACCCTCTTCTTAGGCACGAGGTGGAAGTCAAACATAGACCCTCTATACTTGATAATGTCAAGCACTGCTAGGTATTCGAGGACGATGAGCAAATCAAATGATTTATAGTAGTTGGGGATTTCACTAGCTCAACTATTGATCAAGGAGAGGAAAAAGAGGCAGATCAAGAACCAACTTCGTGGGAAGACACAGTGACCAGACATAAAATTCTACAACTCGAAGGGAATACTATTCCTCGTGGGCTAGTTCCACTGGAAATATGATTTAACAAGAATGATGTAGCCTCAAAACAATGGCTTCGAAGATGGATGAACAAATAGATGATTGCAATATCAGCTTAGAAAATGAACCCTATATGGTCAAACTATTAAAAGGAATTGTTGTGCAATATAAACACATGTATTTAAATCTCTTCAAAATCTATAAGGATGTTTTTTCTTGGTCTTAAGAGGATTTAAAAGCAATGTTCTTAACATCATACAACATAATATTCCTTTAAAGAGTGGAGTAAAACCATGCAAGAAGAAGCTCAGGAATATTAATCCACTCTTACTCCCCTATATCAAAAAATAAGTGAGGAAACTTCTACAGGCTAAAATCATAGTGCCTTTAAGGTACTTAGAGTGGGTGGCCAACCTAGTCCCAACCCAAAAAAATAATGGAGAAATAAGGTTATGTGTAGATTTTTGTAACCTTAACAGGGCATCTTTGAAAGAAAATTACCCATTGCCCAAGATGGATTACATATTACAAAAGGTGGTTGGATAAGTTAGAATGTCCATGATGGATGGGTTCTCTGGTTACAATCAAGTGGTAGTCCACCCTGATGATCAAAATAAGACTATTTTCACCACCCCTTGGGGAACTTTCATGTATGCTCACATGCCTTTTGGTCTTATCAATGCAGGGACCACCTTTTAGAGAGCTATGGATATAGCTTTTGTAGGTGTGAAAGACAAGTTCGTAGTGATATACTTGGACGATGTCACAGTCTTCTCTATGATTGATGAAGAGCACATCATCCACTTGAAGCTCACCTTTGAGAAATGCAGGAGATATGGACTCTCTTTGAATCCTAAGAAATGCCAGTTTTCCTTGAGAGAGGGGAAACTACTAGGACATATAGTAGTGCAAGAAGGATTTAAAATTGATCCTAATCGATTCGAAGCTATCAATCACATTACTCTACCCATAAATAAGAAAGAGGTCCAAATCTTCTTGGGGAGAATCAATTTCTTGAGAAGGTTCATACCCAACTATGTAGAAATAGTGAAGGATATTACAGATATGCTTAAAAGGGAAAATGAAGTCAAATGGATCCCTACCTCTCAAGGTTCTTTTACCATAATTAAAGAAGCTTTTGTTGAAACACCAATACTAATCAGCCCTAACTACTCAACACATTTTTATATCTTTTCTTTTGCTTCTCCACATACTATTGCTACAGTTTTTCTACAGAAGAATAAAGAGATTTATGAGTAGCCTGTTGCCTTATTTAGCCAAGTCTTGAGGGATGCTAAGCTAAAATATAACATCTTAAATAAACAATCATATGCACTAGTCAAAGGTTTGAAGCCATTTTGATTGTATGTGCTACTGTCAGAAATCTCAAATCACAGCATTTGTCCCAATGACAACAGCCAAGGACATCCTTGTTCAAGGGTACAGTAAAGGAAAAAGAGGTAGGTGGATAGAAAAGATACAAGAATATGAGTTAGATATAAATCCTACTAAGCTCATAAAAGGCCAGTGGTTCGCTAATATTTTATCAGAATCTAATTGCCAAGATTTGGGAACAAACCTAATAAGAGAGGAAGGTAGAATAGAAGTTCAGTGAAATGGGATTAAAACATCATAGCAAAAGATCTGTGTTAAATATGAGGGGTCACCCTGGTATAAGAATATCATCCATTATCTCTTGTTCCTAGGATGCCCACTAAGGCTAAACAAATACAAATATAGGGATTTGAGACTACTGGCTCAAAACTATATCATATCTAATGGCCAACTCTACTGGAAGGACCCGACGAGAGTTTTGTTGTTCTGTTTAGTAGAAGGCGAAACTCATAAAATGATTTAGGAATTCCATGGAGGAGTTTTTCGAAGGTCACTACAGATGGAAGATCATAGCTCACAAAATCCTCAAGGCAGGATTCTATTGGCCCACACTATTTGGAAATGTTCATTTACAAGTTAGGTCATGTCAAAAGTGTCAAGTCTTTATTGAGAGACAAAAACTTTCTCCTCTTCCCCTGATCCTAGTGCATGTGGAAGAACCCTTCAGATAGTGGGGAATAGACTTCATAGGAGAGATAAACCCACCTTCTAGTGGCCAACATAAGTGGATATTAATGGCCATGTATTATTTCACCATGTGGGTAGAGGCCATCCCAGCCAGAAATGCTACAGATTCAGTGGTAATCAAATTTATTGAGGAGAACATATTAGCTCGTTTTTGTTGTCCTATCAAAATTATCACTGCCAATTCTCAAGTCTTCAAATATTCAAAATTCACCAGCTTTTGTTAGAAGTTCAATATCATCATTGGACACTCCACTACCTACTATCCATAAGGAAATGGTTTAGCTGAGTCCTCAAACAAAATCGTGGTGAGAGTTCTAAAGAAGACAATCACTGAGAATCAAAGAAACTGGGACACCTAATTGAAGTTTTTCCTCTGGGCCAATCTAGTGACTCCTAAATGTTCCACTGGAAAATCACCTTTTGAGCTAGTGTATGGTAAGGCTATAGTCCTCCCAATCTAGTTAGAAATTACAGTGGTGAAGTTACTACAAGAATTTGAGGAGGAGCCAAGTGCTTTGACACAAAGGATAAACCAACTTCTCGAGAATCATGAAAATAGGGAATACGTGGGGGCTAAATTGGAAAATTACAAACAAAAGATGAAATCCCTATTTGACAAAAGGCTAAGGATCAACCTCTTCAACTAGCTAATTTAGTTCTCCTATGGGATGTCTAACGGGAAGAAAAAGGTAAACATGGAAAATTTGATTCACATTGGTTCAACACTTTCAAAATTCCAAAATAGAAAGGAAATAATGCGTACCTGCTTGAAAATCTAGTAGGTGAATCATTGGAGCTACCACTAAACGGTTAGTTCCTCAAACTCTATTTCCAAAATTAAAGGTACCTGTCTTGCACTCATTGTAAATGTCGGTGTGTGTGTTGTAATTATCATATGAAATTTCCATTTTTCTGTTTAAAGTTTCACTTTCAAAAATTTCACCTGTTTAAAAAAGATTTCATGCCCAAAAAAGAGAAGTTTATAGACTACAGGTTCTCGACGCATTGCAATCCATTGCCGAGTCCCCAGGTGGAGTCAATGTTGTCACTCACTGATGTGTTTTCAGTTGTCCAAAGTGAAAAAGAGCAATGAAGTTTGATTTAATATTCCAATACATATAAGCTCTTGAAACTAAATCAGACCCTCACTATTGGATAGTTCTCAGAATAAGGTTTCCAACAGTATATGGAAGTCCAAAAATGGGCTCCTATACCAGAAGTTAGAGCATATTGAAGCTACCATTTGAAAGCCAGAAAAAAAAGAGAAATGGACTAAGGGTAAGGCTCATCACAAATCATAATCAGAGTTTACTGAAGCAGCAGCGGGGGAAGATAGTGAAATCTATGATCAAAGATCACCATGTTGACCAGCTAGAATTCTCCGCAAACAGCAAGGGGGACCTCCCCAATGTAAGTTCCCAACTAGAGCCTAGACTGTTTGTGATAGGGGTCCCTTCCGGTATGTAGGCCCGACTACCATTTAGTTTTGATGAGCTTGCTTTGGAAGGAGACGAAATATTAACTCAATTTAAAGCATGTACCTCAATAAATACAAGGAAATAACTAACAAATATTGTATGCCACATAAACCATGAATAGCCAGACTATAAACAACATAAATCTTATGTAAAGTTACTGTTAGCAGGCTTCAAATAAGACTCATGTTTGTCGAGATAAAATTCTTAGTAATTGTGATTTAGTTCACAATGATCAAACATTTATTAGCATAAACAAAGGTGTTGTCAAATAGATTATACCAATGCCAAAAACATAGCTCACCAGCATGAGCATAGAGTTAGTGAATCAAATACCATTCATACGCAGCAACATAAAGTTTGGAGTATGAGACAACATATGAGGGAATCACACATCAAAGATTTTTCAAGAAAATTCAATCCATCAAGTGAAGAAAATACTCATGGAATTAGAACATAAAAGATCTGAAGAATCCAATAGTGGAAACGTACAATCATTCCTTGTATCAATTAGAAGGGCATCAACTCTCTTAAGCAATGTATATATCTCCAAAAGTCCTTAGAAAAGGTGCCCCCCCCCCCCCCCCCCCCGCTACAAATGAGGCATGAGGGTATATTTATAGGGTGAGAGTGACTCTTGCCCTACCCTTGACACTTGAACTCCCTCATGACTTTTCATCTACCTTGTGACTTTTGGTATTCCACATGACCTTTCATATTCACAAACATGTTCTATGCTACTACAGAAAATGGAAATATCTTTCTACCTTCCTTCTTCCTTGGAGTTGGCTTGACTTCAATATCTGTTGTCGACCAAGATCATGCATTTCCGCAAAAATGATCCTTTGGGTCATTTTAGCAACATATAGGCTCAACTGTCTGCATGAATGATAGGGAGTTACCTTCGCCACTTCAATCCTACACATGTACAAAATCATAAATTAATCATCAAGAAAAAATGTACTTTGGTGAAATATAAGATATAAATATCACAATTAATACGAGCCAGAATTCGTAGCCTTGACATCTCTTGCAATTTCATGGTCACAAATCTATGCGTTGATATATTCGATGTCTTGGCATCAATCATTTCTTTCCTTGAGTGGTTAGATTATCATTGTTATATCACCTTTCACACTCCTTTTCATCCTTGTCGTACATGTTAGGCATTGTTGCATTGTGTTGTTTTTAAACATTTGCAAAGGTACTAAGTAAATGTCTATTTTAGGCCTATATTTATAGTCTTAGGTCGCGCATGTGGGGTTGCATGGGTCACAGGGCCTGATATAGGTTAGTGTGTGAGCTTTGTTACCCATGCAACCTATGAAACCTTTGCGACCTATGCTATCTATGCAACCTTTGTGACCTGTGTGACCTTGCGACTTGTGTGACCTATATGACCTATGTGACCTTTGCGAGTCACGAAGTTGAATAATCACACAAGGGACTGATGATAATGAAGGCGACTTTGTGACTTTGCGACTTTGTGACTCGGAAGGTCACGGGATCGCGAGGTCACATGATAGTTGAGCGGTTGGAGGTGCTACTACGCAACCTTGCGACCTATACGACCTGCGACCTATGCGACCTACGACCTGTGTGACATGTGTGATCTTTGCGACCTATGTGACCTAAAACCTATGCAACCTATGACCTATGCCACCTGCGACCTATGCTACCTGTGACCTATGCAACCTACGACCTTTGCAACCTATGCGACCTGTGACCTATGTGACCTATGCAACCTACAGCCTATGCGACCTATGACTTATGTGACCTATGCGACCTATGCGACCTGTGACCTATGACCTATGCGACCTATGACCTATGTGACCTATGTGACCTATGCAACCTACAACCTATGCGACCTATGACTTATGTGACCTATGCGACCTATGAGACCTTTGCGAGTCACGGAGTCGCATAGTCGCACGAGGTACTGATGGTAACGAAGGCTACTTTGCGACTCGAAAGGTCACGGGATCATGGGGTCTAATGATAGTTGATCTGTTGGAGGTGTGACTATGTGACCTTGCAACCTATGAGGCCTGCAACCCATGCGACATGTGACCTATTTGACCTTGTGACCTGTTTGACCTATGTGATCTTTGCGACTTATGCAATGTGCAACTTATGCGACCTACGACCTATGTGACCTATGTGACCTACAACCTATGCGACCTATGCGACCTGTGACCTATGCAACCTGCGACTTATGCGACTTGTGCGACCTTTGGGACCTGTGCGACTTTGCGACTTGTGCGACTTGGTTTGGCTTATGAAAGAGACGTGAGTCATTTCTAGACCTTTTTGGGGTTTCCCGGCTTCTAATAGACCCTAAGGATGGGCGGTAGCTACGGAAAAGGTGGAGGGGCTCCAAAATTTAGAAGAGTTTGAAAATTTTTGAGGGGTTGTTTGCGACAGCTACAACAATTGGTGATTCACTAGTAGAATTCAGCATCTTGGCCCACATCCCTACAATAGATCGAGTCTAGATAATGATGCAAGGGAATATTGAACAGTTACTATGGGTACCTGTTACCTTGACCTTTATAGATATGACTTCTCTTTGTGTCTCATCCAGGTCCTGTTAGTCAATAAACATCCAATTAGGAGTTCACACATTCCAATCGTTGATGATGATGCAAAGCATGAGGTAGAGGGCTTATTATATTCATAATTTTAAAATAAGTTTCTAGTGTTGCTCCACTTCCAACAAGCCTGGACAGTACCCCAGTGGAGTCACTCCAAGAAATCACAAATGTTGCTCCACTGCCATCAAGCCTAGACAGCATCCTAGCAGAGTCATTCCATACCTCTCTGCGCAGGAAGCCTTTCTCGATCCTTTACCCTTTATTTATCTTCATTTTCTTTTATGTGTAAATTTACAATTATTACTAGGTGTTCATTGCGCTAGGGCGGACGAGGGATCCCAACTTATTTTATGAGCAAGAGAGGTTATTTATTATTTGACAGAAACTAAAAGATATCTTGATTTAGGTTTTCCTTCATATCAAGATTTCTCATCTCACCTCCAATTAACAAGTGAACAAACAAAATGAGTCATCACGACCATGGTGAGCACAAGGTTCAAGTTAAGGGTATAGGTCATTCAAACTGATTAGGATTCCCCATGAGCAATCTATTTTTATCTTCCTTGTAAGTAAATTAGACTCATAGGAAAGATATCCATGAGGCAACTTTTATGGTTGGTTCTAAGAGAAGCTGCCCATGGCATGACCATCACAACTTCACACAATCATTAGGGCCCATGTTTTAATTCTAGGGTTTCTAATGACTAGGGTAGCTCTCCTAGGGTTTCAACATGTGTAAAGAGGTCGAAGTAATGTAGTTTAAGGTTTGAGCAAGTGAAAAAAAAAGGCGTGAGAAATATATTCACAGTACCAAAGGTTCGAAAGCTTCAGGCTCATGGAGACTCAATTAGGTGGTATGCGAAATAGAGGGAATTTCTAGGTTAGGTCCAAGGCAAGTGTTTGTTAAGCAAGAAAAGATGTATGATGTAATGCAATGGACATGACGTATGATGCAAGGTAATGATATGTACAAAAAAGATAAGCTAATTGAAATTATACCAATGCAATGCATATGTAGAGGTTTCAAAGATTCCACGTAATAATAAAAAAAAATGCAAGGACATGAGTGCAAAATAAACATGCAGGGAACTAACTACCTACAGTAAAGAAAATGAAGCATGACAAATTTCAATCATAAAGAAAATTCCAATCAGCCAACTAATAAGCAAAACTAAAACCTAGCTAGTCTAAACCATAAATCCTAATTTAACCAAAGTATAGGTCAGGTTATGTGAAATAAAACTTCCAATGCATCCACCGCAATAGTTCCCAACATGCAAAAATAACGATGAAAACAATTAGAATTTGTGGAAGGAGTTGTGCAAAACATAACATGTTTACCTATAAAACATGCACAACAGTAAGACCATCTCGTCCACCTATAGGGAAATGTGTCAGAGAAGACCTTTCAAGGCGAACTACCACCCAATCCTTATAAACTGAACCATAAGAATGAATTTATAGTCATCGAGCCATAACATACATCCGTTTATGCCTAACCCTAAATCCAATGCAAGTAAGACAAGATGTTGCCGGCTAGTAAAGGCATCTACCATATTGATCTGATCAATGACCCTATCATGATGTAGAGGATGACCAACTTGATAACCTTGAAAAGAGGGGCCCCTGTCGGGTGTAATTGAGATCCCTAAGGATTCAAACACAAAAACCCCAATTTCAAAAACCCTATTTTGAAATTTTTCATGGACTTCGTCAAGGACGTGAGGACCTAACATAATCATCATCAGACGTTGAAGTGCCTCATTGTCCTGTCCAACTTTTGAACCTTCAAACGATACACCATCCAATATTGGTAGCTTCGCAAGATTAATATGTGATTGCATATGGTTATCATTGGTTGTGAGCGGACAACTATCAGCGAAAATATTTTGGATTGGATCCGTTGACTGAACATTGACATAATGGTAGATTGACAAATGAGATTCTTTAGATTCCAAAGAATGAACTGAATCAACCACAAAATTATCAAACGAAGGGGAGATCAGGCAATTGGCACCCTCCCATCTAGGATATTGTGAGGTATCATTTGATTGCGTATGTTGACAGACTGTACTGGCTGGGAGACAATAAAAAATATTCGAGGCAATGGCCGAAGCACTCCCCTTAGCAAACAAAATAGGATAAAGAGGTTGATGTGCCTCAGTTGAAAGGTGATGAAAATATTTTCTCAAAGAGACATTGCTCCAATCAGAGGGCTTCCAAGATGAGCTCGTATCTGGCAAGAAACTGTTATGAGGAGCGTGATGTGCAGAAACCCTAATTTGACTAGGTTCAGGGGTCTCATCGGGAATGTGGGAACCTGACATAACCATCAGTTAAAGTTGAAGTGCCTCAACTTCTTGATAAGTCCTTAAACATTTGAAAGGTGGGTCATCAAACTCTAGGGGATCCTTAGGATCAACAACCAGATAATTAGGAAAATCACCAGAGGCATGAGTGAATATATTTCCAAAAAAATTAGGATTGCTGAAAAAGGTATCAATGAGAGACCCAGCTTGAGTTGGGTGAGATGCAGGGCCCTCTTCCTCACTTGTTAAAGGCTAAAAGTGGTAAATATTCGGCATAAGGGATTTAGACTCTGCATCCTTTTACTGCGAAACCTCTCCCCCATGCACATGATTGCAATCAATGTGAGCGAGATAAGGATATGAATGATCTGAAGGAACCGCCAGTGAAGTAGACCCATAGACTAAATCAGGGTAGGATAGATGTACAGGGTCAGATGAAGGAACATTGATCGGACCCAGACTCACATCCTACCCATTTACATTCGCCAAAGAGAAAGACGAATTTAAAGGCCTGATATTCTCCCTAGATTTGATAAGACAATGAAAATTACTTGAGACAAGACCAATGCCATCATGCACAATTGAATGAGATCCCGGGATATAGTGCGACGTATTTTGAATGGACTCGATCAGAACAGATGTTACATGATTTTCAGATTCCAATCCAAAATAATTTATGAGGGATTTAGAGATGAGACCATCAGATCCGTTTCCCAGAAAGAACTGTTCATCATTTGAACCATTTACGATCACAATATCATTATGTAACAAGTCAAGAGGAGGATGAGAAATCCCACAAACAGTAATCTCTTCCATGAGAGTTTGAGGTTGTTCCATATTCAAAGAGATGGGCTAAACAAAATTACAGGAAGAATCTGGACACTTTGTAATATGCAAATTATGATTATACTCATGTGGAACAAGACTTGTTTCTAATTGAAAATGTTGTAAAGAAACGAGAACAAATTTTTGAAAGTATATATTAAAATACACCCAATCAATATCACTTTCAAGAAATTCAAAACAAATATGCACAAATATGAAAGCAAAACCCTCTAAAGATTCCTCAGGTTTCATCCTAAGCTCATTTATCCTCTTTAACACATCTTGAAAGTCATACCTGTCAAATGCTTGTTGCGGCTTATGGACGAGTTGCTCGAACGAATGAATGGACGTCGTTGGCAATGTGTGGCACCATTGCTTGGAATGACCTTCAAGGGTGAGGGAGAGAAATGCATAAGAAAAATATTCATCTTCAATCTCAAAAGATTCGCAAAACTTAAGGAAAACGGAATTGTGCTCGTTTAAGGTTGTTCGATCCTCACCATCAAACTTTAACTAAGACAAGTGATGGAGCTGCTCCTGGGGGATGGAAAATTGGAAAATAGACAAACCAGATAAGTGCCTTGGGAGAAAGATTTTGGTCGGATCCATTAACAAATATGAGACTAAATTGCAAGCTCCAAGGGCTTAGCTTGTCAACTAGCCCTCCTTCTAGCACCCAATCTGTTGACGGGCTGGAATTCTCCACCAACAACAAAGGGGACCTCCCAGGTGTAAGTTCCCAAGTAGAGCCTACACCGTTTGTGATAGGGGTCCCTTCCAGTATGTAAGCCCGACTGTCAGTCAGTTTTGTTGAGCTTGCTTTGGAAGGAAGCGAAATATAAACTCAATTGAAAGCATGTACCTCAATAAATACAAGGAAATAATTGACAAATATTTTATGCCACATAAACCATGAATAGCAAGACTATAAACAACATAATTCTTATGTAAAGTTACTGTTAGCAGGCTTCAAATAAGACTCATGTTTTCCCAGATAAAATGCTTAGTAATTGTAAATTAGTTCACAATGATCAAACATTTATTAGCATAAATAAAGGTGCATTCAAGTAGATTATACCAATACCAAAGGCATAGTTCATCGGCATGAGCATAGAGTTAGTGAATCAAATACCATTCATACGAAGCAACACGAAGTTTGGAGTATGAGACAACATATGAGGAAACCACACATCAAAGAGCTTTCAAGAAAATTCGATCCATCAAGTGAAGAAAGTAATCATGGAATTAGAACATAAAAGATCTGAAGAATCCAATAGTGGAAACATACAATCACTCCTTGTATCAATTAGAAGGACATAAATTCTCTCAAGCAATGTATATATCTCCAAAAGAGTCCTTAGCAAAATTCCCCCCCTGTACAAATGAGGCATGAAGGTATATTTATAGGGTGAGAGTGACTCTTGGCCCACCCTTGACACTTGAACTTCCTCATGACTTTTGGGGTTCCACATGACCTTTCATATTCACAAACATGTTCTATGCTACTACAGAAGATGGCAATATCTTTCTACCTTCCTTCTACCTTGGAGCTAGCTTGACTTCAATATCTATTGTTGACCAAGATCGTGCATTTTGATGCAGGAGCATCTGGACTTAGCTAGTAATGTGAAGGTTTGTTCACATGTTGTGGCTAAACAAGTGAATTTCATTGACCTGATGGGTCAAAAATCAGTTTTAGTGAGAGGGTTTGACCTCTCAAGAAATGAGTTGTATTTCATTATTGTAATAAGTTAGGAATTGTCTTATTTAGGTTCAAATATGAGTTGTTAGCATAGGTGTGAGATAGAGCTAGGAATTAGAAGATTTGTTGTTATATTTATTAAAATTAGGGAATGAATTGTTAGATACAGTTAGAGTGGTATTCGACTTATAAAAAGGAGGAAAAATGTAATGAAATAGAGAGAGAGGATTGAGGAGTGGATTTAGTAGAGCAAGAAAAAAAATAGTGCATGGATTGTATTTTGAGACAGAGGTCTTTATTTGTGTAATTAGGCCCAAGGTTGAGACTCTGTAACCTTTTTATTATGAATGAATTGATGTTGTGCCCATAATTATATATATGCAGCCAATGGAGATCCTCGGATGCTTGTTCTCTCTATATTCAGATGATATTGATGCTTTACAATAGATAAACACTGAGTTAGAAGAGTAAATGACAAGTTAAATCTATCGTTTTGGTTCCGCAAGTAGAAAACCCAAAATACACTAAAAATCGTCACAAAACACATTCAGAATTAGAATCCAGACTTCAAATATTATGGGCCAAGGTTTTTAATGTTATCGGGTCCATGGAACCCAATCGCATTGCTTAAGTGTGAGGAACCAGCTTGTTGAATCGTTGATTTCTGACATCGTGATAATACTGAATCTGAGATGTTATAGAAAAGGGTTGATAGCCTATCAGGTCCGCAAATGCTATCGCATCGGTGCTTTGAAGTGGGGGAAGTTTAGACAGTGGAATTGCGATTTTCGATTGGCTGATTAGATCATGGATATTAGATCACGATCTATCGTGACATTGGATTGCGGAAGCAGTTTGTCTACAGTGGGCAGTATTTCAGGGGCATCAAAGTTGGTAAGCTGTTTGGAAGGTCAGACCCCCGATTCTATTGAAAGGTTGACACGTAGCAAAGGTAGAAGGAAGGAAAACCGATTTATTGGGCGGTTAACCCCCGATCTACTGTTCTATCCGAAATCTTCAACGACCATCAGATCTCACAGATCCAAGTCAACGGTCCAAAAGCAACAGTGTGTTGAATTTTGGTGTACAATAAGCGCGCCAATACAGAAAGGTAAAAATCAATGTTTTGCGTGGTTTTTCAATATATTTCAGTTTAAAAGGAAAACAGTTGGGTTAGAGTAAAAAAGGGATCTGCAAGTGATTTTGGGGTTTTTGTGAGTTTCACTTCCGCACTGCATCACATTTCTACAACAACAATCCTTTGGGTCATTTTAGAAACAAATAGGCTCAAGTGTCTACATAAATGATAGGGACTTGCCTTCGCCACTTCAATCCTACACATGTACAAAATCATAAATTAATCATCAAGAAAGAATATACTTTGATGAAATATAAGATATAAATATCACAATTAATACGAGCCAGAATTCGTAGCCTTGACATCTCTTGAAATTTCATGGCCACAAACCTATGCGTTGATACGTTCCATGTCTTGGCATCAATCGTTTCTTTCCTTGAATGGTTAGATTATCATTGATATATCACCTTTCACACTCCTTTTCATCCTCATCATACATGTTGGGCATTGTTGCATCGTGTTGTTTCTAAGCATTTGCAAAGGTACTAAATAAATGGTCGGTTGAGGCCTATATTTATAGTCTTAGGTCGTGCATGTGGGGTCGCATGGGTTGTAGGGCCTGATATAGGTTAGTGTGTGACCTTTGTGACCCATGCGACCTATGTGACCTATGAAACCTTGACGACCTATGCTATCTATGAGACCTATGCGACCTTTGCAACCTATGCAACCTTGCAACTTGTACGACCTATGTGACCTATGCGACCTTTGCGAGTCGTGGAGTCACATAGTCACATGAGGGACTGACAGTAATGAAGGCAACTTTGTGACTTTGCAACTTTTCAACTCAGAAGGTTGCGGCATCACAGGGTCGCATGATAGTTGAGTAGTTGGAGGTGTGACTACATGACCTTGTGACCTATGCGACCTGTAACCTAAGCAACCTGCGACTTGTGTGATATTTGCGACCTGTGTGATATTTGTGACCTGTGTGACCTGCGACCTATGGAACCTACGACCTATGCTACCTCCGACCTATGTGACCTATGACCTTTGCGACCTATGCGACCTGCGACTTATGCAACCTATGTGACCTACGACCTATGCGACCTGCGACTTGTGCGACCTATGTGACCTATGTGACCTTTGCGAGTCGGGGAGTCGCATAGTTGCACAGGGATTGATGGTAATGAAGGCGACTTTACGGCTTTGCATCTTCGTGACTCGAAAGGTCACAAGGTCACATGATAGTTGAACGGTTGGAGGTGTGACTACGTGACCTTGCGACCTATGCGACCTGTGACCTATGCGACCTGTGACCTATGCAACCTATGACCTATGCGATCTTGTGACCTGTGCGACCTATGTGATCTTTGTGACCTATGCAACCTGCGATCTATGCGAACTACGACCTATGTGACCTATGTGACCTGCGACCTATGCAACCTGTGACTTATTCCACTTGTGTGACCTTTGGGACATGTGTGACTTTACGACTTGTGTGACTTGGTTTGGCTTATGAAAGAGACGTGAGTCTTTTCTAGACCTTTTTGGGGGTTCCTAGCTTCCGAATAGACTCTAAGGATGAGTGGTAGCTATGGAAAAGGTAGAGGGGCTCCAAAATTTAGAAGAGTTTAAAAATTTTGGAGGGGTTGTTGCAACGGCTACAACACACCGATATCTCAAATCATAAATCAAAGTTTCATGGGATGATCTATCGGCAATCGGAGGTCCTGTATTAGTGGGCTCACGCATCAAAGGCCATATTCATGTTGCAGATCACAATTGAAGTTTTTACAAAACAGAAGCAAGAGAGGGAATAGAGAACTTGCAACCAATGGTCACTGATATCTGTGATCGACAATCGGAGCTCCATGGCCCATATTCTATCGACGATCGGAGGTCTTGGGAGCGATGGATGAGTAGGAAATCAGAGGTTCGTGGTGAATCGACATATCAACAATCATAAGTAATTGAGGGTACAACCAAATACGATGTCATGAAACCATCGAAGGTCGATAACATTAAAAATTTCCGAGATTTGGGCCTCTAGTGTTAAAGCACCAAGGAGAGCCGATTGCAATTAACAAAGGAAGTCAGTTGCAAAACAAGATCAGGACGAGCCTTTTCTCTCTCCTTCAACAGGCCGCATGGCAGAATAGTGGTCCTGATAAACCCACATGGAAGTTGACGTCATCATGGCGTGGCAGTATGGAGGACACGTGGCATGCAGGTTTGGCATTTTTAGGGGTCATAAGGGGCCGAAATAAGGTGACATGTTTCACCACTCACAGTGTGACACGTGTCACCACTCACGAGGTGACACGCGGCAAAGTATGACATCATCTCACAAATCGGTGATCAGAGGTCCCGACTCATCGTATATTGCAATCGCAAGAGCTGGGAGGGTGTAACCAAAGGCATGGATGATAAAAGTCTTGATTGTCGATCTCTGATATAAGGCTAAGCATCAGGTCACTAACCCTGTGCATATGAGAAGGAATGAAAAAAGGGGCTAAACCATAAAGCACCTAAAGATCCTAGAACACACTTATTTTGTAATGTTTTTAATTGAAAAGGGATAATAATGAGAACCCTTGATTCAACGTTAAGGCAATATTACTGAGTATATCATGGCTCTGATAGCATGATATAGGAAGTTAAACGGATGGATGAGTCGGAAGTTGTGTTCTGAATATGTTATGGTCGTTATGGGTGATCGTTCCCGCTTCCTGAAATAAAAGAATTAATGTTGTTAAGATTGAAAGCGATAAGGGACCAACTGAGAGAGCATGAGGCATGATGTAGAAAAAGCTCAATTAAACTAGAGACCAAAAAAAAAAGTGGTGTGGAGATATTTCTACAAGACCATCATTTCAGTTCACTTGTTAAATCTATTTTTTTATTTTTTATTGATATTGTTATGTTTTTTATTTCGAAGAAAGGCATCTTTTTGTTGTCATAATTGGAGGCAACAGAGCCTGCATGCTGAGATAGCTAGTCATAGAGGTAGTTGGAAACTCTAGTCTGAAGATATTTTTGTAACTAATTTCCATATTCTCCCTTTCCTTATAAAATGGAGGAAGAAACACTTATAGAAGGTTGTGAATTCTAAAGAATAACTACATGTTATTTCTGAGACTGTTTGACTTCAAGAATTGCATCTTTCGGAGTATTAATGAAATGATGGCGATTCCTACATTCAATTACTACAATATGTTATCTCTCTATTAAATTCCATTATGTTCATGTTTCCTCTCTGATTTCTTTTATTTGTAGCTGCCATAAATGTTTCATGTTTTCTTACAGATTCATTTTCATTTACTTGTTAATGCACATGTGTGTATGTATCTTTGAGATTATATCTTTAAATTGTGCCCCATGAATCATTACTTTGTTAAAGCTGATTAAACTATAGGTCCTCAAACTACTCGGCCTCCACTAGTTCTTACATATATTTCTGTGAATTGTATATGTGAAAGAGTACCATAAATGCATGGCTTATGTCCTTGGATGAATGAACCAACCCATGTTGTTATATTGTATGTATTTACATATGTATATAAAATGTATATGATGTCTCTGATTTCTTGAAAATAATATGATACACATAAAATATTGATGTTACCAGGCACTAGTCTTGTAAGAAATAGAAGGTTGTCTCTGGAAGCAACAAAAAAAGGCTCAAGGCATGTTTTCATTAAGTCTTCAGGAAATATATGAACTATATATCAGGAAGGATACACTACATAATTGCCAAGTTTCGAGCACTCCGAGGTATGGCATAGGGAAGAGTAGGAGGTGTGAAAAAATACTCTGTAACAGATGCCCCCTAAAGCATGAAAGCAGAACAGGGAGTGATGGTTGAGATTCTTTACAAGTTTTTGCAAGGATGAGAACAAACAATGCCAGGAAACCTGTGAATCAAGGGTGCATATACATATACATATCTGATATCAAAACATGAATCCACGTAATGGACACAACCAACCAGATAGAAAGGAAAATGTGAAAAGGTCCACGACATGGGCACAACCATTTGAATGAAAAGGGTCATCTAGAAGTCTAAGATCCAAGGTATGGACACAGCCACCCAATATAGAAGGATCATCATCATCATAAATATAAAGTCCCACGTTATGTTTGTAGCCATCCCCATAGAAGAAACATGTGTACAATCATGAATAATAAAAAACTCCATGCAGCCTGATTTACAATAGGAAAAACTCATGGTCTTGCGCTCCATACCAACTCGATCAAAGTATGAATTCTAATATGCGAATGAATGTGTCGAAGTCAAACATGCTAGAAAACCACCTGATTAATAGCCAATGATGTGGACCATTAATAGGCACGAGAGAGACCACCAATAATAACAATGGCTCTCAAGGTACGACAATACAATCCGTGAATATGAAAATGAAGCTGAAGTCGAACACTTGTGGAATCATCCGATCGAAGCCCAATAACGAAAACCTCTCGCCAGATGCAAATAAATTTCCATTAAGGCATGCAAGCTCTAAGGTACTAAAAGGGGGTCTCTAAGTCATATTCTTAGATAATGAGTTAAAGTTGACAGGAAGTGACCTGTCAAAGGAGGGCCATGATGATTCCCCCATCATCCACATGAAATGAGGAATAAAGTGGAATGACTGAGTATGATCCAAGTGTGGAGTACTAAAGAAGGTATGTTTTTGATGATTATTTCAGTATCTTTTCATTTAAATTTACAAACCTTTTGCATCATGAACTAGGCAAATGATAAAGAATTATAATAGACCATGTGAAATTGATATGTAAGACGAAAACACTGACAATTGTCGTTTCCTTATGCAGGAAGGAGGAAAAACGAGAAGTTGTCATTCCAAAGGAAAGGACAAGGATGGGTTAACCGTTGTCCCTTTGACGGGAGACCGAATGCAAACAAGGCAAAGCAAATCAAAGTGAATCAGCCCGGGAAAGGAGGTGGAGATATCAGCTTGGCGCATGAGAGAAAAGAAATGACTGAGGACTAACGGTTCGGTGAATATCGTTTTTTTATCTATTTATGCACTTAGATATCTCCACTGTCACCCTTATAAAAGGGGCAGCACTGTTAGCTCGGAGGAGAGTTAGAGATGATTATGCTTTTATGTAATTTCTTTTAAAGATCAAAACTTTGATCATTGAGTCTCGTTAAGAACTGGTTTATTGTAATTCTGTTCTATGCATTAATACAAACTTGGTTATAATTTCATCTCTGATTCTGGAATAACTTCAAGCGGTGTACCCTTGGAGCTAAGGGCCCGGACCTGGAGGAAACTTGATCCTGTATTATTACGTTTGGTTTATGCATGGTTTGCTTATCGACGTCATTTGGTAATCTGGTGTGTTTTATAAGTTTACATCACATGCTCTGTTATGTTTAATTCATTAACGTTTCTACAGACAGAATGATTGTATTGACTCTGCATCATATTACTGTTCTTTTAGGAGTTGATATAATATTGCTAGTTTTTACAAAATACTATTACTGTTCCATTACAGAGCCTTTGTGTTGTGCACTTGTTCATTGACGTTACGGAATTCATCTTGGAAGTTATGTTCTTTGTGACTGATGGATTTATGAACAATGTTGTTCTATTTTGAATTGCAGTCGTATTCTTTCTAACTGAGATCGATACTTGGATCAGATTACTATTTAAGTGTGTTGTGTGCATATATGGTTTTCAAGCATTGTTCCATAACTCATCAGTAATTAGTGTTGTTCCATTGGTGTGTGTTATTTAATCCACCCTTAAGAGTGAAATATTGTCGTGCGATTCCTGTAGATTACGATTAATGCATTAGATCTGATAGACTAAGGTTGTCACTGCTTGTGAGACTTAGTTGTTGTTCTATTTCTTAGCTGTTGTTCCATTTCGGATTTGTTGTTCCATTTTAGATTTGTTGTTCAATTTCTTAATTTCTGTTCCATTTCTTATCTGTCGTTCCATTTATTGGTGTTGGCATGAAGAACGATCTTAAGTTGTAGTGAGCATTGGCACCTGTTGTCTGGCTCCCAGATCCACGATCTGTTCTCTGATTTCCTTTTCCATCAGTTTCCAAAGGGATGGGTTATTGCTACTGAACCCTTGACTGATAAGTTTCTTAGTCTTTTGAATGTGTGATTTAGTCTTTTGAAGTGGTTAAGTTGTAGACAATCATCAATTTACTCTTTTATTTCTAAACACTGTAATACTGGCATTACTCTGACAAATGATAGCCTCAGACTGAGACACTCTTTGAAATGACAAAACGTTCCCGGATTGACATATTAATGTGAGGTAATTAGAGGTGAAAGAGACCCTTTTTATAGCTCTACATTTTGGCGTCGTAGCCGGGGAAAGAGTGTATCCATTTGTTCTTTTTTTTTCAGAGTAGTGTACGAACTTGCTAGGGAAGAATTGGGTTTTAAAAACAGAAGGTAAGAACCTACGTGTGGAGCATGTAAAAGCCTTGCTCCTCTACCCGCTTTCCTACATATTTGTTGTTGTTTTGATCGAGTAGAATTTAGTAGTTAATTTGAGTGCATGACTAAGCAGAAAAAGCCAGAAAAAAATTCCAAACCTCTACCCAAGCCAGAAAAAGCTAAGGAGCCGGTGACCCATGGCCGAACAACCTTCATAGACGAAATCTACAAGAAAGCAAAATCTCATCCCTCAGTAGGACCCAGGAAAGTCATTTCTAAACAGCCTACTAGTTCCCTTCAGGCCACAGGATCACCATCTGTAGCCTTTGCTGAGGTGCATAGTCAAACTGAAGAGCAGTACTTTCAAGAAATTGAAAATTCTACTCCGGAACTATTGCAGGAAGGGAATTTTAGTAATCTTTGCGAAGGAGGAGGAGAGACAGGGGAAACTGAGGAACCAAGGTCTCCTATTGGAACAACTCAACCATTAAACAGCCCAAACAAGGGAAGTGATGCAAAAATCATTGTTGAAGAAACTCAATCTCGTAGGACATCAGGCACTCTCATGATCCCAGATAGAGGAAGTGCTATTAAAACTATTCCTGTTAAAGCCATTCCCTCTCAACCTAGGAATACCCTCCTAGATATCCCAGAAGGTTATTGGCATATATTCGACCCAATGGCTCAAAACTAGCCAAACACTCAAACTTCTACATTACAATACCCCATAGTGGATTCTGCAGCAAATGCGCCTATGAAAGCAAGCCCTATTCAACATATCCCTACATTCCACGGTCTTACATCAGAAGATCAGGATGCATTTTTATTTGAATTTGATGTACTGTGCAGGGGATATGATTACACCACCAACCCCCAGAAACTGAAACTATTTCCCTCTACATTAAAAGGGGCTGCTTTAAGATGGTTTCTGGGATTAGGTGGTGGGGCCATAAATAACTGGGATCAAATGAAAGAATCTTTTCTAAAAAAATATCAGGACTATTGCAGATCTAGAGAACTGAAGGACGAAATATTCTAGATGACAGCTAGACCTAATGAAACATTAGAGGAGTATGTGGAACGTTTTCAGTATAATCTTCAAAGATCTCCTTATGCATCACTACCTTTACCTGATAATGTGTTAAAAACAGCATTAATAAGGGGCATGAAGGAACAATGGATCGAAACATTAAACATTATGGGAAAAGGAGATATTTATGAGGAAAGTTTTGCTGACATTATTGATTTATGTATCAGGAGCTCGAGAGGAAGCACAAGAGTAAAACCGTCAGAACATGATCGGTTTGTAAGAGAATAAAATTTCGACAGAAGGAGTCACGTGTGTAGAAATTGGAAATTTATTGGAAAATTTTAAAACTGATATACTAGGGACACTAACTACATAACTTGATATTATGCAGGCCAAACAGAAGCAAATGGAGGCAAAACAGAATTTGGCAATCTTCTGTCCCCGATGCAAGAAAAAGCATAGCCATAAGGAGTGTCCACTAGATGCAGTCCAAACATGCGCCATCTGTACAAATGATCACCTGATGGAAAGTTGTCCCTCACTCCCTGGATTGAAAGCAGTATCTAAGGAAGCAGAAGAAGAGCCAAAATCGGTGTATTTGCTCAACCAGCGCTGCCAGTGGTAGCCGAGACAATCTGGTATGTTTCCAGACCCAACTTCTTCTTTTCAGCCTTCGTAGTATAATTCTCAACAATATAACATGTGGCAAAGTCAATCCCAATCCCCGTTTCCAAACTGGTCACCGCAGTCATTTCCTTCCTCAAACCCGTGGCTGAATCAGGCAAGCCAATCTTGTTGGCCGAATATTCCTTATACTCACCATATTGGCAAGGTAACTCATATCCACCACAATGGACTCCCCCTACTGCACAAAGTTCAGCCTAGCAGACAAACTGGTAGAGACGGATGCATCAGCCAGTAGGAACCATTCCGCTCCCTCAACCTACATTGCCAACCTTACAACAAATCCCCAGTCTAATCTGAGACTGCAACTCCCAGCCCAACCCAACCTCAATCCAAATAATAGACCGGTCCAATCTGTTCAAATCATAGAAACACCAGAGGTAGGAGCCAATCTAAGGGAGTGTAATGATCTTTAGTTAAGATCCGGGCGTATTATTGAAACTGAGGGAGATAAGACAGTTTAGGTTGAAGATCAGTTACCCAAAGAACATTTGTCACAAGAAGAGGATGTGAATAAACAACAAACTCATAATCAAGAAACCACATCCTCTCCTCCATTCCCAGAACGATTAGTCATACCTCGACCTATACAATATCCCAATTTTGACATTCTGGGAGAATTACAAAATTTGTACATAAAAATTCCATTTCTCCAAGTCATTCAAGACATCCCGATATATGCAAAAACTATCAAGGAATTGTGCATAAAGAAACCAAGGAGGAATATAACAAATAATCCAAGAGTCCAAGTAGTCGGCACTCTATCTGACTTACTCTCAGGAAAAGAAACACCCATTAAATACGAAGACCCAGGAAATCCAATTGTAACTGTCCAAATTTATGGTCAGACCCTGTCCAATGCCTTATTTGATCTAAGAGCTACAATTAATATCTTAACAACCACTACTTGCCAAAAGCTAGGCATTACATCTGTAGAACCCACCTCTACCTTGCTAGAATTGGCTGACTGATCTGTGGTTAGGCCGGAGGGTACACTACATGATGTCATGGTCTCTGTTGATTCCTGGGAATATCCAACCGATTTTCTGATAATAAATCCCAAAAATCGACTTGATGGACATCCATTTATTCTAGGTAGACCTTGGCTTACCACTGCCGATGCTTATATTGGCTGCCGGCAAAGAAATATGACCATAACCAGAGGACCAAATATCAAGAACTTAGTTCTATATCCTCCAGCGTAGCCAAGTGTCACAATAATCAAAACTAATAAGCACCTTATATCATACCTTACTGATAACATTAGATATCCATTAACTATACAAGAGGCACTCAATTTCAAAGACCAAAAAAAAGACGATGCCATTAATAATTTCATTAGTCAAACTGAATCAAGATCCTGCACACAGTGTCATATGATAGAAGCAGCATTTGATAATAACTATCATAAAAAATAATAATAATAATAATAATTAATTAATTAATTGAATTAATCAGAGACAGTCGACTTCTCATCAAAAATTATTTTTCAAAAATTGAGAGCCGACATTTATCTTTTTTCTCTCCTCATTACTATTTAATCCCTCAAACAAGCTCTTCTTCTATCAAGCATTCAAGTTGTCCTGATGATGGATCCCGGTTGGGATTTGAAACGTTGGGAGAAAATGGTTCTTACTGTGGATTCTCTGGTGACTAAGTCAAAAATTAGAAGAAGATCCTCTAAAAGATACACATGATCAAACCATGCTTGTTACTTCTGTTGCAAATAGTAAAATTGTGGAAATTGAACCAGGTAAAACCTTAAACATTAATGCCAACCTCACACCCGAGCAAGAAATGAAGCTCATCCATTTGTTAAGAAAATATAAATAAGCATTTGCATGGGACTACCCTGATATGAAAGGAATTGACCCCCAATTATGTACACACCACATTTATATAGAAAAAGATGTGAGACCTGTTCGTCAACCTCAGAGGAGGCTAAATCCTCATCTAAAAGATGTGGTAAAAGCTGAACTTCAAAAACTTTTAGATGTCAATTTTATCTACCCTATCTCTGATAGTAAATGGGTCTCTTCGCTTATGGTGGTACCAAAAAAGAATGGGAAATGGAGAATCTGTGTGGACTACAGAGAGCTAAATAAAGCAACACAAAAATACCACTTCCCTCTCCCATTCATCGACCAAGTATTAGACACTTTGGTAGGAAAGAAATTCTTTTCTTTCCTGGATGGCTTCAGTGGATACAATCAGATTCAGATTGCCCCTGAAGATCAAGACAAAACTACTTTTACTTGTCCTTAGGGAACATTTGCCTACCGAGTTCTACCTTTTGGCTTATGCAATGCTCCTGCCACATTCCAAAGGGTTATCCTTAGCATTTTTGCAGATTTAATAAATAAAGGACTTGAAGTATACATGGATGAATTTACACCATACGGAGATGATTTTGATCCAGCATTGGATACCCTAGAAAAAGTCCTACAATGCTGCATTGCTACCAGGCTTTGTTTAAGCCATGAAAAATGCTATATGATGATGACTAAAGGACTTATCCTAGGACATTATATTTCAGCAGCTGGCATTCAGGTAGACCCAGCCAAAATCCAAATAATTTTGCTTATTCCCACTCCTACCACTCAAACGGAGGTACGCAGTTTTCTTGGATTTTCTGGTTATTATAGGAGATTTATAGAACATTATTTGCACATTGCTGCACCTTTGTATGCACTAATTGGTAACGTTGATTTTCTTTGGACAAAAAAATCTGAACGTGCTTTCAAGATCTGAAGAAGCTTGTGTCCACAGCCACAGTCCTTCGAGGACCAAATTGGGATTTTCCATTTCAGATATCATCTGATGCCTCAAATACAACCATTGGAGCAGTCCTTAGGTAGGAAGAGAATAAAAAACCATATGCGATCTATTACATCAGCTAAAATTTATCCCCTGCTGAATTAAACTATACTGTTACTGAAAAATAACTTCTAGCTGTAATACATGCTATCAATAAGTTTAGACATTACATTACTGGATATCCTGTTATCTTGTATACAGATCATTCTTCCATAAAATATCTAGCAAATAAGCCTGTCACAAATGGCAGAATAATTAGATGGCTGATTTTATTGCAGGAAATTGATATTACAATCAAGGATCGACCTGGAAAAGAAAATCTTGTAGCTGATTTTCTCTCAAGAATTCCAAAGCCAATCGATGCAGCAACAATTGAAGACCAATTTCTAGACGAGCATCTGTTTGCTGTGGCTATTCAAACACCCTGGTATGTTGATGTTGCCAATTATCTAGCAGTGGGTAAATTACCAAAGCATCTAACCCCTAATGAGCGGAAACAAATTGTTCAACGGAGTGCTCGATTTTCTTGGATTGGGGGCTATTTGTTCCATACAGGGGCAGACATGCATATCAGGAGATGCATTCGAGAAGATGAAATCTTTGACATTTTAAAAGCCTGCCATGACAGACCATGCGGTGGACATTTGGCCGACCACAGAAGTAGACATAAAGTGCTGCAAACAGGGTATTATTGGCCCACTATTTTCAAAGATGTAAAGAAAATTTTCCAAGCCTGTGACAGTTTCTAGAGAGCAGGACGCTCGGGTCAGTCTAATGATATGCCTCTGAAAACACAGCTAGTCATCGAACCATTCGAGCGATGGGCTCTTGATTTCATTGGACCAATTAACCCATCATCAAACCAGAAAACATATATTTTGGTGGCAACAGAATATGTCACCAAGTGGGTTGAAGCAGAGGCATTGCCAAGAGCTACAGAGGACTCTGTCATACAGTTCCTGTTCCATCTATTTGTACATTATGGCCTTCCAAGAGAAATAATTACAGATGGTGGACCACAGTTTGCTGGGAACAGAATAGCTGCAACACTCAACAACTATCATGTCCAGCATAAAATCACTACTCCATACCACCCACAGGCAAATGGGTAGGTAGAAAGCAGCAATAAAATAATAGAAGCAATCCTAACGAAAACCATAGTGTCACATAGACATGATTGGGCTGCCAGATTATGTGAAGCACTGTGGGCTTACAGAACAACATGGAGAAGCACCACTGGTTACTCACCTTATCAATTAGTGTTTGGAAAACAACCCATTTTCCCCATAGAATTCGAAATCCAAACATTGCGAACAACACAGGAAGTTGGCTTAGATTTAACTGAGGCACAGATTAATCAATTGTAGCAAATCAATGAGCTGGATGAAATTAGGCTCTCTGCACTTCAAAACACTGCCCTGATTCAACAGCAGCGAGCTAAATGGCATGATGCTCTCATTAAAAATAAAGTCTTCCACGAAGGAGACTGGGCTCTTTTGTACGATTCTAGGTTTTAGGACTTCCCTAGGAAACTCCAGACTCGTTGGTTGGGACCATACGAAATCCAAAAGGTACATGACAATGGGACCCTTACTCTAATCACTATTGATGGTTCTGGATATGCCTTCAAGGCAAATGGCCACCGAGTTCGCCTCTATCGCGAACCACTTACTCAGGAGTCCTTCTGCCAGCAGCTACACCGAGACTCGGATATGGAGATTTTGGGGGAGGAAGAGAAGTCTTCCTCACCTATAATTCATTAACGAATTTATTTCTTTTTATAGTTTATACATAATTTCTTTTCTTGAATTAATTTTGTACATATTTTTAAATCAACGTTTTGTTGCTATTATTTTTTATGTTCCTTTATTTCAGAGGAAAAGCTTTTTCTTCTGGTTGTTCCTTTTTCAAAAGAGCAACCCCCTTTGGATCAGCCGTCATTTTCTTGTAATTTGGTTTTTTATCTTTGTGTTTTGCTGTTCCTTTTCCAAAGGAACAACATTTTCGATTTTTGTTGTTCCCTTTCCAAAGGAACAACATTTTCGATTTCTGCTATTCCTTTTTCAAAGGAACGACATTTTTTCTTGTTTTGTTGTTCCTTTTCCAAAGGAATAGCATTTTCGATTTCTATTGTTCCTTTTCCAAAGGAACGACATTTTTTCTTGTTTTGTTATTCCTTTTCCAAAGGAACATCATTTTCGATTTCTGTTGTTCCTTTTCCAAAGGAACGACATTTTTTCTTGTTTTGTTGTTCCTTTTCCAAAGGAACAGCATTTGTGCTCTTCTGTTGTCCCTTGCATGCTTTTGCTCTCCTTGAGAAATAGCTTGTTCCTTTTGCTGTTCTAAATTGAGGATGCTTATTGCTCATGTTCTTTCAAGTCTTTTAGAATACAGCTATGCACTTATGCAATGGATACAAAATCACAACATACTGGAATCAGTCAATCATAAATCGCTATCTTTATAAGAAATTGATCTGAATTGGTAAGAGGACAGAAGGAAGGACACACTTATTTATCATCTTTTGCTGTCATTGTTCTACTGATTCTGCTCTTATTGGTTATCTTTATCATGATGATCCCTTTTAATCCTCTTTGATTATTATTTAGGAATAAGAGCAAAGGGTTTATATCTTCCTATTGAGATGTTAGATGTTAAGACTTCTTCCACCATTCCTACTCTTAAGGAGTGTTGAACCACCCTTTGTGTATAAATAAGGGAAAATACTTTATGAAAAACAAAGAAAAAGAGTAAACATGACTTATAAGTTGTCAAATGCAGGATAGGGGGTCTCATCAAGAGCCAGCCTACCATGATCATGAGGACGAAAGTGAAGTGGCATTCCCACTATGGCCACCACACTAGGGATATGGTCCAAAAGGTATATCAAATAAACAACCCTTGGAATAGGGAGTCTTATCACGAGCCGGCCTGCCCACTTTTCGCTCCTTCCTCGTGAATGGCATTATGGTTAACTGGTCACCAAGCTAGCATAATGGCCTACATTTTGACATCACACAACATTTCCTAGGCATACACAAAGGATCATGGTTCCATGGGTGAAATAAACAACTCTGCCAAGGTTATGGACACCTGTCGGTAGCAGAGCACTGTTAATGGTATTGAAGTCACATTATTTACACCAGTAGGTAAGTTATTAACATCCTTCTATTTCTTATACCTTAGTAATTAATCATATATTATTTCTCGAACCATATAACGCATGTAAATATATTATCACCAATCATGGTAGAGCAGTTGACAGTGACCGCATGAGACTTGGAATGTACGGCAGATGTCCTATCCTCCTAGCCTCGCATCATATCACAACAGTCTCTTACGTATTAAGTGATCCAACTCTATGCCTCGATTTCGGTAATTTGTTTCTTTTGTAAACATGGCATATTGCCATACGTTGTTCCTTTATGACTCTGCTTCAGAGCGAGCACTGCTCCTTTATTTGATGGCTGGGACAGCCTATCACATTGTGGGGGGTGTTGAGTATTGAAAATGTCATTCATTTCCATTACACTTTCACTATTATGTCCATTATATCACCTCCATTTCACCTCCATTTCACTACTATGTCACCACATTCATCCCACTTTTATTATCATTGGGCCACATTTATGTTTTTCCAATCTTTATTAATTCTAAGCCTTTTAAGTGAATTTGTGGTTAAAAATTGGAAAATACTGTGCATATTCTTATACCTAACAAATGGGTTGAGATTGTTGACATGTGTAGGTTGAAAGGAGGCTTCTAGAAGACCCTTATGTGGCACTCTAAGGCCAAATTCGAATTTGAGTGGAAAGAATCATGGGATCATGAGGATGTGTCACATCTCCTAATTGTATTGTAACTCTAAGAAGACATGTGTCTTATCAGTTTCTATTTTGATTAGGACTCTAGAGGTAGAGAGAGAGATTCATGGACTCTCATTAATGAGATGGCTTCTCATCTTTTTGTATAAATAGGAGATCTCTCTCCTTCATTTGTTAGCTTGTTAGTCTTTTAGTTTGTGATTTCTTAGCTTGGAGTTTGTAGTTCTTCCTTGATGTCTTTTGAAAGCTTTGGAGAATTTTGTTGTACTTTGTAATTTTGAAGAATTTGAATAAAGCTTTGATGTTCTCAACATGGAATGAGATGTGAAGTAGATGTCATGGAGCACATTAGAATGTAAGGTAGAGTAGATTTCATTTTGTAATTTTGCTTTGATTTCATTATGTCATTTGATTGCTTTCGAGTTTGATAGATTAGATTTTTCATTCATGCAATTTTAATTCATGCAAGTGTGTTCAACCGGTTGATTGTAGATTAGTAATGCACATAGATTTTTAATGACTAATGACATGACGGAATCATCTTGTCCTTCTGCTGATTTATTTTTTGAGTTCTAATTCCAGCATTGTTATTTCTTTCAGCTTTGTTTTGCTCATTTACTTTCATGCAAATTTAGATATCATATAACTCAGCTTGTTTATGATTACTCCCCATAGGCAGATTGAGTTGAAGGGTAAAGGATCAGAACAGGGGATGAAGTAGTGTGATTAGTTAAATCTTAGTTTCCTTTTATGTAATTTAATTTCCTGCAATTTAGATATCATATTACTCAGCTTGTTTATGATTACTCCTCATAGGCAGATTGAGTTGAAGGGTAAAGGATCAGAACAGGGGTTGAAGTAGTGTGATTAGTTAAATCTTAGTTTCATTTTATGCAATTTAATTTCCTGCAATTTAGATATCATAGTACTCAGCTTGTTTATGATTACTCCCCATAGGAAGATTGAGTTGAAAGGTAAAGGATCAGAACAGGGGTTGAAGTAGTGTGATTTAGTTGCTTTGCTTTCAGTCTTTGAGTTGCTTTAAGTTCAATTTTTACTTTCTTTTTCACATAGCAGCAAGGATACTGGGTTTCATAGTCACTAGCTCATTGATTGGTTGTTGCATTCCATTTTGATTGAAGTAGCTGCATATTTACACTTTTGTTCAAGTACTAATTCCATCAATAACATGTTTTGAGATCTTTTGAAGTGCTAAAGTTTTGGAAGTTACCATTAGGGACATAAGCCTTAGGCCTTGTCTTGAAATATCTATCCATACTTGTCCTTTAAAAGTATTCTTAAGACCTTAGAATAGGATTTCCATTTGCATTAAACACTTTAGGAAACCACCAAAAACAAAACCCCAAAACAAAATAAAATCTATAAAACAACGAAGTAAGAAAAAGGTTAACTAAGCACATATGGTGCACCACACTTCATCAGTTTACGATACTCGGATTGATAATTTATGTAGAGAAATTTAAGACGTTAAATTGACTAGACATTTTGGCGCCATTGCCAGGGAAGTGTAATTAGGAGACCTTATTTCTGACATCTGAAAAAAAAAAAAAAAAAAAAATAATAATAATTCTTGAGTATGCTCTCCTCTTGCACTTTGTGTGATCTGGAGGATCAGAAAAAGGATTGTTATGTAAAAAAAAAAAAAATCTTGAGTATGCTCTCCTCTTGCACTTTGTGTGATCTGGAGGATCAGAAAAAGAATTGTTATGTAAAAAAAAAAGAAAAGAAAAAATAAATAAAGAGGAGACAAAATAAACTTCATCATTTCAATTTATTCAAACAAAAAAAAAAAAAAACTCAACTGCTTTGATAAGTTCAAATTGTCCAAAATTGACTGGTTATGGTTTGTAGTGGTCCTCAAAACACTGTATCCTGTTTTAATAAGGTTTTGCAACTTAGATGCGGAAAGTGCCCTGATTTCGCAACCAGTTGAGAATTCCGCAGTTGTTTCAAGGTTTAACAGGTTACAAGCATCCAATGAAAAAACCGACCACATGGGCATCTCCAGAATTGTCCCGACATGGATCCTATCCTAGTCACCTAACTTAGATCGATGAAAAACCAGCCTAGGACCTCAGTCAAAGTCCTGTTTTTAGCATGTTTTTCTTGAAGTATTTGCTGCCTGAAATTGAAAATCATGAATCCTTTTTATAAAATTTTACAATTTCAGAAAAAAAAAAAAAAAATAAATAAATAAATCTATGGCTATCTTGTATCCTAGCTTTCACTGTGGCGTCAACAAAAAAATCTGCCTCCCTGATCAAGCTTTGCCCTGAAACAAACCTGCAACATAAAAAAAGAAAATGCACTGTATATGTGAGAGAATAACTCCATCAAGGGGCCTCAACATTTCTTCTTAGAGGCTGAAATTTATTATTGTTCAGATGGATTAAGCTCCTTGTTTGTGGACCAAATCGTGCATTTTTGGAGGTTGATTCCTGTAGGAGGCATTCATCATTTAGTGGCAGATTTCTGAGTTGATTTCACCTTTGGATAGCTACATTATCAACTAGAAACAGCAGGTTGAATTCTTGAAGGTAGATTCTGGTGATCCATTAAATTATTGAGGGCCGAGTAGTCATTTTTATCCAAGGACGAGAGCATATAAGCTGATTACATTTGCTAATAGAAGACTCATTACATCCCTGTGCCTATCCTTCATCCATGGCCAATTGTCTAGCTCGAAGTAGCTTTAATGTGCCTGAAATTACAGTCCATCACTTACAGTCAAAATAACTTATCATAACAAATGAAAATGTCTTTGAAAATTTTTATATTGTTCATTTGTTATTTCCCTATGTTCAAATTGCAAATCAAACCAGAAGGCCGAATGCAGCAATTCATAAAATGCAGAGCAATAAAAACATCAACTCAGAAAAAAATGCAGAACAAAAAAAATGTCAAACTTTGAGAGCACGATTTGGAAAAATGGAAGCGAATTTAGAAAAACTAAAACATGGGTTTTTTTCCCAGGTGGGTCAGTTAGATAACCCAGAAATCGTTTGAAGAGATTCGTGGCGGTTTGGGAGAAATTTGCGGTTCTTTGGAGCGCATTTTTGAATGCCGCGTGAAAAAACGAAATTTTTAATTAAATGAGCAGACAATGATTTAATTCAGCTTTGTGCTGGCACCTACTCTACCTCTACCATGTCTTCCACCCTTTGCCACCATGTCTTCTGCCCTTATGCCACTCGTTTGCAATCCAACACCTGTTTAACAACAATCTGAATTGAATACAGCGTTGTCTAACTCCATTTCGTGAACCAACTACATACGGCTCTTCACAGCAAAGACGTGTCCATAAAACTCCGTCAAGCAAGAGGGAAGTTTTTCGGTTGGTTCCATCAATGGGAAATGACAATAGTAAAGGGTTTCAAGAATTTATCACATATTTGAAGCAAAGAGAATGCATGGGAGTTGTAGATTATGCAGAATTCAGGAATGTTGATATGGTGATAGAGGTTGTAATATATAAAATTTCCTTGAAGCAAGAAATATTTAGTGACTTGGAAAATATTCATCCTGCACACTGCATCTTGGCCTCTAATACGTCCACGATTGATCTCAATCTCATTAGTGCAAAAACACATGTTCAAGACCGTATAGTAGGGGCACATTTTTTCAGTCCTGTGCATGTGATGCCACTCCTTGAAATTGTTCGAACAGAGAAAACTTCACCTCAGATTATTTTTGACCTTATAAATGTTGGAAAGAATATAAAAAAAAAGTCCCTACAGTGGTGGGAAATTACACCGGCTTTGCTGTCAATCGAACGTTCTTTCCATACACTCAATCGGCTCATATGTTGGTAATTCTTGGTGTAGATATTTTAGACAAAGTCATCACAAGTTTTGGAATGCATGAATCCTCTTTCCTCCACATTTTTTTTCCTTTCCACGCACACAGCCATTCCATTTCACAGTATTTTCTACACTCTGTTTTCATTAGCTGCAGAAACAAGCCACTTTCCGCAGCTGGTTCAACTTTCCGCAGCTGTTTTGTTAAACTCTAGGTTGCAAGTGTCATCAAGCAAAACAAGCCACATGGGTAGCTGGGGGAATGTCAGTACATGGATGATGTCCTATTCATTTGATCCAATTCGATGAAAAAGACCCCGGTCAAAAGGAAGTCAAGTTGAGTGTTATCACTGAGTCGCCACACTAAGTCGCTGCATGTCAAGAAAAAATAAATATTTTTGAATCAATGAAATGAATAAGTTATTTGCTCACTTTTCTGAAGGTATTGATTAATTTTGGATTGATGATGAAAGATGAATGGCTAACTTTTTATTCAAGATTTTTAGCTACAGAAACTGTGCACATTCCGTAGCTAAAGTCCAATTCCGCAACTGTTCTCCAATTCCGCAGCCAAAAAAACCTCATTGTTCAAATCAGCCTAACCTTTTCATACAAAATCATATTTTGATGATTTAAGTACCATTGGAAAGATCTACACAATAAGAAATCCATCATTTGATTTTGAAATGGAAAATAATGAAAAAAATTGCTGAAAAGAAGCAACATCAACTTGAGGCACTAATTCCAAATCAGGTATAAATTCTTTTGATTTTTCCTTTGAGAACTTGTTTCACTAATACAAATTCTTAGTTTTGTGTGTAAATATCATAACTAGAGAGATTGGCCATCTCTCTCCTTTGATAATCTTACATTCCATTGCAGAAGAAGTATACAGGTTCCAGGAGGAAGGACAAATGACTACAAGAGAATGGTGTCTCTCTAAGAGACCAATTTGTTTCATAAGAGGATGATCAGAAACAAAGAGGAAATATGCTGATGCAAAATCAGATCCCAACACTTGAAAAAAAAAAAAACTTTCAGATATTATTGTCTCCATCACATCCATACTTCATAATAAACCATTCACCTCATTCCACTCCATACTTTCCACTTACATTCACATACACTTTCCATCTCTTTTTCTCCATTCATAAACCACAAATAAAAGCAAGAGGCCCATTCATATGCTTATTGCCCATTGCCATTTCTACTCTCCATTGCCATCTTCCATTTTTATCTTCCATTTCTTGCCATTTTCATTCCGCAAATAAGCCCTGCTTCAATGCAAATTATTGAGTCCATAGTCCTTTGAGTCTAAGTTCTTTGTAAAAAAACCTTGAGGCGTGCATGCCTTAATGGCAAGTCCTCATGCCAACAAACAATGGGAATACATTAATGTCCCTTGTTCGTTAGATCTTCTAGGTGACTCGACATCAGCAAATTCATTCGTACCTAGCAAGATGTGTTTGGGCATCTTGACTCTCATTGTCATCAATGGTGAGAGTTCTCGTGTTGACTAGTGGCATCCATTAATGGCCACTAAGCCAACAATTTCCTACTATGTTCGACATCAGAACATCTTTTCACATAGTAGGAATTGTGCCAATGAGTTTTGAAGACGTGAAGACTATTATTTTCAGCATTTTGGAGCAGATTCAGCAAGTTTTAGTAGAAGCAATAAAAAGTCATCTTATCTCTCTATCCATGACTCCTCTTGTTCAGCCACTTGAAGAAGAATATGATCAGAATTTTTCAGCCACCACACATACAACTCATCCATTCCAAAGGGGTAAGTGAAGGTACGTCATTTTCTAACTTTTGACCGTAGAATTCCATAAAAAGCTAGAATGATAATTGTTGGAAAACATTTCTCTTCCTCATTTCATAAAATTGCCAATACCATCAGTTGGGGGGGGAATACATTCATATTCATATCTTGCCATGTCCATATCATATTCAGGAGCCACATACTTCCAACATATATTAATTATTACATTTCTATTATGAGCATATAATGGCTTTTGAAAAAGTGCTTAAAGGATAAATTGGATACAAACAAAATTATGGTTGTCACACAAGAACCAACCATCATGCAATCCAATAAAGATATACTTTGCAACAATAATCAAAATATCATTATGCAAAGTTCAAAGATCAAAATAGAAGGCAACAAAAAAAAAATGGTTATAACACAAGAACCAACCATGTTGCAATTCAAGTGAAACACTTTGCAGAAATATGAAGTTATCAAATGATATCATGCAAAGTTAAGCCAAAGCTCAAGGATCAAAAGAGTTAATGTAATATATATTGCATGAGGACATGAAATAACTTCAGTTGGGGGGTATGTTGAGTCTTGAAAATGTCATTCATTTCCATTACACTTTCACTATTATGTCCATTATATCACCTCCATTTCACTACTATGTCACCACATTCATCTCACTTTCATTATCATTGTGCCACATTTATGTTTTTCCAATCTTTATTGATTCTAAGTCTTTTAAGTGAATTTGTGGTTAAAAATTAGAAAATAATGTGCATATGTTTATACCTAACAAATGGGTTGAGATTGTTGACATGTGTAGGTTGAAAGGAGGCTTCTAGAAGACCCTTATGTGGCACTCTAAGGCCAAATTCGAATTTGAGTGGAAAGAATCATGGGATCATGAGGATATGTGTCACATCTCCTAATTGTATTGTAACTCTAAGAAGACATGTGTCTTATCAGTTCCTATTTTTATTAGGACTCTAGAGGTATAGGGAGAGATTCATGGACTCTCATTAATGAGATGGCTTCTCATCTTTTTGTATAAATAGGAGATCTCTCTCCTTCATTTGTTAGCTTGTTAGTCTTTTAGCTTGTGAGTTCTTAGCTTGGAGTTTGTAGTTCTTCCTTGATGGCTTTTGAAAGCTTTGGAGAACTTTGTTGTACTTTGTAATTTTGAAGAATTTGAATAAAGCTTTGATGTTCTCAACATGGAAGGAGATGTGAAGTAGATGTCATGGAGCACATTAGAATGTAAGGTAGAGTAGATTTCATTTTGTAATTTTGCTTTGATTTCATTATGTCATTTGATTGCTTTCGAGTTTGATAGATTAGATTTTTCATTCATGCAATTTTAATTCATGCAAGTATGTTCAACCGGTTGATTGTAGATTAGTAATGCACATAACTTTTTAATGACTAATGACATGACAGAATCATCTTGTCCTTCTGCTGATTTATTTTCTGAGTTCTAATTCCAGCATTGTTATTTCTTTCAGCTTTGTTTTGCTCATTTACTTTCATGCAAATTTAGATATCATATTACTCAGCTTGTTTATGATTACTCCCCATAGGCAGATTGAGTTGAAGGGTAAAGGATCAGAACAGGGGTTGAAATAGTGTGATTAGTTAAATCTTAGTTTCCTTTTATGTAATTTATTTTCCTGCAATTTAGATAGCATATTACTCAGTTTATGATTACTCCCCATAGGCAGATTGAGTTGAAGGGTAAAGGATCAGAACAGGGGTTGAAGTAGTGTGATTAGTTAAATCTTAGTTTCCTTTTATGCAATTTAATTTCCTGCAATTTAGATATCACAGTACTCAGCTTGTTTATGATTACTCCCCATAGGCAGATTGAGTTGAAGGGTAAAGGATCAGAACAGGGGTTGAAGTAGTGTGATTTAGTTGCTTTGCTTTCAGTCTTTGAGTTGCTTTAAGTTCAACTTTTACTTTCTTTTTCATACAGCAGCAAGGATATTGGGTTCCATAGTCACTAGCTCATTGATTGGTTGTTGCATTCCATTTTGATTGAAGTAGCTGCATATTTACACTTTTGTTCAAGTACTAATTCCATCAATAACATGTTTTGAGATCTTTTGAAATGCTAAAGTTTTGGAAGTTACCATTAGGGACATAAGCCTTAGGCCTTGTCTTGAAATCTCTATCCATACTTGTCCTTTAAAAGTATTCTTAAGACCTTAGAATAGGATTTCCATTTGCATTAGACACTTTAGGAAACCAACAAAAACAAAACCCCAAAACAAAATAAAATCTATAAAACAACGAAGTAAGAAAAAGGTTAACTAAGCACATATGGTGCACCACACTTCATCAGTTTATGATACCCGGATTGATAATTTATGTTGAGAAATTTAAGACGTTAAATTGACTGGACAGGGGGGGAGGTTAACCTCATCATTCCCTGGGTTACGTGTCAGCCCACTATTCGGGAAGTTGTGTACTAGGGTATGGCACGGCTCAACAGCATACTATTTTTATTTTTTCTGCATGACTTGCTGTTCATAAGCCATTTCTATTGTATACTCTACAACATTATATTTTGAACAAGTCTTGCATCTGTCAGCCTCTCTGTGTTTCAACAGCACGAACAGCTGTCGTTCCATTAAGAGTTTACAGCGAAACCATGGGAGGAAGATCGATTCAGAGAGAACCGTAGGTGTTAACAGTCTCTGCTGCTGCCTGGAAAATCCTGGCAAGAGCAGGGTGGATGACTTATCTCAACCGCTTGCAGGAGTCTAACGAGACTGTGGCAATTGAATTCTTGCAGAATTTGCAAGAGGATTACTCCACAGTGAGGGGGAGACACATAGCAGTCACTGATGACATAATTGCAGAAGTCTCGGGACTACCAGCCACTAGACCTGTATGGACGTTAAGAAAGGAAAGATTGCAGAAGGTTATAGAAATCTTCCAGGACGAAGGCCAGAGCCTGGCAATTAGAGGAAAGGGAGTTCTGCCAGCAGCACTAGGAGAGCCGTGGGCAGAATTGGCAAATACCATTCAAAGCTACATCACCTGTGAAGGTAGAAAAGATGTGGTAAGACCACGATAGCTTAAACTCTTAGTTGTACTAAAGCAAAAATGCTCTGTAAATTTACCTGCATTTTTGAATTCGTTACTTCATGACGTTGCACGAAGCATAAGAAAGGCATAGCATGTAGAGTCAATTGTTAGTCATCATGGGTTGATTCGGTTAATTGTCAGCCATAGCCTCACCCAGCAGCAGAGCAGCTTGGAAGATCTAATTGCCATGATAAATGGGGGATTGACCGCACCATCCCCAAAACGTAAAGATGCCACCGGTACACCCGAGCGTCCAGAAAAACGCAGGGAATTGGCAAAGCGTAAACATGCCATCGGTACACTCGAACGACCAGAAAAACGTAGGAAATCGGTCCAGCTAGCACGACTATGAGGGAGGCTGGAGAAGCCCCAAGAAAACACCAACCAGCCGGTAGAAATTGAAGATGAGAAACCCTCACGGCCAGAAGGGGAGGACGATGAAAAAGGAGTGCGAGAAGAAAAAGAAGAAGAGGCCGAGCAATCTGAAGAGGAAGAAGAAAAAGAAGAGGCCGAGAAATCTAAAGAAGAAGAAGAAAATGAAGAAGAAGCCAAACAATCTGAAGAAGAAGGAGAAAAAGAAACTGAAACTGAAGAAGATAAAGAAGAAGAAGCCGAGCAATCCGAGCAGGAGAAGGAAATGGAACAGCAGGAAGGTAACCCATTGCAGGACCCAGTGGGAGAAGATGAATTGGCCGAAGTTTTGGCCAATATGGGTGAATATGGCCAACCTTCTAGTCCATCAGACCTTCATGCCGAAAAGAAACCCCAGGAGGAAAATGCATATGAAGAATCACATGCAAAGGAGGCAAAAAAAGAAAATCTGCCTGTTCATGATGAAAAGATGACAGGACATGCTGAACAGGAACAATGTGTTCCTAACCAGAAGACACCAGAAGAAATTCCGAAGGAAACAGGGGCAGAAAGAGAAGTCGCCCAAGAAATGACAGAACCAGTTAGGGTTCTTGCCCCGGAACAACTAGAGTAGAACAATGAAGAAACACCCCAGAGGGAAAATCCTAGAATTAGTCACAGTGTAGGTCACAGTGAACAGCCTATTGTTTCTTCTAAGGAAATTTTGGAAATTAAAGAATTGCGAAATGAACAGCAGAGATTATTGAATATAATAGTCCAACTCCACCAGCAGGTTAGGATTCTAAAAGCAAGGCAAAGGGTAAAAAGGACTTCGGGAAGGAAAAATGTTACCACTCCAGCAAAACCCCTCAAGGTAAAGGGGCGGAGGACTAGAATCCATCCTCTTGTTCAAACCCCTGTCAAAAACCAGGCTGCTGTTCCAAATGATGCTGAGAAACAAACTGATGTTCCAATAGAAAAGGAACAACAATGGACTGATATCCACATTAAGATAGAAAGGGATGAGATGATGACCTGTGATAAGGAAATTCAGATGGAGGCACCACTTTCGGGAGTGATAAGGGTTATGAACTCAAAGCAACGCAATAGGAAAGTTCAGGTAAAACTCCCGGCCTCCACTGCCGCATGGAGAAGAGATCCAAAAACAGTAACCCTACGAAAGTGTTTGAAGCAAGCATAACAAGAAGTAGAAAAGCTTAGAGAGCAAACCGTCCCTCGCGAAAAGTATGAAGAGCTACAGCAGTAGCTTAGGAACGTCAATCTATCTGAAATCCAGGCCTTTGAAGGGTGGCGAAGGGAACAAAAGAAAGTTGCAAAGGTAACTCGTAGGTTAGATATAGTTATCAAGCAAATGGATACCTTGTGTTCTTTATACAATGACATCTTAGCATGTAGAGCCCCTACCAAGAATTATGCCTTGTTTCTACTGGAACGGTATTTGCAATTAAAAATAAAGGTTGTTAAAGTAGGTGCTCCCATACAAATTAACACTGTCAATGATTTTATAGACTGTTGTAAGCACTACGGGGTAAAATTCCAGAGACTACTGTGTGAGTTCTATTTACATAACCTTGTATTAGACCAGGAGACCGAGCTGAACCCTAGCCCTTTTGTTGGGGATATCCAATTGCAGGCGTTCATTTCATTTGGGGTTAATCAAATTAAATGGCTTAAAGCCTATAATACTTTCCAAAGGCAAGAAAACAGATTAGATTTGTGGGTAAGGGCTGAGCCTAGGGACCCAGTACAGTTGTGGAGAGCACATAGAAACCTCATGAAGACTCCAGGTGTAATTGAAGCATTAGGACCCATGCATGAGGCACTCATTAGACAGGGATTAGAATACTTTTTCTCTATCAAAGGCCTTGCCATTGATGTAGCTAAATTTCAGTATCAAATCTCTAATCCGAATATCCAGCTCAGGGAACCGTTTAAGTATGAGAATTTTAAATTAGTTGCCAACCGCTTGCACCTATATGGCGAAATCGTTTTGAGGGCAAGGCCATCCTAGTTAGGATATAGGTTCCGGAGTCCAATTATTTGGCACCCTGCACCCAGATACCAAGCCCTGTATGACGTGCCTATGGGTCATACAAGCCATTTCTTTGACTACCTAGTTACTCATCATGGTTGTAGGCCTCCACATGAGATTCCATCTCCAACCTATTCTCTCACTGCCTTACATGTCAACTACAATGTTTTCATGAGGGCATGAAACAGGGTAAGTAGGGGGGTGTGTAGAGTACTAAAGAAGGTATGTTTTTGATGATTATTTCAGTATCTTTTCATTGAAACTTACAAACCTTTTGCATCATGAACTAGGAAAATGATAAAGAATTATAATAGACCATGTGAAATTAATATGTAAGATGAAAACGCTGACAATTTTCATTTCATTATGCAGGAAGGAGGAAAAACGAGAATTTGTCGTTCCAAAGGAAAGGACAAGGACGGGCTAACCATTGTCCCTTTGACGGGAGACCAAATGCAAACAAGGCAAAGAAAATCAAAGCGAATCAGCCTGGGAAAGGAGGTGGAGATATCAGCTCGGTGCAGGAGAGAAAAGAAATGGCTGAGGACTAACGGTTCGGCGAATCCCTTAGGATCCTTGATCCTGAGGGATGGTTGTTTTATCTATTTCTGCACTTAGATATCTCCACCATCACCCTTATAAAAGGGGCAGCACTGTTAGCTTGGAGGAGAGTTAGAGACGGTTATGCTTTTATGTAATTTCTTTTAAAGATCAAAACTTTGATCATCGAGTCTCGTTAAGAACTGGTTTATTGTAATTCTATTCTATGCATTAATACAAACTTGGTTACTATTTCATCTTTGAGTCTGGAATAACTTCAAGTGGTGTACCCCTAGAGGCTAAGGGCCCGGCCCTGGAGGACACTTGCTCCTGTATTATTACGTTTGGTTTATGCGTGGTTTGCTTATCGACATCATTTGGTAATCTGGTGTGTTTTATAAGTTTACATCACATGCTCTGTTATGTTTAATTCATTAAGGTTTCTATAGACAGAACCATTGTATTGACTCTGCATCATATTATTGTTCTTTTAAGAGTTGATATAATATTGCTAGTCTTTATAGAATATTGTTACTATTCCATTACAGAGCCTTTGTGTTGTGCACTTCTTCATTGATGTTACGGAATTCATCTTGGAAGTTATGTTCATTGTGACTGATGGATTTATGAACAATGTTGTTCTATTTTGAATTGCAGTCGTATTCTTTCTAACTGAGATCGATACTTGGATCAGATTACTATTTAAGTGTGTTGTGTGCGTATATGGTTTTCAAGCATTGTTCCATAACTCATCAGTAATTAGTGTTGTTCCATTGGTGTGTGTTATTTAATCCACACTTAAGAGTGAAATATTGCCATTCGATTCCTATAGATTACGATTAATGCATTGGATCTGATAGACTAAGGTTGTTACTTCTTGTGAGACTTAGTTTTTGTTCTATTTCTTAGCTGCTGCTCCATTTCAGATTTTTTGTTCCATTTTAGATTTGTTGTTCGATTTCTTAATTGTTGTTCCATTTCTTATCTGCCATTCCATTTATTGGTGTTGGCGTGAAGAACAATCTTAAACTGTAGTGAGCATTGGAACCTACTGTCTGGCTCCCAGATCCACGATCTATTCTCTGATTTCCTTTTCCATCAGTTTCCAAAGGGATGGGTTATTGCTATCGAACCCTTGACTAATAATTTGCTTAGTCTTTTGAATGTATGATTTAATCTGTTGAAGTGGTTAAGTTGTAGACAATCATCCATTTACTCTTGTATTTCTGAACACTGTACTACTGGAATTACTCTGACAAATGATAGCCTGAGACTGAGACACTCTTTGAAATAACAAAACGTTCCTGGATTGACATATTAATGTGAGGTAATTAGAGGTGAAAGAGACCCTTTTTATAGCTCTACACCAAGACTGTAGCAAAAGGTCAAACAATGTATAGGTAACAAACTACGGATAGGACTCCCCTTGAACATATCAGCAACATGGTTCGGAGTGTGGTAGCATTTGAATCAACGTAGGACTAAGCATCATGATGATGAAGTGGAATAGTTAGATGAGAGGAAAAATAGATTACCCAAACCTGAAAGGACAAGTGACTAAGTGAGGATATTCCAAACCTGAAACGAGAAACAAATGAGTGTCATGTTCAAGAGTGACATGTTTCTTATACAAAATATGCTTCACTTTCACTTTTTCCGCACTATTCCTAGTGAGTACCCAATTATTTTTAATGAAAATCTTGAAAGAGATAGCATATGATTTTCATATAATTTCATTATTCAAATGGATCCATCCTAGTAAGTTTTATGAGTCCTAGGAAGGAGGAACTTGGTCTCGTCATGGCAACAAGTCTTTTGTCATTTAATTTTTACGAGTCTACTGGAAGAGTAACTCGGTGTGTTTTTCATATTTAGAGAGTTTGAAAAAGATACGAGAAAGAAAACTCCATCAGGTTACTTTTTGTAAGTTGTCTCTCGGACCCGGAAAGGTAGAAAACAATATTCGAGAGAACCTCTTGACCATGTCGACCAAGGTTTTCTTTTTTCGTAAATAGTCAATCCCATCCCGAAAAAGGGGTAAACGTATACTAAGGTGATGTAAATTAATTTAATTTAATGAGTTCAAAAAGACAAGTACTTGAGTGGTATAAGAGGATAACAATGGTTTCTAGTGATGATGGAACTGCTCAAAACATGCAAGGGTCAAGAGGTTGGCTAATAAGACCACTCATTGCAGATGTTCCTCAGGCAAGGGTAAAACAACCAAGTGAAAGCATACGATCAACCAAATATATGGTGATGATGGAATGAAAGAACCAAGGATCATCTAGCAAAATAGGTTGTTAGAGATGGAAATCACAAAATGTAAAGTGGGAATGGTTTCACTTTTACACAAGCTTGAAACATGGGAAAAAACTATGCTTGGATTTGGTTTCATTTTTACACAAGATTGAAACAATGATAAACTATGCTTGAGTTTGGTTTCATTTTTACACAAGCTTGAAACAAAGATAAAATATGGTTGAGATAAGTTTGCATGCAAATTATTCTTGAGTTTGGTTTTATTTTTAAACAACCTTGAAACAAAGATAAACTATGCCCCCAACATAATGACTCAATATAAGGTACATGCCCCCCAAGCTTCATTTCATTCACCTAAGTAGACTACCGGTTGTTAATAGGTGGATGGAATGAAGGTTTACTTACGAGATCAAGTGAAAGACTCGACTGGGATTTTATGAGCTATAATAAAAGACTCAAATTGGAAGGGGATTTGTTTCATTTTTTAATGATCTTGACATGGGAAAAGAAACTCTACTCCAACACCTTTGATAATAGACCAAAAGAGGCCATCAACTCCAATAGGTTCTCATTATATAGGAGAAAAACACTTTGGAATGGATACATTTATAGGGATCCAAATGAAAAATAGGGCTCCAATGCCCCCGGTACATGATTTACTACATCACCTACTATATCAACAATAGATATGGGTGTTATCACCTAGATTGACCTCAGGCTAAAGGGAGGAAATGCCAGGGTAACCACAAACCAAGCCTAGCCAAGTAGTTAGCCCTACTGGGCCGGGAGAGGGCTCTCTCCATAAGGATCTCAGTAAATATGACTGGATCAGGTAAAGGATTTTAGGCTAGGTATAGTAGCATGAAATTTTTGATTGGATTTTGTAGGGGTTTTGCTCGATTAGGAGGAGCTAGGCAGTTTAGGTATGGGAAACTAGGTCAGAAATGCAGGGTGTTCTATGGGGCAAGGTAGGCATAGGCTTTAGCACTCTTGGGCTTTATGGGGTGAGATGTTCTCGACTGGTGAGAAGCTAAGAAGGGCATGTGACAATCATGGATCCTTCTTGGACTGCAGAAAACATGAAATGGTGAATGGTTTCCCAAGGCAAAGCGCTGATGCAATGGATTCTACCTATCAAACATGAAAACATTCAACTAGAAGCAATGAAATGATTGATTGCATACTTAAAACATAAAAACATATAATCACAGATGTTACACTAAAATTTGTCACCATGACTATTTGTAGTCAGTATGGCTCCATCAATAACCATACTGTCCTCCTTGGCAAGTCTTATACCTCTGCTCCTCATGTCAAACTCCAAAAAAGAGAGAAAGCCTTTAAAAATCAATATAACTCTGGTTCCGCACTTTCTCTTACTCTTACCTGCGGGCCCGCACCTCAAGTACATAATACCTGCGTACTTGTACACTCTGTCTGTAAAGGGGTGGGTACGTACCCCTGTAAAAGTCAAAAGGCGCAAGTTTTACCTCAAAAAACTTACTTGCGGTCGATTCTAGAGAATTTTAGAAGATGGTTTGACGTGGATTGAGCGCCTCCAGATGGTTCATGCATCCCAATGAAAGAGGAACTTATCCCATGAAGAGGGGAGATATCCCTTTGAAAGAGGGGCTTATCCCATTGATGGTGGACCTGTTTAACTTCCTCCAAAGCATTATAAATACAGGCATTGGGCCATAGGCAAGGGAGGTTGAAAGCTGAACATTCCTAAGGGTAGATGCTGCTGAAATTAGGACTCCCTTATAGAGCTTGAGAGGAGAGATTCCAATCCTTTCTTACCTTCATTTGGAAGTGGGTGAGCTGATCAAAGTAAAGGAGAACTCTTACTGGACCCTGGGAGGGACCTGCACAACACCAAGGCACTGGTTGTAATGGTTTCTTTTGTTTCCAATTAATATAATTAAGTTCATTTTTCTCAACAAGTTGTTATATATAATTTGTTTCATAAACTCCTTGGTCTTTATGATGAATATGTTTTATTATATGAGTTATTCAGGTGCTATGTAATCGTTTGCTTGTTAGTGAATGCAGGTTTCAAGGAGAAGGAGCTCATCTGGATCGAAGAGGCTTAGCTGCTACAAACAAGCGTTGGACTAAAGGTAAGTAAACACCTGGTTGCTTTTATTTTAAATGCATATTTAGGGAAAGATAGTGCTTGATTGTTTTGTTTGTCACTAGAAAACCTTTGGTTTCTAGGGAGGTCGGTTTTGTCTGCAAAATTGACTCTTTCCGCATGACAAAATGGCGACTCCACTGGGGAATCCATGGATTTGATTGATTTCTCTTTTGATTGATACTTTGATTTGAGAAACGTTGATTTGTTTCTGTTTTTGACTTGATGATTGTGGGATTGGGTGAATTTAGTTAATTTGAGTTAGTTTTTATTTTTCATAGTTTTGGGAGAGGTACGCACCCTCTGAGTTAAGCACAGTGCGTACCTGTACGCACTTTTGCTTTGTGCACAAAGCGTGACCGCACCTGTCTAAACAGGCTGCCTACGTACCCTGTCAAAATTTTGAGAAATTTTAAATTTTCTTCTTTTTATCAGTTTAGAATTTGTTTATAGGTTTTAGCCATTGCCCAGACCTGCTTGTTCCTTGTCAAAAACTTTCCTTGGTTAATTTCATTGGCATTCCTACTTTAAGCTTTTATCAATTGGGTGTTTTGAGTCTCTTTTTTGAGAAATTCTTAATCTGATTTCCATTGGTCATTACTTGGAGGTTTGTCTCAGTCTTTTCACAATTTTGCATCTTTTTGCTTTTGTTTTTGCAAAAAAAATTCCCCCTCATTCACCGGGGGGGGTTAAATTGTGTATGATTGTTAATCGCCTTTGAGTGTTTTTATTTTTGATCTTTAGAACTCTCACCCAATTTTCTCGAATTGCACTTGATTGGTTCTTAGATTACATTAGAATCATCTTGTGTTTGAGAATTCTCTTGCATAGATCACATTTCCATAATTAGAATTCTCATTTTCAAAATATGAATGAAAAATGTGCATAGATTACATTTGCATACTTTTCAAGTGAATTATGCATAGATTACAATTGCATAGTTTACATTCTGAAAAATCAATCGTAGATTTAGATCAGTTTTCTTTGATTTGAATTTACACAAAAATAAAAATAAAAAAACTATTTTAGAATTGATTTGCATTAGTTTTTCTTGATGAAATTAGTGCATTAGAGAATTTGTTATATTTTCTCTTAGTGATCAATTTCTTGCATTGTTGGAAGTGAATGGAAACTCTCTCCATACCTTAGTTAGGATTCATCAAATTGAAAAGATTACATTATCATATTTGATTGCATTCAGTTTTGAGTTGGGTCATAACACCATTGGTTTCGTATCCATTTACCCATTTGAGTAATAATATCCTTAATAACATAGCGCTTAATTAAAATCTATCTAGTAATTTTTACATTTTTAGGGCTCTTTCCACCAATCTAGCTTAGGCTAGTGTCTTGGAATAGGTTGTAATTAACTCTCCAAGACAGTAAAAACAAACAAGTATCTTATCTTGCGATAGGATAAATCCAATTGTTACATTTATGCTCTGGGAAAGCTCCTCTTAAAGGAGAAGCACGAGATCGTGTCCGAACCAGTGAGGGGATCAATCCTCCTTCATTGGGAACGACGCCAGATATGCACGTACTACAAACGGTAAACCTTGGATTAACCATTGTCGAGGAGCCTGGGGTCACTTGTCGGTAAACCTTGGATTATTGTCAAGGAGCCGGCAAGGGGATTGAGCTTGTTACTCTGCCCTTGCGTGCGTATCGGATCGTAGACTGTTCCCCCAGGTATATTTGTTGTTGTTGGTGACCTTAGTGACTATTATCTTTAGGATTCTTCCTAAGGTGACAGTGGTAGGAAGATCCCACTGTACCTGGAGCAGACGTCGGCTAGACTCACTTGGATTTTCTGGGGGGTTCTCTTCACTCGAGACGGTTAAGTGGAGGAACTTGTGCCAGTCTATTCATTAAGCAGGTTGCCGGGGTAACTATTCCAACCGCCATTTCTGTACTGAATTCTGTGATGTTGGATTTCATCACCAACTAGTGTTTTCGGTACGGAAAGTTACTGTTTGTGTGTGGTTTGACTCCTAGATTTGATAGTGCGTGTTAATTTGTTGCTTTTACTTTTAGAGACCATAGGTGTGAATTGTGAATTTTAATTGTTAGGTGTGAATTGTTAATTTTAGTTTTAAATTGTTAATAAAATTCACTGAAGTTGAATATAATGGCAACTGTTCCAGAATTTACCAACCTAGGAACCCCTCTTAACGAGGATCCTAGTACTTTTCCTTTCTTTAGAAATGTTGGTCCTCCTTATATGGCTACTTTGTCATTACCTGGATTTACAATAGGTTTACCGATATGGTTATTTTCAACTTCGTTGGCCCCAAATACTCCAATTTTTCCACCTCAACCGAATGCTTCACCTCAACAGAGTTCACCATCTCAACATCACCAACCTTCTGTTGACCCTTTACCTTCTTCGCCTAATTTTTCTTCCTCCATTTCTTCCTCTTCACTTGGTAAAAGCCTTGACGCTAGTAACCAGGTGTCTAAGAAGAAGAAGAAAGGGAAGAAGAAGAAGAAGCAAGATAAGAAAGAAGTCAACCAACCAACCATGCCTGTAAGTGTTAGTTGTGTTAAGGAAACCTCCAACACGTATCGTAAACCCAAATACCCTTGCAGGCTTTGTAAGGGTGACCACTTCCTTGTCAATTGTCCTGGTATTCCAAAGGTCTTGGAAGTATGGTCAGAAAAATCTCATCAACTTTCCATTGATCCATCAACCAGTGATAGTCAGGTTCCTGGGAAAAAGGGTAAAGTTAGGTTTCCTTGTAAGTTATGCAAAGGGAGTCATCAAACTCACATTTGCCCTCACATGGATGAAGCCTCAAAATTGTTGGAAAACCTTACTGTTTCACAGCAAGAATTTCCAACTGGTTACCGTAAACTTTCTCCCAACCTACCGTCAACTAACGGAGTGATTGATCTAATTTCAAGTACAGTCGATCACACTCTTCCATTGGAGAGTGAAACTCATGTCACTCAGGTTGATGATCCATTAGTTGATCAAGTGGTCGATTCAATTTCACATTCGATCGATCCCACTTTCCCTTTAGAGAGTGAACTTCATACCGCTCAGGTTCTTCTTGTTACATCATATTCTTCTATGCCGGGGGGCATTTCACCTGTTTCTACAGAACCCCCTCCAAGTACTGAGGTCTTTTCCTTTGATTGGAATAGACTGACAGAACCTCGTCTTCCTTCCTCCATCCCTTTCCAAATCATTGTCAAGGTTGGTGGTAGGGACATACGCCACACACAGGTAGATGAAGGTGCTTCTGTTAGTATTTTATCCTCAACTGCTTGGAAAGCTTTCGGTTCCCCTCAGCTTGTGCCTATTACGCAGAATCTAAAAGCTTTTAACAGAACCATTAGTGAACCTTTAGGGATCCTTCCTAAGTTTTCTATTACCTTGGAAGGTAAAACTGTCTGTATTGATCTTATGGTAGTTCAAGGTCCCTTGGATTTCAATTTACTCATTGGGCGAGACTATGTTTATGCAATGAAAGCTATCGTATCAACACTCTTTCACGTGATGTCTTTCCCTCACAATGGAAATATTGTGACTGTAGACCAGCTTTCGTTCCCTAGTCTTGTTTCAACTACCGACAATATGACACCCCTAAATGTTCCTGATTCTAAAGTGGTATCTACCCTGCCACGGGTTAATTATGTGGCAACTAGTCCCATGTTTTCAGTTACTGATGTACGTTAGCCTCCCACTGTTTGCTCATCTTCCTTTGATTTAGATCTGGTAAGTGACATGGAAAACTCTATGGGATTACTTGAACGCGATGTTCTTATCCCTTTTGAGTCCCTTGACATGTGTTCCTTCCAGAGAACTATTCTTCCTTCTGATGAAGATCTCTTGGAAGCCATGATCAAGGTGTGTCCATTGACATGTCTTTCTTCCATTTGGAAGCCATGATCAGTGTTACGAGGATAGTTTTTTCCTGTATCAACCTCGCTAAAAAATGAATCAGTTGTTCGAGGAAAGTTCCTTTTACTGTGTCGACCTCGTTAAAAAATGAATCAGTGAGTATGAGGACAGTTCTTTTCCTGTGTCAACCTCGTTAAAAAATGAATCAGTTGCTTGAGGAAAGTTCCTGTTACTGAGTCAACCTCGTTAAAAAATGAATCAAGTCTGAGGATAGTTCCTTGTCTTGTGTCAAGCTCATTAAAAAATGAATCAAGGTTTTTAGAGTATAGTTCCTTGTTAGGTAGATTGTAGAGAATAGTTATGAGCATAGTTCCTTATCTTGTGTCAAGCTCGTTTAAAAAATGAAACAAGGGTTTTGAGGATAGTTCTTTTCCTGTGTCAACCTCACTAAAAAATGAAACAACTCCCACAAGTCTTTCCAAGATCTTGAAAGTAAAGCTTCATTCCATCCACCTCATTGAATGCAATGAAGCTTGGGGGGCATGTACCTTGTTTTGCGTCATTATGATGGGGGCATGTGAACTTATAACATCAAGCTTGCATAAACATGAAACTGAATCCGAGCATAGTTCTTTTCCTGTGTCAATCTCGTTAAAAAATGAAACAAATCCTCCTCTAATTGAGTCAAGAGTTTGACTAGATCTCATAAATGTTAAGTTGTATATTTAGGTTAGTTATTTCAGTTTTTGCATAATTTTCTTACAGTTTTAGGTCGGGTCTTTCAAATGATCTCGTACATGAACCTTCATTCCATCCAGCTTGTACTTAGTTGAATAAAATGAAGCTAGGGGGGCATGCACTCTAGCAGCTATGCTTAGGGGGCATCAAGCACAGTTTTATCTCTATTTCAAGCTTGTGTAAAAATGAAACTATTTTGAAGCATAGTTTTTCTCTGTTTCAATCTTTTGTAAAAATGAAACCTATCTCGAGTCAATTTCAGTTATTTTCAAGACTCGTTAAACTCATGAAAATCCCGAGATAATTTTGCTATCTTTCATTCTCGTAAAACAAATGAAAATGCCGAGTTCTTTCCGTATTTTCCTGCTCGTAAATTAAATTGAAAGTCGGCCATATGAGTACATTTTTATCATTTTTTCGAACTCATTAAAACTTACGAAAAAATGAAAACCATGAGTACATTTTTATCATTTTTTCGAACTCGTTAAAACTTACGAAAAAGTGAAACCTTAGAGTCACCTTTAAGCTCTTTTCTGACTCCTAAAATATGAAAAGATCACTGAGTTTTTTCTTTTTATACTCGTTAAAACGGAACTAAAAAGACGGTCCACTTACAGCTCTTTTCCGACCATAGAAACATGAAAAGATTGCCGGATTTTTGTCGTTTCAAATTTGATATTGGAAATAAAACGACGTATCCTTGATCGCTTTTTACTTTTCAGATCAGAGACACTAATCATGAAAGTACTCCTTGGTCGTAAAGATCAAGCGGTTCTCTCAAGTATTATTTTATACTTTTTCGGGCTTGGGAGACACAAATTTATGAAAAAGGTCAACCCTGGAGTCTTCTTAAGTTTTTCAAACTCTCTAAAATTGAAAAACGCCGAGTTTCTCCTATACTGGACTCGTTAAAATTTCACAGTAAAGGACCTGTTCGATTACAAACAGGAACGGACCACTCCTTCTTAGGGTTTGAATCTAAACTAAGTTGGACTCATCCGAAGGATGAGCTTATAATCAAGCAAATGTTATCCTCCTCAAGCTTGTAAAAAATAAAGAGGTACTTGCTAGAAATGGTGGGGGAAAAGAGAGGAAAATGAGCCTATTTGTTATACTTTGTCTCGGAAAAACCTTATCACCACTCTTGAACACGACACTTTTCATTCACCTGGGTTGGGAAATCCTTTGCCTAATAGTTGATCAAACCACATTGAAAGTCTTCAACCGGTTTCCGGGTATTAACTTTGGGACAATTTTCACCAAACCATCTGTAGTGTCATTATGTGTTCAAGAGGAGTCTTGCAAATAAACCATTCATCTGCAAAATATCTGTCATCCATCTTGACCATCCCTGAGTCAGTCCTTACAGCTACATTTCTTCAACTTGATCTACGATTTCGTGTTGTGGGCTTGCCTGCAACGGATCACTTTCTATCGACATCAGCACATTATCTAGAAAGATGATCTAGGAATCATCAGTACCTTGAAATCTGCATGCCTCAATGGCAGGTTTCTCGCCTTTGACGACAGTTTACATCATTAACTTTCGTTTGAAGGATTCCATGACATGTTCGACAACAACACATATGCTCACATCTCATGGGTTGTACTGGGTACTTTGAGAACCATTGACATCACTGGTGGTCTCTCTCACACTTGTTAACAGTTTACATCATTGACTGGTAATCAAGTGGTTTCTACCATGTTCGACATCAACTCATTTATTCGCATGGATAGAATCGTACTATTTCGGGAAGCAGAAATGAAGACCCTGGATCTAGTTTCCGCCATCCAGGCTGCGAGGAGTTTTGTATTCATTATACAGTAGACTAATTATAAACAGATGGCTGCGTCCATACTGTGTCTACATGTGTCTATGATTATGATGTATTGCGAAATCATTCCTATATCAGAGCAGTAGTTAGTTTGTTAGTTAAGTTTTTGATCTGAGTATGGGAATGCCTACCTCAGCGATGATATGATCTCATATATGCATTTTGTGTTGAATATTTGCAGGTTCCGACTGGGCTCTCCACAAGAAAATCCTCGAAATGATAAAGTGCTTCACCCTTCCTAGATGATATAAAACCCTGATCTACTATAGACCTCGCACTTTAGGGGGCAATCTATTACACTAAAATTTGTCACCATGACTATTTGCAGTCAGTATGGCTCCATAAATAACCATACTGTCCTCCTTGGCAAGTCTTATACCTCTTCTCCTCATGTCAAACTCCAAAAAAGAGAGAAAGCCTTTAAAAATCAATATAATTCTGGTTCTGCACTTTCTCTTACTCTTACATGCGGGCCCGCACCTTAAGTACATAATACCTGCGTACTTGTACGCTCTGTCTGTAAAGGGGTGGGTGCGTACCCCTGTAAAAGTCAAAAGGCGCAAGTTTTACTTCAAAAAAACTTACTTGCGGTCGATTCTAGAGCATTCTAGAAGATGGTTTGACGTGGATTGAGCACCTCCAGATGGTTCATGCATCCCAATGAAAGAGGAACTTATCCCATGAAGAGGGGAGATATCCCTTTGAAAGAGGGGCTTATCCCATTGATGGTGGACGTGTTTAACTTCCTCCAAAGCATTATAAATACAGGCATTGGGCCAGAGGCAAGGGAGGTTGAAAGCTGAACATTCCTAAGGGTAGATGCTGCTGAAATTAGGACTCCCTTATAGAGCTTGAGAGGAGAGATTTCAATCCTTTCTTAGCTTCATTTGGAAGTGGGTGAGCTGATCAAAGTAAAGGAGAACTCTTGCTGGACCCTGGGAGGGACCTGTACAACACCAAGGCACTGGTTGTAATGGTTTCTTTTGTTTCCAATTAATACAATTAAGTTCATTTTTCTCAACAAGTTGTTATATATAATTTGTTTCATAAACTCCTTGGTCTTTATGATGAATATGTTTTATTATATGAGTTATTCAGGTGCTATGTAATCGTTTGCTTTTTAGTGAATGCAGGTTTCAAGGAGAAGGAGCTCATCTGGATCGAAGAGGCTTAGCTGCTACAAACAAGCGTTGGACTAAAGGTAAGTAAACACCTGGTTGCTTTTATTTTCAATGCATATTTAGGGAAAGATAGTGCTTGATTGTTTTGTTTGTCACTAGAAAACCTTTGGTTTCTAGGGAGGTCGGTTTTGTCCGCAAAATTGACTCTTTCCGCATGACAACAGAAGACGAAACTGTACTAGAACTCCATACCAAAGGGATCACATAAAAATAACTGTAATTCTTATTAATCTCCTGCCAAACTGCTTACAAAGGTGTACAATCAAGCTTTGAGTATCCACAGTGAGTCCAACCAGTAAAATGACTAAGAAACTACATGATATAGGCCTCAAAATAACTAATCCTAGCCTTAGGGGTCAAATCTATGAGAGGAGGAGCAGTTTCACAAAAGAATGAACTGATAGCTAAAGACTAGGGTGGTCAAACTGACTCATCCCTAATATGAAGCAAACTAATTCATTACATGCCACTTAGGCCATTCATCTGATGTATCTACCCTAGGTAACAAAAACACACATTAATTACATCATCATTATGAATTACATCAGTGAAAAATCAAAATCCCACAGGTGAAAAGTATTTTCTGAGAGAAACTTTGAAAAAGTTGGCTGCCTATCAAATGTGCAGTGCCAGTGTCAAATGCACAGCGCCTGAAAGAAGTGCGCAACACCATTTCAGGGTGACTTTTGACTGCCTTCCTAGTGACAAAATCTAGCTCAGGATATCTCATTGGAAAGCTTATCCTGTCTAGTTTCTAAAAATTCCCCTAGTTTCCAAATTGAGCTTGATTTTCCCCTCCAAAACTGCAATCTCCCAAGACTACTCAAATGCGCAGCTCCTGGCTCAGAAAATAGGTAGAAACATGATTTTTAGGTGGTTTTTTTGCCTTTTCTACTTAGTAGTTTTGACTCTAAAATCTGGAAACATGGTTTTCTTGAGTGTAAATTGTCTTCTAAATCTAATGGTGGTGGCCATTCCTCCAAAATATGCCCCAAAAAAGTGTGCAGAAAACAAGAAATGCTAAAAGCAAAAAACTAAGCTTAGGGTCTTCAAAAAATGGTTGACATAGCTGATGTTAAAGGTGAATAAGCATGGAGCGAAGCCTCCACCAATAGGTCAAGTTTTTCTTCTCCTTCTGATGAGTTAAGGCCTTAATTTTTGCATGAGCCCTTTTGATCTTGGCTCTAGAAATTTTGCTTCCCATGGCATATTATTTAGCCATTCTTCTTTGAACCTCCGTATCTCTATTTGCTTTAGCTAACAGGTCCTCAACATGAGTGTTAGCCCTCTAAAGCCAATATTCCCGGTTCTCATTCACCATTATGACAAATTGTTCATTTATGGTGAGTTGGTTGGTAAGTTGAGCTTCTTTTTCTCTTTCAAGCTCCAAATCTCAGTTTATGCCTCTAGTCCCAGGCCTCCTCCTAGGCATTTTTTCCTCCATGGTCTCATCGTAGTCACCATGGGCTTCCTCAAGTTGGATTTTAGTCTTTTCAGCTTCCCTTTTAGCTTTAATGAGCTAAAATTCCATAATCTCATGCTTGGTCTCCATTTGCCTATTTTCCTATTCATAATAAGATATGATGTATTTTTCTCTTTGTAGTTTCACCTGCAACTCACCTATCAATGCTTCTTTCTCTTTGAGGATCATTTTGGTGTTTTCCTTTTCATCTTCCTTATCTAAGTCCACTAAGTCAAAATATTTCTCAATTTCATGGGGGTCTTCTTCTTGTTTTTTCATTTCTGTTTCAACCATTTTTTCTTTTCCTTTTTGTGCCTACTTTGCTGATGAAGATAGCAAGGCCCCTCCCACAATCTGTGGGGCAAACACTTGCCTATTTCCTCTCTGATAGGTGTGCACCACAGTACCTAAATTAGTCCCTCCGGGCTTGCTGCTTTGACCTTGATCACTTTGTTCTTTGTCACTGTCCTCTTTCCTATTAGATGAAAGAATAGGTCCATGGAATGGTGATAATGGGGGTGACGATTTGACTGATGAATAGTGCATGGGATGAGATGGAGGAATGGAGGTTGGTGGATGAGATGATGATGGAATGTCTTGAACATTTTGATTGGAAACTTGAGTGAAAATGGGGTTAGCTATAAATGTACTCCATGAAATGTTAAGTTCTTTAAGGTGATAAAGAACTATGATCTTTATGAGGGAATGGTGAAATAAGCTTTTCATTTCATCTTTGTATTCTCTTTTTGGGCAATGTAAGCCATCTTCTCAACACTCCTAAAAAGGTAGTAGGGTATATTGAGCATTTTAACCCTAGCGAAATGCATAAGTAATTGGATGTGGTAAGAATACACCCTAGAGAACCTACCCTCACATGAAAAATACTTCATTATAATCCTCATCATAGGTGCATTTCTGTCAAGGAGGTATGAGAAAGGGAAATAGCCTTTTCTTTCACTTCAGTACCTAGGTTTGATGTATGGTTCATAAAAATGTGCTTCTATTTCACCCTGCTTGAACCATTTTTCCCCAACTTCTGGAATCTCAGTGGCAGCTGATATGATGGCAGCAGACAATGTGAAGGTTATTCCTGCAAGAGTGACTTGGTTATCTTGAATTTTAGTTATGAAAAGCCTAGTCAACTCAGGGTGGTACTGGACTACTTGGACCTGCTCACAAAACTCGAAACACCCTAACCATTTGAAGGATGTCACTATCATAGGAGAAGCTAAGAGCTCTTTGAGATCTTTGGGCTAAAACCTATGGATTTTCCCTCCTTTATGTGGCCTTCTCTGATTTATGTTTCCCTCTCTATTTTATCCCTCTTCTTCACTGTGTGGCCTATATCCTTCATCAGCCACGGTGTCTTTGTTATGAAACCCTAATTAAATGGTAGTGGAATGCAAGTGTTTAGGAAGGAAAAAAAAGGGAAAGGTAGATGGGATTCTGATGGGTGTAGGGATAGAGGTCTCTGAAAGGGGATATAGGGTATTAATTAGGTATTTTTGGAAAATGGGAAGCTTGTTTGCAAAAATTAGGGTTTAGGAGAAAAACTAGGGTTTGAATGTGAGACTAACACCAATCTTGATTTCATTCTTTAGGCATTGAGGAAATAACTTTGAGGAGAGGTAAAATGATGTTTTGAAAAGGATAATTACTTTTTTTAAGGCTGAGGAGGTATTGGGAACACTGAAGAATGAATATGGACAAAACTAGTTGAACGTGCAATGCCCAGAGGAAGTGTGTAGTGCTTATGTGGAGTGCGCAGCGCATGAAGGGAGTGTGTAGTGCCTAAAGGGAGTGTGTAGCGCCAAGAGGAAATGGGTAGTGCGTCCACTATTTCTGATGATTTGTGTTAAAAACCCTGCTGGTGTTTGCTCAATGCAGGGTAAAAGGGAAATAAAGAAGATATGAAGGCAAGAAGATATTTATACACCCTTGAATTTAATCTTTAGCTCCTCAAACCCCCTCTGCTAATGTTTTTTTTTGTCACTTTCACCTTTAAACTCTACTTTAATGCCTTTTCTTCTTTGTGTCTTTGCAGGTGGATAAATGCTCAATTTGACTTGAATTTCGTAGTGTTTGTTTGTCTTGCAGCAAGGAGAAATGGTCCAGCGCAACTGAGATCCATTGTTACATATAGGAACTTAAAATTACATATGAAATACAAATAAACTTAAAATATTCTATTTACAACTCAAAAACATGTTTTTGGAGGTGAAAATTACATTAGGTTAAAAAATAATAACTCAGTAGCTTATGACTTACAAATCATCATGCTTGTTTTATCAATTATCCTCATACTCTTGCTAACCTTTATTTACGTTTTAACATCAAACTTTTGACCTTGGTGGTGAAACCCTAAGACCTAATGAAATCATGTCTATAGATTGATTATGAAACCATAACCGAAGACACTCTGAAGAAGGGTCAGCAAGTATACTCTATGAGGTAAAAATTTAGATTTTCTGAAGAGAAAACAACCATCAGTGGATCAGTATAACATGACCTAATGGAATGATGAAAAATTTTCAGTATGGGACCCCTAAAATGAAAATGGAAAGAGTGAATTTTAATCCCTAATGGAAGTATACAGATACTGACACTAACATTGGCCATATTAGGGATGGCAGCTCCTTGGAGGTGTCAAGAAAACTATAGACCAAGTGTCTCATCCATTGGGAAATGCAGTCAAAACCAAAAAAAAAGTGAAAAATGACTCAATATAACTATGCACTGACTCTCAACCAAACTGACTCAAAACTAACTTGAAATTCACTGAAAAAATGACTCAAGACTTAATTAGTTGAAACAAGTACTTACAAAACTTATTAATGGCAATAGGCCATCGAGATTTGAGGGCTTCAAATGGTGATGAAAACCACCTGCCTACTGAAAAAATATGTATAATCATGTGAAGTGAACCTTCCAATGTAACCAATCCAGCAGATGGCTACTCACTGAAATTCTGCTCACTTTCCTCAAGCAAGCAGAACGATGTACATGTAGGCAACTCACTAGGACAACTGAAACCAAGGCTTATGCTAATCAACTAGACAGCATTCATCTTCTCTAATGCTTGTAAAATAATGCTAAAGGGATCTTGAAAATCCTGAAGCACTGGCTTGTCTTGAGATCCAATAACAAAAATACAAGTTCTCCCTTCATTCTGATCTAAAAGAATATTTGGTTGTTGATTGATAGGAAGGCATAGAGAAGTATAAGCTTCTGCTATCTGAGTGTTGGCTATAAATTCCTCGAGCATGAGAAATTTTGACTCAATTTCTAGCATACTATCTCTCTCTAGCTCATACTCCTCAATTTCATAGTCTAAGTCATTCTTAAACAGAAAACATTCTTAAAAATTATCAAACTTGACAGCCCTCTCATCTTCATGAAAGAAAACAATATCTATTCGCTAAACTATAAATTTAATATCAAGATTGTCCTCATGTTCAAAAGTGGAAGAAGCTTCACTAACACCTTCTTGATGATGTGAACACTGTAGACCTACATTATCTTGGGCTGTAACATGACCTTTCAAGAGTTGATCTATCTCATTTTCAAACAGAGGAGATAGTACCTTTTATTTTCTTTTGCTAAAACAATAATTGTATTCTTGAAATAACAATTAAAAACATGAAATATGAGAAGAAAAATCTGAATGAAAGTCCTCAATTCCCTGGCCTTCTAAAATTTGAATATATTGTTGGTCATCTTCATATGACATGGTAACTATATTGTCATGTTTCTTATCGCACTCATCAGTCATACGAGGGAAAACTTCAGATAGTTCTTGAAACTCAAAACTGACACTTCTATCATTTACCACTGAGTTATTGAAAGAAGATTTTTCACTTACTTGAACAAAGATCTCATCTTGTTTTTCATAAAATGACTAGATTACCTCCTCGTGAAGGCTTTGTTCTAATGAAATGAAAACACTTGGGTCAATAACTTTGTTTTCTTCATTCCAGGTGATCTCAACAACAGAGCTCTCCTTCATGGGATTCAAAACAAGGTACTCTTCATCATCATGATCTGAATCTAGATCTAAAATAGCCAACTTGACTTTATCACAATCTGATTGGAACATGATTTTCCTGCGTACTATCTTCTGCTATGAGAAGATCTAAAATAAGACCTTGTCTTTCATCATTTTCAATTGTACTAAGATCTTGAACCTGCTGCAAATTTTCCTGAGCATTTTGATAACTATCCTTTAAGCTCTGTTTCATACCAAGATTGAACTTCACCTTCCAGAGTGTCCATGAATATCTTCATCAAGCAGTCTTCAAGAAAATCAACCTTCAACTTGCGAGTATACATGTGAAATCTAACCAGATGTAAAGCAGCATCATTCCTATCCTCATCTCTAAACATAGGCAAATTCCTTTGCAATCTACCTTAGGAATTTTATTTGGGAAACCAGGAATATGATCTTGGCTCATGGGAGCATACCTTCGAGCAAGCGAATCCATTTTGATAACAATGAATTCACCAAGAAATTCTTCAGGCTGCTAGTTCTTGAAGAGTGGAGTTGCCATAAAAATTTTGAACCTTGGTATTTTTCGACACTAGAGTCGCCATGTGAATGATTTCAACCTTTGCATGCATCTGACTATTGTTCACCATCAACAATAAGATCTGAAATTGATACATTTTGTTGAGGAACATAAAACAACATTCCCTACTATGGTTTCCACTATGTTATCACCTAGATTGACCTCACGCTGAAGGAAGGCAATGCCAATGTAACCACAAACCAAGCTTAGCTAAGTAGCTAGCCCTACTAGGCCGGGAGAGGGCTCTCTCTATAAGGATCTCAGTCAAGATGACTGGATCAGGTAAAGGATTTTAGGCTAGGTATAGTAGCACAAAAGTTTTGATTGAATTTTGTAGGGTTTTTTTGGATCAAGAGGAGTTGGGCAGTTTAGGTTTGGGAAATTAAGTCAGAAATGCAGGGTGTTTTATGGGGATGAATGTAAACTTTGAAACGGAACTTATACTGTTACCCGTTTTGTAGAGATAGCAAAAAAGTGACCCGATTTTGAAAAGGGGTGATGCAGAACACACATGTTTTTTTAAAGCATAGTTTTTGGCACTTTATTTTTTTTATGTACATTGCGTTTTAGAATGGTAGTGATTTTCATGCTGATTTAAAAAAGTGGTTATTCTGCATTAGACCCTTTTTTTAAAAGACCTATTTTTTGACTTTAAATTTTCTAATGTATGAAATGTAAATAATTATTTTGTAAATTTAATAATATTGGAAGTGGTCTTCTTCTTCATATTTTCTTGTTCTTATTTTTATTTTTATTTTTTTCGTAGTGATGTTTTTATTGATTTGCATATTTAAAGAAGAAGGTCGATATTTTGCATTTTTGATATTCTACATACATCGTTAATTAAATTTTCAATCCACATGAAATAATTATCTCTAAAAAGAAAATAAATATATATATATAAAAAAGACAAAAATAAAATATAAAAAATGTTAAAAAAAAATTATCTCATAAACCGTAAAAGAATTTGGAGAAATAAGAAATAAAAATAAAAACATTAGCAAAAACTAGGGAAAAAAAAATTAAAAACAAATTAGTTTAAAAAAAAAAAAAAAATTAGAAAATTAACGAAAAAGTTTAATAAAACTAGTAAAATTAATATTAAAAAAACAAAATGTTAAAAAAAATTATCTCACAAACCATAAAAGAATTTGGAAAAAAAACAAAATTAAACTATATATATATATATATATATATATATATATATATATATATATATATATATATATATATATATATATATAAGTAAGTAAAAAGAGAGAAATTAAAAAAAAAACATTAGCAAAATCTGGAAAAAATATTAAAAACAATGTAGTTTAAAAAAAAAAAAAAAATTAAAGAAAAGAATTAAAAAACTGGAAAAATTAATATTAAAAAACAAACAAAAATAAATTTAAATTAAAAAAAAAAAAAAAAAAATAAATAAAAAAATAAAAAAAATTATTTTTTATTAAACATACATATTTTATTTTAAAAAAGAAAAATTAAATTTATTTTTTTAACAATTTTTTTTTTATTAAAAAAAAATTATAATTTTTTTTAAACAATTTTTATTATAATTTTTTTTAATTTAAAAATACAAATTATTAAACCTACATTTTATATTAAAAAAATAAAAAAAGTTTAAATTTACATTTTTTTTTAAACAATCTTTTTTTTATTAAAAAAATTATAATTTTTTTTTAAACAATTTTTTTAATTTACTTATTTAAAAATACAAATCATAAAAAATATTTTAATTTTTTTAAAACAAATTTACCTTTTTAATTTAAAATTTAAAAAAAAAAAATTTGTTGGCCCTCTGCCCAAATTAAACAATTTTAATTTTTAATTATAAATACGTTCATTAAAAATGTTTTATTAAATATTTATTAATAATTAAAAAAAAAAATTATTAAACAATTTTTTTAATTTTGTTTTTATAAAATAAATAAATAAATTTTGGCCCACGGCTGCGCCACCACCCAGCGGCAGGCAGGAATCACCCAACGGCCCGCCCGCCGCTCGGTGGTGGCATAGCCGTGGGCCGAATTTTTTTTTTTAATAAAAACAAAATTAAAAAAAAAAAAATTAAAATTGTTTAATAATTTTTTTAAATTATTAAATATGCTTATTAAATATTTAATTATAAATATGTTTATTAAAAATTATTGAATTCATTTTGTTTATTAAATATGTTTAATAAATTTTATTAAAATAGTTTAATAAAAAAAAAATTCAAATAAAAAAAACAAAATTTCGTTTAAAAAAAAATTATATTTAAAATTTATTTTTTGGTTTGTTTTTAAAATGTTTTCAACTTTTTTTTTTCAATTGGAAAAGCAAATAGCAGTTTACGGGAAAGGCGGAATCGGTAAATCAACAACTAGTTGTAATATCTCAGTCGCTTTAGCGAGACGTGGTCAAAAAGTGTTACAGATTGGGTGTGATCCCAAACACGATAGATATATTTTTAAATTTTTGATATTTTTTTAGTTATCTTTTTTAATATAATTTGAGCTTTTTTTTGTCTTTTTAGTCTTTTCTAAAGGTTTTTAATAATCATTTTACTAGTTTTTAATTTAATTTTTTTGTTAATTTTCTATTTTTGTTTAAGCTAGTTTGTTTTTAATTTTTATGTTTTTTTCCTAGTTTTTGTTAATGATTTTTTTAATCTTTCTATTTTTACTTACTTAATTTTATATATATATAAATTTTTGAATTTTGTTTTTTTTTTTTTTTTTTTAAATCTAGTTTGTTTTTAATTTTCAATTTTTTTTTAGTTTTTTGTTAATGTTTTTTTAATTTTTCTATTTTTACCTACTTAATTTTATAGTTTTTTTTAATGTGTTTTTTCTTTTCTCAAATTTTTTTATGGTTTACATATTTGTTTTTTGTTGTTGTTGTTGTTGTTTTTTCTTTTTTAAATATGTTTTTTTTTACTATTTATTTGTTTATAATTTGTAATTTTTTTCTAGTTTTTAATTCTTATTTGTTTATTTTTATTTTAATTTTTGTTTTTAGTATATATTTTTATTTATGTTTTGTTAATTTTTTTCTACTTTTTTTTTGTTTTGTGTTTTTTCATTGTTTTAATTTTTTTTTTATGTTTTCATTATTTTTTTGAAATTTTAATGTTTTTCGAGGTCATGATAAAATATTTTACGCTATTATTTCGAAATGTTAAAATTTTATCCTTGAAAAAAAATTTGTTATCCGAGCATCAATACTTTTCGTTTTGAGGGTGTTTTTTGCACAAAATTTACCATTGAAAAAAAATGTTATTCGAACATCAATACTTCGTTTTGAGGGTGTTTTTTGGACAATTTTTGCACAAAAAATTGGTTTTCACCGCCATTTTTAAAACATGTTGAAAATTTACCCTAGAAAAAAAGGTGTTATTCCAGCATCAACACTTTTTGTTTTTAGCACTGTTTTTGATGTTTTTTCGAGGTTTTTTTTGCCATAGTTCCTGTTTTGAGTTTATAGTTCTCGTTTCAAAGTTTACATTGTTGGAGAAAGGTAGGCACAAGCTTTAGCACTCTTGGGATTGATGGGGTGAGATGTTTTAGACTAGTGGGAAGCTAAGAAGGGCACGTGACAGTCATGGATCCTTCTTGGACTGCAGAAAAAATGAAATGGTGAATGGTTTCCCAAGGCAGAGTGCTGATGTGATGGATTCTACCTATCAAACTTGAACATTCAACTAAAAGCAATGAAATGATTGATGGCATACATAAAACATAAAAACATATAATCACAAAAGAAGAAACTTTACTAGATCTCCATACCATAGGGATCCCATAAAAATAGATACAATTCTTATTAATCTCCTGCCAAACTTCTTACAAAAGTGTACAATCAAGCTCTGAGCATTCACACTGAGTCCAACCAGTAGAATGACTGAGAAAATACATGATATAGGCCTCAAAACAACTAATCCTAGCCTTAGGGGTCGAATCCATGAGAGAAGGAGCAGTTGCACAAAAGACTGAACTGATAGCTAAAGACTAGGGTGGTCAAACTGACTCATCCCTAATATGAAGCAAACTAATTCATTACATGCCACTTAGGCCATTCATCTGATGTATCTACCCTAGATAACAAAAACACACTTTAATTACATCATCATTATGTATTACATTAGTAAAAATTCAAAATCCCGCAGGTGAAAATCTTTTTCTGAAAGAAACAGTGAAAAATTTCACTGCCTATCAAATGTGCAATGCTAGTGTCAAACGCGCAACACCTGAAAGAAGTGCATAGCAGCATCTTCAGGGTGAGTTCTGACTTCCTTCCTGGTGTCCAAATCTAGCTCAGGATAGCTCATTGGAAAGTTTATCCTATCTAGTTTCCAAAAATGTCTCTAGTTTCCAAATTGAGCTTGATTTTCCCCTCAAAAATGGAAAACTCCCAATACTACTCAAATGCGCAACGCCTAGCTTAGAAAATAGGTAGAAACATGATTTTTAGGTGGTTTTTTGCCTTTTCCACCTAGTAGTTTTGACTTTGAAATCTAGAAACATGGTTTTATTGAGTGTAACTTGTCTTTTGACTTCAATGGTGGTGGCCATTCCTCCAAAAGATTCCCCAAAAAAGTGTGCAATGCCTAGGCAAGGGACTAATACAAAAATTACCTAAAGAAAATAGGAAATGCTAAAAGCAAAAGACTAAGCTTCGGGTCTTCAAAAATGGTTGACATAGCTGAAGTTGAAGGTGACTAATCATGGAGTGAAGCCTCCACCAATAGGTCAAGCTTGTCCTTCTCCTTTTGGTGAGTTAAGGCCTCAAGTTTTGCATGAGCCCTTTCGAGCTTGGCTCTAGCAATTTTGTTTCTCATGGAATAGTATTTGGCCATTCTTCTCTAAACCTCTATATCTCTATTAGCTTAAGCTAACAGGTCCTCAAGATGAGTGTTAGCCCTATCAGGCCAATATTCCCAGTTCTCATTCACCATTATGCCAAATTGTTCATTTAAGGTGAGTTGGTTGGCAAGTTGAGCTTCTTTTTCTCTTTCAAGCTCCAAAGCTCACTTTAGGCCTCTAGTCCTAGGCCTCCTCCTGGGAATTTTTTCCTCCATGGGCTCACGATATTCACCATAGGCTTCCTCAAGTTGGATTTTAGTCTTTTTAGCTTCCCTTTTAGCTTTGATGAGCTGAAATTCCATAAGCTCATGCTTCGTCTCCATTTGCCTATTTTCTTGTGCATAATAAGATATGATGTATTTTTCTCTTTGTAGTTTCACCTACAACTCACCTATCTATGCTTCTTGCTCTTTGAGGATCATTTTGGTGTTTTTCTTTTCATATTCCTCATCTAAATCCACTAAGTCAAAATCTTGCTCAGTTTCATGGGGGTCTTCTTCCTGTTTTTGCATTTCTATTTCAACCATTTTTTCCTTTCCTTTCTGTACTTGTTTTGCTGATGAAGAGAGCAAGGTCCCTCCCACAATCTGTGGGGAAAAAACTTGCCTATTTCCTCTCTGATAGGTGTGCACCATAATACCTAAATTAGTCCCTCCAGGCTTGCTTCTTTGACCCTGATCACTTTGTTCTTTGTCATTGTCCTCTTTCATTTCAGATGAAAGAATAGGTCCATGGAATGGTGATAATAGGGGTGATGGTGTGACTGATGAATAATGCATGGGTAGAGATGGAGGAATGGAGGTTGGTGGATTAGATGATGATGGAATGTCTTGAACATTTTGAGTGGAAACTTGAGTGAAAATGGGGTTAGTTATAAATGTACTCCATGCAATGTTAAGTTCTTTAAGGTGATAAAGAACTATGATCTTTATGAGGGAATGGCGAAATAAGCTTTTCATTTGATCTTTGTATTCTCTTTTTGGGTAATGTAAGCCATCTTCTCAACACTCCTAAAACGGTAGTAGGGTATATTGAGCATTCTAACCCTAGTGAAATGCATAAGTAACAGGATGTGGTAAGAATAGACCCTAGAGAACCTACCCTCACATGAAAAATACTTCATTCTAATCCTCATCATAGGTGCATATCTGTCAAGGAGGTATGAGAAAGGGAAATAGCCTTTTCTTTCACTTCTCTACCTAGGTTTGACGTATGGTTCATAAAAATGTGCTTCTATTTCACCCTAGTTGAACCATTTTTCCCCAACGTATGGAATCCTGGTGGAAACTAATATGATGGCAGCAGAAAATGTGAAGATTATGCCTGCAAGAGTGACTTAATTATCTTGAATTTTAGTTATGAAAAGCCTAGTCAACTCAGGGTGGTACTGGAATACTTGAACCTACTCACAAAACGCAAAACACCCTAACCACTTGAAGGATGTCACTGTCATAGGAGAAGCTAAGAGATCTTTGAGATCTGTGGGCTCAAACCTGTGGATTTTCCCTCCTTTATGTGGCCTTCTCGACTCTATGTTTCCCTCTCTGTCTGATCCCTCTTCTTCACTATGTTGCCTATATCCTTCATCAGACATGGTGTCTTTGTTATGAAACCCTAAGTAAATGGTAGGGGAATGCAAGTGTTTAGGAAGGAAAAAAGAAAAGGTAAAGGTAGATGGGAGTCTAATGGGTGTAAGAATAGAGGTCTGTAAAAGGGGATATAGGGTATTGATTAGGTATTTTTGGGAAATGGAAAGCTTGTTTGCAAAAATTATGGTTTATGAGAAAAACAAGGGTTTTGAATGTGAGACACCAATCTTGATTTCATTCTTCACACATTAAGGAAATAAATTTGAGGAGAGGAAAAATGATATTTTGAAAAGGATACTTACTTTTTTAAGGCTAAGGAGGTATTAGGAATGTTGAAGAATGAATATGGGCAAAACTAGCCGAACGTGCAATGCCCAGAGGAAGTGCGTAGCACTTCTGCGAAGTGTGCAGCGCGTGAAGGGAGTGAACAGCGCCAAGAGGAAACGCGCAGCACCTCCACTGTTTCTGCTGATTTGTGTAAAAAACATTGCTGGGGTTTTCTCAATGTGGGGTAAAAGGGAAATAAAGAAGATATGAAGGCAAGAAGATATTTATACACCCTTGAATTTAATCCTTAGTTCCTCAAACCCCCTCTGCTAATGTTTTTTTTTGTCACTTTCACCTTTAAACTTTGCTTTAATGCCTTTTCTTCTTGGTGTCTTTGTAGGTGGATAAATGCTCAATTTGACTTGAATTTTGCAGTGTTTGTTTGTCTTGCAGCAAGGAGAAATGCTCCAATGAAGTTGAGATCTATTATTACATACAGGAACTTAAAACTACATATGAAATATAAATAAAATTACATTAGGTTAAAAAATAATAACTCAGTAGCTTATGACTTACAAATCATCATGCATGTTTTATCAGTCATCCTCATACCCTTGCTTACCTTTATTTACCTTTTAAAATCAAACTTTTGACCTTGGTGGTGAAACCCTAAGACCTAATGAAATCATGACTGTAGATTGATTATGAAACCATCACTAAAGACAATCTGAAGAAGGGTCAGCAAGTATACTCTATGAGGGAAAAATTTAGATTTTTCTGAAGAGAAAACAACCATCAGTGGATCATTATATCATGACCTAATGGAATGATGCAAAATTTTCAGTATGAGACCCTTAAAATGAAAATGGAAAGAGTGAATTTTGATCCCTAATGGAAGTATGCAGATATTGACACTAACATTGGCCTTATTGGGGATGGAAGCTCCTTGGAGGTGTCAAGAACACCGTATAACAAGTGCCTCATCCATTGGGCAATGCGGTCAAAACCAAAAAAAAAGTGAAAAATGACTTAATACAACTGAACACTAACTCTCAACCAAACTGACTTGAAATTGATTGAAAAAATGACTCAAGACTTACTTAATTGAAACATACTTACAAAACTTATTAATGGCAGCAGACCATCGAGATTTGAGGGCTTCAAATGGTGATGAAAACCACCTACCTACTGAATAAATATGTACAATCAAGTGAAGTGAACCTTCCAATGTAACCAATCCAGTAGATGGCTACTCATTGAAATTCTGCTCTCACTTTCCTCAAGCAGGCAAAACGATGTACATGTAGGCAACTCACTAGAACAACTAAAACCAAGGCTTATGCTAATGAACCAGGCAACATTCATATTCTCTATTACTTGTAAAAGAATGTTGAAGGGATCTTGAAAATCCTAAAGCACGAGCTTGTCTTGAGATCAAACAACAAAAATACAAGTACTCCTTTCATTCTGATCTGAAAGAACAGTTGGTTGCTGATTGATAGGAAGGCATAGAGAAGTATAAGCTTTTGTTATCTCAGTGTTCGTTGTAAATTCCTCAAGCAAGAGAAATTCTGACTCGATTTCTGGTATATTGTCTCTCTTAGGCTCATACTCCTTAATTTCATAGTCTAAGTCATTCTTAAACAGAAACCATTCTTCAAAATTATCAAACTTGACATCCCTATCATCTTCATGAAAAAAAACAATATCTATTCGTTGATTTATAAATCTAATTCAAGACTATCCTCATTATCAAAAGTGTCAAAAGCTTCACTAACACCTTCTTGACGATGTGAACATAGCAAACTTGCATTAGCTTGGGTTGTAACATGAACTTTCAGGAGTTGATCTATCTCATCTTCAAACACACGAGATAGTACCTTTTGTTTTCTTTTGCTAAAACAATAATTGTCTTCTTAAAATAACAATTCAAAACATGAAATATGAGAAGAAAAATCTGAATGACAGTCCTCAATTCCTTGATCTTCTGAAATTTGAATACATTGTTGGTCATCTTCATATGACATGGTAACTAGATTGTCATGTTTCTTATTGCACTCAACAGTCATACGAGGGAAAACTTCAGATAGTTCTTGAAACTCAAAACTGACACTTCTATCATTTACCACTGAGTTATCCAAAGAAGATTTTTCACTTACTTGAACAAAGATCTCGTCTTGTTTTTCATAAAATGACTAGTTTACCTCCTCGTGAAGGCTTTGTTCTAATGAAATGAAAACACTTGGGTCAATAAATTTGTTTTCTTCATTCTAGGTGATCTCAACAACAGAGCTCTCCTTCATGGGATTCATAACAAGGTACTCTTCATCATCACGATCTGAATCTAGATCTGAAATAGCCAACTTGACTTTATCACAATCTGATTGGAACATGATTTTCCTGCATACTTTCTTCTGCTATGAGTAGATCTGAAATAAGACCTTGTCTTTCATCATTTTCAATTGTACTAAGATCTTGAACCTGCTACAAATTTTCCTGAGCACCTTGATAAGTATCCTCTAAGCTCTCTTTATGCTGCTGAAATGGATTTTCATACAGGGCTTCCATGATCTCATCATCCATGAAGTCATCATCTTCATAAACTTTCTCAAGATTTTCAATAAAACTATAAACATGTTAACAATAGTTCTGAACTAATATTAAGGATGGACAATATTCTTTATACCTTTCAAAGAACATGGTATGAAAATCCTTTAAACAGTAAATACAAGCAGGCGGCAAACTATCATACCAAGATTGAGCTTCACCTTGTAGAGTGGCCATGAATATCTTCATCAAGCAGTCTTCATGAAAATCAACCTTCAACTTGTGAGTATGCATCTGAAATCTAACCAAATGTAAAGCAACATCATTCCTACCATCATCTCTAAACATAGGCAAATTCCTTTGCCAATCTACCTTAGGAATTTTATTTGGGAAACCTGGAATATGCTCTCGGCACATGGGAGCATACCTTCGAGCAAGCGAATCCATTTTTATAACAATGAATTCACCAAGAAATTCTTCAGGCTATTGGTTCTTGAAGAGTGGAGTTGCCATAAAAATTCTAAATCTTAGAATTTTTCGACACTAGAGTCGCCAAGTGAATGATTTCAGCCTTCGCATGCATCTGACTGTTGTTCACCATCAACAATTAGATCTGAACTTGATACATTTTGCTGAGTAACATAAAACTACGTTCCCCAGTATGGTCGCCACTATGTTATCACCTATATTGACCTCAGGTTTAAGGGAGGTAATGCCAGGGTAACCACAAACCAAGCTTAGCCAAGTGGCTAGCGCTACTAAGCCGGGAGAGGGCTCTCTCCGTAAGTATCTCAATCAAGATGAATGGATCAGGTAAAAGATATTAGGCTAGGTATAGTAGCACAAAACTTTTTATTGGATTTTGTAGGGGTTTTATAGGATCAGGAGGAGCTGGGTAGTTTAGGTCTGGGAAATTACGTCAGAAATGCAGGGTGTTCTATGGGGAAAGGTAGGCATAGGGCTTAGCACTCTTGGGCTTGATGGGGTGATATGTTTTAGACTGGTGAGAAGCTAAGAAGGGCATGTGAAAATCATGGATCCTTCTTGGACTACAGAAGACATGAAATGGTGAATGGTTTCCCAAGGTAGAGCACTGATGCAATGGATTCTACCTATCAAACTTGAAAACATTCAACTAGAAGCAATGAATTTATTGATGGCATACATAAAACATGAAAACATATAATCACATAAGAAGAAATTGTACTAGAACTCCATACCACAGGGATCCCATAAAAATAGTTGCAATTCTTATTAATCTCTTGCCAAACTGCTTACAAAGGTGTACAATAAAGCTTTAAGCATCCACACTAAGTCCAACCAATAAAATGACTGACAAACTATATGATATAGGCCTCAATGCAACTAATCCTAGCCTCAGGGGTTGAATCCATGAGAGGAGGTGTAGTTGTACAAAAGACTGAACTGATAGCTAAAGACTAGGGTGGTCAAACTGACTCATCCCTAATATGAAGAAAACTAATTCATTACATGCCACTTAGGCCATTCATCTGATGTATCTACCCTAGGTAACAAAAAAACACTTTAATTACATCATCATTATGAATTACATCAGTGAAAAATCAAAATACCACAGGTGAAAAGTATTTTCTAAGAGAAATAGTGAAAAATGTGGCTACCTATCAAATGCGCAGCACCTGAAAGAAGTGTGTAGTGCCATATTCAGGGTGAGTTTTGACTGCCTTCTGGTGTTCAAATCTAGCTCAGTCGAGCTCATTGGAAAGCTTATCCTGTCTAGTTTCCAAAACTTCCACTAGTTTCCAAATTGAGCTTGATTTTTCCCTTCAAAACCGAAATCTCCCAAGACTGCTCAAATGCACAGCGCCTGGCTCAAAAAATATGCAGAAACATGATTTTTAGGTGGCTTTTTTCCTTTTCCACCTAGTAGTTTTGACTTTCAAATCTGGAAACATGTTTTTCTTGAGTGTAAATGGTCTTGTGAATCCAATGGTAGTGCCCATTCCTCCAAAATATTCCCCAAAAAATTGCACAACGCCCTAGGCGCTGCGTGTTTGACCAAGGGACTAATACAAAAATTACCTAAAGAAAATAGAAATGCTAAAAGAAAAAAACTGAGCTTAGGGTCTTCAAAAATGGTTGACATACATGATGCTAAAGGTGACTAAGCATGGAGTGAAGCCTACACCGATAGGTAAAGCTTGTCCTTCTCCTTCTGATGAGTTAAGGCCTCAATTTTTGCATGAGCTCTTTCAAGCTTGGCTCTAGCAATTTTGTTTCTTATGGAATAGTATTTGGCCATTCTTCTCTGAACCTTTGTATCTCTATTAGCTTTAGCTAATAGGTCCTCAAGATGAGTGTTAGCCCTATCAAGCCAATATTCACGGTTCTCATTCACCATTATGAAAAAAATTTCATTTAGGGTGAGTTGGTTGGCAAGTTAAGCTTCTTTTTCTCTTTCAAGCTCCAAAGCTTGCTTTAGGCCTCTAGTCCTAGGCCTCCTCTTGGGAATTTTTTCCTCCATGGGCTCACCATATTCACCATAGGCTTCCTCAAGTTGGATTTTAGTCTTTTCAACTTCCCTTTTAGCTTTGATGAGCTGAACTTCCATAAGCTCGTGCTTGGTCTCCATTTGCCTATTTTCTTGTTCAAAATAAGATATGATGTATTTTGCTCTTTGTAGTTTCACTTGCAACTCACCTATCTATGCTTCTTGCTCTTTGAGGATCATTTTGGTGTTTTCCTTTTCATCTTCCTCATCTAAGCCCACTAAGTCAAAATCTTGCTCAGTTTCATGGGGGTCTTCTTCCTGTTTTTGCATTTTTGTTTCAACCAGTTTTTCCTTTCCTTTCTATACCTACTTTGCTGATGAAGAGAGCAAGGACCCTCCCACAATTTGTGGGGAAAACACTTGTCTATTTCCTCTCTGATAGGTGTGCACCATAGTACCTAAATTAGTCACTCTGGGCTTGCTGCTTTGACCCAGATCACTTTGTTCTTTGTCAATGTCCTCTTTCGTGTAAGATGAAAGAATAGGTCCATGGAATGGTGAGAATGGGGGTGATAGTGTGACTGATGAATAGTGCATGGGCTGAGTTAGAGGAATGGAGGTTGGTGGATGAGGTGATGATGGAATTTCTTGAACATTTTGAGTGGAAACTTGAGTGAAGATGGGGTTAGCTATAAGTGCACTCCATGCAATGTTAAGTTATTTAAGGTGATAAATAACTATGATATTTATGAGGGAATGGTAAAATAAGCTTTTCATTTGATCTTTGTATTCTCTTTTTGGGAAATGTGAGCCATATTCTCAACACTCCTAAAAAGGTAGTAGGGTATATTGAGCATTTTAACCCTAGTGAAATGCATAAGTAACAGGATGTGGTAAGAATAAACCCTAGAGAACCTACCTGCAAATGAAAAATACTTCATTATAATCCTCATCATAGGTGCATATCTTTCAAGGATGTATGAGAAAGGGAAATAGCCTTTTCTTTCACTTTTGTACCTAGGTTTGATGTATGGTTCATAAAAATGTGCTTCTATTTCACCCTGCTTGAACCATTTTTCCCCAACTTCTAGAATCCCAGTGGCAGCTGATATGATGGCAGCAGACAATGTGAAGGTTATGCTTGCAAGAGTGACTTGGTTATCTTGAATTTTAGTTATGAAAATCCTAGTCAACTCAGGGTGGTACTGGATTGCTTGGACCTGCTCACAAAACTCAAAACACCCTAACCATTTGAAGGATGTCACTGTTATAGGAGAAGCTAAGAGGTCTTTGAGATCTGTGGGCTCAAACCTATGGATTTTCCCTCCTTTATGTGGCCTTCTTTGCGCTATGTTTCCCTCTCTGTCTAATCCCTCTTCTTCACTGTGTGGCCTATATCCTTCATCAGCCATGGTGTCTTTGTTATGAAACCCTAAGTAAATGGTAGGGGAATGCAAGTGTTTAGGAAGGAAAAAAGAAAAGGAAAAGGTAGATGGGAGTTCGATGGGTGTCGGGATAGAGATCTCTAAAAGGGGATATAGGGTATTGATTAGGTATTTTTAGGAAATGGGAAGCTTGTTTGCAAAAATTAGGGTTTAGGAGAAAAACTAGGGTTTTGAATGTGAGACTAACACCAATATTTATTTCATTCTTCATCCATTGAGGAAATAACTTTGAGGAGAGGGAAAATGATGTTTTGAAAAGGATACTTCTTTTAAGGTTGAGGAGGTATTAGGAATGTTGAAGAATGAATATGGGCAAAACTAGCTGAGCGTGCAACGCCCAGAGGAAGTGTGTAGCATCTCCGCACAGTGTGCAGTGCCTGAAGGGAGTGTGCAGTGCCTGAAGGGAGTGCGCAGTGCCAAGAGGAAATGCGCAACTCCTCCACTATTTCAACTGATTTGTGTAAACAACACTACTGGGGTTTGCTCAATGTGGTGTAAAAGGGAAATAAAGAAGATATGAAGGCAAGAAGATATTTATACACCCTTGAATTTAATATTTAGCTCATAAAACCCCCTCTGCTAATGTTCTTTTTGTCACTTTCACCTTTAAACTCTTCTTTAATGCCTTTTATTCTTTGTGTCTTTGCAGGTGGATAAATGCTCAATTTGACTTGAATTTTGTAGTGTTTGTTTGTCTTGCAACAGGGAGAAATGCTCTGGTGTAGCTGAGATCCATTATTACATATAGGAACTTAAAATTACATATGAAATACAAATAAACTTAAAATACTATGTTTTCAGCTCAAAAACATGTTTTTTGAGGTGAAAATTACATTAGGTTAAAAAATAATTACTTAGTAACTTATGATTTACAAATCATCATGCTTATTTTATCATTCATCCTCATACCCTTGTTGGCATTTATTTACCTTTTAACATCAAAATTTTGACCTTGGTGGTGAAACCCTAAGACCTAATGAAATCATGACTATAGATTGATTATGAAACCATAACTAAAGACAATCTGAAGAAGAGTCAGCTAATATATTCTATGAGGGAAAAATTTAGATTTTCTGAAGAGAAAACAACCATCAGTGGATTAGTATATCATGACCTAATGGAATGATGCAAAATTTTCAGTATGGGACCACTAAAACGAAAATGGAAAGAGTGAATTTTGATCCCTGATGGAAGTATGCAAACACTGACACTAAAAGTAGGCACGGAACAGGTGGCCACGTAATTAACCTGTGGCGGGGGTGATACCTCTTGCACATAAGAACCATTTAGGGATGATGGTTGATTGGGAGTGAATTCAAGACCAATGAATGTAAGTTGATCAATGATCACAACGCTCCCTTCATGTGGGAAGCACATCACACGAAAGAGGGAAGAGATAAGAGCTCCCATGACATAAACATAGTCACAACAAAGGAGTAGATAAAAATCCAATGGGTCTTTGACAACCATCACATCTATATAGATAGTATTTCCCCCCAAAGTAATAGGAAACTTAGGAAGGATCCCTAATGGTTGATTGGTTCCTCTATTAAAATCTAACAGATTCTAGGTGACGGGTGTTAGCCTCCTGTTGCAATAGGTGTTCATCTTTCATGATTGACAGTTTTACATGCCAAATATATCATACTTTCCATCCTGCAATGCTCCATATTTCTAGAAAAAGGCCAAAGAAGAGGCCATGAAAGTGTGCCAGTCCAAATGCCACTACTGTATTCCAATTTTGATGACTTAACCATCTTTGAAGAATGTTCTGTTAAGGGAAGTCCAAACAGCTTAATCTTGGCTTCCCTAGGTTTCATTTTCTTGTTTTAGAATATAGAGAATTGATATCTGTCCAAACAGCTTAATCTTGGCAGATTTGTAGATAGGTAGAGAAACAAAGGAGTCCAACGACTTAATCTAGGCCCTTGGAAGAAATAAGGATAAAATTAGATAGGAGGGCAGCCAAAAGAAAAATTGTAAAGTAGGGTCTGCAAGTCTAAATGCACCCAAACCAAAAAGAAGAAAAAATGCTAGATAAGTAGGCTAGGTAGGTACTCTTTGAGGTTGCAGAATTTTGATATGTGATCAGTCTTGTGTTTTAAAGTGATATTGTACTTTAGATCACAGCTACAAGGTAGTTTTGTTTGGAGGAACTCAAACTGGATATCTCTAACCTCCCTTTCTTCCTTTTCCCCCAAATCACTCACTAATTCCCCTGAAGAGGTCAAGATCTGCTTGAGCCTCTTAGTTTCATCATTTCCACATCATTTTTCCTTGGTGAAGATCTGCTTTACTCAAGGCATGTTCATACTTCCTCTATGAATCATATTTCCCCCTAACAGCTTAAGTTTCACATACTTAGCGCTTTCTGATCACTTGTCATATTAACTACTAATTTTACTATATAGCTTCCTATCTGTTTCCCCTTCCCCTACCAAAACTAAATATAAAAATCCCCTAGGTACATATCTCCATCCCTTGGCACTATAGCCATACAATTTCAAGTTTGGGAAATGTTGAGTTCACTAGGAGCTTGACATTAGCCTTCCACGTTCAAACCTTGGGATTAACTTGACATCTGGTTAAGTTAATAACCTTTACCCATCCCTTCACCCTAAAAAACCTCATATTTCTACCCTCTGCAGACATTATTCCCAAAAGTTAAATGTTTAAATGATTTTTTAAACATTAAATCATCGTTTAATTCCTCGGCGCATAACCCATAAACCCACAAATCCAATGTTTAACCCCCCCCCACCCTATGAATAAACAAATAAAATAGCGGGCGGGTCCCTGCCCTAACCTTCCACCGACTTACCTGTCCCGTCGGCCGTTAGATCTGGCCCACCCAAGATCTACGGTGGGCAGGTCTATTCACACGCCAACATGCTGAGGGTTAGCGTCTGGGAGTTCAGCGGTTTTCCCGCCGTACTCTCGCCACGCGTCGCCCTCCTGGGTGTGGCGGAGCCCCTTCCTCCGAAAGTGCTTCAGTGCAAAGGCGGTGTGCCCGAAACCGCCAAACCGCCCCCCCGGGTGACGTCGGCGCCATGTCCTCACCATGACGTCACCTCCCCGCCACGTCCTAGTGACGTCATCCTACTGCGTCATCTGCCTGCGTCGGCCTCCTTCCACCATACTGCCAACTCACCATTGCCACGTCACTACCACCGTGCACTGCCACATCACCCGCCATACTGCTGACGTCATCTACTGACGTCACCCTGCCACGTCACCTTCGTACTAGGACCCACTGATGACTTCACGCTGACGTCATCACTCAAAAAGGTGCGAAAGGCGAAAATCGTGCTTAGGAAGCCCAGATTCAAATTCTGAGGCAGTTTTTCATGCGCGATTAGCGCCTAGCGCTAATCACGCATGGCTATGGGAAATGGGCCAAAGTGGAAATCCCCTCATCACGCAGCCCCCAGCAAGCCCAAAAGGCGCAGAATGACCCGTTTTTCTTCGCGAAGCATTCAGAAAGGGGCAAACACAGTTTTTAAAGCAACAGAAGGCCGAGCAGCTGCCATCAAGGATCAATGGGATAGTCTAAACCATTCAGAAGATATTAAAGACTCCAGGATCAGCACCAAAAAGTATCAGGAAGCGGCAAAGAGTATCAGTTCAGCACCATCAAATCAGGTGAAAATTAAAAACCTTCATCAAAGTCAGCAAAGCAGTTAAGGCCATTTAAAAGCCTATTTGGTCGGGATTAGTGCACATTAATGCCAGCAAAGCAGCAACAAAATCAAGTTAGAGGTGGAGATAAAGGACAAATCACAATTATTACAGGAGGACTGCACTGAGCCACCCAGGACAGACATTAACTCAGTTTTGATACAGCTACCCTCAGCGCAGCTCAAAGATATTTTCATACATTTATTTCTGGATAAGATTAGGTTAAAGTAATCATTTTCTTTCAGACTTGTTTAGGTCAGCTATAATAGATTAGTTTTTGGATAATTTTCCCTATATATATTGACCCTCTGTATTGTTTAAGGGGTTGGTTGGTTGATAATCCTCATTAGAGACTCGCACTGGATATTTGAGATGTTTTACGTAAACAAAGATTGCTGAAAAAGCTTTGGAGGAATGGTTGTCTGCTCTGTGTCTAATGGTTTGAAGAATTGAATGCGGAATTCTTGTGCTGCTATATGAATCAATAAGTTTTCCTTACCTCTGTTATTTCGATTTCACATATTCTCAAGTCATAGGACAAAGGGTTGGTTTAGAATTTGCTTGGTTGCACTCTATGCTCAGTTTCTGTGGCTTCTTAATGTTTTCCTCTTGAAATAGGCATAAATATGAATTCTGTTATGGCTCATGTTTGACCTATTTTCATATATGAATGACAGTTACCTAGGAATTCTTAACTACTCCTAGATAGGGCTCATTTGTCTTCTTTCTGCTAATCTGAACGAGAGATCCTTAATTTCCCCTCATTCCTTAGCCTTTAATCCATCTCTTTTACCTTGAATGATTGTTTCATATGTAGCTAGCTTGCTCCATATTCCTTCTTGTGACCAAGAGAACGCACCAGCAGTCCTACTCCTTGACTCCACGCCCAATGGTTCTAAAACTGTCATGCTATCCCTGCCTCTTTACTTGAAAGCATCATCCTTCCCACCGAAAAACAAAACAAAACCCCTTGAACTCAAAAACTAGCCTAAAAACAATATCAACAAAGCTAAAACAAAAAAGAGAGAGCCCTCTCTGATTGCAGGTGGGCTAGAACCTGCAGTCCAAAGATTGGTCTGTGGTTACCTCGGTTGTATCCTTTTGATGCCGACCAGAAGGACAACCTGAGTGATAACAACGGGGACAAGTTGAGGAGAACCTAAATCTTGCCAAGCAGTTGAGGAAAAAATGCTAACATATGTGCCCTTGTCTATGATTGTGCTAGGTACGGCCATATAGTAATCCTATACTGTAATATGGAAAGGTGCATAAGATGGAAGGTGATATCCTGCAAGTTGACTCCAATAAAAAAAGTGACCAAACTACTTGGAGGGGGTGTCGAAGGAACAAGAGAGCTTCCCTCTTTCTCTATGGGAATAGGAGAGTTGTTCTCATGCACCTCAGGAATAGGAGTATTTACCTCCAGTTAATTCGAAATTAAAGAAACTAGAAGAACCTAAGGGGTACAAGGTTCACTCTCTACTAGAAAGGTATGGTTAACTCAAGGTAGAGTCAAGTCTACCATTTTCTCAACCAATGTTTAGTCGAGAATAGGCTCATGAGACTCACTTTTAGAGAGAGAGGGGTTGAATAAATATGACTTTTGATCAAACAATGGATCAACTATTGAAGGATCAGGGGAAAGATTTCGATATCCAGCCAGAAGATGAGGTTGGGAAGCAGTAAGGTTTTCCAACTCTTTGGAAGCTTCATCCATAAGAGGAAAAAGGTGAATGGGATGATTACCTTCAGAAAACTTATAGGAAAATTTGACTTTTCCCTTTTCCCCTTGGGATTTGCTGTCATTAGTTGAAGTTTTATCAACAACATGATCTCCATAGGTTGATGACAGAGGTTGATGTAAACCTGTGGACCACACTTCTGAGACCTTGGGAATACCGAGACAATTCCTAAGAAGGTGGTCACCCTTACATAGCATGCAAGGAAATTTGACTTTCCGAGGCTGATTGGAAGATTTTTCTACATCAATTGCATCAGTAGAAATGGAAGCTTGGTTGACCCCTTGCTTACTTTGATTCTTCTTCTTAGCTTCTTGGTTACTAGAATCTAGACTTTCACCAGGTGAAGAGGAAGAGTGAGGTGAAGAAATAAGTGAATAAGGAAAAGGGTCGACTTTAGGATCAACATGAGGTTGATGTTGTTCAATTGTAGGTGAAATCAGTTGAAAAGCAGTTTGGACAATCAGAATCACCGAGACCGAAAATAACCAAACTGGCAGATGAATGGTCAATCCTGGAAGAGACAATGTTTCTGTTATCACTCCAGGAAGATCTCCTAGGTTGTAGCTCGTAGATGCCTAGTAACATATAAATCTTCAATATTGTTCTCTGAACTATTGGAATGGATGATGGTTTGGATCAAGTCAGATGACTGTTTCAACTCTTTTTTCACTCAAGACATGCATGAACACCCTCAACTATACAAGGCTTTAGACCACTAATGCTCAATAGTTTGTAGATTCAATGGGTAGATGGAGAAAACTAACTATACCAGCAGATGCATATATAAACACATATGAATGGCTAGCTACAGGCAGTAAATGAAGCTGCAAATCTAATTTATCAACGCAGAGATAAGATGACAGTTATCTAGCATTAGACACAGAAGAAAACATGAATAACCTATTCAAGTGCAAGCTTAGAACAGAAGAGAAAATGGAAAATGAACATGTAATAGCAAAAGAAGCTTATATTGCTAGAATGAAGATGAGAATCTAGAGTAGCAGAGTATCCACAATCCCCAAAAGTTGAACCTGTATTACCTCTAACTTTCAGCCATTTATAGGCCTTTTACAATGCTCTAGAGCCCTCAAAGGCTCAGAGTGTCTTAATCTATCCTCTCTGTCTTTTCAACAACTTAATTCCATGACTAGGCATGCATGGGCTCATAGGTTTCTTCTTCCAACAAAAGAGTAACCACATTCTAGTAATTTGATGCATTGGCAAGGAGCTCTCTTGTGCTAGAGATGCCCCACAAGCACTTCTATTGGTTTTGACTATGTTGCGTTGTTGATGCTCCATGATCACTTTTGTTTCGAGCTGCATCATGTTGTGGCCCTTTTTCTTCCCTTTCTGATCTCTGTTTCCCGGCATTATGTCTCCCCGGCCCCTGTTATGTGGTGGAATGGGTCTTTGGGCCTTTGTAATCCCTTTAAATGTTTCTAATGATTGCTTTCCGTTTTTACACAGAAAACACTGCAACACTGTGAAATCTCGCCCATCTCTATTTATTTCAAACTTCAAAAGTCCTCAAATATGGCATATTCCTCTATCAGGCCTGCCCTCAATCACTATCACAAGTCGCAAATGGTCTATTCCCAGTCTTCCCTTTGTATTTTTAGAAATACGTTAAAACACTGGAAATACATTTAAAAATGCCTTTGGTAAACTTGAAAATATTATATATTTACATTCCCGAACCCTTTCGGGTCCAGGTCTTATCGCGTCAGCGCTGCTCCAAGGTTCCCTTTGTATTTTGTTAAATAACGAAAATATGTGAAATACATTAAAAGATGGATTTCTGCAGATCTCAAAATCTATGAAATCCTATTTAGAACATCGTCGAGTCCGGTTCATCGGGTTGCACACATATATGTGTAAAGGCCCCACTCCATGGTGTTACTCCGATGCGATATAGTGATGTGATCTGATCACGATCACATATCACTCATTCCCCGGGCCATTGCTAGCGATCTTTGTTAATCTCCAATAGCAATCTTGTGATGTGACGTGGGTCGTTGATCTGTGCGCTTGATCGACGGTCCACATTGACTCCGTTGATCGCCATCACTAGTTCCATGTAGTCTGGTCGATCTCTATTGATTTCCAAACCCGATTGTGACCCGCCAATTAGATCTAGACCGTTGATCGGCTAGATATGACGATTGTTGTGCATTTCTCTATTTATGCCTCCGGTACTTGGTTTTTCACTGTTTTCTCTGGTTTTGATCTTTTCCATGATTTTGCTGGCTTTTGGAGACTTAAAGAGCATATTTGGATCCATATTGGGCCACATGCCAACAAGGCTAACACTAGCTCCTTCTGCGGATGAAAGCCTCCCTGTGAGGTTTCAAGAACTGCAGAACAATGCCTTTCCTGTAAAACCAAAATAAAATCTTCCTCCTAATATTCCATTGGGCATGGTGTCTATTTTCCAATAAAATAAAAACTGAAAAAAAAAACATATTTACAATACCAAGGCTTTAAAGCCTTAAATGAAATAAAGTTTCAAGAACCGCCCATTGACTGGGCTACTAAAAACATCTCCTCCTTCGAGACTGTTCAAAATAAAGGTATTGTTCTGCTAAATTTGAACGATGACAAACAGACCTGTCCATAAGAAGTCAAACTTACCATGATTACCTTTCTTTTCCTTAAATGCATCCCATTTGAGAACCCAGTTACCAACTTGGAAATTGTCCACTTTTGCCTTCCTGTCAAAGGTTTCTTTGATCCTCTTCTGATGAATTTTTGACTTCTTAACCAGCTGCTCTCTGATCTGCTATAATTCAACCAGGTTATTCATTCTCCTTATCATGTCATTCTTTTCATCCTGTTCTTCTTGCAAGAATTTGGCCACAGGGAGAATCAGCTAGATAGGAAAAACAACATCAACACAATAAACTAGCTTAAATGGAGAGTTTCCTATGGAATTTTTTATGGTAACTCTATCAGCCCACAGTGAAAACTTCAACTTGGAATCCTAGTTCTTTTTGTTGTCCTCTAATAGTTTTTTTATTACCCTTACCAGACTCTTGTTAGTTGATTCTTCCAGGCCATTGCCTTGAGGATAATATGAGGTAGAATGCACCAATTGAATGTCCGTGGATCCAGTCATGTCCACCAATTATTTTGCCTTGAAAATTGCTGCATTATCAGTGACTAGTTTTGTTGGGCAACCAAATCTAGTGAAAATATTCTTATTCAAGAACTTTATGACAACTTGATGATTGGCATTCTTAGTGGGTATAGCCTCAATCCACTTGGTGAAATAATCAATGGCTACCAAGATCCATTTGTGTTGATCTCACCTACAAAGTCCAAGCCCCACTGCTGGAAGGGACCATTGACATGTACTGGCTTCAAGGGTAGATATTTAGATGTTGTCTTCTTGCAAACCTCTGACATTTGTCACAATATTTTACAAAAGAAATCACATTAGAGAATAGAGTAGGCCAATAATACCCAGCTCTCAGGATTTTGTGGGCTATGGTTTTCCAATAATTATGCCCTCCACAAATGCTAGAATGGAACTAGTGCATGACTTTCACATATTGTCCTTTATCTAGACATCTCAAGAGGATTCCTGATGGGTCTTTTCAATAAAGCATATTTTTATTAATGTAGAATTTCGCTGATATGAGTTTAATGGCCCGGGCTTGACTTGAGCTAAGCCCTGGAGGGACTTCCAGCTTCTGTAAAAAATGAACTATGTTGGAATACCATTCACAGGTGGCTAGATTTTCAACCAAAGACTGATTCTGCTTTTGCTCTTCTGCTACTTCCTCTATCTGCTCATCACCTAAATTTGGACTCATGTAATTGATGTCTCACAAACTGCAATTTTCCTCAGCCAAAATTTTAGCCAAGCCCTGGCCTTTGACAATCTTATTGGGCTTCACCTCTATGTTAAACTCTATGAATTTTGCAATCCATTTAGCTCTCTTTCCATCAATATCTGGCTGAGTTAAGACATCTTTTACTGAGGTTGAAGGTACATATGCAACCACTTTGGAATGCAGAATATAAATTTTGAATGCCTTTAAATATTTTATGAGAGCATAAGCTTGTTTTTCAATAAGGTCATACCTTAGTTCAGCATCCCTTAGAGTTTTGCTGAAAAAGGCCACGGAGTGCTCTATGCCTTCATCATTTTTCTACAACAGAACTACTGCAAGTGTATCATAAGAGGAAAAAGAGAAGATATAAAACTCCTTAGTGTAATCTGGGTTGATTAGAGTGGGAGCTTCCATGATATCTTGTTTGATGGCTTCAAAAGAGCTTCTTGTAGCATCTATCCATTTTATTTCTGATCCTTTCTTCAGCCTAGAAGTGATGTGCTTCACTAACTCTGCAACGTTTGGAATGAACCTCCTTATGAAATTGATCTTACCCAGGAAGGATTGAATGTCCCTTTTTTACCTTGGGATGAACAATGTCTGAATTTCTTGAACTCTTGTTGGATCAATCTTTACACCTTCAGCAAAAACAATATGTCCCAGAAGTTTACCTTCATCTAGAGCAAATTGTGGCTTCTTTGGGTTCACAGAAATTCCAAACTGTCTGCACTTTAGAAACACCTTCTTCAAATGCTGTAAATGGTCCTTGTGAGTGCTGGAAAAGACTGTTATGTCATCAAGGTAAATAAGGACAAACTTGTCCTTCTCTCCCACAAAGGCTATGTCCATGGCCCTCTGAAAAGTAGCCCCAGCATTCATCAGTCTGAAAGGCATCTTGGAGTACATGAAAGTTCCCTAAGGAGTAGTGAAGGTTGTCTTTTCCTAATCTTCTAGATTTACAGTAATCTGATTGTAACATGAAAATCCATCTTGGAAGGACATGACTCTAGCCCCTGAAACTTTTTGCAACTAGTGTTCCATCTGAGGCGGGGGATAGTTATCTTTTTTAGAGCATTTGTTCAAATTCTTGAAGTCAACACAAAGCCTGATTTCTCCATTCTTCCTTGTTACTGCCACAAGGTTAGATATCCACTTTGAATACCTTAGGGGAACTACTATTTTGGCATCCAACAACTTCTTGATTTCTTTCTCAATCAAAGGCAGTAAGAGAGGGTTGATAGGTCTTAATTTCTGCTTCAAAGGGATGGTGTTATTTTCTTGTGGAATCTTATGTTGAATGATGTTTGTGTCATAGGTTTTAAGATCACTGTATTCCCAGGAAAAAATATCAGCAAATTGTTTCATGAGGGTGCAATACTCGGAATTCTGGGCAGAAGACAAGTGAGTGGACAGATTTATGTACTTCGGATGGGTTGGGCTCCCTATATTATGTTTACGAACAATAGACTCATTTTATTTTTTGGCAGGCTTATAAGGTACATCGTTATGATCGAACAACTTCTCTAGAGGCACCAATCCTTTGCGTATATGGTTACTAGGCAGCTGGACAATGCTTCCTTGACCAATCTCATCCTTTAGCTTGGACTGGCTGCATTCTTCCATGGTTTCATTTTCTTGGTTGATGTGCATTTCAGAAAATTCATCAACGATTTTTAAAAACCTATTAATTTCATCATCATCTTCAAAAAAATTCCAATGTTTGACATTGTCAGGTAGAGATGGTCTGTATTTCACCTAAACTTCATAAGTCAATTTAGGAGGCAAAGGAGGAATAAACATGCTAGCAGACACAGCAAGGGAATCAGTGAGTTGGTTCTTCATTTTTGGGATGTAAGAAATGTTGAAAATATTAAAAGATTCCTTAAGCCTCCATACCTCATCTCTGTATGATTTCAGCCTTGGATGCTTTGCTTGGAAAGTTTTGTTGACCTACTGAATGATGAGGTCTACATCTCCAAACACTTTCATACCTTTGATGCCCATTTCTTTAGCAGTGTTTAAGCCCAATATCAAGGCTTCATACTATGTTATGTTATTTGTGACCTGAAAAGTCAATTTGAAAGATAAATGAATGAATTCCTGTGTGGGGGACACAAGGACTACACCTGCCCCTGCAACTTCCTTATAGCAAGCTCCATCAAAGAACATGTCCCAAATTTGTGGGCCTTCTTCCTCTGTGATTTGGAAAACTGGTTTCTTGAGCTACGTGGAGGCCAACTGGGATTATTCAATCTAAAGAATACAAGCTCCAAAATCACTGTCAAAAGTATATATGGGATGATTAGTAGGATTCTTTTCATCACTGATTATACAAGCCAACTAAGCTTCCTTGTATAATCTCTTACTCTCACCTCCAAAAACTGGGATAGTAGCATAGGACAGATCATTTTGCAATGTTCCACCTAGTCTCTTGATCCAACCTCTGGAAGGCAACATGCCAAATAAGCCTATATTGCTATAATGAAGATGAGAAGCTAGAGTAGCAGAGTATCCACAGTCCCCAAAAGTTGAACCCATATTACCTCTAACTTTCAGCCATTTATAGGCCTTTTACAATGCTCCTAAGCTCTCAAAGGCTTAGAGTGTCTTAATCTATCCTCTCTGTCTTTTCAACAACTTGATGCCATGACTAGGCATGCATGGGCTCGAAGGTTTCTTATTCTAACAGAAGAGTAACCGCATTCTAGTAATTTGTTGCGCTGACAGGGAGATCTCTCATGCCAAATATGCCCCACAATCACTTATGTTGGTTTTGATTGTGTTGCACTATTGATGCTCCATGATCGCTTTTATTTCAAGCTGCATTGTGTTATGCCCCTTTTTTTCCCTCTTCGGTCTGTGTTTCTTGGCAATCTGTCTCCCAACCCCTATTATGTGGTGGAATGGGTCTTCGGGCCTTTGTAATCCCTTTAAATGTTTCCAATGACTTCTTTCTATTTTTACACAGAAAACGCTGCAACACTGTGAAATCCCGCCCATCTTTGTTTATTTTGGACTTCAAAAGTCCTCAAATATGGCCTATTCCTCTATGGGGTCTGCCCTCAATTGCTATCACAAGTGGCAAATGGTTTGTTCCCAGTCTTCCCTTTATATTTTTATAAATACGTTAAAACACTAGAAATACATTAAAAGATGGCTTTAGGGGACCTGAAAATATTATATATTTTCATTCCTGAAGCCTTTCGGGTTTGGGTCTTATTGCATTGACGCTGCTGCAAGGTTCCCTTTGTATTTCGTTAAATAACGAAAATATGCGAAATGCATTAAAAGATGGATTTCTGTGGATCCAAAAATCTATGAAATCCTATTTAGAACAACGTCGGGTCTGGTTCATTAGGTCGTGCAAATATATGTGTAAAGGCCCCACTCCATGGTGTTGCTCCAATTCAATATAGCGATGCGATCTGATCGCAATCGCATATTTCTCCTGCCCTGGGCCATTCCTAGCACTCTTTATTAATCTTCAATAGTGATCTTGCGATGTGATGTGGGTTGTCGGTCTGCATGCTTGATCGACAGTCCACGTTGACTCTGTTGATCTCCATTTTCAGTTCCATGTAGTCTGCACCAATGTCCGCCGATTGCCACCCTCGATTGCGACCCGCCGATCAGATCTGGACCATTTCTCGGCCAAATCTAACGACTGTTGTGCATTTCTCTATTTATGCCTTTGGTACTTGGTTTCTCACTGTTTTCTCTAGTTTTTAGCCTCCCCATAGTGCTTTTCCACCATTCGAAGGGTTCTTCTCCTGCGCTGGTTTTTATCTTTGGCATGATTTTGCTGGCTTTTGGAGACTTAAAGAGCATATTTGGATCCATTTCGGGCCACATGCTAACAAGGCTAATAGTTTCCATATAGGGAGCACCAACATTTACAAAATAAGGAAAAGGACTAGGATTCTCGTCAGGGGGGTTTCCTTGGTTGTTAGACTTGGGAAATATTGCCATTAGTATTAACCTAAGATGTACTAAGAAGTATTTCCACATGAAGGATGTTTTTCCATGGCCAATTAATTGATTTTAGAAATTAACAAAATGAAATAAAAGAGCGGTAAGCTAGGCAAGAGGGTTTACCAAGTATTCGTGAACTGTTATATACACCTTAGCTGAAATGAAGGGCTTAACGTACGATGACCAATCTCCGCGAATGTTGTGTTCAGTGTATCACATTTAGAAGGCATTTTCCTCAGTTACCTATGGCTAAAGGATAGCATCATAATGGGGTCTCCCAATATATAATTGATGGTACAGGGGGCACAAGTCTGTGTTAGCATTGTCTAATGAATAACCGTTCGGTGAGATCATTCCCATATACTTACCACACTGAAGTGCTTTCGATATACCTGAAAGTACTGGAGAACCTTTGATATGCTTCCATATTGGAACATGATTTCACCCTTGAGATACAATGTAAGCAGTTAACAAAAACTGCTAGGTTTATAGACATCGAAACATGCCTCTTCCCTAGACCTCTAAATTTTTTTCATTAAGTTCCAAATGCTCCTTAGGTTAATTGAGTAAATTTTAAGTTTATCTTCAATTATGTTTTGGTTTTAAGGCTCAAAATAATGTTAGTTTAACACCTATGATGCAACTATATGAGAAAAGGAAAAAATTTCATTCCAATGAAGGCTAGACTAATCAAGGGAAGAAATTTCAATCAATAATGCATCAAACAAAATGCATCATGCATAATTCCTTTCACTAAATCTCACTTTCTTCTTCCAAATGCAATGCCAAAAGTAAAAAAGATTTTCACTTTTCACTATCCTAAATGCAACTCTTCGAAAGCAAAATGATTTTAACTTTACTAAGATGCACTTATCTGAGTTGTGATTTCCTTTTCATTTTGAATTATTTGATGCATCTAATACAGTCTTTAGCTTTCAATCATCAAAAAATATGATCTATTTTCAATGATGAATCTCAAAAAATAACTTTTCAATGAAACTAATCTAATTCATTTTCACAAAAAGTAAATCTTGAAAGACAAGCTAAAACAAATGCACAATGATGCTTTCAATGATTTCCACATAAAACAACACTCAATCAATCAGCAAAACCAAAATCTCAATGACACCAGCAAGCAACAAGTGATGACCAATTGACCAGAAACCCTAGAAATTAGTCAGATTTCACTTCGAAGCCAATGAGACAAATTTTGCAAGTAGTCAATACAATCAATCAAAGAACTAACAAAATCTAAGCATACAGGATGGGAAAAGACCTCAAGGGCCAAGACAAACTGGATTCTAGGGTAGAAATCCTAAAATTTCTCGCATTCAAGGATCAATGCTACTTTATATAGCTAAACCTATGCTGGTAGGATCATTAGTGTTACTTTATATAACAAAAGTTGCATTGGTCAAGGTCATTAACACTACTTTATATAGCAAAACCCATGCTTATTTTCAGCACGAGCAAACAATGGAAAACAAGGTTTTCAGCGCGATTGTATAGGTAAAAAGAAGCGCTAACAACATGACTATTACTGATATAACTCGTGCTAAGTGAGGAATACGGGAAAAAACAAAAAAAAAATCAAAAAACAATCCAGGGTTAGCACTCTACGCCAGTAATCAGTGATTTTATAAACCTACATTAATGCACAGAAGTCGAGAATTTGATGGTTGTTCAAACTAACTAAAGGATTAGATTGAATAAATGGATGGAAAGGTTATAGATTCCCCAACGGAGTCACCAATTTTTTTGTCTGGGTAAATCCTCTCTATAGACAAAGATGGCCCCTCTAGCCCAATGAGTGGGACTAGAAACCTACATGACAATCTACAAGACACTTTCCTAAATTACAATTGAAATGAGAGAAGAGGAAAAGACCTACCTCATTCTGATTCTATAACGCACTCCTTTGTTGAAGATATTGATTGTTCGCTCCTCAGGCTCAACTCTACTACTCACAATGTTTGAATACCTGCACAAGAGATCAAATACATGACAAATAATACAAGTGCAACAAGCATAATCGAAATTAATTCAATTAACGGATCAAGGAGCATTAAGATAAATGATGCATTAACACAAAAATTTATGGAAAGTGAACCAAAAGTTGTATATATTAATGAATAAAAGGGGAAGCATACAATCAAGCCTTGATTTAAATAAGCCCTCCTTGAGTGAATGTCCAAGTCCAAGCTCAAGCTCTCCAAGCACTCCTTATCCAAGCCAAATGAGTAGGAAGTAGGCACTATCTCAGGATAAGGGTGAAAATAATCATATACCAACCATTTGGGAATGGGATAGGATGAATATATTGGCAGGGAGAGTGAGTTAGGATCTCTCCAAAGATATGGGAAGGCCCTCATCTCAAGGAGGTAGCTCATTTGGATAAGATCAAAGGAAAATATTAGGAAATTTGACCACATCCTCAATGAACAATCTCCAACTCATCGTTCTGGAAGCCTCTAGATCACGAAGCTTCTTGTCCTCTTTGAAAAAACTTTCCTTTTAGGAATCATCGTAAGTATCCAAGTAAAAACTGTGCTGGTAATGTGAGGCTAGCATAGTGCAACTCGCCATCAGCACTAGTTTCCAATGTCACAATCATGTTGGTCCTAAAATTAGGGTTTTAGAGCTTAATTCTTCAGGGAAGACTCAAGGCATGTTTTGATTAAGTATTTAGGGAGGATCTGGAGTGTATATCAAGATGGATACACTACATAATTACCATGTTTTAGGGACTCTGAGGTATGACACAAGGAAGTGCAGGAGGCGTAACAAAATACTATGTAACAACATCCAATTGAGTTTATTACATATAAACACATTCCTCAAGAATTTAATGTAGTAGCTGACTTGTTAGAAAATTATGTATCAGATTGGCATATGTCTCATTAATTACAGATACATGCATGAAAGTAAAATTTTACATACTTAAATATTTACAAAAGATTAAAAACGAACATTTACATCATGAATCGCCAAAATATATGTGTATATATATATCGAGTCCAACCTTTTTTACATCAAAACTTCCCAAAAATTTTGTGTTTATAAGTACAAAATGGCTTCACTAAGCCTCGCTATAACACCCACTAGCTATACCATAATATTGCTAAGCTTGTTACTCTTGATAACTCAAAATAACTCTAGGCAACCTCCTAAGAGGAACCAAAAATCACTTTGGCACACCCACAGTGTGTCATTGCATATGAGTTGGTATTTAGCTCATGGGAAGAGGCTGCACACCCATGTTCAAACCCTCAAGTTTATTAACAACCTCATGGAAGACTCTATGTATCATCTCCCTCTTAGGTGGTTGTCACATTTTCTCCATCCCCAGGTAGCTAATCACCCCACCTAGCATGGTCGGGCATGCTTGCAGGACGTACCGGTGCCACATCTGTGTCAAGAAAATAATTCATGTTAGTACTTGTTCACCCATAAAAAAAAAACATTACATAAATTTCAAAAGTTAAAAAATACTTTTTGTACTTTGAGTAAACCTCCTACATTGTGGCCCCCACTAAGTGCCAAGTGGAAAAATTAGTTACGGATCTCCTGTGTAATCCATACCTACATAGGCATAATCGTCTATCATGATGATTTGGACATTGAGCCACTTGAAGAAGTCATCCTCGAAAAAGTGTCTAGTAAGCACCCCTCTAATACGAGGTGCTAAGCAAGCCCATCATGCCTATCTTGGTTCCCTCATATCAGCTATGTCCAGACTCATATGAGGCCAAAGCATGGGCACTCTCTCAAGAAAAAAGGACACTGCCAAAGTACCATACCCAAACTCCCTTTCACCCAAAGTCTTGTAAGTTGTCAATTCTACTTTCACTTGGCGAAGGACTCCCTTGAACTAATTGAATACATGTGGTTGTAAGTATTCTATTGCTAGTAGCAACTGAGCCTTTGAAGCAACATGCTAGCTCTTAGACCATGGAAAGCATACAATCATCCATAGAACTACCCTCATCGACATAGTTTTGGTTTGTTGAATAGGAACCCATTTCTCACTAGCGCATTGCCTGGTCTACAATTTATCCAGAACAAAATCGTAGTGGTCCTAGGATCATCTCTCCCTCTTGTTACATTTACTCAGACACCATTGTACGATAAACCAGTGAGGAAGTAAATATCATCTCTTTCGATAGAGAGCTCATGATCCCCAATCCTGAACACACCCTGATGTTCATCCCACTACTTGATAATCTAGTTGAGAAGGTCCTCCTAACCCTTCATCAGGTCAAGTTTGGCATATTTTAGCAAACCACATCTTTGCAAAGCTGCTAAACTTGCCAGATCATTTAGCATTTGAAGTTCCTCACTGTCATGGGCTCTTTCCCACCATAGACTCATGTTGTTGGCTCCTAACCTACATAAAAACACCCATAAATTAGTCTTTCATCCATTTAAATTCATAAAAAATCAAGATGGGGGTTTCAAAATTATGTCTAGAAGGCTTAACATTCACCCCTAAGGCCCACAGGGAATTCTAACACACCCCAGTTGAATGGGAAGAACATTTAATGCTCCGCCTAGGCATGGGAGACAACGTTAGCCATGTTAGCCATTTAGGGCCTGCCAAAAAACTAATTTTTAACCCCAAACTAAACTAAGAAAAGGTAATTAAATGCAAGATAAATGTTAGGACATCTACCTAGAATAGATAGTGCGTCAAATGGTTGTCTAGATTGCTCAAAATTGCTTATGGAAGGTCTGCTCCTTTTTACTCCATAACACTCTCACATAACTCAAAACAGTGAAAATGAAGGCCTTTTTCCCTTCTTATAGTCACTCTGGAGGTATGACTCACCTAATAGTGATTAATATTTGAATTTTTTCATTCCTAGTGTTATCTCAAAATCAGGCCCTGGAAGGCTGCAGACCAGGAAGACTTCAAGTAACTATTTCAACCTACTTTAGGCTGAGGCTTAGCCTCCTCAACCTGAGAGGGCTCTCTCTTGATGGGTTAATGATTTTGATTAAAGATAAGATGGCTAACTCTTATAGAACAACTGTGAAAAATATGAATGGTGGAAACACATTAAACAAAACTATCCATTGGGCTTATGGAGTCAACAACACCTCAATATAACAATGAACTCAACCTTACATGGAAGTCAGGGCATTCAACATTTAAACATTCAGAACATAAACTCATATGGGACCACACAGTTAATAAATGTATACAGGAAGTCAGAGCACATTCAGTGAATTCTGAGTGATTATACATCCATACCACTGTAAGAATTAAGAAAATGACAACATCACATATTCTGAACATAAAAAATCCTTCATGAATCCTGAGAAGTAAAGTTCAGCATGTATATTACTGAAAATGAGTCTTACATAGGCCAAATACCAGCTTTTTCATAAAATTTCCAACCCTTTGCTAATTCGACCTCTTGCTCTATATAAAGCATTTACAATTAGGATTCCATCATCCCTCATCAAGAGAATTCGAATTTTCCATCAGTGACACCTATTCTAACCATAAAACAAACCATTAATTAGAACTAGCTGTTAACTAGGAGTGCTAGTGACCTAATACAACTAGGAGTGTAACTCCTTATTATGATTACAACAACCTTATCTAAACATTTAAAACATTATTTGACACCTAAAACTCCATGAAGTCGAATTTGATGAAGCCTCCCACGTGGTCACCCAACTGCTGATGACAAACCCTAGAAATTAGGGAACATGTTTCCCTGTTTTTAGGTTTAGATCCTTGAAAATTGGCACGTGGGACAGAGCCTTTATCTCTTCATCCATGACAGATTTTACGAAAATGAAGGAGGTTTTTGTAGCCCATGTTGTCCAAAACAACAACCTCTTCTGGTTTTTTAAAACATTTCTCCAGCTATCTAGAAACTGTCCTTGAAAAACACGTGGCAAACAGGAAAAATCCATTTTCTGAAAGTAGGGTCTCAATGAAAGCTTAGTATCTCCCAACTTAAAACACTTATGAATAAAGTGAGATATGTTATTGTATATGGAGAGTTTATGAAGAGAAACCTCCCTCAGAATTCCAAAATACATCTTCTTGTAACCAGAAACGGATCTTGAAAAAGACTGCTAAAACCAGAAGACAAAGCTTGACTTTCAGCAGTTTCGTAGCGCAATTTTAACCATAAATTTCTCCCACCTCAGAATGGAATTGAAGAAAATGAAAGAGGTTTATGTATTGTAGCATGTTAGGAAGAAAAACCTCTTTCAGTTTGCAAAATTAAGTTCTCGGCTGCTCAGGAAAGCTTTTGGAAGTTAACTAGTAAAAACCGTTTTTCTGCTAAAACAGGCTGCTACAGGGGTTTCGTAGCGCGCTACGAAAACTCCTAGTTCAGTGATTTCGTAGCTACTTTCAAAATTTCTCCAAAATTATGTGAGACATGAATTATAAACACCTGGTAAGACTTCTAAAACATGGAATGAGGCTGTCAAACATTATTTGGAAAAGAGATATGATCTTAAAAGACTTCTAACCTTATGACCTAACCCTTAAAGCATGAAATGACCTAGAAACCCTTTAACACCATGACTAGAAGAAGGGTTTGTAAATGAGAATGACACTAATTGTGATGAGATGACTCAAAAATTATAAGACTATGACTAGAAACAAGGCAACTTACCAAAGCTTAGAGACAAAGATTTTAGGGTGATAACAGTGGCTCCACTAGGGATAGTGTGCCCTTGTGGTATACTAAGAACTTGTAGCTCCAGTGCTGCTATCCATCCTCTAGAAGAAAATTCTGAACCTCTGCCCAATTTTCTCCTCAAGCCTTTTATGTTTTCTGAACGAAGAATTCAAACTGCACCTACTGAAATAGATGCTCAGTCAACCTACCCTGAGCTTATTTGCACATTCCTACCTACCCTATCAGCTGCATTCTCCAATTGTAGCTCAAGGAACATGAAACTTCCAATGAAGCCAATCATCGATATGATCTGAAACTTGGATCTCCTTACTGTGCTTGAAGCATAAATAAACCAGATACTGAAATAACCAAGGAAGCATGAGGTGTAACTGTTCTTCAAGATGAACATATAATTGGAAGCCTGAACAGTAAATCTTTTCCATGTAGTCAGCTATAGGGTCAAAAAACACATGGTTAGTTTGATGATTCTCATAACATTCTATATCTTCAAACAAATGATCCTCAGCCACACCAAATTTATTTGATATGCTATCCAACTGCCTTTCTAAATGATGCCTGCAAACAATGTAATTTTCTTCATTATAAAGATCATTCTTTGATGTAAGCTGCTGCAAGGAATCACAAAAATGAACAACCTTTTCCTCCGCCTGAGGGTCATAGAAAATTTCCTCCAGTGTTTCTTCTTGCTGTGTGTAATCATTTTCATCTTCATTATGATTCGAAGACTGAGAAGTCTGCTGCATCTCTACATCAATATCAGAGGATGTAATATTATTTTCATAAGTAAACCCCTGCTAATCTTCATGCTGCATTTCATGAGATGTTAAACTTTCTTCTTGGTGCTGAAATGCATTGTTATGAAGAGCCTCTAAAATTTCTTCATCCATAAATTCATCATCATCATAAAAATCCTCCAAGTACTGAATAAGACTTAAAGAATGTCTACAACAATCTTTGAGCAACAATAAGGAAGGATGACATTCTTTATACATGTCATAGAACACATCATGGAAATCAGCAAGAGAATATAATGAACCATTTTCCAAACTTTTATACCAAGACCATGCTTTTCCTTCTAAAGTGGTCATAAACATCCTCATGAGACAATCCTCAGGAAAGTGAACCTTAAGACTGCGTACATTCATATGAAACCTAACCAAATGAAGAGCAGCATTGTCTTTCTTTTCATCTTTGAATATCGGAAGATCCTCTAACCAATCAACCTTTGGCATAGGATTTGGAAAACCAGGGATATGAGACCGATTCATAGGAGCATACCTGGCATTCATTCTTGCAGTGGAATTCATCTTGAAACTTCATCAAGCTACTGATCTTCTAGCAGTGGAGTCACCTTCCAATTTCTTATTCGATGTGTGGAGTCGCCAAGGTAGTTTTGCAGCCTCAAAAAGATGTCTGAGCTCCTGCTACCTTCAGAAGTTCAGCCATTGATTTCGGGAATGAATAATGTTCAGGCTCCTGGCAGACGCACCAAAATGTTATCTCAAAATCAGGCCCTGGAAGGCTGCAGACTAGGAAGACTTCAAGTAACTATTTCAACCTACTTTAGGCTGAGGCTTAGCCTCCTCAACCTGAGAGGGCTCTCTCTTGATGGGTTAATGATTTTGATTAAAGATAAGATGGCTAACTCTTATAGAACAACTGTGAAAAATATGAATGGTGGAAACACATTAAACAAAACTATCCATTGGGCTTATGGAGTCAACAACACCTCAATATAGCAATGAACTCAACCTTACATGGAAGTCAGGGCATTCAGCATTTAAACATTCAGAACATAAACTCATATGGGACCACACAGTTTATAAATGTATACAGGAAGTCAGAGCACATTCAGTGAATTCTGAGTGATTATACATCCATACCACTGTAAGAATTAAGAAAAGGACAACATCACATATTCTGAACATAAAAATTCCTTCATGAATCCTGAGAAGTAAAGTTCAGCATGTATATTACTGAAAATGAGTCTTACATAGGCCAAATACCAGCTTTTTCATAAAATTTCCAACCCTTTGCTAATTCGACCTCTTGCTCTATATAAAGCATTTAAATTAGGATTCCATCATCCCTCATCAAGAGAATTCGAATTTTCCATCAGTGACACCTATTCTAACCATAAAACAAACCATTAATTAGAACTAGCTGTTAACTAGGAGTGCTAGTGACCTAATACAACTAGGAGTGTAACTCCTTATTATGATTACAACAACCTTATCTAAACATTTAAAACATTATTTGACACCTAAAACTCCATGAAGTCAAATTTGATGAAGCCTCCCACGTGGTCACCCAACTGCTGATGACAAACCCTAGAAATTAGGGAACATGTTTCCCTGTTTTTAGGTTTAGATCCTTGAAAATTGGCACGTGGGACAGAGCCTTTATCTCTTCATCCATGACACATTTTATGAAACGGAAGGAGGTTTTTGTAGCCCATATTGTTCAAAACAAAAACCTCTCCTGGTTTTTTAAAACATTTCCCCAGCTGTCCAGAAACTATCCTTGAAAAACACGTGGCGAACAGGAAAAATCCGTTTTCTGAAAGTAGAGTCTCAATGAAAGCTTAGTATCTCCCAACTGAAAACACTTATGAATAAAGTGAGATAGGTTATTGTATCTGAAAAGTTTATTAAGAGAAACCTCCCTCCAAATTCCAAAATACATCTTCTTGTAACCAGAAACGGATCTTGAAAAAGACTGCTAAAACCAGAAGACAAAGCTTGACTTTCAGCAGTTTCGTAGTGCAAGTTTAACCATAAATTTCTCCCACCTCAGAATGGAATTGAAGAAAATGAAAGAGGTTTATGTAGTGTAGCATGTTAGGAAGAAAAGCCTCTTTCATTTTGCAAAATTAAGTTCTCGGCTGCTCAGGAACGTTTTTGGAAGTTAACTAGTAAAAACAGTTTTTCTGCTAAAACAGGCTGCTACAGGGGTTTCGTAGTGCGCTACGAAAACTCCTAGTTCAGTGATTTCGTAGCTACTTTCAAAATTTCTCCAAAATGATGTGAGATATGACTTATAAACACCTGGTAAGACTTCTAAAACATGGAATGAGGCTGTCAAACATTATTTGGAAAAGAGATATGATCTTAAAAGACTTCTAACCTTATGACCTAACCCTTAAAGCATGAAATGACCTAGAGACCCTTTAACACCATGACTAGAAGAAGGGTTTGTAAATGAGAATGACACTAATTGTGATGAGATGACTCAAAAATTATAAGACTATGACTAGAAACAAGGCAACTTACCAAAGCTTAGAGACAAAGATTTTAGGGTGATAACACCTAGATTGTTAATCATATACCATATTGATATGTTGTTAACTTTTGTTGATGCCATGATGAAATTTTAGTGTTGAAATGCATAATTGACCATGTTTGAATCCATATGAGAATGATCATTTTTGGGACCTTTTTCTCATTCTTGACACGAAAAATCCCCGAGTTACTGTCTTCAGGCTCATAAAACTCCTATGAAGACGATATGAGCACTTTCTTTTTGGGACCTTTTCTTGCTCTTGAACTGAAAATTCCCCAAGTTATCTCCTTTGGACTCATAAAACGTTTACGAAGAAGGCATGAGTAGTTATTTTATGTTTTTCCTCACTCATCAAACTGGAAAATGCATATCAAGTTTTATTCATTTGACTCGTTAAAATTTGATGAGGATATATCGAGTTTTCTTCATTTGACTCGTTAAAATTTGATGAGGATATATCGAGTTTTCTTCATTTGACTCGTTAAAATTTGATGAATATATATCAAGTTTTCTTCATTTGACTCATTAAAATTTGAGGAAGATCTATTGAGTTTTTCTTTGCATGACTCATTAAAATTTCATGAATAATATCAAGTTTACTTTGTCCCCTAGTACTTGTAACAAAATGAGGCAAAATTCTATTAAGCATGGGTTTATCATTTTATCCGGACTCAATAGACTAACTTACGGAAAAGGAACTATGTCGGGTATACTATTAAACCTTTGTCACACCCGATTATCAAATATGACAAAGGGACCCCCCTAGAGTTTCTCTATAAGATTTTTTAGACTCTCTAGATATGAAAATACCACTGAATTTACCCGTCTAGACTCGTTAAACTTAATCAGATGGGGAAAAATTGGAAAACACAATGGCTCTATGTCTATATTCGAAAATATGTTTTGGCAGCAGTTGTTCCCTTGAACATGGAACTCCCTCAGCAAAACCTCCTTTTTATTAGCCTCTCATATTAACCTTACCATCCTAAGAGTTTATCCTATATACTTTGATGTTCCTACATTCTTGTATCCTAACACTTTTTGATGTTCATAAGTCTAAATCTTCCTAGTAAACCTTTGTGTCATGCCTTATATTTTTCAAGGGATTCCTTTATCCTCTACTTCCTATATCAAAAAAATTTCATATACATCCATCATGCCCTCCATCTGTTCAACCCATTTCTCAAAATTTATCTTTAAAAACAATCAATCTTGTCCAGTTTCGTGTCGATAAATGTAGGACACATTATTTCCTATGTTTCAACAGGTCTCTTTCTATTGACTTCAACACTCTATCTAGGAATAAGATGCAAAAACATATTAGTGCCCTAGAACTTGCAGTCATTAGTGGCAGGTTATCTTGTGTTTAATTGTGGGTTCTCATTATTGGATCCTAGTAGAATGATTCTATGTGTCTTCTATGACAACATCATTATTCACACTCATTAAATTGTATTGTGCATGTTAGAGACCATCATCATTATTAGTGGCCATCGTCGCGCCTGTTAACAGTTTTCATTATTTACTGGTAATTAGATGATTTCTCACATGTTTGGCATCAACTCCTTTATTCACATGTGTAGAAATATGATGTTGAGATAAAGCGATGACTAAGACCTTGGGAAGAGGCTTACATCACACAACCTTGTTTTCTCTTGCAAGCTCCATATATTGTTTTCGAAGACAACTCATTAGGATAATCATATTATGACACAGTTCCAAATTGTGCTTATCAGTGGACATAATCGTCATACCTATTTCGATAAATCACTCCAACAGAGCTACTGAGCATGGGAATTCCCGACTCAGGACATTATTTTAGACTTTTAAGATATGTGGTTTGTATCAGGTTTCCCGTAGTCCCAAAGCTTCGATCCTCTCTTTCTCTCTCTCTCTTTTCGACAATTTATAAAGTATTTCAGCCATCATCTTCATCTCTATCCTCACACTTTAGGGGACATATGTTATATAGGAAAATGACCTCGTCATCATCTCAGAGGAGAAATACAGTTTGACTAAAGACATGACCTAGTTCATAGGCCTATTTTCCAAGGTAATGCTCTCCGGGAACTAGCAAGAAGAGTTAGAATGCTCCCTATGCTTGAGCCAAGGGTGTTAGTCCATAGGATAACTCACTATGTTGCCTAAGGAACAATGTTACCCAAGTTTTATGAGATTCCAGAGGCCAAATGAGTAGGTTGACTAACTAGTATTTCACTTTTTACTCAAATGTCAACCCGAAAAGCCAGAATCATCTACCTTCGACCTATTTAGGGATATTTCCATTTCTGACGAATTCTAATGGAAGGGGAAAGAGAAATAAAGCAAGGAAACATCCTATATTTTTCCAATGGGAACTCATGAGAGAATTAGCAAGGATAAGCCTTTAATCATCTATATATTGGAGGCTTGGGCATTGTGAAAGGGGTAGAAGGATTGTCAACCGATTGTCTAAACTTTGTATGAGATATAGTTGCTTTACTACTGAGAGGTTAAGAAAAGAGAGAGAGAAAGGAGTTGGAATATTAAGGGAAGCTTGATTCACCAGATAGTTGTAATCATTCTTTCCTAATTAATAATATAGAACTGTTGTTATGTTATCTACTCAATGGTGCCAATGTCGTGATTATCTACATGTTCATTTAGTACCATTGTTTATGAGTAGCTTAGATGAATGTAGTTTCCATATCTTTATGCATTAATTATTTGATTGTTAGAGTTTATATGTTGTAGTATTACTCTTTATCCTGTTTATATGTAGGTGTTGATCTAAGATCTAGAAAAGGGATATTCTTCTCTACTACATCGGGTTCTTCGACAAGAATGCATCAAGATTTGAGGTAATCTCTCCTTTTTTGCTTTGAATATCATGCATATATATCTCTGTGTGTGTGTGTGTGTATGATTCTTTATGCTAGCTACAATTATTCTAAACGATCTTCCTTGGATCCCTGGAAGATCCTCGAGGCTATTACAGCCATAACCACCTATGCATTAATCCCTATAGCAGTCATGTCTCGTGGGAATAATAAGGGTCAGTTAACTCCATCATCATGTATGCTCATCTGACCTACCACATAACCTTAACACACCCCATTCCAATGATCTATTGCATCCCTTTGTGTGCATTGTCTCACCCATGGGTCGGCTCGAACACTTAGACGATTACACCCATCATCACACATCACACACTTGCCCGTGTCCTAACTCATACACATATGGTCACCTATCTCATCCAAGTACCCAACACAGGTCACCCACATTCCTTCCATTGTTCACTCTCCCATTGTGCATGTATCAAGGGGAGGGTTCCCTGCCTAACACGATGCACCTGATATGAGTGCACCCATCATCATCGCACATAATCGAATGTTGTACCAAGTCTTCACATATAGTCGAATGCTCACCCGAGCCACACTTAACCAAATGAAGGAGTCTATCAGACATCAAGGCACACCTGTACTATGGGTTTATTTTTTTCTCTCTCAAGCACTCCCGACTCAAAGCCCTAAAAAATCAGGTCCCCCCTAGGTCGAAGGTTTCCAACGCGATGGGACATGGAAACCCTAGATTTCATGCACTTGGGTGGCTGTTGTCACGGCAAGGCGAGGAAACCCCACTTTTCCTGCACTTTGATGGATTTCGTCACGACGAGGCATGGAAACCCCAAGTTTCTAAGACAATCCAAGTAAGCGGTTTCCATCCCGCCCTGAAATGGAAACCCTAAGTTTGCCAGACTTGGGCAGTTTTTCATCGTGCTGTGACATGGAAACCATGTGTTCCGTAAACTTGTGCGATTTTCATTGTGTTACGACATGGAAACCATGAGTTCCATAAAATTTAGTGATTTTGGGAGTGTTGCGAAATGGAAACCCAAGTTCCATGCACCAAGGCCATCATTTTTGTCAGGACAGGAGATGGAATCCTCGAGGTTCCAAAAATTAGGTGGTTTCCCTCATGCAATGAAATAGAATTCCCCAAGTTCCACAGATTTAGCCAGTTCTCTATCATGCCACCACATGGAAACACGAGGTCCCTACACTAAGGCCATAGTTTCTATCATGGAGGGACATGGAAGACCCGAGTTTCCCAGAATTGGGTGGTTTACATCATGCCACAAAATGGAAACCCCCATTTTCAGTAGACTTTGGCAGTCATTCCCTATCACACGATGACATGGAAACCTGAAGATCCTTGGAATTGGGCAGCATTTTTAGCCACGACGCAGCATGGGAACCCCAAAGTTTCCTAGAATTGGGTAGCAATTTTTGTCGTGACGCAAAATGGAAACACCTTGCGTCCACAAACTTGGGTAGCAGTTTCCATCGCATCGTGAAATGGACACCCTGAATTGACCAAACATTGGTGGCTTTTCGTCACCCCATGACATGGAAATCCCAAGTTCCATAGACTCTCAGGCAGTTCAGGTCGTTTCACGACATGGAAACTCCTAAGTTCCCCACACGAGGGTGAGATATGGAAACCCCAGGTTCCCAAACTTGGGTAGTTTTCGTCGGTGGTTTCAGGCATGCCACGAAATGAATACTATGAGTTCCCTATACTTTGACAATGTTTTCAAAACATGCCTAGTTCCCTAGACTTGCGAGGTGGTTGTTGGGCCTCCAAAATGTCTTCAAACTGACATCCACTTTCACCTTTATCGGCACCATTTCACTCACATGCCGTAACTCCATAACCATATAACCTTTCATTAGCCACCATTTTCATAAACATATGGGTTAGGATCCTTATTTACCAAAGTTATTTATTTTATGTGTTTAAAGTGAATTTATGATTAAAAACTAGGAAATTAACATGGTTTCATGTATCTATATATGTGGCTTGAGTTTCATGACATGTGTAGGCCATTTGGAAGCTTCCAATGCACCCTTATGTGGCCTCCAATGCTCAAATTCGAATTCCCTTCAAAGGAGATTTGGATAAAGGTCAAAGAAGGATATGTATCATATTTTTATTGTAACTGTATGAGGTGTCTCACCATTTCTTATTTGGATTAGAACTCTATGAGACACTTAGGGTATATGTGTCTCATTATGAGTTATTTGGTTGTAACTATATGAGATTTTAGTGGAAATTTATTAAATAGGGTATCTTCTTATGTTTTTGTAGAAATAGGAGAGCCTTCTCCTTTGAAAGGCATGTGTAAAGTTGGAGAAATGCTCATGTTTTGAATAGAGAATTTGGAGCTTATACTTGGAGATTTGAAGATTTAGTTTTTCTTTCATATGGAGCTTCTTCACTTGCCATCCTCATACACCATTGAAATGGCCATCTAATGATTGTGAGATTTAATTGCTTTTATAGATTAAAGTTCATTTTCTTTCTTAGTATTAGTTTTAGAATGACTATGTAATCTTTGCTTTTCTAAAAACATTTCAATAGGGAAGATTTTATGTATTTTCTAATTGGATTAAGTTTGAGCCAAGGGCTCATAGTTATTTAGTTTCATTTTATGTTTTGTCATTTACTTTCTTAGATCAAACTATCAATTCATTGTATAATTGAATAAAGGATCAGGCCAAGAAGGTGACTTCAAATTGGGTGATTGAATGTTCAACCTATGCAATCATTGAGCTTTACTTTTTCATGCTTTTATATTTTCTTTCAAGATCCTCATTTAATTTCATTAACTGATATTCCTAAAGATCATTCTAAGAAATTGATTTAATCATATTTCGAGATTGAATGGTTGAATATTTGATACATGCAATTACTGAGTCATTTTCTACACACTTGACTTGCTTTTCTAGGACATTAGAAGTTAAAGTATAAATAATTGCTTACACATCATCTCAAGAAGGTAACACTTCATAATTGAATGTTAGAGTAACTAAGCATACATTATATGTTTTTGATTTCACAGGTTAGTTGAATTTCATTTTCATTATTTGATTTCATAGATTAGATGAACTGGTTTTCATTATTTTGTAGTTAGATTGATCTAAACGGAAAGACAATTTCTAGCACATATAGTGCACGCATGCTTCACAAGTTTACGAAACCCCTGGGTTGACAAATTAAATGATAGGAAATCACTTTGCCCCAACATTTTGGCGTCGTTGCTGAGGAAGTGTGCATAGGAACTAACTTTCAGTTTAGAGTGTATTTTATTTGATTTTGTTTTTACTAACCATTTATGGACAAAGGATCTAGAATGCAGCCCAAAGACTACATTGAGGAATGGTATCAAGGAGCAGTTACGCCACAATATTCATCAATTCTTCAAGAGATCCTTGTGGAAAATCGAAAGGTCAAGTCGATTTCGCATATTCTTACAAACAATCAGGTACATTTTTCAAGTTGGGATATGAGCATTTCAAAAATTCTAATCCGTAAATGGCTTCATTGGAAGCATTAATATACTTAAAAAATAAAATAAATAGTTTTTAGATAGATAGGAAACATACAAATATATTTTTTATAGTTTTTAGGATAAATTTTATGTTTTATGGTCCAGTAAGAACCACCCATATACTAACCCTTTGTAGGAAAATTTGAAATAAAACGAATGGTTGAGAACAAAGAGCGTAATTGAAGATCTCGAACGATAATTTAAGGTATGAGATCAAGCCTTTTCATTTTATTTTTGCAAAATTTACAGAATCTTGACTATGCTAACAAAATAAATCTCTCAAGCATGCTCTCCTTCTGCACTTCGTGTGACCTGAAGGATCAGAAAAGAAATTGTTTTGTCAGTATATAATAAAAATATTTAGCTACAGAATGCAATCCTGTAGCTAATTTTTGTTTTCATGATTTGATTTAATTCAATTTGATTTTTCAAATAAACTTTAAAAAATAAAAATAAAAATAAAATAAAATAAAAAATCAAATGCATTTTCTTTATTAATAAATTGTTTTGTTTTAAATGAAATATATATGTAACATATATAATTTAAAAAAAAAAATAGTAAAATGTAATAAACATACATAACCCACTATATGTGATAAAAAAAATCAAAAACCAACAACAACGAATTGACACAAACATTGTTTGAGAGTTTGAAAAAAATGAAGGTTGAGAAATGAACTTCTACAACACTGGAACCATAGCATTGGATCCAATCTTTCATGGTTGGGCTTTGGCATTCAACGTGTGAATAAAATAAAAATTGCATATGTCGTCGAGATCCTAGTCTTGGCACATTAATCTACTCCGTAGTGAACCGTTTTTGTTTCATGGCAAGTAAAATAATGGTGAATCGTCAAGATTGAACCTGGTTTTGGTTGTTGGGGACTTCAGTCACCCTGCAAATAAAAAAATGAATTCGGCATGCAATTCAACTTCTAATCATTGGTATTTGTTGTTGCAATCGATTGATTAAAACGATGAATGGTTGTGGGTTTCATGTGATTGACTTACGCATTAGTTGGAGGTTTGATTTTGTGGAGATCTCAACAAGCATAGCAACACTCTTGAAATATGTGAATCCCAGTTGGAGCATGGTTGCAATCAGGTCAGCGCTCATCACTGCCTGCCTGTACGCATTGTCCTTCCTATGCTTCGTTCAGTCAGAGGGATAACTAGAATTGAAACCTACGTAACAACTTAAAAATGTCAAATTTTAAACGTGATTTATGGCCAAATGAAAATGAATTCTGGAAAAACAAGACATGTGTTTTTCTCAGGATAGGCCGAATTAAATAACCTAGAAATGGTTTCCTCAATTTCAGAACCATTTGAGAGAAATATGAGATTCTTCGAGACATTGTTTCACTGACTGCGTGAGAAAAAAATGGATTTAGAATTTAATGCACAGATGGAAGTTGCGGCCACACAATGAATTTGATTTTCCTGATTTACAAAAGGAAGATTCACCACATATATTTCTCGAGTTCCATCGACTGAAGGAGTAGAGACTATTAATACAACTGGTGACAGGGATTTGGGACTTGAGCAGTTGCAAAGTGGATAAAGCTAAACTTAGCCTGAGGTCTAAGGCATCTTGTGGCTATGGTATTTTATGTATTTGATTAAGGCTTTATGCCTGATGTATATTGTAATGGGTCTTCCTTTGAGTTAATATGAATAAATTAATGAACTTGTTTGCATGGCATTATTGATCTGAAATGATCATACATTAAACTGAAGTAGAATTGATTAATTCCATTTGTGAATCGAATGTTAACTTAAAGTTCTTTAACCATGAGAATCGATTGAAAATGAATGACTTTATGGCGGAATTGTAACATAAGAAACATGTAAACAGAAGTAATAAGCATCAAAACATAGTGATACCAGACAACAGGATTGATTACGGAGTTCATCCCTAATGGACTATGTCTCTAGGTCCGCTTTCAAGATGGGCGTCCGATTTATTAGGATTAAATCCGAGGAGGTCGATTACACAACAAATTAAATAGATTGATTATGCATGAAGTCACTTCTGGTCACTGTCACAAGAAATCTCTCTGAAAGAGATTTCCAAAGCCTATCACAATTCCCAATTTCAACTCTCGATGTTCCTATTACATTGAAAACAAAATTGCCTATGTCCTCCAAAATATGCACACAAAACTCCAAAACCACTCTCCCTCACCTCAATAAACCAAACTATATTTATAGCCCTCTAGATGCATTCTAACTCCTTTAAGCCGAATTTAGGAGTGAATAAGCTTGAATTAGGGTTGGTTGAAAGATATTTATGTCACATAGTGACATTCAGCACCTAGTTATATTTAAAATATCAAAAACAACACAAAAACCCACTTTTGACCTTAAAATAATTCGAAAATTTTTAGTAGTTAGCTAACTGAGTGGAGGCGCTAACAGCAAATGTGTGCAAGTGGATAACCCCCGTGGATTGGGATCCGACAGTTCCGTTGACTGTTTTCCGTGACTGCGCGATTAGCTGCACTGCGTTCACATATCGTTGTTCCCGTTGCGGTTAACTACAACTCCGACGCCATGGTGGCTATCTCCACCGCTCACATGAAAATAGTTATAGTCACAGTTGCAATGCGGTTACCCTAATGCAATTAACTGTTAGCTGTGACCTCTTATCTGCTCACATGGCCCACTACCGTCTGCTCCCCGCATGGTTAGGCCAATGGTTAGGGGCTATTTTATATGTTTTTGAAATGTTTTTATGTTTTTTACATAGGTTTGGTAGTATAACATGGCCCGAATGGGTTTAGAACTTAGGGTTAATTCATTTTTAATGTTTGGATTGGGTTCTAGTTTATTATTTAGGTGTTATGTCTACGACTTAACATCATTTTGTTCCAAGAACCCTTTTATACAACTTGTCACAATGTGACTTACAAACCCTAAAGATGACAACCATGGACCACTTTTGACAACCAAACCCTGGTGGAACTGATGACTAGTACATGTCGAAAACCAAGTACCAAACATCATAAAAACCATATCAACCATTGACATCATCGGTGGAACTGAAAACTAACACTGGACAACATAAACCATAAACATCACTGTCGAAGCTAAAGACACCGGACATTGAATGCTAACGACGAATACTGGTGAAGTTGATAAAGCTCAAGACCTCATTGACCATGATCATTCGAAGACCATCTCTACTTTGAACTACTGAAGGCTCCACTCATGTTGGACTGGCAAGATCCCCCTGGATCAATTATGATCAAGTGTATTGTTATGATTTATAAACCTACTCAAAATTTTATATTAATGGTCTATTCCTGGATGAATATGGTAACTGTATCAGTATGATGTTGTGATGAATGAATTCTTTAAGATACTTATGAGTTAGTGTCTGGATTGTCCTTGATATCCCTCTGACCCTTCTTATTTTTGGTCATGGAACGCATTGGGTGAGACTCCTTACCCTTTGGGTAAGGTGAAAATGTCGGCGTTGTCCTAGACTACAGCAGATTCTTGTTGGCCCCTTGTGCCTGAACCCAGGGTCTTTACCCTGATGAAATTTTTGTGCCAACAATATGGTTACAGGTAACATGGATCATTGCTTCTATCTTAAGAAGCATGATCAAGAGAAAAAGAATGTACTCCTCTGAAAGGATGCAGGAAGACTTAAGTGATGCTAGATGAAATCAACATAATATGTCCTCATATGAAGTATGAGGTGATTGACTACAATGAAGAAACTCTGATTGAAAGCTACTAGGAATGGAATATGTGAGGAAGAAGAGATAGTGAGATATGCAACCATGATGAAGGCAATCAATATCCAAAATACCAAGAAGATTTGACTGGGAAATCTCCCAGAAAGATATGAAGGCTTTGATGAAAGTCTAAAAAAGATGAAGACCCTTGAAAATGGATATCTTTGGGAGATATGTCAATATGTGTGCAGGATGTTGATACCTACAAGAAGATGTCATGATGAAGATCCATCTCGTAAGTTATGATTTAATAATGTTTTGATTTATTGAATAATATATGGATAATGCATGACTACTTAAACAAGAGTTGTAAACACAAGCACAACTAGCATTCATGTGGTGGATGGAAGAAGCATGATGAGAAAGAATTAGTCATATAATGAAGGTTCCAGTTATGAAGAAGGCCACTTTCAATGAAGAAAGGAGTGACATGATGAACCAAGGAGGAAAGTTATCAATGGTTGTTTCCCTACAAGGAAGAATCTCAACTAATTTTCATGACATCAAGGAGAGAAATTGATCCATCATCTGAAGGACCCACGAAGAAAGAAGTTGTTGATGTATAGAAGAGTCCCTGGCTAAGAGGGAGCTTGGATTGGATCACGCCTGATTAAAAGGGAGTGACAGTTGTGTTTTTCTATTTCATGTTTCATGCACTAGACCAGGACTAACACTCATAAGTCTAGGTGAAGGCCATGAAGAGAAATGAAGACATGTGATATCCTCCCTAGTTGATAGGGAGATATAGACACAAAATTCTTGTCTTCACTTTGGAAGAAAGAATGGAGGATTTGGTAATCATCTGGCATTTAATGCTCATTGACGATGTGTAGGGCATCCAAGACAAGAGTAGGCAAGAGGAAGGATATTCTTTAAGGGTTGGGAACGCAAGATAAGAATAGTCCTAGAAGGTCATACTCAGTGAACACCCAGGTGGTTATGTACCTTGAGAGACAATGATAAAGGTTTCTATAGTCATTGGTATCACCAACATGTGCTCTAATCTGATGAAGATAGAGTTGTCAGTCAAGGCCTTGTTGTGGAAACAATGTTGGTTACTATGATGCTATACAGATGGGTTATCAATCTGATTCTTTTTATGAGAAATTCTTCAGATTGAGAATGACCAAGTACCATTATAAATACCTCCCTAGTTAAGAGGGAGTGTTGAATAAAGTGTAACTAGGTTCGGTATTTACAAATGTAATTTTGATTTTTGTACTTGTCAAGAAAAAGAAATATTATTTTTGTAAATTATAATAATGAGTTTCTTACTCATTTCATAGGTCTAGGAAAATCAAAGAGTCAAATTTATGTATAAGGAGCTCTTCTTGAACCCATGTGTAAATGAATACTAGTCTAAAAATGCCTCCAAGACATGCACAAGAAGAAGTCTTCCAACAAAAAAATGTGAAGCACGGTCATGTCAGCCTACAAATGAATATAAATGACAAGTCGGCTCACAAAAGGAGACACAACCCTTCACATTGTCATGTCATCTTATTTATGAAGGCAGAACCACTATAAATAAGTGTTAAGGTTCAGAATTACAATCAATATTTTCGGACATCTCTCTGAAACTTCAAATGATACAGTGGGTGCAAGAGACACAAAATTCTGTACACTGTAATCTCGGATGGGTGCAGGAGACACGGAATTTCACTCAAGTGTCTTCGCATGACAGTAAGGATGGACAACATCATTATAATCTCATATAGGTGTCATTGAAATGATTACAATCTCGACATAATGATGAGGGTCTCAATACAAGAAGCGAACACTCTGTATCAATATACTAGACAATATCATGAAGGCCTCTATGTAGGAAGAAAAGGCAATCACAAGCCCTCAGCGTAATGACACCTATGATCTCGATCATAATCCTTATGAAGAAACCTCGTTGACATGGTAGTGATCTAGTTCTCAGTGAAGGTGTAGCATGGGTGCAACAATGATGAAGATCTCGATGAAGGAGCAGACATGGTGTAGTAATGATGATCTCAATAATGCAGTAGTGATGATGATGATATTAGCAGAATAGTAGGATTGGTGTCTTGGTCTTGGAGTGGGCTAGTAGGTCAAGGGCCAAGGTATTGGCATTCGTCAATTGGAATCTCTATAAGAAGAATTTTGTGTGGGTTTTCCTCTCCAAGAGGGAGAGGTTTTGGCCCTGGAAGAAAACCAACATCGTGTGTTCTTGTCTCTTTTAATTTGGTAGCTATTTGATGCACTAAGAAGACACACTCTAATAATAACAAGTGAAGATTGTGTTAAGAAGAAAAGTTAAAACTCCTCACAAATAGTTATCAAGCTAAGAAGCATCACATTAACTATAAGTGCCCTAGATTCTTCAATAGAAACCACATGTATGTACCAGGTGTGTCAAAACTAGAATGGAAATCATACATGCAATTCAATACCTGTAAGAAAAACCTGTTGTAGTTGTTAATCTTGTTATCCTCTTGTGCTTTCCTACTTTTTCTTTACCTCCTTACTCCAAATCCCAAGTATTCCACACTCCTCCAAAAGTGCTCCAAGAAATTTGTGTCCAAGAGTATGAGAGAGAGAGAATAGAAGAGAGAGCTCCAAGCTAAAAATGACAAAAGGTTGAACTGGAAAAAAACCATGAACTAATCCTCAAAAGCCTTTTTATCATTAAGTCCTCTATTTTTTTCATTTTCCATTATTTTCCTTCATTTTCCTCCTCACATGCAACATGTGACCTTTCACCTTCCTTTTATCCTATCTTCCATTACTTTCATAAATAAAATGTCAATTAATGCCTCATGTTTTTCCAAAGGCTTTGCCAATTTCCATATCGATTAATTAATCACAAGTGATCCCCATCACTATGTTTTTTTTTCCAACATTCATCTTAGAATACGTGTCCCATGATCTTGGTTATTATTTTGCATGTATTAAATTTATTACATGGATTTTTAACCCAGGGTTGTTACATAATGAGTACCAAATACATCAATCAAGTAATTAAAATGATGGCATGATATCAAGCACATAACTCATTAACACATTTAACTCTGAAATTTGGTCTTCAAAAAGTTTCACTTCAAAATCTGATTATAAAATCCAAGTCTTGAGTTTCTACAATTTTTTACCCATACACCAATGTATTGAGCCATATAAATACTAAAAAGAGAATAAGATAACATTTGTTTGTTCATCTAAAAAAAAAAAAAATCTTCAAGATATTCTCTTATAAAAAATAATGCTAAAAATAAAATATTATCCTTATCAAATGATGTTTTCCTGTGATATGGTGGGTTGTTTCAATCCCCCTCATCTTCAAAATCTTTATATTCAATATGGACCAAATGTGGAGCATTTTTTTGGATGAAGCTCACCCAATCTATGTATACTTATGTAACTGCAGAGAAATGAATTTGACTAAAGTGATCAATGTTAACATGACACATGGATACCAGATCTCGATTAAATATTTTCTTCTTCCTATATTTATTAATAAATTTTGAAATTAACTTAATTTTCTTAAATGGAAATTGAAGATAGACGTTGGTTCCTTTTATTTCCTTCGCCTTTTCATCCCTTATTCTGTTATCTTTTGTTTGTTGTTGATATATACGTCTGGGTACAAATTCTCTCAAAGTTTTAGAGCCTGGTAAATCAAACTCTTCTATGAAATCAATTCCAACTTCCCATACTAAGATACAATGTTCAATGGCATTTTTAGTCCATTCTTGGATTTCTTTTGTCTCTAATTCTCTTTGGTTCAAAGAAGCATACATTAATATTTTATCCTTTTTAGAAGTCTTGGGAATATGCTCAGGTTGTAATTGTTTCTCCCATTCTAGAATTGATGTGAATCTCTCTTTAATATTTCTATCTTCCTCAACCAGAGATTCAATTCTTTCATTGAGATTCAAAATTTCCTGATAAAATCTACAAATTTTATCCATCTGTTTGTAAAATTTGGCTTGATCTTTTCATAATATTTAATTGATCTACAATGCTTGTTCTTTGAACCCATTCAATCTTTTATCGGCATCATGACTCTTGTTTAACTGAAACAAAGGAGTTTTCAATTTGTTGATTCATTTTTGTAGTCATTACTTCAATATTATTGTCAACTTCCTCTTTTAAAATTTGGCTATGATCTTCATAATATTTTCTAATGCCTCCAATCTATTGGGAATTCTCGACTTCTAATTCATGTAATTTGATTTGAAATTTATCTTTAAAATTATCTCTTTCAATAGAAAAACCTCTTACAAAAGCTGCAGAATGAGCTTGCCATTGATCCTCACTCAATACTTGCTTTTTTCCACTTTCATTTCCAACTCTTTGATTCTTTGAATTTTTTTTGATATGTTATTGCAAGTTTATTGACATGGTACTATTGATAATTCACAAAATCTCCAATATCTTGTGATGATTCTTCAACTTTATCTTTCACTTCACCTCAGGCTTGCCAGTTGAATTCAAAAATGTTTCAAGGCTATCCCATTTCCTCTTCTTCTCTTTTCTTACAACAAATTTGGTTTGCAAGTTAAAATAATATTCAGTTAAAGAGGGAACAATTTCGTAAACTAGTTTTACTTTAGCAATAGACTTAAAGAGAGAAGAACTTATTGGAATGTTTGTGGAAATAGGAGTCATGGAAGCTTTAGGATATTTTTCAAGGATTGAAAACTCAATAGTTTTTATATGTTGCTTTGTTGACTCCTTTCCTTTATCTATACTTTTAGCCAATATTGAATCAAAAGTTATTTTCTCATCCTTATCTTTGTCAACATCCATTTCCTCAATATGTACTTCATCCTCTTCCATCTATGTATCTTATAGAGTGGTTTCTTCAGGAGAGTTGAGAATAATAATATCTCTAGAAAGAGAGCCTTGTTTCACTATTGATTCTTCTTGTTCTGTTGTTTCTTATTTTTGGTCTTTAACTTCTGCAACTATTAGGATCTTTTGGACCATTTGACTATCTTGCTCCTTTTCTTTGTCATTCTCATATTTTCCTGCATCCAAACTGGTTGATTCTTGAACTGTAATAGAAGCATTAGGCAAACTTTCAATTTGAGTCTCTTGAATTTCCTAAGACGTAGAGGCAAAGTCTAAAGGGAGTTCAATAAATTTATATTTTAAGTATTCAATAGATTTGAGATCTTCTAAAGAAATACAATAATGAAGAATTTTCTCTTTGAGGAAGGCCTCATAAGTATTTTCTCTATATACTTGAATCCTAACCCTTTCCTCATTATCCATTGATTTGGTTCTAGTAATTTTTTTATCAAAACCATCAGCATTAACAATAGAATAATCAAAGGGAGGTTGTTGATGTATAAAAGTCTTGATATAACTAACAACTTTGTAGTGGTCATTGACTATAAAGACAAAATTTAATTTTTTAAGTATGTTATGCTTTCTTATAGGTCAGCTTAATATAGGTTTAGCTCGACTCCTGAAAGGAAGTGTATGTTCAAAGAAATTTTATCTTTTTAAGTTCAGGTCAGCCCCAAATTAGGTCTCCCTCAAACACACACACACACACACACACACACACACACATATATATATATATATATATATGATCTAGCCATGGTCAAGTGGAGGCAAGATTTTGGTTAATCCAAGCTAATAAACCAATGGTAGTAATTCGAGGCCTTGAGATTCATTGAATACTAGATGAATAAAGTCGAGTTTCTAGGATGCTTTTGTTTCATCTTTTGTTGGACATATTTAAAGCTTTTGATATAAAGCTTGAAGGTCATTTTTTGGGGAAAAAAGATCCATTGGAGGCCTAATTCGGCCATGTTCTGAGAGTTTTTTTGAAATAAAACTTGGCCATGTTGTGGGAAGGATTCTAAGGTTAAGTGTGGCTTGGTCTGAGGCCTTCTATAGCCTGTTTTTAGGCCTACTTTGGCCCTCCCTGAGCCCCAATTTTGGCCTCCCTCTGTTGACAAGGTTAATCCTCTCTGTAGATAGAGACAATCCCTCTAGCCCAATGAGTGGGTCTAGCAACTGAAGTGACAATCAACTAGACATCTTCCTAGATTATAATCAAAATTAGAACAAGAGAGATGGCCTACCTTGCTCTAATGTTATTCTAATTTCCTTTGTTGAGATCCTCGAACCGCTTGTGTCATGAACTTGTTCCTGCTTCTTTCAGCACTTATGTACCTGCACAAGTGATCAAGAGACAACAAAGCATGACAAAACCAATAGCAAATCCAATAATAACCTACTTAGTTGATCAAGGAATGCCATACCAATACATACATGAAAATATATATTTTGGGAAGATGAACTAGTAGTTTTATTATGATTTAAAGAATAAAGGGAAGCTTACAACCATAGCCTTGATGTTAAAAGGCTCTCCTTGAGTGGTAATCGAATTCCAAGCCAAGAAACTCTCCAAACACTCCTTCTCCAAGTCTAACAAATAGCCTCTAAGCACAAGCTCAGCATAGGGGAACAAATGGACATAGATCAACCATTTGGGAATGGGAGAGGAGGAATTTATACGTTGGGAGAGGGAGTTAGGACTCTTCCAAAGATAGGATTAGGCCCACATATAAAGGAGGTAGCATATAGGGATGAGACCAAGAGGTCAAATTAAGAGGATTCAACCTGATGCATGCAAAACCACTTCCAGCTCGCCGCTCTGGAAGCTTCTAGATCACAAATCTTCTCATCCTCTTTGGGAAAACCTCCTTTTTGAGACCATCGTGGGTATGAAAGGGAACAAATTGATGCCATTGTTGGCTTAACATGGTGCAGCAGGCAATCATCGTGTTTTTAAGCTCCATAAAGGTGATGACCCTCATTTTAGGGTTTCAAGAGCCATTTCTTCAAGGAAAGCTCCAGATATTTTCCAAGCAAATTTAAAGGAGAGATCTGAGTTGTATACATGGATGAGTATATTGTATAATGATCATGTTTCGAGCACTTTAGGGTATGTCACAGGGAAGTGCAAGAGGCGTGACAATATATTGTGTAACACCCTCTAAGGATTTTTTTTGGCCTATCTAAGGTCTCTTTTTCATATATATCAATCTTTATGACAACCTAAATCAAAACAAATTTCTAGTAGAACTAATATTTAGAGCAGACTTGATACTTGCATCGTACTTGATATTTGTAGCAGACCCTTTCTTGCAGTATACCTTTTTATGCTTGTTATGGAACAAATCTTGAAGTTGTTTTCGCAAACAGACTTTGACACTTGTAGCAGAACTTTGGTGCTTATTTTGGAGCATATCTTTGAAACATTTTTTTAAGTTATGGAGGACAGAGTAAGGGCACTTTTTGTATCATTAATTTGATGTATTAATTGTATTGATTACATGTTGGACATGGAAAAGATATAGTATTGAAGTTGCTTGAATATTGTTGTATTTGGGTTATTGTCCCTAGTATGAGAGCCCAATAATTTGTTTCCTATTTTATCTTTTATTCTATAGGGTGGAAGGATGGTGCTAGGGAAGGAAGTTGTAGCTTCCTTCAGGAGGTTGTCACCTCCTTCCAGTGGGAGCTAGTAAATCTTAGGGTTGTAGCCCTTCCAGTTGTGGCTGGTAAACCAGAAGTTGTAGCTTCCCTTGTAATATAAATATATTGTTCATATATGTTTTTTATTCCATTGATGTGATGTTATTTTTTAATTGTTTTGATACTTAAATTTTTAAAATTTATGAAATACTAATTCACCCCCTTTCTCAGTATTTCCGACATTGGCAATATTCTACAAGCTAAATAAGTCCTTGAAGTGTAGAAGGACAATATTCAGCAAGAATCAATTCTACATGGAATATTTTATGACATTATAAAATAGGAATCCCACATCCTATCTTAGCTTGAAGAGTGGTGAAATCAAGAAGAAATTATATGGCAACATAAATACAAAATAAGAAGGTTGAAGGAGGGAGAAAGGAACATTGCCTTCTTCCATAACTCGATGCTTCAACATCACCATCACAATTGCATATCGTATTTGTGAAATCGGGATGAATCCAAAGTCTAAGATCATCAAGACATGGCCCAAGAAATAATCATTTATTTTGAGGACATTTTAACTGATCCAAGGCCAAACAGAATGGAAACCATCCATAAAATTACAAAGCTTATTCCCTCTCTGGTTTCTAAGGAATAAAATGAAGCACTCCTATGAGAAATAACCATTGATGAAGTGATATTTGTAGTGAATTATATGCCTAGAAATAGAGCTTCAGACCCTGATTATTTCACAATTAATTTCCCCCAAGTACATGGACACTAAGTTGCAGAGAACTTTGAGAAGTTGTGGAGTAATCTAGGCAATCAAAGACCATTTTGAAAGCCTTAAATGCAACTTTCCTTACCATGATTCCTAAAAAATACAAGTTCTAGGACCCAAGAAACTTAAAACCCATATATCTCTACAATATATTCTACAAGGTGATCACAAAGGTCATTTCCAATCATCCCAAGCTCATTCTTCCAAGGCTTATCTCAGGAGATAAATTGGCTACGTGGAAGTGTACCGACTCTATAATGGAATCAATATTATGCATGAAACCATCTACTCTCTAAATTCCACCAAAAAATTGGGCATGTTGCTCAAGTACATCTCTTAAAATCTTTCGATAATTTTAATTGGCATTACCTCTTCCAAATCCTTCTTGCTTTTTTCTTTGATTGTGAATGGATTTACTAGATCAAGAACCTTGCTACATCAACCTTTTTCTCCATCTTACTCAATAGGTCCCCAAATAATCCTTTTCAGGCCTCATGAGGTATCAAGCAGGGAGACCCCCTTTCCTCCTTTCTCTTCATCTTAGTAGCAAAGGACTTTCGGAAAGCCCTCGGCCATTCTGGAAAAAAACATTAAATCCTTGAGGTTGTTTGGGTAGAACCAACCTCACTCACATCAACAATTTTTAGGTTACACAATCGGTATAGGTTTCCCAATAGTCCATGGAGCTAAAGGACTCTCTCAAATATTGGAGGACTTTTCCAATGCATCGAGTATGGAAATCAACATTGATAAATCATAGGTCTTCTTCTTTAATAACCCACTAGTAGTACAATGACACATTGTTGGGCTTCCTGGTTTTCAAATTAGCAATCTAGCATCTACGTACTTAGATGCCCCCCTAGTTAAAAACTCCCTCAAGCACAACCTATGGGAAAACCTCATCACAAAAATCAATAGTAATCTCACTCACTGAATATGTTATATATAATTTCCCTCCTCGAATTGGTCTTGCATGCAAGGTCTCCCCTTGTATCTTTCTTAAGCTCTTATTTCTCTCACTTCTATACTTAGCTCCATTCATAATCTTCAACATTCATTCCTCTGGGGTGGATCCAAATTAGAGATAAAATGGGCCCTTTTGGCATGGGACAATATTTTCAAACCAAAGTTATAGGGAGGCTTTGAACTACGAAATCCATTGACATTGGTCACAATACTAGGAGCTAAAATTTGGTGGCGATAGATCTAAGGCAGCTCTAATATTTTGAAAAAGAATTGGAATAGAAAATAATCAAGACACATCCCTCTTCAATTGCTCATATTAACTTCCTTCTCCCAATCCATATCTTCCATTTAGAACTTGGCCAAAAAATGCATGCACCTGGTTCAAAAATATAATTTTAGGGTAATAAAAAATGGTTAATCAACTTTTTTTCTGGGTTGACTCTTATAAACAGCTCCCTAAGCTCAATATCAAAAGGAATTACAACCTCTTTACCTTAGTATGACTAGGATAGGCCTACAAAGATTCAAATATTATGGATCCCCCATCAACAGTCAAGATCGACAACAATATTTACATAGGAGACTTGGACCCTAAAGCCCACTATCAATTTGTGGATATATTTCTAGCAAAAACTTTAAAAACTATGCATCCCCATTATGACTCGGGAGGAAAAACTAAGATGGTGCTATAGCTCAAGTGGTTTTTATTCCACTCGTGAAGCCTATGGCTTGGAATCCAATCAACAAAGTCTTCCTAAAATATGTTATCGAGAAAAATATCTGAAAAATAAAACTATGTCCCAAAGTCTCGATCTTTCTGTGGCTTTTGCTTCAAGAAACAACACTAACATGGGACAATATACATAAGAGGGAATACTCAAGTCCTTCTTGTTTCCATCTATTCTTAATGGAATTAGAAAAATATGAGCATCTTTTCAATGCATGCCCCTACTCCTACCACCTCTAGTAGATCTTGGAAGAAATCGAACTAAGACTCAACAAGCATCTGCAAAACCATCTAGAGCTAGAGAGTCAAACGTTTCCAAAATCCAAACCTGAACAGGGTGTGGATCCTTCTACCGGGCTTACTCCCCTAGGCCATCTAGAAGGAAATAAATAGAGACATTTTTTAATACCACTCTATGATGCATGACTTTCTTTGGCTCATAGTTCAAAATAACTTCAAGGAAACAATATTCACTCAAGCATGGAATGAGCATGATTGACAAGCAAAGGGTGAGAAAACTCTAATTTTAAAATCTTGGAATCTAAACATAGTGTTGGAAATAATACTAAGAGGGGGGGTGAATCAGTATTATCAAATCAATAAATTTTTCATTTCATACTCAAATTTATATACGCTACTTCAATGAAGGCAACATGTGTGTACACACAACTGTCTTTAAAGCAACCAGCGTATATCCAGCAAACTTATGATTCAGTTAATTCATCATATGTTGATATTTAATCAGTGCATCAGTACTTCATTAACCTTATAGACAGTAACCATGTGTAGTTATAACAGAATAAACCATCAAACATAAGAAACACACATGAACACCAATATTTAAGGTGGAAACCCAATGCGAGACAAAACCACTTGTTGTTGCCTTCTTTTAATATAATAAAAACCTATTTAAAATCTTGTACTGGTGCAGACTCATACCTATACGCAGGTACCCACCTGCAGAAGGCTACAACCTTCTCTCATTCTCCATCTTCTGTTGGAAGGGAGTTACAACCCCCTATCTCTTGTACTCGCCAAACTGTTTACTAGTACATAGGCGCTGACCTACAAAAGGCTCCAACCTTCACTTTCTTTCCAACTACTACTAGAAGGGAGCTCCAACCCCCTGGCTCTTGTACTGGGCGATATGTTTACCAGTACGTAGGCACTGGCCTACAGAAGGCTATGACCTTCTGTCTTCCTCCAGGGACCACGTTTCATAAATTTTCAGACTGGATGCTCCTAGTACATAACAATACACATGAAGGCCTCTTTTCATCAAATTTTCATACTGGGCCCATCAGCAACATTGAAGCTCAAATTCAATCACCACTATTATACAACCAATCACTGAATACCCATCATCACTAAAGCAAATCACAATCAATCAATCAAAACATTCAGAACACTATCACCAGAACGCAGTCATTAGAACACAGAGCAGAACCTAGAATTATGCATCAAGAACCATAACCAACTATAACTTCAAATATCATATTTCATAATGTATACGCTACTTTGATGTGCCAAACTGGCGTGTATACGTGCTTTTACCAAAGCGAACCAGCGTACAAATCTACAAATGCTAACTTAAAACATCACAACTATTCCAGACTTCAGTCATACCCAGATCAAAACATTTACAGTGTAAATCACATGTTAGCATTTAGATCTAGATTATCCATGATGAAACCAAATAATAATAATTCAGTTTAAGTCTCATAATCTTGATCCTTCAGTAGATCTCATCCCCCAACAACCGCTAAGGTTCATCCTTAGTTTAGATCAAGCAAAGCACCATAAACCCATAACATGCATATTTTCTTTTGATCTCATACTTCATAAGATATTCATTACTTGCACACTTGGCCTAATGATCTTCTCCTCCTTATATGGTTTTAGGCCTTTCTCAATACCTTGGACCAAAACCACTTAGGACCAATACCTTGGACCAAATACCTCGGACCAATACCTCAAACCAAATACCTCTGACCAATACCTCAGACCAAATACCTTGGAAAAAATACCTCAGACCAATACCTTGGACCAAAAGCTTGATTTTCCATCATGTATGCGCTTTTCTTCTTGCGAGAGTGCATGTAGATGTATACACTCTTTTTGTTTTGTTAACCCACGTGTATACGCTGTTTGGAAAAATTGAACTAGCATATACTTATTAAACCACTCTCTTTCTTTAATCTCTGGAGTCTGATCTATAATCCTTTTTTGTTAACCTGTTGCACTGTGAGTTGTCATCTGTGTGAGTTGCCATCAAGGAAAACACCTGTATCATAATGCCAACAATCTCCCCTGTTGGACTTGATGGCAACAACAACACCAAGGCACTCTCCCCCTTTGACATCAAGGGCAAAGGGAGGACCAAGATATTCTCCCCCTTTAATATACATTATGTTGTACATGCTCCCCCTGAGTACATGCTAAAATCTCTGATTAAGCTCCCCCTTTGTACATGTTGACATGCACTAAAGCATCCATGCTCCCCCTGAGCACATGCAGAGTCTGCAAAAATATTTTCCAAAAGAATAACATGACTTTATAACTCAACTAAGTGAGTATTACCTTCCTATCACCAATGACTTATACATACATCAATCTCCTAATCAAGTGGAGATACACCAATTTTGGCTTATCCACCCAACCAAGTGGGGATATACCAAATATTTATAGATGACTAAAATAGAAATTATTACATCATCCTTCCCATGCATATTGGGGTTACAAATTAGGTATTTTCATGACCTTTACATCAAATTATATACATGACATTTATAACAAGGACAACCGATCTAAACAATACCATGATAGTCATCAGCAACTATCATACACCATATATGATCTGCACCATCAGCATCTGTCAATAGCATCAAGATCAATACCCTATATATGTACATCATCAAAAGAGTCATCTGAATCAAAACACTTATGTGGATCAAGCAAGATAAGCATCTTCATGTACCAAGGTCTTCTAATATAATGCCAATAATGCATTATTCGAAACATATGCTCCCCTGAACTTATGCCAACTTTTTACTATCAAATCTTATCATTGCATTTGTTAGTAAGAATCATCAGGGCTTATTCATCAACCAGTTATTCATCAACTTATTAACAACTTATGAGGGCCAAAAACACTTCCACATATTATCAACAGATTGTGACCATCATCAATCAGAACATAATAGATAATTGGTAATTGAATGAACCATATCAGACCCCATTTCCTGAGTCTGTCCTACTTCTTTTTCTTCAAAACACCATAAACGCAACTGTGCATCTTCTAACTCGCATATATGCATGACTTCTCTTCATAATAACTACTTATGAGAATTGGAATACTGAAATTTTACACTTTCAGCTCCCCCTAGGTCTGTTATGTCTGTAAACTAAGCTATGCCACATCTTTCTGACAACAATTCCTTCTTCTTCAATACCTTGGATTGTGATGATGTTTGCTCCTTTTGGTATGGTGGCCGAAATTTGCTCATGCATTCCTTTGCTTTATGTCCAAACTTTTTACATGCATAGAATCTTACTTGTTTCATATTCCTTATCTCAATCAATAACATTGTTACCAAACATATTGAAAGCAAAAAAATATCCCTTAAAGTACCTAGAAACTGATGATCTTTCTGTGTGATAGTATTGAACCATTCTACTTCAACATCTGGCTACAACGTGTCCAAAATTATGAAATTTAAAACATTCAACATTATTTGTCAGATAAAAGAAACAATTATCCCTTCCATACTTAGGTGGAAATGTTTTTCTTTGAAGTCTTTCTTTCCTTGGTTGTTTATGAGGTTGACCTTTTATCTCCTTGTTGAGCATTTCATATTTTGCATTGGATTTCCTTACCTCATCTTGTGAGCTAGATTCACCTTCATGAAAACCAAGACTAGTCTTTATAATAGGCAAATGCTAAACTTTGATGAGTTCATCTAACATTTCTGATCCTTTAGCAAATCTAAGATTTAGAGTCTTTGTCTTTTCAAGTTCTTTTCTTAGACTTACTACTTCACATTGTAACACTTCATTGTGTTTGTCCTTTTTAGTGAGTTGATGTGTCACTGTGTTTATGATTGTATCCTTTTCTTCTAAACTGATTTGAGTTGACTCATTTCTTTAAGGAAATCTTCCTTTTCTAAGGCATCATTTTCATACGCCATGAGTAGTTTAATTTCTTGATCATATTCATCACTATTGGACAAGCCATCACTATCATCATGAGTATAATAACTTTTGTTACCTTCTGTAGAAATCTATCATTTAACGTGAGGGCATTTAGCAGCGTAATGACCAACTCTACCACAAGCAAAGCATTTGAATGGTAGCTTACCTCTGAATCTTCTGGAACCCCGTTGAAGCTTCTTGACAAAATTTACCTCATCTTCTTCTTCTGAAATGTGTCATGATTCACTGTGCTCTTCCTTTTCTTTTCCCTTTGTTAATGCTTTAAAAACGGCTTCTCTCATGTCTGATGGACCTCCTTTTCTCATTTCAAAGGCAGTTAGGATTCCATGGAGTTGAATCACAGTAATAGTTTGAAGATCCTGTTTTTATTCTATGGCATACACTTTTGACTCAAATTTAGAAGACAAAGATCTCAAAATTTTCTCAACTAAAGCAGCTTCCTTTATCTCTTCACCCAGACTTCTCATATGATTTACAATCCCATCTACTCACAAGAAATAACTAGAAATGCTTCATCACTATGCATCTTGAGAGTTTCATACTGGATTCTGAGAGTTTGTAGTTTAGCACGTTTTACCTGGGAGTCACCTTCATAGCTTTGAATGATTCTCTCCCATATTTCCTTGGATGTGTTGAGTTGCATGACTTTGATGAATTCTGATTCTAATAGACTTCCCAAAAAGGCATTGACATCTTTGCATTGATTTCATATGTTTTCCTTTCTGCTAGATCCGTTGGGACTGTTGTTGGATATTGATGTCCTTTCTCCACAATTAACCAAACATCAGCTCCAAGTGACTAAAGATACGCTCTAGTTTTTGTTTTCCAATATACCAGGTTGCTCCCATTAAAGATTGGTGGTCTGATAGTGGCTTCGTGATTATTCATCTTTAAAGATCTCCCTTCAAGTGATCAAGCTTCTTCTGAAAGACCCGCTCTGGTACCAATTGTTGGAAATAATACTGAGAGGGGGGATGAATCAATATTATCAAATCAATAACTTTTTCATTGCATACTCAGATTTATATACGCTACTTCAATGAAGGTAACACGCGTGTACATGCAATTGTCTGTAAAGCAACCAACGTATATCCAGCAAACTTATGATTAAGTTAATTTATCATATGTTGGTCTTTAATCAGTGCATCAGTACTTCATTAACCATATAAACAGTAACCATGTGCAGTAATAACAGAATAAACTATCACACATAAACAACACACATGAACACCAAGATTTAAGGTGGAACCCTAATGCAGGACAAAAACCACCTACTGTTGTCTTCTTTTAATATAAGAAAAACATGTTTACAATATTGTAATGGTGCAGACTCATACCAGTACGTAGGCACCCACCTGCATATTTCTACAACCTTCTCTTGTTCTCTAGCTTCTACTGGAAGGGAGCTACAATCCCCTAGCTCTTGTACTCGCTGATCCATTTACTATTACATAGGCAACGACCTACAGAAGGCTCCAACCTTCACTCATTTTCCAGCTACTACTGGAAGGGGGCTCCAACCCCCTGGCTCTTGTATTGGGTGATATGTTTACCATTATGTAGGCGCTATCCTACAGAAGGCTATGACCTTCTCTCTTCCTCTAAGAACCATGTTTCATAAATTTTCAGACTTGATGCTCCTGGTACATAACAATACACATGAAGGCCTCGTTTCATCAAATTTTCATATTGGGCCCATCAACAACATTGAAGCTCAAAATCAATTACCAACGTTATACAACCAATCACTAAAAACTCGTCATCACTAACGCAAATCACAATCAATCAATCTGAACATTCAGAACACAGTCACCAGAACACAGAGCAGAACCCAGAATTCTGCATCAACAACCATAACCAATTGCAACTTCAAATATCATATTTCATAATGTATGCACTACTTTGATGTGCCGAACCAAAGAAAACCAGCGTACAGATCTGCAAATGCTAACTTAAAACATCACAGTTATTTCAGACTTCAGTCATACCCAGTTCAAAACATTTACAGTGTAAACCACGCTTTAGCATTCAAATCTAGACTATCCATGATGAAACCAAATAATAATAATTCATTTTAGGTCACATAATCCTGATCCATCATTATATCTCATCCCCCATCAACCGCTAAGGTTCATCCTTAGTTCAGATCAAGCAAAGCACCATAAACCCATAACATGCATATTTTATTTTGATCTCACTCTTCATAAGATATTCATTACTTGCAAACTTGGCCTAATGATATTCTCCTCCTTATATAGGTTTAGGCCTTTCTCAATACCTTGGACTAAAACCACTTAGGACCAATACCTTGGACCAAATAACTCGAACCAATACCTCGGACCAAATACCTCTGACTAATACCTCAGACCAAATACCTTGGACAAAATACCTCGGACCAATACCTTGGACCAAAACCTTGATTTTCTATCTTGTACGCGCTTTTCTTCTTCCGAGAGTGTGTGTATACGTATACGCTCTTTTTGTTTTGTTAACCCACATGTATATGTTGTTTGCACAAAGTAAACCAGCGCATACTTATTAAACCGCTCTCTTTCTTCAATCTCTGGAGTCTGATCTATAATCTTTTGATGTTAACTTGTTGCACTGTGAGTTGTCATCTATGTGAGTTTCCATCAAGTACAACACCCATATCATAATACCAACACATAGGACCCTCAAAATTTTCACCCTCTCATCCTTTAGCTTCCCTCAACCTCTCTCTTGGAACCCCCTACCCTTCAACTTTCTCAAACTAAATTTCAATGGTGCTTCCAAAGGCAATCCAATGTTGTCAATTTTGGAGGAATATTTCAAGATCTCTTGGGAATTCCAATACACATATGTTGGACATCTAGAGCATAGCATGAATAACTTTGTTGAACTCACAATCTTGGAGGAAGGTCTCAAGATATCACCCTGAAACATGGCTTCTACAAACTGATAAATAAAGGGGATTCTTAGCTTATAATATCTATGATCAACAAAATTATTAACGACCCTCCTATACACAAATTGCCCAATAATAATAAATGAGAAAGAATTATCACTAGGATAGCCTCACTACTCTTATAAATCTTGGTAATTATTCCTTCTCATGTCAAATGCATGAACAATAAAATAACAAACAACCTCACCAATTATGGTTGCTTTACCCTAGATGTAAATTTCTCAACCTTTTCGTGGCACTCTGTGGAATATTCTCCAATCAAATATGACTAGTGAGCCTAAGTACAATGATATTGAACCTCTTTAAATGGGGTGTCAAATGTTAGAGAGGGTGGGGACAAGATTTTTCTATCCTGCTAGGACCCATGTCCAAGGGATGTGGCAACACACTCCACTTAAAGTTTGTAAAGCCCATGCAATGGGCATGGGATCTGTATCGCATGTTGGGATCTCATCCTTCACTCCACCATACACTACTCAATGCGACACTTAATCTTCCATCCCAATTTTTCACCTGCCATGGCAAACAGTTTACTCGCAAGACCTGTCATGTCCCTCTACCCCATTAATTTAATATTCATTCCTGGGAGAGCCAAAGAAATTAGCTTTGGAACTCTACTATAGGTATTTATTATACCTCTCTTATTATGTGGTTTCTTTATAATTCTCAATTCTAAAGTTGCATATCATGGAAATGTTATTCCTCATCTCTTTTTCCCTTTTACTAGGAAAATATATTCTAGGATTGTGGTGTTATTGTTATTGTTATATTCCCTATGGCCATTCTAGAATTATGTAATCTTAGGTAGTGGATTTGGATACATAGGCTGGAATTGCTAGCCATCCTCTGTCATTTCCTAGTGATTTTTTCATTCATGGTGTCATCACCCTACTTCACAGCTAGGTCATTGACGGAAGCAACTAATCCTGAAGGCTCATTCCCCCCTCATTCCACTTATTGTGCCAGTTGTGGAATTTCTTTATGTTACTCTTCAAAAGTTGTTTTCTACTCTTTTAAACATTTTCTTTTAACTCTCACCGTATTGGTTTTGGTGTGGTATGTAGTTATTTGTAGAAGGGTTAGCATAGGGATTTCCCATGGATTCGATTCAAACAACTCCCTGACATCCTCTGATAAATATTTCAAGGGTGGGAATCGTAGTCCCTTGTCTAAATCATTTGACTTCTCGCTCCCTCCTTAAATTTTTTCCAAGTATAAGCTCGGGCGAGACGCTTTTGTTTTTTCATTGGCATCCCATTCTCAATTAGAGCAACAAGATATGATGCATCAATGAGCACGAGTCCACCGAGATATGACTTATTACCATAAGCATGGATGAACCAAGGCCAAAATTAGAGCATAAAGCTCAATGGATAGGTTTCAGGAACTAACCCTACAACCCATTCAAGATGAGCAGACTCAGGTGGAATGAGAATTGGCGGGTGAGTGGTGCACCCTTATGGAGTTTGAAGTGCTTAATAAAGTTTTAGATTGGGTACCTAACACTAGTCACATCAGGGGCAGATACAACAAATATATGTAAACTATTTGCATTTACCAGCACCTTAAATTCCTCATGGAAACAGTTCTACTCGACAAGAAATGCAACCATAGAAAAAATGTTGTTATCCCTAGATCACATGCAAAGGAAATTGGAAACCATGCATAGAAGGCTTGGGCGCATTGAGAGACACATGGGTCTCTCTCCAGAATCAGGTTTTTCTCCTTGCAACAATAAGGAGCCCATCCAAGTAGAAGCTAGTGACTCTTATCACTCTTCTTGAGTATTTTCTCTATTAATTTGCTAGTTTTTATGCATAATTTTTATATGTATTAGTTTATTGTAGGCCCTCGGGGTTCAGTTACCCTTTTTATACTTGTAGATATGGCTAACAAGGTTAGATTTTGGACTAAAACTCTTTTGAAAATTTTGAATTTTGTATTCGGTCAGGACTATCCAATGGTAGACCATATAAATACTAGGTTGTAACACTCAATTAGTTGGCAATACAATTTTAACTTCACAAAAAAAAAGATAAAACTTGTATGTAACATTAAAGCTTATTAATTTTTGAACAAGTTTGAAAGATGTTTGCAAAATGATAAATGTTGTTAGGCTTATAATAATGTGTCTCTCTTGAACATTGGGGAAACCATGCATAATTAACCTCCCTAATCACCTTGTCTTGACTCATTATCTCCTCTTTACTAGTTTACGTCCTTCCCCAACTACTCTCCTACTTAAGGTGGGATTTTGTGCACTTTGGTAGTCATGGAAGTTCAGCTGGATCATCATTTTTCTCCACGGGCTTTAATCTGCGAGCTACAGGTTGTTATGCAACTTAGTTCTCTCCTTTTGTGTTCATGTTTTCTCTAACCTCCTCCACTATTGTCACCCTTACATATTAGCCTCACCATGGACTTCGATTTACCTCGCTATTACTCTCAACTTCTCTAAATCAATCAACCTTTGCGGAAATTGTCGTTGCTTTCCCCTATAATTTCAAGTTCCCCTTATCTTCGCTCTCATATGCCCTAGTTTCCTATAACCCCTTGTGCCAAGGTGGCCATGTGTAGCCTCCTAGGAATCAAGATGGAAATGTACTCCTCTTCTTAAATTGGTTGCATACACTAACTGATCTTGAAGTTCGTTTGAGCACAATGATGGAGGTATTGATCCAACATCATAAACTCATCAAATAGTTATAGGACAAGGTCAATGATGTTCATCGTATATCTCCAAATTATACATAAGTTGTCATTGGGGTTATTCACACAACCAACCCTTTGGAAACTCAATTTATTCTCCCATGAATGCATTCCATAGGGTCCACCCTAACCCCAATGCCTCAATCCTTGATGAATTTTCTGGCAATTCACTTTCAACGGAAACTCTCCTCTTACAAGTCCATAATATATGTATTGTTTTTGTTTTCTGGTATCAAATTTTTTATTAGGCTTTATACTACCAGAAAAACTGTAATTTTATTTAGCTTGCTTGTTCCTGATAAGCTAAATAAGAATTTGGAGCCTATCACCCTTATATGACCTCTTCTATGGATAGAGCATAAATTATGCACTCATGTTTCATCCTTCTAAGTGCATTTTTACTAATCCAATATAAATCTCCTAATTCTTGTAAAAAATTGTTGTAAATCAGTTAAAAATGATTGTAGCATAAAGGCATGATAAAATTTTGAGAATCTAATACCAAAACCTAACGTTTACACATAAAAGTGGACATGGGAGGTGATTACCTTTATAATATACTTTGATATTTATATATACTAATTTATAATGATAGAAGTACTAAAGGGACATGGGTCATTAACGTGTATTTTATTACCGTAAGGCATACATGATCTATCTTTAAACATACATAATAGTATAACATAGTTATACAGATGAACATTTGGCCATATAATAGTTATATTTCTAATAGGAAGTGAGTATTGAGAGTAATGAATATCCATTATAGGGATAGGTACCATGGTAAGGCTAACCACATTGTTTAGTTGCTCCAGCTGATATGAATTGGGTACATCGATCTCAATTAAATTTTGATGTTAATAATTTATGTCAACTTACGTATAATTTGAATGAATTTTGATAGTTAAGGAATATTTTCTCTTTCAATTATTATAAGTTTAAAGTTAAGAGAAAATGTTAAATAACCCCAAAAAAAAACTATATTAATATCCTAATACTAATTTGAATAAGTTTATTAATATTATTTTAATAAAAACATATTCATAAACATTGTAACTCATTAAATATAATATAAATAATGATATTCTTGGAAAATAATTTGAATAAGTTTATCAATATTATTTTAATAAAAACATATTCATAAACATGGTAACTCATTAAATATAATATAATGATGATATGCTTGGAAAATAATTTAAATAATTTAATTTAATAGAATAGTGGAAAATTACATAAATTAACATTTTATTAGTAGTTATGTTGAAAGTATGTAGTATGCAGTATTACATCTAGGTGTCTTATATCAGGATATGTGTTGATGATATGTATCACAACTAATATGTATGGTGCGAAAAGCACTTCGTTGCAATGTGACCCAAGGTTTTGGTAGTATTGCTAGTAATGAAATATTTTTGGCCATGTTCAATCAAACAAATGAGTTACAGAGACTATCTTGTCCCAATGGATTTTGCTACCACAAAGCTCTCCAACCACTACCTACATTACATGTTTTCACGATGCTCTTCAACCATCTCTTCTTCAACTATTGCTTATAGCTTCATGTATATGTGTTGGTTTGTTTAATTCTAGTTCACAATTTGTCTAGATTTCCCTATATTGTCTATACTATTTATATCTTGTGATAGTGGTTTGGAACATTCCAGATGAGTAAACAATGTTCAATCAATATGTACATATATTTTATATGTTTTTTACTTGTATTTATGGATTTTTGAGGTTTTTTTAGGTTTCAATTTGCATTCTCTTACCAGATTATTACAAAAAACCTGATATGTGTGTAGTGTAAAACATTGAGCTTATCTGGTGTAAATATTATTGTGCTTCTAGGACCAATGTAATCTAGGACCAACATTTGGAATAAAGGGAGGACATAAGGGGGTGATACTCCTAAAAAATATTCATGTTATTGAACTTGTAAACAACATTTTTGTAGTTATTATTGATACACCTTATTTTAATGAGACTTCCTTGTTAGACAACATTCATAAGAATGATCACAATGATCTCACCCCATGTTATGCTTCATTGATGATTACGGGGGTTTTGTTCCTATCATCTAAGTTTCCTTCCATGTTGAGGTATCTACCATATCAATGCAACCCTTGATTAAGGATGGCGTCCATTACAGTTGGCCTTATTGGACTATATCTCCTAGGAGTTAGCACTACAAAAAATTATGAAATTTGGAAAAATATATCTACACATGTGTCATATTACATACATATATGTATATTTATATACAGTCAAAAAAGTTGTAACAGGCCCAAGTTAAAATTTCATGTAATAAAGTTAATAAAGGCAAAATAAAACCAAGGTCATGGGACATGTATTCCAAGCTTAATATTGGGAAAAGTATCCTAGTGGGCATCACTTGTTATTTATTATGGCTAAAGGGAAATTGGCAAAGGATTTGAAAAGGCAAAAAGGAATTATTGGTATTTTATTTATGCAAATAAAGGAAAATAGGAGAAAAGGAAGGTGAAAGGTCACAGGTTGCATGTGAGGAGGAAATTGAAGGAAATAGAGGAAAATGAATAAATTAGAGGCATCAATAATAAAAAGGCATCAAAGAATCAACTTGGGGCCTTTTTGTCAGTGGCGTTTTGGAATTGGTTTCAGAAAAGAAAAGAGCACCAAGAGGAGAAGGAAAGAAAAGGAAATCAAGGATCTAGCAAGGAAAGGTTGGATTAAGCGCTTCAGCAGAAATACTTACATGTAATAGGTTGCATGTATGATTTCCTAGTTATTTTTGGCATGTGTGGTATATACATGTGTATATTTGGTTCATTTGTTTTCATTGGCATGGGTTTTGTCAGGTTTCAACAGTCGTTTTAGCCTTGACCTTTCCATTTTCGGATAGTCATGGTGTGATGGGATTCATTCTTGGTTGACATTTGGATTGTTGGAAGGTTTGGATCCAGGTGAGGTGGTCTCAGAAAAATCCCAAGGGTTGGGGGTGGAGATGGTTTTCCTCGGGAATCCCTCAACAGGTGGGTGGAGATAGGAAAATTCCTCAAGGGATGGTGAAGGAATTTTGAGGCATCCAAACTCAGTTTGGTTTTGTGATATCAGGACCATTTTAGGTGAGATCACGGTAGTGTGAGGGTGGAGGTGGTTTAACCTCTAGATTCCCTTGGTGTTTATGGATTGGTTTATCCCATGAGATCCCACATTCATGCTTGGAATATGGCATGGGCTGATTGGATGAAAGAAAAATTTGGTCATCCCAATCTATGGTCAGGTCGTACATGGAAGTCCCTAACTTGGTTGGATTTCACCTATGTCAATAAGAGCTAAGTTACTCTTGCATTTCACGAGTAAATGTATTAAGTTGCTTTAATTGCTATTATATCATTATTATTTATCTAGTTATATGTTGGCTATAAGCATGGTTCTATGACATATTCAAGTCATCGCTCTTATCATTTTTTATTGATAAATGAATGGTTAATGAATGCATGACCTAATAGATATTATTGCAGCAATTGTGAGGGGGCATTAGTCCTTCTTGGTAAATCTCTGATAAGTTCCAGATCTCTATGTTAAGATATGCATTCATGACTTGTAGATCTTATGTTCTCAATGTGTTTGATAGATGACTGTCATGGTTAGACCGGGCTAGGTCAATTCCTTGATTAAGATTTGTGTTAGAGGCTTTGTCCCTATGTTATTTATAATTTTTTGGAGTTCCATTAAGTTTTGGGCAAAGGCCTAGATCCTAGCCCTAAAAAAGTGGCTCAGATATCGGGGTCATTGGCACAGCACTAAGTGAAAAAGACTACAGTTTTTGGGAAGCAGGCTTGTGGTAGCGACTGGATGGTTACAATCACTTGGAGGCTTTTTCATGGGAGCGATTGGGGGTCCAGTTCACTGAAACAAAAAGCTAACTCAAGGGTTGGGCACCTCCAGGGGTTGGGCACCTCCAGGGGTTGGTTAGTTCCTGGTGGTCTTGTAGCACCTGAGGGAAGTCAGTAAGGTATTGTTTTGTCATATCCATTTCCTTAAGGTTATATAGGAGGTTGAGTCATGTCATCATAACCCTCAGCTTATGTTTACCCTAGGCAAGCCAGTGAAATAAGGTAGATACGGGAGGAGGTGCATTACAAAGTGGTATCTGAGCAGGTTGCACCTTGCAGGTTGCACTTTCTTTGGGTAATATCTGATACGATAGAGTGATATCAAATCATGGTTCAAACACTTGGACCTGATCGAATAGATTCATCTGGTTATGCATGCATTGTCATGGCTATGGTTGTCATGCATGGGGTCACAACATGCAGTTGGTATTTTCATGCATGATGTTGGTATATTTATGTTGTTATTATTATACATGTATCATGTGAATGTGGATTGATTTTGCAGATGAGATAAGCCTCCCCTAGACATCATTGAGGTATGATTTTAGTTATGGTATCTATTTGGTTTATCTGACATGGTACACTTGTAGGAAGAGGAGAATTAAATATAACGAGAAAAATGGTAGAATACAGTTCATCTGACTCTCCCTGCATATCAATTAGGTAGTAAGGATATGGATATTCTCTTGATATAGCAAACACATTGAGGACTTTGAGGGCAAAGATCAGAAGTTGCAAGGTGGACAATGACAAGTTGGTTGAGGCTCAGGAAATACTTGCAAGGGCTTACAAAAAATAGTAATAGGTCAATGCAGTCATCCTTTAGAGTTTGTCAGACTTGCGGAGATAGGGACAATTGAGGATTAGTCAAGAGTGGTAAGAGAAGACTAATGGAACCTATGGAAGCACGTCTCAGTCAGGATACAAGTTGGATAGAGGGGACATAGTCAGAGGTGGCAGATCATTGGGTACACCTAACAGGAGGACTCATATGTATGGGTATAGCTCTAGTTCCTCATCCAGGAAACATCTTCATAGTCGTCGTCGCCATCATCCTTATAATAGGAGTGAGTAATTTCTTGAGGAGTTCAAGAAAGTCAAGCTGCCTACATTTGATGGAGAGATGAAGAAGTCAGAAGATGGAGAGGCATGGTTACTTGGGATGAATAAATTCTTCAAATTTCATAACTATTCAAAGAAAATGAAAACCAAAATAGCCACCTTTAGTCTAAAAGGGAAATCATATATCTGGTGGGAAGATGTGAAGAATGTCAAGGTAATTCAAGAAGAAGAGATGACATGGGATGAGTTTGAGATACTCTCTAAGAAGAAGTACCTGTCTGAGAGGTATTATGATGACAAAGGTAAGAATTTTTATGTGTTGCAGATGTATTCCATGATAGATGATGAGCATCTTAGAAGGTTCCTGGAGTTGTTGAGGTATTTTCCTTACCTCAAGGATGAGAAAGTGAAGATTCAAAGGTTCATCAGTGGGTTTCCAACAGCATATAGAGACTGGATTGAGTTTGATGAGCCTCGATCGTTGGAGGAATCCATCAGGATACTGAAGCATTATTATGAGTAGTCAAAACATAAGGCCGAGCCTAAGCATGATTTGAAGGGAAATGAGAAAGTTAAAGGGAAGTGGCCACCGAAGCAGGGAAGACTTCAGGATGTAGGTGAGAAACAAAATGTTGCTCCTTATAAGAAGTTCAATGCAGTTGAGAAGGGACATGGGTTGCATCTTGGAGAGCAGCGGAATAGAGGTGATGGTAGGTGATCATTGTAGTGTTGGATATGTGGAAAAGATCATCACAAGAAGGATTGTCCATTATACTAGGATGGCAGGACTCAAATCTACAATGCTCAGGATGTGTAGATGATTAGGTATGTGGGTCATAGAATTCCTCATATTTATGCATTTGTAGAAAACAAGAAGGAAAATCACCATTCATCTATTATTGAGATGGAAGGTAAGATTTGTGGTCGATTTGTTTCTATTTTGATTGACCCTAGATCTAATATAGTTTTGTTAATCCTAGCCTAGTGGATAAGTGTGGTCTGAGAAAAGAAGTGCATGCATATTCTTGGTTGGTGCAGTTAGCTACATGTACTAAGAAGAGAGTTCATCATTGGATAAGAGCCTATGCATTTGAGCTGAGTGGTATGCCTACCTCAACACATCTAAATGTGCTTCCATTGGGGTCATATAGTATGCTTTTGAGTATGGATTGGTTGTACCTCCACAGGTTCAAAGTAGATTTCCATGACAACGCTATTGAGTGCATGACTGATAATGGGGAAAAGAGAATCTTGTAGGAAAGGAGAAGCCTACATCAATGAGGATGGTCACAAATATGCAAGCCAAGCATAGTCACAGGAAGGGGTGTGCACTCTTTGCAGTTCATATTTCCAATTACAAGGGTAAGGATGTTGAGGATGCAAAAATCTTCAATAGGTACCATGTATTGCAACAATTTCAAAATGTGTTTCCAGCAGAGATTTCAGAGTTGCCTCTCCACCGGGAAGTGTACTTTTCTATTGAGTTGGTACCAGGGTCGAAACCATCATCAAAGGCACCTTACAGGATAAGCACTCCAGAGCTAGTGGAATTGAAGTTGCAGTTGAAGGAAATTATTGACAAGGGATACATTAGTCCAAGTGTGTTGCCTTGAGGTGCACTAATGTTGTTTTTGAATAAGGATGGTACTATCAGGTTATGTATTGATTATAGGTAGTTGAATAAGGTAACCATAAAGAACAGGTATCCATTGTCAAGGATTGATGATTTGTTTAACCGGTTGAAGGGAGCAGTAGTGTTCTCAAAGATTGATTTGAGATCAGGATACCATCAAGTACAGATCAAGGAAGAGGACATCTACAAGTCTACTTTCCAAACCAGGTATGGGAAATATGAGTTTTTTGTGATTCCTTTTGGTTTGAGTAATGCTCCAACTACTTTTATGTGCTTGATGAATAGTGTATGGCATCCTTATTTGGACAATTTTTTTATTGTATTCATATATATTGATATATTATAAGAATGAGGAAGAGCATGTAGAACACTTAGCAATAATATTGAGATTGCCAAGAGAACATTAGTTGAATGCCAATCTTAGAAAATTTAGTTTGTTTTAGAAAGAGGTACATTACTTGGGACATGTTGTTTCCAATGAAGGCATAGCAGTGGATCTGGAAAAGATTTGCGCAATCATGGAATGGACAGCTCTTAAGAATGTGGATGAGATCAGGTCATTCATGGGGTTAACATTTTATTATAGGAGGTTCATCAAGAACTTCTCATGGATCACATATCCTATTACCTCCTTACAGAGGAAAGGAAATAAATTTGAATGGACAGAAGAATGTGCAACAAGTTTTGAGCAATTCAAGTAGTTTTTGACAATTCTCTAGTGTTAAAGATTACAGGTCTAGGTAAAGAGTTTGTTGTGTGCATAAATTCTTACAAGAGAGGACATGGTGGAGTCCTAATGCAGAAGGGACATGTGGTGTGTTATGATTCAAGGAAACTAAATGAACACAATCATAACTATGTGACACATGGTCTTGAGTTGGCAACGATCATCAATGCTTTGAAGATGTGGAGACACTATCTTCTTGGCAGGTGGTTCATCTTGATGAGTGATCACAATGGATTGAGATACCTATTTGACCAACCGAATATAAATGTCAGACAATCTAGATGGTTGGCCACCCTTAGTGAGTTTAAATTTGAGATCATATACATTAAGGGAAAGGAGAACAGGGTTGCAAATGTTCTTAGTAGAAGAGTACAGGTAAACCATATAGAAACTATGAGTTATTATGGGATGGATTTATAGGGTCAAATCCTACAGGTAGGAAAACAAGATGATAGGTACCAGCAACTTAAGCACAGGTTACAGTGGCGTACAAGTGATCAGGATGTGGACTATCATCTCACAATAGATGGTTGGTCAGATCTAGGGATAGGATCTATGTGTTGGATGACAGTGAGCTTAAGAAGCTTATCTTGAAGAAGTTTCATGTCAAGCCATATTCGAGTCACCCAAGATATTAGAAGACATTGACAGCATGAAGAAGTTCTACTATTGGTCACATCTGAAGAAGGAAGTGGTAGAGTTTGTTACTAAATTCTTGGATTTTCAGCATGTGAAAGTTGAGTGTAAGCACCTAGTTGGTTTGTTACAACCTATTCTGATTCTAGAATGGAAATGGGAGTTCATTTCCATGGATTTCATTAGAGGTTTTCTGAGGACATCGAAGCAACATGATTCCATTATGGTTGCAGTTGATAGGTAGAGCAAGGTAGCTCACTTCATTCCAATGAAGACTAATTATTCATCTAGTGAGGTAGCATAGGTCTTCCTTAGGAAGATAGTAAGGTTGCACGTGTTTCAAAGAATATTGTGTCAGATATAAATGCTAAGTTCACTTCTAGGTTTTGGAAGGAGTTATTTGCAAGTTTGGGTACGGAGTTGGCCTTTAGTATAGTTTATCATCCATAGATAGATGGACAGACACATAGAGTCAACAGGATCTTGGAGTATATGTTGAGGATGTATGTCATACATCATGTGGGAGGAGTATCTTCCACTGATTGATTTTTCTTACAATAACGGGTATTAGGAGCCATTGAGGATTAGCCTTTTTGAGGCACTCTATGGGTGGAGTTGTAATACTCCCATCAGCTGGAGTGATATAGTGAACATGGTACTTATAGGACTAAACATTTTTGTAGATATGGAACAGGAAATGTAATTTATAGAGTAGAATCTAAATTCAACACAAGGTAGACAGAATAGCTATGAAAACTAGCACAGGACATTTAAGGAGTTTCAAGTTGGGGAGCATGTGTATTTGTACATCAAGCCCAAGAAGAGCTCCTTGAGGATTGGATCATGCTCCAAGTTGGTGCCTCGTTATTATGGTCCTTTTGAGATCCTTGAGAGGATTGTACCAGGGGCCTATAGACTTGCACTGCCTCCGATAGTGAAAGTCCATGATGTTTTCCATGTTTCATTGCTTATTAGATAAGTAAAAGATGTTGATCATATTATTGATTGGTTTGTATTACAGGTGGAGCTAGAATGAGAATTCTAGATGGAACCTCAGTGCATATTGCAGTGGAAACAACTCATGCTCCAGAACAGAGCAATCGAGCAAGTTAAAGTGTAGTGGAAGCACCTTGTGACCAATGAAGCGCCATGAGAGATGGTTGATCATATGTGGGCTATGTGTCCTTCATTATTTTCGAGTGGAGGCAAATGTGTTTTTTTTTGTATATGTACATATTTATGCATGGTTGATATTGTAGAAACTGCAATGATCTATGCTACAAAGCTCCAATAAGTTGAATGGTTGTCATGTTGTCATGTTTGTCATGATGTTTTTTCTTTTGAGTAGGTTTCTCATTGTAAATATTGCAACAAGTTGGGTTATAAAGCTCCATGGGCAGTATGTTTTTGTTTTTCAATGGTTTTGTTAGTTGTAGGTGTCATTGAACACCGAGGACGGTCTTCCCCTAAGGGGGAGGGGTCTATAACAACACCGGCTTAAAGTTTCATGTAATAGACTTAATAAAGGCAAAATAAGTCCAAGGTCATGGGACAAGTATTCCAAGCTAGATGTTGGGAAAATTGTCTTAGTGGGCATCACTTGTTGTTTATTATGGATAAAGGGAAATTAGAAAAGGCTTTGAAAAGGAAAAAAAGGCATTATTGGTATTTTATTTATGAAAATAAGGGGAAATAGGAGAAAAGGAAGGTGAAAGGTCACATTTTGCATGTATGGAGGAAATTGAAGGAAATAGAGGAAAATGAAGAAATTAGAGGCATCAGTAATAAAAAGACATCAGAGCATCAAATTTGGGGCCTTTTTTTCAGTGGAGTTTTGTAATTGGTTTCAAAAAGGAAAAGACCACCAAGAGGAGAAGGAAATAAAAGGAAAACAAGGATCAAGCAAGGAAAGGTTAGATCAAGCAACTTCAGCGGGAATACTTGCAGGTAATAGTTTGCATGTATGATTTCCTAACTAGTTTTAGCATGCATGGTATATGCATGTGTGTATTTGGTTCTTTTTTTGTCATTGGCATGGGTTTGTTTGGTTTCAACAATGGTTTATCCTTGCCTTGCCATTTCTGGATAGCCATGGTGTGATGGGAATCATTATTGGTTGAGCTTTGTATTTCTAGAAGATTTTGGATCCGGGTGAGGTGGTTGTTAACACTGAAAAATTGTACGCCTGTTAGTATAATCCAGAAGACACTAAAAGTGTCTAGCAGAATGCACAGGTGGACATTTTCTAGCCAAATACATTATGAAGTTTAAAAAACCAAAGTTCTCCTAAGGTCCAGAGTTTATAAAGTAAAAAAAATTAAGGTGGCGCGTATATTTATTCGATAAATGTGTGCACATGACATAACCTTCAAAATTCATGTAGTTACAAAAAAGGATGACTCAATGACCCAAGACCACTTTACACACTTGCGGCTGATTCTCTTACATGAGTTTAGTCCAGTACATCCAAATTCGAGTCGCCTTGTAGATATGAAGCCCTTACTAAAATCCTCTTGTCCTACTCATGTTTCTTTATCATACATGTACCAAGAGAGGGAAGAAGGATTCAAAAAACTCTATATAAACAAACCATGGGAGAAATAAAATATTAGACATTGCCATGTTGGCCAAGTTGCTATTTGAGAAAACCACCATTCCTTTGTTGAAGCCAAAGAATTGAAGGGCACTAGCATGTTGGTCATATTGCTTCCTAGAAACCCATCATCTTAGTGAGTGAAGAGGAATCCACCCTTGGAGAGTCTTCACACTTATTTGAGAGAGAGGAGAAACTTTCAAAGAGATTGAGGAAAGAAACCCCCTTGCTGAGGATTTTTGAGCCCCATGGATCAAACAATTCTCTTCAAATGATTAATATTCTATCTATTGTATTCAACCTCTACCAAAAACAATCAATAAAGGGAGATTTTTCCATATATGATTGTTTTGTTTGCTCCATTTGAGCATTGTTTTGTTTATGTACCTCTTTGTTTAGTTTATGTTTATGTATGCATTGTTTCCACTATTTACAATGTTGTGTTTATTTAATTTTTTCCACTAACAGAACCAATTTTGACTGTGATCCTTTGCAGGGAACAATCCACTGCTAAGGGAGAGTCTTTTGGTACACTTTTGCTCCAAAAACACTACAACAAGAATGGCAACCATACTACTCTCTTTTCATTAATCTAGAGATTGTTTTTTCAGGACATCCTCTCTACACAACCATCCTACAAAGTGCTCTTCACCTCTCTCAATTTTTTATAGACCCCCAAGACTTGTTTTGAGCTTACGGAAGTGAAAATTTTTATGTTCTTTCTCGCCCGCATGCCTTTTTCTTTGACATATGCAAGCATGTGTCTGTGTCTGAAAAATCGTGGGGTCAACAGAGAGAAAGAAAAGCCTTGTATGTTTCCCTTTTCTCAGGTGATTGGTAGCCTTTAGTGAATTTCTTTCACCTCTACATTCAATATTTTCTGTTTAGTACCCCTAGTTGCTTGACAAACAATAATTTGGGAAGAAATTAGAGTATTTTTAATTATGTATTTGCAAATACCCACATATCTTAATTAGGGAGGAAAGTAAGTGGCCAAAATCCACATATGTTTTCAAACTATTTTGCTTAAATTTTCTACAAATCACATAGCTTAATTAGTGAAGAAGTAAGTGGCCCATTATCCACAAATATTACTACTAGCCAAAGCATTTTTTGGGACTAGGATCAAATGTCACTAGAGAAAGTAAGTATTTTCTGCTTCCCTTGCATCTCTTAAATGAACCTAGGATTGCATATGAAAACCTTCTCGAAAGCATTTGAATTTCCATATCCCTTATTAAACTCCACATAGTTTAATAGGAAAAAAGTAAGTGGCCCATAATCCACAAATGTATTTCTTTTTTCCATGCAAGGAACAAATAACACTTTGTGTAATTAAAAGGATATTGAAAAGGATCATCGTATATCCACATCTTAGCACACTTTGTATGTCCACTTGCATCACACACTAAGCCTTCATATGCTTTGTAATCAAGGAGCATCCATTTTTTTGGAGCTTTCAATAATTAGTCTATTTTGGTTTACAAAGTCACTCCATAACTAAATTAAGACTCCTTAAAAAACAACCATAACTTGAACCAATTAAATTTCCCCACAAGGGCCACCAAAAAATTTATAGTTCAGGTTAGGACCATCGAGAGTAGGCATCCCATAAGCCACCATGGTCATGTTACACCATTAAAACATAGTTGTTGACTTCCTATGGAACTTAAAATCCTTTAATCATCCCACGGAAAAGAATACCCAAGCATCGCAAAGACCCGATTCAGAGGGGGTTGGGCTTAGGTCCAGTGCGTGCGATACTCATTGGGGCTACTTGACCCATATAGTGTTTGGTACTGCCAACTGACTACCAAGAAGCTAAGGACTCGAATGCTCATGTGGGATGAAGGTACTTAGTGACCAAATCTAGGGCATCCTTTCCCTATAGGTGATAGTGCAAGCAACACTTGAGCCTCATTACCATTACCTTGGTTGATTATTCAATTGCTAGAAGGCGTCACCAGTTCTTTCGAGATGTTGCCGCAGGACCCATCAGAGTATATCTTCACAAGGCCCGGTTGCTTTAAGAGTGGATAGGATGATTAATTCTACATAGGATTTTTTATCATACGCAATAAACAAAAAACCCTTTTCTTGTTTGCTTGATCACATAGTTTAATTACTAAAGGAAAATAAACCATTTATATTTTCGCTTTGTTTTATGTATGTGATCCTATTGCATTGATATTTATCTCCTTCCCTCACCATACACAAAGTAGCACATACTCTAATCGACACAATAGAGGACCCCAAGGCTCCTCATCAATCTAGACATTTTTTAAACCTCCCCCCATTACTGGGAGGTGTACCAAGAATCCCACCATTTAGGCATAGAGTACAACACTCTACCACCATTATTAGATCTTCCTTTATTGGTGCATATTTTCTCGGAAAAGTACACCCTTCACCACGCCAGAAGATTCCCCACGTGCTACCCCTTTGGGAGAGCACACACCTCTCCTCCGAACAGTCCCCGAGATACCCAACGAGGTAATTCTCCTGAGACATCTGCATAGAGGACTCTGTTGCATATAGCTGTCCAAAATCCTTTTACGATGGCAAGTAATGCATACATATCATTCTTAGGTTCACTTAATCTACTAGATTTAAGCAATCCAACCAACAACCTGATCACACATGGCTAAAATTGGCCATTTATGCCCACAAAGCTCCCTTCGAACATTCCATTTTTCTATGAAAAGCAGGGTGAAGACCCAAGGAACCATGTCATGATGTTTCACCTATCGTTTTTGTCTAATAGTATCATGGAAGATACTATTATATCATGATTGTTTCAACACACCCTAATTGGTCCCGCCGCGAAATGGTATGTGGACCAGCCCTCTACGTCACATAGATTTTTTAGCTCAACAGCTACTACTTTCCTCACCTTCTTCCAGCTTCTAGTCCACCATGAGTTGGTTCTAGAACTCGTCACCAACTTCAAGCGCACACAAGCTACTCACATCTCAGATCATCTCCATGAATGGTGAAAATGTCATAGCCTATGTAAAACCGAGTTTAAAGATAAACTCTACTTCGACATATTCCAAATATCCCCGCATCTGAAATCTCTAAGGAAGTGGAAAATTCATCCCTGCAAGCCGAGGAAGAAGCAATTAGTAAATCCCAACAACTAGAGCTTATCTATACCCAGATTTGGTACATTTATCATGTGCTCCCAAACTCCCCACACCTGCAAACCTAAAAAGAGATCTCAGGTGCATACAATGCTGCTAGCAGATTAATTGGGTCCCTATCCCAAAATCATCACAGCAATAATTACCAATACCCTGAGTATTCATTCAATGGTCAAGAATATGATGCTACGCAAAATGCACCACCATTGAAACATACAGGGTATTATAATGGTTAACCCACACCTATGCATAATATAGTCAACAGGGTTAATCAATACCATCCCCCACAAGGAGGCTCGTATCCACCCCCTCAGGGAAACCAATACTCCTCTTGGAGTATGGACAGGACGTCTGCTCCCTGAGTCAGTACATTAACCAGGGACAAGGAAATCCATATTCTCCTTTCCCAACACAACAACAGAACATCCCACCAATGCAAAATAATGCACGGGTGAATCTAGTGCAACCTTCTCCCGCTTCACAACAACAATCGTAGGAACAACCAAATTCAGTTAATCCTTCCAGCATTGTTACGAAAAACTAAAAAATAATCCAAAGGGAGAACCGGGGAGGAAACAATCAGCAGCAACCCCCAAGGGTACTAGGAAGGGATAACCCCAACCGGAACAAAAAAGAAAAACCAACAATAACTCACAGAAACAAGGTAAGAACACTAGTTTGCGAACTAATCATGCATGTGATATTTGTGGGAATACGGGCATTATACCCACCACTCTCCTCAACTTCCTGATTTAAAAAGGATACAAAATAGTAGGGGGAAAGGTAGTCAACAAACTGTAGTGATGTAGGACCCCTTCCCCCATCAGGGAGTCATTAACACACAACAATAAACTCCCTAACCTCATCCACCTAGAGGCAACCTCCATAATTCTCCTAATCATGATATTTTCATGACAAGAGAAGATATCCACTTACAAACACGAAATCAAAATTATAAGGCTCCCCTAGATCCCAATCTGTCCACCTCGGTTATGGAAATACCTACAGGGTCATTGACCATCTCTCGCCCTTCTGTAGAAGCCATGCCTAAAATTGTCAAAGGACCCTTACGGTGAGTAGGACACAACTCAAATGTTTCTCATAGCTACAACATATTTGATGACTTAGCACAATCACCATCAACTATGTCAGCACTTGAAGTCCTGCAAATGTGGACAACCCAATGGAAAGCCTTACTTTTTTCTCTAGGTGCAATCAACCCATCCAATTCCCACCTAATTGTCTTTGACTTGGAAAAATCTACGACTACCTTCAGTCATCGCTTTCCAAATCCCTGTCTCGGTCCAGAATATCAACATTCATCATTGCATCGTTGACAAAGGGGCTTCCACATGCATCTTGTCCAAATTTGTTTGGCATAAATTAGGATCCCTTGAACTTAAGCCTTCTGACATAATGCTCAAAGCATACGACAGGTGCCCCTATGCTCCCGTCGTTTTATACCCTAGCGTGTCAATTAAGTTGGCTGGAAAAATTGTGTTAATAGACATTGAAGTACTAGATGCCCAATTGGTTTACAAAATCCTACTAGGTCGAAGCAATATGTATGAAATGCTCGTAGTCGCCTCATCGGTGTTCAGAATAATGATGTCCCCCCATGATTGGAAAATTATTACTATTGATCAACTCACATACTATGAGACAAAAACCTTACCCACAACAGATGGTGTGTTTCCCTTAGTCTCATCCTCCCATGAGGTGATCACTACTTACACTAAGTTCAGCCTGGGCTAGTTTAAGCCATCAACTCGCCTAAGAACATTCCCAGAAGACCCTCCGATAAGACAAGAGCTTTCCCAAAATACTAGAGCACCAGTGTGCATGACGATTTCATCAAACACCACCCAAAATCAAGAACCAATTTTGGATGAGAACAACGACGTTGTTACCAATCCATTTTTTTTTCCTAAATCTATCACCAATATGCCCTTCTTATATCCACCACTGGGTTTTTTCTCACACCAATTCATCACAACACTCCCATTTCCTGACATATCCCTCGCAATACCAATCTGGTATTTAGATCCCAAGGCCACACTAGCTAGTACAGGTTTCACTGCAACAGGGGTAGTTCTTATTCCTTCTGAGGACAATATGACACCTCATACATCACAATAAGTGCCTGTACCAACACCGACTTTGACAAAAACAAAGGATAGAAAAAAAGGGAAAAAGGTGGAAGCCCCAAACACTCCCTCCTCTAGAGTTCCTCAACCTTGTGCCTTGTGCAAAACCGTAGGGGACCTCACTAATCAGTGCCCGGAATTGAAATAACTCAAAACCTTACTACATGCCCCACAAGAGCACGTAAACCCTTCTCCCCCTATAGGGAAGAAGAACACACACACGCATCTTAAAACATTATGCACCAATCATGCATGTGCCATCATCGCAGAGTACGGGAATTATACCCATGGTTTCCCTAAAATTTTGCGATACCAAGATGCATTAGTTGCACTCATCTAATCTAAAAATCCATTAATCTCCACAGAAAATGGTTCCAAAGACATTTTTTATGTAGTAAGGGAAGAAGATTCTTGCTCCTCCCCGTCAACAGGTCCATCAACCTACCGCCATAACCAAAGGCAACCTCAATAAACACGTGACATTCTGTCACCAACTTGTGCTCTGTGTGATGCACCTGTACATTTGATCAACCAGTGCCCTGAGTTACAGGAATTCAACCGATTATATCGAGTTTTCCACATCACTCCCAACACCAGGTCGAGGCATTGGCATCACATCTGCCAGATTTATGCGAGAAACCATCATGTATGACATTTTCGCCATCTTTCTCAATTTCTCCCTTTATTAAGATTCATTCTACGATTTATATTAGAGAATTCTGATATAGCCGGAGTCAATATCGAACTATCAAGTCATTTAATACCCCTTGAGAATGAAGCATCAAGGTTTGTTCTATGCGTGTTTAAGGAAAGGCAACTCCCAGCAACAAGGCAGAGTCTATATCACTTTTCCCCCCTTCACCACCATCAATCCAGATCAAATATTCCATGTTGTAACCAGGCATCGACACCCCGTACTATGAGACCAGTATGTGGAATATGTACTGATATTACTCATAGCAATGAATTCTTCCCTATTGTACATGGATTTCAGCAGCTTAGGATTCAACACCAGCATCCCATGGAAGAAGCTACTCTTGCCCCTCGTACACCAACAAGAGAGCGAGATCTTCCTCCAAGACAACTACAACCTCACATAACTAAAATTCTACCACCACCCAATGCTGACGACAGGCAACATCATATATGATTTATTTCCTCATCTGTAGGAACCATGATTCGTGCATTCTTCTCATCATTTTTTGGTTTCAAAACTGCAAAATCCACCTCAATGGTGGTGCCACCTCCAACGGTACAAAACCATCCAATATATACTTTGTCAACCTCTCTAGGTTCTATGACCTCAACCAAGGAATCATATTATTTCTTGTCCACTGGCACAACCAAGTCTACATCTCAAGACCTAGCACACCCGAAGTCAACTCTAGATAATCTTTTCCATTTAGTTGAAGATATTCCCAAAGCCATGACATAACTCGAATATCCTTGGGGTTCTGTGCACCATTGTTTGTTTTTTCTACCCTCAAAATCATTTTTCCCTAGCGCCGCGCAAACCCATGACATTTGTGCCATTGAAACAAAAAACTTCCCCCCCCCCAGGAAAAGTGGATTGGCTCAAAAACCCCATCCCAACACTCGATGCATTTGAGGAAGGGAACATGTCCAACATTTCACCTACCATTAAGGTGAATATTTCAAACAAACCTGGCAAAACCGAAGAGATCTCCCTAGGGGCAACATGCTCCCCCAAAGAAATAGTCACATATACATCCCTATTCCAAGAATATAGAGATGCTTTTTAAATGGGACTACTAAAAAATGTCAGGCCTTAGTCCCGCCATAGTGGAACATCAAATTGACACATGGTTAGACACCAATCCCATTCGATAAAAACAAGATCAATTACATCCATCTAAGGCAACAACAATTAAACAAGAAATTGATAAACTTCACAAAATTGGATTTATCTACCCAATTGCTTACACGTCTTGGGTTTCCAAGCATGTACCCATCACGAAGAAACAGGGCACCAGTCATGTTTAAACTTATTTTAGGGATCTAAACAAAGCCTACCCTAAAGATAATTACCCAACACCATTCATCGATCAAGTCATAAATTATTGTGTAAATCAAGAGGCCTTTTCATTTATGGATGGATTCTCTGGGTACAACCAAATTCAGATTCATCACATAGATCAGTACAAAACAACATTCACCACCCCTTGGGGGAAATTCACATAGAAATTCATGCCTTTTGGTCTTAAAAACATTGGTGCCGCTTTCCATCGATCCATGAACTACATCTTCCATGATCTAGCTCATCTCATCCTTGCATATCTGGATGATCTCATAGTGCGTTCCAAAAGCCGCACCAGCCATTTAGAGGACCTCCCCCTAGTGTTTCAAATATGTCGGTAGTATAACCTATGCTTGAACCCACTCAAGTTTTTATTTTTTCTCAACGCTAGAAGACTTCTGGGTTTCATCATTTCCCAGTAATGGATTACAGTAGACCCCCTTAAAGTCCAAGTCATTAAAGAGGTACCTCCACCAAAAACTAAAGAAATTACAAATCCTACAGGGTAAGGCCAACTTCTTATGCCACTTTGTACCCAATTACGCCACTTGTGCACAAGGTTTCCTATGCCTTCTTCGTCAAAACATTCCCTTCCAATGGGATAACCAAGCCCAAAAAGCATTCGACACTTTAAAAGATACATTACCTTAAGCACCTTTGATTAGCCCCCTGGCCACAACAAGGACTATATCTTGTACCTATCTGCATCAGAAGTAATTTCCGTTGGGTTATTAGTCCAAGATGGACCATACAACAAGGATCGTGTAATTTATTACATGAGCAAGAACTTAACTGGGCCTGCATTGAAGTATGAGCCCAAAGAAAAAATAGCCTTAGCCCTTGTACATTATGTACAATCGGCACTATATCATCCCTCGAACCACCATTGTGATAGCATCCATCAACCCCATGAGGTACCTTCTCACTCACCATATGATGAACCACAAATATGCCTAATGGGTGGTTATTCTACAAGAGTTTGATCTACAATTTACCAACCCCAAGAGAACAAAAATGCTCATCCTTATTGAATTCGTCACGGACCTCCCAATAGAGACCCAAGGCTCTCCCCAACAAACATCTATTTATGTTGTCCACAGATGACCCCTAGTACAATGACATCCTCCTCTTTTTATGAACTCAAAAGTTTAAACATCAGCTTACACGTGACGATCAGAGATGCATATGCCAACAAGCCCCCTGCTACCTCCTACTAGGGGACATCCTTTATCGGTGAGGCATCAACACCCTCCTACGTCGATGCCTCGATCACCAACAAGTTGAGAAAGCCTTGAATGACTGTCATAGCGAGGCATACGGCATCCATCTGTCATAAATGGCCACCGCCCAAAATATCCTTCCCGCTGGTTATTTTTGGCCCACCCTCTTCCACGATTGCATAAAAGTAGTCAAAAATGTGATAATGCCAAATATACGCTCATAAGGCATGAGAACCACCTACCCCCTTACATCTAGTCATAGTGGTCGGCCCCTTCTATAAATGGGGTATCGACTTTATGACCTGTAACCCCCCATCATCCGGAAATGACAAATACGTTGTAGTTGTTGTGGACTATTTTACCAAATGGTCAGAAGCAATGCCCACATATAATAACATCGCTAAAACCGCCTCATAGTTTTTCTTCAACCATGTCATAACACAGTTCAGTGTTCCCAAATAACTGGTGTCAGATCATGGTAAACATGTCGAAAACTAAATCTTTCAAGATTTGTCCCAACACCTTGGTTTCTCTCACGAGTTTTCATTTCCATACTACCCCTAGTCCAATGAGCAAGTACAAGCCATCAACATGGTCCTCAAAACCATGTTATAGGGTATGGTGAACACTCACAATATTAATTGTAACCATATGGTTTTCTCTACCCTGTGGGCATACCGCACCGCAGTTAAAGCATCCACAGGGTTCACACCCTTCCAACTCGTATATGAATAGAAGCAGTACTTCCCATCGAGTGTGAGATCCCCACTTTGCACTCAGCCATCAAGCTTTTAGAAGACACCAAACCTTTGGAACAGAGGTTGGTGTAGCTAGACCTGGTAAACGAACATGAACGAGAATCCCTTCAAAACAATGAAGCCCAAAAAAATAGGATCAAGGCCTCATTCGATCGCAACATCACCCCTCATACATTCATCGAGGGAGAGTTAGTCCTCCACTATGATGTCACCCAAGAAAAAATAGGATCGGGAAATTTTGAAACTCTTTGGAAGGTCCCATACATCATCAAGCGTTGCCTCCATAACTGGACATACATACTATCAGAGCCAGATGGGACTTGCATAAAAAATCTCATCAATGGTCTCTACCTCAAAATAGTTCATCCATTAAATTCTAGAGTAAACATGTATGGACAATGACTTATGTTTTATGATGATCACCTCATCATGGATTTATTCTAAACAAACAATTCTCTCATCAATGTCAACAGAGGGATCTTTCACCATCTTATCACCACAGGTTCACTGACGGTGCATATCGATGGTCACAAAATCTCATTGTTGCAACATGGGCCATATACTCTCATGACTGGATACCTCATCTATTTAATGGACTTTGTATCGAGTCAACCACCAAAAATCAAGAAAAATATGATGTCATCATAGGCCTCTTGGTCGATGCCCACCACCTAGGTATCTATCACCTGCATGTATTCCTTGATTCCAAGCTTGTGGTATTGCAGTTAAACATGACTTTTCAAATTTGTGATCCATGTTTTTTTCGGAAATGTCTGCATGCACAAAGTTTAGCTAGATATTTTTATCAAATCACATTTACACAAATACCAAGAGATCAAAATCATATAGTTGATCACATCGTTAATCAAATCGTAGATTGGCATGCATCACATATATATAACCATCAAGATATATAAAACATCAACACAAGATACATCTAGAAACATAAATGTAGAAATACACCAAAATTATAAACACATGTATCACATCATCAAAGTCACCAAAAAATGATCTCGTATATACATAAAAAAATATACGAGTACAAAAATCATTGGCCCATGACCAGGAAGAATAAGTCAACAAAATATAGGGAGCATCCTCATAAATTGGTGCTTGCCCTGGTACATACATCATCTCGTCAAAAAACAAAAACAACTAGCAAGTCTACCTAGGGCCCTAGAGGCCCAATCTCCGCATCCAGAGCGAAAATAGGACCATTTGTAGTTGTAGCCATGGAAATACAGCACAAAATCGATCGATGTGCCCACTCTAGGGATATCGTTGTCTCCACAACAACCACTTCCAGGTTGGCCCATCCATCAATAGCAACCCTCTAATCAGGGACTCTACTCGCCCCCAAGAATCACGGTAACCCTATAAATCTACCTCAGTAGTTGTTAATCACGCCTCTACATCCTCAACACACACGAGAAATCTATCTGCATCCACCGCCCCCTCTCTGGAGGGCCCACCAATCTCAAATAGGTGTCGTTGCATCGATCACTCTACACCACCCCGGGGAATAGTCGATGGCATCCCCACCATCGATCTCTATGGAATAGGGGCATCCCCTGCAACACCCATGTGCCTCGAGTCATGGCCTACCAGATAGGCTATTGAAAGCCCCCGCAGCCCCGCACCTACAAGTAAACAAAGCATAATGTAAACATCATCGTAAAGTAATTATATAAAAATAAAATAAAAATAAAAAAAAACCATGAAAGCACACATATGTATACAAGTGTGGAAATAAAAAATATATATATTTGTTGGTCCCCAGGCAGCACCTGGAGGAATCCCCATATCTAGATCTCCCTGGAAATTGATGCCATGATACAGAAAGTCCAGGATCAACTGAGGGTTTGCATTAAACCAACCCTCTACCATGGAATTATAGTAGCGCCCCACCACTCCACCACCAGCTCTCGGCATCGCCCCTCCCTAGTCACACATGCGCGGGTCCCGAGTAGCCCTCCTCGGTACTGCAAGAATCAAGTGAAGCATGACCACCCACTCATAGTACATGCTACAGAGCACACTCCCATAACAGAAGCTCTTCAAGGTCTCATGTTGTACCTGTGTGAGCTAGGACAACATCCCCTGATGCATTAGTCTATCCCAATCAAAGAAATGTCATGCCTACAGTTGCTACAATACTGATATGTGGGGCCCCAAACACTAGTTAGGAGACGCCCCACCAGTCTAATGATCATAGCCATCATTGCTCGCTCGGCTAAGTCCAAAACGACTACAATCCTAATGTAACCCTCATCATAAGGGTTAGGACCACAGTGACCCTCACCCTCTAACTCAGCCCAATGATGAATATCCACATGCCCAACTGGAAGTGGATAGGGACACCTCCCCACGTGACATCAAACCCGTAAAAAAATAGATATCGGTCTGAAGCAATATCAGGAGGTCGGTAAGTCAGATGATTGTCATCTGATAGTTTTCATCCCAGCATCGAACTAGAAAGCACATGAACCTATCCTGCCACCTCATCAGGGGGTTTTGAAGAAAATTCAGAAGCCCCCACTGAACTAGTAGTTGACTCGCTACCCCACTAAACTAGTAGTTGACTCGTTGCCCCACTGAACTAGCAATTGACTCATTGCGGGATCCTATGCCACGAAATCCCTGAGCATCACCAAGTCTCTCTTGCACCAAATCATCCTGCCACCCAGGATTCCACATATCAAAAAATAACCCCCCCCCCCCCAAGTTCTCAAAAAATAAAAAGAGGCAAAAAATAGGAATTTTGCCCCACCGCGCAACTGTTTTGAAAACAGGAGTGTACCCAACACACGAACTGCCTGGTAAGTTCCAACAAACCCTATAAGTGTTCACCACAGGATTACCTCTCTCAGACATGTGATGTGTGCATCTGAGTAGGCACTTTGCACAAGGTCACCATGTAAAACCCAGAGGGTTGCGTTGCGACCACGCAACTCATGATGAATCGCCCATGTGGCCATGCCATGTCAACCCTTAAAGATCATACAGGGCACCTCTATATTACCTCCCTAACCTAGAAACTACCAAATTCACAAAGGCTAGGGCGCAAGCTCTTACATGGATCTCTCTGCATGTATCTTGGGTAATCAAGCTGACCGCAACAGCAAGAAAAGCTCCATGGATGCTCTCTGACCTCCACAGCTCAACAATGCAAATGAGTGATATTTGGGCCCCTTTCCCTATCTATCACCCTTTTAACCATATTTTTGGGTCCATTACAGAATCCTAGGATGTCCATTAACAAAACTAAAAGAGACACAAGGACTAGTACCACTCCATCTTCATCTTGGAGCTCTCCATTCCGATAAATACAAAAATCAGTTTTTGGCCTGTCGCACACTCAAAAACATGTCAGGTACTTCTCCAGCTCTCTAAATCCATAACATTCATTATATATGTATGTATTCAATAATGCTTTACTTTAGTTTTTTGTTGTATCCATTGCAGGAACATCACACATGGTCGACGTCAACCAACAGCTCAACAAGCAAATAATAGAGCTAGTATCATTCTCCACTCAACATGATAGGCTTCCTCCTAAATATTTTCATATCCTAACATAATTTCTCAAAAATTCACCATAAGGTCCATCATCTTGATCATGTTTATCACCATCTCATCCTTTCATATGATAAACATTCATGTTGCTCGATAGAACCCCCCTTCATGGCTCCCTTCATCTTTGTAGACCCCTCTCCACCAAAATGAGCCATGACCACTCACTCCATCCTAAGAACCATCTCACGTGCATATCTTGAATTTTAGCATCATTATGCTACATTCATTACGCATACACCCCATTTCTCGGGCCCTCTCACAAATACTATACGGATGCACCTCTACATCCTACATTTGGCCTATCATTCATCCATATTGCATATCCCATTTGTATCATTTCACTCGCCTCACCAACCTAACACAAAGACCAACCAATGGGGCCCCCACCCTTAGCAGATAGACCACACCTCTATAAAGATTATCGTCATCATGGGGCACCCGTCTTCGTGGTTGTACATCCAAACCACGCCCCTATTCTTTTGGCAAGTGTACAAAGATTTTTTCAAAAAATAAATAAAATAATAATATCCCATCCACATTTGATTTTTACAATTCGTGGCCTTTACCATTGATATTCATTCAAGGGGTTTTTCTTTGCTCATATCTGCAACAAGCTATCCTCTCTCTCAAAAAAAGTTGATCAAATTCTCCATCAAAAATGAAAACGTGGTGTATTTCGGCGATACAGTTCCTTCTAACCTCATACATCATGGGGAAAATGTTAACATCAAAAAATCATACACCTGTTAGTATAATCTAGAGGACAATAAAAGTGTCCATCAGAATGCACAGGTGGACATTTTCTAGCCAAATACATTATGAAGTTAAAAAAATCAAAGTTCTCCTAAGGTCCAAATTTTATAAAGGAAAAAAAATTAAGGTCGTGCGTATATTTCTTCGATAAATGCCCACGCTTGGCATAACCTCCAAAATTCATTCAGTTGCAAAAAAGGATGACTCAGCAATCTGGGACCACTTTACACACTTCGAACCAATTCTCTGACATGAGTTCAGTCTAGTATAGTCAAATTTGAGTCACCTTGGAGATATGCAACCCTAAATGGAATCCTATTTTCCTATGCATGTGCCTTTTTCATACATGTACCAAGAGATGGAAGAAGGATTAAAAAAACTCTATATAAACAATCCATGGGAGAACCAAAATATGAGACATTGTTATGCTGGCCAAATTATTGTTTGAGAAAACCACCATTCCATTGTTGAAGCCAAAGAAGTGAAGAGCATTAGCATGTTGGTCATATTGCTTCTAAGCAACTCATCATCTTAGTGAATGAAGAGGAATCCACCCTTGGAGATTCTTCACACTTCTTAGAGAGAGAGGAGGAACTTGCAAAGAGATTGAGGAAAGAAACACCCTTACTGAGGATTTTTTAGCCCCGTAGCTCAAATAATTCTCTTCAAGTGTCTAAGATTCTATCTATTGTATTCAACCTCTACCACTAGCAATCAATAAAGGGAGATTTTTCCATATATTTTGATTTGTTTGCTCCATTTGAGCATTGTTTTGTTTATGTACCTCTTTGTTTATTTTATGTTTATGTATGCATTATTTCCACTATTTACAATGTTGTGTTTATTTAATTATGTCCACTAACATCACCAATTTTTACTATGATCCTTTGCAGGGAACAATCCTCTACTAAGGGGGTGTCTTTTGGTACACTTGTGCTCCGAAAACACTATAACAGTGGTATAAGGAAAATCCCAAGGGTTGGAGGTGGATATGATTTTCTCCAAGAAGCCCTCAATAGGTGGGTGGAGACAATAAATTCCTCAAGGGATGGTGAAGGAATTCTGAGGCATCCAAGCTCGGTTTGGTTTTGTGATATCAGGACCGGTTTAGGCGAGATAGTAGTGTGAGGGTGGAGGTGGTTTAACCTCTGGATTCCCTTTGGTTGTTTATGGATTGGTTTATCCCATGAGATCCCACATTCATGCTTGGAATATAGCACGGGGGTGATTTTCTGAAAGAAAGATTTAGTTCAGCCCAATCTATTTTTGGGTGGTACGAAGAATTCCCTGAATTGGTTGGCTTTCTCCTATGTTAATAAGAGCTAAGTTCCTCTTTTATTTCATGAGTAAATGTACTTGTTATTATGTGGCTTTAATGGATATTCTATCATTGTTATTTATCTGGTTATATGTTGGTTATAATCATGGCTCTATCATGTTTGATTGGTTAATGAATGCATGACCTAATAGATGTTATTTCAACTATCATGAGAGGTCATTAGTCCTTCTTGGTAAACATCAGATAAGTTTCAGATCTCTATGTTCATATATGATGCATTCATGACCTGTAGATATTATGTTCTCAATATGATTGATGGAATGATTGTCATGGTTAAACCGGGATAGGTCAATTATTTTATTAAGTTTTATGTTAGAGCCTTTGCCTCTATGGTATTTATCATTTATGGAGTTTCATTAAGTTCTGGGCAGAGGTCTGGATCCTAGCCCTGAAAAAGTGGCTCAAATCCCCGAGTTCCCTAGCACGGGACTGAGTGAAAAATATTGCAGTCACTGGAAAACATGTTTGTGGGAGCAACTAGAGGGTTATATTCGCTTGGAGGCCTTTCCATGGGAGCAACTGGGGGTCTAGTTCACTGAAAAAGAAAGTTAACTCGGGGACTGGGCACCTGGAGTGGTTGGTTAGCTCTTGGTGGTCCTATAGCACCTGGTGGAAGTCAGCAAGGTCTTGTTTTATTAGTTCCATTTCCTTAAGTTTATCTAGGAGGTTGAGTCATGTCATAGTAACCCTCATCTCATGTTTACCCCTGGCAATATGGTGAAAGCGGGTAAGTATTGGAGGAGGCGCATTACAAAAGTTATCACAATTGCTTGGGTCTGTTCGTAAAATGCATTTTACCAATGGGGAGGTCACATGTTTAAGTCCTACTAATGGGTCTTGAATCCTGAATGCTTAACATTAGGAATTAAACCCAATAATGAGGCCCAATTAGACTCCCCCTTGTTTTGTGTGGAATAATCCTCAAGGTTCATAGTCTGGCATTCACTCAATGGGCTTTAATTTTTTGTTAGAATTTCTTATTTATGCTTTTTAGTTGTTGTCTTATGATTTTGTGTTTATTTATTGTATCAAAATAAATAATCTAACTTATTTAGAATAAATTTGTGTTCAAGATAAACTATGACTACAATAAATGAAACTATTTGAAATTATGAATCCATAAAAAAAATCCACTTGGAAGTTTTCAAATCAAATAGGATCCACAAAGAAAATAATTAATAATATAAATGAATGAAATTAACTATGAGACATGCAAAAGTATTTTTACAGTATCTCAATTACTAATATCAATAACCCTTCACCCCCCAGGGGAGATCACTTTACAAGCTCATGAAAATTTAAAATAAATGTGAATAAAATGTCTCATGTTCAAATCCTTGGTTCCTTACCTGTGGTCGTGTATTAGGGGATGAGAGATCACTTTGGAAGCTTGTGAAAATTTAAAGTAAATGTGAGTACAATGTCTCATGTTCAAATCATTGGTTCCTTACCTGTGGCCATGTATTAGGGGACACAATTCACCTAAGGGTTTATACTAGTAATGTTCAGAATCAACCCCATATCACACAAGTATGAGACCAACCTAGTTGTTGATTCCTCTAGACCGAAAAATAAAATTCTTAATAATCATCCACTGAATATTCTAAATATCAATTCAAGAATTAAGAGTCATCCTAATTGTGTTCAAAATCGTTATTAGAAATACTTAAGATATTAAATTTCTTGCAAAACAATCCACAACACAAGAAACATGACATAGTGATTGAATAAACAAAACTCCCTTGGATTTTGAAGAGCTTATGAATTAAGCTTTCAAATAATTCTATGCTACAATGCTCCAGAATTTCTCCAAAATGCAATACCTCTTACAAGAGGTCGATGCCTCTATTTATTTAAGTTTCAATAACTAAAATACTAAAGTTTATAATAATACAAAACTAAAAGGTTAAAAACAAAATTTACATGTCGTCATGACACATGTGAACTAGGCAACTCAGTGGCTGCATGCTCGCAATCATAGGCAACTCATTGTGCAAACAATTTCTTGCATAAGGATTATATAATAATGCATGTTGGTCCACATGAAAACTCAGGGTTTTCTTCTTCTTATTGAAGTGTTGGAAGTGATTTTCTATTTTAGGAAATAATCACTCCATCATGTTTATTGATTTGATTTCAGGTATAAAAAATATTTGCATGTGGCCACATTCTACTAGAGATGTACCCTTAATGTCAAGTTTGTATCTATGCATGATTTGTAGGCATTTTGACATCATTTCTTAAAAATTTTAAACCCTTTGGGTGGACCAAAAATTAGCAAACGAAAATAATTCATAACTTGATTAAATTTATTTCAAAATTCGAGGTACATGGACTATTTTTCCTTCATTTTTTTCCTCAATTTAGTGGCCAATCTCACCTAGTACTAGACTACCCCATTCTAGCTATGATTTTATATGATATCATGAACTTTTGGTCCTCTAACCATTTGAATTTATTTGATATACTCAATTTGATCTTGCAATTTCACACCCTTCTTTCTCCATTTCAAAACCTCTTTATGTGTCATGGATAACTATAGAGTTTCCTCTTGAATATTTGTTATCCTTTTTAGAAATGTCTTTTTAACTTGTTCATGCCTAGCATATTCCTCTAAAATATCACTCACATAATTAGATATAGCCTCTGGGGATTCCTTATAGTTTTAATGAAATTGATGTATGAGGGATGTCAGTTCCATTCTCATATCCTCTAGTTTTTTTCCTCTGCCCTATCTTTGTTAATGGTAACATGTGAAACAACTACTCTGGAAGACAATAATTCAGTTACGTTGGTCATCCTGGAATCCAATAGAAATTATTCAAACATACATATTTGTTGACAGTGCTGGAAATTCGTCAACCAAAGGGATCTCCCCAATATGAAGTCCCAAATAGACCTCACACTGTTTGGTGTAGGAGTCTCATTTGATATAAAGTCTCGGTTTCCATATACTTAGAGATATGTCTTGGCTCTAGTTGTCATCACAGGAGAGTGATACAGTGGTCTCTTCAAACAACAAGGTAAGTGTGCTTGGTGAGTGTGAAATGTAACTGTGTAAAGGTTCTCTTACTGTAAAAGGGGGAGAGAATTCAGCCTCTAACTGAGAGGTAATAGTACCACCCAGGAAGAGACACACATGAACCAGGAATGCTCTATCTAGCATCTAGAGAATAGTCCATAGTAGACACGGCAATCGTTAAAACTAAAGTACAAGGGAAGATCCATCCACCATCCACTGAAATAGTCCACAATGGATGTGACGGTCGTTATAACCAATAAGCAAGGAAGTTTTGTCTAGTATCCTGTTGAGTAGTCCATAAGGATGAGACAACAGTGATAACAAATGCAACACATTCCCAACAAAGTAAGTACTAAAACAACCAAAATAGTTCAACTATCTTAGTACATTTGAAACAAACATGAGTTAATTCATGTCGAAAGAATAGTCTTACAAACATCCACAATACATGCATGGAAATGTTTTGGCCTGAACATGCTTTTGTATTAAGAAAAAGTTCCCATACACATACTTACATCATACATCACTAGCCCCAGTAGTGGGACAATGGAGCCACTTCTCACACCTCAAAGAACTGACTAAAAACTCTTTATGATTCCTAGGATGATCCAAGGTGAAAATTACTTTGGTCATACAATGAGGGGGGTATATATAACCAAGGGTGATGCTTGACCCTTGTGACTCTTCGACTACCCTCATGAATATTCAACTTCCTATGAATTTTCAATTGACATGACTCTTCATATTCATGTGTGTCCATTGGACTTCCAATTTACATTACATTAGATTTACATTAGACATGGGTCATAGTAGTGATATGGCCTTTGACAACTCATGAAACAACTTGACATGACACTGCTGACATGGACTAGCTTGTTGAGGTGGCAATGTCAAGTTGATGTTGTTGTTGAGTAATAGATGTGTTATTGGATATGCTTTCTCTTCTCCTCTACATAGCTTGATTATGCGGGGTCTTCAGTGATCTTTGGTATTGAAAGGTGGTTGCATGCATGTGTTCCCTTTGCTTGTACTTGATAATCTTCTTTGTCCATCTAGATGTAAGTGAGTCTTCTAGCATCTATGCTCCTTCTTATCCTTCTTCATCATATCTCGATGATTTAACAGTGTACCTGTTCCTACAATTCACTCATGATGGGACCACATCAAATCTAAAAACTCCCTAGTCTAATATGATGCATTGTTATCCATGGACTAAGCTCAGGACAGGTGACAGGCTAGGAAAGAGGACCAAGTAACTTTTACTTCACAGTTACAAGTGATAGGGAGGGACACTGATCACTAAGACTCTGCAGAGCACAACTTAATCTTGGTTTAGGAACTCCTGAGCATAGTCTTCACTGCTGGGAAAAATTAAGTAGATTCCACTGGGAGACAGGATTGCATAGTTGAGACAGTCAGTGGTTGTTGCAATATGGGACCCTGGGAGGAAGCTATACAAATTTTTCAGAGGCAAGGCAGGACCAGGTAGCAGAAAGGCATGGGAGGACATGTCTGCGTAGTTCTAGTGATCAATGAGTCCCAGCTGAGGGAGGAAACTGGGGGACACTTATACACAGTTTTTGGGGGCAAGGAAGGCTAGGTTCTCTGCACATTATGGGGTTCCATTAGGCAAGGGAGGAAGCTTGATGACTAATCTTGTGAAATGTGTAGTTCAGGTCATGCTAGGAAAAGCTACTGTGCAATTCTGGGGATGAAGGAAATTTGCTCATCTCTGGAATTGTGCAGTGAAACTTCCTTGGGGGACAGTGACTGCGCACTGTGTAGTTCCATGTAGCAGGGTTGATACTGTGTAGTGCGCAGCTCAGTCGAGGTCCAGTGAAAGTGAGTTGCCCAGTCAGGAGGATTTTCTGAAAAATGGTTGTGTGGGAGGCAAGTGAACTTGTGAGGAACTTGAAATTGTGATCACACACTTAATATACTTCGATGACACGATAACATAGACCACTGGAACAACAAGATAAAACATTACCCTCTGTGAGACTGTCTAGAATAAAAACCGACAAGTGTGACACTTGAGATAGACTTTAGGACGACCATGATGACACTTATGCAACAGTGCTTAAAAATTTTTGTATGAGTGCGACAAGTGTTTACATGGCTAGGACAACTCGTATACATAAATACAAATCTTCGAGGTCACCAGAAAGGCTTGCAAACATGACATAACAACCAAACATACCAGAAGACGACAATTGATCCAACAAGCAAAAGGGAGCAAGACACTTAGATGAAACACATGGAATGACTTTCAGTGCTTGCAACCATGCATGTCATTGAAGACATAATGATATGACAATTATAAGAGGTCTTTCATGCTACACTATTAGGTTTATTTCAAAAATATGTGTTGTTTTTTCCATACCTACCCTCCAAAGGGTTATGCATCAGATGGATTCTTCATGCAGTCTCAATCTTCTATCATACCCTGGGTTCCTTAGTCTCCTTATATTCCTTGATATTCATCTAGCATGCCATCCTTCTTAGTGGTCACTGAGAGGAAAAATTACACAGTTTAAGCGGGCAATTATTGTTGCGCGATGAGGCCCTAGGAGGGCACGTCTGCGTCATTTCAGGATGCAAGGCGGACTGGGCAGTTGAGATGCTTGAGGGACAAAAATGCACAATTTTTGGAGATAGTGGATTCTGGCCTAGGGAAGTACACTGGAGGAAGCCACTGCGTTGTTTCGTATGCTAAGGGAGGTTGGGCTTTCTGTGCATTGCACATTTCCAGTAGGTAAGGGGAAAAGCTTGAGGGTTACAGATGCGAAGTGCGTAGTTTAGGAAAGATGGATGAGGCTAAGTTGCTAAGGAAAATTAGGAATTTGGTTAAGTGTGGGATCAGTCGAACACACTATAGACACACTTGATTATGATCACACACTTGAACACTTAGTGATACAACATAGACCATCCAAAACATATTAAAACATACTTTTCTTAGTTCAACAACCTTTCTAGTAGCTTACGACAGTATGGCTCTAATGATATACTTTGGGAGGATAAAGGTGAAAATTGTGTAAGAGTGCTTGAAATGAATGAGAAACATTTCTATGTGATGGGACAACCCATTCTCATAAATATTTCCCCTTGAAGCAAAACAAACTTACCTTTGCATGACATGTGATCATCCCCATTCCCAAAGATGACACATACTATATAAATATAAAAGCGTGAATGACTCTTAAGATCAAAGAGGGGAGATTGAGATCATCAGCATGCCAATTTGTGACTAAGGAACAATCGATCACAAGATCCATAGTAGGCTCCGAAATTTAAGTGTAGGCCAAAATTTTGGAGGGTGTTGCAATCGCTACAACACTTGGCGACACACTGGTTGAATACTAGCTTCTCTGTCCTAGTTCATTTTAGTGCAAGGCCTTGGTCCTTCAGGGAGTATTGATTCATCGTACAAATTACTTTGGTTTCCCCACTTACCCCATGGGCATACATGGTCCCCTTTGTACCTTCTCAATTGAACACAACATAATATTAATCCATATCACAGTGTTTCAAATTGGGAAGGGTAGTTTAGTTCACAAGCTTAAGATTTTTAGAGTATAGGTTTTCATCTCTGGTGTTGCTCCACTACCAAGATGCCTAGACAATACCCCGATGGAGTCACGCAGGAACACAAGCATTGCTCCACTTCCTTCTAGCTTGGATAGTACCCCGATGGTGTTGCATGCTTCATCTCTCTTCGCAAGAAGCCTTTCTCTTCTTTTGCCCTTATTTATTTTTTGAAAGAGAACTATGCATCGACACTTATTTATTTTGGGGAGGAAGAGAGATCCCGACTTATTGAGAAAAGGAGAGGTTGTTCCTTCATAGAATCATATAAATACCTATGATTTAGGTTTTCTTGTTTAGATTTTCCCCTTCTCCATTTCTACTAGTTAAATAAGCTTGAAAACACCAAAGCAGAAAACTGAGTATAGGCACGAGGTTTCCCAGACTGGAAAAAGGTTCATGGTTGGACCAAATTTCTCCTTATAGACATATCGTATTTTCCATCAGAACTTCATTAGCCAAAAGATACAACCAATTACAAGGAAGTCGAACACAGGATTGGCCAAATGTTGAAGTGTCACAAGACTCTTTGAACTTCAGCCACATATACACTTGGAAGCCAAACAAGTTTAGGCACAACTCTTATTTGTGTAATGGAAATGAAAGGAAAACTCAACAAGGAAGAAAATAAAGCAAAATGAAAGAAGACACAGAACCAGGAAACAAAATCAAAAGGTAAGAGAACAAAATGACTAAATCAAACAAGATTTAGAATATGAACAAGGAAACAAGGACAGACTATGAAAAATGATTGCAAGATGTGTGCATGAAAGGGAAAGATAATGATGCAGCTAATCCTACTCCTAACCTAATAGCTAAAAGGTCATGTTCACATAAAATGTAATTTCCAGTGAAGCCACCATGATTGTTCCTGACCTGCAACCACAAATATAGGAACAAATAAAAGATGATGTGCAACATAAGATATAAAATTTTGAAAAACTTTCATAGGAAAAGGAAGGTCTTGCCTCTGGGCAGAAATATGGGTCACAACTACTACTTTGACCCAATTTTCATGCTTACCTTTTCGATGAATATCATTCAGTAACAAACCCCGGAAGCCTCTTATGGATATGTCTTCATCTACATCGAGCACCTTAGCAAGCGTGAGGAAGGATCGAAACTTTGTTGTCTGCGATAGGGCTTGCCAAGTAAGATTATTCCAGCCATTCAGCGATTGGATAATAAAATTCATGATGGCTCTCTTGAAAACCTCGTGATATTTGAAAACATGAATTTTCGATTCGATAAGTGGGATCACGATGGGAATCTTGTAAGGGAAAATAGATCTGATCGTTCTTGGTATTCATGCCAAGACAGTGAGGACATGTCGTAACCATCAGCGAAGGCTGAAGTGCCTCACTTGCTTGATAGAAATATAAATAGAAATATGTTAAACGGTGAAGATAAAGGAGATCGAAACAACTGTTATTGGTTGTGATGATGGGAAAATGACAAGCTAAATCACAGTCACCCAAGATAGAGAAATGATCAGATGAGCTAACTGAAGCATCAGATTCTGAGTTTGCAATAAACGAAGAAAAATCAATTTGAACAATCTTGTGAATGCTATGAACAATCGAACCAAGTTACTTGTGAGCCAGATATGGCAAACCTCCTTCCTACAACTGGTGACCAATTGTACAAGCATCATAGTCATCAAAAGAGTTTAAAAAGGATGTTAGCACCATGAATACATGAAAATAGTTGGTGAATTATTAATTGAGAAGAACTTGATTCGTGTGACAACTTGTGCATCCATTATCACACGGGGATATTTCTGGTGTGATGAGAGGACAAATTTGCGATACAATATTCGCAAGAAGACCACACAATTCCATGACTACGTGAGAGATGGACATTCCCAACCCGGGTTTGATGTGAGAGATTTCCATGAAGATGAATGAGCTGCAACAATTTCATGAATTCGATCATAAGTAAAATCTTGAAAATTCAAAATATCACACCTTGAGTACCAAACATTTTCCACATGGAAATCCACACCGAGTGAAACCATGCATATGGATGGATTGTGCTAGAGAAACCAAATTTGGTTTAGTTCGGGGGGCTTACTAGAGTCACGAGATCCTGACATAACCATCAACGAAAGTTGAAGTGCCTCGACCCCCTGGTAGGTCCCAGAACATTCCAGAATTGTAGAATCACATTTTAAAGCTTGAATAAGATCATGCATGGTTTGAGGGTGGTTGATGTTGCTAATTTCAAAACTACTCTCTGGATGGAAACCATCTTTGTCACAAGTTTCACCAAAAATTTTAGCTTCAACCAAAATCAGATTACTCGATTGAGGAGGTTCTTATGATAGTACATTCAAAGATAAATGCATTCGTGATCTCTCATGAGCAAGATGATTTGAAGAGTCGTCTTCAAGTAAAAGAAGAGATTATGAAGGGTGGGAAGAGTTATTTGTGATTTGACTATTTTCACTTTCATCATGGACAGCCTCACCACCTTGTGTCAATCGAGGGGATAACTCATCGGATCAAGAAACAAAATAACATGGAGTATCTTTGTAGCAAGCAGATGTGTTGCGAGTGGTAGGACACAAGGGATAGTGAGGTGGAGGGGAAGTTTAGATATGAACATCTTCTTTAACTGAAGCATATTCTAGATCTAAATTAGAATCTTCATGAGAAACTAGAAGATCACATGATGTGCTTGGGTGTTTGTCACAAAGTATGGAAATAGATATATCATCATTGGGATGGCTACCACCCAAGGCTGGGGGTTGAATGAAAGAATTGATTGTATTGGGTTTTCCACCGAGATTATAAAATTGAGAATCATTCAAGAATGGAGACTTGTCATTTTGACGTGGACAATTTCGAAAGAGAGCGGAAAAATTGATAGCGTCCTCACCTTTTTGCTCCTTTACCTATGTAATGTGACTGCCTTGCCCCTGATCACAATTTGAGCTAGCAGCCTGAAAATCAAGAGAATGTGAAAATTTGGCTAGTAAAGTAGATTGATCAAGCAAGTCATGGTACAAAGAGTCATGATGTGATGAAGATAAAGGATAAGAGAAATATGGATCAGACTTTAGATTAGAGTTGTGAACAGTGATATCCTCTAGTGGAATGGAGGAGTGATTCTTTGATGTAGGCTTCCTAAGCCATTCTGGAATTTCCTCCATTGAAGTGGGAGAATAATGAGAAGATGGGTTGGAGATTTGATTTGCATATTTCCTAGTTTTACAATCACTGCTAGGGGGCACCCACATCGGGACTGGAAAAGGAGGAGGACAAGGAACAAACAAGGTAGTAGGCTCCTCCTCTACAATCTGAGGTGCCTCATGATCCGCAAGAGTTGGGGAGGAAGAGAAAATAGGAGGTTCACCGTATTGGGAGACATGAATTGAGCGTTTAAACTCTTGTCTCAAGAAATGCGAGTTCAATTTTTTGTTCACAACAGAGGTGAAGGAACCAATCAGAAAAGTCCTCAACTGATTTGTCAGGTTCGATTCTTAAATGACAGCTTCTTTCACAAACAAATTGTTGGTTATATTTATCGAAAGCTTTATTCATCATCTAGGCAAGTTGATTGAATGAACAGATAAAATCAATGGGAAATGTATGATACCATTGTTTAACAAGGCCTTCGAATGTGAGTTTGAGTAATCTAGCCATGAAACCTTCGAAATCTATTTGGTGATAATGGCAAAGACGCATAACTTCAAGCATATGTACACGAGAAGTTGATTCACCCTCACCATTTAACTTCAACTCAAACAGGTCATGAATAACTTTTGCATGGATGGTACAATTAAGCTCTTTAGAAAAACATCCCGAGATTATGATTCAGGGAAGAGCCATTTTAAATAAGAGATTCAAACTAGACTCTATGGGCACAGTCTATCGTCTGGCCCTACTTCTAGCGCCATTTTGTTGATGGTGTTGGAAATCCGTCAACCAAGGGGATCTCCCCGATATGAAGTCCCAATTATACCTCACACCATTTGGTGTAGGAGTCCCATCGGGTATAAGGTCCCGATTTCAATATACTTAGAGATTTTCCTTGGCTCTAGCTGTTAGCACGGGAGAGTGATGCAATGGTATATTTGAACAGCAAGGTAAGCATGTATGGTGAGTGTGAAACACAATTGTGTCAAGGTTCCCTTACTGCAAAAGGGGGAGAGAAGTGAGCCTCTAAGTGAGAGGTAATAGTACCACCTAGGAAGAGACACACGCAAACCAGGAATGGTTTGTCCATCATCCAACAGAATAGTCCACAGCGGACATGGCATTTGTTAAAACCAAAGCACAAGGGAAGATCCTTCCATGATCCAGCGGAATAGTCCATAATGGATGTGACGATCATTATAACCAATAAGCGAGGAACTAATGTTTAGTATCCTGCAGAGTAGTCCACAAGGATGAGACAACAGTGATAACTAGTCCAACATATTCCCAACAAGGTAAGTACTAAAACAAATGAAATAGTTCAACTATATTAGTACATTTGAAAGTCGAAAGAATAGTCTTACAAACATCCACAACACATGCATGGAAACGTGTTGGCCTAAACAGACTTCTATATTAAGCAAAAGTTCCAAGCCACATATTTACATCATACATCACTAGCCCCAGTAGTGGGACAATGGAGCCACTCCTTGCTCCTCAAAGAACTAACTGAAAACTCTTTATGATTCCTAGGAGGATCCAAGGTGAAAATTCCTTTTCTCATACAATGAGGGGGTTATATATAACTAAGGGTGATGCTTGACCCTTGGCACTCTTCGACTACCCTCATGCATGTTCAACTTCCTATGACTTTTCAACTAACATGACCCTTCATATACATGTGTGTCCATTCGACTTCCACTTTGCATTACATTTGACTTACAATAGACATGGATCATAATAGTGATGTGGCCTTTGACAACTCATGACACGACTTGACATGAAACTATTGATATGGACTAGCTTGCTAAGGTGGCAATGTCAAGCTATGGTTGCTGCTGAGTAATAAATGTGCTCTTGGATGCACTTTCTCTTCTCCTCCACATAGCTTGATGATGTAGGGTCTTAAATGATCTTTGGTCTTGGAAGGTGGTTGCATGCATGTGTTCCCTTTGCTTTATTGTATAAGATTATTTTTCCATCCAATTGTAAGCGAGTCTTTTAGCATGTTCACTCCTTCTTCATCATCTCGCCATGATCTAATAGTGTAATTGTTCCTACAATTCACTCATGACGAGATGACATCAAATCCAAAAAACTCCCTAGTCTAAGATGATGCACTAGTATCCATGGATTGAGCCCGAGATTGGTGACAGGCTAGGAAAGAGGGCCCAGTAATTATGCATTACACAGTTCCAAGTGACAGGGAGGGAGACTGGTCACTGAAACTACACAGAGCACAGCTTAGGCTTGGTTGAGGAACTCCTCAGCACAGTCTTCAATACCGGGAAAATTGTGTAGACCACTAGGAGACACGATTGCGCAATTGGGATAATCATTTGCTACTACAAGATGGGACCCTAGGAAGAAAGTCTACAGACTTTTCAGAGGCAAGGTAGTATCGGGCAGCAGAGGGACCTTAGAGTACATGTCTACGCAATTCTGGAGATCAATAAGTCTCGGTTGAGGGAGGACAATAGGGGACACTTTTTCATAGTTTTGGAAAGTGTTGAGGGCCCTGAAATCGGGTCAACAACAAGGGGGATACCCACCCAGTCGGGAACCTGGTTGGCGGCTCTGTGCCCGTTTGGTGTAGCGGGTCCGACTGGGGATAACGGGACCAGCTTCCCGATCTAAGGGGTGTGTGTGTGTAGAGTTTGGTGATGTGTGTGTGTGTAGAATATGATAATGAAAATCTAGAATTATTTCTAAGATAATTTAATTCTAAACTCTGAGACTGAATTTTATACTACTTTAATCTATCAAGAACAACACATCTAATCTACGCTAACCCGGGATAGAACTTTTTCCATTATGCGATCTAGAAAGATTTCACACAATAACTGGTAATGAAGATTATTCAGCTATTATGAGAATATAAATCAATTCAGATGAACCATCCTGCATAAAAAGTTAAGCAAAACGGTTGTGAACAGCATATCGCATAATCAGTTATTCATGTATTAAGCACAAATCAATGACTCCACCGTACAAAAGTGCCAAATGGTAGTCCACTCATTCATACATTAACATATAAACAACATCAGCTATATATTACTCTAAGAATGCAAGCAGAAACTCATCAAGAGATAAAAGTACCATTTATGACTGATTTTATACTCACAGACCTTAAGCAATAACGATCTATTTCTACTTACTTCTAATGCCTACTAAGAGTACAGAAGTGCAACATCAGTAGCAGGTATTAAAATGCAAACATAAATAAATCTTGATCCGTCCATTCATCAAAAACCCCCTCCGAGGGTGCAAAAGTGCATGTTTTGAGGACAAGTTTTTTGACAAATTTCCAGACCCTTCTCCAATGCAACGAGAAGGGTTAAATACTACTAACCGGCTAATTTTAATTACACGAATTTAGGGAACGGCTTCAAATGACCGCCCTTTTACTAAAACCAAATTTATTTCTAAAAACTGAATCTAATTTCTAACCATTTCTATATCTGCTCCTTAGTGCTGTAAGCGATGCGCTGTTTGCCGTGAAAGAGTCGGATGCTTGTCCTTTCCTTTAGTTCGAGCTTGAAAATTAGAAATAACAAGAGCTGGCACCTCTTTCTGACAAACTAGAAGATATTTTTGAAAGTGTTCTTCTGGAGGAGTGTCTTCACGACGTGTATACTTAGTACAACTCAGATTTCTTTCAAACTGATTGTGTTGTTGCTATTTCGGTTTCCGGCCATGCGAATGACTCAATGAGCTTGGGATTTTGTTGCCTGGACGATTTTCTCAATTGAAACTTGTTTCCATTCTTTGTTCCAGGCTTTTCTGAGATGTCTTTCCCCTTAAGCGTTTTTCTTTTTGCTTTACCCAATTTGGGACTCAGGATCTTTCATAAACGCTTTGCTTTTGTGCGCCTTTGACTCTGAGTCCTAGCTAGCCTATTTCCATCAGCATTTGTTGAGTGATACTCTGGAATCCGCGGTCCTGTTGTATGCGGTATCCATCTGCGAAGTCATCTCCTCTCTGTTCTCCTAGCTCTGGCGCTTTTCCTTAGATGTTTCCTGCATATAGATTTATATCAGTTGCTGACTTATAGTTCACGTAAATGAAAAGAGACAGAAGAAAAGATTGACATGAAAGCAATTAAGTTCTAATGAATGCATAATCATGTCACCCATTATGACTTGACTCTTCGAAAAATGCAACATAATCATCTTTGGATACACAGGCGTACAATCATTAATTTCCCGTAAGGTGCGCGCCTAATTTTGGGCTCACAGATCATGCCGAGGAATGCCTGCGACGAATGGCTTCTGCGATTTGCATCGCAGCATCGAAGATTCTGATGTAAATAAGTGGTATCGCAACAATTGATGGTCTCATTCGTCGCAAACCATAGATCGCAGGTCGCAGCTTTGCATGGTCGCAAATCGCATATCGCAAGATCGCAAGGTAGCAAGGTTTTTCGCTTTGTCACTTTGTGCTGCTTATGCGACATTGCGACGTGCGACGTCGCATATCGGCCGTCGGCGGTTCTTTAGGTTTTCCCCTTTTGAGCGCTTTTAATGCACGCGGTGCGATGAGTTCTCGCGTCGCTCCCTTTCAGTGTATTTATGCACTTTGGGAGAGCGCCTCTTTTTCCTTTGCGATGCGATATAGCTCTTAGGGAGTTAATACAAAAGATTTTTCAAAAAAAAAATATTTTTTGGATTTTTTGGTTAAGGGTCCCCCTTTGCTTGATGTTATTACTAATATCAATCAAAGAGGGGGGTTGTTGGTGACCACAACAATGGCGATTCACTGTGAAGAACCAGTTATCTCTGCATTTCTATTGACCGTTCACTTCCGAAACAGCACATTTTTATATGTCTAAATTTTGTTATGGACAGATAGAGTAGATTACCCCTCACCTTGTCGACGATATTTTGTCTCAACCCTTTTTATATCCCAATTTCTTGCTTCCTCAGGTTTTTTCTTGCATTCGCATCAGACATTACTTGGTCTTGATAAAAGATAAAATAAGGTCTTCTCTGCGTACTGGCTTAAAAGTATGCTCATTTGTCGTAGGTAGAGCCTCTGCTGCCCGCAAGCGTCCATAGCCTCGATAGGGTTACCATGTTATCCAGCAATGATCCTTTTTCCTGTTTGAGGTTACTCGCAACATTCTAGAGAAAAATCCTTTTTGACACACTTTTCCTTTTTTAATTCTCTAAAGAACAATGTCTTGGTTTGGTGGCCAAATTATGACACAGTCATTCACTTGATTTACACTTTTGCTGAACAAGCCGGCTCGTGATGAGACCTCTTGTGTTTTGATTGCAACAATCTTAAGTCGTTGCCCTGTTTTGATAGACAATATTGGCAAAGTCAGCAAGTTATAATATCTGTGATCATGATAAGCCGGCTCGTGATGAGACCTCTTATTCTTTGAGATATAGTGTTTTCCTTGGATTGTTTCTCTGAACACTGTAATTTCCTTTTAGTAGGGAGGAAGTCATTGTTTTTCCTTAAGAAAGATCTGGACGACAATAATAGAGTTTTTGAAAACAACAGTTTTGCAGAGAATGCTTATTTTATTATTGATGATACCTTTCATGGTGCTGATATAAAACAATTCTTTTACCAGAGGTTGTTTTTGTCAAAGTTTTTTAGAGGTTGAAACGAGTATCGTAATCAAAGTGAAGTTAACTCTATTTGTCAATAATAAAATTCAGATTTTCAAAAATTTTGCTATTTGTACAAGCGAAATCAAAATCTGATAGAGAATTGGCGTGCTCTTTCATGAATCCTTTTTAAATGATCATTTACAACGGGTTTTATTCATAAAAAGAGAAAAACAAAACAAAATAAAAACTAAAAACTAAATCTATCCTACAAAAATTAGAAGAATTCTCTTCTATTGAAAGTATAATTTAAGAATCAGTCCATTGACACGTAAAGAATCTCTCCTTCCTGCCAGATCCTGCAACACGAATGTAGACGGGCCTACGACTTCTACAATCTGAAAAGGGCCAAGCCACAGCTTTTGAAATTTCGTATGTTTGCCCTTTTCTTCGTGAGCCTTATCCCATTTCAAAACTAAATCACCCATCTGAAAGTTTTTTCTGGTTATGATGCTTGAGTCAAAAGCAGATTTTATTAGCGCTTGGTGATGAGCATGGGTTTTCCTAGCTTGTTCTCTTTGTTCTTCTAGTTTGATTATTTCCATTTGTCTTAATTGTAAAGAGGAAGTAGATACTTCATCGATATATTGCACTAAAGACAAAGAGGGAATAACTAGGTGAGTCGGAAGAACCACTTCTCTCCCATAAACTAAATTAAAGGGAGAAGTGCTGATTGAAGCTTTCTTTGTGATTCTATCAGCCCATAAAGCATTTACCAGTGCTTTGTGCCAATTCTTTTGGTTTTGGTCAACTGTTCTTTTGATAATTCTGATTAGGTTCTTGTTTGTTGACTCAGCCAATCCATTACCTTGCGGATAGTAGTTTGCAGAATATTTCAGTTTGAACCCTCTTTTAAGCGCAAACTCAGTCATAGTATTTCCAGAAAAATATGAAGCGTTATCAAACATTAATGCTGTTGGCAATCCAAACCTAGTGATGATAAATTGATCTATGAATTCAATAATATTTTCAGAATGAACTTTCTTGAGAGGAACCGCTTCTACCCATTTGGTAAAATAATCAGTTGTCGTAAGGATATACTTATGCTGCTTAGAAGAGTGAGGAACAATCTCACCTATTATGTCCAAGCCCCATTGACTGAATGGTTGGTCGATGATGACTGGTTGTAGCGGCATGGACGGTTTCCTTTGTTTTCCTGCAGCAGTCTGGCAGACTTGGCATTTCCTTACGTGATTTTATGATTCTTTGAACAGCGTGGGCCAATAATATCCTGCACGCAAGATTTTATGTGCAGTCGTATCTCTGGCATAGTGTCCGCCCGCTGGTCCATCATGGAGTTCCTGCAAAACCTTTTCGGCTTCAGTTTTCTCAAGACACCTAAGAAGCACAGAATCGTAATTCCTTTTAAACAAGACATCATTTATGAGCTGGTATTGTTTAGCTTTTAATCTCAGAGCTCTTTTCTTGGTATGATCCAGACGCGATGGAGCATACCCGTTCTTAAGAAAATAAATGGTGTCAGCATATGATGATTCTGCATCGTTTAGGCTTACCTCATACGCTTGTACCTCTTCAGATGGGTTCTCCGGGATTTGCAATGCTCCGGCTAACATCTTGCAGAAGCCTTGACCTCTTACGATGTTTGCTGGTTTGATCTCAAGATCATATTCTTGTAAAGCGGTAATCCAATTATCTCTCTTTTCGCCCACGTCTTTCTGCACCAAAAGGTTTCTTACCGCTGGAAATGGTACTACGACTTCAGTGTGGGCTTTAAGCAAGAAAGGTCTGAAATATTTGATCGCTTTGAAAACAGCATATGCTTGTTTCTCTACGTCTGAGTAATTAATTTCAGCACCTTGTAAGTTCGAGCTAAAGAATGCGATTGGAGCTTCCGCTTTCTCTTGATTTGCTTGGGTCAAAATCGCGGCATAGGATTTCTCTGAGGCAAAAGTGTACAAGATAAAAGATTCCGAAAAATTTGGGGTGGCCAAAGATGGAGCATCGATGATAGCTTGTTTGATTAAGTTGAATGCTTCGTGCTCATCTAGACCCCATTTGAAATTTGAATTCTTTTTTATCATATTTTGTAAGGGAGAAATAATACGTGAAAAATCCGGGACAAATCTTTTGACAAAATTGATCTGTCCAAGGAAGGATTGCATGGCTTTCTTGTTATGGGGTATGGATATTTCGGAAATTTCCTTGATTCTGTTGGGTTCTATATGAATACCAGATTTCGACACTATGAATCCGAGCAATTTCCCTTCGCTTAATGCAAAGAAAGATTTCTTTGGGTTGAGCGAAATCCCATACCTCAAGCATCTTTGAAAGATTTGCTTCAAATCTTTGAGATGGTTGTTTCATTTTTTGGAGTACACTGTTATATCATCCAGGTAAATCACTACTGATTTATTAACTAACCCTTTAAACGTGATGTCCATGGCTCTCTGAAAGGTAGCTCTGGCATTGATCAAACCAAATGGCATCTTCCGATATGCATAAGTGCCCCATTTGGTTCGGAACATAGTCTTTAACTAATCATCGGGATGCACGAGTACTTGATTGTATCCTGAAAATCCATCCAGGAATGACATTAATTCTGAGCCTGCTACTGCCTGTAATATTTGCTCCATAGGTGGGAGGGGAAAGTTATCTTTCTGATAGGCTTTGTTGAGATTTCGGAAATTGATACAGATTCTAATGTCTCTGTTTTTCTTCCTAACGGGCACCATATTGGATACCCATTTAGAATGCCTTACGGGGAAGATTATTCTGGCTCTCAACAACTTATTAAGCTCAGTTTTTATCTGATTTTCTAGGTTAGGGTGTATTTTTCTGAGCTTCTGTTGGACAGGTTTTTCATTGTCAATCATAGGGATAACATGTTGAATGATAGAAGTGTTGTATGTCTTTAGCTCATCGTAATTCCAGGCAAAAACGTTTTTGTATTGTCTCAGAAGACGGATATATGCTGATTTCTCTTCAGGGGCTAGGCCATGACCTAGGTTAACGTTTTGTGGCTTCTGATCGGTCCCTAGGTTTACTAATTCATAGTTCAGGGTATAACTACAAAGTTTAGCATTGGCGGACCTTTTAAACCGACTTTTCAAATCATATAAATCTTCTAACTTGACCACCGATTTCGGTATAGCATTGTCAAAGCCATTTTGTTGTATTTGGTGATCATGATGGTCTTCGTCGATTATCTGATTTGAGTAGGATCCTTCAGAAGTAAGGAAATTTACGATGTCAGGATCGTCGTTGAACACTCTCCAATTGGTGATATTGTCAGGGATGGATGGTCTAAAGATTAATTCTATTGAAAACCTATCAGGACTAAAATCTTCAGAAGGGATAAGTCTAGAGGCTACGTTAGCTAACAGGTCTGCGCTCGCGTTTTGAATTCTTGGAATTGACGAGATGTTGAATGCTACGAAATGTGCAGTGAGATCTTGAACTAATGATTGATAATACTTTAAATGACTTGACAGGCAATGTATGGTGTTACGTACCTGTTTTACGACGATCTCTGAATCTCCAAAGACTTGAAGATACTTAACGTTTAATCCGATTGCTTTGTATAGGCCTTGAACCAAGGCTTCGTACTCCGCTGTGTTGTTCGTGCAATCGAACTCAAGTCTGCATGTGAGCATAATCTTGTTCCCGTCTGGGTTAATCAGAACGCATCCTGCTCCTGCTCCCTCATTGGATTTAGATCCGTCAAAATATAATTTCCAAAATAAAGATGTATTTACAGAATTATCTAAAAAACTAAAACATTTTGAGTCATCAGTTTGGGAGAAATTTTCAACTTGGGATAAAACTGAATTCTCTAAGTATGGTGAAATATGAGCATTGAAATTACCTAGGAAAGAATCTATTGCGTAATTGCCTACAATGCTGCTATTGTATGTTATGGCTTCATTTTCTCCTTCCAGTTATGTCACTATGTATTTTTGGTGCAACTCTCGTTCAACCTTTATCTGATTTGGTTTACCATTGTATGGTAACCACATGTGCGACCAATCGGTTGAAAAATATCCGTGGAGTTTTTCCGACCAATCCCTGCTAAGAATCAAACCATAGAACTCAGGGATATCAGCTACTAGAATGTCGATAACCTGACACACTTTTGGGTTAGACGACAATCTTATGGTCACCTGATTGAGTTCACCAATCACTTCGACTTGGGATCGATCAAGTTGAACTATACGTACCGCAGATTTTTGAGGTTGCACATTCAATTTGGCACATATTGACCTGGGTAAAATATTCGTTGAAGCACTAGAATCGACCAAGCAATTGTGCACGTTTTTATTGAAGATTTCATATGTGAGAAGAAAAGGAGGAGTATGGGATCTCGATCTTCCTCCAATCAAGGCGATGTCATTTGGATCAATTTTATTGATTGTGTTGGTTGAAGGTCTTCCCAAATTGTGGGAAGCTACAGCTGTAGGTAAAGATGTAGTAGGCACAGCATGTAATTCTTTCATCATTATTTTCTGCTGGTGTTTCAATTTACTCAATTCGTACAGAGTGATATTAGCCCTAGTATTCTTCATGTCATCAATGATGTTATATTCCATTTCATCTGACACTATTATTGTTCTTGATGGAGGCGTTTGATCAGATTGGACTGGGCTAAGTTGGGTCGCTTTAGCAGTTGTCTTTCTTGTTGCGACCTTTTCTTTTGTTGCAGGGTTTGCGCCCTTTTGTTTTGGGGTAGTTAGGGGAGGATCAAGTTGATTTTTGCTTCTCGTGCTAACAGGAAATGCTTCTTGATCCTCTTCTTGTGGGAGGATGAAGTCCCACAGTCCTTGTAGTTCTAAGACCTCTTCCTCGTCGGTCTGCCCTTCAGTGGTATTCTCTTCTTCTTCGTCTTCTTTAGATTCAACGTTTGAGACAACACTAGGTGGTCTTACCTCCATGGGAGGATTTCTTTTAAAAGTCCTAAAGGGCTTTTTCGAAGAAGTCTCTGCTACTTGTTTCTTAATATCAATCATCTCATTGGACATGGCTTTCAACACTTTTTGTAATCCTTCCAAATCGAAAGGGTCTTTCGTTTGCTTCTTCTTGGTGTCTTCTTTGAAAGAGATCTTCTTAGATTTGCGTTCTTCTATAGCAGATCTCTTTTCTAAGGCTACCACGCGTTTTTCCACTGCTAACGCTTCTGTCAAGTTGTCGACTAGGGTGGTCTTGTTTGCCCTATCTACGAAGATAGCCAAGTTTCGAGGTAAAGCCGTGATGTACCATTCACATCTTACTTCCTCGCTGGGTTGTGAGGCAGCGGGGATTTTGTTGAGGATCTTATTGAACCGTAAGTTAAAATCTTTAATGGGTTCTCTAGCCTTAGCCTTAAGATTAGATAGGTCATTGATCAATGTCATCGTGGATCTGTCATCAACAAACTTGGTGAGGAACTGACTTTGAAAAATGTCCCAGCTTGTGATGGATCTGGAAGGTAACGAAAAGTACCATGACCCGGCTGTTCCTTGCATTGTATAAGGGAAAAGCTGGACAACAGCGTCTTCGTTAGTGACTCCGTTGAGATTAACAGAAAGCATGAAATTATTGATATGTTCCTCGGCTAGCATGCCTGCTTCCGGATTTAATTTAGGCAGCCATTTCTCAGGATGGGACGGTATAGGGCTCAGGGGTGGAGGCATTAAAACCGCCCTAGGATTGTTCCATGGAGACTGGGCCATCGTTGAGCTGCTAGTTAATGGAAGTGCAGAAGATGATCCCTGATGCTGAGAAGATGAAGATATTAAGATCTTTGATGTTTGAAGAGGAAGGTTTGTAGAAGATGGGTGAGTGAGTTGGAATGAAAGAGTGGGTGGTTGACTTCACGGTGAGGGAGTTGATATGGACGAAGTGGATGAAGGAGTCTTACTGTCAGACTCTGGTGGTGTTTTCCTTGTTCTTTTCCTGGTAGGGAGAGGGATTTCACTTGGTTGTATGCCAAATTTTTCACTCTTTAATCTGGTGAGGGGATGAGCAGGGTTGTACTGCGAAGTCATGCTGCTTTTAGATTTATCAGACTTCTGGTTAAAAATAGAGAATCCCTGGAGTTTACGAATCAAAGTTTGAATTTCAGGGGGTTCAATGATAGATTGGTCTGATATATTCGAATATGTAGCAGTGGTAGATACTCGAGCGACTTCAAATTCCGGGTTTAACCGTGTTGGAGAAGTCGAGGGAGTTGATGAGGGTGTATTACTCTCAGAATGGTATTTAGATGTTGCTTTAGGTGCCATTCATAGTTCGTGCCCTCCTTCTAGCGCCAAATATGTTGAGGGCCCTGAAATCGGGTCAACAACAAGGGTGATACCCACCCAGTCGGGAACCTGGTTGGCGGCTCCGTGCCCGTTTGGTGTAGCGGGTCCGACTGGGGATAACGGGACCAGCTTCCCGATCTAAGGGGTGTGTGTGTGTAGAGTTTGGTGATGTGTGTGTGTAGAATATGATAATGAAAATCTGGAATTATTTCTAAGCTAATTTAATTCTAAACTCTGAGACTGAATTTTATACTACTTTAATCTATCAAGAACAACACATCTAATCTACGCTAACCCGGGATAGAACTTTTTCCATTATGCGATCTAGAAAGATTTCACACAATAACTGGTAATGAAGATTATTCAGCTATTATGAGAATATAAATCAATTAAGATGAACCATCTTGCATAAAAAGTTAAGCAAAACGGTTGTGAACAGCATATCGCATAATTAGTTATTCATGTATTAAGCACAAATCAATGACTCCACCGTACAAAAGTGCCAAATGGTAGTCCACTCATTCATACATTAACATATAAACAACATCAGCTGTATATTACTCTAATAATGCAAGCAGAAACTCGTCAAGAGATAAAAGTACCATTTATGACTGATTTTATACTCACAGACCTTAAGCAATAACGATCTATTTCTACTTACTTCTAATGCCTACTAAGAGTACAGAAGTGCAACATCAGTAGGAGGTATTAAAATCCAAACATAAATAAATCTTGATCCGTCCATTCATCAAAAACCCCCTCCGAGGGTGCAAAAGTGCATGTTCTGAGGACAAGTTTTTTGACAAATTTCCGGACCCTTCTCCAATGCAACGAGAAGGGTTAAATACTACTAACCGGCTAATTTTAATTACACGAATTTAGGGAACGGCTTCAAATGACCGCCCTTTTACTAAAAACAAATTTATTTCTAAAAACTGAATCTAATTTCTAACCATTTCTGTATCTGCTCCTTAGTGCTGTAAGCGATGCGCTGTTTGCCGTGAAAGAGTCAGCTGCTTGTCCTTTCCTTTAGTTCGAGCTTGAAAATTAGAAATAACAAGAGCTGGCACCTCTTTCTGACAAACTAGAAGATATTTTGGAAAGTGTTCTTCTGGAGGAGTGTCTTCACGGCGTGTATACTTAGTACAACTCAGATTTCTTTCAAACTGATTGTGTTGTTGCTATTTCAGTTTCCGGACGTGCGAATGACTCAATGAGCTTGGGATTTTGTTGCCTGAACGATTTTCTCAATTGAAACTTGTTTCCATTCTTTGTTCCAGGCTTTTCTGAGACGTCTTTCCCTTTAAGCGTTTTTCTTTTTGCTTTACCCAATTTGGGACTCAGGATCTTTCATAAACGCTTTGCTTTTGTGCGCCTTTGACTCTGAGTCCTAGATAGCCTATTTCCATCAGCATTTGTTGAGTGATACTCTGGAATCCGCGGTCCTGTTGTATGCGGTATCCATCTGCGAAGTCATCTCCTCTCTGTTCTCCTAGCTCTGGCGCTTTTCCTTAGATGTTTCCTGCATATAGATTTATATCAGTTGCTGACTTATAGTTCACGTAAATGAAACGAGACAGAAGAAAAGATTGACATGAAAGCAATTAAGTTCTAATGAATGCATAATCATGTCACCCATTATGACTTGACTCTTCGAAAAATGCAACATAATCATCTTTGGATACACAGGCATACAATCATTAATTTCCCGTAAGGTGCGCGCCTAATTTTGGGCTCACAGATCATGCCGAGGAATGCCTGTGACGAATGGCTTCTGCGATTTGCATCGCAGCATCGAAGATTGCGATGTAAATAAGTGGTATCGCAACAATTGATGGTCTCACTCGTCACAAACCATAGATCGCAGGTCACAGCTTTGCATGGTCGCAAATCGCATATCGCAAGATCGCAAGGTCGCAAGGTTTTTCGCTTTGTCACTTTGTGCTGCTTATGCGCCATTGCGACGTGCGACGTCGCATATCGGCCATCGGTGGTTCTTTAGGTTTTCCCCTTTTGAGCGCTTTTAATGCACGCGGTGCGATGAGTTCTCGCGTCGCTCCCTTTCAGTGTATTTATGCGCTTTGGGAGAGTGCCTCTTTTTCCTTTGCGATGCGATATAGCTCTTAGGGAGTTAATACAAAAGATTTTTCAAACAAAAATATTTTTTGGATTTTTTGGTTAAGGGTCCCCCTTTGCTTGATGTTATTACTAATATCAAACAAAGAGGGGGGTTGTTGGTGACCACAACAAAAAGCAAGATAGGCCAAGTTCTTTATGCACTATGAGGTTCCAATAGGAAATGGAGGAATCTTGATGACTAATCTTTCAAAATTTACAGTTCAGGGTAGGCTAGGAGAAGCTACTGCGCAATTCTGGGGATGAAGGTAGTATTCTCAACTCTGGAATTGCACAGTGAAACTGCCTTGGGGGACAGTGATTGTGCACTATGTAGTTCCAGGAAACGAGGCTGCATCATTGAGGGTTGAAACTATTCTCAATTCAGTCGGGGTCCAATGAAAGTGAGTTTTCGAGTCAGGAGGATTTTCGGAAAAATGGCTAAGTGTGGGAGGTAGGTGAACTTGTGAGGAACTTGAAATTGTGATCACACATTTAGCATACTCCGATGACATGAAAATATAGACCACTGAAACAATAAGACAAAACATCACTAGGACAACTTGTATACATAAATACCGACCTTCAAGGTCACCAGAAAGGCTCACAAACATGACATAATAACCAAACATGCCAAAAGACAACAATTGATCCAACAAGCAAAAAGGAGCAAGACACTTAGAGGAAACACATGGAATGAATTTTAGTGCTTGCAACCATGCACGTCATTGAAGACATAATGATATGAAAATGATAAGAAATCCTTCATACTACACTAAGATGTCTTTTTCAAAAATATTTGCTTAGTTTTCCATACCTACCCTCCAAATGGTTATGCATTAGATGGAGTCTTCATGCAGTCTCGATCTTCTATCATGCCCTGGGTTTCTTGGTCTCCTTATCTTTCCTCCTCAGCTCCTTGAGATGCATCTAGCATGCCATCCTTCTTAGTGGTCATTGAGATGAAAAATTGTGTAGTTTAAGCGAGTAGTGACTGCTACAGGATGAGGCCCTGGGAGGACACATCTGCACAGTTTCAAGATGCAAGGTGGAGTGGGAATTGAGATGCTTGAGGAACAAAATTGCGCAATTTTTGGAGACAGTGGGTTTCGACTCAGGGAAGGACACTAGAGGAATCCACTACACAGTTTTGGATGCCAAGGGAGGTTGGGCTTTCTATGCATTGCGCGGTTCTAGAAGGCAAGGGAAAAAGCTTCAGGGTTGCAAATGCGAAGTGCATAGTTCAGGAAAGTTGGATGAGGCTAGCTTTCTAAGGAAACTTAGGAATTTGGTTAAATGTGGGATCAATGGAACCAATGTGAACAGTGATAGAATTTGACTACGATCACACACTTGAACACTTAGTGATACAACATAGGCCATCCAGAACGTATAAAAACATACTTCTCTTAGTGCAACAACCTTTGTTGTAGGTTACCATAAGTGCGGCTCCGATGATAGACTTTGGGAGGATAAATGCGACACTTGTGCAAGAGTGCGTGAATTGAATGTGAAACATGTTTATGTGATGGGACTTTCCATTCTCACAAATATTTCCCCTTGAAGAAATAAAAACTTACCTTTGCATGATAAATGATCATCCCCATGCCCAAATATGACACATACTATATAAAGATAAAAACGTGAATGACTCTTAAGATCGAAGGGGGGAGCTTGAGATCATCAGCTTACCAATGTGTGACTAAGGAACGATCAATCACAGGATCCATAGTAGGCTCTGAAATTTAAGTGTAGGCCAAAATTTTGGAGGGTATTGCAGCTACTACAAAAATATTATAGCATTTTCCATACTAATGTTCCACTTTCTCTGCGTTCTTTTCACGATAAATTTCCTTCAACGGTCATAGGAAATAGATTATGCATCAACAACCTCATATAAGGGCTCAAGAATTTGTTGATATACCTAGGAAAAAACATTGTCTATACTATTTTGGGTATGAAAATGTTCTATCATTTTCTCTACCCTTATTAGATTATGGGGCCTTCTGAAGTGCTCCATCATGCTTAGATGTTGTTTCTATTTGTTTCTTACCTTTATCATGTTCCGAGGTCATGGTAGGCACTATAATTTGTTTGTCCATGGTTGGTATAAGCACTTGAGTTTCACCAATTGCCTTAAAAGAACCCTAATTCCTTTGATAAAATTCTTGGTATACTTTAGGCCCCTTAATCTCCTTAGTGGCCTAAGTTTTGTAGTCTTATGAGTTGATTCATCAATGTATAGTGCTTCTTCATTTTCCTCTAGAATACCTATATTCATCAACTCCTCTTGTTATTGAGTTAGATCAAATAAATTATGAGGAGGCTCAATAGCTTGAGACGATATTTGCTACCCAAATTATTTTTGCAACTCTTCTTGCTCCTTTTTCTTTTCTTCTTCATTTTTCTATAATAATTCCTTAGTTGCCCTATGTTAGAAAATGTAAAGTGACAACTATTATATATTATTTTCCTTTAACCTTGATAGTGCTTGTGAATCTTTAGTTATATTCTTTACTTCTTTAATTAGATATTTCATCAAATAATATCAAGAACAATACCAGTAACAAAAGAGGAAACATATATAAGCTCTCAGCCAGTGAAAAACCCCTCCAAGGGGAAACCCAAAAACTATTCTCTTCTTATAATCTGCTTCAAATGAGATACAAAGACCCAATCCGTAGACCAATTCCTTCTCCCAATACCAAGTCAACCCTTTCTCAAGTCCTTGCTTATTCTACACCAAACTGCTACACCCTGCAACTTTGACCTACTAGCTACAACACTGCTACTTGTCCCGCAAGTTTGACCCTATGATTTGGTCTTGTAGCTTACAAGGAAACCCTAGATCAACCTACTCTTTAGACCTTCCTGGAGCAAGATACCTTCTCCTAAGGTCAACGAGGTCTAGATCAAGTATCCTTCCTTCCAGCTACAAGATTCTGCACTTCATCCTCTTGCAACTTAGACCTGCAACTTCAACCTCTTCTTGAAGCCCAAAAACCCTAGAATTTTTCACATGTGAGAGAGATAGAGCCCATAAACAATAGATTTCATCCTTCTAGCTTCTCCTTGACTTCATCTCTTCTTTTTCTTACTTCCTAGTTACATATCAAACTCTTTCTTGATAAATTGAACTTGTGAGTGAGTATGTATCAAATGAAGTCGAGTTTCTCCTTTATATATCTTTCTCAAGGGGTTGAATTCCATCCTTTAGGCTGACTTGATGATCCTAGGGCTAACTTGTACTTTTGGATATTACAAGACATTATAGACTAAAAAACAATTCTTTTTACAATTACAAATTTCCTGGAAGGGTCTTATAAACATGATGTTGACTCCATTAACTCATGACAATAAATCCTAAGATCTAACAAACCCTAGAAGCATGAAGAACATGATTTTACCTAGAATTCCATTAACAATGAGCATGAAACCCATGCTTCAATAATAACAATTTTCTTTCTTATTTTCTTATTTGTCATATAGGATACATATTGAATGAGTACAATAATTATGAAGACCGAAACTAGTTATATTTCTCAACACTCCCTCTTAACTAGTGAGGTATTCATAATTGTACAACTAGTAAAAAATCATATCTCAAACTAAAGAGTTCTCAGTAAGAGTTGGATTGATAAGCCATATTGTAAGCATCATCATCATGACTAGCATTTTCCCTGAGGTCTAACTAGACAAGCTCTACATTAATTAAGACCATTATATTGGGAGGCTTTACGTGTGATACCGCACTACCTCTACAAGGTACATACCCCATCTAGATGTCTACAAGGTATGTCATTTTAGGAATATTCTTATCTTGGATCTCCAATTCTTAGTCCTCAAAGAATATTGATCCTCTTCGACCAATCTTCTCTAGAGAAATTCTTAATCTTTTATACATCCTTAAGTAATTCAATTCCTATTCTTTTCAAGAATCATGCATCCATATACCTAAGCATATTTTATGACCAAATTTCTTTCCACAAGATTCTATACATATGAATCTTAATCCAAAGTTTTATATCTAGTATGCATTCATATGCTTTTATCTGATCATCTAGATATTTATTTTTCTCACAATGAGCCTATATCCTGACCCATTTCATTCTTTCATCCCTTGACCAATAGTGATTCCATATTACATGGAATGTCTACTAACCTTTGTCATAGTGCTTCTTCTAAGAACCTTTTATAATTATGGTTCTTCCAGGATCATGATGATCTGCCTAAGCAATATGAATTCCTCTAACATAATGTTAGATAATCCCTGGATGATCAGTTTGCAAAAATGGTCCATATATCCATCTATCTAGATGATCTCCTAAAAGCAACTTAATCATGTAAATTCTAGACCACTTCTAGACATGCTACCATCATATGCTTCTTTCTACGATGTTATGCAAAACATGTTATTCTAAAAGAAAGATTAATCTTGTCAGATAACCTGAGAGTCAGTGGACCTTGTTTAGTAGTAAAGATCATTCACTTCTTCCTCCTTTCCTTCTTCTCAGTTTCTCCCATGGCTTCGACTACATGAGCTTCACTCCTTTCCTTTCTCTTTTTGTTCTTATTGTTTGGATAGTCCCTCTTAAAGTGTCCAATTTCATTGCATCCAAAAAATTGCACTTTGGGCATGCCTCTCTTCTTGGACTTACCCAACTTTTCTTTCCTCAGCTTCTTGACTCAGGCTAGAAAAGCTTGAGATTGCTCATTAGATCCAATATAATTTTTGAACTTGATCCTTGATTCTTATAATATGAATTGTGCCCAAAACTCATTAAAGGAAGTTGAATCCTTCTTGGAGTCTATGCGTGTTACAAAGTTTCTCCATTCTGGTGGCAATGCATTCAGTACACAATGGTTACTTCAGAATCAATGATTGGTTCCCCAATTACTTGAAAATTGTCTCTTAGTTGAGAGACTCTCATGAGGAAGGATGCCACATCCTCATCCTTTGACTTCTTCATTTTAAACAACTTGTTTCTTAATGGCATCTTTTGACCTGTTATACTTATTGTTGGGTGCAGTTTTTAAGCATATCTTAGACACCTCTTTCCCCACTTTTTATCATTATCTCTATAAACCTATGAAATTAATGTCCCAACTACAATTTTACCTGGTTATAAGAGAAATCCTTTCTCAAGTTATTATTTTTCCATCTTTTGCTAAATACAGAATGAAGTGGTGTCTTTTTGAGATGGATAACCAAGGTAATTGTGGGAGAATTTTTTTGGTTATTACACTTGTTGTTACACTTCGAGGATTTGCTGCTACTAAATACTAAGGACTAAGGATGAGCAGTTGTTGTTGTCACTTGTTGTTACACTTCGAGGAATTGTTGTTATAGTCCAAAGTTTTGTTGTTACAACTCGAGTTGTTGTTACACCACAACTGCCAAAGACCGTGGTTGCTGTCTTCAAATACAGTTGTCAAGAATCATGAATTATCTATGGACAATCAAAGGATCTCAGCAGTTATGATTGTGGAGATGATGTAACTTGAATTGTTCTTTTATTGGAAAAAAATCCGGAATGCTTTCTATTTTTCTCTTAATATTGATCAACATGAGAATCATGAGATTCTCATGACTAGTTTGTTCCCTAATTTTCAAGGCTTGTAAACATTATAAAAAGGTTCGGTTCCATGAAAATGGAATGACAACACATGAATAACATCGACATTTTGATCTTGTAATTTCCAATCATTTTTAATACAGAACACTTCTGGTGATGTTCATATAGATCTCATGTTGAGTTTTTAACTAAGTTCCATTTCATCCCTACGCCCTGCTAGGAAGGAAGGGCCCTCCTCTTTAACAGGGATTGCAGTAGTAGTAAATTACCTATTTGCTTTATCTTTCTTTTAATTGTGATTCATTAATGTTGTTGTATGAATTGTAGTATTGATGCACTTATGTTTTTAGATTCATTATATGCTATTACACATGATTGGTTAGAACTATAATATTTAATCAACTGATATAGTTTTGCTAATGACATGTAGTGCGCCTGTTATTTGAGAAAAACATGAAGTGTGATGAGTGAATTTCATTCATGTAGAATGTCTTTTAAATTTCTGCATGAGTGCTTTTAGTTTTGCAATTGTGTTCAACAACATTTTCTTTCATTTCATTTCCTGGATATTATGTATTGGCACAGATAGTGCAGAGACCTTTGAAATAAATATACCTACCCTTGTTGATAATTAAATGCTTGTGGTTTAGTCAAATTAAACAATGATTAAATTGGCACAACATTTTGGCGTTGTTGTCGGGGAAGGCAATTGATGATACAGTCAGCCAGTGTGTTTTGTTAGTATAGTGTTTCTAGTGCATAGGTGTTGGGTAGTAATACGAGAGGTAAGAACTTGCACATTGCTCTAACGTACCTGAGTTGGCTCAACACTGTGATCATTAGAACACTTAAGGTGTGTTAAATTTTGAATTTATTTTTGTTTTTTTTAGAAGTGTCCTCAATCTTACAAATGTTGGGTAGTAAGATGAGAGGTAGGAACCTGCGCATCGCTCTAACATACCTGAGTGGACTCACCAATGTAACGAATAAGTCACTTAGAGTGTGAAATAATTACACATAGGGTCCATGTATATAGTTTATGAACAGTTGAGACTCGGAACATAATAACTCTAATAAACCTACAGGAAAAATGGGTCATAAAAGGAATAAGAAAAGCGCAGATTTATGGAGGGAAACATTCATTCAGGAATTAATTTCAAAAGTAGAGAGAGAACAGTCAAATTCATAGAATGATACAAGAAAAATAGGACCACAAAAACTCCCATATTAATGTTAGAAGAATTTGGTTCCTTCATCTTAGGACCTCATCACCCTCAAACTAGTATATATACTCTTGAGACTGTAGATTCAATTCGAGAACAACATGGAGAGACTAGTGGCCAGGACTTTGGGTATGAATGCCAAGGGGAAACCAGTGGGGAGTGCTTAGAGCTAGAATTGGAAAAACATTCTTTTACTTATTAATACCCAAATTCAGGCAATGCTGTGAAATAGCGAGCCCCGGAGCAACCTATACAATCATCATCTTTGGGAGAGGACTCATCAAAACAAGAAACTAGGGAATCTACAATGGAAGGAAATAATAATAATAATGATGATAATACAAGGACTAATGCCATTGCTACCACCTTTGAATTACCAATAAGTGATATAAGGGGCGAAGCTCCCATGAAAAACATTCCCTTATTAGCTCTTCCATATTTTCAAGGAATGACTGTAGAAGATCTTGATACATTCTTGTTTGAATTTGATGTCTTGTTCAGGAGCTATGATTACACTTCGAATGCTTAGAAGCTGAACTTGTTCCCTACTACTCCAAAGGGAGCAGCATTGAGATGGGTCATGGGACTGGGCTCTGCTACTATTCGAACATGGGGAGAGATGAAAACTACCTTTCTATCAAAATATCTGGACAATTGTCGGACCAACGACTTGAGGGAGGAAATATTCATGATGACACAAAAAGAAGAAGAAAGCTTGGAGGATTATGCAGAGTGATTCCACTATAATCTATAGAGATCTAAACATAGTAATTGGATCTAGAGATCCTGAAAACTATATTCATATGGGGAATGAGAGATGACTGCCTAGATACATTGAATTTGCTAGGGAAGGGTGTTACCGGGAAAAGTTTCTATTTAGAACTGCTCTATCCCACTAAGGTGTGACAGCTGCCTTAGAAACAAACAGAGAAAACCACTTTTGTATTTCCTTTATGAACTATAAATAAAGAGGAATAGGAAGAACCAACCTGTGTCTTGCGCTAATCCTTTGATCCAATCCCTCTCCTCTTTGACAGTTTCCAGCTACCTGCTCCCTTGCTTGCCCAGCTTCACCAAGTACCTGTAAGATCACAGAAGAAGAAAACTATACAAAGACATGGATCTATATTCATAAATAACTTAGGATCAGATTTAAGTTAACCATACAAATGTAACAAGCATCAATGATACAAAAGCATGGAGGATAAACTCAAATAGTTTTTATTGATATACAAGAAGATCCAGGAGGAGTTACAACCGATGATTCCTGACCCAGCATCAACCTCCCAGCAAAGAAGCCCCTCTTCACCTCCAACAAAGCATAGATCACCCAATTCTCTGATATGTGTCTCAAAACCAACAACAATTCCTTACAATGTGCAAAATTCCAGCCTCTGGATCTCTGGGATGAGGGATCCATATATAGATGTATGCAAGGAGGATGAGTCAGCTTGTGATTTGATTAGTGGCTTCTCTCTGTCAGTTCTTGCTTCCACTTGGAGACTGAAGGCCTCTTACTCATCCTTGGTCGAATTCAGTGAGGCAAGTGTCATAGGAGAAGATTCTAGAAGCTTCCATTGTCTCTCCACCTCGTGGAATGACACTGCCATTTGTCATTTCCCGCTCAACGCACCCTCATAGTGCATTTAGGTGTGTTGCAACGCACCTAGCCAGTGGATTTAGGTGCTATGCAACGCACTTAGCTAGTGGAGCAGCTGAAATGATCTTGTTTTGACTTATTCTGAGCAGTTTCTGGTGGAGAACTTCTGGGAGAAGCTGTAATTTGTTGACCTTGTTCCTTTAGGGGATAAAACAACACTTTTAGGGACTTAGGAGCCCTTGGTTTATGGACATTTCATGCTTAGATTTGTAAGGCACAAAAATTTATATAACAGTTGCCCCCTAAAGTACAAGGTCGTTAATCGGGTGAAATGCTTTATTATGAGGATCCAAAGTTCTTTCAATGTTGGGAGGAGACCTGTAATAAGATACAATACAATACATTATCTTCATACTGTTTTCATGATCTAGCTGAGGCGGGCATTCCCATGCTCAGCTTTATAAATTCATTTTCATGTACATAGGACAGACAATCGTCTGATGGTAGACTGATGATTCTGATAGAGCCATCATCCTTTTGGTGGGATGATTATCTGTGCTGCAATGTTGTACATTTTAATGTCTTTATTTTCCTGAATATATATCGCAGCCCGGATGGATGAAACTAGATATGGGGTCTTCAATCTCGTCCGATCTTCACTCGAAGTACAAGTCGATCCATGTGAGAAATGTTTTGAAGTCAAACATGGAAAGACATCGCTTGATTACCAATCAATGATGTAAACTGTTAACAAGCGCGAGAGGAATCACCGATAATGATAATGATCCTCAAGGTACTGCAGTACAATTCACGTGGTGTGAATAAAGGACTTGGCGTCGAACACCACGCAAAATCTTTCGGTCGAAGGTCATTGATGTAAACCTGTCGCCAGAAGTGAGAAACTTGCCATTGAGGCATGCAAGCTTCAAAGTACTGAATGGGGTGTTCCTAGACCAACTTCTTGGCTAATGAGCTGATGTCGACAAGAAGTGATCCGTCATAGGAGGGCCTTAATGAATCCCACATCAATGACACGGAACGTAGCAAATGATTTTGATGGAGGTGAAAACGATCTGATGATATACGGTTCAGGGTGGCGGTCATGAAAGAATGGAGTATAATGTATGGTAGTGGGCGGGACATAGGTGGCCTTTCTGGATGACTTCTCTTGAACATGTCGGCAACACTTGATGTGATGGATTGGTAGCATTAACCCCAAATGTGGATGGTATGGTGTGACCATGGAAATGTGACCGGTGAATGAAACAACCCAACCCGACTCGGGCACGGAGTGGAAGTGTCATGTTCAAGAGCGGCTTGCTACCAATAAAGATTCTTTGAGTTTTCTTCCCAATTTTTCCCCAGTCATTGTTGACTAGTACCTCTTTATTTTTGTCAAGCTTGAGGAGGATAACATATGCTTGTTCTATAATTTGCCCTTCGGGAAAACCCATCGCTATGTTTTAACGAGCCTAGCGATAGTGAAACTCGTTCTTGTCTAAAGACAAGTTTGTCTCTATTAACCTTTTTAACGAGTTTAACGACAAAGATAACTCGGTCCTTTTCATTTTTAGAGAGTCTGAAAAGGTACGTAAAGGTAACTCCAAAATTCCTTTTTCATCATCTAATCCCTTAAGTCCGAAAAAGTATAAAACAATACAGAAGGGATGAATTTTCGATAGCTTTAACGAGCCGAACAAAACAAGCGCTCGATCTTTTTGTGCAATAATCCCTCAGGTCCAAAAAGATTAAAATCTAGATGTGGGATAGCACTTCCTATCCCTTTAACGAGCTGGAAGGCCAAAACTCAGTAATCTTTTCATATTTTACGAGTCGGTTGAAAAGAGCTTAAAGAAGACTCGTCTTTTGAGGAACGAGTGATAAAATGGGTAGCAGCTGATTCCAGGTAAGGTTTCCAATCATGGCAGTGTCACAAGGATGGCTAGTGAAATCACTCTTCGCAGTTGTTCCTCAAAATGGGTAAACAATCAAATGGAGGTGAATGATCGGCCAATGAAAAAGTGGAGGTGACGGTGCAAACACAACCAAGGCTTTAATGGCTGAAGTGCTACATTCACGGTGGTTATTTACCAGGGGATAGTTCATTTTCTAACGAGCTTAAATGCGGGTGGAAACATTTGCTCGGTGCGGTTTATTTTTTAACGAGCTTGAACCTTACGGTAACACTGCTTGATTAGATGGTATTGTTTTGATTTTACCATAAATAGCTTTGTCCTTCCAAAGATCGTACTGTATTTTCAACTACTTCATCAAACTAGTCAGAAATGAACAATATTTTCTTCAAAACGAGTTTAAAATGCTAATATTTTACTTTGAACTACGTAAAAGTATTTAAAAAGTGTTTTTTACCTCTCATTTTACCATTTCATTTGAACTTGGTTTGTTGGAGCTTTGGAGGTGCTTTTCCCCCTCGATTTTCATCAGTTGATTTCGGGAGATTCTGTGGACGATTCTCGGCGCCGTCTGGACCAGGTAGGAGCTAAACCTGAGCTTTTTCATTTCATGGTTTCCATTCTGCCTTTTGAGCTTGATTCCTAGCTTTTTTGAGCCCTGGGGTTTAAGGAACTCGTTCTGCCATCAATGCACCCCACTGTATCGAAACCTGCATTGAATGCTGGCCTGTCTAAAGGCTATCTGACATTCAACGCACCTAGAACACTGCTGTAGGTGCGTTGGGCGCAAAAAGGGAATTCGAAGCACAATTTTTGATGGAATTTTTGCCTGTTTCTTACCCAAATCAGGATCTAACTCCTCTCTTGCTTGTTTTTCAGAGATCTTTGGAGTAAGATGACCCTTACATGGCGAGAACGTGAGCATGAAGAAGAGGACATGCTTGCCCTACATGATCCAGTTACAGTGAACGCGCTGTGGAATTGTGGCTTGCTGAAGTTCTTCCGCATTTCTAGCATGAGACAGCAGATCAACTTACTGCAGTATTTGCTCGATGCTTGGGATCCTACCAATCAGGTTTTCCAGATTAGGGGAAAATCTATCCCCTTGACCGCAGTAGACATCTATTTCTTGACTGGCTTGTCAAGGCGGGGTGCCCCCATCTCTTTGTCAGGTTCGGCCCGTGGAGGCGATTCTGTGAGAGATTATGTCCACCGGTATTGCAGAGAAGGATCTCAGCCAAGTAAAAAAGGCAAGATCATCATCCGTGATGTCACTGACAGGTCCCTTAGGACTATTCTGTTTACTTTTGGTAGGATGGCCGGTAGTGCGTCTCTTCATGTAGCCAATCGATCTTATATGCAGCATGCCTTGGAATGCCTCCACCCGAAGGTGTTCAACTGGTGCGACGCAGTAATTCTTGTGATGAAAGAACAGTTGACCAAGATAAAGAACGGGAGGTTGAAGAACTTTGGGTATGGTTCTATTTTGACCGCCTTTGCCTTGGAGAAGATACCACTGATGCAGTCGCAGTACATTGCACTCTTTACCTTCTCCTACTGAACCACATATGCAGAGATGGGTTGACCATATGTCTAGGCATGCTGGCCAGTCTCAGATTTCATTTTCTGATACCTTCTTCAGGTGGTTTGATCGTCAGGAGATGGTTTATTCCGAGTATCCATATGCTAGCATGGACTTCCGAGGTGATCCATATTTAGTACTGCTGGATGGCGAGCAGTGGGGCACCATTGGTAAAATCTCTGACCGTATTGTTGTTTACTATTTTTGTTTATAACGTCCTTGTGCTTTATTCTATCAAGACTTTAATCAAACTCATGTGTACATGCAGATGTTGGTCCTGTTCGTCCAGTAGTTCGCCTTAGAGTACCAGCTGTTGCCCCAGCAGGGGAGGCCGTCGGAAGGGCTATTCTTCGTGACCTCGATGTGGCCGAGACTCTCACAGCTTTGCAGGAGCAGGTTGAGGGCCTCACTCTTGGTATACCAGATGTGAGGACTGACGAGCTAACTTTGTGGTTACAGCGGCATACTACTGGTGTGCCCAGATGATGGACTCGTCTCCTACGCATGATCGCATAGGCTGTGACTTGCTATCACGAGCATCATTAGACTAGGGTGCCCCCTAGCATTTTGAGTTTTTGGGTCGCTTGACCGATTTTGTCTTGGTTACAGAACATTATGTGTAAACCATAAACAGCTATATATATTTTTGATTTTCGGAGTTTTATTTTGGTTGAGCTACATGATCCACATGCAAAACATTGATGATGTGTTTCTTTTTATAAATGTTGCAAATGTCTATCTAACACATAGTTTGCTAATGAGTCGGTTAATGTGTTTAAGTTTCTGGAAATATGTTGATATTGAATAAGATCAAATTGTCTTTCCAAAATCTTAACCCTTAGGAACATGCGATAAATAGTTGGGTTTCGGATGGAATATATACCATTGAGTTGTAGTATTACGAGTTGTGAGTATAGCCTGACAATTAGTCGGCGTATACCATGAGTGATGGCATCAGAGAGAAGCTCTATCAACGCGCTATACTCAGCGATGTTATTCGTTGATCGACCAATACATACACCTCTGAAACTTACTAACTCGCCGCTTGGATCAAAAATGGCCCAGGCTGCGGAGGACAGGTTCCGCGAACTACGACTCGCTCCGTCGGCATATCCAACACATGGCTCCAATAGGTTTGACATCTGCAATAAATGTAAAAAGTGGATTACTTGACCAAAACAAACACTTTAGCGAAAACAAAAATATAACAAAAGCATATTGGTTACTATTACGCATAGTAACGCTTGAGGTACAACCCATTACGAGGTTGCGCCAGTGGAATTCTGTCATAATCCATTAACTCGTAGGCTCCCTTTACTAACACTCGTTTAACAATATAGGGGCCCATCCATAAAGACTTAAATTTACCTGCTCCCAATTTATCGGATTCTTGGTCGTAAAGCAAGACCAAGTCACCTTCTGAGAAGACATGGGGTTTGACATTTTTGTCGAACTGTGCCTTGACTCGTTTCTTATGGGCTTCGTTAGCCAAAGCGGCGTCACGACGGGTTTCATCCAATTGGATTAATTCCAAGAAACGAGCCTCCTCTTCCGAAGTTCCAGGGAGGAGATCAATTGCGAGTTTGAGAGACAAGATTTCACACTCGACTGGTAAGACTGCTTCCAGGCCATATACCAGTTGGAAGGGTGTGAACCCGGTTGCATTCCTTACCGATGTTCGGTAAGCCCACAAAGCTGAGTACAGGATTAGGTGCCATCTTCTTTTGTGAACTCCGATCATCCTTTGCAGCATGCGTTTCAGGACCTTGTTGATCGCTTCAACTTGTCCGTTGGCTTGGGATAATATGGAGTAGAGCTGTCGTGAGACAACCCTAGTTTGGTAGCTAATTCGACCATCATGTGATTGCGAAAATGTGATCCATGATCTGTGATTATAGCCTCTGGTACACCGAATCTGGCGACTACATGATTGAAAAAGAAGAGGGCAGATGTTTCACCAGTATTATCTAATGTAGGCATCGCCTCGGCCCATTTGGTAAAATAGTCAACTGCGACTATGATATACCCATGCCCCCCAGTCGAGGTGGGGTTACATGTCATGAAATCGATGCCCCATTTGGCGAATGGCCCAATATCAACTATTGGCTATAGAGGTGCGGGTGGTCTTCTGGTTTTGCTATCAAAAATTTGACAAGCATGGCAACTTTTGACTGCGGTTATGCAATCTTTGAACATTGTTGGCCAGAAGTATCCTGCTCGTAAAAAAATTTGTGTTGTAGCATATCCAGATTGATGCCCCCCACACGCGCCTGAATGACAGTCATTCAGGACTTTTTCGGCCTCCTCATGGGTGAGGCACCTTCTCAGAACTGTATCGATACCACGATGGTAAAGTGTATCATCGACGATCATGTAGTCTTTTGCTTGGTATCGAATACGTTTTTGTTCAGAGTGGGAGGTGTTTGGCCTAAATTTTTGGGTTTGGAGATAAATGATTATATCCCCATACCACTCATTGCTTGTAGATATCAGAAACAAACTTTCATCCACGATTGATTCTTCGGATGTTTCATCGTTGGACGACGATGGGAGATCGCATAATAATTCTGCGAAAACTAGAGCTTTCTTTGACTTGGATTTTACAAATTCTAGATCAAACTCTTGTAGGATTGCTATCCATTTTGAATATTTGCCCCCCAGTAACTGTCGCGACAATATATAAGTCATGGGGTTGTAATCTGACAGAATGGTAGTTTTCCGAAAGAGGACATAGTGTCGAAATCTTTGTACCGCTTGAACAGCTGTAAGCACTACTTTTTCAACGTAAGAATATTTTCTTTCTGTATCATTTAAGTTTTTACTTAAATAATATATAGGATGCTCAATTCCATCGACTTCTTGAACTAAAACCATTGCGATGGTCGTATCTGCTGCAACCAGATATAGGTTAAAATCTCTTTGATAATCAGGGGCGTACATTAATGATGCTTTCATTAGGGAATCTTTTAAAGCATTAAAGGAAGCTTGCGCAACCTGATCCCAGACAAAGGGTACCTCCTTTTTCAAGAGACGAGTATAACCTTTAGCAAGTTAAGCGTAATTTGGAATGAACCTCCTTAGAAAGTTTGCTTTCCCTTGGAGTTTCTGAATCTGAAGCAAATTCGAAGGTGGAGGCAAATTTATGATTGCCTGGACCTTACACGGGTCGAGACGAATCCCATCCTTGGAGACTACAAAGCCAAGTAAACGACCAGAACTGACGCAAAATACACATTTGTGCGGATTGAGTCATATCTTGTAGTGTCGACAACGTACAAATATCGCTCTTGAATGTTGCGGATGATCAGTCCGCTTTCGCGAATGAGCCGGAAGGTCGTCGAGGTATGGTTGAACAATGTTTTTGATGTCATGGAAGGCATAATTCATTGCCCTCTGAAACGTCGCCCCTGCGTTCTTTAAACCAAAGGGTAATTTTTGATATGCGAATGTGCCCCACGGACAAATAAATGCAGTCTTTGACTGGTCCTGTGGGCGGATATTTATTTGATTATACCCGGAGAATCCATCCATGAATGAAAAGATTTCGCATCCGGCGCATTCATCAATTATCTGGTCAATGAAGGGTGTAGGGTAGTTGTCTTTTGGACAAGGTTGATTTACATCCCTATAATCGACGCACACTCTAATTGTCCCCTGTTTTTTCATAACAGGGACAATATTCGATACCCAATCCGTTAGAGGAACCGGATAGATGAAACCAGCATGGAGAAGTTTTTCAACTTCTGCCTTAATGGCAGCGGCTTTCTTGGGGTGCACCTGCCTTAGCCGTTGTCGTACTGGTTTGACATCTGGATACATCTTAATTTCGTGTTCAACGATACTCGAGTCGATGCCTGGCATTTCACTGTATGACCAAGCAAAGACATCTCTGAATTCGCGAAAAAGAGCGTTATATATTGCCAGTTCTGAAGGAGAACAACATTTGCCAACATAAATATTCTCTACAACATCTGTTTTGGTCGAGATATTTATGGCTATAGTCTCTTCAATGTTGGACAAGTTTCGCTCGGAATCCACTGTATTTACAGTATTTGATAGAAAATCAACTACTGAAGGATGATAAAGGTCATTTTGAGTATTTTCTTCACAATCCGGAAGAAGAGAACGATGGTGGGAATCATTCCATGGTGCTCCTTCAATTACCATAGATTGGAGAATTCCTTCGTCGGTGACATGCACTCGCGACCAAGGATCTGGAGTACCATGTTCTCTAGACCTATCTATCCAAACGCTTGATGAGCGTTGATTTGGGTTTGCCTCCCATGCTAGGAACATTGATTGCTATAATATTTCCGTTGGGCTTGGGGGAAAAACCATTGCATGATCCATGTTGATATCGTTTTCTGAGATCTTTATAGAAGATATCATGTTGCAGGTTCCTATCGATGCTACTTCCGCCAGATTGATTGGAGGTGGAAGAGCGAAAGTTCCCATTAGTATAGGATCTTTTAGTAGGCCTACTTCGATATTCTGAAGCGAATGGGGGCTTCCATGGATCATGGGAATGCTTCCAGTAACTTGAGAACCATTGGGGAGGAAGTTTTGTTGATCGACGATTGTAATCCCTCCTTGAAAGGGAAATGCAATCTTTCTAAAATAGGTCGACACAACAGCTGCCATGGCATATATCCACGGTCATCCTAGTAGGATGTTGTAATCAAGATTCCCATCGATGACTTCAACATCTATTTCTACTGTTTTCCCTCCTAGTTCAACTTTCAAGTTATTTAGGATACCATATGGGGTATATGTCCTTCCGTCAAATGCTTTTAATGTTGTCGAAGATCGCGACAAGGTTGGAGATCCTAAAGTTTTCCAGCAACTCATCGACATAATGCATGTAGATGCCCCCTCATCAATAATTGTTCGATGAACAGTTTTTTTGAGGGCTTTCACTTGAACAAGGAAAGCTAGTTGAGCTGGTAACTGAGGATCGTATCCTTTATGATCGAAGGATACAAGATTGGAATCCTTTGGATCAATCCCACCAATGGCCGATAATAAAACCTGCCTTTGGGATGGGAAATTTTGTAGTACTTCAAGAGTCGACATAGCGGATGGCGATTGGGCCAAATCTTCTACTATGTTATAATGTTGTGCCGCTCTAGCGCGGGGATTAAATGTCGACTTGTGTACTACTCCCTTTGCCGGTTTTATCGTCAATTCATGGATGGTGGGTGGTACAACTTTTGTCGAAGTTGTTGTCGAACTACTTGGTTGATCTTTATCCTTGTTGTTCGACAGCTGCGGATTCCCATAATCTTTGTTCCTTGTCGATATCAAAGCATCATTTTGCTATTTTGAAACCGACAACATTAGCAATTGAGACGGGGAAGCATTTCCACTTTCAACCAGATTTGTTCCTGGATTTGGAAACAGATCAGTTAACACTGCGGAGGTTTTTGAATTCTTGAAGAATTTCTTAAGCTCAGCTCTGTGCGGACAATCTGAAGTCCAGTGATCCTCATGGCATATAAAGCATGGGAATTTTGGTTTCCTATTTCTAGGAGGGTTTGAAGAAGATTTTTCAGGTGATGATTCCTCCTGTTTCTTCTTCTTCCCTTTGCTCTTTTTCTTGCTTCCTGATTGTTTGGTTTCTTTGCCCTTATCTGTCGATACGGCATTTACTTCCGAAGCAAGAAGTTCATCTTTTGCATTTTGACCTAAAATATTACGGGCCTTTTTGGATGTAGCCTTTGTCGATTTCGTGTCTGTCGTGCCAATCACGCCATCACCGGCATGAGAGTCATTGTTTGATTTAGGAGGAGGAGGAATTGAGAATTCCGGTCTAGGGGCGTCAGGTATTTTGTCGTAGAGCGTGCCGGACTGAGTGTAAATCAAGTCCAGATATTGTGCACAAGCGATAACTTGCTCTTCTGTTACGACTCCCCCCTTTGCCACATCTTCCATGACGGAAGGCAATAATGACTTGATAAACCATTCAGCTAAGAGCTGATCGGGGACAACGTTTTTACCATCCTACGACGACGTCGCACTCATGTATATGATCAGATATGTGAGTGGTCATTGTCTGTTTGAAGTTGGTAAGAATTTATGTTCCCATTTCGTACCTTATTGGTAATTGAAAATGGGTTAAAAAGGTTGTGGCTAACGTACTGAAGTTGTCGAACGAAGCTCTAGGCAATTCAATGTACCATTTTACTGCTGGACCCGTTAACATCCTATGAAAGAGGCGAAGCCTTATCGAATCATCATTTATGGTGTTTGATGAACACCATAGATGAAAGGTCATCACGTGATTCGATGGATCTTCACTCGGATTTCCATTAAATTTAGGAATATCTTATGGAAGTTTATGCGGAATCGCTGGCCACCAAGGGGCGTAAGCAATTGGATCGTTTGTTAACCGATTTAAATCCGGTAACTCTAAGGTTGCCACGAAGGGTAACTGTTGATTCAGGTTAGGTGAAGCATACCCAGGATAAGATGGAATCACCTGAGCAGTTGGTCTTTGCATACCGGCATAATGCATTTGATGCTGGTATGTTTGGTAAGGTTGGTGGACTTGACCATTGTAAAATGGTTGATTTTGACCGTTTTGAATGTACAGCTGCCCACTGTTCGCAAAGATATGCTGCTCAGATCCTTGGTATACTTGTTGGAATTGCGGTTTTTGGTACTGCACTAGCCATGGTTGTGAAGCCATGTGTTGTTGCGTGATACTAACCGTTTGACCAAGGTGAGGGGTAATTGTACCCGTTTGGACCTGTGTTGTCCCACTAGTCGGTGATTGTGGTTGAGTCGCAGGGTCAAGGGGCTATTGCATTACAACCTGAGAAACCTGAGGTTGGCATACAACAGGCAACGCTTGAACTTGCGACACCGTCACAATAGCTAGCGTAGTCAGGATGTTCGACATAGGTACGCATTGTTGCATCGAATACACAACTCTTGGTTGTTGAGGTAGTATAGGTACCCAACCACTTGAGGTAATTCCAGTATAACCTGAATGTTGTTGTGAACTCCCGTATGGATATCCTCCCGGAGGGGATAATGAAAGGGCATACTGCCCCCCATACGGTGGTAATCCAGAACTCAAGGGAATTGTTTGCCCTTGGGGACCGGAATGCCCAAATTGACCTCCAAAAGGATCAATTTGTTGAGACCCAACATAAGAGTTTCTGGATATTATTCCAGATGAAAAAACAGGAACGGACCATACTGTCGAAATAGCCCCTGAGTGGGCTCCTTCTAGCGGTTGAGAGCTAGTCGGGACGGATGGTATACCGGCGAACATTGTCGGAGTGATAGCAGGAAGTTCTGTCGTCGCTGTGTCAGATGACACAGTCCTAGATGTTGACGGTTGTTCAAACATTTGTAGTCTATCCAAAAGATTACCTAGCGATTCTACAGGAGCTTCCGCTGGTGGTAGACTAACTTCTGATGTCGAAGGATATAGAGTGATCCCGACTCCAAAGTGCGTTGGAGTACCTTTTTTCCCCTGGGAAAAAGTTGTAATTTCTATTAGAGATTAAGAAATTACATTTTGTATATGCCGAAGCATTCGAGTACAGGCAGCTGTGCCTACCATGATCAGTCTGTAGTACTATAAAAACAAAATTTAAACATGTTGTCTCCTCGCAGGGAGCTGTTCAATAGCTGTTCATTAACAGTGTTCAAAATAGGAGTCCATTGCTCTACGCAGAGAACCATATATAACAAAGTAAAGTGCAGTAAATATATAGAGTTATGTACATTTATAGACAAAAATAAGCAAGTGGAAAACTGTGGGTAGGATTTTATTGCCCGATGTCCATCTGATCATAAAAGGGTCTATGATAATGCTGGTAGTAAGACCCTTCAATCTCCTCCTGTATCAGCCAGTTGTCTCCTTATCTGTGCGTTGCCTCTTTGGAGAGTTGATCTGCAATGGTGTTTTGTTCCCTGTAGATATGACGACAAGAAAAAGATTCAAATGATGTAATCAGCCTCTTTGCCTCATCTAATATGTGCCTCAATGAAAATGCATGACAGTGTGATGCATTAGACAGCCAATTGCAAACAATTTTAAAGTCACCAAACAGTTGGAGATGTCTGCATTATTTTTGAATGGCATAGTGTATAAGGTGCTTGGCAGTACAGAGTTCAGCATAGTTGTTTGTGCCTCTGCCGAGGTTTATTTGAAGTTTAATGCAATGTGTTTCATTGAGATATAGGATTGCTCCTCCCCCACAGCCCGTCTCTTGTGCAGAACCGTCAAAAAATGCCCACGGTTTGGTTTTGTCAATGTCTAATTGTTTGATGATGAGAACAGGACCTGTGTGAGCTTCATCAGGAATCATGTTGAAATCTGCGATGGTGTGGAGTAGGATGGTAGGCCAGTGGGGGGCTCTGAGGTTAAAAATGGCCTGGTTCCGGGCAATCCAGATTGCCCAGCATACTAGAAGTGGAATATTGATGGCTTTTCCAGTGTGTTCTTGGTTACAGTTCACCCATGCCTCCATAATACTTTGACCATGCCAGGTTTTCAATTGCGGGAGTTGAGAGGAGAGGTCGCGCCAAAATTGTGAAGTAATACTGCAGTTCAGAAACAAGTGTAGGGTACTTTCTTCCTCCTGGTGATAGAGATGGCAGCAGAAGGGTCCATAGAAGGATCGTTTCATGAGATTGGTGCCCGTAGGTACTTTGTCAAAGATAATGTTCCACATGAGCAGTCGAGTTCGAGGAGCAGATCTGAGTTTCCATAGAGTCTTCCATGTGGGTTGGATAATATGAGGCTTATGTGACTCCATGAGCTTCAGGTAGCCAAGCTTCGGGGTGTATGCACCATGCTTTGAATATGCCCATATGATTTCATCGGGTCCGTCAATGAGTCTAATGTGCGCCTGTGTGAGTGTGTCCGTGTACTCAGCCCATTCCTCATGCCACTGTGCCGGTATATCTAAGGATTGAGCGCTGGTCCATGCTTGCTCGAGGAAGGTTGAGTTTGCCTGGTCACCAATATGCATGATGTGAGTGATACCTCTGCAATTAAGGTGTTCAATGAGGCCCTCTGATAGTCTGTGGGTGTTCCCACATCCAACCCACGGATCCAGACCTATACAGACTGCATTACCCGTCTTGATGCGCCAGGTAAGTTCTTCTCTCAATAATGGAAGTGTGCCAATGACAGCCTTCCATATGATGGAATTGTTGTGATTATTCCTCTGTTGACTGCACAACCAATCCAACACGTTCATAGGTCTAATGTATTTAGCATATGCTACTCTGGTCCAGAGACCTTCAGAGGTGAGGAGTTGCCATCCAAGTTTGGCAGCCAGAGCTCTTGAGAATAAGTCGAGTCTTTTGATGCCCCAACCCCCCCAGTGCTTGGGTTTTGCAATAGTGTCCCACTTCACCCAGGCAAAGATTCTGCCAGGCTGGTGGCCCTTCCATAAAAATTTGTTGCAAATGTGCTGTAATCTGTTGAGTATCCCCCTGGGAATCCATGTAAGAGCCATCCAGTATACTGGAGTGGCTTCGATCACCACTTTAATCAATATCAGTCTGCCTGCTCGAGAAAGGTATCGATGATACCAAACTTGAAGTCTCTTTTCTACCTTGGCAATAAGCCATAACCAATCAGCTATTCTGTACCAATTAGGTTTCAGCCTGAATCCAAGATATTTAATACCTTCTAATAAGGTCAAGTTGTTGAAAGGAAATCGCTGATTGGCATATGCAATTTCATTAATAGTGCATCCAAAGGTAGTAATGGTGGACTTTTGTACATTGATCTTCATACCAGTAGCGTGTTGAAAAAGAAGAAATGAGTTATGGAGAGTCGTGGCATCTCCAATGCTGCCATTCAGGAAGATAAGAATATCATCTACAAATAAAAGATGTGTGAGGAAGAGTTGGTCTGCGAGTTTGATACCAGATAACTGGTGTCTTTCTCGTGCAGATGATATAATTCTTCTCAATCCTTCCATTATGAATAAAAACAACAGAGGGGAGAGAGGACATCCCTGTCTGAGTCCTCTCTCTGATGTGAAGAAAGAGGATGCTTCTCCATTTAGCAAAACGCTATAGGATACATCAGTAATACAGCTCATGGTCCATTTGATGAAAACATAAGGGAAGCCCAGGTGAGTAAGCAGTAGCCGTAAGTATAGCCAGTTTGTTCTGTCAAAAGCCTTGGACAGATCCACCTTGAGAATCATTCCTTTTTGTTTTTTGATCTGCATAGTGTGCATGAGCTCTTGTGCAGTAGCAATGGCCTCATGGATCTGTCTGTGGTGCAGGAAAGCAAACTGTTCAGCAGATATATGATGCGACAGGATGGGCTTGAGACGATTGGCAATAGTCTTGGCAATAATCTTATAGAGGCAGTTGCAGAGTGATATAGGCCGGAAGTCATCAAATGTTTTAGGTGCATTTGATTTGGGGATAAGAGCTATGAATGTGGTTTTGATCGCTGAGGAGATATGACCTCTCCTTCTGCTGTCTTTGACTATATTCAGGAGATCCTCGCCCAAGAGATCAAAGAAAGCAAGATAAAATTCAATGGTCCATCCGTCAGGGCCAGGGCTCTTATCTTTTTTGAACCATTTCAGGGTAGCTTCTAATTCTGCCATCGTCACTTCTTTCTGCAATTCCTCGGCATCTTCTTGTTCAATGTATCTGGGAAAGAGCTCGGCTACCCTCATGACTTCCATGATGTTAGCTTCTGCAGGTGCCTTGTATATGCCTCTAAAGTGTTCTGTGGCCAATCTGGCTAGATTCCGCTGTGAGGAGACCGTGATCCCTTGATCATTCTTTAATTCCCAAATGGTGTTGATAACTTTGCGCCCATTGGCGAATTTGTGATAGAATTTAGTATTTGCATCTCCTTCAGTGAGCCATATAGCTCTACTTCGAAGTCTCCAGCTCTCTTCCCTTTCCTTCAGGATTTGAGTACGTTTGGCAATAAGGGAGGTGTAGTTCTCCTTGCTTTTAGGGGATGGGAAGGTCCCGTCTGATGTTTCCTCATACACAGCAATGACCCTTTCAGCTTCTTTAATAATCTGATCGTCCTGTAGGCACTTTTGGTGAGCCCAGGTTTTAGTGATCTGTTTAAGTTCTGTGAGTTTTCTAACGAATCCCACAGATATGTCCTCTCCTTCCCTGATGGCATTGGATTGCCAGTAATTATGCACCAACTGTATGTATGAAGGATCTTGTAACCATGAGGCATTGAATTTAAAGGGGCTCTTTATCTTTTGAGTTAAGTCTTCAGCTTCCAAGTAGATCGGCCGATGATCTGAAATGCCTCCCGTTCCAACCCACTGCCTAACTCTAGGGAGAGCGTTGACTAGGGGTTCCTTGATAAGGAATCTGTCCAGTCTTCTTGCCAGGCTTTGGTCCCCACTTCGATTGTTTGTCCATGTGAATTGTAGCTTGGCAGACGGTATATCTACCCAGTGATGATCCTCTAGGAGGCTGGAGATAGTATCAGTGAGGGAGTCCACCTGGGCTAAGTGCCCCCATGACTCACTATATCCAAGTGAGAAATTGAGATCCCCTCCAAGAATGATGTTATCAGCCTGGAACAGCTCAGATGCAAGTAATGAGCTCCAATAATTAGCACGGTCTGTGCATGGCCCATATACATTGATAATCCTGATGTCATTTACAGCTGAATGGGCACAGATGTCAAGGCCAATAAACCCTCTTCCACCAAATGTATTTTTGATCTCCGCGATTCTGTTATTTACCCCAATGGCCATACCCCCAGATCGACCAGATGCATCCAAAGCATGGAAGGTCCAGGAAGGGAGCCAGGCTGTAAGAGTATGGATGAGGGGTTCAGCTTGACAGAGGGTTTCTTGTAGAAGAATGAAGTCCACCTGAGAAGAAAGGAGCAATCTCCTAAGTGCTAGTTTTTTGGCGGAACTAGCAAACCCCCGACAGTTGAAGGAGAGAAACTTCATAGGGGAAGGGGGGCTGGGCCATTCCTCGCTCTAAGGGCCCGGAAAATAGTCTGCTGTCGCCCCTGGGCGACTTCTTCATCAGCGGTATGCCTAGCCATAGTAATGCGGGAGGGTCTGCCTCTGGAGTTCTTGAGGGACCTAGGCATACGGGTCAAATCGAAACCAACAGCATCAGGGCCTCTATCCTTCATGCGGGGGCGGAGGGAGTACCGAGGTGGAGACGGAGATGTATTGAGAGAGAGTGAGGCTAGAGTCGAAGTGATTCTGGATGGTGGTGCCACAGGTGAAGGAAGAGGAAGGGTGCAAGAGAGTGAGTGGCTGATGAGATTGTTCAGAGGGGGCGATGCAGGGGATGCCGAGGGAATTGATGAGATGATGGATGCAGATGCAGTGCAAAATGATGATATGCCTATTGACATGCATGAAGGAGCAGTAGATGGAGAAACGGAAATGTACTTACCCGATTGCTCCAAGTCCTCTCGATCAGGTGCCGGTTGACGGGGTGGTGAGGCCGAGGGCAGATCAGACAGATCCCCAGCATTTGTAGGTGCCCCATTAGTCTCCGGCTCTGCCACGATCTGAGGGTGATCCGACTCTTCTTCAGTCTGCGTAGGCTGAGACTCAGGGGGATTATTCTGCTGCTGTGGGATAGCTTCCTCAGTGCCATTCGGAACAGATTTCTTGAGGAGTGGGCAATCTCTGTAGAGATGGCCAACTTGGTGGCATCTGCGACATCTGTATGGTACTCCTTCGTAATCAATGATTTTTTTGCGTTCAGTATCCCTCCACTGTATAGTGATATATTCCAGTAGACCACCTCTTATGTCCAGATTGATGAGTAACCTGGCGTAGGCCATCATTCCTGTCTGCTGGAAGGATTTTTCGTATCCCATATATCCGCCGATGGCATTACCAATCCTTTTGAAGATGTCCTCAGACCAGTACTGGAGTGGAAGCCCGGGTAACCGAATCCATACCGGTCCAATGCCGATTTGCTCCGTCTCAGGGTCGAATAAGGGCGTCCATCTCTTCAGTAGCACCGGAGCTTGGTCAAAATGCCAATATGATGAAAGGACCCAGTTAGTATGGTCTGCACGCGCGAACCGTAGAGCAAACCATCCCCGCACGAAGGTCTGTACAAATGGGATATCCACCAAGTGTTGACCCCATACTTCTGCTGCCCATTGTTTCAAACGTGCAGCCGTGTAGTTCCGGCCCCTGATGCGACCGACCAGAACACGATCTGCAAAATCCATGGCCTCACCCCAGCGGATGTCTTCTTCCAGTCGGAGAAATACGTTCTCCTCCCGTGATTTGAAGCACTTGTATTTGTGCTTAGGGCCCCGGGGAGGGGGCTGTCGAAAGGGGTGTGCAGATGAAGGGGGGGTTACATGCTGCTGTGCTTGAAATCGAGGCAGATGGGAGGGGCCGGGAGGGTCAGAGGGCAAAGGAGGGCCTGTGAGAGGAGGGACCATGGTGAAACTGTCGGAAGAGTGCCTGATAGAGACAGGAAATCCGATGGAGGGTCCGGGAAGCGAGGGGTTTTGATAGTGTAAGGGTAATGAGCCCGTGACCAGAGGGAGCGACCCAGGGTTAGAGGAGATGCAGCTCGCTACAAACCCTAGGGTGGCAGGGGAGTGAGGAGGCGTGGAAAGAGCAGGCCAAGTCGGCGGGTCGTCCGGGAGGATAACCGGGGGGTGAGAATGCGGTTCACTAAACGGAAACGGCGGAAATTGAACAGGTAAATCCGAGTTGTACATACCTCCGGATGAATCCGCTGGGGTGCGCCAGATGGAGACCCCCTCCAATGGGTCCGCGGAATAATCGACGGCCTCAATGTCCTCCATTGCCAGCTGCTCCCAGTAACTGCAGACACCTCGGAACGGAGAAACAATCGGGGAAAACGACAGTAACGGTTGAGATGAGAAATGGTCCGTGAAGCTGAAGAGTCTCCGTCACAGGATGCGCCGTTAGTTGCGGGTCGGGGCTCAGACGTCCAAGAAGATACCAGCTTGCAATACTGCAGCTCGCGGTTAGGAGAAAACAGAAACAGGGTAGTCGGATGCGGCGTCGGTTGAAGCTCGTGACTGCAGAAAACCCTGAAGCCCTAACCGAAACCCTCTCTAACCCTAGTTCGCACGGACGCCATCTTCTCCGTGCGTTGGAGTACTTGTTTGAGGATATTCTACAATTTCTTCTATTGCAATCAGACCAGGTGGAAGGGGAAGACCGTCAGGTCCGTAAAATATTTCTGGTGCCGAAGAAGGTTTGAAATCAGCAGCGACAGATGTTTGAAGAGTAAGACTCTCTGAACCGGTTATAGATAGAACTGGTTCGGTAACACAAGTGTTTATTCTCAAACTAGGATCAGTATCACTGTCCTTCTGCGGCTGTTGAACTTCTTCTGTAGAGGTAGGGATTCCATAAATTTTTGGAGTAACCGGAGTCTCTGATGTCGTTGGAACACTTTTTCTAACTTTGATAGGACATTTGGAACTGGTTAAACGAGTTCGCTTTGTTCGTACTGGTTTCGATTCCGGAGACAAAGACGGTTGACTCGTAAGTCTCCGTGAACGACGGGGTTTCAATTGACTTTCTTCCACGATTGCGGATTACTCGATCAACTAAAATAAAGGGAAGGTATGTTTCCGAATTAAATGAATTTTAGACGCATTTGACACAACTTGTTTTTTCAGTTTTTAAGAGTCGAGAAAAAACAAAAGATGACTCTAGTCTCCTTCGATTTTTAATGAGCCTGAAGTGACAAGTGATCAGATGGACCTTTTCCGTTAAGGAGTCTGAAAAGGAACGAAAGGGACTGCTCTGGAGGTCTAGGTAGAGGGAGTACCAAACCAATCGCAAAACTGCAGAATACTTTTTACGGTACAGCAGTCAATCTCCCCGAATGCTGTGTTCAGTGCATTGCGATCAGTAGGGCGGCTGACACAGCTTCCTATGGATAAAGGATTTAAGCCTATAAGGGTCTCCCAAAATATACTTGACAGTACGTGGGAGCACAAGTCCGTACTGGCACTTATCGTCTCAAAGTGGAGGAATCACCCAACCATCAGTGAGGACAACAATTACCAGGCTTTACGACGCCGGAATATGTCTCTAGCCTAGACCTCTAAATGTTGTGCGTTAAGTTCCAAAGTGTTGTTAGATTCATTGAATTTATTTTAAGTTGATCTTTCTTATGAAGTTTTCCTTTTGGGTTCACCACGAGATGTAGATGTAATTCCTAAAATGCAATCTAAAGATGATAAACAAACTTTTATCTCTTTTCAGCAATGAAAATCCTAGCTACTAGGGGAAAAGAAAGACAATCTTTTCACAAAGAGAAAAGAGCACACTGTAAATGCGCTTTCCTAAATCAAGCCAAACAGACTGTCTATATGCAAATGCACATGCATGTATTTGTTTTTCACTTTCTTAGTATTGATGCTAAAAAGAAATTTGATGTACAAATCTGAATTTGCTTTCAAGCGACAAACACAAACAAGCTTCTTTTCGAAATCAAAAGATAGAGATGATTATGACACTTTATGATTTTGAAATAAATACTCATTTTGACACTAGAAAGTCACAAATTCAAACCAAAGGCAATAGTAAAAGCATAATCGACCATCAACAGCAATTAAACTTTCTCCTATGATCGAAATCGACACTTGCGACAGATCTAAATCAAAGGACGACAGTACGATTATTATACTTTTGCAATGGAAAACTATAAACGACTCAACAAACACACAAAAACATCTACAGTTCTTTTGTACAAATGAGGCGGAATATCAGTAAGGAAAAGGGGTTTGAAACAGTCATATACTGATCACAGGCTGCAAAATTCAGAGACAAAACTGGAAAGAATGAAGCAAAGAACCTCAGTTGCACAGGGCTAGGCTGATCAGCGCACCTGTTACAAAGAGAAACTGCATTGCAGCACAGGTTGCCCTTTTGGGAAGTGCGTTGAAATGCAGGATCTCTTCACAGTACCTGTGCTGGGGCAGAAATGAGAATTCTATCCAGGTTCTGGGTCACAGTTTGTAGTTTAGTCTTTGGTTTTTGGCCGAGTAAAAGCAATCAGTAATGCACAATCAGAGGTAGATCTAAGGAGGGTCTAAGAGCTATCACAAGGGAAATCAGATAGTCTATGAATCAGCTGTTCAAATCATAAACAGATCCAGTGAATGGATTGAAGCAGCAAATGTCTACTTTGCATTCGTTATGGCAAATGCAGTTCGATTGCTACTTATAAGTTTATGAAACAAACAACAAGAGATACACAAACAAACTAATTAGACAATCTCCCTAGCGGAGTCGCCATTTTGTTACCGGGAAAAGTGTCTATTTAGAACTGCTCTATCCCTCTAAGGTGTGACACCTGCCTTAGAAACAAACAGAGAAAACTACTTTTGTATTTCCTTTATGAACTATAAATAAAGAGGAATAGGAAGAACCAACCTGTGTCTTGCGCTAATCCTTTGATCCAATCCCTCTCCTCTTTGACAGTTTCCAGCTACCTGTTCCCTTGCTTGCCCAACTTCACCAAGTACCTATAAGATCACAGAAGAAGAAAACTATACAAAGACATGGATCTATATTCATAAATAACTTAGGATCAAATTTAAGTTAACCATACAAATGTAACAAGCATCAATGATACAAAAGCATGGAGGAGAAACTCAAATAGTTTTTATTGATATACAAGAAGATCCAGGAGGAGTTACAACCGATGATTCCTGACCCAGCATCAACCTCCCAACAAAGAAGCCCCTCTTCACCTCTAACAAAGCATAGATCACCCAATTCTCTGATATGTGTCTCAAAACCAACAACAATTCCTTACAATGTGCAAAATTCCAGCCTCTGGATCTCTAGGATGAGGGATCCATATATATATGTATGCAAGGAGGATGAGTCAGCTTGTGATTTGATTAGTGGCTTCTCTCTGTCAGTTCTTGCTTCCACTTGGAGACTGAAGGCCTCTTACTCATCCTTGGTCGAATTCAGTGAGGCAAGTGTCATAGGAGAAGATTCTGGAAGCTTCCATTGTCTCTCCACCTCGCGGAATGACACTGCCATTTGTCATTTCCCGCTCAACGCACCCTCATAGTGCATTTAGGTGCGTTGCAAGTGAGGAAGTCCATTCCTCCTACTTCATTAGGTCTAGGAAGCCCTGGCAGCCACAGCCACCAAGTATGCCTCAAGTTTTTTATTTTAATCCATGGAATAATGTATATAATGCACAACCATTTCCATGGAAATATTCCTCACCTCCTCTAGCTCAGTTTTCCTCACCATGGAACCAATGGTCTCCCTCTCCACCTTTTCAATACCCTCCATCTCAACCATATTCTTGGGCCAAAAATTGGAGATGAAATTATTTAGGTCCAACCCCTTTTGCATTACCAATGCAACAGCAATTAGAGCTACGACCTCTCTCAACACTTATTGCTACACCTCCCATACGACCACAATTACCTATACAACCTAATCTTAACCCAAATAATAAGGCAGCCCAGGCTTTAGAAGCTCTCGCTTCCTTCCAAACATATTACACCACTCTCGTTGAATGTAATGAAATCCATCTACGATAGGAAAAAGTAGTAAAAACCTCTCCTATCATCACTAAGGAAGAATGTGAATCTCCTAAAGGTGATCCTATGGACTCTCACGGGACTACTACTACATATGTAACAGCTAACCCAAATTATGTTGGTACATTTGTATCAGCTGACCCAATTGTTACAATAACTAGGGACCCCCAATATCCGCAAAGATTATCATAAAATAGGATGACTTCACAGCCTGACTCCGATTTTCCCAAGAGTTGAAAAATATACATGTCAAGATTCCCCTCCTACAAGCTATCAAGGACGATCCCATCTATGTGAAAATAGTAAGGGACCTGTGTGTTAAAAAACCTAGAAGAAAGCCTAAAGACCCTGTCACTATCCATGTGATGGGGAAATTATCAGAATTAATGACTTGTCAGTCTCTATTGACTAATTATAATGATTTAGGGAATCCTGCAGTTACTGTTTACATTGATGAGACTTCCATCCCAAATACACTAATTGATTTAGGGGTAGCAATTAACGTAATGACTAAAGAAGTCTTTACCATCCTAGGTTTGCACAAGATGGGACAAACACCTACTATACTTGAAATAGTAGACAGGTTCCGTGTTAAGACAGAAGGGGTATTAGAAGATGTAGTTATTACAGTGGATTCCTGGAGATATCCATCATATTTTCTTATCTTGCAACCCAAATCAAATTTAGGGGTGCATCCCTTGATCCTCGGAAGACCTTGGTTGGCCACTGCAAATGCATTTATAGGTTTTCGGTCAGGCTGTATGACAATTTCAAATGGACAAGCTACGAAAAACCTTAGCCTTTATCCCCCTGCAAAACCAAGTAGGGAGTTGGTAAACCCCTTGTGGGATGAGTTCGAACCCGAATCAGTTAACTCCCAACCACTTCTTATCCTCGATAAAGCCCAGTACTTTAAGGATGAGATAAAAGACGATATTATAAATGGTTTTATAAGTAATCATCTTTATGTAACTTCTATTGAGAACTTGACGGAGGAAGACACTTTGGAGGATTTGAGCTTTGAACTTATGAAGACCACTCCAAATATCAAGAGTAGCCGAGTTGAAATAGAACCAGGTAAACATCTGAATGTTAATCTGAACCTAACTCTGGAACAAAACAAAATGTTGTTATAGCTGTTACATAAGTATAAAAAGGCATTTGTGTGGGATTACACAGATATGAAAGGAATTCATCCTATCATGTGCACCCACCATATCTATTTAAAAGAGGGTTGTAGTCTAGTTAGACAGCCACAACGACGTATGAACCCAACACTTAAGGAGGTAGTCAAGGAAGAATTACAAAAACTCCTAAATGATAACTTCATTTATCCAATTTCTGATAGTCAATGGGTATCCCCACTTGTCATTGTCCCTAAAAAGAATGGAAAGTGGAGAGTTTGTGTAGACTATAGAGAACTTAACAAGGCCACCCAAAAGGACCATTTCCCTTTTCCATTCATAGATCAAGTCCTCGACACCTTGTCTGGAAAGAAATTATTTTCATTTCTAGATGGGTTTAGTGGTTACAATCAGATACAGATTGCCCTAGAAGATCAGGATAAAACCACCTTTACTTGCCCTTAGGGAACCTTTGCATACAGAGTTCTTCCTTTTGGACCCTGTAATGCGTCAGCAAATTTCCAATGGGCAATATTGGGGATATTCTCAGATCTATTAAGTGATTGTTTAGAAATATTCATGGATGAATTTACACCTTATGGCGATGTTTTTGAAACATCATTAGTTAATCTTTAAAAAGTACTATAACGATGTGTACAAACTAATGTTGCTTTAAGTATATATAAATGTCACATGATGATTAATGAAGGAATTGTGTTGGGACATTTTATCCCTACTGATAGAATTAAAGTAGACCCTGTTAATACAGAGATAATTTTGAAAATTTGAGTTCCCAAAATGCAAAATGAGGTACATAGTTTTTTGGGACATGCAAGGTATTATAAACAATTTATAGAATTTTTTTTTAAGAATTGCATCCCCTTTATTTTCTCTTCTTATTAAAGATATGGAATTTGTTTTGACATGGAAATGAGAGCAAGCCTTTACAGAATTGAAAAAGTGTGTATCAACAGCGCCTGTTTTACGAGAACCAAACTGGATTTTGTCATTTCATATAGCCATCGATGCATCTGATACTATTGTGGGAGTTGTGTTGGGTCGGCTAGAGGACAGAAAACCATATGATATGTACTACATAAGAAATAATTTGAATCCAACTAAACTGAATTACAAAGTGACAGAAAAGGAATTTCTTGTAATAGTACATTCCATCAACAAATTTCGACACTAAATTACAGGATATCAAGTGTTTATGCATACTGACCACTCTGCCATTAGTTTTCTAATGAATAAACCAATCACTAATGGTAGGATTACGTGTTGGTTATTGTTGTTACAGGAATTTGACATAACAATCCTAGATAAACCTGGGAAAGATAATGTAGTGGTTGATTTTCTTTCTAGGCTAATTGTTGATAATGAATGTATGCCTATTGAATATTCTTTTCCCGATAAATATCTCTTTTCTATTTCAACTCGCTCACCATGGTATGCAGAAATAGCTAATTATCTTGCTGCAGGAATACTCCCACAACACCTATCCTCACACAAGAAGAGAAGATTTGTTCAACAAAGTGCAAGATACTATTGGATCGAAGGAAACCTCTATCACACTGGGTCAAATCATCAAATCAGGTTCTGTGTGAGGGAGGATGAAATATTTTATATCCTTAAATATTGTCATAAAGAACCTTATGGGGGGCACTTTGCAGATAAAAGGACAGGGTATAAGGTGCTTTCAACAGGGTACTATTGGCCTAATATATTCCAAGGCACAAAGAAATTTGTGAAAGGATGTGACAGTTGTCAAATAATGGGTCAATTGCTCCAATGAGATGAGATGTCGTTACACCCTCAAATAGTTTTAGAGTCATTTGAGACGTGGGCCTTAGATTTTGTAGGGCCAATTAATCCTCCATCTTAGCAAAACTCCTACATCCTGGTTTGCACAGATTATGTCACAAAGTGGGGTGAAGCGAAGGCACTAACCAGAGCTACAGAACATGTTTTTTTAGACTTCTTATTTGAAGACATTTTTGTTCACTTTGGGGTTCCTCAAGAAATAGTGATAGACAAAGGGTCGCAATTCACATCTCACTTTTTCCAGAAGCTATTTGCGAAATAAAAAATCTATCATAGGATTACTTCACCTTATCATCCACGGGAAAATGGCCAAGTGGAAAGCACCAATAAGGTTATTGAGGGAATTATTTCCAAGATTGTGGCCAGCCACCAGAGAAATTGGGTTAATAAACTACCAAAATCGTTGTGGGAATAAAGGACTACATGGAGGAACACTATGGGATTCTAACCATATGAATTAGTGTATGGTAAAAATCATTTATTTCCCATAGATTTAGAAATAAAGACACTGAGAACAGCTTTACAAGTGAATCTAGATTTGCCTAAGGCACAAAAACAATGGTTAAATAAGCTAAATGAGCTTAATGAGAAGAGGTTGGTTTCCATTCAGCAAATAAATATCATCTAATAACAGAGGGCTAAGTGGCATGAAAAATTCATCAAAAATAAGGTGTTTCAGAAAGGAGATTGGGCTCTATTATATGATTCGTGATTCAAGGATTTCAAGGGGAAGCTCTACACCAAATGGTTAGGTCCTTATGAATTTGATATGGTCTTTGACAATTGGACTGTGAGTTTAGTCACCATCGACAATGCTAGGACACCATTACTTTCTAATGGGCATCGTCTTCGGTTATATCATAAACCAACTTCAAAGGATTCATTTGTTAACATTGTCTCGGAATCTGATCTTCAAATTATAAGATCAGGGGAAATTTCTCCTATGCTGCCAAATTTTTAATCCTCCATAAGTGTAAGAGTTGAAAACCAACTCTGTTGGTGGCTAACACACCAAAATAATAATTATATATATATATATATATAATAAAAATATTTCTATGAAAACCTCTTCTAAAGGCACAAGAAGATAATGGTAACAGTTGAAAACCATTATGTTGCAGTTGTTACACAATTTTTTTTCCCTGTAACAACATCATCTATTTCATACATGTTATCTTATGTTGTTACATGCTTAAGTCTTTTCATTCTTTCTTTAAAAGCTTTTAAAAGTATTGTAAATAAGAGTTCTGCTGTAAAGAGTAGAATTATCGATTACATATGTTGTTACACATGTAACAGCTAACAATATGCAGCAACAAATCGGGCACAGTCATCTTCCTTAATAAATGATATCACCAGGATGTTGTTATCGGAATAGAGGACCTAATCAGCATGTTGTTTCTAGAATCAATCACATCACCAATACTTTTCCACCACATCATCGTCAGTGAGTCATTCAAAAGGTATATTTCTTTTCTTTATTTAACGATTATGGCAATTAATATGATGTTCCATCTGACGGTCGAGAATGGTCATCACATTAAAATTCAGGGGAGGGTGAATCATTTCATAATCTGTAATTTAAATCAAACATTAAAGTGACAGACCTTGTAATCATTGGCAAATCCTACAATCATTATCATCTTTTTATGTCAAGCATGCTATAGGTTTAAATCGCATTTAAAACACATCTTCACAACCCAAAATTAATAATGATACCATAACGCATATCGTACGGTCCCCTGATCTGACTTCACTATTTTACTGCCCTGCTTTTACTACCCTAATATCTATGCCAACGAAGCACTGTATCTTCATTTCACATAATTCTCAGAAGAGTAAGAAGAAAAAGCACAAAGGGTGTTGTCTAAAGCAGATATGGGAGGAGCAACAATCAGCCATGAGCCCAATTCCATAGAAGCATTGGAGAATTTCCCAGAGGCATGCCAGATTATTAAAGAGGCAGGGTGGTTCGAATGACTCAAAGGGTCAGAAGAAACTATTGCCATGGATTTTTCCAAGAACTTGAATAGGAATCAGATGGAGGTTATGGGGTTGAAGTTATAATTCACTGAAGAAGTAATTTCCAAAGTATCAACATTACAATATGAAGGAAAAAGGTGGTTTATCCGGAAAATCAATGATCCTTCTCTCAAGGTGGAATTTATGCAAGGGGAGGAACAATTGGAGAAGAAGGGAAGGGGAATTGACCAATTGTCGCTTCCTTAGCCATGGGGAGATGTTGCCTTATACATTATCAAATACATTAATTGTGGAAGGACGGGCAACAATAGTGTTTAAATATCATTTCCCATTGTTAAATCGTCTCCGACACAGGCAATTGGTTAACCTTACATATTTCCTGTTGGAGAACCTGAAGCATATGTCTGCCGCTGTGAAGGTTGTTGCACATCCAAAAACTTATGTCACGAATCATGACCTTATAGAATTAATCATAATGGATGCCCTAGAATTCCAAGGACAGAGCTGGGAAGAGTTTATGAGAAAAAAGTTGAGGACTTCATACTAGAAGAAAGTTGAAACCCCCGGTGACGCTCCAAAAGAAGCTAGGGTTAATGAAGAGAAAGGGAAATACTCTGGAAGCAAAATCAAGAAAAGATCACTGGAAAATCCAATAGGTGGTACGATACCTAAGAAGAGGGTCAGAATCAGCACCCAGCCAAAGCCCCCACCTCCATCTAGAAAGAAGTCAAGCAAGCATAAGGACGTAGGGGAGAAAAAAGAAGAAGAACATGCCCATCCTGAAGAGGTTCCTTTATCAGGTAAGGACGAGACCCAAACCCTACTACATAAAATTGAAGAATTAGAAAAACAAAATAAATAATTAAGGCAAAAATCAGAGGATAGTAATGTAGAAACAAGGGTCCAGGTTTTGGATACATTGGCAGAGTTTGTTGATAAGATGAGAGCATAAACTACACCAGGTTCTATAATTTTAGTACGTGCTAAGATTTTAGAGACAACTGGGTATAAAGTTTGTGCTCCAAGTACCATCTCGATAGGAACCCAAACTGAGTCCTGGGAAGGTGATACACAAGAACACATTGACGACATTGTTGATACACAAGAGCCAACAGCTGAAACAAAGCATGCTAGGGTGATCGACCTCGAAGCCAAAATACAAGAACCTGTTGACGATATTGTTGTTACACAAGAACCAGTAGTTGAGGTAGACGTCCCTTAGGAAGAAGAAGTGGGAGTTGATTCACAGAAACTGTTGATGAAGCTTTTGTTACACAAGAACCAGTAGTCGAAGCAGACTAGCTCAAATCTCAAGATGTTGTTACACCCCTATTGATGTTTCATGTGAGAGAACACGAGATCCCGAAGCAGGATGGTGTTTAGAAAACTTTTGTTGATATTGGAATTACATAATTAGAAGCAACTAGCACTCTCTTTGCAAAAGGGAGTGATCTCATTGGAGGATCATCGAAAATTTGTAAATACTCTCAAAGAACAGTGGGCTAAGAGGAAGTTGACAGAAGAGTGGACAAGATGGGAAAGGAAGAAAACTGAGAAGAAAAAGCAGGAATGATTACAGCAGTTACATCAGGAAATTCTGAACTTAACAGATGATAAAAATAAATTGTACGGACTCCCTTGAACCCGTTGGGGTGTAGAAGGCCTTACCCATCCTATCCAATCTTTCTTTGGGAAAATTTTATTTGTTTAAGTTAAAACTTGTCTATGAGAATAAATCATAGCTAGGTAATTCTACCCAGACTATTTTAGATGTTTTTTGTGCATGTGATTTTGATGAGAAAAGCTTACTTTGTGAGATTTTTCTACATAATATGATTTATGAATATGCTATTCTACATATGGTTGTACACATTTTCTCCTACATGGGGGACTTGTAGTTGCATGCCTTTATCTCTTTCATGAGAAATCAAGTAGAATGGCATTTGGCCATGAAGTCATCTGACACCAATGAATAGAAGGCAGCCTTGTGGATAAGAGCAGAACCATGTATGGCTACTAAATTAAGGCGTGAATTTAGGAATTTTATGAGTACCCCTGATATAAGTGAACAATCAGCCATCTACGGGAGAATTATTATCAAGTTTTGCCTCAACCTCTTTACACAGCTGAAGAGTCGAGCATTGATTGGATGCCTTAAACGTACATAGGCTAGTAGTGCAAGTCTGCAAGAGTGTGACCCTTTTGGGTTTCCTAATTTTGTGGTTGTTGTTACACGGGTTCCAGAATATGCCAGGATTATGAATTCAATGGGATCCTTCTAGATAGGGCTTAGATTTAAGTATCCCTTGATTTGGCTTCCAGTTGAAGAATACCAACCCCATTACCGATTGTGCGATTATGAAGATTAATCACGGTAGCATCATTGATGGCTAATCAGGGTTACAGACTAGTTGATGAAGATATTGTTGGTGTTTATAACTTGAGAGATTTACAACAATGATACAAAAGCAGGACCTGAAGATTCTACATGAGGACATGCAGTTGCTTCAGTTGGGGGGAGATGTTGGGTACAGTTTTTAAGCATATCTTAGACATCTGCTTCCCCATTTTTTTATCATTCTCTCTCTATAAACCTATGAACTTAATGTCCCAATTACAATTTTACCTAGTTATAAGAGTAATCCTTTCTCAACATATTATTTTTCCATCTTTCGCTAAATATCGAATGAAGTGATGCCTTTTTTAGATGGCTAACCAAGGTAATTGTGGGAGAAGTTTTCTGGTTATTTTTCTTTCAGGTGTTGCTTACGACTAAGGAATAAGGATGAGAAGCTACTGCTGTCACTTGCTGTTACACTTCAAGGATTTGATGTTACAGTCCGGAGTTTTGTTGTTACATCTCCAGTTGTTGTTACACCGCAACAGCCAAAGACCGTGGTTGTTGTCTTCAAAGACAGCTCTCAAGAATCATGAATTATCTATGGACAGTCAAAGGATCTCAGCGGTTATGATTGTGGAGATTATGTAATTTGAATTGTTCTTTTATTAGAAAATTGTTTGTAACGCTTTCTAATTTTCTCTTAATATCGATCCACATGAGAATTGTGAGATTCTCATGACTGATATGTTCCCTAATCTTCAGGGCTTGTAAACTTTATAAAAAGGTTCGGTTCCATGAAAAGGGAATGACAACACAGGAACAACATCGACATTTTGATCTTGTAATTCCAGACATTTTTAATACAAAACACTTATCATGATGTTCATACAAATATCGTGTTGAGTTTTTAACTATTTCCATTTCATCCCTACACCCTGCTAGGGAGGAAGGGCCCTCCTCTTTAGCAGGGATTGTAGTATGATTCAATAATGTTGTTGTATGAATTGTAGTACTGATGCACTTCTATTTTTAGATTCATTATATGTTGTTACACAGGATTGGTTAGAACTATACTATTTAATTAGCTAATACAATTTTACTAATGATGTGTGGCGTGCCTATTCTTTGAGAAAAACATGAAGTGTGATGAGTGAATTTCATTCCTGTAGAATGTCTTTTTAATTTCTGCATGAGTGCTTTAAGTTCTGCAATTGTGTTCAACGACATTTTCTTTCATTTATTTCCCTGGTTGTTATGTATCAGCACAGATAGTGCAAACACCTTTGAAATAAACAGACCTAACCTAGTTGACAATTAAATGCTTGTGGTTCAATCAAATTAAATAGTGATTAAACTAGCACAACACTGATCGAATACAAATTCACTAGCTTGTCATACATGGCCTTGGAAGTATTCAAATTTGCAACAAATGGAACAAGAGAATCTTTAATGGATTCCATTGTGATCCTTTGTGCCCTTACTTCCCCTTTCTTGTATTTTTCTATTTCTTGTGTCTTATTTTTTAGGTTTAGTAAAATCCCTAGTAACATAAAACATTGCTTCTTGTTTTGTCAGTATTAAGTTAATTCTTTTCTTCCATGCTAGATAGTTTGATGCCCCAATGAGCTTGTTGTTCTCTTTGCAGAAAGAACCTATATGACTTGAAGATTCGGGCATAATGTAATATTATGTTACTTACTTGATGTACAATTTTTTCCCTTGATGATGTCTCCAACCTTCTTTATTCTTTCAAGACCTTTGGAGAGTTCTTGATGATGTCTTTTAAAGATTTTCCCTAGGATTCCTCCACAAACAACTTCCAATATTGATACCTTACGAATAGACTTCCTTTTTGTGATATCAACACCCTCATTGAAAGATTGATGTAGTCTTGATCTTCTTCAATGTAGAAACCCTAGATTAGAAGGGTCTTCTACCAACGAGCCTTAAACCAAATCCCTTTAAGAGACAATTTTGTGTTCGTCTTCTTTCAAGCTTCGAGAGCTTCCTATCTTTTGATCAACAATCCTTTCTAGTGTCCTTTTCAGCTTCCTTCCTTGTTCACCTTAGCTTTTATTCCATGTTAGGAAATGTAAAGAGACAACTATTATATCTTATTTTCCTTTAACATTGATACTCCTTGTGAATCTTTTGTTATCTTATTTACTTCCTTAGTTAGATCTTTCATCAAACAATATCAAGAACAATACCAATAACAAAAGAGGACATAGATATAGGCTCTCAGCCGAGGCAAAACCCCTCCAAGGCGAAAAACTTAAAACACTTATCTTCTTAGAATCTACTTCAAATGTGATACAAATACCCAATCCCTAGACCAAGTCCTTCTCCCAGTAGCAAGTCGACCCTTTCTCAAGTCCTTCCTTGTTCTGCACGAAACTGTTACACCTTGCAACTTCAACCTACTAGCTATAACATTTCTACTCGACCTAGAACTTTGACCCTGCAATTTAGGTCTTGCAGCTTGTAAGGAAACCCTAGATCAACCTCCTCTTGGGATCTTCCTAAATCAAAATAGCCCCTCCTAAGTTCAACGAGGTCTAGATCAAGAATACTTCCTTCTAGGTACAGGATTTTTCACTTCATCCTCCTGCAACTCAGACTTGCAACTTTGGCCTTTTCCTGCAGCCCAAAAACCCTAAAATTTCACATGTGTGAGAGAGATAGAGAGCAGAAACAATAGATTTCATCCTTCCAGAGTCTCCTTGACTTTCACTCTTCTTCTTCTTGCTTCCCAACTACAGGTTAAACTCTTTCTTAATAGATTGAACTTGTGAGTGACTATGTCTCAAATGAAGTCAAGCTACTCCTTTATATATCCTTCTCAAGAGGTATAATTCCATCCTTTATTTTTACTTGATGATCCCAGGGCCGACTTGTAATTTTGGAGATTCCGGGACTATCTAGACTAAAAAATAACTCCTTTTACAATCACAAATTACCTACAAGGGTCTTATAAACATGATGTTGACTCCAATGACTCATAACAATAAATCCTAAGACCTAACAAACCCTAGAAGCATGAAGAACATGATTTTACCTAGAATACCGCCAATAATGAGCATGAAACCCATGCTTAATAATAATAATTTTCTTTCGTCTTTTATTGTTTGTTACATAAGATACATATTGAAATGAGTACAACAACTATGAAGACTGAAACTGGTTACATTTCTCAACGCCCTGCTTTGTTCTTCATCGTTCCTACTTTTCTCCTCTCTCTCCTTATTTTGTTGTTCCATCAAAGCCTTTTACCTCCACTTAGCCTTGGCAATTATCCTCCATCTTTCTAATCCTTTGAGCAACATCTTCCTCACACTTCTTTTGTTATTCTTATTCATTTTTGTCTTGAAGATCTTGCTCTTGAAGTGACTTGTTCTATTCCTCTTCGATAGCCTTGAGATCTACCTCTTATTTTAGTATAATTTCCTCTACTCTTTTGGCCTCTTTGGCTTCCCTTCCAAATTCTAATCCTCTTTGAATTTCTTCCACCTACTTGTGTATGGATTTAGATTTAAAAATAGTGAGACAAGGATTTTTTTCCTCTCCAACACTTCATCCCAACTTTATGCATCTTCATTAAACATATATTCTTCCCACTTCTCATGACTACATCGATAATGGTAAAAGACATGTTCAACGTGTTTGATCACCAACCCTTGGGATCTTGTCTCTTAATTCTACCAATATCAAACCTATATTTTAAGTAGATAACAACTTCTTGTTTTGCATTCTTAGTATCTTTAACAAAATATTATCCAAGCTGAAAGCCATGAGTGAAAAAACTCTTATTATCATTGGTTAAGAATGCATTAAATCCCTTAAGAATGGTTTGGTAATATATTTCTAGAACAACCGACCTATTTGGAACATATTTGGGCAAAATATGGGTTGGAGCAGTAACATCAAATATCATGAAAAATGTGAGTTTCTCTTCAACGTATCAATTCCCTAGGCAGAAAATAATATTCTTAGCATGCTTATATATTCTTGAACACTGTTGATTAAATAATAATAGAATATAGACTAGCCAAAAAGAAATCACGAATCGTGGAGTAAGAGACTTGTACTTTTTCCCCATAGGATATTAAAATAAACATGAACATGAGCCTCTATATTTCATTATTACTTAAACATTTTTACGAAATGGGAAAATTATAGATCTAAGGATAAGATGGTGCAAAAATAATGCACTCAAATTAAAAATGTGTCTAAAATGACAGTATGTGCTCAAGTTCTGCAAAAAATGTTTTATATGTGCTTCAACCAAAGAGAAAAAAATGGAAATCCCTAAAGTATAAGTATTCATACTATAAAAATAAAATGTCTCAAGTAACTAACTAGATTCTCCAATTGTGTATAGAGGTAGGGCTTCCAATCACTCTCAATGAATGGTGATGAAGTCCACCAAAGAGCGAGTGAAGGTATGAAAGAGTCATTGATACTGAAGGGCATTGTCGACATCTCACTGTTATACTCCTATAGTTATAGGTGTCATATATCATGATTGACTAGTTGAGTTCTATAATATGTTCATCCTTTCCTTGCTGTAAAGGTTTCCATATTATGAAAAAATCAAAAAAATTAAAAAATGTAAAGAGGGTATACCCTAAAAGAAAAATCAAAGGGTGGAAAAAATAAATGGTCAAAAGAAAAAATGAAAAAAAATGAACCCCAAATAAAAAGACCAAGAAAGTGTGCAAGTCCAAATGCCACTACTATTTCATTTTCTGTAAATAAAGCATCATGTACAGCTTGTTGAAACTTTTTTCACAATTGATGAATGGCCAAACAGCTTAATCTTGGCCAGTTCATGTTTGAATTTCCTGTTTTAGAGTTAGAGAATAAAGTCTGTCCAAACTGTTTAATCTTGGCAGGTAAGTAGATAGGTAGAGAAGCAAAGGAGCTCAACTATTTAATCTGAGCCCTTGGAAGAAATAAGGGCAGACTTAGGTAGGCTTACCATGAAAAGAAAAGAAAAAATTGATGAGGGTTTACCAATCCAAGTGCACCCAAAAGAAAGAAGAAAAAATGTTAGGCAAAGTAGGCTGGGTAAGTAGTTGAAGTTGCGGAATGAGACTTGTGATTGATTTTGTCTCTCAAAGTGTTAATTTTACCTCTATCACAAGTACCTTGGCAGATATTTCTCTTGGAGCAGCTCAAGTGAGGCATGGCTAACTCCCCTCGTGTTTTTCACCAAAACATTTACTAATTTCCCTCAGAGATATTAAGATCTACTTAATGTCCCTCTTGAAACACTCCATCTCATTTCATAAATTTCCTAAGTGAAAATCTGTTTTTACTTAGGAGAATATCCATATTTCCTATATAAAATCATTTTTCCTCTAAGCCTAAGTTTCTTAACATTAAACTTAGCGCTTGCTTTCAATCATATTCATATTAACAAACTAACTATCTATTATATAAATCCCTTATAATTGTCCCCTTTCCCGTATTATATTAATATATAAAAACCCCAAAAAAATTATTATTCCCGTCCCCGGCTAAACTATAGCCATATATCGTTGTTTTAAATGGAGTTGAAGGTTTATCTCAAAACTTTTAATAACCGTTCCCTGCGCACATTCAAAGGGATAATTAACCACCCGAGTTAATTATAACCACACTGTTATAGACATTTTTGTGCCTTACAGCTATAAGCATGAAATGTCCATAATCTTAGGGATCCAAAGTCCCTAAACATGTTGTTCCTACCCCTAGAGGAACAAAGCTAACAAACCACAGCAATTCACAGAACTTCTCCACCAGAAACTGCTCAAAAACAAGTCAATTCAAGATCAATTCAGTGGCTCCACTAGCTGTCTACGCTGAAATGCAAAGTCTGCACTGGCTACCTGCACTGCAACGCAGGTAGAAGCACTACTAGGGTGCGCTGAGCGGGAATTGACAAATGGCAAGTTCATTCAACGAGGTGTCAAGACCCTGGAAGCTTCCAGAATCTTCCTCAATGACACTTGCCTCAGTGAATTCGACTAGTGATGAGTAAGAGGTTCTCAACCTCCAAGTGGAAGCAAGAACCTCCAAGTGGAAACAAGAACTGACAGAGGGAGAGGACACTAGTCAGATCTCAAGCTGACTCATCCTCTCTCCAAACATCTATATATGGATCTCTCATCCATGAGATCCAGGAGGCTGGAATTTTGTTATTGCAAAGAATTGCTGTTGGTTTGAGACTGGAATCATTGGGTGCTTAATGCTTTGAAGGGAGGTGAAGATAGGAATTCCATTTGCTGGGAAGGAGATGCTGGATTGGAGCCCTCTTGGTTGTGTCTCCTCCTGAACCTTGTTATTCATCAATAAAGCTATCTTGGTTTCTCCTATATACTGATGTATCTTTGATGTATGATTGCATTAGTATGTTTAGTTTATTTCTAATCCTGAACTAGTTATGAATATGAATCTATGTCTTTGTGTAGTGTTCTCTTCTTGTGATCTTGCAGAGACCTGTTGAAGCTGGGCGAGCGAGAAGGCAAGTAGTTGGGAACTCTCAAAGAGAAGAGAAACCGGATCAAGGGACAAACGGAAGACACCGGTTAGTTCATCCATCTCTCTTCATTCTTAATTCATAAAGGAAGAATACTAGAATAGTTGTTTCTGTTTGTTGCTAAGGCACTGTCATACCTTAGGTGGATAGGATCGTCCTGCATAGGCATTTTTCCCCACAACAAATTGGTGACTCCACTGGGGAGATCTGTTTAGTAATTTTATTTGTGTCTCTATCATTGTTTGTTTCATAGACTCAACAGCAACAATCGAACTGCATTTGCTATTCTCTGATGCAAAGTAGACAGCTGCTGCTTTGATCCAATCACTGGATTTGTCTATGATCTGAAAAATGGACTCACAAATGATTTGGTGATCCTTTGTGATAGATCTTAGTCCTCCCTCAAAGCATCCCTTTGATTGTACCTTTCTTGTGGCTTTTATTTAGCCTGAAACCGTAGATTAATCAGCAAACTGTGACCCAGAACCCAGTGAGGAACTCTCGTTTCTCCTTCAGCGCAGACTCTGTGAAGAGGTTCTGCATTTCAATGCAGGTCCCGTGAAGGCTACCTGCACTAAATGTCAAAACCTCTGTGTTGAGGGTGCGTTGATCCAGTTAGGCCTTGTGCAGCTGGGGTTCTCTACTCTGTTTTGCCTTGTTTTGATCTCTGATTTTTGCAGCCTGTAACCAGCATAGGTACCTGTCTGATAACTCCTTTTCTCTGCTTAAATTCCGCCTCCTTTTGTATAAAAAGACTGTGAGTGTTTTTATGTGTTTGTGGTGTCATTTACATTTTTCCTTTGCAAGAGTGAAATAATCATCCTGTAGCCCTTGATTCAGATCTGTTGATTGTGATCTTAGGAGAGAGTTCATTGGCTGTTTACAGTTGATTATACATTTACTTTTGCTTTTGGTTTGAGTTTGTCTCTTTTAAGTGTCGAAACAAGTGTTCATTTCGAAAGTCGTAAAGTGTCGTATTCTCTTCTACCCTTTCTGATTTCGAAAAAGTAAACTTGTTTGTATTTTTCATTTAAAAGCAAATTCAAAGTTGTACAAAAAGCTTTCTTTTTAGGCATCAATATTAAGAAAGCAGAAAATAAACACCTGCATTGTGCATTTGCATCTTGATAGTATGCATGCTTGATTTAGGAAAAGTGCATTAGAGTGTGTTGATTGCTCTTTGAGAAAATATGGTGTCTTTCTTTTCCCCTTGTAGCTAGGATTTTCATTGTTGAAAGGATATAAAGCTTTCTTATCATCTTTAGACTGCATTTAGGAATTGTACCATACATCTCATGGTGATCCAAAAAGGCAAACTTCTAAAAATATCAACCTAAAATAAATTGAATGAACTTAACAACGCTTTGCAACATAATGCACAACATAGAGGTCTAGGCTAGAGACGTGTTCCGGCGTCGTAAAACCTGGTCACTGGTCGCCTCACTGATGGTTGGGTGATTCCTCTTGAGGGACGATTAGTACCAGTACGGATTGTGCTCCCACGTGCCGTCTCGTATATATTGGGAGACCCCTATAGGAATAATACCTTTATCCATAGGAAGCCGTGTCGGCCGCCCTACTGATCGCAATGCACTGAACACAGCATTCAGGAAGATCGATCGCCCGTACCCTAAAAAGTATTATGCGGTTTTGCGAAAAGTTTGGCACACCCTCTACCTAGAACTCCAGAGCAGTTCCTTTTCGCCTTTTTCAGACTCTATAACGGAAAAATTCCATCCGAGCATTTGTCACTTCGGGCTCGTTAAAACATCGAAGGATACTAGAGTCATCTTTAGCTTTTTCTCGACTCTTTAAAATTGAAAAAGCAAGTTGTGTTTAAAGCGTCTAAAAAATTCATTCAATTCGGAAACACACTTTCCCCTTTTTGTATTTTGGTTGATCGAGTAATCCGCAACCGTGGAAGAAAATCAATTGAAACCCCGTCATTCACGGAGGCTTACGAGTCAACCGTCTTTGTCTCCGGAATCGAAAACAGTACGGACAAAGCGAACTCGTTTAACCAGTTCAAAATCTCTTATTAAAGTTAGAACAAGTGTTCCAACGACATCCGAGATTCTGGTTACTCCAAACATTTCTGGAAACCCTGCCTCTATAGAAGAAGTTCAACTGCCACAGAGGGACAGTGATACTGATCCTAGTCTGAGAGCAAATACTTGCGTTACAGAACCAGTTCCATCTGCAACCGGTTCAAAGAGTCTTGCTCATCAAACATCTGTCGCTGTCGATTCAACCCCTGCTTCGGCACCAGAAATATTTTACGGACCTGACGGTCTTCCCCTTCGACCTGGTTTGATTGCGATAGAGGAAATTGTAGAAGATCCCCAAGCAAGTACTCCAACACATTTTGGAGTCGAGGTCACTCTATTTCCTTCGACATCAGAAGTTAGTCTACCACAAGTGGAAGTTCCTGTAGAATTGCTAGGCAATCTATTGGATAGACTCAAAATGTCTGAACAACCGTCAACATCTAGGACTGTGTCGAATGACACAACGATAGCAGAGCTCCCTGCCGTCACTCCGACAATGTTTGCCGGTGTACCATCTGTCCCGACTAGCTCACAACCGCTAGAAGGAGTCCATCCAGGGACTATCTCGACAGTGTGGTCCGTTCCTGTTTGTTCTTCCGGAATAATATCCGGCAACTCTTATGTTGAGACTCGACAAATTGATCCATTTGGAGGTCAATTTGGGCCATCCAGTCCCCAAGGGCAAACAATCCCCTTGAGTTCCGGATTACCACCGTATGGGGGGCAGTATACCCTTTCATTACCCCCTCCAGGAGGTTATCCATACGGGAGTTCTCAATAGTATTCAGGTTATACTGGAGTTATGACAAGTGGTTGGGTACCTATACTACCCCAACAACCAAGAGTTGTGTATTCTATGCAACAGTGTGTACCTATGTCAAACATCCCGACAACACCAGCTATTGTAACAGTGTCACAAGTTCAAACAATGCCTGTTGTATGTCAACCTCAGATTTCTCAGGTTGTAATGCAATAGCCCCTTGACCCTGTGACTCAACCACAATCGCCAACTGGTGGAGCGACACAGGTCCAAACGGGTACAATTACCCCACATCTTGGTCCGACGGTTAGCATAGCACAACAGAACATGGCTTCACAACCATGGCTGGTGCAATACCAACAACCACAATTCCAACAAGTGTACCAAGGTTTTGAGCAGCAGATCTTTGCGAACAGTGGACAACCGTACATTCAAAACGGTCAAAATCAACCACTTTACAGTAGTCAAGTCCACCAACCGTATCATTCATACCAGCATCAATTACATTATGCTGGTATGCAAAGGCCAACTACTCAGGCAATTCCATCGTACCCTGGGTATGCTTCATCTAACCTGAATCAACAGTTACCATTCGTGGCAACTTTAGAGTTACCCGATTTACACCGGTTAACAAACGATCTGATTGCTTATGCCCCTTGGTGGCCAGCGATTCCTCACAAACTTCCATCGGACATTCCTAAATTTAATGGAAATCCAGGTGAAGACCCATCAAATCACGTGATGACATTTCATCTGTGGTGTTCATCAAACACCCTAAACGATGATTTGATAAGGCTTCGCCTTTTTCAGAGGACGTTAACGGGTCCAGCGGCAAAATGGTATATTGAATTACCTAGAGCTTCGTTCGACAATTTCAGCACCTTAGCCACGACTTTCTTAACCCATTTTCAATTACCGATAAGGTATGAAATGGGGACCGAAATCTTAACCAACTTCAAACAAACAACGGCCACTCACATATCTGATCATATACATGAGTGGCGACGTCGTCGTAGGATGGTAAAAACGTACGTTCCCGATCAGCTATTAGCTGAATGGTTTATCAAGTCGTTACTTCCTGCCATAACGGAAGATGTGGCGAAGGGGGGAGTCGTAACGGAAGAGCAAGTCATCGCTCGTGCGCAATATCTAGACTTAGTCTATACTCAGTCTGGCACGCTCTACGACAAAATACCTGACGCCCCTAGACCGGAATTCTCAATTCCTCCTCCTCCTAAATCAAATAATGACTCTCATGTCGGCGATGGCGTGATTGGCACGACAAACGCGAAATCGACAAAGGCTTCGTCAAAGAAAGCCCGTAAGACTTCAGATCAAAATGCAAAAGACGAAATTCTTGCTTTGGAAGTAAATGCTGTATCAGCAGATAAGGGAAAAGAAACCAAACAACCAGGAAGCAAGAAGAAACAAAACAAAGGGAAGAAGAAGAAACAGGGTGAGTCATCTCCTGAAAAAACTTCTTCAAACCCTCCTGGAGATAGGAAACCCCCTTTTGGGTGTCAGATATGTGATGAGAATCACTGGACAAGAGAATGTCCATACAAAGCTGAGCTTAAGAAATTCTTTAAGAGTTCGCAAACCTCAGCTGTGTTGACTGATCCGTTTCCAAATCCAGGTACAAATCTGGTTGATAGTGGAAATGCTTCCCCGTCGCAAGTGCTAATGTTGTCGATTTCCAAGCAACAAAATGATGCTTTGATTTCGACAAGGAACAAAGATTACGGGAATCCGCAGCTGTCGAACGACAAAGGTAAAGATCAACCAAGTAGTTCGACAACAACTTCGACAGAAGTTGTACCGCCCATCATTCCTCAATTAACAATAAAACCGCCAAAGGGAGTAGTACACAAGTCGACATTTAATCCTCATGCCAGAGCGGCGCAGCATTATAACATAGTGGAAGATTTGGCCCAATCGCCATCCGCTATGTCGACTCTTGAAGTACTGCAAAATTGTCCATCCCAAAGGCAGGCTTTGTTATCAGCCATTGGTGGGGTTGATCCTAAGGATTCCAATCTTGTATCCTTCGACCACAAAGGATATGATCCTCAGTTACCAGCTCAACTAGCTTTCCTTATTCAAGTGAAAGCCCTCAACAAAACTGTTCACCGAACAATCATTGATGAGGGGGCATCTACATGTATTATGTCGATGAGTTGCTGGAAAACTTTAGGATCTCCAACCTTGTCGCGATCATCAACGACATTAAAGGCATTCGACGGAAGGACATATACCCCGTATGGTATCCTAAATAACTTGAAAGTTGAACTAGGGGGAAAAACAGTAGAAATAGATGTTGAAGTCATCGATGGGAATCTTGATTACAACATCCTACTGGGAAGACCGTGGATATATGCCATGGCAGCTGTTGTGTCGACCTATTTTAGAAAAATCACATTCCCTTTTCAAGGGGGAATTACGATCGTCGACCAACAAAACTTCCTCCCCAATGGTTCACAAGTTACAGGAAGCATTCCCATGATCCATGGAAGCCCTCATTCGCTTCAGAATATCGGGGTAGGCCTAATGAAAGATCCTATATTAATGGGAACTTTCGCTCTTCCACCTCCAGTAGGCTTGGCGGAAGTGGCATCGATAGGTACCTGCAATATGATATCTTCAACGAAGATCTCAGAAGACGATATCAACATGGATCATGCAATGGTTTTGCCCCCAAGCCCAATAGAAATATTGTAGCAATCAATGTTTCGGGCATGGGAGGCGAACCCAAATCAACGTTCATCAAGAGTTTGGGTAGATAGGTCTAGAGAATATGGTACCCCATTAGATCCTTGGTCGAGAGTGCATGGAACCGACGAAGGAATCCTACAATCAATGTTGATTGAGGGGGCACCATGGAATGATTGCCACCATCATTCCCTTCTTCCAGATTATGAAGAAGATACTCAACATGACCTTTATCACCCTTCAGTTTTTGAATTCCTATCAAATACTGTAAATACGGTGGATTCCGAGCGAAACTTATCCAATATTGAAGAGACTATAGCCATAAATATCTCGACTAAAACAAATGTTGTAGAGAATATTTATGTCGGCAAAGGTTGTTCTCCTTCAGAACTGGAAATATATAACGCTCTTTTTCGCGAGTTCAGAGATGTCTTTGCTTGGTCATATGATGAAATGCCAGGCATTGACTCGAGTATCGTTGAACACGAAATTAAGATGTATCCAGATGTCAAACCGGTAAGACAGCGGCTCAGGCAGGTGCACCCCAAGAAAGCCGCTGCCATTAAGGCAGAAGTTGAAAAACTTCTCCATGCTGGTTTCATCTACCCGGTTCCTCTAACCGATTAGGTATCGAATATTGTCCCTGTTATGAAGAAACAAGGGACAATTAGAGTGTGCGTCGATTATAGGGATGTAAACCAAGCTCGTCCAAAAGACAACTACCCTACACCCTTCATCGACCAGATAATTGATGAATGCGCCGGATGTGAAATCTTTTCATTCATGGATGGATTTTCTGGGTATAATCAAATAAATATCCGCCCACAGGACCAGTCAAATACTGCATTCATTTGTCCGTGGGGCACATTCGCTTATCGAAAATTACCCTTTGGTTTAAAGAACGCAGGGGCGACGTTTCAGAGGGAAATGAATTATGCCTTCCATGACATCAAGAACATCGTTCAACCATACCTCGACGACCTTCCGGATCATTCGCGAAAGCGGACTGATCATCCGCAGCATTTAAGAGCGATATTTCTACGTTGCCGACACTACAAGATAAGACTCAATCCGCACAAATGTGTATTTTGCGTCGGTTCTAGTCGTTTACTTGGCTTTGTAGTCTCTAAGGATGGGATTCGTCTTGACCCTTGCAAGGTTCAGGCAATCATCAATTTTCCTCCACCTTCAAATTTGCTTCAGATTCAGAAACTCCAAGGGAAAGCAAACTTTCTGAGGAGGTTCATTCCAAATTACGCAGAACTTGCTAAAGGTTATACACGTCTTTTGAAAAAGGAGGTTCCCTTCGTTTGGGATCAGGTTGCGCAAGCTTCCTTTGATGCTTTAAAGGATTCCTTAATAAAAGCATCATTAATGTACGCCCCCGATTATCAAAGAGATTTTAATCTGTATCTGGCTGCAGCGGATACAACCATCGCAATGGTTTTAGTTCAAGAAGTCGACGGAATTGAACACCCTATATATTATTTAAGTAAAAACTTAAATGATACAGAAAGAAAATATTCTTATGTTGAAAAACTAGCGCTTGCAGCTATTCAAGCGATTCAAATATTTCGACATTATGTCCTCTTTCGGAAGACTACCATTTTATCAGATTGCAACCCCATGACTTATATATTGTCACGACAATTGCTAGGGGGCAAATATTCAAAATGGATAGCGATCCTTCAAGATTTTGATCTGGAATTTGTAAAATCCAAATCAAAGAAAGCTCTAGTTTTCGCAGAATTATTGTGCGATCTCCCATCGTCGTCCAACGATGAAACATCCGAAGAATCAATCGTGGACGAGAATTTGTTTCTGATATCTACGAGCAATGAATGGTATGGAGATATAATAATTTATCTCCAAACCCAAAAGTACAAGCCTAACACCTCTCACTCTGAACAAAAACGTATATGATACCAAGCAAAAGACTACATGATCGTCGGTGATACGCTTTACCGTCGTGGTATCGATACAGTTCTGAGGAGGTGCCTCACCCATGAGGAAGCTGAAAAAGCCCTGAATGAGTGTCATTCAGGCGCGTGTGGGGGGCATCAATCTGGATATGCAACAGCACAAAAAATCTTACGAGCAGGATACTTCTGGCCAACCATGTTCAAATATTGCATAACCGCAGTTAGAAGTTGCCACGCTTGTCAAATTTTTGATAGCAAAACCAGAAGACCACCCACACCTTTACAGCCAATAGTTGCTGTGGGGCCTTTCGCCAAATGGGGCATCGATTTCATGACATGTAACCCCACCTCGACCGAGGGGCATGGGTATATTATAGTCGTCGTTGACTATTTTACCAAATGGGCCGAGGCGATGCCTACATTGGATAACACTGGTGAAACAGCTGCCATTTTCTTTTTCAATCATGTAGTCGCCAGGTTCGTCGTACCACAGGCCATAGTTACAGATCATGGATCGCATTTTCGCAATCACATGATGGTTGAATTAGCTGCCAAGCTAGGGCTATCTCACGACAGCTCTACCTCGTATTATCCGCAAGCCAACGGACAAGTTGAAGCGATCAACAAGGTCCTAAAGCGTATGTTGCAAAGGATGATCGGGGTTCACAAAAGAAGGTGGCACCTAATCCTGTACTCAGCCTTGTGGGCTTACTGAACATCGGTAAGGAATGCGACCGGGTTCACACCTTTCCAGCTGGTATATGGCCTGGAAGCAGTCTTACCAGTCCAGTGCGAAATTTCGTCTCTTAAACTTGCAATCGATCTCCTCCCCAGAACTTCAGAAGAAGAGAACCGTTTCTTGGAATTAATCCAATTGGACGAAACCCGTCGTGATGTCGCTTTGCCTAACGAAGCCCATAAGAAACGAGTCAAGGCACAGTTCGACAAAAATGTCAAACCCCGTGTCTTCTCAGAAGGTGACTTGGTCTTGCTGTACGACCAAGAATCCAACAAATTGGGAGCAGGTAAGTTTAATTCTTTATGGATGGGCCCCTATATTGTTAAACGAGTGTTAGCAAAAGGAGCCTATGAGTTAATGGATTATGACGGAATTCCACTGGCGCAACCTCGCAATGGGTTGTACCTTAAACGTTACTATGCTTAAATAGTAACCAATGTGCTTTTGTTGTATTTTGTTTTCGCTAAAGTGGTTGTTTTGGTCGAGTAATCCACCTTTTTAAATTTATTGCAGATGTCGAACCTTTTGGAGACATATGTGGGATATGCTGACGGAGCGAGTCGTAGTTCGCGGAACCTGTCCTCCGCGGCCTGGGCCATTTTTTACCCAAGCGGCGAGTTAGTAAGTTTCAGAGGTGTATGTATTGGTCAATCAACGAATAACATCGCTGAGTATAGCGTGTTGATAGAACTGCTCTCTGATGCCATCACCCATGGTATACGCCGACTAATTGTCAGGCTAGACTCACAACTCGTAATACTGCAACTCAATGGTATATATTTCGTCCGCAACCCAGCTATTTATCGCATGTTCCTAAGGGTTAAGATTTTGGAAAGACAATTTGATTTAATTCAATACCAACATATTTCCAGAAACTTAAACACATTAACCGACTCATTAGCAAACTATGTGTTAGATAGACATTTGCGACATTTATAAAAAGAAACACATCATCAATGTTGTACATGTGGATCACATAACTCAACCAGAATAAAACCCGAAAATCAAAATATATATATATAAGTTGTTTATGGTTTACATATAATGTTCTGTAACCAAGACAAAAATCGGTCGCATGACCCAAAAACTAGGGGGCACCCTAGTCTAGTGATGCTCATGATAGCACGTCACGGCCTGTGAAATCATGCGTAAGAGACGAGTTCATCGTCTAGGCACACCAGTAGTATGTCGCTGCAACTGTAGAGGTAACTCGTCGATCCTCACATCCGGAATGCCAAGAGTAAGGCTCTCAACCTGCTCCTGCACAGCTGTAAGGGTCTCAGCCACATCAAGGTCACGAAGAATAACCCTCCCAGCAGTCTCCCCTGCTGGGGCAGCAGCTGGCGCTCTCGGGCAAACTGCTGGACGAACAGGACCAACATCTGCATGCACAGGTGAGTTTGATTAAAGTCTTGATAGAATAAAGCACAAGGACATTGTGAATAAAAACATTAAACAGCGATATGGTTAAAGATTTTACCGATAGTGCCCCACTGCTCGCCGTCCGGGAGTACCAAATCTGGATCACCTCGGAAATCCATGCCAACATATGGATAATCGGAATAGACCATCTCCTGACGCTCGAACCACCTGAAGAAGGTATCAGAGAAAGAAATCTGAGATTGACCAGCATGCCTAGACATGTGATCAACCCATCTCTGCATGTGTGGCTCGGTAGGAGAAGGCAAGTCGAGTGCAATGTACTGTGGCTGCATCAGTGGTATCCTCTCCAAAGCGAAGGCGGTCAGAATAGAACCAAATCCAAAGTTCTTCAACTTCCCGTCCTATACCTTGGTCAACTAACTTTTCATCTGAAGAAGTATTGCATCACACCAGTTGAATATTTTCGGTTGGAGGCACTCCAAGGCATGCTGCACATAGGATCTGTTGGCAACGTGAAGGGACGCACTACCGGCCATCCTACCAATAGTATACAGAATGGACCTAAGAGACCTGTCAGTAACCTCATGGATAACGATCTTGTCGTCTTTACTCGGCTGAGATCCTTCCCTGCAGTACTGGCAGACATAATCTCTCACGAAGTCGCTCCCTCGGGCCAAACCTGACAAAGAAATGGGGGCACCCCACCTTGACAACCCAGTCAAGAAGTAAATGTCCACTGCGGTCAAGGGGATAGACTTGCCCCTAATCTGGAATACTTGGTTGATAGGATCCCAAGCGTCAAGCATATACTGCAGTAGGGAGATCTGCTGTCTCATACTAGAGATACGGAAGAACTTTAGCAGACCACAGTTCCGCACCGCGTTCACCGTGACAGGATCATGTAGAGCAATCATGTCCTCTTCTTCATGTTCTCGTTCTCGCCATGTAAGGGTCATTTTGCTCAAAGATCCCTGCAAAACAAACAAGAGGAGGAGTAAGATCCTGATTTTGATGCAAAACAGGCAAAATTTTCATCAAAAAATGAGCAACAAGTTCCTCTTTTTCGCCCAACACACCTGCAGGAGTGGTTCACCTGCGTTGAATGTCAAACTGCCTTCATACTGGCTGACATTCAGCACAGGTTTCGGTAGGCACAGGGTGCGTTGATAGGAAAACGAGCTCATGAAACCCCAGGGGCTCAGAAAAACAGGAAAAGAGGCACAGAATGCAAAAAGGAAACCATGAAAAGAAAGAGCTAGTGTTTAGCTCCTACCTGGTCCAGACGGCGCCGAGAATCATCCACAGAATCTCTCGGAATCAGCTGATGAAAATCAAGGGGGAAGAGGCACCTCCAAAGCTCCAACAAACCAAGTTCAAATGAAATGGTAAAATGAGAGGTAAAAACACTTTTTAATTGCTTTTTACGTAGTTCAAAGCGAAATATTAGGGTTTAATCTCATTTTCAAGCAAATGTTATTCATTTCTAACTAGTTTGATGCAGTAATTGAGGATACAGTACTATCTTTGAAAAGGGCAAAGCTAGTTATGGTAAAAAATCAAAATTTGACCATAAAATCGAGCAGTTTTAGCACATAGTTCATGCTCGTTAAAAAATAAACATAAGATCGAGCAAGTGTTTCAATCCGCGTTTAAGCTCGTTAAAAAATGAACTACCCGGTAAATAACAACTGCGAACGTAAATTATCAGCCATTAAAGCCTTGGTCGTGTTTGCACCATCACCTCCACTTTTCCATTGGCCGATCATTCACCTCCATTTGATTGTTTACCCATTTTGAGGAACAGCTGCGAAGAGTGATTTCACTAGCCATCCTTGTGACACTGTCGTGATTGGAAAATTCCAAGCCTTACCTGGAATCAGCTGCTAACCCGTTTCATCACTCGTTCCTCAGAAGACGAGTCTTATTTAAGCTCTTTTCATCTGACTCGTAAAATATGAAAAGATTGCCGAGTCCTTGGCCTTCCAGCTCGTTAAACGACCGGAAGAGCTATCCCTCCTCTAGATTTTAATCTTTTTGGACCTAAGGGATTATTGCACAAAAAGATCGAGCGCTTGTTTTGTTCGGCTCGTTAAAACTATCGAAAATCCATCCCTTCTGTATTGTTTTATACTTTTTCGGACTTAAGGGATTAGATGACGAAAAAGGACTTCGGAGTTACCTTTACGTACCTTTTCAGACTCTCTAAAATTGAAAAGGACCGAGTTATCTTTGTCGTTAGACTCGTTAAAAAGCATTAATAGCGACAAACTTGTCTTTAGACGAGAACGAGTTTCACTATCGCTAGGCTCGTTAAAACATAGCGATGGGCTTACCCGAAGGACAAGTTATAGAACAAGCATATGTTATCCTCCTCAAGCTTGACAAAAATAAAGAGGTACTGGTCAGCAATGACTAGGGAAAATTGGGAGAAACTCAAGAAAACTTTGATGGTAGCAAGTCGCTCTTGAACATGACACTTTTCCTCCGTACCACAATCGGGTTGGGTTGTTTCATTCACCGGTCACATCACCATGGTCTCACCATACCATCCATATTTGGGGTAATGATACCGATCCATCGTATAAGTGTCGCCATATGTTCAAGAGAAGTCATTCAGAGAAGTCAACCGTGTCCCATCCACTGCCGTACATTATCCTTCATCCTTTCATGACCGCCACCCTGAATCATATGTCATCAGATCGTTTTCACCTCCATCAAAATCATTAGCTCCGTTCCGTGTCATTGATGTGGGATTCATTAAGGCCCTCCTTTGACGGATCGCTTCTTGTCGACATCAGCTCATTATCCAAGAAGTTGATCTAGGAACACCCCCTTCAGTACTTTGAAGCTTGAATGCCTCAATGGCAAGTTTCTCACTTCCGGCGACAGGTATACATCAATGACCTTCAACCGAAAGATTTTGCGTGGTGTTCGACGCCAAGTCCTTTATTCACACCACGTGAATTGTACTACAGTACCTTGAGGGTCATTATCATTATCGGTGATTCCTCTTGTTATCACTTAGAACTAAAAAAAAAATTATATAGTTGTTTGTCCTAGTCCAATTACAAAGGTCTGTGTCAAGTTGATTTCGTTTTATATGTCTTACTTAGGATTTGGAGTTTTAAAGTTTTTGATTTAAACTATACTCGAATCCTATTGGTTCTCCTCTGCCATCATTGTTCCATAGTCATGTCTTGTCTCATCCGAGTCACCGAGTCTTTTAGGGATTTCGCAGCGTAATCCTATTGGCCAGTTTCGCAGCGCAATCATGGTTTAGTAATTTCGCAGCGCGTTATGATTAGGTCGTTTCGCAGTGCATCATTAGAATTTAAAACTAACAGCGCTGCGAAATCGTGGATTCGTGCATTTCGCAGCGAACCCTTCCCGAAATGTCAAGTCCGTAGCTGAGTCATCAGTTGTGTCCACTCATGTCAGTTTATGTGCCTCTCCTATCACGTTTGAGCGCTCATTTGCCACTACCCCACTAATAGATCTGTTGATATGCACAGAAATATCATTCCCAATAGATTCTACCGTGCATAGACCTTTATGATAGTCGTAAATGCTGCATGAGTGACCTGTCTGTTTGATTATGTATGGAAGTGTTTCAATAAAAAAATTGAATTTCAAGCGAGCCTGATTACAAGCGAGGCTGAATTAAAAAGAACTGAACTACCATTGAAACTGAAGTTGTTAGACTCTGTGTGTGTGAAGATTTTGAAAGGAAAATGGAGAGGAAAGAACACAGATCTGGTAAATGCCAGAGGACTGAACCTGAAGGCTTAGATATAGCGTTGAGGGATGAAGGTGTGAAGAAAGCGTTCAAAGATGCCGGCTGCTGGAACTTTTGCAAGAAGCTACAAGGAGGACATGCGCAGGTAACCAAAGAATTTGCACTAAACTTCACTGGTTTAAATTCAAAGATAGCTATGCTAGAAGTCCAAGTTTCTCCAGAAGCCATAGCTGTTGTGACAGAGATCCTAAGAGGACGGGAAGAATGGTTTAAAAATTTTAAATTTGATATGAACCCTTGTAAAGAGTTTCTAAAGGAGGCATATGTAAACGAAGACTTAACAAAAGCAGTGCCCAGAAATTATGTAAAGGAACATTATGCTCTTCTTCTCACCTGCATTCAGAAATACTTGACCTGTGAAGGAAGGTACAATAAGGTCTATTCTTACCATTTCAAATTGCTTTTACATTTCACTGGGAAAGTCTCCATAGATATTCCCTTTTATTTATTTCGCAGTTTGAGTAAGATGTGTGACAAGGTGCAGTTAAGGAAAGAAGACTGTGAAACCTCTTTGTTTCATCATGGTTTAATCAAGTTGCTTGTTTTGGATGGCCTCCAAAAGATAGGCAGAGACTGGAATTCGTTTATTTTCATGGCTGGATTCCAAAGCAAGACTGGCCTTACTCCACAACCAGTCAGAGAACTCACAATAGCTGAACTTCAAAAAGAAGCAAGAGCCAAAAAGCAAAACAAGTCACAGCCAAGAAAACCAGTGAAGCCACTAGTCATTCAAGAACAACCTCAGAATAAGAAGACTGCACCTGAAACAAGCAAATCTGAAGCAGTATCAAGGGTAAGGACAAGAGGTCAAATAAATAAGGAAAAGGGTAAAGCCATAGCTGTTGAAGAGAGCCCAACATCCAAAGCAAGCTTGAATGATTTATTACAGGCCATTGAATTCGAGCAGTTTGAACCAGTTCATATTGATTTGACACAGTCATCACCAGAAACTGCCAAGAAGTCTAAAGCCTCAAAAAAGCTCAAGTTCGATGAGCCAGGAGAAGAATTCATTTTAAAACCCAGAAGACCTATTACAAGGAAGCAAGTAAAAGAAGCGCTGTCAAAGATAGAGGCAATCGAGAAGGTTAGGCAAAATAATGCAAGCAGAACAATCATTACATCTCAAGAAGATAATATAGCAGTCATAAAGAGCCAATTAGAAGCAACCAAATATGAGATTGCCAAATTGAAGCAAGCAGTTAGAAAACATGCAGATGTGTATACAAAATATCGTAAAGCTCTGTGGGGTGAGACTGAAATCTTTCAAAAACAGATGAATTCAGTAGTTGATGGCCATGCACAATTCCACACATGGACAGTACCAGCCATCAAAGAGGCCCAGTTCGTTAGAAAAATAAATATGCAATTAAGAGCTGAGAATAAAGCTCTGAAGAAGAAGATTGAAGACCTGAAGGTACAGCTAAGCCAGTTAGCTGCCAAATGAATTTTCTTTTTCAAAGGGAGGTTTTGTTTCAAGTTTTTGTCAAATTTGCTTAGTCTTACTATTTTTGAAGACATGTAAATCCCTGCTATTATATGAAAAGTCGAAGGGAGTTTTGGCAATCAAATGTTTCGGTGATAAAGGTCTCGGGTAAAGGCATGCTGTTTTAAATAATTCAGCAGTTTCGTAGCGCGCTACGAAACTGCTGTAGGTGATTTTTTAATGAAGACATGCAGTTTGGTATTATGAGCGGGAATTTTGAAAGAGAGACACCTAAAGGATATGCAAGGTATCAGATGAAGCTACAATAGCCGTTCAGATCAAGACAGGTGTACCTTAAAAAAGGGTGGAATATTTTAACCCAAGTTAAATTTCTGTTATAAAGCCACTTTATCACCGTTAAAAGGGTATTAAATGAGTTGCATACAAAGAGCTTTTGCTTGCACCCATATCCATCGATGCAGCCTCCAACACATTAGGAACGTGGCAGTGTTCCATATTTTGGGTTATTAAAAGCTAAAGACATGCTGCTGTACATTTGAGAAATTTGAGGAAAATTGGAACCGAGAAGTAAGGGAAATCTCCTAATACTTCTGAGCAGTTGAAAGGTTCAGCGTTCAAGATCACTATGGAGTATTAAACATCCAGCTCAGCCAAGTCGAAAGAGGACCAGGTGTCAAAGAATAAGAAGAAGTCATTATGCATGCAAAATGGAGTTAGAGTCATAGTTAATTTAGAACTCTTAAACACTACAGTCAGTTCCTTATTGTATTTATTAGTTAGTTCAATAGCTAATAGGTGTCATTAGAGGCAGTTATCGAGTTCCCCTCATGTTGGAGGAGGAAGCTCGAAGTAGTTAGAATAAGGATTTCTATATATAGCTGGAACATCTATGTAATGGGGGTTGGAGATTTTATAAAACAGAGTACTGTTTTGGCTTATGTAGAAAGACAGAGTTCAGTAATATAATAGAACTGCTTTTCTTCTCAGGATTCATAAAGTGTTTCTATGTTCAAAATGTGTGGTTTTACTTTATCCTTGATTTATTTTTACAGTTGCATATATGTGTAGTCACTCAGAATTCACTTATGCTGCTCTGATTTCCTGTACACATTCATGAACTGTGGTTTTATAAGAGTTGTGTTTTGAACATTTAAATGCCACATGCCCTGATTTCTATGTAAAGGCCGTATCATTATTTGCTAAGGTTTTATTGACTCCATAAGCCCAATGGAAACTTATGTGATGTTTGTCCAACCTTCATATTTGTCTCTGTTATTTCACAAGAGTTAGCCCTCTTATTTTTAAATCAAAATCAATAACCTTTTGAGAGAGCCCTCTCAGGCTAAGGAGGCTAAACCTTAGTCAAAAGATTGGTTTGAAACAGTTACTTGAAGTCTTCCTGGTCAGCAGCCTTCCAGGGTCTGATTTTGAGATAACACCTCTCGCGCTTGTTAACGGTTTACCTCATTGACCGGTAATCAAGCGATGTCTTTCCATGTTCGACTTCAGAACATTTCTCACATGGATCGACTTGTACTTAGAGTGAAGATCGAACGAGTTTGAAGACCCCGGATCTAGTTTCATCCATCCGGGCTGCGATATATATTCAGGAAAGATAAAGACATTGACATGTACATCATTGCAGTAGATAATCATCCTACCCAAAGGATGATAATTTCATCAAAATTATCAGTCTACCATCAGACGATTGTCTGTTCTATGTACAGAAAAATGAATTTATAAAGCTGAGCATGGGAATGCCCGCCTTAGCTAAACCATGAAAGCAGTATGAAAAATAATGTGTTGTATTGTATCTTATTACAGGTCTCCTCCGAGCATTGGATGAACTTCGAATCCTCCTAATAAAGCATTTTACCCGATAAACGGCCTCATACTTTAGGGGGCAACTGTTATAGACATTTTTGTGCCTTACATCTATAAGCATGAAATGTCCATAATCTTAGGGATCCAAAGTCCCTAAACATGTTGTTCCTACCCCTAGAGGAACAAGGCTAACAAACCACAGCAATTCACAGAAGTTCTCCACCAGAAACTGCTCAAAAACAAGTCAATTCAGGATCAATTCAGTGGCTCCACTAGCTGTCTGCGCTGAAATGCAAAGTCTGCACTGCAACGCAGGTAGAAGCACTACCAGGGTGCGCTGAGCGGGAATTGACAAATGGCAAGTTCATTCAACGAGGTGTCAAGACCCTGGAAGCTTCCAGAATCTTCCTCAATGACACTTGCCTCAGTGAATTCGACTAGTGATGAGTAAGAGGTTCTCAACCTCCAAGTGGAAGCAAGAACCTCCAAGTGGAAACAAGAATTGACAGAGGGAGAGGACATTAGTCAGATCTCAAGCTAACTCATCCTCTCTCCAAACATCTATATATGGATCTCTCATCCATGAGATCCAGGAGGCTGGAATTTTGTTATTGCAAAGAATTGTTGTTGGTTTGAGACTGGAATCATTGGGTGCTTAATGCTTTGAAGGGAGGTGAAGATAGGAATTCCATTTGCTGGGAAGGAGATGCTGGATTGGAGCCCTCTTGGTTGTATCTCCTCCTGAACCTTGTTATTCATCAATAAAGCTATCTTGGTTTCTCCTATATATTGATGTATCTTTGATGTATGATTGCATTAGTATGTTTAGTTTATTTCTAATCCTGAACTAGTTATGAATATGAATCTATGTCTTTGTGTAGTGTTCTCTTCTTGTGATCTTGCAGAGACCTATTGAAGCTGGGCGAGCGAGAAGGCAAGTAGCTGGGAACTCTCAAAGAGAAGAGAAACCGGATCGAGGGACAAACGGAAGACACCGGTTAGTTCATCCATCTCTCTTCATTCTTAATTCATAAAGGAAGAATACTAGAATAGCTGTTTCTGTTTGTTGCTAAGGCACTGTCACACCTTAGGTGGATAGGATCGTCCTGCATAGGCATTTTTCCCCACAACACACACCTCGCGGACCAATAAAATTGCCCCTGATATGATTTATCAGATGTTAAACGCATCGGGCCCGCTACTTATAGTCCCTCCATCTCAGAAATGCGTCCATTGTCCGATCTCGACCCTCACATCCAACGGCTGTGGATCATTTCGCGACCCCTGCCATTGCCGAAAGTTAAATCCCGGGGAAATGGTGTATTTCCCCCGTACCATGGACACAAGTCACTCCGCCAGTATACTCGTTTCCCCTCCGACCCAAACTGCCCTCGCACCAAAAGTGGTGTGGGGAGAAACCACTTACCACCCTCCCGCTAACCCTCTGCTGACGTCATCTGTTGGTGTCAGTTGTCTGTTATTGACATCACCATACCATGTCATCATCTGTACTGCCACGTCACCATCCCATACCCCCTCCCCACTGACATCATGTTGACCTCATCCATACTTTGAACCAAGCTTTCCCACCAAAATCATTTTTGCTCAATATATGGTAAAAAGGCCATATTTGTTATAATTTTGCTGCCAACAGCGCTTTGGGTTTTGATGTCGGCCAAGGTCGCATTTCCAATGTTTTAACCACCTCCCAACCACGAGAGCTCCAGCAATGAGCTTGCGCCCTCAACAAGCCCGTCATTGTGTAGTTTTTTCTTCCTCTTAGACCCAGTTGAAAGCAAACAGAGGGATTTCCCGGTTCGTAGAAGAGGGAAACAGAAATTAACAGGGATATTTTGCTACCACAACGAGTGGAAACCTGCAGAAACATGATTTACCAAATAAAAGTGGTGAGAAGACACCTTAGCAGACAGTGGTGGGCAGAAATCGATTCAGCATTAAAGAAGATGATTAAAGTCAAAGAATATCAGAGGAGCCATAAAGAGTATCAGTGCAGAATTAAAGACAAATCAAATCAGCATTAAAGAGTATCTGAGCCGACTAAGGAAAGCAGATCCGAATTAATGCATCAGCTAAAGACAAAGAGTCGACGCACAGCTACTTCAGATAGTTGCAAGCCGAACCTTAAAGAGCCAGCTTCCAGCACAGCATAAGTTAGTTGTTTTTCTTTACTTGTATATGACTTTAGGTTAAACTTAGAGATTATCTCAGAGCTTTGATGAGACATCCTGTTGTACATATTTTTATTGTATAAATAGCCCCTTCATTAGAGTTTTGAAGAGGTTGGGTATGTGTAGATTTCTTTAGACTTTGTTGTAACTCTGAACTTTGGAATAAAAAGATGTTGGGATCAAACTATTGTCTGGTTTACTTAAAGAAGAATTGATGCAGAAGACCTGTTACAGAATTCTTGAATCAACCCATGGATCAATGAGTACTTTCTACCTTGTGTTTTATAGTTTCTTGTCTATTATATCATCTGTATTTCATGATCTGAATAGTAAAGAAAAAGATTAATCCAGAATTTGCTTAGCTGCACTTTGTTTTCAATCTTTATTATTCTCTGTGTTTTCTTCAAAATTAGTATAAACAGTGAATTCTTAATTGCTCCTGTTTCCCCTGATTCTTTCACGTTAAGTATTTGCTAAGGAATTCTTAGTTGCTCCTTAACAGTAATCATCCATTTTCCCTCTATCAATATGATGAAGGATTATTAACTGCCCTTCACCCATTTGAGTCCATTCCATCTGATTCTAGCCTTTAATTGTTCCATTGTTTGACTACCTTGCTCTGTGATGCCATCTTATGTTAGCAACCGAATTTAGGAAACCATCCTCCTTTTGACTCCATCATGCCCAATGGACTGAACTCTTCAATTTACATCTCCGTTCTATTGAATCTCATCACCCAAACTCAAAACAAACCCTTGTACTACACAACTAGCCTAAAACCTTTAAAAACAAAGCTAAATCATAAACAGAGAGCCCTCTCTGGATGCAGATTGGCTAGAATCTGTATCTAAAATATTGGTCTGTGGTTACCTCAGCCGTATTCCCTTTCTTACAACTTTTGGGAACAACTTGAGTGATAAAATCATTGGCGACTCCGCTGGGGACCTGAATAATTGTTTGTTTCTACTATTTTCTGTATAAGCTACAGATGGAGCCTGAAGTTAGCCAAGTAGCCTTTGAAACTGCTTTTGCTTTGTAACTGCAGAAGTAAATAAATGTTGCTTCAGTCTATCTCCGATCTAGATTATGTTTTGAACAGTTGTTTCAAATTCTTGATCAGTTCCTTTTTTCAATAAATCTTTAGGAAAGTTTAAAACTCCCATATCCAAAACCTCCTAAAAGTGATTGTTAAAGTTGTATTGTCAAAAACTATTCCAAGAAAAAACCAAAAACAAACCTAGAAATTGGCTCCAAAAAAGACTCGTTACACCAGATCAAATCATGGTCCAAATCCTCCACATGTGTTTAAAAATCCTAATCTGATTTCCAAGATCCACAGAAGAAAAGAAAGCAAAGAAAATCCTACTAGTTCACACCTTGACAAAAATTTGTAGAACCGCATTCAATCTGAGCTTACCTCTGAAAAAACACCAATCTTTTCTGTCATTGTTGTAGCTTCTTCAAGTTCCCCATCAGCACCTCAAGCTACCTTTTCCACCCCTCCATCTTCAACATGCATTTCCACTGTTATCCCTGCTCTTCCAGTTGTCACATTTAGCTCTGCAATCATGGCAAACCGATATACTCCCCTAAACTTACCTGCAAATCCAGGGGATATGCCTCAAGATTATCAAAGAAAAATCACTTATTTTGACTATACTGGCACTTACACAGCTCAATAGCATACCAAGAAAATGACCGACTATTTTGAAAACTATGAGATTGATGATGATGATGATGTCAGAATGAAAGTATTTGTTCAAAGTTTGACTGGAGATGTTAGAACCTGGTTTAGAGCCCTCCCTGCAAACAGTATCAATGACCCACAAGCTCTCTATCAAACTTTCTTAAACAGATGGGAAAAGAAAAAAGATCCTCTCCAGATTTTATCAGAATATGAGAACCTAAGAAGAGGCACACAAGAAACTGTCCAAGATTACTGTACCAGATTCAATAATATTTACAATTCTATTCCTCAGAATCTCAGACCTCCTCCTGATTTGGCTTTGATTAAATTCCCTGATGCATTTGACTCTGATATGGCATACCAACTTAGAGAAAGAGCTCCTTGAAACTTAGAAGAAATGCAGAGCATAGCTGTAAGTGTTGAAGCCAATATGATATCTAAACGGTCTAGGGCCAGAGCTGAAAGAAGAATACCTTTCAAATAAGAACCTTCTGCCATTGAACAAAAACTAGATGTAATCATTAATGGAATGCACAGACATGGAGATAGAGTGGAAACAATCAAGAGAAAATCCCCTTGGGATGGTCAACCAAACAACACTGTGAGAAATCCAAATTTCAAGAAAAGTCAAAATCCTATCATTAGAAAGACAGGGCCTGACCAAAATATTAGGCCCCCATTTCAAGAAAATTATGCTGAAGCCTCAACTTCCGATGAACCAGAAGAAGACACTCAAATTAATTTGATGGGACTTAACAATGAAAGACAAGTCTTCTTGGCCCAAGAGGATCAAGAAGCTAACATTCTTGAACAATTCCAAACTCAGTTAGGTGAATCATTTGACTTTAGGGAGGGATATGATACAGCCATTTATGAAGTCCACAAACAATACAATCTGAGAAGCAGAAGAATTGATGTCCCTGAAATCAGCAAACAGAAAGATACCAAGCAGCTTAACACAGGTAAGATCAGTATCACCCCTGTACATATTCTGTCCAAAACTGATCCTAACCCTAATAATCCAATTGTGGAAGATATATCAGATAATCAAATACTAAACAGACAACCTTCCACTGCAATTGCTTCTAAAGAAAAAGAAGAACAGCCCCTAGAACATGATTTGGATAAAATTTCAGCACATAATCCCACGCCTAGAGAAGAGAAAAATGCAGAAAATTCAGTTGTTCAAAATACAAGAATTCAGACTGAAAAACCTTTTAATCTTGAGACAGAAATAGGAAAACTAAAGATAGTTGTTCCTTTATTAGAATTAGCTAAACATGATGTCTACAGAAGTCAAATCAGCAAACCACTTAGAATTTCTGTCAATGAATATTTAATAAACGTTTTTTATGACCAGCCTGAATTAATATTTGGCCCTGAAATTAATGGAAAAACAACAGAAGGACAAATTCCTCCTTTTTATGTGGCTTTAAAAATACATGATAAAATACTTCACAACACCATGTTTGATTCAGGTGCTTCCCACAACCTAATGCCTAAATCTGTAATGGAGAAACTCCACCTTGACATCACCAGGCCATATAAAGATATTTTCTCTTTTGATTCAAGTCAGGTCAAATGCTTGGGTTTAATCAAAGATTTATGTGTGTCACTTGTCCAATATCTTGCCAAAACCATTTTGATGGACATAGTAGTAGCAGATATTCCACCAAAGTATGGTATGTTATTGTCTATATCTTGGGGTGCAAAGCTTCAAGGATCTCTATAGTTAGACATGTCTTATGCTTTTATTTCAGTATTTGGTCAACCAAAGAAACTATGCAGAGAAACCTTAATGAAGTATGTAGTAAGTAGTCAAGAGAAACCTCAAAATTTCCCTATCTACTCAGTACATTTGAATATCGATTCTTTTATCCTTTACAATGCTGAAATTGATCCCACACATGAAACAAAAGTTCTGGCAGCTGAAATAGAAGAAATTACAGATGAAAATTCTAGTGCCCCGACCCGAGAGATCTCTGAAAACCATGAAACATTGGATAAACCAAAATAGTCTGAAAAACCAGATCTCCCTGCTGAAAGGATCCCTGCAAATCCAGACACTAACTATAAACATGAAATCCTTTGGTACATAGAATTTGATGGTTCTGTCAACAAACTAGGAGCTGGAGCAGGAGTCTGGGTGCACAATCTTGAAAAAAATCATGATGAAGGCCATGCCTACAGGCTAAACTTTAGATGCATTAATAATATGGCTGAATATGAAGCTCTATTGCTAGGTCTTAAACTGCTGAAGAAAGTAGGAGCAACTAGAGTGTCAGTCCTAGGAGATTCTGATTTGATCATCCAACAGATAAAAGGAAAGCTCTTGACAAATGATCCCAGATTGAGAGAATACAGAACGGCAGCCATAGAGATCCTCAACGCATTTCTGGAAACTCAGCTTGCCAAAATTCCAAGAAATCATAACTTGCAAGCTCACAACCTAGCAATGTTTTCCAACACCTGTAAATTGCCTTTTGAACCAAATCATCGATTCACAACAGAAATTAGGCATAGGCCAGCCATACCTAATAATGTGAAGAACCGGCAAGTGTTTGAAACTAACAAACAAATCAACAATTTTTTGATCGTAGAAGAGGAATTTTCCAGCACTCATGCAGATGAAGACGCAGTCAGTGAAATTGATCCAGCAAATTGGATAGAAACAGACATTCCAACGGAAAATACAAGTCAAATGCTTCATCCAAAAAAATTCACCAAAGAGGAAATTCAAGAGCTCAGACAAACAGATGTTGATAAGATTATTGAAACTGAAATTATAAATTTGAAAGACAATCATTTACCCAAGGGATTAATTCCTTGGGAAGATCTCTTTGATTTCATTGATATTCCAAAGAAACCTCAGATGGAACCTCCAAAAGAAGACATTGAAGACTATAACATAGGAACTGAACAGAACCCAAAAATGATAAAACTGTCCAAATCTTTGCCCCCTGATCAAAAGTTGAAGTATGTTGAACTGATCAAAAAATTCCAAGATGTTTTTGCATGGAGCTATGAAGACCTGAAATCTTATGACACTTCGGTAATCCAGCATACAATACCCCTCAAGGAAAATCAAAAACCATTCAAACAAAAACTCAGAAGAATCAACCCTGTATTGCTCCCTTTAATTGAAAAAGAAATCAGACAAATGCATGATGCAGGGATAATTGCACCAATCAAATTTTCAGAATGGGTGTCCAATTTAGTGCCCACTAGAAAGAAAACAGGGGAAATCAGGTTATGTGTTGACTTGAGAAATTTAAACAAGGTTTCTTTGAAGGAAAATTACCCTTTACCCAAGATGGATCATATTTTACAAAGAGTAGTAGGTGCTTCTAGGATTTCACTTTTGCATGGGTTCTCAGGTTTTAATCAGATTCTAGTTCATCCTGATGACCAAGAAAAAACTGCATTTACAACACCATGGGGTACATTCAAATATGTCAAAATGCCTTTCGAACTCAAGAATGCAGGGGCAACCTTTCAACAAGCCATGGACATTGCTTTTGCCAAAGAGATTCACGATTTTCTAGTTGTATATCTAGATGACCTCACTGTGTTTTTCAAAACAGATCAGAAACATTTAAATCATTTGAGACAAGTGTTTCTAACATGCAGAAATTATGGTATTTCACTAAATCCCAAAAAATCTCTGTTTGGTCTGCAAGAAGGCAAATTGTTAGGACACATCATCTCTAAAGATGACATCAAAATTGACCCTGCTAGAATTGAAGCTATTCTACAAATACCTCACCCCAGAAATGTCAAAGAACTTCAAGCTTTCCTAGGGAAGATTAACTTTTTGAGAAGATTCATATCTAATTTGGCTGAATTAATTAGATTGTTGAACAACATGTTGAGAAAATATTCAAAAGTTAAATGGACAATAGAAGCCAAGCAAGCATTTGAAGAAATTAAAATGGCTTTAACCAGAACACCAGTCCTCACAAGTCCAAAGTTTGACAGAGACTTCATGATTTTCTCATTTGCATCGGGACACACCATAGCATTTGTTTTACTCCAAAAGGATGATCAAGGATATGAAAAACCCATAGCCTTTTTTAGTAAAGAACTTAGAGATGCACCTATGAATTACAAAATCATGGAAAAATAGGCTTATGCACTCGCGAAAGCCATTCAAGACTTCAGAATCTACATACTGTACTCACATGTAATAGCTTATGTGCCAAATGTTGTTGTAAAAGACATCTTGACTCAGGATGGAATTGAAGGCAAACGAGGTAAATGGATAGCTAAGATACTGGAATATGACATTGAAATAAAACTGACAAAGCTAATAAAAGGACAGGGATTAGCTAAACTCATGACTAAAACAAACTTTCAAGCCCTGGATATTAATGAACTGGACAATGAACAGGAGATGGCAACTCCACAAATCAGCCAGGCCTTCTTAGAATCACCTTGGTATGCTGATGTAATTCATGTATTATTAAACCTGCAAGCTCCTACAGGGTTATCCAAAACAAAGAAAAGATTTTTAAAGATGAAAGCTTCAAAATTATGTATTGTAGATAAGGCTCTTTTTTGGAAAAGTCATGAATGTATTTTATTGGGATGTTTAATAAAAGAAGAAGCTAACAAAGTTCTCAAAGAATTTCATGCAGGGGACTGTGGTGGACACCTGTACTCGAAATCAACTACAGACAAAATCCTAAGGGCTGGATTTTACTGGCCATCTTTGTTTGCTAATGTAAAGAAGTTCGTTACTGCTTGCCACAAATGCCAAAGCTTCGAAGGCAAAAGGAAACTGTTACCCTTGCCATTGAGACCAATTTCCACTAAAATACCATTTCAACAATGGGGTTTAGACTTCATTGGAGAAATACATCCCCCCTCTTCTGGCCAACATAAATGGATCCTTACTACTACATACTATTTTACCAAGTGGAAAGAATCCATCCCCGCTAGACAAGCCAGTGATACAGTGACCATAGGATTCCTAGATACCAACATCTTGGCTAGATTTGGTTGTCCTAAAAGGATCATAACTGACAATGTTGTTGCCTTCAAATCCAAGAAACTGATTAATTTCTGCAGCAAATACCATATCACTTTAGGCCATTCCACAGCCTATTACCCTCAAGGTAATGGTCTAGCTGAGTCCTCCAATAAAAGCCTGATCAATATCATTAAGAAACTGTTGGAGGAGAGCAAGAAAATCTGGCAGAAGAAACTCACAAACGTACTATGGGCAGACAGACTTACTACAAAGAGATCCATTGGAACAAGCCCTTATGAGCTAGTTTATGGCATGGAGGTTGTGTTTCCTTCATCCTTAGGAGTGCCTGTAATGAAATTGCTGCAAGAAGCTCAGGTGGAACCCAATGTTATTCAAAGGAGAATAAATCAAACCATCCATTTGCAGCAGACCAGAGAAGAAGTGCACCAAAGATCCCAAGTGTTACAAGAGAAGCTCAAGAAGGTATTTGATAAAAGGACCAAAGCAAAAGACTTGTACATTGGAGACAAAGTTCTAAGGTGGGATTCCAGAAGAGAAGACAAAGAAAAACATGGGAAGTTTGACTTCCTGTGGAAATGGCCATTTATCATCCATGCATTGCAAGGGAACAATACTTACTTTCTGAAGAGCCTGGATGGTACTGAAACAAAAGAAGGACCAGTGAATGGTCGAATGCTGAAACATTACTTTGATCTAGTTTTTTATATATTCTAACTCTAACATGTACATAAGGAAATTCAAGATCAACAGCTTGAAAGAAGCAATCAAATTGTTTATTGCAGCAATGAGAGTGGGGAAGAAAGTGCAAAAATTTTTGAAATCAGTGAAGGAACTTTACCATTTTGTTTTGCCTCATTTCAGTTATCAGAGATTGCAGAAGAAGACTTGGGAGCAGCAACAAATAATCCAAGTGAAAGCTATCCAGAACAAATGTACAGTTGTTTGAATCAGCTTAAGAGTAGTGTATATATTTTATATGATCCTTTTGTACAGTTTCTACATTCAGCAAAGGAAGATTTCAGAGCACAATAAAAGTTATTCATAAGGCCATCTGACCTGTTGTTCTTGATGTTCCATAAGGGAAAGCCATCCCCAAGTGGAGCCAGTGTTATACTCCTATAGTTATAGGTGTCATATTTCATGATTGACTGCTTGAGATCTGTAATATGTTCATCATTTCCTTGATGTAAAGGTTTCCATATTATCAAAAAATCAAAAAAATTAAAAAATGTAAAGAGGGTATACCCTAAAAGAAAAATCAAAGGGTGGAAAAAATAAATGGTCAAAAGAAAAAATGAAAAGAAATGAACCCCAAATAAAAAGACCAGGAAAGTGTGCAAGTCCAAATGCCACTACTATTTCATTTTTTGTAAATAAAGCATCATATACAGCTTGTTGAGACTATTTTCACAATTGATGAATGGCCAAATAGCTTAATCTTGGCCAGTTCATGTTTGAATTTCCTATTTTAGAGTTAGAGAATAAAATATGTCCAAATTGTTTAATCTTGGCAGATAAGTAGATAGGTAGAGAAGCAAAGGAGCTCCATTGTTTAATCTGAGCCCTTGGAAGAAATAAGGGCAGACTTAGGTAGGCTTACCATGTAAAGAAAAGAAAAAATTGAATGAGGGTTTGCCATTCCAAGTGCACCCAAAAGAAAGAAGAAAAAATGTTAGGCAAAGTAGGCTGGGTAGGTAGTTTTTGAAGTTACAGAATGAGACTTGTGATTGATTTTGTCTCTCAAAGTGTTAATTTTACCTCTATCACAAGTACTTTGGCAGATATTTCTCTTGGAGCAGCTTAAGCGAGGCATGGCTAACGCCCCTCATATTTTTCCCTGAAACATTTACTAATTTCCCTCAGAGATATTAAGATCTACTTAATGTCCCTCTTGAAACACTCCATCTCATTTCATAAATTTCCTAACTGAAAATATGTTTTTACTTAGGAGAATATCCATATTTCCTGTATAAAATCCTTTTTCCTCTAAGCCTAGTTTCTTAACATTAAACTTAGCGCTTGCTTTCAATCATATTCATATTAACAAACTAAGTATCTATTATATAAATCCCTTATAATTGTCCCCTTTCCCGTATTGTATTAATATATAAAAACCCCAAAAAAATTATTATTCCCGCCCCCGGCTAAACTATAGCCATATATCGTTGTTTTAAATGGAGTTAAAGGTTTATCTCAAAACTTTTAATAACTATTCCCCGCACACATTCAAAGGGATAATTAACCACCCGGGTTAATTATAACCACACCCCGCGGACCAATAAAATTGCCCCCGATATGATTTATCAGATGTTAAACGCATCGGGCCCGTTGCTTATAGTCCCGCCATCTCATAAATGCGCTCGTCGTCCGATCTCGGCCCTCGCATCTGACGGCTGTGGATCATTTCGCGACCCCCGCCATTGCTGAAAGTTAAGTCCCAGGGAAACGGTGGTATTTCCCTTGTACCATGGACACGCGTCACTCCGCCAGTATACTCGTTGCCCCTCCGCCCCAAACCGCCCTCGCCCAAAAGCGGTGTGGGGGGAAACCACTTAGCACCCTCTCGCTAACCCTCCGCTGACGTCATCTGCTGACATCAGCTGTCCATTTTTTACATCACCATACCATGTCATCATCCATACTGCCACGTCACCATCCCATACCCCCCCCCACTGACGTCATGCTGACGTCATCCATACTTTGAACCAAAATTTCCCGCCAAAATCATTTTTGCTCAATATATGGTAAAAATGTCATTTTGTTATAATTTTGCTACCAACAGCGCTCTGGGATTTGCGATGGTGTATCAGTGCCAATGAATTATGGTTCTCCATTCATAGCATTGTTGTGTCTGTTAAAGCCACCGGTTTAAGAGTTAAGCATCGATTCTCTGTGTTTAAGCTGTCAGTTTAGGGAATTAATGAATGATTAAGAAGATAAGAAGGAAATAGTTCTTGGAACTGTTTTTTTGGTATTTTTACTATGTTTAACAGGGTTGTACCTTAGCACTATTCCAGAACCGATAATCTCTATGTATTGAAAAAAACCTGCCTTCTATGTTTATCATTTTGTTAATTGCCTAGTTCATGAAGGAATCTGCCGACCAGAATTTATCTAGACTATCTGCATAGGATAAGGGGAGAGAAGCTGTGATATTTTTCATACTACCATTGCATAGCAATGGCACCTACTCCTGGCAGGTGGCCAAAACCTTACCTCAAGTATTTAAAGGTTCCGAGAGGTGCAGGAAGCCTTTTTATCAAAATTGGGAATTCGGACAAGCGTTTCTGCACGAATTTTCGCTAGGATTTCAGTGATGTCATCTGTTTCTAGATTTTGGCTCTCCATTTGTCAAATATATTCCAAATTGGAGGTATAAGGGTGTTTATGTAAAATCTACTTGTACTTATTCTCTTTTCATGCCACTTAATAAATGAAGGCCTCCCCACTGTTGAGTCGGGCCTGGAGACGTAGTCCAAATTGGACAAACTCTGTAATCAAATATTTGTGTCTTGATCTCATGCATGATTATGTCTTTACTCTTCATTTATAAGCTTATGTTTCATGGTTTTTAATAAGCTCAATTACATGTAATTCTGATGCATCTATAAGAAAAAAATCATGGATCAAGTGGTATCAGAGCAGGTCTTAGTTGATGCAAGTTGCATGAGTACACTAACCAGAAACAAGCTTCAAAGGATGTGCACTACGAAGAGGAGACATGGAAGATTTTACTGATAGGAAATTGCGCGCGTGAATGACAGAATGTGCAGCCATGGAGGATGATAAAGAAATACACGAAGCCTTCCTGAGGATGTCCCGAATAGTGGACATCATGTATGGCGCGTATGAGAAAAGAAGAGAGGAGGAGAAAGGAATATCTAAAAGTGTTGCTTCATCCACATCTTCTAATGCTTATGCATCTTATTCACCACCTTCCTCGTCTTCTCATCCCTCAAATGAGGAGATTAATCAAAGGCTTCAAGAAGAGAAGGTCGAAATAAAGAGGCTACTACAGGAAGAGAAAGAGGAGAAATAGAGGTTGATACGCCAGCTGCAAGTTAAGGATGAGGCTTTGGAAAATATGCAGCATAACTCCCATGAGGTAAAGAGAAATTCTTCGACTCTGTGTATTTTTCCTGATAATGATTTCATCACTTTTGAAGAACATACCATAGGTATCGACTCCAAACTATTAAAGGGAATGGGGTATGAGGGGAAAGGCCTCGACATTAATGGTCAGGGCATCATAAAACCCATCAAAGTAGCAGAATTACCCTGACATACAGAACTTGGGTATGTTAGGAAGGAGATTGGGGAATGCACCAAAATAGCCAGTGAACCGTTGGTGAGCTCCAGTATTGCAACAATAATGTTGCAACTCCTGGAACTCCCTTCTTTAATTTTATCAACCCAGTAGTTCGTAACAAACTTGGAAGCGACGGTGTTGTATGCACAAGTACTAGCTCTTGATGCAGCTGTCACTTGGTCAGCTGGCACAAGTCTGCTAGGGGCTTAAGCCAACTTCTATGATCTCTTAGAAGAAGCTTTTTAACTGATGGATGAAAGCTAACTCAAAGGAAGCTAATCTACTTGCGAAAAGAAACTGAAATCCAAAAAGTAACACAAACCCTAATTCTACCGGCTAGTCCTACTGATGCAAAGGAGAGAATGCAAACTACTAGAAGAGATTCCATTACTTCTATGAAGGTAAAATACATGTGTCTAGACTACCTCTATCTGAAGAAAACATCTTTTTTTATTTTTGAATAAGTTATTAGAGTTATCATGCATGTGCTTTTAAACTGGATTTTTACTGTGCAGGGGTGGATCAAGGAGGAGAAATGCTTGGAAGAGGTCGGGAAGGTTCAGAGATGGTATAAGGAGTCCCTAACACCCTTCCAGAGAGTTTCACAAAGTTTGGCTATCAAGAAACCTCATTTGTGAGCTTCTACAGGAAGTCTACAGGGGTTCTACAGGATGTTCAGGAATTTCTACAGGATGTTCAGAAATTTCTACATGATGTTTAAAAATTGGATTTTGGAGGATGGGTGAGTGTGGGAAGATGCATGAATGGATATGGAGGTAGGATAGGGGTCTGAAGTGGCCCAGGGACTGGTGGATGGAGTGTTGAGAAGGTGTAGATAGCTAAATTGGCTCAAAGAAGGCTGAAATAATAATTGCACAAAAAGGTAGGGTTACGTGGGCAAGAGGACAGATGTGAGACGAGGAACCTAGCTAGGAGATGGAGTAGATGGCTCTGATGAAGCTTAGGTGCATGAAAGAGTGGTAGAGATGCCCTGCACCATATACATTCAACTGAATCAACAAAGTCTTGCAAGTAATCAAAGTCCTAGCTAATCTAATCTAACTGTCAATAAAACGAATGAACAACAGCTTTATGTGGAAAGAAAACCATGTACATCAATCATGCAAAGAAAAATTTCAGAGATCTAAACCCATAACTAACTTCTTCAAATGAAAACAGTACACTAAGGATTGCATGGTCAAGCAAACTAGTGTTTTTGTTGGGGAATGCGTTGTTTCTTTAATTCCAGCCCCGAATCCAATAAGGATGAGGTGAAACTGAGAGTGTTGTTGACCCTTTTCTTGGAGCTTTTTTCCTATTATTATCCTACCAATCTATTCTAAACATAAGAAGCTACTTTAACCATCAAAAGCAATCTAAATAACAAAGCAAAATTTAAATCTAAATAGCAGATTTTATTCTAAGAATGCAGCAAAAACACATAAGAGTGAACAAAGGAGGTACTGGGAACTTGAGATGGGCCCAAATCCAAGAGCTACAGCCTCCTAAGAGAGATTTAGAGCTGGTGCAAAGCTGGATTCATCTTTATTGAGCACGAAAAGAAGAGTTACATCGAAACTGTCCACAAGGGAAAGCTTGAAAATGTGTTGAAATGCAAAGCTAATCTACTTGACTAAAATCAAACTATAAACTAGCTAACTTCTGGCTACAAAGTGACTAACTACTGGCTAACCAAAATGAGCCCCTAAGCCTTCTTATTTATACAAATTGAGGACCCCAACAGCCCTCCTAAACTTTAGGGATTCATCTGCCCAAACAGTAGTCCTACTTGACTTGCTTGGCTGCCCTTGTGATAATCGATTTGGTGACCCTTGAACTCCGAGCTGATGGTGGAGAATTCGAGGTAAGGGCCCATAAATGAAGGGGACACCTTCCTAAAAATCCTCTCCCTTTTTCTCCCATGAATTTGGCTGCCAAGTGCTCATTAAAACCTTTGATTTTGTCTCAAAATTGACCAAAAAGACTACACAAAGCACACATTAGACTTGTTGGCATAATGACTAACCCAATTCACTCTATTAGCATAAATATAATCAAAACATGCAATAAACTAATGAGAATGGTGGATTAAGTCAAATTAGGAGGTTGAATGAGCCCATATAATTATCCATTTTTGGGGCTCATCAACCATCCATGATAGATAATGAGAAGCCCTCACCAATTCTTTCCAAATCGACCATGGAGGTAAAAGAATTTGATTTATCTTCAATTTCATATTCACATAATATAATTTCTATTGGAAATGCAGAGATACCCATTACAGGGACAAGCATGAGACTCCTTACTGAGATGAGGTACAAAGAAGAAGGACTTGATGTTAATGGGCAAGGCATAACTCAGCGATTGAAGGTTGAGCAAAAAACTCGATTTGAAAGTTTGGGGTACACAGAAGGACAGTGCTCAAAGGTGTCAGAGGCTTCCACGACATTGTTGAACCCGTCGAGGAAACAGGATGATGGGAATACATCACCATCAGACTATGATAATATGCATTGCAAAAAAAGAGCTAAGGCAAGCTCTCATTCCCATGATCATACCAGACACCAACAGGAAAGGTATAACAAGTCTCGGTATTCTATTGTTCATTTTGATTACAACCATATTGTTTTGACTTGGTTATTGGAGAATCCACAGTAAAAACCATTTTCCGTCAACGTTTCAAATCCCAACCGGGATCCATCATCAGGACTTCTTGAATGATGATAGTAGAAGAGCTTAATTGAGGGATTTAAATAGTTATGAGGAGAGTAGATTTAAGTATCAACTGAATGTTGGCTTATTTTAATAATATTAATTATAGATTTTTGAATAATTTAAATCTACTCTCCTCATAACTATTTAAATTCCTCAATTAAGCTCTTCTACTATCATCATTCAAGAAGTCCTGATGATGGATCCCGATTGGAATTTGAAACATTAATGGAAAATGGTTTTTATTGTGGATTCTCCAGTAACTAAGTCAAAAGATATAAACCACAGATGTCTTAAATCCAGAACAATATTGTTAATAATGAACGAAAATCGTGGCATAGAAAAACTTGCATTTTTTGTGGATTGAATAACCATGTGTTTGCTGAGTGCTAGAGGAGAATAGCAGCATGAAAGAGGATGAGGCGTGAAAGACCCTCTCCAAGGCAGGCAAAGAAGAAGAAGTTAAATCAAATTTGTAGGAAGAATACTTACTATAGTCATTGCGATAGAGGTGGTCATCAAAGAACCACGTGTCGGAGGCTCCATCCAGAGCAGCATCACAAGGACAAAGTGTTTGTGCACGAACCAAGTGAAACAATTGTTCAACCAAAAAATGTGCCACGGGGAGATGAGCCATTCAATTTGAAGGTCAAAGATGGTTTTCCAAGGTGTGGTAGAATTTCATGGCCTTGTTTTTAAATCATGGGTTGCGTGTTAAAATGTAAAAGTGACGATGTGTTTTCCATCACTTGTTGTAGCAGCAATGATGTTTGGCCTTATTTTTGTAAATCATATGTTGCAGTGATGATGTGTTTTTATCACTTGTTGAATCAACAATGGTTTTTGGCCTTATTTTGTAAATCATGTGTTGTAGTGATGAAGTGTTTTCCCATCACTTGTTGAAGAAACCATGATATTTCGCCTTGTATTGATAATTGGGGTATTATTTCCATTTTATGTAAATTTGACCATAGAGTATGTGTTATAAACAAATGGCAAGTATGGGATTCTTGGCTCGTTATTGGTCACAGACTTAAGCATGTAATTTGCAAGAGTATTGTGCTACAATTTTGCAGGGGATACAAGTGTCGGCTCATCACTTTTGGCTCTGAAGAACAAGGGGAAGGAGAAGGAAGGATGGACCTGTTAGGACACTTGTGGTGAAAACAATGTACATAACAGTCATAGATTATTTTAATGCTTTTGGAGGACCAAAAGATTCTTAATGGGGAGGTTTGATCCAGGAGGATCTTCAAAAGTACTAGTGGCATGGTGTAAAGGCTAAAAAAATCAAAGTGGCATAATCTCTACAAACTTAGCGTCAGATCGAAGTGCTCGTCGCCTTGATTCCAATGGTGCAAACGACACTCGAATTTGAGCTTGCATGCAGAAGTTAGAGCAAGTCAAATTTCAAGTTTGAATTGGACAGGTGGCAGAGGAAATGACATGGCAGAACTCTTCGACGAATGGGGAAGCACCAAGTGGCAGGCTGCCATTGATCCCATAGTTCACTGACGCAAAGGGCGGCGGTCGGTGGTATAAAATCGCGCCCTGGATAGAACCAGAGTGCGATGCGATAATTGCATAGCGGCGTGGTTCAGAATCGACCCCTGGATAGAACCAAAGTGCGATGTGATAATCACATATCGTAGATCGCATAGCGGCGTGGTTCAAAATTGGCCCCTGGACCAGACCAAAGTGCGATGCGATAATCACATATTGCAGATCGCAAAGAAAACGTGTTTTAGAATCATCACCCGAACCAGACTAGAGTGCGATGTGATAATCGCATATCACACATTGCATAAGACAACGGTAAGAAAAGACCCCCAATAAAGAACGACGTGTTATGCGATATCGCACATCGCTAAAGTATAGAGATCTCGTATATGTGTTACCCCTGGATCCAGCCGATTTCAATTTGCAATGGTGTATCGACGCCGATGAATTATGGTTCTTTGTTCATAGCACTGTCAGGTCCGTTAAAGCCACTGGTTTAAGGAGTTAAATGTCGATTCTTTGTGTTTAAGTCGTTGGTTTAGGGAATTAAGGAGCGGTTAAGAAGATAAGTAGGAAATAGTTCATGGACCTATTTTTTTGGTATTTTTACTATATTTAATAGGGTTGTACCTGCGCACTATTCCTGGACCGAGAATCTTTGTGTATTGAAAACAACCTGCCTTCTATGTTTATCATTTTGTTAACTATCTGGTTCATGAAGGAATCTGCTAGCCAGAATTTATATGGACTATCTTCTTAAGATAAGGGAAGAGAAGCTATGGGATTTCTCATAATACCATTGTAGAGCAGCGACACCTGCTCCTGGAAAGTGGTCGAAACCTTGCCTCAAGTATCTAAAGGTTCTCAGAGGTGTAGGAAGCCCTTTTATCAGAATTGGGTGTTCAGACAAGCGTTTCTACATGATTTTTCGCAAGGATTTTAGTGATGTTGTATTTTTCTAGAGTTGGTCTCTCCATTTGTCAACTATCTTCCATATTGGAGGTATAAGGGTGTTTAGGTAAAATCTACGTGTACTTCTCTTTTCGTGCCACTTAATAAATGAATGCCTCCCTACTATTGAGCCAGGACCAGAGACATAGTCCAAATTGGACGAACTCTGTAATCAAATCTATGTGTCTTGATCTCATGCATGATTATGTCTTTACTCTTCATTTATAATCTTATGTTTCATGGTTTTTAATAATCTCAGTTACATGTAATTCTAATGCATCTATAAGAAAAAAATCATGTATCATTATTATTTCCAAGTTTCAAAGGACAAGGAAAACCCCCAAGTACTTCCCCTCATTTTGAGGTTGGTACTTAGGTAAAACACTAGAATCTTTAGGTTACAGGTTGTTCAACAACAAGGCTTGAAGATTTTTTTTCCTGTGGAAAAAGTTGTGATTTTATTCATAAGGCAAAATTACATTTTGTAGACGCTCAAGAGTATATGCAGATGATCTGTTCTTGTTTTCACAGGAACCAGAAATAATGAAAAATAAAAATAAAAATGCTATTCTTTTCTCCCTTTCTTTTTCTCCACCTTTCGCCATCCTCCAGTGTTGGGGGTAGCAGTTATAATAGATATATAATTTTTGGTTGTCGTTGTGGGAGAGTCCTTGTCCGACTCAGATCCTTCTGATCCATGAGTTCTCTTGTTGCCAGATATTTCCTTTCCTGTTGGCTGGGAAGCTTTTTGCTGCATAGGGTTACTGGAGGCTTCCTCTTTCTTTAGTGTGTTGTTCTGGTCTTTTTGTTCCTCCATTTCTGCTTTATATTTTGTAGTCTTTGTTGTGTCTTCTTCTTCATCCAATGGCTCTGTATGTTGCCATCCTTTAGGCTTCCTATGTTGCTTCTTGTTCCATTCAGGGGTGTTTCTTTCCTATGGACAAGCTTTGAGTAGGTGACCTGTTTGCAGACAGCCTCGGCATCGGAATGTTGTATTTTCATAGTCCAAGGGTTGTATCCACTATGTATTATTGAAATTCGGTGTTATACTTTCTGGTACTCCCTGGCTGAGATATACTTCAACACAAATTCTAGTGAAAGTAAATATTCCCTTTGCAAGTCTATCTCCATCCGTCTTTAGAAATTTTCCCAAGGTGTTCCCTATGGCAATTAATACCTTGTGGTGCTAGAAATGTAATGGAAGGTTATGAAACCTAACCTAGACTGGCATCTTTGATACCACCATTGTGTTGGCATCAAAATCTGGAAACCAAGATTTCATGAAGAGCCCTGCGATGCCCCAAAACCATGGCCCCTTATAGAGGATATATTCCTTTTCCTATTCTGTATTAAATCTTACTATAAAAAACCCTTGGGGCATAAGTATATTTCGCAGTTTGGTGTCCATGTAGTGTGAATCCAGTGATGAAGAAAATCAGATTTGGGCCAAAATCCATTAAATCTATAGATAACTGAGTGGGAAAAAATATCTAAGTACAAAGCATTTACCTCAGGCATTGCAATGGTGAGAGCGGGATTCTCAGTTTTTTGTTCTACAATGTAGGGTCCGGGAAGTTCAGGTGTTGATGTTGGTTTGGTATGAACTTTCCCTTTACCTTTGACTGCATCTTTGAAGGATCCTGTATTCTTTGAGTTGGTCCTAGAACATCCACCCTTCAGATGGAAATTGATGATGATTGTCGAGTTTGAAGTTATATTGTAATCCTAAAGGGTGTAGTTATCCTGTAAGTTGTGTCCCATGTGGATCAGATGTTGCCCATGCTCTGGTATACCCAAGAGGTTCTGTATTTTATACCTTAGGTCCTGGATCCTACAGCCCTTCCAAAGTCTCAAGCAATAATGCATGCCCTCCGATGTTTTGATAAAGAACTGTATGGGATTCGTCGCTGTAGGGTATGAATTCGACTGAGAATGGCCTCGATCTGTTGCCCAGATCGTCATGTTCCATACCACTAGATCACCACTGTTCTACTTGCCTTTCAAGTCTTCTTCTATGCTTTGGACTTCAGGGTAGAGAGGTGTCTTGGCAGTTGCATGCCCCCAGATTTGAACTACGTTTTGTGGTTGTGATCCAGAGCGGGAGGGAGACTTTGTGTGAGAAGGCCTCCAAAGCGAGAGGGAGACTTTGTGTGAGAAGGCCTCCAGATCTGGGCTTGGTGTGGGTTTTTATGCCTGTTGTGTACCAAATCTATTAGATTAATGGCATATCTGAGGTTAATACACCCTTCTGTGGTGAGAGGGATTGATCCGGATCCATGCATGGCATAGATTCCTTGTTGAGAGGAGTGTATCCATTTCAGAGCCCTTGTGTTTTCAGGATGCACCAGATTTAGGGTATGGTGTCAGAACCCCCATATTTTATTCAGATTTGGCACCCTAGAGTCACGCCCACGATAATCCCTGCCCTTATGGACTGCTTCAGTCTGCTCTGCGACAGCGATTAAGCGATCGTCCTCAAAAGCGATCAGGTTGTGTGCAGTGCCCGCTCCAGCTCCGAGCTTGACCTCCAGTAGGGGCGGGGTTGCATGGGACCAGAGCCAGCAGGGTGGGGAGGCGAAACCTTCTCCAGATCTGATGGTGAGACGGGCTACAGGAGAGAAAATGGGCGTCAATGGCACTGTTTGCAGATTTGGTGTCGAGGCGTTTTGGCCAAGCACTGCGGAAACTGAAATTTTCCATTTCCATTGATGTCATCGATTCCGTATCGCACTCCTGTTTTCAGCAAGAGAAAGATCAGATCCAAATTTACAGCCAACATGACATGATTTTTTTACAAGGCTTGAATATATTACAACATTATACTCATTATGTGCTCAACATGTCACTTGCAGGAATTGAACCTAGGTGTGGAGGATAACAATCATTCCTATCAACCACCCACGATAAACCCAATTGACAATATAGTTGATTGTGTAATTGGATACATATAAAAAATGAAAAAATAAAGAAAAATAAAAGGGATTGAGTCCAATCATTACACTAAACCACAACTTATGAATGAAAAAAATAAGGATGACGTAATGATTCAACACCGTTAACTAATAGTCAAACACAAATAATTGTTAGAAAAAACATAACATTATATTAATTCCAAAAGAAGAAGGCTATAGATATTCATGTTGTGATACTTGAAGAGATGCCTTATTGTAGCAAGTGGACTCCAATGCTTCACTTTGGGAGGGCCCTTTTATCTCCTTGCATACTCAAGCTCCAAATCTAGTAGATGAGGCAATGTCCTTATCTAAATAAATAACATAGAAGCTATCTAGAAGAAAAAAAAGCTCTCAATGGTGAAGAATGAATAATAATTCAACTCTCCAATGAAATTTTGGTAGCATAACCTTGCTCTTGTTTTCTCTATGTTTTATCTATTCCTATGACCTTTCATTCTTTATAGATCAAAAGTGAAACTCCCCTTTGGATGTAGTTTTTGCATGAACTTTGTCAATATATTAATGAGAATTCATAAGTTTAATAGACATCATGGAAGACAAAGTCAATGATATTAATGAATATGAGGGTTTGACAAGGTCCACACATACCCACTACATGGCTTAAATATCATGTGCACATTAATGAGTTTTTAATGAGCTAGTTTTTGTATGATGAAGGGCTATGTAGAAATCAAGGGATTTTGTGTGCATTACACACAAAAATAAGGATGATAATATATTCACATCAAATTATGGACAATTATGGGTTGACTCATCTTAATGAGGTATAATGAGGTCATATTATGATCAAGTGGGGTGTGTAATGTTGATGAGTGTGATGGTGATGTATCTAGTAAAATTACTCAAACTATATGGGTGATTAAATTTAAGTTGAAAACAATATTGTTCAACATAGTTTCTAGGCAAAATATTTTTTAATGTTTAATTTTATATCATATAGTTTGCATTTGTATGATTGTGATATTTTACTTGAGATGTGAACCTTAATAGTTCTTTCAAATCATATAGCTTTCTTTTTTCCTTAGTGGAGATATGAATATTGATTACCATGTGTAGAGTGTTTTTGTCGGCGCTTCTATTCATCTAACAACATTTTTGAACAAGAATATTGGAACTCATTTTTGAAAGTTGCTCTTCAATTTAGGGAAATTGTGTTGTGAATGATTCAAATAACTAAAACTCCAATTTCGCAAAAGAAAAAGAAAAAAAAATACATTATGCCTTTTGTGTTGGAATACATTATGCCTTTTGTGTTGGAAAGGAAAGGAGACACAATTGAAGTTTGTGCAAATTAAATGTCTAGAAGGATATGGCCTTATTGTTTCCTATCATTTTTTTAATCAACGTCCTTGATTTCTATAGTATAATGTATGTTGTCTCTTTTAACAATGGTTACAATTATGTCATTCCACCCACATATTACTCCATCATTTCCAAGAGTTATTTGATAGTTATGTTTGGTATGAACCTACATTATTTGCAGTCAAGTGCTATGTTTTCAATATTGGTGTATTGATGCACCACTAGTATACAACCTCATCCACCACAAGTGTAATGAGTTGTTTGTGTATTTTTTTAGTTTTTGTGATACAAATTCCTTAATTTTGTCTTCATTATTATCGTCATTTCTCTTTTTCTTCAATGAAATATGCTGACAAAAGTTGATGTATCTTTTGTGATTCGTCAAGTATTGTTTTATATGTGATAATGACATCACCATGGAAAAATTATCCTATGTTGTAAGTAATCAAATTATTTATTTTGATTGCACTGCATGGTAATGGTTCATGTTTGTACATGATGAAATATTGTCAGTTAGAATATGATAATTGGTAGGAAATTTTTTGAAATTCATGTTTAATAATGTTTACCTTTTGGGTTATGTTTTTAATGTGGCTTTTGATTTTTCAATCCCATTATGAGTTTTCATTTTTCTATGGACGAGGCATTAGATATCACATGAGAGGAAATTTTCAAGAATTCAAAAGGTTGAGCATAAATAAAATGAAGTGATGAACTAAAAAAATAGAGGGAAAGAAATTGTTGACTACCTTTGTTTTGCGCAAGAAGACTTTATTTCAACTTTGCTTCTTGATATGTTGTGATATCTCAATTTAATAATAGAACTAAGCCAATGTCATAGCAAGTGAATTATCAGGTAAGACATAGCATCATAAATGGGTGTGTGGATGACCATTGAATCTTTGCGCTGATCGTGGCCGAGTCTGAGAGCGAGAGTCGAGCTGCCTCGGCCCTTGTAGGCTGTCTCCCTGCGCAATCTGTTCTCCCAGCGGATTGAGTAGATCTGGGACATCGGATTGGATTCACGGCTTCCACTGCTAAGCGAGAATGTCGACCCCTACGAGATCTGATTCTCTCAGCGGATTGAGCAAATCCGGATCATCGGACTTGGAGGCCTCATTCATTGTGCACACGCCCAGGCCCTGAGGGCCGATCCGGCTGAGTCTGAGGGTGAGCTGTTTTATGGAGTTATGGGCAGGATCCGGTCTAGCTTCTCTATAATTCTCGAGATCATGGAGACTCTGGGCTTCCCCCAGGGTTCCCCATATTCTACTCCACCCCTTTCACCTTCAGAGGCCTTCATGCAGCTTTTGGCAAGGCTCCCTAAGAAGAAATCCCCTTAACCTTCGAAATTTGTGAAAAAGCTGGATGATATCCCAGCGATCTCCCTTCCGCCTGAAACCCCGATGCAAGTTGCTCTGTCGCTGTCCGAACGAGCCCTCATCGGTCAGTTTACGGGGCTCTGGCCGTCCCCCAAATCCACGGAGAGCTGGGTTTCCAGAAACTGGGCGTCGCTGATCAGAGAAAGTGTCACCTCTTATTTCCTGGGGAGAGGCTACTTCCTCTTCGAATTTACAGCAAAGGATGACAAAGATCTGATCTTCCAAAATGGCCCCTACTTTATGGGTCCTCGGGGCCTGTACCTTAACAAATGGACCCCGGACTTTGATCCAGCAGTCGATGTTCCTAACGCAGTCCATGTGTGGGTTAGACTCCCGAACCTCCCGATCCATTGTTGGAATTGGGACTCTCTGCGCCACATTGGAAATGCTCTAGGGAAATTCATTGACCAAGTGAACAACAAGAACCAATACGACTGCGCCCGGATCTGCATAGAAGTAGATCTGGAGGTAGGGCTCCCTGAGGCCATTACGATAAATGTTGGAAGCTGGACGCACCTGCAGAAGCTGGACTATGAGCAGTTGCCCTTCAAATGCCGGAAATGCACATGTATGGTCACTTCGCTAGAGGCTGCCCATCCAACACTGAGGCCACGCAGGGAAAGGAGGACGAATGGAATGAAACCAAGCGCCACAAACCTAGGAAGACGGGAGGACCTAGCAGCAAAGGACAGCCACCTGTTCAACATACTTCACCACGCTTAAGAAACAGGTTTGATCCTCTCAGTTCTCATCAAGAGAAAACTCAGGAGGCAGGGATCCAAAAGGAGTCCGAACCCACAGAGGAGATTGGGAAACAAAACCCTGATTCTTCAAGCAAAGGCACTCCTTCAGCCTCCAACAAAGACACAAATGATGAAAATCCCAAAAGCAAGAATGATGAAGACAATGAAGAAGAGTAGATCACAGATGACTCAGAAGAGGAAGGAGAAATAGGTGAGTCCCAAGCCTTGGTAAGAAGATCCATAAGAGGCCGAAAAACGGACAGAGAAAAAAGAGAGGAGGAGACGTATAAGGAAAAACTACAAGGCATCCAACCCACTCTGGAAAAATTGCTAGCCTCAAAGCCTAGGATGTCGAAAATCCAGCCTCAAGGCTCCAAGGGAGCCCATCAGAAACATAAATAATGAAGATCATCTCCTGAAATTGCAGAGGTATGGGGAGCAAGGTCAAGGAAGAAGCCATGCGAAGTCTGATAAGAACAAAGACCCCAGGCATACTTCTTATCTAGGAGACTAAGCTAGAAGACTCAGTCTTCCTGCAAACAAGAAAGAAACTATGGTTCAAAATTGAAGCAAGAGCAGTCTCCTCTAGGGGAGCCTCGGGAGGTATTGGTACTCTCTGGAATGATAACAAATTTGTAGTCATCAGTGAGGCCAGCAACACTCACTGGTTGCTGCTGAAAATTCAGAATCTGAACACTAAAGAAACTCATTGCATTTTTAATGTCTACTCTCCAGTCAATGCTGGGGAAAAAAAGCATGCTGGGATTTGATAAGACTTCAAGCAAACCTCATGCTATCATTGCCAGAGATCTCAATCTTACCCTCAGCTCGTTTGAAAAAAGAGGTGGAAGTGTTGTTCGTGATCCAGCAAGAGAATGGGCTGAGGATCTCATGCAAGACTGGGATTTTCTTGACATCAAACCCTCCTCCGGTAAGTACTCTTGGTCCAATAAAAGAATAGGCCCAGGTCATATAGTTGCTAGATTAGACAGATTTTTCATGCAAAGTTCTTATTTGTTGTTGGGATTAGAACCAAGAATGCACATTCTCCCTAACAGTATCTCGGACCATAAACCCATAAAGCTAGAATTACTAGCTCACCTCAACCTGGGTCCTATTCCCTTCAGATTCAGCCCAATCTGGATCAAGGAACCAGATTTCATGCAGCTTGTTAAGGAATGCTGGAACCAATCTATTAAAGGATCCCCCTTCTACATATGGGAAGAAAAGCTTAGAAGGGTAAAAAGAGGTCTAAAACATTGGGCCAAAAGTCTACCCAAACCTGATATTGAAAGAAAAAATATCAAAGTCGCCCTTGTCAATCACCAATCTCATATGGAAGACACTTTAGTCACCAAAAATCTGCTTGTCCAAGAAGCCCATCTCCAACAGCACTATAATAAGGCCTGTCTTGCTGAAGAGGAATACTGGAGATTAAAATCTAGAAATCTCTGGCCCAAATCAGGGGACAGAAATACTGCTTTTTTCCATAAACAAGCGCAGAGCAGAAAATGCCATAACACCATTTCCGAGATCAAGGTGGACAACGAAACTTTCAAGGACTTTGCAGACATAAAGAAGGCAGCCCACGCCCACTTCCTAAAGATGTATAGCGAAGAAAAGGTACAACATCAAGCTTCAAGTCTTTTATACATGATCCTAGCTACAATTTCTCCACGTATGAATGAAATCTTGGAGGCCAAAATAACCAAAGATGAAGTCAAAAAAGCCTTATATGGCATGGATCCGGACAAGGCCTCTGGGCCGGATGGATTCTCTGCCAGATTTCTCCAAACATGTTGGCCCATTATTGAAAAAGATCTGATTAAAATGATCCGAAAATCTCAGAACTCCCAAAAAATAAGCGGAAGCACAAATTCTGCCTTCTTAGCCCTCATTCCCAAGGAAAAAGGGGCCAGCAACTTCAGTAGATTCCGGCCGATCTCTCTATGTAACATTGGGTATAAGCTAATCACAAAAGTCATAGCAAATCGATTAAAGCACATACTTCCTAAAATAATCCCAAAGAATCAAGGCGGCTTCATCCAAGGGAGGCAGATAGTGGACAACTTCACCCTTGTTCAGGAGGCAATCCACTCAAGTCTCCAACGAAAAGAGCAAGGTATGGTAATTAAACTTGATCTAGAAAATGTATTTGATCGTGTAAATCACACTTTTCTGTTAAAAGTTATGAACAGGTTTGGGTTTGGATCAAACTTCATTAACTGGATCCGGGCTTGCGTTTCGGAGCCATGGATTGCCCCACTTGTAAATGGAAGAGCCACAGACTTCTTTAAAGCTTCAAGAGGGCTCAGGCAGGGGTGCCCTCTCTCCCCTCTGCTATTTTTCATTCAAGCCTCAGCTTTCAGTTTCCTGCTGGAAAAAAAAAATGCTTGATCAAGATCTTATGGGACTACGTATAGTAAGAGGAGTCAAGAACATTAATCACGCTTTGTTCGCGGATGAAACCCTGCTTTTGGGCGCTACCTCCCTCTCCTATGCCTCCAAATTCAAAGTTGCCCTGGAAGAATTCAGCATGGCCTCAGGCAGCGTTGTTAACAAGAACAAGTCTCACATTTACAGTTGGAATACCTCGCCCAGACTTCTCTCTACTATCTCTAGGTGCCTTGGATACGCAGCCTCCGCTTCATGGACCTCCTTCAAATATCTGGGCCTCCCAGTTGTACACAAAAGAATCTCAAGCAAAGATTGGCTAGCCCAGCTTGAAAAATTCGAGGCAAAAATTTTGGCCTGGGGCTTCACCTGGCTCAACTATGCTGGCAAATCCGTCCTTATCAAATCAGTGCTCGCTAGTCTTCCTATTTTTCAATTTACAGAGATGCTTGCTCCATCAATCATTCTAAAAAAAATGGGCGAGCACATCCGGAGATTCTTCTGGAAAGGTGGAAAGCAGAACGAAAGAAAAATTCCCCTCATCAGTTGGGAAGTTATTTCTAAGCCTCTGTGGGAGGGAGGACTTAATTTCAAAAATTTAGGCCACTTGAATGTAGCAATGGCTGCAAAGGTCATCTAGAGAATTTTCGTGCCCAATCTTGGTTGGGCCCAAACAGCTCTCAGAAAAAAATATTTCCAAGGCCCTCGCTCCAGCTGCCTAGATCAAGTAATCTTCCTGCCTAATTCGCCTTTCCTCAAACTTTATGATAAGGCCGCCTCCCTGATCAAAAACCACTATTATTGGATCTCGGGTAACGGCAAGAAAACAAAATTATGGACTGATAGAATCCTGTCCACAGACCCGATCAGCGACAGAGTGCATTTGGGCGAGCTACGGGAGTGGATGGAAAGGAATAAGCTTCATACGCTTTGGGATATCTCCCTCTGGAAAGACAGCGAATGGACAGGTTGGAAGACAGTGGATCTGCCAGAACGCCTGGTCGCTGACTGGGCCACGATGACTGGTCTTCTCCACGGCCTTGTGCCCTTGAACAGGAACACTCAAGACGTAATCAGTTGGGGAAACAAATCTAAAGGGTACTGTTGGTAAGGTAAATCCCCTCTGCGGACAGAGGTGATCCCACTAGCCTATCACAGAACTAGCCACAAACAAACCACGCTGCTACGCAAGTTCCTAGTTATGCATCAAAGGTGAATCAAGAAGACTAACCTGGAGTCCAACGCTATGATTGAAGCAGAGTTGATATCCTCGCTCCCTTGCTCCAACAGATCATAACGAATACCTGCACATGCAAAGGAAGAGACAGATACCAACATAAAAACTACCAAGGCACAACTATATTTCAGTCAGAAAGGAAATAAATCAACATATCACCATGATAGATAATGAGATTGGAACTATAATAGCAGTCGCTCATCAATTAATAAACAGGAAAAGTTACAACCATTGTTCTGACGTCGACCCTTCTCCTGGCTGGGCGAGTAACTATATGTGTCTTGACATGCATCTCTTCTCCGGCAGCATAACCTCTCTAGCACTCACTAGCATTCCTCCAAGAACTCAACATCTAACACTCCATGACCAATAATCATCACTACTATCACTCAATCACCAAATCACTAGCATAACACTAACACCAACACTCTCTCTAGCACTAGCTTGTCCAATGCATAATGACAAGCTTATATAGATGGAGAAGGGAGGAGGATGCGATGAACCGGGACACCTTTCGTGGATTTAGCAAAATCCATAAAGATGGATAAAGCTCGACAAAAGACTGATTTTCTATCCTCAGAAAAGCTCCATGTAATGAAGGAAACAACAGTCGGACGTGCATTAAGGCAAAAAGCACGACTAAATTTGGTTGGCGCGGCCATTGTTCTAAGACAGAGCGCCAATGGTCGCGCCCTCTTTTGAGGATCTCCATCATTGGTGCGGGTAGAATACTGTGGACTTGCGCCAATGGAAAAATAGCACTTTTTAGGGATGATCTGCAGAAGATGTCTTCAGGGAACATGGAGTACATACTCAGGGGAACATAATGCAAGTGTTTTTAGCCCTTGTCACTTCTTATAACTCCCGGAATGAGTCCTCTAAGGTAAGACAAGAGGAGTAACAGGGATGGTGACAAATTACTGTGTAACAGGTACACAGTTGTAGAGGGCTACGCTAAGCACCGAGAGAGACCGCACGTCCCCATAAACCCAGCACCATGGCAAGCAATCTGGCGATACCAGGCTTGGCCCAAAATAGACACGTTTGCGTGGATGCTGTGTCATGGTAGAATTTTCACCTTTGACCGTTTGTAGAAGCTAGGATACAACGAACCCTCCATCTGCCTCCTGTGCAGCAACAGTGAAGAATCAGCTGCGCATCTTTTCCTGGATTGCAGCTACGCCAAGCAGATATGGAGTGCCCTGTTGTATGTCTTGGATCCCTCCTTCCAGCTTCCGCATACAATGGCTGAACTCTTCGCTAGCTAGGCATCCAATTATCCTGGCCCTCCTCCTCAAAATCAGTTAATTAAATTAGCCCAGGCCATTCTTCCAAAGGTCATTTGCTGGCAGCTATGGATAGAACGCAATAGAATAACCTTCAGGAATGTCAGACAGCACCATAAAATCATTGAAGTCAAGATCAAGTGCCAAATAAAGGAATTTTTGTCCCAGATAAACGATGATGCAAATCTCACCCATCACGACAACGTTTGGGGCTAATTCATGGGATTACAATTTCTCCCAGCAATCAGAAAGGCACCTCCTCTCAGAGAATGGCAAATTAGGAAAACGGAAGCTGACTTCCAAGACTGGCTCAAATCTCAATCAAGCTACTTTAAGGGTAATCCGGGCAGAGCAGGTGCTGGAGGTGTCGTCCTAAACTCAATAGGAAAAAAATCCACTCATTTGCTTGGGGTCTTGGACACATGACCAGCACTCAAGCTGAGGCCTTGGCTCTCCTGCAAGGCCTCAAGACCCTAAAGGAGCTAGACATAAGGGAAGCAATTGTTATAGGAGACTCTCAAATCATCATAAGTGCAATGATCTCTAACTCCCTTGCTGTTGACCTTAAACTAGCCAGAATGATCTTCAGAATCAAGGCCCTTGAAAGTGATTTCCAGAAGCTGAACTACTATCATGTTTTGAGAGCCCACAATAAAGAAGCGGACAACGAAGCAAATAAAGCAGCCCTCCTCTTTGTCGGGGTCAAGCTAAAAGAAGGAAAAGAATCATGGGAAGCCATCCCTTAAGTCGCGATCCGCCATGTTTTACTGCCTGATCTTAAAAAAAATTGTCTGTATATCCAAGTGGGGGAAAATAGAGGATATAGAATCTACAGATCTTCATGCTATGGGAAAAATCTCAAGCCACAATAACATCCTCACTTCCATAAGTGAGACTTTTCAGGATTCAGACATCCTCATTGTACTCAGAAATTTGGCATTTAAGCCAGGAGGAATATAAATACAATATAACCGTTTCTGTCAAAAAAAAAAACAAGTGAATTATCATGTATATCAAGTTATGAATTATTGGTAATATGGAGTAGTTGTTGTGACAACAAGCTAAGTTCAAATCTTAGAAGGCATGCACCTCCCCTATACACGCTTTGTTGAATGTGACTATCGATTATGTTGAATACTGTTGATGTAACCTTTTGTATATTATTATATGGTGATTGAACTTATTTACTCAATTAAGCACCAAGTGAATCAACAAACCATGTTCTTCACTTAAGTGTGTGAGGGGGGATTGATCATATTTCTAGGTTTATTGTCTGTGAAAAGATGGGTTCCTATTTTGAAAAACAAGTGCACTACGTTGCATGTCAACAATATAACATATATATCTATTTATCTACGTAAGAAATTTTTCACTGTGCCTTAAATTGAGAGAGAAATTTTGCACCTCCTTCTATTAAACAATGATGTGTGTAGTTAAGTATTGGATGGAATTTTCCATTGTGAATAATATTTTATTTAAACTCAATTTTGCGACACCTTGACACATAACTAGTTTAAATTAAATTTTGAAGCTTATTATTGTTTGAGTGTCTTTTCTATGCAACATATCAATCAATAAATATTGAAAACTCTAAAGACTCTTAAGGACCATAGAAAATACAAAGATAGAAAAAAGTAGCAATTGCTTGAAACAAATGGAAACAAAATACATGTGGCTGAAATGATTCTAGATCTAATGCTTCTAGGGGAAGATATTTATGTTTAACATGACAATTAATTTTCAATATTGTGTAAAGCATCTCTTAGTGCTTTTGGGTTGGCAGGGGAAACTAATGGGATGTGTTTAATTGCAATAGTTATAATATCTAACAATGAAATCTATCCTTAATAGAATGAGAATAAGATAATTGAAGACATAAACAATTTTGTAATTTAATCTTAAACATCCAAACATGGCTAGCTAAAAACTTAGAAGAAACTTTCATCTCCTAGTTCATTTGTTCTACTTGGTGCACATATACATTCTTTCATGAACAACCTATTCCAACAATATTATGATTTCAAACACAACTAGTAGCAAACAACCCATATAACTCAAGTCCCATTAGTTTTTCCTTATTTCTCTAACGTGTACCCTTGACGGTTGCATTTAGTACTTTGAGGGGATATTCCTCTTCTAATGAGGGAGTTTCACTATTTATTTTTATATGACATGTTTTACAACTACCAAGCAAGACACAATCCTTGAAGATAAATTCTTTGAACAAGTTGTGTGTTTATTCCTTTCATAAAGGCTCACTCATTAGGTGTTATCTTTAGCATAAGTTGGGCACTCCACTGCTAGAGATTCCTTGGAACATGGGAAATCCATTTCGGGTTAATATTAGTAAATGTTAACACCCCTCCATATGTTATTCTATGAAGGAGAGGAGGGTATAATAGGTTGAGTATTTTAGTGAATGAGTTTTTTTTTTTTGTTAACAAAGTTGGTTACTAGTTTTCCTATTCCAAAAAGAAAAAAGGGAGCTTGCTTCCATTACATCAAGGCAAAATGGATAAGGGAAACCTGGAAGAGAAAAAGAGGGAAAGCAGTCCCTATCTTCTATGCCTTTCCTCCTTTGTTTCTGAGAATACCTATTGCACTTTCCTTATAAATTCGGACAAATTGATTCAACATAAATTTACATTTACAGAGCATAAGAAAATATTAGAGAAAATAACATAGATTTATGGAGAGAATTGGAAATAGAGCTTCTAAATTTTTTTTACTGAAGGCTCTTGTTGTGGGTGAGGTTGGTTCTTGCTGCTTTAGTAGTTGGAATTTTCTCCCATCTAATTGATTAGTATGCCCTTCAAATAGTTAATAGTTTCTTCCATGTGCTTACACTTGTGTTTTAGAGCTGCAATTTCTTTCCTCTTCTCTTCCAACTGTCTCTTAAGAAAGGAGTTCTCAAACTTAACATCAAATTTAAAATCCTTGATCATTTCTCTAATATGATCAATCATGAACTTGTTGGCTCTGCAAACTTCACAGTTCTCACACTTTGGAACATTGGCCAGAGGGTTCCATTCCATATGTGTTGAAAGTGGACACTCCAAAAAGGAAAAATAGAGACAAGAAGCAGTAGAGAGAAGGAACGCATTAGACCACAAGAAAGGCCTACAATGTCAGTAAACTACAAATGAAAGGGCAACAGAACTTCATAGATTAAACGATCTCTCCTCATAAGTAATGGAAATAACCAAGGATCATTTTTGTTGTTCAGACACAAGAGATGTATGGGGGAGAGAAGCCCGGCGATGGCAGTGACGATGAACACAGTCACGAAGAGAACGCAGTCACAAAGACAGAGAGGGTGAACACATCTAAAGAGGTGGGGGAGATAAGGGAGGAGGGTGAAGATAGCGAACACTGGGGACAAAGAGACAAAAACGAGGGAATGAAGCAATGCATTACTATAAGCATAGCTGAGATCGATCATTGGGAGGGGATATATGTATATATATGTGTGTATATATATATATATATATCTATATCTATCTATATATATATATATATATATATATATATATAGATATAGCAGTGTTGAGGGCCACTTCATAATAATGATCATCAGTTGATCACGAAAAGAATATGCAACCACTATATGCTTGGGAGTCATAATCTGACTATGTTGAATGTCCATGATATGAGATCGATCATTGGGAGGGGATATATATATAGATATATATATCTATATATATATATATATATATACATATATATACATACATACATATATACATATATATATAGATATATATATATATATACATATATACATACATACATACATACATATATATATATATACATATATATATATATATATATATATCTATATATAGCAGTGCTGAGGGCCACTTCATAATAATGATCATCAGCTGATCACGAAAAGAATATGCAACCACTATATGCTTGGGAGTTGTAATCTGACTATGCTGAATGTCCATGAAGATTTTCCTGATTTTCCTATTATTCTGATTTCTTGCTTTTCGAGATGATATGATTTTTTCCCACCTTGTTTTCCTTGACAGAGTAAAATTCTTTGCATATGGTGGCTTGAAGTCCTATGGAATTGGTTTTTGTGCTGTCTCATTGGCTATTCTGGATTCTCCAATAGGAAGAGAGACTGCAAGATTAGCTTGCTTATCTGCAGTGCCATTATTCTATCTCAGAATATGATTGAATGTGACTTCTCCCAAATACTACAGATTCTTTTCCACTCTTTTTATTATTTGTCTCAAACCCTTATTCTTGGGACTTTTCTTCTCCACCATTGATTGAATAATAATGGTTGAATCCCCCATGATAGCTGGATTATGCACACCACATTGTCTTAATATTGTTGTTCCCAATAGGAGACCATATGCTTCTGCTCTGTTATTGGATATTCAAAAGTGATGGGATTTCTTCCACCCGGGTCGAAAAGGAATCCTCCAACACTGGCCTTACCTGAGTTAGACTTAGAAGCACCATCAAACAATAAACAAGGTATTTTTAACTTTTCTATCCATGTTTTAAATTCCTATTTTTTAAGTCTGATCTTCCAATTCTGAGTGTTGATAGGAGTATTACTGATGTTTTTTTTTTTTCTTTCTCAACACGAATTCAATCCAAGTTCTTTCCTCATGTTGAATATGGTTGACTTCTATTGTTTTAGCTCCTTTGGAAGTGATAAATTTTGTTGTTAGGTTCCAAGTTTTTGCCAAAACTGTCCTAAAGTTTGGAGGGAGATCTTTGAAAATCCTTTGGTTTCTAGCCAACCAAATTTGCCAACACATAAATGAGGGCAAACACATCCAATATCTTTTAATTATTTCCTTATTTTTAAGAGTATATGGATAATTTTTGTTCCAAGTTGAGATAAGTTCATTCAGGGGAAGAGTTAGCTGAGTTCTAACCTCCAGGGGGCTTGCCAATAATTTCCAGAAATATTTTGCGAAAGCACACTCCACAAAGAGATGTTGGATACTTTCTTCAATTTTCTGGCACATGGCACAGTGAGAAGGACTTTCATAACCTTTTTTTGAGATTGTCTCATGTTATAATTTTTCCTTTGAGGAGAGTCCACATGAACACTTTGATTTTTGGTAGGCTTTCAATTTTCCATGCATTCCTCCAATATTCCCAATATTGATTTGCTTGTTGTTGTATAGTGGCATATCCAGATTTTATTGAGTATTCCCCTCCATCAGGATCCCACCTAAGAGAGTATTTTGTGTCCTGACTCAGAGGTGTTGCACCCTTAAGAAGAGAAATTAAGTTCCTCCATTAAGGAACCAGGCATTGGGGAAGATTGTGTATTCTCCAATCAGCCCAATCCCCATCAATCTGATAAGAGATGTCTTCCAAAGTCTTGATTCCTTTTATTTTCATCCACCTTCTCAATTCATGGAAATTTTCTTCAGAGGCTATAGGCGGATTTCCCATTATTCTATCCTCCCAAATTTTATTGCTTTTCCCATTCCCTGGACTCTTGGAGCAATTTTCTTTTATGAGGCAAAGGATCTTTTTAATCAAACTCCAGATCTGGGAGCAAGGCCTTATTAGGAAACCCTTTTCAAGTAGAATTATTATGTTATGGTTCATGTATTTTGCTTCCAGAATTTTCTTCCACCATCTACTCTCTCCAGTAATAAATCTCCATGTAGTTTTTGCTCCAAGTGCCAAGTTCAGAATCTCGGGAAGTCTTATAGCTAGACCTCCTATCTCATATGGTAATGTTACTTGGTCCCATTTCACAAGACTAAGATTCTTTGTTTCTACTTTACCTCCTTGCCATACGAACCCCTGGATAACTAGCTCTATTTGTTTATGAACGCTTGTTGGAGCTAATATTGCTGCAAACTGGTATATTGGAAGAGTTGTGAGTAATGACTTAATTAAGACCACCCTTCCTGCCAATTTGAGCCAATTCATTCCCCAATTTTGCACTTTTTTTTTAATTTTCTCTATGTAATTGTTCCATATCTCAGTCTTCCAGTTTTATTTTGAAATTAGAAGACCAATATAATGGAAGTGGCTCCATTTTTCTTGAAAAAGAATTTCCAAAATTTGTGATATTTTTTGGAGAGAGCGAAGAGGAGTATTCCACCCAAAGATTCTGCATTTTTTATTATTTAGAAGACCTCCTGAGGCTTCCATGAAGCTATTGAGCACATTTTTTATTCTTCTTTCTATAATGCATGAGGCCCCTGCCATAACTAAAGTAGCATCTGCGAATAGAGAGTGGTTAATGCTTTTTACTCCAGAGAAATTATGAGTCCTGTAATAGCCCATTCTTGCTTACATTTCTCCAGATTTCGACTCAATGAGTCCGCCATGATGATATATAGAAAAGGGGAGAGGGGGAAGCCTTGTCGAAGCCCTCTTGAGCTTTGGAAAAATTTGCTTGGTCTTTCATTGACCAAGGGACCTATCCAAGGACCAACAATACAAGCTTTAATTATATCTATTTCCTTTTTAGAGAATCCAAACTTTTGTAGGACATCCGAAAGGAAAGCAAGATTGACCTTGTCAAAAGCATTTTCCATGTCCAACTTAACAATCATTCCATTTTCCTTTTTCAGAAGGGTAGAATGCAATGCTTCATGGACTATTAGGATGTTATCAAGAATTTGTCTCCTTGGGACAAATCCACCTTGAATTTCTTAGATTAATTTTGGAAGCATTACTTTTATTCTATCTGCTAGTATCTTTGTAATGATTTTGTAGGAGGATTTACACAGAGAAATAGGCCTGAACCTATTGAATGTATTTAGATTTGACACTTTTGGAACAAGGGAAAGAAAGGAGGAGTTTGTGAATCCTCCTACCTTGTGTTTTCCAAAAACATTTCTAATCATTCTTATCAAATCTTTTTTAATGATATTCCAGTTATTCTTGTAGAAATAAAATGGAAAATCATCAGGACCATGTGCCTTATCCGGGTGTAAATCCCAAACAACTGCAAAAATTTCCTTTTCTTCTACTTCTTTGGTGAATTCATTGTTTTCTCCATCGCTGATTTTTTTTTGGAATATGCTATAAAAAATCTTCATACTCATTATTTTTTGTTGTTGATTTTAACATATTTTTGTAATATCTAAAAGTCTCCTTCTTTATTTCCTCTTTCCCTCTTACTTCTTTGCCTTCATTATCCTTAATACTATCTATTTGATTTTGAATTCTCCTTATCGTAGCAACATTGTGGAAGAAAGTTGTATTCTTGTCTCCTGCTTTAAGCCATAGACTTCGAGATTTAATCTCCACTCCTCTTCTTCCACTCTATTTTGCCTCTATAATTCCCAATATGCTTGCTTTTCCTGCCATATACTTTCCTGTGATTCCTCTTGTTTTTCTTTTTCCACTTGAGTTCTCACTATTTTTTTTGTTATTTCTATCTTCCTATTTTGTGTTTCTAATTGTTTTTTCTTTACCCAATGTTTCAACTCTTTCCTAAAAGCTTTAAGTTTTGATTCCCAAACACAGCTTGGAGAGCCAATAATTTGATTTTCCCACACGTCTTCAATAATCTTTTTGACTTCCTCGTTGTCATTCCAGGTAGAGTTGTATTTGAAAGGGGTTGGGCCAAGGTTCCCCAACATCCCTAGAGATAACACCATCGGTTTGTGATCTGATGTTATGTTGTGGATGATTTTTTTATTTTATATCACTGAAGGAGGTGGAACTTTTGTCTTGGATTAGAATTATGTCCAAACTTTCCTTTATATTATTTTTGCCAATTCTTTTATTGCTCCATGTATACTTCCCATTGCTTTGAGGCATGTCCATTAAGTTACATGTTTCCATAATTGTTTCTACCATTTCCTTTGATGGATCAGCATGATATTTCCCCCCAAAATTCTCCTCTGCATTCAAAACAAGGTTGAAACCTCCTCCTATAATTATGTCGATGTTTTGAACCTACATAAGATACTCTTTTAAAGTGGTCCAGCAAGATTCCTTGTCTCTATAATGGTTAGGGGCATAAATATTAATGATGCAGTATATTTCTTTTGTCTTTTTGTTTTTCGTGTCTGTTTTTATCTAGTGCAACTCTTTTTTTTGCTGAGCCAACTCCCAATTCTCTGTTTTCCATAATGTACATATTCCTCCTGAAGTTCCAACTGCTGGAATTGATGTTCCTTCATAGCTTTTTATTTTTTGAGTCATTATTTCCATTTCCCTTTTGTTAGACTCTACAATGTCCCAGGCTGAGGAGGAGATCCAAAGAGGTAACCTCGAACCACTTTCAGTTCAGCAGCTAGCCCTACTAAACCAGAGAGGGATCTCTCTAAGGATTTCTTAGTCAATGACTAAAAAAGAAATAGATTTTAGGCTAGATGTAAAAGTTTCGTTTGAATGTTTGTTTAGGGTTTTTAGGTTTGCTAGACCAGGGAATGAGAGCAAGTAATTAGGTCAACTATCAAGTGTGCAGTAACAGGCATAAAGAGGAGCTAGATAACAATGTGTTGTGGTGAACTTAAGATTTAGTCAATGTAGTATAGGTCTAAGAGTTTAAGAAATCATAATGAGCATGTATTAGCATGAATTCATTAATCTTAGAAGAAGAGAAACACAAACATGATTTTCCACATAAATAGAGCTTTGAATCTAAGAATTCTACCTATATGACTGTAAGGAAAACCATAAGAAGAAAGAAAAGCATGTAAAGAGAGATGATTTCATTAATAAGAAACTGATATGAAAGGAAAATAACACCACAGAGTCACTGAACAAGTATTCCTGAAAAATAGTTGCTACTACTCCGTGATTAGCTGTATGGAAACATAAGGTACAAGTCTCTCTGTTAGCTTTGCTACAGTTTTCAACATTTCATGGGTTAAAGCAGGTCAAACAGTGCTGGTTTGGGTCGCAGAGGAGTTGTAGTTGTTCATTTCATCCTTCTCCTTCATTTTTATTATGCCCTTATAACTCCCATTCCTCCATTGCTTCCTTCCCCTTAAATCCTGCTCATTCCCCTTCAAACCCCTAAACCCATTATTTGTTTATCCCTGGGAGCTTAAAGTCTTAACATTTTAAAACCTGTTTAAACCCCTTTATACCCTGTCCCCACGCATTCTTTGTTATAATTTTGTAAACCCCGATAACCTTATAAATCCCATATTAACCTGTTTTTGTTTTAATGCACGGATATAACAAAAATCATAGCCCCGGTGGGCCCGTACCTGTCGCATCGCCTGTCATATCAACCAAAATTTGTTGTAGCCCGCTGCCATCCGATCATCCTACCCTATCATCCAATGGTTATCGCAAACCCCGCTCTGCCAACCTGCTCGTTCGATAGCCCCCGAGAAAGTGGTTTTCCCCACCGTTCTCCCAGCCATGTGTCTTCATTTCATTGCATCGCACTGCCTTATATGATTACCACCCACGGCCCAAAAGCAGTGCGGGGAAACCACTCGCCCGTCATACCATCGTCCTCCCCGTGTGTTAATTATCTCACATCTTCTACTCCCGATCACCGTCAGATCTGCCCGACGGTGATCCAACGACTTTTGTTAAATCTTGATCCTCCGTTCAAATTCCTTCCCAATAACCCCTCAGATCAGATCTTGGCCATTTATTTATACCATCCGACGACTATCTTTGGTTCTTAGCTCCTCATTGATTTTCAACGCAATTTCCATGATTTGGCCTGCCCTGTGCTTCCAAGGGATGAAGGTGATCGTCCTCCAGCCATCTGCGCATTAATTCTTCACCCACCTGCATTCAACACAGCATGGCCAAGGACGAGGAGAATGATCCTCGAGCAGTTCAATGACAGCAGCAGTTATTGAAAATTATAAAGATAATATTTCACCTGTTCAAGAAGTACACCAGAGTACAAAAAGAGCCATTTTATTCATTAAAAACATTCAGATTATAACAAAGGACCCATATCTAACTGTAAATGCGGTTGGTGGTCAACTATGACACCTCCACGCATAGCCTAGCAGAGATATTTTGTAAACAGATTCTATATATACTCAGAAAAACAATGTAATTAGGTTGATAAGTGTGAGATGAGTGCTAGTGTGTTGTAAGCTTCAACTTCTGGAGACTGTAAACATTGTGAGACCTGCAAAGTTTGGTCTTCATTTCCAACTAATACAAGCTTCTTTTGTTATCATTTGCTCACTTTTCACTTCTTCTATGCTCCAGGTTGTGCCTCTTTTGAATTAATTAATGTGTTGTGATTGTTAGCATCAGAGGGGCTGTCATCCCACCTCTGTGTTAGAAGTTAGCATGTATCATTGAATTTGCTTATAGGTTTCTGTTGTTTTAATACTAGAGAGTTGTCATCCTTTCTGTGTATTAGATGATTGATTTATAGACCTCCTAACTGGTTGCAGCTAGCCATCACAGTGTCTTGTGTATCTACTAGTGTAGTCAGTCATCTCCATCATCACATTTTGTTTAAGCTGTGAGTATTTGGTGGTTAAAAGCCTTGTAGTTTGGGGGTGTTCACCCATGTCTAGGGTCAATCATAGTAGGAGTGGTTGTCTGGCTTGAATATGTAGCATTTCTTTCATTCATCCATCATTTTATCCAAAATTTTGTTGAGATTGTAATGTTCCTAAGCATCACTGATATACAACCTAGGTGAGTTTCTTGGGGTGATAACATTAATTGGTGTCGTTGGCGGGGAGAGGAGAATTGAAGCTCAGCTTCCCTGGGAGAACGACACAGCTTCAATCTTTGATGACAGACAAGGTTTGAACACAGTTTCTGGTTGTAATCATCTGTCTGGCAACTCCATTGGTGGAAGACCTTCCTTTGGTGACTCCACATTGAAGTTCTGGCTCAGTTTGTGAGACACACTCAAAGAAATCCTCAAAAATCTCTAGTTGAACCCGTGCCTGAACCTGAGAAGACTAGTAAATCGAAGAAATCTACACAGAAAGGGGCATCAGGATCAGGTAAGCTTAAGAAATCTCATTCATCTCTGAAAGATACAGTTATTGCTGAAGATAAACAAATTAAGGATCTAGAAAACAGCTCTGTTAATAAAGAAAAACCTTCAGAGATCAGTTTATCCCCTTGTACAATTAGTTCCCCTTTGAATCTCAGTCCAAAGAAAGCAGCCCATTCAGTCCAAAACATTCCTTTATCTCTGCCATCCATCACATTACTCCCTACCATTCAATCTGCTAGTATTCTTCCAAATATTCCAAACATGGCAGCACAGCAAGCACCTACAAGAATAGAAAGAATTGTTGCTGCCAGATATGGACCATTGGTGTTGCTTGTACCTCTAAATCCTAGGCCTATGGGAGAATATCAAAATATATGCCTAAATTTACTGGAACAGAGGGAGTAACAGCAGAAGAACACCTAGAAGCTTTTTACAGTTATGTTGATAATTTAGATATAAGTGAAAATGATGTGTGGATGAGAGTTTTTGTCCAGAGCCTTGATGGAGAGGCTAGGAAGTGGTTTAGAGAATTTCCCCAGAGATCTATAACTGATATTGAAGCATTAGATGATGCATTTTTGAAGGAATGGGGAGATAAAAAGGACTTTCTGTATTATCACACAGAGTTTGGTAATCTGAAAAGGGAAAATGGGGAATCAATACCTGATTTTAATAAAAGATTCAATCGAATGTATAACAAGATTCTAGCTGAGGTAAAGCCTACTCCTACCTCTGCCAAACTCACTTATGTCAATGCTTTTGACTCAGATTTCTACCTGTTATTAAGAGAAAGGAGATGTGCTACACTGGCAGACATGCAGGATGCAGCCCTGGAAGTAGAATCCAATATTATGGCTGCAGAGAAACTAAAGAGTCAAGCTGACAGAAGAAGACAGAGAAATCAGGCATCTACTTCTTCTGCATCATCTTCAGAGCCTAAATTAGATAAAATGACTAAGATGATAGAATCATTGGCTGCTGAAATTTCTAAGCTAAAGGTTGAGCAAAACTCAGGGAAAACAAGGCAGCAAAATACATTTGCTCCAAGAAACCCAAATCCGTTCAGAAGAGCAAATGAGCAGTTACAAATAATGCAGAGGGGTGAAGATTCAAAAGAAGATCAGAAGGTTAACGCTCCTTTTCAGAATGTAGTCATGGAGGAGGAACAATTTGAAGAGGATAAGGATGAAATTCACTGCATGGAAGATAAAGGCAGTGTTGCATTTTTTACATTGGCTGAATATGAAGAATCATTGCTACAAGAACAAAACAGTCAGGATTGGGATAGAGGAGCTGTTCTACAAACCGATGACCAGCGGATATATAATCTGAGATCCAATGCAAAGAATGCCAAGGAAAATGATGCCCAAAGAGATGTTGTCCAAACTGAATCACAGAATGGCAAGCAGAAAAGACCAGCAGCTGATCCAGTCATCCTCAAAGCTCTAGTTCAAGAGGCAAAAAGCTCTAATAAATCATCTTCTTCGTTTAGCTTTGAGTCAGAAGTTTAGAAGTTGAAAATCTCTGTGCCTCTGGTTGAGTTGGTGAAGAGTGAACTATTTAGAAAGCCTATCCTTGAAGCCCTTGAGCTAGAAATCAAACAAACCTCCACTGACTCTGTCAATTTGCAAGATGACGAGCCTGCCATTGTGCTCAACCCTATGATTGAACCTGCTGATAATAATTCTCCATCTTTTTATGTCTCATTGACCATTCATGATAAAATCCTCCACAACTACCTGCTAGACACAGGGGCTAGCCACAATCTAATGCCCAAAGCTATCATGGAAGAGTTGGTCCTTGATATCACTAGACCATATCATGATTTATTCTCTTTTGATTCAAGGAAGGTGAAATGTCTTGGATTGATTAAATATCTGGCCATTACCTTAACCTAGCTGCCCATGAAAAGTATGATGATGGATATTGTGGTAGCAAACGTGCCTCCCAAGTTTGGCATGTTGTTGTCCAGAGGGTGGATTAAGAGACTAGGTGGGACACTCCAGAATGATCTATCTTATGCAATTGTTCCAGTTTTTGGAGGTGAGAACAGGAGATTGTACAGAGAGGCACAGTTGGCATACATCATCAGTGACGAGAAAAATCCTACAAATCATCCCATTTATGCAGTGGACACTGATTTTGGAGCATGCATTCTCCAAATGGAAGAATCTCAGAAGTCCGAAATGCAGCTCAGGAAACCAACAGTTCAGTCTCAGAAAGAGCAAGGAAGTCAGGTTTGGGAGATGTTCTTTGAGGGAGCATGTTCTAGGGAGACTACAAGAGCAGGGGTGGTGCTAGTGTCTCCAGAAAAAGAAAGAATTTAGTTGTCTTTTAAGCTGGTTTTTAGGATGACAAATAACATAGCAGAATATGAAGCATTGTTGTTGGGCCTTAATGCAGCAAAAGACAGAGGAATCAAGAGAATCAAAGTATTTGGAGATGCTGATTTAATTATACATCAAGTAAATAAAACATTTCAAGCAAAGCACCCAAGGCTAAAAGCATACAGAGATGAGGTATGGAGAATCAGAGACTCATTTCATTTTTTATGTATTTCACATATTCCTAAAGCCCAAAATCAGGTTGTTGATTCCCTTTCTGTTTCAACCAGTTTGTTTATACCTCCCACGCCTCCCAAACTAGTTTATGAAGTGCAAATGAAATACCGACCTTCCTTGCCTGACAATGTCCTGCATTGGAAAGTTTTTGAAGATGATAATGAGCTGAACAGGTTCCTTCAAGTCATTGATGAATTTTCAGAGATGCAAATTGACCAAGAAAATGAAGCTTTGTTAGAAAAACCCCAATCCCAGCTTAGAAATAAAATTGGTAAAGACAGCATTGTCCAGCTTCCTAGCAACCATATTCCTAAGGGCCTAATTCCCCTTGAAATACTATTTGACCAAAATGATGTGCCTTACAAGGTTGCCCAAAAAGAAGACCAATCTGCAGTCTGTAAGCATGATATAGGAAGTCCAGGTCAGCGTAAATATGTAAATCTGTCCACTCATTTATCAGCTGACCAAAGTGCTGAATACTGCAATTTAATGAGGCAATTTGCTGATGGGTTTTCCTGGGAGTATAGTGATCTGAAAACCTATGATAGGAATATAATTCAGCACAAAATCCCTCTGGAAAAGGACACGGTTCCTTTTAAACAGAAGCTGAGACCAAAAAATCCCATGCTTCTTCCACTGATTGAAAAAGAAATTAAAAAGTTGTTGGCTGCCAAGATCATAGTGCCTCTCAGATATTCTAAATGGGTAGCTAATTTGGTGGTCGTGAGGAAGAAGAGCAGAGAAATCAGAGTTTGTGTAGATTTCAGAAATTTACAAATGCTCAAAGAAAGATAACTATCCTCTACCAAAGATGGAGCATCTATTGCAAAAGGTCTCAGGAGCTAAAATCATGTCATTTTTGGATGGATTTTCAGGTTTTAATCAGATTGTTGTGCACCCAGATGATCAAGAAAAGACTGCATTTACCACTCCTTGGGGTACTTTTATGTATGCCAAAATGCCATTTGGGTTGATGAATGTTGGATCCACCTTTCAGAGAGCTATGGATATAGAATTTGTGGGAGAGAAGGACAAATTTGTCCTCATCTACCTTGATGATATAACAAGTTACTCCAGCAACCATCAAAATCATTTGCGGCACCTAAGAAAAGTGTTTCTGAAGTGCAGAAGGTTTGGAATATCAGTCAATCCAAAAAAGTCACAATTTGCTTTACATGAAGGCAAGTTGTTAGGACATGTTGTGTCTGTTGCAAGTGTTCAGATTGACCCAAAAAGAGTCAAAGCAATTCAGGCTTTGACTGTCCCCAGATCAAAGAAAGATATACAGTCTTTTTTGGACAAAATAAATTTTGTAATGAGGTTTATTCCAAACTTTGTAGAGCTGGTAAAGCATATTAACTCCATGTTGAGAAAAGGGTCAAAGGTAAGATGGACTGGTTCAACAAGGAAATCATTTGATTCAATAAAAAAAGCTATTATGGAGGCTCCCACATTAATAAGTCTTGACTACAGTAAGGAGTTTCATGTGTTTTCATTTGCTTGTAAAGACACCATTGCAGTTGTTTTATTGCAGCAAGATGAGGAAGGTTCAGAGCATCCAGTGGCATTTTTCAGCAAGAATTTGAGGGATGTTGAACTGAGGTATGATATTATAGAGAAGTAGGCATATGCACTTATTAAATCCTTAAAGGCTTTTAGAGTTGATATCTTGCATTCGAAGATAATTGCATATGTGCCCTCTGCTGCAATAAAAGATGTTTTGACACAACCTGACGCTGATCGAAGAAGGGCAAAATGGATTGCAAAAATGATTCAATTTAATATAGAGATGAAGCCCACTAAGCTGGTCAGAGGTCAGGGCCTTTCCAAGTTATTGGCTGAAGAAAATTGCAGGTCTTTGGACATTGATTTCATGTGCATAATGGCAGAAAATGGTCAGGCAGATGAAGAGGAAACAGTTGAAACAGTGAAAAAACAGTCAGTGGCCAAAAATCTAGCTTCATGTAACTGGTACGTTGAAATAATTAATTTCTTGATGAAGCTAGAAATCCCTTCAGAACTTACTCAAAGTCAAGCCAGAACTTTTAAACTCAGGGCAGCAAAGTATTGCATCAATGAAAATCTGCTTTACTAGAGGGATCCATCTGGAATAATTTTAAGGTGTTTGGACAAAGAACAATCAAAGGAAGTTATGCAGCAGTTTCATAACAGCATGTGTGGAGGGCATCATTATTGGAAGACTACAGCTCACAAAATTCTCAAAGCTGGATACTATTGGCCCACTTTGTTTTCCGATGTATTTGCTTTTGTTAAATATTGTGACAGGTGCCAAAGATTTGAAGGAAAGCAGCAGTTGAAATCCCTGCCCCTAAAACCAATTCAGGCAAAAGGACCTTTTCAGCAGTGGGGCTTGGATTTCATTGGTGAAATCAATCCACATTCCAATGGCCAGCACAAATGGATATTAGTAGCCACTGATTACTTCACTAAGCAAATTGAAGCAGTCCCTACTAGGAAGGCTGATCACAATGTGGTCATGAAGTTTTTGACAGAAAATATCTTTAGCATATTTGGCTCCACATAAATTAGTTACAGAGAATGTAGTAGCCTTCAGGGCCAAGGAGCTGGTGGAAATGTGTGATTCAATGGGTATCAAACTTGTTCATTCCACTTCATATTATCCTCAGGAAAATGGTCTAGCAAAATCCTCTAATAAAAGTTTGATCAGGATAATTAAAAAACTGTTAGAGGACAATAAGAAGAATTGGGATTCAAAGCTCAAGTATGCGCTGTGGGCTGATAGAGTGACCATTAAAAAATCCACAAGACACTCTCCTTTCAAGCTGGTGTATGGCACTGATGTTGTATTTCCAATTCAGTTAACTCTCCCTATGGCAAATTTCCTTCAAGAAGAGCAGGATGACGAAGAAGACATGGTAATAAGAATCACTGATTTAGCAGAGGTACATCAGATTAGAGAACAGCTGGTGGAAAAGGCTACAGCACATCAGAGGAAGGTCAAAGAAGCCTTTGACAAGAAGGAAAAATCAAATAATTTTAGGATTGGTGACTTGGTTTTAAAATGGGATGTACTGAAGGAAAAGAAAGGAAATCATGGGAAATTTGATGCTTTTTTGACAAGGCCTTTCATCATTTCACAGGTTCAAGGGAACAACACCTTCATACTGAAGAGTATGGGAGGTGAAGTAGTTTTTGATGGCCCAGTTAATGGGCGGTTTTTTAAAGTTTATGTGGTTTAAGGTCCTTTGCCTTAAAGGTTGTAAATAGTTTGTTTTTAGCGGTTTTGTTTAGGCAAAGTAGACTTCATGCCCAATGGAACACTAGGAATTTTGATTAGTTTGCTTTCAGCTGGAAAGGCATTGGTCTGCAGGTTCTTGAGACCTCACAGGGAGGATCTCATCCCCAGAAGGAGCCAGTGTTAGCTCTGCTACAGTTTGCAACATTTCATGGGTTAAAGCAGGTCAGACAGTGCTGGTTTGGGTCGCAGAGGAGTTGTAGTTGTTCGTTTCATCCTTCTCCTTCACTTTTATTATGCCCTTATAACTCCCATTCCTCCATTGCTTCCTTCCCCTTAAATCTTGCTCATTCCCCTTCAAACCCCTAAACCCATTATTTGTTTATCCCTGAGCACTTAAAATCTTAACATTTTAAAACCCATTTAAACCCCTTTTACCTTGTCCCCGTGCATTCTTTGTTATAATTTTGTAAACCTCGATAACCTTATAAATCCCATATTAACCTGTTTTTGTTTTAACGTGCGGATATAACAAAAATCATAGCCCCGGTGGGCTCGTACCTGTCACATCGCCTGTCATATCAACCAAAATGTGATGTAGCCCGCCGCCATCTGATCATCCCAACCTATCATCCAATGGTTATCGCAAACCCCGCTCTGCCAACCTGCTCGTTCGATAGCCCCCGAGAAAGTGGTTTTCCCCGCCGATCTCCCAGCCACGTATTCATTTCATTGCATCGCACTACCTTGTACGATTACCGCCCGCAGCCCAAAAGTAGTGCGGGGAAACCACTCGCCCATCATACCGCCATCCTCCCCGTGTGTTAATTATCCCACATATTCTACTCCCGATCACCGTCGAATCTGCCCGATGGTGATCCAACGACTTTCATTAAATATCGATCCTCTGTTCAAATTCCTTCCTAATAACCCCTCAGATCAGATCTTGGTCGTTTATTTATAGCATCTGACGACTATCTTTGGTTCTTAGCTCCTCATTGATTTTCGACGCAATTTCCATGATTTGACCTGCCCTGCGCTTCAAAGGGATGAAGGTGATTGTCCTCCAGCCATCTGCGCATTAACTCTTCGCCCCCCTGCATTCAAACACAGCACGGCCAAGGATGAGGAGAATGATCCTTGAGCAGTTCAATGATAGCAATAGTTATTGAAAATTATAAAGATAATATTTCACCTGTTCAAGAAGTACAACAGAGTACAAAAAGAGCCATTTTATTCATTAAAAACATTCAGATTGTAACAGAGGACCCATATCTAACTGTAAATGCGGTTGGTGGTCAATTATGACACCTCCACGCATAGCCTAGCAGAGATATTTTGTAAACAAATTCTATATATACTCAGAAAAACGATGTAATCAGGTTGATGAGTGTGAGATGAGTGCTAGTGTGTTGTAAGCTTCAACTTCTTGAGACTGTAAATACTGTGAGACCTGCAGCGTCTGGTCTTCATTTCCAACTAATACAAACTTCTTTTGCTGTCATTTTCTCACTTTTCACTTCTTCTATGCTCCAGGCTGTGCCTGTTTTGAATTAATTCATGTGTTGTGATTGTTTAGCATCAGAGGGGCTGCCATCCCACCTCTATGTTAGAAGTTAGCATGTATCATTGAATTTGCTTACAGGTTTCTATTGTTTTAATACCAGAGAGCTATCATCATGTTTGTGTATTAGATGATAGATTTACAGACCTCCTAACTGGTTGCAACTAGCCATCAGAGGGTCCTGTGTATCTACTGGTGTAGTCAGTCATCTCCATCATCACATTTTGTTTAAGCTATGAGTAATTGGTGGTTAAGAGCCTTCTAGTTTGGGGGTGTTCACCCATGTCTGGGGTCAATCATAGTAGGAGTGGTTGTCTGGCTTGAATATGCATCATTTCTTTCATGCATCCATCATTTTATCCAACATTTTGTTGAGATTGTAATGTTCCCAAGCATCACTGATATACAACCTAGGTGAGCTTCTTGGGGTGACAACACTCTCCACAAAAGTCCAACCATTCTCACTGAATGAGAAATCATATATATAGACTCAAAACAACCATTTCCACACCTTTAGGGGTTGAATCCCTAAGTGGTGGAACAGTTACCGTCAATCTCTCAACCAACAAGAGAGAGTAAGAAGGTCAAACACAAACTCTTGTTTTAGACTTTGATTTGAGTTTTACTACCTTTATGATGCCTAATTAAGTACTAAAACAAACTATCATGCTAATTAACTTAATAATTACATCATCAAGTCTTTAAAATATCCAAATTACATCATAGAACCAAGATCTGGCAAAAATGAAGTGAAAAAGACAACTACAGTTATAAGCATAGCGCATTTGGCTATAAGTGTAGCGCATTTGGCTATAAGCGTAGTGCATTTGGCTATAAGCGTAGCACATTTGGCTATAAGTGTAGCACATTCAGCTATAAGCATAGTGCCACCTTGCAAGCAGATTTTGGAAGCCTTCTGGAAGTCAAATTTGAAAAGTGAGAGAACGGTCAACTAGAATTTTCTATATAGTTTCCAGATCAACTTGAATTTTTGGAAATGGACCATGGGAAGGCCTTCAAAAATCGATTCTCCCGAGGTGGCTCTATAAGCACAGTGCCTACTTCAGAATAGTGGCAGAAAGTGACTTTTTCACCTTTTTTTTTACTTTTTCTCCTCACCAGTTTGTTGACATGCTTCAAAAAGTGGATATCTGAGATCCTTAGGGCAATACCTATCTGGGGATATAAATTTTTTGGTATTTGGATCTCTGAGATGAAAGCGTAGCACCAAGGCGTTGCGCTTATAGATTTTCCTGTGTTTTTAAAATAGTCTAGAATTACCAAAATTTTGAAAATGAAAAAATTTTCCCCAAATCTTCTCAAAATTGTTGAGTGAAGGTATAATAGGATATGCTATGCCATGAGAGAAGCCTTAGCAAGTAAATCAAGCTTCTCCTTGTCCTTTTGAACAATTAGGATTTCCTTGAGTTTGCTCTTCAAGTGCTTTAACTTCAGTGATTGATCTCCAGGAAGAACATGCTGGCATAAGTGTAATAATCAAATTAGTATGGATTAATTCACTCAAACGACTGTGTTTCTTCCCCCATCATACTATAAGTATTGTGCTTGTTCCCAAACCATCCTCGAAAGGTTTCTATATCTGTATCTGTAGCTGCTATGTAATGTGGAGTGTACGTTCTTTGTTTGTTTGTTTCCTTGTCCTGGCTCTGCATGTGTGAAGTGGAGTTTCTCTGCATTCATAAGGTTTATTCCCTAGTATATTCGAGAATCTTATGTAACCACCTAAATTACATTATATATATGATAAGTAAATGATGTAAAGATATTTCTTTTATGTTTTTTTTTTGTTCCTTTGGTTAGTTAATGAGAGTTATTAATTCTGACTTGAGATACCTTATTTCTTGTGTAGTAGTGCATATCCATATGCCTCTGTAAGTTCTTGCCCCTTTTTGCCTTCTTAAGGAGCTTCTCCAAGTGTCCATTTACCTTATCAAGCCAATAAACCCTATCTTCATTGATTTCTCGTGTGATTAGGTCATCTACCAGAATTTGTTCTTTTGGTGGAGAAACCTCTCTTTATATTTCAAGGGCTCTCTTAGCTGCTCTAGTTCTTGGTCTCCCCGATGTACTTAGTTTTTCTTTGCCTTTTGACACCTTCATTTCAGCCACTACTTTTCCCTTTACATCTTCCTTCTTTGAATTGGTTGCTTGTTTATCTTGAATCGTTTGATTCACTTTCAACTACATATTCTCTTGTTGCAGGCATGTTATTAGAGCATTTTCCTCTACCAATTTGCCTTCCAATCTCTTAATTTCTCCCTCTTTATCCCTTATGATCTGATCTTCAACTCTGCCCTCATATCCTTTCTCCATAGCTAACACATTTGTACCCAGATGAGAGGACTCCTCATGCTGTGAGAAAATTGTCTGTTTACCTATTGTAGGCTTGGCCCTTTCAACAATCCCTTGAGAAAACACAAGCCTATCACCTCTGGAATATGTCTGAGACACTTCTGCCCTGTCTTTCCTCTTGGTTGGTCTGCTTGAAGAAGCAATCTCTTGTTGCACTAGTGAACTTGAAGGTGTTGTTTCATCACTAGACCTAGTTGAAGAAGATGGAGGAAAAGTTGAACTTGCAAAATGGTCCCAAGACATATTTGCTTGTGCTAATTGATGACAAACTAGAACTTTCACTAAGCCATGATGAAACAAACTAGTATAGTGATTCTCCCCTTGCTTTTGTACCTTTTCTTCCATTTTAACCAGACTTTTGTACAAGTAATAGGACAAATTGATTTGTTGTACACCGGTGAAATGCATCAAAAGTTTCATGTGATACTTATATATCCTTGAATACCTACCTTCACATGTGAAATAATTCATGATCATTTTCATGAGAGGGGTGTAAATATATATTGGAGCTTCCTTGTATTGTGTCTATAGGTACATCTTGTAGTTTTGAAGGTCAAGGTGTTCTCTTTTGAACCAGATTTCTCTAGTGTCTGGAATCACTGTATTTGCAGAGATAAGTTTCCTTGAAACAGTGAATTGAACTCCTTCGATGGTCACCTTTTCCTTTCTGAGTTTGGTGGCAAAAGCACTAGTCAATTGGTCATGATACTTCAATTCTTTGACTTTCTGACAAAATGTAAGGCAGCCTGCATCGTCAAATGATTTCCTAATAAAGGGAGATGATAAGACCTAATGGATTGATGTAGGTTCATGTTTGATAACATGTCCTTGTCTATGATTCCTTTGTTCTGAATTTTCGGATTCCATCTCAGTACTTAACTCCTAGGATAGAAACTAAGGTTTTCACTGTGGGAAAACAGGGGCTTTTTAATAACTGTGAGGAAGTTTGGGGGAAATGAGGGGGATAGGGATATGGAAAAATTCCAAGGAAGTTTGGGGAGATAGTGAGGGATTTTAGGAAGTTATGGAAAGTGGAATTGCAGGATTTGGGAGAGTGGAAGGTTTCCAAACAAGGAAAACACAGTCCCGTAGTTTAAAAAAGGTGTATTTTGTCTAGGGTTTAGGTATAATTGATGGATTTTGGGAGTGGGTTTGATGGAAGATATTTAGGAGGGTGTATTTAGTATAAATTATGGTGTAGACACAAATAGATATGAGTTTTAGCAGCAATTTGACATGAAAAGGGTGAAAACCTTGCTAACTGCATTCTTAACCCTATGAGGTAAACATGAGACATAATAAGCATAACTAAGAGAAATGAGAGGAAATTGAACCTTAATATAGATCACCAACCTGTCTTAGCAGTAGAGAAATGTCACCGTGATGGAGGAAACTACTACAGAGGACTCACAATATTGAAGAGATGATGAAACATGTGCCTGGTATATGCGTAGCTGAAACATGGTTATTTGTGTAGCACAGTTTCAAAATTCGAGTTATGGATGCAGCGAACTCTCTTGGAATGACAGAATCACCTTGATTGGATGAGAATGAGTGTTTGAAAGTTAAATGGTCAAATGGAGAGTGAATTAGAGTGAGTGATGAGCCTTTTGTAGGTGGAGAAAATCTATTTTCCCTTTGCAAAATGATAGTGGACCCACCACAACAGTTATACTTGGACTTGGCACTTTAATTTTATGATATTATGATGATATTTCATTTGAGATAATGAAATAAAAAACATGACCTTTAAACCTTAGTTACCAAACTAATCTCTACTATTCCTCATAACATGAAATTAAATGGTAAAAAGACCAATTTTCAGGAATTACATCTAGTGACCTAGTGGTGACCTAATGATGACCTAATATAGGCTTATTAGGTGGATTATGAACAAAATGAATATGGGACTCTACTAATAATGATTTTACTTGACCAAGATAGTGTCCTATGACCATGAGACTGAAAGGAATAGTAGAGACTGACCTTCCTAACTGATGATCAAATTTTTATTGAAAACGTTTTTTTTTAACTAAAAATTTGACCAGAAATCCTAAAAAATAGCTATGTAAAAGCACATTTGGTCGTCAGTGACTGACATGACTTGACAAGAACTAACACCTTTCACTATCTTTGTCTCCTGGATCATAAAAATATCAAGTTTCTCCAATGCTATTAAGTCTTTCATTGCATTAAATTTTAGCACGCTTCCCATTCCTCTGCAATTCCAAGAGACTATATTCATTATCACTTTGTATTGTGGGTAGATGGACCTTTCCCTCTAATAGGGTAAACATTTTTCTCCTTGTTATTTTTTAAGAAATTGTCTAGAGGTTATTGTGTTCCCAAGGCCATTTCCTTTACCGCAACTTCATCTCTGATTTCTCTATTGGATTTCCTTCCAGCCCTTTTTGGGTGGTCAAGGGAGGTGAGAAGATATTTAGATAGGGTTCGAGTGATTATTTAGTTGAAGGAAGGAGGAGTAGGACTATGAGAGAGGATGGGAGAGGAAGGGGAGGGTATAGAAGGGAAGGGAAGGAAAAGGGGGGAGGAAGGAGGGGAGGAGGGAATATCATGATCCACAAGGGAGCCAAAACGGTTAGAAGCCAATAGAGAAGATGAGAGTGGGGGGGGATAGAAGCAGGCAATAAAGAAGAGGAGGCAGAGAGAAGAGATTTAGAGGGAGCAGGCATAGAAGGAGAGGAGGAGGGGGAGAGAAGAGGGAGGTTCGAAGAAGGAAGAAGAGAGGCAGAAGAAGGTTGGGAGGAGGGTTTATTAGCTGTCTTTTTCTTCTTGACTTGCTCGCATTTTGGGTTATGGGATTTCGTTTCTTCCATTTCTTGTTTTTTAAAACATTTATTAGCAAAATGACCATATTCGTGACATACCTTGCATTTGAATGGGATTTTTTCATAGTTCAACTATTGATTGTGAACCCAACTATCAAATTTGATCTTGACTGCTTCCGTTAGTCCTTTCCCTAGGTCAACTTCCACACATATTCTTGCGCATGAATGCATATTTTCCTTTCGCTCACTTATGTCGATGTATTTCCCAACTGCATTTTCTATTGCTTTAACACAGTCATCTCCCCAGCAATGCAGAGGAAGATGGGGAAGCATCACCCAAACTGGCACTACATTTGGCACATCCAACTCTGGATCAAAGTCTGAAGTCCATCTATTAAGATATAACTCTCTTGAGTCCATGCAATACAAGCCATTTCTGAAAATTAAATATCTAGCCTCTTTTGTTTCAAAGTGGAATGTGAAGTATCCTCTGCCCCAGAACCTAATCAAGATTTTCTGTTTGATGGAGGAGGCCCAATTTCTTTCCACCCATTTAATAATAGAACGGGGTGAAGGCCAGAGACTAGCGAACTACCCAACCAGTACTCACTCAGAGAGAGAGAGCAGCATGACGAGGAAGGGAAGGAGGAAGGATTATTTCAGGAATTTCATCTATCTTCTTCACAAACCTAGATATTGAAGGCCTAGGTTGAGAGGGGCCAAGGGAGGAGAGCAAAGAAGCAAATTCTTTTGCGTTTTCACCCAGTTGGGCTGAAGATTCAAAGGGAGGCTAGAATAAGATCATCATTAGGGGTGGCTCTGAATGGGCCATTGCAAGCCTAGATGTAGAGCTGCTAGCCCCAGGAGTAGGAGGCCTTGGAAGTGAATGGAAAGGGGCACACTCAAAATTTGAAAAACCAAAGCGGGAGCAGCGCAACGCACTCAATTGAAATCAATCAACTACATTTTAATGAATGAGTGTTATAATGTGTGCTTGAAAGTTGTTATATTTTGTAATATTTATTTTAGTGTGAATGAGAAGCATGTGATTGATGTTGTTGTAACTTATTTTTACCCTAGTTGTTTTTTTTAACTTTTTCCTCTTTGCTAAAAAATAAAATAAAATAAATATAGAAAAAAGAATAAAAATAAGAAAAAAAGGAAAGAAAGAAAAAATATCAAAAGAAAAGAAATTTCAGAAAAGGGATATAAAATATATATATATATATATATGAAAAAATATAATAAAGAAATAAATCCCAAAATTTGCAGGCAAGTTCAAATGCCGCATTCATTTGATTTATATTGTTATTATTTTAATAAGCCCTTTGTATTGTTCTGAAGGTTAGATTTTATTCCACAAATAAACGGTGATTCGATATTTTTTCACTTTGCAATAAAGCATGATTGGAAACCAATGAATGGGATCATTCCTGCCTGGATCAATGACATGGAATGAGTTCGCGACCCCCCCCCACATTTTCGGAGTTTAACGGGGGGGGGTCCAAAAATCATATTTATAAAATTGCCCGCTCATCACGTGACACCTCTAGGGTGATTTCAGGACCCCCCTCTCCTAAACCACTAACCACCCACCCCTCCAAAAACCACTTTCCCGTTCCACCTCTGCTCCCGCACCCGTTCAAACCCCGCCACTTGTCCCTCTCCTATTCGCCCACCAAATAATCATTACATGATTTAATTTCTCCTGCTAAACGGTTATGTAACCATTTTCTCATTAATATTTCGCACCAACGTCTAAATTCATTAATGAGACGTGCCCAAAAATGGTTACACTCAGTTATTACATTCAAATCCCCTCTTTTAAAAAGAATGCACAACTCTGCATACTTCTTTTCACCATTTCATCTCCCAATAGCATCAGTGTGGCCCTTAACTTTACAAATATGCAACAACCTTCATACGCCAGTGATCATCATTTGCCTGGTAATTCACAACCCTACCCTGTAATTTCTTTTTCACGATGTCTACTCACAAAGGAAAGTCGAAATTATTTGCAGAAAGACCTACATTGCCCTCTGTAGTTAACCTATATGAGCTCCCTCTCTTAGATACGCAGTACAAGATCTTAGACCCAATGCGAATTCAATCTTTTTGAAATCCACAACTGGGAAAGCCAGAAATTTCTAGAAGTTAGTGATGAACTAAGTATTTAGGAGCCTTTCCCACCCCAATTTGTCTTTCCCCAAACTCATATCTTCCCAGAATTTGTCACCTGGTGCCATCTTAGGTATCTTCCCAGTCGGAGGGTTGTAATTGCCCAAAATAATGAAGTTTTATTTGCCATTACACCCGAATCCATTTGCCAAGCACTCCAAATTAATCTCACAGCTTCTCTACATCCTTTTTCTATTAATTATCTCATGGAGATTTATCAAAAACTCACATTTCCTCAACGAGCCCATATCTTTGAGTCATTCTTACCTGATAATTCTGAGTTGCCAAGAATTAATCCCCCTTATTCCACCTCAATTTTTCCATAAATATCGTGACAGATCATTTCCATGGTCTCTTGTCTGCTAGGTTACCCTACTAATCAGTGTGTCAATGAAGTAATATTAGGATTTTTATTAGTGTTCTCTATGGGTAATAAACCCTCATTGATTTTAAACTACGGTAAGTTTTTGGTAGACAATATTCATGATCAATTTTTAAAGTTGTCTACTGAAGGTGCTTTTAAACAACGATAAGTTATTATGTATTTACTTTTATTTTATAAAGAAGATAGGTTTAGGTTTCCATTGTAGAAGTTAGATGCACAAGAAATCTTCAGTCATTCATTCATTGTACTTCCTTGGTAAGGAAGAACACATAAGAGTATTCCTTCAGTGATTATGTAAGCTAATTTTTGGATATGTCCTTATGTCTTCTCAACAGTGATGTTATACCAAGGATTTCATCTAAAATCAGGAGAATTTTGCACCTTACAGAGCAAGCCACAGTGGTGATTCCAAGTTTTCCCACCACTCCTTTCCCCAAATTGAAGAAATCACAGATTCTCCTATATCTTTTGTTTTTTATGATACAACGCAACAAAATATTTTTGCTAGATACAAAGAAATTAAAAGGAATAATGAAGCATTAAAGGTCACTACCTATTCAAAATTTTGGAAGTAGTCTTCCACTACACATCATAGACTTTTTTCTGCACTTGATACTGAAAAGGGATAGTTTCAATTGGCTTTCTTGGAACCTAAAGTTCAAGTCCCTAAAAGTGCAGAAGATTAAAAAACATCCATTTTTGCTTTTGACACCAAGCAGATTCATGCCATTGATCAAATTAATCTGCATAAGAAGTCTAGTGAAATTATATATTCCACATTGACAATCTCAGCTATGGAAGCCTCTAAACTGCAAGCTTCCCTGAACAGTATTCACACAGTTGAGGATGGAGAGAATGTCATCTCTGGCTAAAGATACCAAAATAAAAGCTCTTGAAGATTTGGTGATCAAACTAGGATATGATCCTAGTAATATCAAAGTAGCAGGAGAGATGATAAAGGATAAAAGTGTTGACATTCAAGCATTAAGGAAGAAGCTTAAACTTCCTACTACTGAACATCCACAAGCTAAGGAAGTTGGTCAACTTGAAAAGGAAAAATAAAATATGTTCAAATTGATAGTTGAACAAAATGTTCAAATTCAGAAAATAGAAGCTGACATGGAATCACTCCTAAAAGAAAAAGAGCAGCAACTCAGTATTTCAACTGCCATTCTTATATCTACAACTTCTACAGTAGGTACTTTAATAGCATGGACATGTAGATTCAACATCTCATGTAATGTACTAAAATACAAGGCAATAATCTACTCTACTCTTTATAGTGGAAAATGATAATCAGAAAGAGGAGGAATATAAATGGAACATAACACAATATTTCTTTGGGGAAAGCAACTGCTAAAAACCCCGACCACCTATATTGCATTAACCAGAAGATCTAAGAAGAAAATACAATTCTTGTTCCTCTTGAACAATTCATGCACAAGTATAATCTAACTCTCTACTCACAAGTTAGCTCAAGCCAACACTTAACCTATATAGCTTCCTTCCAAGCCCCTATTTCCTTGCACCATTCCTAGAGGAATTAGGCTCTATTTAATGAGGAAATCCTTCTTCCATAACTGTGCAATCCAAAACTAGGTCGTCAACTGATGCATACACCATCTGTACAACTTGGAAAATTATACACCTGATAGTACATTATCCCTGCACTCTAGTCTCAACTGGGTCTTCCTCTGAACAAAAATGCATGAGTTATTCTTGAGTGAATCTTCATTTAGTTGGTGTGGCACTGAGGATGCACTAGTGCATCAACTCACAATTAGACCTCTACTAGTTCCTCCAACAGTTAGAACTAGTTTAACTGACTATAACTCAGTGAGACTAAGTTATCTAGTTATAACTCCAATGAACTCAATTTGTACCCCTAAAACTTAGGGATCACACTTACATGACTCCAAATAGACTTCCAACTTGAATTTCCTAGGCTAACTAAGTCAACTTAACTTAGTTAACTGTTACAAGTTGCTATGAGAAAGGAATTACAATTTAATTCAAGGACAAATTAAATTGGAATTTCTAGATGTTATTTTTAACATTTCTTGTTGGTATTTTTAGCACTCCCTCTCAACAAGAAAGGAATTCAACTTTATCCTGATCCTAAACCTTTAGAATTTTCTGCATGCAACACTTATCTCTAGTGTTGTTGCTACAACAACTCTTGAAACTAAAAAAGCATCCAACCTGAATTAGTATGATGCATCTGTCACCAAAGTTTCTAACTGCTACTAGCTCTACATCTATTGACTAAAAAATTTGCACTTCTATTGACTCTACCTTTTTACATTGTTGTCATATCTACTCTGCGCTCTCTAGTATCTGACTTCTCTAGCCTCTGTCACTCTGATCTCTAACTGCATCAAATGTGCTACTATGTATTATGGGCTCTCGTAGCAAGGTATGGTCCAAGAGATAAAACCTCTCAATGGACCCTACCCAAATTTTGCCCTCTTAGGACTATCACTTCACATTGCCCCACCTCTCACCTGGAGGTATGGTCACATGTGCTCCCTCTTTCCACTTGGCTCGAAATTCCCCCCACTGGAGGTCTCTACTTGAGTGGATGCCTCTACTCAGTCTCCTCTCTGCTTCTTTGATTGTGGCTGCTCCATAACCTTTTATGACTTCTTTTGAGGTTGCTTCTTCTCTGCTTGAGTAGATCTCTCCATGCGGTATCCTCTCAACTTCTCCAATTATGGCTGCTCCACAATTGTCTAAGACTGCTTGTGAGGCTTCTTTTGGGGCTACATGTTGAGAGGTAATTCATTCTCCCTCTCAACCACCAAGTCTCTAACCTTTTCCTTTCTCCTTAAGGCTTTGCATGCATCTTGTACCTCAAGATCATACAGGTTCTTGATTTGTACACCGATCTGTTCCACTTGTCCCGTGGCGATGTGTCTAAGGAAATTATTTCCCTTACTAAAAATCACATCATAGCCACAGTCTTCCAATACTGCAACGGAAAGAAGATTATTCTTCAATCCTAGAACATACATTACATGTGTGATTCTAAGAGGGGATCCAAACCCCCTCTGAAAGGTAACTGTACCGATCTCGGTAGCATTATACCTCTCGTCATCTGAACCCTATGTTCTGCTTGAGGTCTTTCTCCTTAAAATCACTAAAGAGATCTTTGTTCCTCGTCATATGGAACGAGGCACTGTTGTCAATATACCACATGCCTCCCATTACAGTGCTAGACATGCATGCAATTATGAGAGTGAAATAAAGTTCGAATTGTTAATCTAGAGATTCACATGTTGCAGCTACTGTAGGCTCATTCTTGCTTGCTTTCTTCTATGGGAAATTCGTGGCATAGTGCCCGTGCTCGTGACAGTGAAAACACTTGATTTTCGACAAGTCCATCTTCTTGTCACCTACCTCACCTTGGGACTTTTTTCCCTTGGCTTTCTTTGCCTTACTCGCTAAGGCAAAGTCCTCTTCCACTTCTTTGGAAGAGATCCCATCTCTAGTGTTCCGTCAAAACTCTTCATGTACCAAATCCAACCACAATCATTCCCAACCTGGTAGCTTCTCCCTCCCATTGACAGAGTCCTTATAACTATGCCAACCCTTGGGAAGTCCTAGAAGAGAAAATCTCACCATATCTTCCTCGGAAACAATAATCCTAACACTTCCAAGCTCATCCCAACAATGGGTGAACTTAGTTAAGTAATTCGTAATTAAGTTTCCCTTCTCCATCTTGATCTTTGTGAGTTTTTTCTTCAATGCCAACTTCCTATGGTCATTGCTATTTTGAAACAAGTTTGTCAATGCATTCCACATAGCATACATAATTTCCTTGCAATGGATAATTGAGACAATGTGGTCTTGAACTCCCTCAAGGATAATCTACCTCGTATTTTCCACACACTTTCTCCATTCAGCTATATTTTGAGATTCAAAGTTGGAGGCTTAGGAATGTCTTGATCAATGAATTCCTTAAGGCCATTGTCTTCCAGCATTGGTTCCATCTTGTCCTTCCAGGATATGTAATTCGAGTTTTCTTACAAGGCATACTCAAGTCTCAAACTGTAGAAATCCATATTGTCGACTCTGAAGTATGAACTGCAAATTCAAATTTTACCTGCACAACAAACTCGAAATCTCCTATTCTATATTGTCTTCGGCTTTGATACCATGTAAATTTTTATTATGTAGATTCAACAACTCATGTAATGTACTAAAACACAAGAAAAGAATCTACTCTACTCTTTACAGTAGAAACCAATAATGATCGATGAAAACAATGATCAAAAAGAGGAAGAGTATAAATGGCACATAACACAATATTTCTCTAGGGAAATCAACTACTAAAACCCCAACTCTCTATATTGCATTAACAAAAAAAAAAACTGAGAAGAAAATACAATGCTTCTTCCTCCTAAACAATTCTTGCACAAGTGTAATCTAACTCTCTGGTCACAAGCTAGCTCAAGCCACCAGTGAGCCTATTCAACTGCCTTCCAAGTCCCTACTTCCTTGCAACATTCCTAGAGGAATTAACCTCTATTTAATGACAAAATCCTACTCCCATAGTTGCACAATCCAAAAATAGGTCCTCAATTGATTGCATGCACCATCTGTAACTCGGAAATTATACAACTGATAGTACATTGTCCCTGCACTCTAGTCTCAACCGGGTCTTCCTCTAAACTAACATGCATGAGTTACTCTTGAGTGAATCTTTAGTTAGCTGGTGTAACACTGAGGATGCACCAGTGGACCAACTCACTACTAGACCTATACTAGTTCCTCCAACAGTTAGAACTAGTTTAACTGATTATAACTCAGTTATATTGAGTTATCTAATTACAACTCCAAATAACTCAATATGGATGCCTAAAACTTAGGGATCACACTTACATGACTCCAGATATACTTCCAACTCAAATTTCCTAAGCTAACTAATTCAACTTAACTTAGTTAACTACTACAAGTTGCTATGAGAAAAGAATTACGATTTAATTTTCAATTTAATTCAAGGACAAATTAAATTGGAATTTCTAGATGTTATTTTAAACATTTCTTGTTGCTATTTTCAACAAAAACCATCACAGTAGAAGCACAATCTACTGATTCAATAGAACAATTATCAAAGGCCATGGGAGACTTGTCTTTAAAGGATCAAGAAATTGAAAAACTTAAAATGCAGCTCCAAAAGATTCAGGAACAGAGGATTAAGTCTAATAATGCATATTTGGTTGAGATTCAAAAGAATTATAAATTAACTAAGCAATTAGAAGTTTATGAAAATGAATCTTTAATTACACAAACTATTTCTCAGGCCAAAGAAAATATTTGGATAGACATTACTGTATCAATGACTGAGTTATGGCCTTCAATTGAAATTATTTTTGAACAAGAATATTTATTGCAGAGGTCACAAGCATCAGTAGAAGAAATAAAGAAGGACCTAGACCACAAACTAAGATATTCCACAAGGATAATCAAGGTCCTAAACTCCAAGGAAAAATATGAAATTGAAGAATTCAACATTGAAGACAAAACTGAAGTTGTCTTGGAGGTGAGAAAGGTTCTAAGCAAGAGGAATTTGATGCTACATCTTGAGAATAAGTTCCAGAATTTGGAGGTTTGGATCAAGAAATTTCATAGGAAAGTTAATGCTTTACATCATAAAGGACTTCCAAATTTGCAGGATAGAAGTGGCAAATTGATTCCACTCAAAGATTATCAACAAATGCTGCATGATATAGAAAGGGACAATACTAAATTTACCAAAATTAGAGGAATTATTACTAGGGAAGCCTTCACTGAAGGTTTAAGTTATGATTTGTTAATTCAACATGAAATTAAGCATTTGTTTCTAACTAGGCCCACTTTTGAAAAATATACTAAAGTTGATGAGTCAGATAGAAAATTGTTAAAATTTTCTATCATTGATGAAAAGAGATGGGATAAACTGTGTGAGCTCATCGAATAGAACATAATGTAGAATTTCAGGAGCAAACAACAAAATTTCAGCAGCAAACAATAGAATTTCAGGGGCAGTGAACAGAAAAGCAGATTTCTAGCTACAGTCATCAACAACAACCCTCGAAATCTATGCAAAGTAGTCAAATTAGTTCAGATCTTCTATTTTTCAGTTCTATTTTTGTAATATCCCAACTATTTTGGATGATATTATATTTTGCAATAAATTTTGTTTCCAGTTTAGATATGTTTGAATTCGAACTCTATAAATATTTTGTAATTCAAAGAAGAAAGGGTTGAACCCTTCTGATGAACCAATGAACATGCTTGTAACTTTTTGAGCTACTTTTGAAGTTAATAAAAGGATTTTGGATTCATTCTAAGCAACTTGTATAGCTCTGTGAGTTATCCTTGTTATTCAATTACGTATTCATTTTATTTTTCTATGCACATGTTCAAGGTAACATAGAAGTTTGGGTAGAATAGATTGAATGTCAAGCTCTCTGAAAAGCTCCTGCAAAGTTATCATTATTTAAAGACATTAATTAACTGAACCTATCTGTCTTAGTTAATCCCTCTAAAATTTTAAATTGTTACCTTTTGTCATCTCTTGCACATGTACTGTTTGGCTATAGAAAACTTCTATACACAAACTGTTACATATAAGAAATTAGATATTCAATATGAATATTTAATAAATTATATATCTTCTTAAATTCTGCTTTCCATGTCATTTTTCAAGCTTAATTTTGTTAATAATGAAGAATCAACCCTTCTGTTTTCTTAGAAATATTCAGGATTTTCATTTGTTTAAACGTTTTAAGCATTGGTCATCCACTCAAAATTAAAAACATTACTTTAGATGCTTTGGCATAGTCCCTTAGCCTAGGACTATCTACAAAGGACAACAGATGTAATAGCTTGTTGTCCATTACATTAAGGTTGCATATTTATTAGATCAATTTTCCCTTTTGGGTAGGAATGATATCATCTTTGTTGGACATTGGATAAACCAACACTCCCGGTGTGTTTCGCGACATGGACTAACCACCTCTCGTGGATCCTTATCTCTGGCAATACAATCATTAACTAACACCTGCAGGTTTTGGTGTAATGAAAACTGTGATTCCCAACAAGTGATATTAGAGCGCAGGTCACCTATTCGATAGACACTCATCTCGAGTTGGGGGGGAAATGGTTGGAAATTGGATAAACCAATGCTCCCCATGTGTTTCGCGACATGCACTAACCACCTCTTGTGGATCCTTATCTCTGGTGATGCAACTGTTAACTAACACCTATCGGTTTTGGTCTAACGTCAATTATGATTCCCAACAATATCTTGGTATGTGGCACCTATACTTTTGAATTTTCTATTCAACTCTATACATTCAAAGCTTTGTTTGATGTTTCATTATTTTAGTTTTAGTTATGTGACAAAATATTTGAGTGTGGGTAATGTATCATGTGGGTGTAAAAATTACAACATGCTATCATAGTTGTGCATATAATATTCTCCATATTTATGTATGGAATGTGTTGTTATCTACAAAAGGGAGCTCTTGGAGGATCTCAATGAGTGTGATGACCATAAGTCTCCAGTGATGCAGTTATTTGTGTTATAAACTGGCACTAGGACATGTGAAGGGTTGACGAGGTGATGCCCTAACTACACCAAATATAGGAGTGTAACTTACGCTTGAGAGATGTGTTTCAAAACATGTGATGGTGATTTAATTAGCTGACTTATTTGTTGAAGTGCGTTGTGGGGTTTGTAGGATGGCTATTCTTAGTTTTAGAGAGTGTGTCAAGATTAAAGAAGGTACTTACAACTACACATATTCAATATTTGATCACGACGATGAGTCAAATTCACATTCAAATAAGGAAGATCCTACTACAGAGAGATAAGAATTACTACCCTTTGGTTTAGCTAGGAAACCGATATGTCTTACCCCAACATTAAAGAGAGAATAACAAGTGGGAGCACATAGATCCACTTTTCAGGAAACTCATCCACCTAGAATATATCATTCTTATGTTGCAATAGTGACCTTTATCATCGATGTAAAGCCTTCCAACATTGAGGAGGCTAATGCAAAGCATGTATGATGGAATGTCATTGTCAAGGAGTATAACTCCATCCCAAAGAATGATGTATGTGAGATTGTGTTGAGACCAATGGGGAAATATTTGATATATTCTAGGTGCCCATATAATATTAAGCATGTAGTAAATGGGATCATAGAGAAGTACAAGGCCAAATTCATAGCTAGAGGATTCTCTGAGAGAGAGGGACTTGACTATGAGAAGATTGTTTCTGAATTTACAATGCATACTTCGATTAAAGTCATTATGTATTTTGCATCATTTTTTGGTTGGATTTTATATTACATCTTTAAATGTTTTAATAGAATAAGAATGGTGCATTAATCAACCATTAAGTTTTAGGTGCATGGGCGTTACGGGTGAAACCACCCTAGGGCTTTGCGTTGAAAACCCCAACAGAGCAAAGGGAAAACCACAATAAGAAATGCTCAAGCAATCAACAAAAATGCTTATTATACTAAATCATGTAGGAGTGTCCTTACTCGGATGTCCTTGTTTGGATAGATCCCGCAGGGTGCAAACCCTCAACTTCTCCCGATGTTCTTTAAACCTGAAAATTATTCAAATGTAACACACACGATAGTAGAAACATAAATCATATTCATGCTGTTAACTTTAAATCATATAAATGAATGACTAATTATACATCCATATAAGATTCATAAATGAATTACAACATAATTTGATGCATAAACACATTTCATATCGGAAATAGAAAAACATTCCTTTTATTGAAGTAACCTATAAATAAGGTGGAGAAATATGACCTGAGTCCTTCTCCGGTCAAAAGTAGCCTGCTCGCAAAATTTTTGGGTTGTTGCAAGCCCGGATAGACGATCGCCCCAAGCTCCAATGTGGCAATCATTAAGAACTGACTCAAATTCTTCCAAAGTCAAACAACGCCTAAGGATTGAATCAATCCCGCGACGATATAATGTGTCACCTATAATAACATAATTCTTAGTGAGGTGATGCAACTTTCTATGCTCATCTTTGGAGAAAGCGGATGGAAAATTCGAAGTCTGGAGATATATAATGATATCTCTGTACCAAGGATCTTGTGAAGAAATGAGAAATAAATGTTCATTAGGAAAATTTTCCTCGTGAATAATTTCTTCCTCACAAGGCAGCTCTGATATCAACTCTGCAAATACTAAATATTTCTTAGATTTAGCCGACATGAATTCAAGATCGAATTCTTGCAAAATGACAATCCATCTATTATATTTTCCCCCAATCACTCACCTACTGAGGACAAACTGAAATGGATTGACGGCTGCTAAGATGAATGTTTTTTGAAGCAAAATGTAATGTTGAAGTCGCTAGACAGCATGGATAGCTACCAAAGCCAATTTCTCGATGGGAGAATAGCATAGTTTAGGGCCTACCAAGCCTCGACTTAGGTAGTAAATTACATGCTCACATAAAGCATCATCTTCCTGAACCAGAATCATACCAATGGTTGATTCTGCTGCAGCAAGATACAAAAGGAAATATCTGTTATAATCGGGTGGACTCAATAATGGAGCAAAATTTAATGCTTTTTTCAAAGCATCAAAATATCGTTGCGTGAAATCATCCCATAAAAATGGGACTCCTTTCTTAAGAAAATGCATAAATCCTTTTGTAATCTCGACATAATTTGCTATGAATCTCCTCAAGAAATTTGCCTTTCCTTGGAGACTTTGAAGTTGATGAATGGAATACGAGGGAGGCAACTAAAATATTGCCTCAACCTTGAATGGATCAACACAAATCCCCTCTGTCGATACGATGAATCCTAACAACCGACAAGATGTGACAGCGAAAACGCACTTATTTGGATTCAACCAAATTTTATAAAAACGACACTGTTCAAAGATCAACCGAAGGTGCTTAGGATGGTCAATTCTCTTTCGAAAAAGAGCAGCTAAATCATCCAGATATGCTTTGATAACGTGTTTGATGTCGTGAAAAGCATAAGACACGGCCCACTGAAAAGTGGCTCCAACATTTTTAAGGCCAAAAGGCATCTTTTTGTATGCAAACGTACCCCAAGGACAAATAAAGGTTGTCTGTGTTGACCTTCTGGATGAATAGTAATTTAATTGTAACCAGAGAATCCATCCACGAACTAAAAAATTTCATTACCCACACATTCATCAACAATTTGATCAATAAAGGGCGTGGGGTAATTTTCTTTCGGACAAGCCTTATTTAGGTCCTGTTGAAGCCCCGAAAATCGGGTCGACAACAAGGGCGATACCCGCCCGGTCCGGACCTTGGTTGGCAACTCCTTATCCATTTGGTATAGCAGGTCCGACTGGGGATAATGGGACCAATTTCCCAATCTATGAGTGTGTGTGTGTAGAATTTGATGTTGTTGATCTAACAGTTCCTATTTAAGATATTCTAATTCAAACTTTAATCTAATTCTATGTTATTGTAATCTAATAAACAACACATCTAAATCTATACTAACCCGGGATGTAATTCTTCTATTATGTGATCTAAAGAGATTTCAAATAACAACTAGTAATAAAGATCATTCGGCGATTATAAGAAAGGAAATCAATCAAGATGAACCACTTCGCATAAAAAGTTAGACGAAACAGTTGTGAAAAACATATCGCATAATGAGCTATTCATACATTAGGCATAAATAAATAGCTATCACCATCCAAAAGTTCCAAATGATAACTCAAGCATTCATGCAATAATACATAAACAACTAAAAATTGTATATCACTTTAACATATAAGCAGAAATGGTCAAGAGATAAAAGTACCATTTATGACTAGTCCTACTCATAAGCTTTAAGCAACAATGATTTATCTCTCCTTGCTCTAACATCCACTAAGAGTACAGAAGTGCAACATCAGTAGCAGATATCAAATGCAAACATCAACAAATCTTGATCCATTCATTCACCAAAACCTCCTCTGAGGGTGCAAAAGTGCATGTTCTGAGGACAAGTTTTTGATAAATTTATGTACCCTTCTCTAAATGCATGAGAAGGGTTTAAATACTATTAACTAAATAACTTAATTACACAGATTCAGGATACGGTTTAAATGACCGCCTTTTTTCTAAGCAAAACTATTTCTAAAAATTAAATCTAATATCTAACTATTTCTGCATTTGCTCCTTAATGTTGCAAGCATTCAATATTTGCCTGGGTAGAGTTGGCTGACTATCTTCCGCTTTTGGTTGAGCTAAGCAAACAGAAATGGTAAGAGCTGGCACCATATTTTTAGCAAAATCGCTGATATACTCGAGAGTCATCCTCTGGCTATGTGGATTTACTGTGTATGCGTAGGAATAATCCAAGTTCAACTTGGTTAACCCTTGAATTGCTTCTGCCTTTTCTTTCAGCTTTATGTTTCCAGTTTGTTCTTTACCATTGCTTTCTTGCGTTTTTCAGGCTTACAAGTGACTGAGTAGTTAGAGGCTTTGCTTTTTGAGTAATTTTCTCAGCGGTGCGTGATCGCACATCGGAAACTGCCTCCGTTCTTTGATCTGGGCCTCTCTGATGCATTTTTCGCCTTTAGCGCCTTTTCCTTCACCGAGTATAAGCTTCAAAATTTGTAAAAATACTACTTTTATGAGCTTCTGACCTTGAGCGTTAAACTGACTGTTGATATTAACAGTGTTCAATTACTCATTCAACCATGGCTGTGAATGAAATATCTATGATGGATAGCTCAACAGCGTTCTGTGAATCCGCGGCTTTGTTGCATGCGGGCGTATTTTCTCTGTCTTTGAATCATTGGAGCGTTACCCTTTTCCTTCATAGCTTCCTGCACATTGCTTTGTGTTACTTTTGTTTTTCGTTCGTTTTTCGTTCCTGCAGTACACAAATGAGGAGAGAGTAATGACAACAAAAATTGACAGGAAAGCTTTTAAACTCTACAGATGTACGAAAACATGCCATAAGACGTAACCTGACTCTTCGAACAACACAAAACCATCTTTCATTAACAACTGACGTATAATTCATTAATTATCATTAAAAGCGCGTATCCAGTTCTTGGTTTATGGAAAACTTTTCTTGAACATTGAGCCAGGAAAATTTGCGATGAACTGTTCCTGTGATTCGCATCACAACATTGTAGCATCGCATTATCGCAATTTCATTGTGTTGTGTTTTCGCAAGGTCGTTTGATCACGCTACCGCAAGATTGCGGATCACAGTATCACAATATCGCGAAATCGCAGATCACTGTAATCGTTAAATCGTTATGTGTTTTTCACGCAACTTTGCGATATGCGATATGGCGATATCGCATATCGGTGATTTTTTAAAGGTTTTCCAATGTGAGCGTTTCTTAATGCATGCGATGCGATGGAGTTCGTGTCGCAATCTCGCAATTTATCATTTTTACTCATAAGGAAATTTCCTATCATTCCTTGCGCAATGCGATGTTTTCCCAAGGAGTAAAATACATGAGCCTTAATTGATTTTTCGAATTTTTCCTAAGGGTCCCCACTTACATAGTGTTATTGCTAATACTAAATAAGGAAGGGGGTTGTTGGTGGCCACAACAATTGGGGATTCACTTGGAAGAACCAGTTATCTCTGCTTTTCTATTGAATCTTCCAAAACAGAAAAATTTTCAGAAAATTAAACTTTATTATGGAAAGACAAAGTACATTATGCTCTAAACTGTCAATGATATTTTGTTTCAACCATTTTCCACTTCAATTATTTGCTTCCTTAGGCTATTCCTTGTATTTACAACAGTCATTACTTGGTCCTGTAAAGATAAAACAAAGTCTCCTCTGTAAACCAGTTTTAAATATGCTCATTTGTCGTAGGTAGAGCCTCTGCTGCCAGCAGGCATTTATAGCCTCGACAAGGTTACCTGTTACCCAGCAATGATCCTGTATCCTACTTAAGGCAGCCTACAACTTTCAAAGAAAAATCCATATCCACACTTATTGCTTTGATTTTCTTTTTACTCTTAAAGAACAATGTCTTGGTTTGGTAGCCAAATTATGACACAGTCATTCACTTGATTTATAACTTTGTTGAAAAAGCTGGCTCGCGATGAGACCCCTTGTCTTTTGATTGCAACAATCTTGAGTCATTTCCCTGTTGTGGTGTACAGTATTGGCAAAGTCAGCAAGTTATAATATCTGTGATAATGATAAGCCGACTCATGATGAGACCTCTCATTCTTCAAGATAAAGTGTATCCTTTGATCGTTCCTCTGAAAGTTGCGATTTCCTTAGCAGGGAGGAAGTCATTGTTTCCTTAAGATAGCTCTGGACGAAAATAATAAAGTTTTTGGAAACAGCTGTTCTACAGAGAATCTTTATTTTGTTATTGATACCTTCCATTGTACTGAGATAAAACAATTTCTTCACTAAAGGTTGCTTTCATCAAACTTTTTGAAGTTGAAACTAGTATCATATCTAGGATGGAGTTTTTAATTGTATCTATCAATAATAAATATCAGTTTTCCAAAAGATTTGCTATTTATACAAGCGAAAAGTTCAAAATCTGAAAGAGAATTGGTGTCTTTTTCATAAATGCCTAATGTAACCACTCACAACTGGTTTTATTATGAAAAATAAAAACAATTATTCTACAAAAAATAGAAGAATAATCTTCTATGGAAAATATTTCTTGAGAATTTTTCCATTAACAGGAAAAGGATCCCTCTTACCTGCTAAATCCTGTAACACAAACGTTGATGGACCTGTGACTTCTACAATATAAAAAGGACCAAGCCACATTCTTTGAAATTTTGTATGTTTGCCCTATTCTTCATGAGCCTTGTCCCACTTTAAAACTAAATCTCCCATCTGAAATCTTTTCTGGTCATTATGTTTGAATCAAAAGAGGATTTTACTAGTGCTTGATGATGAGCATGCGTTTTCCTAGCCTGTTCTCGTTGTTCTTCTAATTTGGTTATTTCCATTTGTCTTAGCTGTAAGGAGGAAGTGGGTACTTCATCAATGTATTGTACTAAAGACAAAGAGGGAATTGTTAATTGAGTCAGAAGAACCACTTCTTTCCCATAAACTAAATTAAAGGGAGAAGTGTTGATAGAAGCTTTTTGCGTTATCCAATCTGCCCATAAAGCATATATCAAAACCTTGTGCCAATTTTTATGATTTTGGTCAACTGTTCTTTTAATAATCCTGATTAGGTTTTTATTTGTTGGCTCAGCTAGCCCATTACCTTGTGGCTAGTAATTGGCCGAATATTTATGTTTGAATCCTCTTTTAAGTGCGAATTCACTCATTGCATTTCTAGAAAAGTATGATGCATTATCAAACATTAAAGCGTATGGAAATCCAAACCTGGTGATTATAAATTGATCTATGAACTCAATGATATTTTCAGAATTAGTCGTCTTGAGCGGAACTGCTTCTACCCACTTAGTAAAATAATATGTTGCTGTGAGGATGTATCTATGCTGCTTAGAAGAGTGAGGAATGATCTCACCTATTATTTCCAAGCCCCACTGACTGAAAGGTTGCTCGATGTTTACCAGCTGTAGTGGCAAGGACGGCTTCTTTTATCTTCCAGCAGTAGTTTGGCAGATTTGACATCTCCTCACGTAACTGTGCGAGTCTTTGAATAGCGTGGTCCAGTAATATCCTTCGCGTAAGATTTTATGTGCAGTAGCATCTCCAGCATAGTGTTCGCCTGCCGGCCCATCGTGGAGTTCTTGCAAAACTTTTTCAGCTTCAGCTTTCTCAAGACACCTAAGAAGAACATAATCATAATTTTTTCTAAAAAAAATATCATTCATGAGCTAATATTGTTTGGCTTTCAACCTTAGAGCTCTTTTCTTAGTATGATCGAGGTGTGAAGGAGCATACCCGTTCTTAAGATAATAAATGATGTCAGCGTATAATGATTCTGCATCGTTTAGTCTTACCTCACACATTTGTACCTCTTCAGATGGATTTTCATAAATTTGCGCTGCTCCAGCCAGCATTTTGCAGAAGCCTTGACCTCTTACAATGTTTGTTGGTTTAATCTCAATGTCATATCCTGTAAGGCAGTAACCCAATTGGCCCTTTTCTCACCCACATCCTTCTGTACTAGAAGGTTCCTTACCGCTGGAAACGGTACTATAATCTTAGTATGGGTTTTAAGTAAGAAAGGTCTAAAGTATTTGACCACTTTGAAAACAGCATAAGCCTGTTTCTCCACGTCTGAATAATTTAGTTCAGCACCCTATAAATTTGAACTGAAAAACGCAATTGGATCTTCCGATTTTCTTGATTTGCTTGGGTTAATATTGCAGCATATGACTTATCTGAGGCAAAAAGGCTCTGAAAAATTCGGAGTTGCTAAAGATGGAGCATTAATAATAGTTTGTTTGATCATGTCGAATGCTTCATGTTCATTTTGGCCCCATGTAAAACTTGAATTCTTTTTAATCATGGTTTGCAAAGCAGACACGATTCGTGAAAAATCTAGAACGAATCTCTTTTCAAAGTTGATCTGACCAAGGAAAGATTGCATGGCTTTTTTGTTATGAGGTAGGGATATTTCAGAAATTTCTTTGATTCTGTCGGGATCAATGTGAATACCGGATTTTGACACTATGAATCCTAGAAGTTTCCCTTCACTTAGCGCGAAAAAGGATTTCTTTGGTTTAAGTGAAATCCCATACCTTAAACACCGTTGAAAGATTTCTTTCGGGTCTTTGAGATGGTCACTTCCTTTCTTCGAGTACATTGTTATATCATCCAAATAAATTACTACAGATTTATTGACTAAACCTTTGAATGCGATGTCCATGGATCTCTGAAATGTGGCACCAGCATTAAAAAAAAAATGGCATCTTCTGATATGCGTATGTGCCCCATTTAGTTCTGAATGTGGTTTTCAATTGATCATCAGGATGTACCAACACTTGATTGTATCCTGAAAATCCATCCAAGAAAGACATTAATTCTGAGCCCGCCACTACCTGCAGTATCTGTTCCATAGGTGGTAGAGGAAAATTATCTTTTTGACAAGCTTTGTTAAGGTTTCGAAAGTCAATGCAAATCCTAATATCTCCGTTTTTCTTTCTAACAGGTACCATATTGGAGACCCATTTGGAATGTCTGACGGGAAAGATTATTCTAGCTTTCAATAACTTATTGAGCTCAGCTTTTATCTGATTTTCTAAATTGGGGTGGATCTTTCTCTGCTTTTGTTGGACAGGTTTTTCATTATCGATCATGGGAATAGTATGTTGGATGATAGAAGTGTCGTATGTTTTCAGCTCATCATAATTCCAGGCAAAAACATTTTTATATTGTCTCAAAAGATGAATATACGCAAGTTTCTCTTCAGGGGCTAGGCCGAGGCCTAGATTAATGTTTTGTGGTTTAGCATCAGTTCCTAGGTTTACTAATTCGTAGTTCAAGGTTGAACTTTGGAGTTTTGAATTGGTAGACCTCTTAAACCGATCTTTCAAATCGTACAAGTCTTCTAACTTGACCACCGACTTAGGTATAGCATTGTTAGTGCTATTTTGTTGCAATTGTCGATCGTGCTGGTCTTTGTCAATTATTTTATTGGAGTAGGATCCTTCAGATGTGAGGAAATTTACATATCAAGATCGTCATTGAATACTCTCCAATTTGTGATGTTGTCAGGAATGGATGGTCTAAAGATTAATTCTATTGAGAATCTATCTGGACTAAAATCTTCGGAAGGAATAAGCTTAGAAGCTACGTTAGCCAAAAGGTCTGCACTTGCGTTTTGGAGTCTGGGGATTGAAGAAATATTAAACGCTATGAAATGCTCAGTCAGATCTTGTACTAAGGATTGATAATGTTTTAAATGACCTGATAAGCAATGTATAGTGTTACGTACCTGCTTAACCACAATCTTAGAGTCCCCAAAAACTTGAAGATACTTGACGTTTAACCCGATTGCTTTGTACAGGCCTTGAACCAAAGCCTCATATTCTGTTGTATTGTTTGTGCAATCGAATTCGAGTCTGCATGTGAGCATGATTTTATCTCCTTCTGGACTAATCAGAACGCATCTTGCTCCTGCTCCTTCGTTAGATCTAGAACCATCAAAAAATAATTTCCAAAACAAAGATTTATTTACAGGTTTATCTAAAAAATTGATACATTTCGAACCATCTGTTCAAGAAAATTTTTTGACTTGGGACAAAACAGAGTGTTCTAAATAGGGTGACGCATGAGCATTGAAATTGTCGAGGAAAGAATCTACTGAGTAATTGCCAATAATGTTGTTGTTATACACTACTGGTTCATTTTCTCCCTCTAACTCCGTTACTATGTAATTCTGATGTAACTCTCATTCAAATTTTATTTGATTGGGTTTACTGTTGTAGGGCAGCCACATGTGCGACCAATCGGTTGCGAAGTATCCATGAAGTTTTTCTGACCAATCCCTGCTAAGAATTAAGCCATAGAATTTTGGGATATCAACAACTAGAATGTCAATAACCTGACATACCTTCGGGTTGGATGACAACCTTACGGTTACTTGATTTAGTTCGCCAATCACTTCGACTTGAGATCGATCTAGCTGAACTATGCGCACTACGGATTTCTGTGGTTGAACATTTAACTTGGCACATATGGATTTGGGTAAAATATTCGATGAAGCACCAGAATCTACCAAACAATTATGCACATCTTTATTGAAGATTTCATAAGGAGAAACGGGGGAGTGTGAGATCTTGATCTTCCTCCAATTAGAGCGATGTCATTTGGATCAATCTTATTGATCGCATTAGTTGGAGGTATTCCCATGTTATGGGAAGCTTGAGAAAGTGCAACGGCAGGCAAAGGTGCAACTGGCACGACATGTAATTCTTTCATTATTATCTTCTGTTGATGCTTCAACTTGCTCAGTTCGTAAAGGGTGATGTTAGCCCTAGTCTTTTTCATGTCTTCAATAATATTGTACTCCATTTCATCTGACACTATCAGTGTTTTATGTGGATTTGTTTCATCTGTTTGGACTGGGCTGGTTTGAGTCGCTTTAGACGTCGTTTTCTTTGTTGTGGCTTTATCCTTTATTGCAGAGCTTGCGCTCTTCGGCTTAGGGGTAGTTTGGGGAGGATCAAGATGTTTTTTGCTTCGTGTGCTAACTGGAAATACTTCTTGATCTTCCTCTTGTGGGAGGATGAAATACCACATTCCTTGTAATTCCACAACTTCTTCGTCATCAGTCTGCCCTTCAGTGGCAATTTCCTCTTCCTCTTCCTCGGATTCAACATTTGAAATGGAATTGGGTGGCTTTGAATCCGTTGAAGGACCTCTTTTAAAAGCTCTGTAGGGCTTTTTTGAAGAAGTTTCTGCTACTTACTTTTTTATGTCGACCATTTCATTGGACATGGTCTTTAGAACTTTTTGCAATCCTTCCAAATCAAATGGATCTTTTGCTTGTTTCTTCTTGGAGTCTTCCTTGAAGGTGACTTTTTTGGATTTACGTTCCTCTATCGCGGATTTCTTTTCCAGGGCTATTATTCGTTTCTCTACTGCTATTGCTTCTTTCATGTTCTCAGCTAAGGTTGTTTTATTGGCCCTGTCCACGAAGATTGTTATTTTCGATGATAGAGCGGTGATATACCATTCACATCGTACTTCTTCGTTGGGCTAGGAAGCAGTAGGAATTTTGTTGAAACGTAAATTGAAATCCTTGATAGGCTCTCTAGTTTTGACTTTAAGATTGGATAGGTCATTGATTAAAGTTGTCATAGACCTGTCATCACCAAACTTGGTCAGGAATTGCTCCTGGAAGATGTCCCAACTTGTGATAGATCCGGAGGGTAATGAAAAATACCATGACCCGGTTGTTCCCTGCAGTGTATAAGGAAAAATCCGAACAACAGCATCTTCATTAGTAACCCCATTGAGATTAATGGATAACATGAAGTTGTTTATGTGCTCTTCTGCTAGAATGTCTGGCTTGAGATTAAATTTAGGTGACCATTTCTCAGGATGGGCTAGTATTTGACTCAAGGGTGCAGGCATTGAGACTGCCCCAAGGTTATTCCATGGAGACTGGGCCATTGTTGAACTGCTAACAGAGGAAAGTGCAGAAGATGATCCTTGTGGCTGGGAGGATGAGGATACTACGATTATAGATGATTGAAGAGGGGTTGTGGGCGGATGGATGATGATCTAGAGTGGTGGAGTGGATGGTTGACTTCGCGGTGAAGAAGTTGAGATGGACGATGTTGATGAAAGAGTCTCACTGTCGGACTCTTTTGATGATTCCCTCGCTCTTTTCCTGGTGGGAAGAGGTAATTCGGTTGGTTGAACACCAAACTTTTCACTCTTTAGCCTGGTCAGAGGATGAGCAGGATTGTACTGCGAAGTCACGCTGCCTTGAGATTTATCAGACCTTTGAGGAGAAATGGAAAATCGCTGAAGTTTGTGAATGAGGGATTCGACTTCAGAAAGTTCAACAGTAGATTGTTCTGAAATATCAGGGTGTGTAGCAGTGGTTGATACTCGAGCGACTTCTAACTTTGGATTTAAGTGTAATGGAGAAGTCAGGGGAGATGATGAGGGTGATTTACTCTCAGAATGGTATTCAGATTTGGATTTACTTGCCATTCATAGTTTAGGCCCTCCTTCTAGCGCCAAATATGTTGAAGCCCCGAAAATCGGGTCGACAACAAGGGGGATACCCGCCCAGTCCGGACCTTGGTTGGAAACTCATTATCCGTTTGGTATAGCGGGTCCGACTGGGGATAATGGGACCAGTTTCCCAATCTATGAGTGTGTGTGTGTAGAATTTGATGTTGTTGATCTAAAAGTTCCTATTTAAGATATTCTAATTCAAACTTTAATCTAATTCTATGCTATTGTAATCTAATAAACAGAACATCTAAATCTATACTAACTCGGGATGTAATTCTTCTAGTATTCTCCATTAATGAAATGATCCATGTGGATGTTGGTGGCCACCCACCTATCCCACTTGGACCCCCACAACTGGCTCTTTCAGTTTTTTAGTTTCCTTAATTATAGTGTAGTTTACTATTTTTAGCAGTTTTTTGGGTCCTAAACTTCCGGAGCCGTTTTGAGGCCCTAAACGACTTTTTTTGGGAAATCTACCGCCAACAATTTCTTTGATAAAAATCGTTTTTTCTGTCGTAGTCCTCGGAGAGATCTTTCCAACGGGCTATCATGCGCGTCAAACGGAGATAATACGACCAATTTGCGACCCCGGGAATTTGGCTGTCCAACTCACCCCAAAACGGGGCCCACAATTTGGGGTTTCATCTTCTAGGGTTAGGTTTTGGAATGTGAAGGGTTTTCCATTGTTTCTCAATAATAAATAGGCCTTCGAGCCTCATTGTAAACACAGTTCCAAACAGTCCAGAGGCATGTAGCCGACACATCTCTTCTCAGAGATAAGCTACCATCGCCCTAGCTGGGTTATTTCTATTTGTAAGCATATTTCAGTATTCTCCATTAATGAAATGAAGTATTATTTCCGCTCCATCTCTATTTTTATGTTTATCGCATCTCTGTATTTATGGTTATCTCTGTAATCTATTGCGTTCCTGCTTAAATCCGGATCAGTGGTATCAGAGCGGTCTGCTTTTTCTCTGTTTTTCTTTGCATGTCCCCAACAAGGTCGGGATATAAGGAGTTAGGGCTTGAATTGGTCGAACCTTTGCAAGGCCAGCCTCGCAAATCTCGACGATCTCCCATGGCGGATGAGAAGAAAGACGAGGGGGCAGGAGATCCTATCAGAATCTTGCTCAAAGAAGCCCTCGAGCGGCAAAGGAACGCGATGATGGATAGCTTTGCGCAGATCCTTCAGCGGCTACCCAGAGGCGACGCATCGGCTTCCAGCAACTACTATGGAAACGCCACACCGTTTAAGGTACAAGTTAATTTTGAAATCCCCATCTTCGAGGGTCAAATAGACGCAGATGACGTAGATAAATGGTTAAATCTGCTAGATGGGTATTTTTCTGTTCATGAATTTTCAAGTCGGGAAAAGATTGTTTACGCTCTTCTCAAAGCAGCCCCCACGTCAAGGACTGGTGGGAAACATATTGCGAGCAGAAGGATGAAAGTATAGGCTCATTGTTTTCTGCCGCCCCCACTTGGAATGACTTCCAGGATGCCATCAAGGAGCAGTACTACCCTGTCAAAAGCTATGAGGACAAATACATCAAATGGACCACACTGCGGCAGGGACGAGACCAAGATGTACCAGAGTTCACAAATATTTTTCATACCCTTCGCACACAGTTGGGTATCAAAGATTTTGAGCTGCATCTGGTACTCAAATACCGCGGCTGCCTACACAGATACATCCAGGAAGAGATGGAGTTCTTGAACATTTCCTCACTCGGCACAGCATACCGATACGCTGTCAAAATCGAGCAAAAGTTCAAACAGAAGAAGCGAGACTTTGGATCTGCAAATCCGAAGCCCAAAGGACAAAGCCAAGGCGGGGTGACCCAAGACAACCCCTATAAGCTGTAAGAAAAGAACAACACCACGAAGCTGAAGAAGGACACAGGAAAGTGGTGTGAGTTCCATAAGAGTCCCACTCATAACACAAGTGAGTGTTGAACCAAGCAGTCGCTGGTGGCCGAGTTGAAGGCTTCCGAATCAGATGCATGTTCTGACACTGAGCCGGAACCCAACAAGGGGGATGGCAAAGGGAAGCAAATCATTGATGCGGATCCTAGTGCCACTGTTGCCACTGCCAAGATCCAGAAGAATGAGCCTGAAGAGCCAGAGGAGGGGGAACGTCTTTTCCACTCACAGATGTGGGTGAAGGGTTCGCCGCTACAATTCATTGTCGATAGTGGCAGCCAAAAGAACCTCGTTTCAGCAGAGGCCATGAAGCGGTTAGGCCTACCAACTATGCCACACCCACAACCGTACAGTATCGGGTGGCTTCACGAAGGACGAGATCTCAAAGTTCACCATTAGTGCCGCCTTCCCTACAGCATCAAGCCCTTCACAGATGAGGTATTGTGTGATGTTACACCTCTAGATGTTTGTGATGTACTATTAGGCCAGCCATACTTGTGGAGGCGACATGTTGTGTATGAGTCAAGGCCTCGCGCTACCATTATTTCCTTGGATAATTCATTATACAGGATACCAGAGGTAGCTCCACCTACCACCACCTCTTTGATCACTGCTAAGAAAGGTAGCAAGCTCATCTCACAGACTAGGAAATTTATTTTTTGTCTGGTTCGCTCCCAAAGTAAGGGGAAGATCGTTGCTACATCCATGACCCCCGCAAAGGGTTCCTCCACGCAGCAGCAGCAACATAGGGATACAGTCATGACAGAACACAGGAACAACTTCTCCTTACCCAAAGGGGTACCACACAAGTTTCAGGTGGGCGACAAAGTTTGGTTACATCTGCAGAGAGAACGCCTTACCAGAACCCATCAGAAACTCAGACCACTTCGACATGGTCCTTACACCAGTAACAAGGCTGTGGGCAACAATGCTTTGAAGCACAACATTCCTCCATTCCTTCGCTTGCACCAATTGTTCAATGTGGACCATCACCGACCATGCTTCCCACCATTTCTGGACACATCAGAGATTGCAGAACAGCTCACCAGAGACCCAGCTCAGCAGAAGCTTCCTCATCTCAAGGAGGAACTCAACGCAATGGGGACCATTGCTTCCTAAGGGGGGAGGAATGATCTAGGTGGATGTTGGTGGCCACCCACCTATCCCACTTGGACCCCCACAACTGTCTCTTTCAGTTTTTTAGTTTCCTTAATTATAGCGTAGTTTACTATTTTTAGCAGTTTTTCGGGTCCTAAACTTTCGGAGCCATTTTGAGGCCCTAAACGACGTTTTTTGGGAAATCTATCGCAGCGATTTTTTTGATAAAAATCATCTTTTTCGTCGTAGTCCTCAGAGAGATCTTTCCAACGGGCTATCATGCGCGTCAAACGGAGATAATACGACCAATTCGCGACCCCAGGAAGTTGGCTGTCCAACTCACCCCAAAACGGGGCCAACAATTTGGCGTTTCATCTTCTAGGGTTAGGTTTTGGAATGTGAAGGGTTTTCCATTGTTTCTCAATAATAAATAGGCCTTCGAGCCTCATTGTAAATACAATTCAAAACAGTTTAGAGGCATGTAGCCGACACATCTCTTCTCAGAGATAAGATACCATCGCCCTAGCTGGGTTATTTCTATTTGTAAGCATATTTCAGTATTCTCCATTAATGAAATGAAGTATTATTTTCGTTGCATCTCTGTTTTTATGTTTATCGCATCTCTGTATTTATGGTTATCTCTGTAATCTATTGCGTTCCTGCTTAAATCTGGATCATATGCGATCTAAAGAGATTTCAAATAACAACTAGTAATAAAGATCATTCAGCGATTATAAGAAAGGAAATCAATCAAGATGAACCACTTCGCATAAAAGTTAGACGAAACAGTTGTGAAAAACATATCACACAATGAGCTATTCATACATTAAGCATAAATAAATATCTATCGCCGTACAAAAGTGCCAAATGATAACTCAAGCATTCATGTAATAATACATAAACAACTAAAAACTGTATATCACTTTAACATATAAGCAGAAGTGGTCAAGAGATAAAAGTACCATTTATGACTAGTCCTACTCATAAGCTTCAAGCAACAATGATTTATCTCTCCTTGCTCTAACATCCACTAAGAGTACAGAAGTGCAACATCAGTAGCAGATATCAAATGCAAACATCAACAAATCTTGATCTATTCATTCACCAAAACCTCCTCTGAGGGTGCAAAAGTGCATGTTCTGAGGACAAGTTTTTGATAAATTTCTGGACCCTTCTCTAAATGCATGAGAAGGGTTTAAATACTACTAACTGAATAGCTTAATTACACAGATTCAGGATACGGTTTAAATGACCGCCCTTTTTCTAAGCAAAACTATTTCTAAAAATTAAATCTAATATCTAACTATTTCTACATTTGCTCCTTAATGTTGCAAGCATTTAGTATTTGCCTGGGTAGAGTTGGCTGACTTTCTTCTGCTTTTGGTTGAGCTAAGCAAACAGAAATGGTAAGAGCTGGCACCATCTTTTTAGCAAAATTGATGATATACTCGAGAGTCATCCTCTGGCTATGTGGATTTACTATGTATGCCCAGGAATAATCCAAGTTCAACTTGGTTAACCCTTGAATTGCTTCTACCTTTTCTTTCAACTTTATGTTTCCAGTTTGTTCTTTACCATTGCTTTCTTGCGTTTTCCAGGCTTACAAGTGGTTGAGCAGTTAGAGGCTTTGCTTTTTGAGTAATTTTCTCAGCGATGCACGATTAGCACTAGGCGCTAATTGCGCATCGGAAACTGCCTCCGTTATTTGATCTGGGCCTCTCTGATGCGTTTTTCGCCTTTAGCGCCTTTTCCTTCATCGGGTATAAGCTTCAAAATTTGTAAAAATACTGCTTTCATGAGCTTCTGACCTTGAGCGTTAAACCGACTGTTGATATCAGCATTGTTCAATTACTCATTCAACCATGGTTGTGAATGAAAGATCTATGATGGATAGCTCAGTAGCGTTCTGTGAATCTGCGGCTTTGTTGCATGTGGGTGTCTTTTCTCTGTCTTTGAATCATTGGAGCATTACCCTTTTCCTTCATAGCTTCCTGCACATTGCTTTGTGTTACTTCTGTTTTTTGTTCCTGCAGTACACAAATGAGGAGAGAGTAATGACAATAAAAATTGACAGGAAAGCTTTTAAACTCTACGGATGTACAAAAACATGCCATCTGACGTAACCTGACTCTTCGAACAACACAAAACCATCTTTCATTAACAACTGGCGTATAATTCATTAATTATCATTAAAAGCACGTATCCAGTTCTTGGTTTATGGAAAACTTTTCTTGAACATTAAGCCAGGAAAATTTGCGATGAACTGTTCCTGCGATTCGCATCGCAACATCGCATTATCGCATTATCACAATTTCATTGTGTTGTGTTATTGCAAGGTCGTTTGATCGTGCTACCTCAAGATTGCGGATCGCAGTATCGTGAAATCACAAATCGCTGTAATCGTTAAATCGTTATGTGTTTTTCATGCAACTTTGCGATATGCGATATGGCGATATCGCATTTCGCATATCAGTGATTTTTTTAAAGGTTTTCCAATGTGAGCGTTTCTTAATGCATGCGATGCGATGGAGTTCGCGTCGCAATCTCGCAGTTTATCATTTTTACTCATAAGGAAATGTCATATCATTCTTTGCGCGATGCGATGTTTTCCCAAGGAGTAAAATACATGAGCCTTAATTGATTTTTTGAATTTTTCCTAAGGGTCCCCACTTACCTAGTGTTATTGCTAATACTAAATAAGGAGGGGGGTTGTTGGTGGCCACAACAGGTCCCTAAAGTCAATACATACTCGAATCATTCCTTGCTTTTCCTCTACGGAGACTGGATTAGAGACCCACTCAGTCATAGGAACATGGTATATAAAGCCCGCCTTAAGCAGCTTTTCAACTTCAGCTTTAATAGTTGCTGCTTTTCTAGGATTGATCAGTCGAAGTTTTTGATGAATAGGTTTAGCATTTTCGTATGTCTTGATCTCATGCTGGACTATAAATGGATCTATTCCAAGCATTTCCTCATAAGACCAAGTGAACACATCACGAAACTCTTTGAAGAGATCGGTGTAAATTTGAATTTCTTCAGGGGAACAGTCAGCTCTGATGAAGACATTTTCGATTATGTTAGGATTCCTAGAGATGTTCACAGGTACAGTTCGTGAGATAACAGACATGTTACCTTCGGCAGAAAATTGTGCTAGGGCCAAAGGGTTTAAAACTACATGAACATCACTAGTACACGGACTAGGCAAACTTGACTCAATTTCTCACAAATGAGTGAGGAAATATGAACGATGATGTAAATCATCCCATGGTCTATCAACACCCATCATTGCTTCTATAATTGCTTCCTCATATGGTAAGACTGTATCTAAGAAATCCTAAGCTGAAGTTGAATCGAGGGTCTAGGCCGAAGCCACATCTCCATCTAACTCCTCTGGTGAGAAAGGAGTAGGATGGGAGTCTGCAGAGTTAACAATAGACTGATAAGCAATTTCTGTTGCAGACATAGGACATGCCATTCCACCTACCTGCCCTCCATCTAATGTGGTGGTAGATGAGGGTAAAGGCCAAGGGTCCGAAAAATAATGAGTTCGAAAGAACTCTCTTCGAGAAGGTCCCTTGGAGGATGAAATAACATTGATTCTAGTTGAAGGAGTAGGGAGATCAAAACTACCCATTAAAGAAGAGTACATCCCAACTCCTAAATTCTCAATAGGTTGCTTGGGATTGTCCAATAATGGAACAGTAGAGTCAGAGGATGCATAAGAGTCACCCAGAGAATAATCCATCTGATCAACTTTTACAATCATTCCCTCATGAGGAAAACAAAGGATGTGAAATAATGATGAAACTATGGCATCCATCTTGTAAATCCAATTCCTGCCTAAGAGGAGGGTGTAATCCAAGTTCGCATCGATAATTTCTACCTCAATATTTACAACCTTTCCCCCAACACAGATGGGAAAGGCTGGAATAATCTCGTGTGGCCTATGAGAATGTCCATCAAATGCTGTCAATAGAGTCATTGAAGGAACAACTTGAGGTGATCCAATGGCCTTTTAACATGACATGGACATCACATATGTGGAAGCTCCCTCATCTATAACTGTTTGAAAGATGTTAGTCTTTCGATATGTAGACTTTATTTGGAAAGCCATATGACAGGGAAGTATCTTTTTGATGTTTGACATATCAAAAGTGAGCACAAGAGAATTTTTTGGATCTATTGCTCCGATTTCCGAGAGAAAAGCACTCCACATGACACAATTGGAGTACCTCTAATGTTGACGTAGCGCAAGGACTCTGAGCTAAATATTCTACAATCAAGTAGTTCTAGGCTGCCCTAGCATTAGGGTTAATGGTTGAGTGCTTCGTGGAGCCTTTCAGCTCCAATGTATAGACTCAATAGAGAGCCTCTCAATAGGGAGCGGCTCTGAGGCATCGAAAGCAAACTTGGCCTTAGATGATTCCGATTCACCATAATCACGTGATCATGTAGCGACGTCGATATGTGAGCTCATCATATATACATTTGACGAATTGTGTCCTTCCTCGTTTCCCCCTGCGAGGGTTACGAGCATTAGAATTTGCGATAGCAAGTAATTGCTGCCCTTGGGGAAAAGGGTTAGTGAGAATAGCTTGGGATCTAGAAGACCCCTGTTGCGCTAATAAGTGCTAAGTGTCTTGGATCTTAGGGCATAGATGAGTAAAATGATCCTCATTGCATAACTTGCATGGAAATTTTACCTATTTCTTGGACTTTTTCTTACCTTCTCCGGCATCAATACCGGGTTTGTTTACATTGCCCTTCCCATCCTGGTTCTTCTTCCTGCCTCATCCTTTCTTCTTTCCATCAGATTGTTGATTTCCTTTGGGGTTAGAAGTTTGGACGATGTTTCTAAACGTAGGTTGAGAAGGTGTAGATGGGGATGGTGATGCCTACATAGAGGAAGCAATTTGAAAAGACAACTATTGCAATTAATTTATCAGGTTAACCGTGTTTACATCAATTGATCCAACTAGCCCGTCTGCATGGGGACTTGGCTTCGGTTTGGCTATATCCACCTTGGATCTAGGAGCATCAGGTAGAATTTTTTGAAGAACCCTAGACTGAGAATAGATTAGTTCTAACTGTTGGGCCCTGAAAATAGCCTTCTCTTCAGTGAAAACACCGGAGAGGGACACATCCTTAGAGATCTCAGGTTGTAATGATTTAAGAAACCATTCGAGAAGGAATTCTTGTGGGATATCAGCTTTGATGAGCCTCTTCCTTCTCCTCCATTCCTGGATATGATTTGAAATTGATTCACCTGGTCTTGTTGGAAATTAGCCAGAAGCTCAGTTCCGGCATCATATCGGACAGGCAATTGAAAATGGTTCAAAAATATAGTAGCCAAATCACCGAAAGAAGTGAAGGTACCCCCTTGGCAGCTCTATGTACCACTTAGCCACATTTCTAGTTAGGGTACGTTGAAATAATCTCAACCTGATTGAATCATCTACCAGGGAGTTGGACGAACACCGTAAGTGGAAGGTGGTTACGTAGTCACCGAGATCTTCACCCGTCTTCCCCTTGAATTTTGGGATATCGAAGGGAAGTTTTGTTGGGACCAGAGGCCAAACCGGGTTATACCTAATCAGATCAATAGTCAATTTAGTGAGATCTGGCAAGTTTAACGTTGCCAGAAAAGGGAGTCGTGGCGGACCCTGAGGATTCCACCTAGTGTGGGCGGAACTCCCAATGTTCTAAAAAGAATGACCTAGATTTGTGAAGGCACCAGGTTGCCCGAAGTAATTCATATACCCAACTGAACCATAAGGAGCCCCTTGTGGTCCAGCAAAATTTAGAGTTTTACCAACTCCTCCCGAAAATCCTTCGTAACTATTAAAGTTACCCCCTAAAGAAGTGTTAAAAGGAGCAGAAAGCCCTTGATAAGGATTCCATGCATTAGCATAGGGAGAAAAGTTTTGAAAAGAATTGACAGAAGAATACGACATATTCCCCTATTGGATGAAATAATATTGATTCCCGACTCCTAACCCACTAACTGCAGGGTTTTTCCAACTTTGAAATGGATTATAACCTTGACCTGAAAAGGAAAAAGGCATGGATCCCACAGTTGGGTTGGAATGTGGTATATGACCACCCCTAAATGGGAAACCCTGAAAAGAAGCTGATCCATTTGCCATGGATGTGGAGGTAGCTGATGAATACTCAACAGAACTGAAGGAATCATGTTGGGTGGCATTCTAAAAGAGAAAAAACCAATGCCAGAGGCAACAGCCTAAGAACTTCCACTCGATGATGGAATGGAAGTAGAACCAAATATAGCAGTGCTAGGAGTAACAGAAGGTATAGAAATTGTTCCTCCTCCTTGTACAGATACAGGAGTCTGCATACTCGTATTACTTGTCGTGGATGCCATGCTTCCAACAGTGGTCATTGAAGGAATAGATTGATGTAAACCTCGGCTCGAAGGCCTATTGGTCGAAGTTCTGAAGTATAATAAAATGTCTGGATGATCAGGAGGAAGAGGAGAATTAGGAGCTAAAATAGACTCTGAAAGCTCTTCGACCTCAATATTATCTTTTGACTGGAAGAGGACTCGAGAAAGAACTAGAGTGTTCCTCTCTAACTCTTTACTTGTACTGGGTTTATCTTGTGAATCAATGACTCCAACCGAAGTATCAATCTCCGGTGCGCCTGCTACCACTAGTTGAAAACCACTGGCAGTATTGCTCCTACGCCTTTGAGGAGAAGGTTCAAGACTCGTAGGTGATATCCCATGAAGTCTCCTAGTCCGACGAGTTGGTCGATCAACCACTTTGAATTATTTTTTAGAAATCTAATTAAAGACTCGAAAAAGTTGTAAATCTAGGCCAACTAGGAGCGAAGAGAACTCTCTAAAAGTCCCTAAAGATACAAGCAATCAAACAAATTTCAAGTATTTCCGCTCCGGGTGATTAGGACGGGACACCAAAATACAAGAAAGCCAAAATCAAGGGCCTTCCAAAAATAAACTGGGGTAATTACACCCCAAGCCTACTAGTGAATGTATTAGAGGTAGTTACGCTGACCTCCAGACAACAACTTTTGCCAGTGCAAGCACCCAAGCTTCACAAGGGTACCCTCCAAAAGTACTGCTGAACGTGATGCAATGTCAGCCTCAGGTACCACGAGATTCCCCTCTGCAGCCACCTATGTGATCCCTATGAAAGGAAACTATGGATACCAACTTGTATCAAAATCTGAGCGGAACAGTCATGAGATGGGATCCAACAAGTTGGATAGGAGGTATCTCTCTTCCTTGTCTTTACTCTCCATCGTGCTTAACTCCTAGTCATAGAGCTTTCCCGGTCTTTCTAGTGATATTGGGTTTCACTCTTTATTCAAATTCTATGTTTTGTAATTTGAGCGGCCTTGGAGAGTTAACTCTTCACTAATCTAATCCAAGGCCGTAATGAACCTAAACTTTTTGGTTTTTTTTTAATGAAAACAATAAAATTTCTAGTTCATTTTATTAATCATTTGATTTTATATAGTTTTTCTTTAAGTCAAGGGGGAATTACGAGAGTGAAACTGATGATGTTTTTATGACACAAAAGAAATCAATAGAAAACTAACTATACGAATGCAGTCATTTTCTTCGATGAAGAGTGATCTCTACTTGGGTTCTACGAAAACTTATATATAAGAAAAATATTTTCTTTTCTTTTCTAAAACAATCCACACACACCCAAAAACTAAAAAACCAAGAATGCCTTAAAATGAAAACTAACCTAATGCAAATTACAATGATGATGCAAGATCCTAAACAACACTCATAAGCAAATGCAACTCTTTATAGAGACAATAAGCCAACTTAAAATGAAGAGGGCAAAATTTTGAACACAAATCTCTCTTCAAAGCAAGCGGAACAAATCACAAAAGATATCAATTTGCTTTTCAACACTAAAAAAAAAGAAACCGAAAGCCAAAAACTTGGAAAAAGAAAAACAAAAGAAAAAAATTTTTAGCTTTTTCTTTTAAAAGGAACAAAACAACTTTTTGAGGTCACAAAAGTACCACTAAACTCGAAAGATCAATAAATAGGCACAACGAGTCTTTCAATATTGCAAGTTATAAACTCGAAAATGAATAAAACTTGAACAAGAAAGACTAAGAACTTGTACAAACTGACCCAAGTAGCAGCAAAATATTTCGACAAACAAACAAAAAGTTTAAGAAAGAAATACTTTCAAACTTGTCAAAAAGACTCGCAAAAAGAAAGAAAAGCAACAAGGCCACCAAACAAGGGGAAGCAAAGCAAGGGAATTGAAATCCGAGTTGGAAACAAAATTGAAAATAATTTTCTGTTCTGGAAGACCAGAACAACCAAGAACTTCAAAACGAAACCTTGAACCCAAGATAAAAACTACAAACTTGCTTAAAAAGCAATCCTAGGCCAAATATTTTCAATGAGAAGGAGATTTTTGAAAAAGAAAGCTTGCAGGAAAAATGAATTCTCTAGACAAGAGATGGCCATACAACAGCATGAACAACTAGGTAGAAGATCTAACTGGGTAGAAAGATTTGAAAAAACAATCCAAAAAATTGCATACGCGACTATGTAAAGGCACAGAAGCATGCACACACATTTCTAATATAGAAAACCCACGTATACGCGAGTCTACTTTAAAGAAACCTGCATGTATACGCTACTGTAGTAAAAGAAAACAGTGTATACAAAGCTTTATTAGGAAAAAAAAAAATCAAGGTCTGGTCAAGAAGATTGAACTTGATGCCTGGGATACTAATGGACCAAACAATATTAAAAGCAAGCAATCAAGAAATTGAACCCTGATTGAGAACAAATAACCGAAACCAGGAATAACAAGATTGTTATCCCAAGTGGAGTCACCAATTCTGTTATGGGTGCAACCACCCTAGGGCTTTGGGTTGAGAACCCCAACAGAGCAGAGGGAAAACAACAACAAGAAATGCTCAAGCAATCAACAAAAATGCTTATTCTACTAAATCGTGTAGGAGTGTCCTTACCCAGATGTCCTTCGTTTGGGTAGATTCCGTAGGGTGCAAACCCTTAGCTTCTCCTGATGTTCTTGAAACCTGAAAATTAATCAAATGGAACATACATGATAGTAAAAACATAAATCATATTCATGATGTTAACTTTAAAACATATAAATGAATGACTAATTATACATCAATATAAGATTTATAAATGAATTACAACATAATTTGATGCATAATCACATTTCATATCAGAAATAGAACAACATTCCTTTTATTGAAGTAAGTTATAAATAAGGTGGAGAAATATGACCTTAGTCCTTCTCTGGCTCTAAGCGGAACCGACCTCCGGATCCGTCCTTTCCCGACCTTCAGCAACCTTCCTCCATCACCAATACAAGGATATCTCAAGCAAGATGGGGGATATCTATCATCAAGGAAACAAGGGTTTCCTAGAGCTTTGGGGAGTGCAGGAGGCACAGGGATTCTTTAGACTCAATCAAGGATAATCTCACTATAGTATCAATATCTCATCCTTTCTCCCTTAAGGCCTTCCCACGGAGGTTTATTTATACTTCTCCTATATATATATATATATGTATGTATATATATATATATGTATGTATATATATATATATATATGTATATATATATATATATATATGTATGTATATATATATATATATATGTATGTATATATATATATATATGTATGTATATATATATATATATGTATGTATATATATATATATATGTATGTATATATATATATATATGTATGTATATATATATATATATATGTATGTATATATATATATATATATGTATGTATATATATATATATATATATATATTATATTATTTATTTTATTATTATTATTTATTTATTTATTTATTTTATTTTTTTGGGAAACAGTTCAGCCATGGGTAATAGGAGGTGAGTAACAAGTAAAACCCGTGAACTCCGCTTGAAATTAAGGAAATTTAATTTTTTTAAGTGTTTTAACATATGTACACGGGTTAGATATATGCTCACCCGCGTGTACATGATTTTATCAAGGGCAAAGTAGCGTATAGGGAATAAAACACTGTTTTTTAGATTTTGGACCAAGTCTGGAAAGAAGGGTTGCCCTAGGCCATTATTGGAGCATCAGATCTACCAAGAGTAGTAAATGGTGCTATAACAATGGGTGAGATACCCATGTTTGTAGGTTGAAGAAGGTCTTTTATGGGCTAAATTAGGGATCACTTGTATGGTGCTCAACAATTGATGAGCACTTACTAAATTTTTGCTTCACCGCATCTACAGTAAATCCAAATCTCTATTATTTATATGATATGTATGGTTTGTTAATTATAATCATGTGTGTAGATAATATGATTCTTATAGGTTTTCCTAAGAAGTTTGTTGCGTGGTGTAATAAATTGGCAAGCAAATTCAACATGAATGACATCAAACTTATGCATTTCTTTTGGGGTATAGTTTGGCAAGGTGCATGTGCAGTGTCCCTTGGGTAAGGGAAGTACACAATGGAAGTTTTGAAGAGATTTTAGGTGTTTTTTTTTTTTTTTTTTTTTTTTTTTTTTTTTTTTTTTTTTTTTTTTTTTTCTCGGTAAAGCTATCTATTCTATTATATTATGTACAGGCAAACATTACAATCAAAAAGACAGGCTGCCCAGGGCCGACTGTGGCACTTTGGGTGGCTTTTCTTGACTCAGAATTCGCCCTCGCAGGGGCAGCGCTTCCCACATGACATAACACAGAGTTGTTTTCGGACCATACCAAAACAGCCCGCGCAGGGGCATCAAACAAAAAGACTCGTAACAGACCTTGCAAGGCCTACTGCCCAGACTATAGTAAACGTGAACATAAACAAGAACTAAAGAGACACAAACATAGATATATAGCCTAATCCAGGCCCCAACAGAGACCAAGAACCTATACCAGACCTGAGAGAGAAAAATGTATGCCAGAGTGGGTTGCTGGAGACTATTCCTCTGGCTTTTCCTCAATAATTCTGCACCACCCGTGGCCTTCTGGGTAGCCTTCCCACATTGCCATGGGGTCCTGCGTGGAGGCTGGCGTCTCCTGCTCTTGAAGTCGGGTGGGGGTCTGCTTAGGCTCCTTCGCTGGATTATCCTCTGCAATTGCCGTCTGCACATCCAGGCGTTTCTCCCCACTGCCCTCTGGATGTTCCTCTGCAATGTCCGATTGCGTTCCTTCGGCATCCTCCTGAGGAACCTTTGTGAAGAGAACCGATATGTGTGTGTTAATGCCAGGATTGTCCCGCGAGCTGCCATGGGTGAATATGACTGAGCCAAACGCTGGAAGCAGGGGCGCTCCATCATTGGAACTGCCGACCTCCATGAATTGACTGACCGATATAGGGGTGGCTCTCGCCCTTCTATGGCAGTAGCAGCAACAACAGTGATGGTGGGCATCCGCCGCAGGGTGACGTGAAGAACCTCCTCGCCCAGAACCTCTTCTACATGGCATCCTTTCCCGGGGACGAGCCATGGTTGCAGAGACGCCAACAGCTTGTAACCGAACAACGCTTGAGGGCTTGTCGGGATTGAGTCGCCCCCCAACTGAATTTCGTCCCCCAACTGTTCCGTGACAGAGCTCAGCCTCACAGAAGCAGCGGTACCCCGGATAAACAAGCATGAAGTTTTCTTCGTCAATATGAATGTCGTCGCTCCCAGCAAGAACAGAAGCTTTAAAGAGACAATTTCCCTCAGAGATCTGAGCTGCTTGCTCTGCACTCTGAGTCCAAAACCGCAACATTCCTTCATTCTTAAAACAACAGACATTCCCTCGATTTTTGCTCGCTTTGATTGCTCTCTGCAAGCTCGTCATCGTACCTTGCATCCTCATTAAGGTTTCTGCTCTGCACCTCCCGTCTTAACTCCTCGGTGGCGAGGGGCATTAAACTCCCTTGGCGATCACAAGGTGGCACATGTTGGGCATGTGGCTCCTCACTGCCTGGCATGTTGACACCCGCATCAGGGGAGATTTTAGGTATTAGGATGCAAACCCTTGGCCACGTCCTTAGTGCCAAACCTGAAGTTATGTGTTGATTTAGGGTTTGATTGGTCCATTTATGTATCTTGTGAATATTAGCCCTTATATTTGATATGTAGTGAATACTTTGAAATACTTCATGGTTGAGCCTAGGGAATCTACTAAACATGTGCTCATATATTTGAATGACATTATTCAACATGACATGTGTACGTAAGAGATGGAGGGTTATTGCTACATGGATTTTTAGATTAAGATTGAGCAAGAAATGTAAGAACACTGAAGATTACTTTAAGTTACTCCTTAAATGTGGGATCAAGTATGATTCCCCTATTTAACAAGAACCAAGGGATAATTTCATTTTTTTTTAAGAAACGAGTAACATTTTCATTATATAAACTGGAAAAGGGCCAAGTCACGTACAAAATTCAAGATTGCGCTCTCTACAATTTTCATCGATTTACATGGGAATGGGACCTTCTTGCTACCAACATTATTTACATAGAGTCTTTGAACATAACTATAACCGTAAACTCTCCAAAAAACACCACTATATTCTGTACATTGACATAACATATATATAATATTAAAACCAAAATATTTCAGCTGCTACAGGATCGATTTCTTCTCCCGAAGGTTCATCCACTGTAGTTGTCAATTCCTCCGTGAAATCCTCTCCATCATCTAGGACCCTGTTGGGACTCAGAAATGTCATATTTTCATCCACCTTTTTCTTCACTATTCCTTACATTTCATCATCCCATTAACCTGTTATCATATCACTTTCATACATACATTTGGGTTTCACCTTCTTATTTTCCATTTTATTCATTTTTGCATTATAAGTGAATTTATGATTAATTATTAGAAAATGTACATATTTTTATATATATCTCAAGAATATGTGAGTTTTGTGATGTGTAGGAAATATGTGAAGAATTAATATCTCCTCCACCATATCAAGGAGATAATTATGCAAGCCTTTTTCTAAGGAGAAAATCATGGAGGCATATCTTATCCTAAGGAGAAAATCATGGAGAAAATCATGGAGACATATCTTATCCAATTCCTAAGGAGATAATTAGCAGAAAAGCATGGAGGATTTGGTTGGCATATCTTATCCAAGATATGTGAGAGATTTGTGGGATCATGTTTGAGAGATTTGTGCGATGATATCTTGTAATAACGGGAAACTAGTTGAGAGTGCTTGAGAGAATATTGGATATGTAATTATGGAAAGGTTATCTTCTTCATGTATATAAGAGAGTGCTCTCTCTTCATTGGGATGAATAATGAATAATAGAGAATGGAGATTAACTTTGATTCTTTTATTGGTATGCTTTCATGATTTGTAATTTAGTTTTTGTAATTTGACATAGTTTTATTGTTGTGAGTTCACATATGTTGTTTGTCGTTCACTTCTTCACATGTCGTATTGCTTTTCTTTTATGCAACTTCCTGCTTTCATAGTTAATGTTTCAATGCCTTCTTAGATTAATTTGATTTCAGTAATTCAGATTAGATTAGATTAGATTAGTTCCACTTCAGTCCTGCATATATAGTGCAAGTGTCTCATAAGTCTACGGACCTCGGATTGACAAATTAAATAGTTGGGTAAGTACTACAACGGAATTAAACGAACATATTTTCACCCAACATTTTGGCGTTGTTGTCGGGGAGGCACGATGGATTGAAGTTTAGTTTGATTTGTCTACAAGTGTGTTTAGACATGTTCCTAACTCCGAGGTGTTAAGGCGGTAAGACGTGGGGAACAGCCTACGCATCGCATTCGAGATACCGTAATGGGCTCGACTTCTTATGGATCAGGGCATGTAGGGTGTGTTTACATTTATGCAAGTGTGAATTTTAATTTCTGCAAGTGTGTTTGATTTTCTCAACTGTGAAGAGTGTTTGATGAATTCATGGCTCATGGTTATAATTGAAGCATTCGATTACTTAATTAATGAACAGTCCTTGTAAGAGGGTTTAATTGAGTATTGAGTTCAAGATTATTTATGTGGTCCTTTTGTTTTTAATTCAATTTTTAGTGTGCTGATTTTTATTTGCTTTTCTCTTTCAACATGGTTTTATAATGAGTGTCAGCTTGGAACTACTCACTCAGATCCTTGCAGAAGTTGGAATCTCCTCTTCCCTGGAAAAGGAGATCTTGACAAAAATTGAAAGTTCAACTACTCCCCAAGAAATAAATGAAGATTCAACATCTGAAGAATCCTGCGTATCTGATGGCGAACAACCATTCGAACAGGAGATCGAGGAAGAAGAGCAGCAGATCGGAGAAGAAGAACAGGAGTTACAGCATAATCTGAGTGAGAGTAACTGTGCTTATCAAAGCTTTATCGACCAATGGTTCCAGGTAAGTATTAGATTAGATTCATCTTTTTATTTTTATTTAGTTGATTTACAGATACAGCCACTAGACTCATTCACTTGCGAATATTTTCATTTTTCATTTGAAAACTTGCTACTGCATCTATTGTTGTCACTGCTACGTGAATGGCTTCATTGGAAGTTTAACTACACGTAACTAATTTGTAAATTCTAATTAGTATAGAGTAGGTAGGCTTTCAGTTTTAGTTTTTGCTTTCATTTTCAGTTTTGCTTTTACCTAGAATAAGTATGCTCTCCTCCTGCGTCTTTTTACAATCTCGAGGATCAGAAAATAGGTTTCAGCGTTTGCTTTCATAAGTATGCTCTCCTCCTGCGTCTTTGTACGATCTCGAGGATCAGAAAATAAGGATGATATAGACTAGTTTCAAGAATAAATTCATGTTTTGCAATATGCTTGATCAAAAACATCTTTCACTCTGCCAATCATTGTGTCCATTTGTAAAAATAAATAAAAAGAAAAAATTTCCTAAATTTTAGTTTTTCATTAATTAAAAGAAAAGAAAAAAACACTAACCATGTTTGTTTTTACCAAGCACTTCATATAAAAGTAATGGCGCTGGAGTCTGAGGCAGATGCACTCAATCACCTAAGCACTGATATCCTTGAAGGAAAGTTTGCATTGCTGGAGGGTGCTTCTGTCGACAATGACCTAGGGTAAAAATTTGTCACTTTAAAATTTGCATTCTCTGATTTGTCGTGTTGTTTGCTCTGCTCACTTCAGCCCAGAAGGAGACCTTCTTGTTCACATCAGAGTCCGTAAATGAGGGACACCCAGACAAACTCTGTGACCAGATTTCTGATGCAGTGTTGGATGCATGCCTCACCTAGAACCCCGACCGTAAGATGAGCATGCAAGACTTGCACTAAAACGAACATGGTCATGGTTTTTGGTGAAATCACCACCAAGGCCGATGTCAACTATGAGCAGATTGTTTGCAAGACCTGCAGGGAGAGTGGTTTCATTTTTGACGATGTGGGTCTTGATGCTGATCACTGCAACGTGCTGGTTACTCAGAAAGCGAGCGAAGCTCACCGAGGTCAGAAAGAATGGCACCATCTCCACTCAGCACGATGAGACAGTTCCCAATGACCAGATTGCTGCAGATTTGAAGGAACATGTGATAAAGCCGGTGATTCCAGAGAAGTACCTGGACGAGAATACCATAGTCCACTTGAACCCGTCTGGTCGATTCGTGATCGGAGGGCCTCATGGAGATGCAGGCCTCACCGGCCGGAATATTATTATTGATACTTATGGAGGGTAGCCATCCAATGAAGGCGCGATCTCACCATGATATCGAACAAGTTTCCACTGCAGCATCGAACGACAGATCAGATCTCGCCCATTATTGTCGAGAAGGTTTACATTACCACAGTTCAGGAGATCTGAGACCATCCTCGAAAAGAATGATGATCCTGTAAAAGTTGTTGTGGCAGATACTCTGCATGAAATGGTCAATCGCTTCTGATTAACACGGCTTCTTTTACTGCCTTGAGGTCTTGGGTTTATTTTCTTTTAATTGAGCTGTAGAATATGTTTCGGATGCTAATCTCCATTTTTCTTTGTGTTAACCGGAAAGAGGGACTGGTCAGGTGTGACGAGATGCAAGCCTTGATCGCGTCATGGGTTCAATTGTCTACAGGTGTGTGAAAACCTTTGCCTACATTACCTCGTTGACTCTTATCGCCTGGTTTTCCTGATTCGAGTGCTAAATGTCTGCGTTAAGAATGAAGGCGGTACTGTTGATTAAGAATCTCTCTATTCACTGTTTTTTTTCCTTCATCATTTTCGAATCGCGTTACCAGAAATGATTTTCCTTTGATATGGTGAAAGCGGCCTCTGGGTTTGACCTGTTGTTTCTAATTTCTTATTTTGTGGCCTTTGGTCGGCGTAGAACCAATTTCCCCAAGAAATCGAGGTTTTGTTTGAGCTGGTACCCATATGTTCAGCTTGATAATGGCATCCAAGAGCCTGGGAATCAGAAAATTCCTCTCCACAAAGCTTACATCTCAGCATCTGACCAACATGAGCAGCACAATTGCCAACTATCCCATGATCCAGTGTTCCATTCTCTCTACTTGCTTTCAGTCTTCCATCATCTATTGATGCATCAACAGGAAATTCCGCCTTTATCTCAGGAACCCATGGAACTATTGCTGTGAAACTATTTTGTCCTTCTTCAATGCCCAGATGTTTCCCGAGTTTTTCCTTTCCAAACAATTGCCAACAATGCTTTTGCAACTTTTCGATCTTTTGACACCTCTTCAATTATCCAATCCAGGATTCTGGCTTTCGAATTTGACTGATAAAGACAAACATTCATGAATTCATGCAATAGATCTGTAGCCTGACACAAATGGATCCTGTCTTTTCCTGAACATGTATTTCTCAAAAGCCTGTTCAAAATTTCTGATGAGATGTGTCTATCGCTAATCTTTCCACCATGCCCAACTGAACTTGGAAGATGCTTTTCGTAATAGGAAGAACCTGGCTTTGCCCTATGAGAACACTGACCACTATTGTTGCGGCACCATCCAATGCAACGAGACCAATTTACACTCTGATGAGAGCGCTTAGCATAAGACTTCTCTTGTACCACAAAATCTTGAGACTGAGATTCAAATTGTTGATGCCTCCGAATGGTGCTACCATCACTGCTCGACCTCTGAGCTGATCTCTCTGATATGGCGTCCAAGTCTTGGATGGGTGTATCCAATGGTTGATTCTTGTCAAAATGTTGCTATGGGAAAACCGCTCTTATCTTCCAAGCCACTTGCAATTGATGGTAATGTCAACAAACATTCATTGAATATTGAAAAAATAGCATGCTAGAATTTCATATTATTTCTTGATGGATGGTTAATGTCTGGTAGTCAGCCTCATCTATTGTTGGTAGGTACTGGCTTTGCCTTTGGACATTTGTGTGACGAACCAAAGGGCTTGCAAACTGAAATGTGCATGTTGTTATTATTCCTTCCTTTCGCAATTGCAAATGCTTTTTCTACCAAAAAAAATTTCGGCGAAACTCTCCTCATTGATGAGCGATAGCTGCGTTTTGGATTCTGTATTTTTACAGTTATTCTATACATGCATTTAGTGCTTCAGGATAACTAGGAAGGAAGTTTGAAAAAGTACACTTCAAGTAGCTTTTGTGCCAGATGGAATGCGTTTTATTGTATTGATGCTACTTTTTGTTGTATTTTGGCAGGCCAACGTAGAAGCAAACTGTCCTCAATCATATTTTATTGACTAATGTCCTATTCAACCCATAGATTGTACACTACAGGTTCGACCTCATATTTATAGGCGGTTTGCTTGGATAAAATACCCTCATTGCAGTGGCTGGGTACACTGTGATTGCTGAGATGGCTCGAGTTGAAGCAAAGCGGTAAAGAGATTTGCCATATTCGCACTGCTTTGGTTTAAAATATATATGGTCCTGTGAAATTTAAGAAAAAGAGAAAGATCTTTGATTTATATAATCATTATTTTTTTTTAGAACGCTTACCTAAAAAAAAAAAAAAAAAAAAAAAAAAAAAAAAAAAATTGCCCTCATTCATTTACATCAAACTTCATAACACCAACTACTTCCCTAAAAAGATACAAAAGCCTTTTCAAATGTTTTAAATCAATTTTCTTGCACACCAATAAAAACATTTTGAAAAAGTAATTCCACAATCAATGAATACATTGCATGGGGACATGCAATAATTTTAGTTGGGGGAAATCAAAGTATGTTGGATTTTTTTTTTGTGAATTTATGGGCAAAAGTTAGAATGCATAAACTAATAAGATAAATGAGATTGGTGTTGTGTAGGTCAACAAGAAGCTTATGCAGAAAGCTCAACATTAAGATACGACACCCTTTTCATCCACAATTAGTGTAACTTCGAAAAATAATTTACAAATGGACATTTCATAAATTCTTGAAAATGAGCTAATTTGTTTTTGAAGTCACTTCATACAGGAATGATCGATGGAGATGGCACACGAAGATGACAATTTTTATGCAGGAATGGTGCTAAGTTTTTTAGAGTATGAAAAGTGATTTTTCGAAATCACAATGAAACATGCATCATTGGACGCTCGAAGGAACAAATTCTTCACTGCACATATCATGACATTTTCCACTACACACCTTTTGCGTCATGATTACTTCCCTTTTTCCTTCCACATACCTAGACCATCCTTGTGTTGCAGCCCATCTTCCATTTCCTTATCTTTCACGACTTCATGTTTCTGAATCGCATACATCCCTTTATCCTTTTCAGTTTAGTTTTTCCTTCTAGTTTTCCTTCTGAATAAAACTTATTCCCTTTCCATGATCACATTACCTTGATCTCCTATCCATGCTGATCCACACTGCTTGTCCGTGGGTTCTTTCCATTTGTAGTCCTACCAAATATTTTTGTACAAACTCGTGTTGACTGATGTGGGATTCCTTAAGGCCCACCTTTCAACAAGTCTTGCCCCATCGACATCAGCACCTTATCTGGAAAATAGACTAGAGTTCATTTTGAGTACCTAGAGGCTTGCATGCCTTAATGGCAAGTTCTCTCGCTGGCGATCATGGGAATACATCAATGTCCCTTGACCTTCAGATCTTGCAAGTGGCTCGACCTCGACACATCCATTCGCACTTCGCAAGATGTACTCCGGTACCTTGTCACTCATTGACATCAATGGTGAGTTGCCTCGCATTGGTTAACGGCATACATCAATGGTCGGTAATCCAATGATTTCTATTCATGCTCGACATCGACACATTCATTCGCATGTTTAGAATTGTACCATCTGGTTTGTAGCGGGTGAAGACTATACACTTTTTCATGACTCCCTTAGCAGTTACAGCAGCATGCATTCTGATCTATGAGAGTACCACAGTACCACTTTCAGCATTTATCTTTTCCATGATTCAGCATCAGCAGTTCAGATTCCTTCATTCTCCAGGATCCGGTTACATCAGTCACATTTTCCTGATCCAGTAGCAGCAGCAGTTACATTCCTATTGCATAATTCATCATTCTTGGGTAAGTAGAGGTATGTTGTTTTCTAATCTTTAATCATGCAATTCCTTATATGCTAACGTGAATATTTTGAAAAATTCCCTCACCATGCTACATTTCCTTTCATGAGCCATGTCAGGTTGCATGAGGACATGCAACCAATTCAGTTGAGGGGGGGAGAACTACATTCACTACATATTCACTTCCATGATTCCATTTCTTCAACACTATCACTCCATTTACCATTCACCAACATTTAGTTTCCAATGATACTTTGTTGCACTTTGCTTCATACGCAATATTGGCATGCTTCATTAATATTACAAAAGGGCTTCCTTATGCACATTATGATTTCCAGTGAGTGTTTACATTATTGAAGAAAAGAGAACAGAAAATGAAATGAATGTTGTTAACAAAAGAACCAACATTCTTTGTATTCATGGTTGTCACACAAGAACCAACCATGTTCATGGTTGTCACACAAGAACCAACCATAAGAAAATGTAAATTGTTACTCATGTCTTTCACATATCCTGGAAACATTCATTATTAAAAGATATCATCATGTAAAGCCAAAGTTCAAGATGCCAATTGTTCTTAAAAGATACCCATGCATGGTTGCATGAGGACATGCAACAAGTTCAATTGGGGAGGATGTTGGGACTCAGAAATGTCATATTTTCATCCACCTTTTTCTTCACTATTCCTTACATTTCATCATCCCATTAACCTGTTATCATATCACTTTCATACATACATTTGGGTTTCACCTTCTTATTTTCCATTTTATTCATTTTTGTATTATAAGTGAATTTATGATTAATTATTAGAAAATGTACATATTTTTATATATATCTCAAGAATATGTGAGTTTTGTGATGTGTAGGAAATATGTGAAGAATTAATATCTCCTCCACCATATCAAGGAGATAATTAAGCAAGCCTTTTTCTAAGGAGAAAATCATGGCGGCATATCTTATCCTAAGGAGAAAATCATGGAGACATATCTTATCCAATTCCTAAGGAGATAATTAGGAGAAAAGCATGGAGGATTTGGTTGGCATATCTTATCCAAGATATGTGAGAGATTTGTGGGATCATGTTTGAGAGATTTGTGCGATGATATCTTGTAATTGTGGAGCTCTGGAAAGGTATGTTTTTGACCAACAATTTAGTGACTTTTCGGTAGCAATTGTAACACTTTCTGCATAATGAACTTAAAGAGATAAAGCATTTTTAGTAGAATATGTGAGAATTAGTATGAAAAACGTAATCACTGATAATTGTTATCTTTTCATGCAGAAAAGGGTGGAAACGAAGGATTACTGTTTAAGAGGAAAAGACAAAGGAAGAGTAACTATTGTCCCTTTGGGAGGGAACCGGATGCGAACGAGATCAAGCGGATCGAAGCAGAATGACCCGGGAAAGAAAGAAGAATTATCGACTCGGCAAAGCAGGGAAAGGAAAATCAAGGAGTAACGGCTTGGCGAATCCCTCAGGATCTGTCTTGCTTATTTTTGCTACCTAGATACATCCGCCATTTCTCTTATAAAAAGGGGCAGCAGTGTTAAGCTCGGGAGACCTTTTTTCATATATGTAAATTTAAGTCTCAGTTTGAACTTTGATCATCGAGTCTCGTTAAGACTTGTTTTGTTGTACTTTTTTTGATGCATTAATACGAAAGACTTGGTGCTTTATTTCATCTCTGCGTCTGGAGTAATCTAAGGCGGTGTATCCTTGGAAGCTAAGGGCCTGGCTCCGAAGGACACTTGCTTTTGTATCATTATAATTTGGTTTCTGTGTGGATTGTTTATATAGTTTGGTAATCTGACGTGTTTGTCATATGTTGTTCCATGCTCTGTTACGACTAATTCATTAATGGTTTCATTCAGAAGATTTATGTAAGTAACTCTGTATCGTGTAAATGAATCTCTTCAGAGTTGTTTGCAGGTTCACTATTTAAGCCAACTGTTTCTGTTACAGAGCTTTCATATTAAATATTGCTATTGGACTCATTTGAACTCTTATTCGTGGGAACCCGAAAGTAATATCATTCTATCTGGAAGCAGAGTCATATTCTCTGGAAACATCAGATTGTTATAATAAGTGTGTTGTGTATATATGATAAATGTTGTTCCATAATTCATTTGTGAATATTGCCTCATAAAGTAAGGTTCATTGGAATTGCTTTTGACGATTGTTATTTGATTGCGGAATGAGAGTTCAGTTCTAACTCGCGAGATCTAGTTTACTGATTTTCTGTTCCATTTTCCGTTTGCTGTTCCATTTTACTTTCTGCTGTTCCATTTCCTTGCATTTACTGTTTTGGTGTGAGAGAAGGTATAAAGCTGTCGTGAGTCAGCAAGTCGCTTCTTAGCTCCCAGATCTTTGGTCCATGCTCTATTTTCCTTCCATCAGTTTCTAGAGGGATGGGTTATCGCTTCCACACCCTTGACTGATAAATTGCCTGGTGTGATTCCTTTCTTTTAAAAGAAAATTAGTTGTAGTTTAGCATCCATTTACTCTTGTATTTTCTAGACACTGTACTACGAGCATTACTCTGACGAATAGCCTCAGATTGAGCTACTCTTTGCAATAACAAAGCGTTCCCGGATTGAATTATTAATGTAGCATAACTAGAGGTGAAAGAGACCCTTGTTACAGCTCTACATTTTGGCGCCGTTGCCGGGGAAAGAGTACAGCCATTTGTCTTTTACATAGTAGTGTACAAGTCTACTAGGGGAGAGTTGGATTTTAAAAACGGAAGGTAAGAACCTGCTTACGGAGCATGTAAAAGCCCTGCTCCACCGTCCGCTTTCCTGGCAGAATTATGGGTTGAATAGAATTTGGTAGTTTATAGAATGAATGACTAAGCAGAAAAAGCCAGAAAAAATTATCAAACCTCCATTCAAACCTGAAAAATCCAAAGGGCCGGTAACCCTTGGCCGAACGACCTTCATAGACGAAATCTATAAGAAAACTGAATCTCAGCCATCAGTAGGTTTCAGAAAAACCAATTCCAAATAGCCTACTGGTTCCCTTCAGGCCACAGGGTCACCATCTGTAGCCTTCGCTGAGGTGCATAGTCAGACTGATGAACAGGACTTTCAAGAAATTGAAAATTCTATTCCAGAACGACTGCAGGAAGGGAATCTAAGCAATCTTTGTGAAGGAGAAGGGGAAACAGGAGAAGTTGAAGAACCAAGATCTCCTAGGATAATCCATCCGTTAGAAAGCCCAGATAAAGGGAGCGCTGTAAAAATCATTGAAGGGATTCAATCTCCTCAAGTAACAGGAGCTCTCATTATTCCGGACAAAGGAAGTGCTATTAAGACAACCAAAACCGTACCTTCTCAGCCTAAGAATACCCTTTTAGAAATCCCGGAAGGTTATTGGCACATATTCGATCCTATGGCACAGAATCAGCCCAATACTCAAACTTCTACATTACAATATCCTATAGTGGATTCCACAGCAAATGCTCCTATGAAAGCAATTCCCCTTCAACACATTCATACATTTCATGGACTGACATCAGAAGACCTGGACGCATTCTTATTTGAATTTGATGTCTTATGCAAGGGATATGATTACACCACTGACCCCCAGAAATTAAAGTTGTTCCCCTCCACTTTGAAAGGAGCAGCCTTAAGATGGTTTATGGGTTTAGGTGGTGGGGTTATAAATAATTGGGAGCAGATGAAGGAAACTTTTCTAAAGAAATATCAAGACTATTGTAGGTCTAGAGAATTGAAAGACGAAATATTCCAAATGATAGCTAGACCGAATGAAACATTAGAAGAATATGTAGAACGTTTTCAGTATAATTTAAAAAGGTCGCCTTATGCATCATTACCACTGCCTGATAATGTGTTAAAAACTGCATTAATCAGAGGCATGAAAGAGCAGTGGATCGAAACATTAAATATCATGGGAAAAGGGGATATTTATCAAGAAAATTTTGCTGACATCATTGATCTATGTATCAGAAGTTCGAGAGGCAGCACAAGGATAAAACCAGCAGAATATGATCGGTTTGTCAGAGATAACAAAGCACCAACAGAAGGAGTAACACGTGTAGAACTTGGCAATTTATTAGAAAATTTTAAAACTGATATTTTGGGGACATTAACTACACAACTTGATATTGTGCAGGCTAAACAGAAGCAGATTGAGGCAGAACAGAATTTGGCGATCTTCTGCCCCCGATGTAGAAGAAATCATAGCCACAAGGAATGTCCGCTGGATACAGTTCAAACATGTGCCATCTGTACAAAAGATCACCTTACCGAAAGTTGCCCCTCACTTCCTGGATTGAAAGCAGTATATAAGGAAGCAGAAGAAGAACCGGAATCAGCATACTTTGTTAACCAGCGTCGCCAATGGCAACCAAGGCAATCAGGTATGTTTTCAGACCCGACTTCTTCTTTTCAGCCTCCACAATATAGTATGTGGCAAAATCAATCTCAACCCCCATTTCCGAACTGGTCATCACAACCATTTCCTTCTCCAAATCCATGGATGAATTAGCTAAACCAATTTGGTTGGCCAAATTTTCCTTACACTCCACCATATTGGCAAAATAACTCATACCCTCCGCAATGGACCCCCCCTACTTCACAAAGTTCACCCTGGCAGACAAATTGGCCAAGATCGACATATCAGCCAACAGGAACTATTCCACTCCCTCAACCAACTCTGCCAGCTTTGCAACAAAATCCCCAGTCTAATCTGAGACCGCAACTCCCAGCCCAACCTAATCCTAATCCTAATAATAGGCCGGTCCAGTCTCTCCAAATCATAGAATCAGCAGAAATCGGACCTGAACTGAGGGAGTGCAATGATCTTCAGTTAAGATGTGGACGAATAATAGAAACAGAGGGAGATAAAACAATGCACATTGAAGATCAGTTACCAATAGAACAACTGTTACAACAAGAGAGCGTAAATAAGGAGCAGACTCACCATTAAATAAATGAACCCGCTCCTCCCTTCCCAGAACGATTAGTCTTACCACGACCGGTACAGCAACCAGACTTTGACATTCTGGGGGAGTTACAAAATCTGTACATAAGAATTCCATTCCTCCAAGCCATTCAAGACATCCCTATATACGCAAAAACTATAAAAGAATTGTGCATAAAGAAATCAAGGAGGAATCCAACCACTAACCCAAGAGTCCAAGTAGTCGGTACTTTATCTGACTTGTTATCAGGAATACCCATTAAATATGAAGATCCGGGAAACCCAATAGTAACTGTTCAAATCTATGGACAGACTTTGACTAATGCTTTAGTTGATTTAGGAGCTGCAATTAATATTTTGACAACTTCTACGTTCCAAAAGCTTGGGATTACATCAGTAGAACCCACTTCTACTTTGTTAGAATTGGCTGACCGATCTGTAGTACGACCAGAAGGAACTCTATACGATGTCATGGTCTCTGTAGATTCTTGGGAATACCCGACTGAATTCCTGGTAATTAATCCAAAAACCCGACTGGATGGACACCCTCTAATTTTAGGTAGACCCTGGCTGGCCACTGCCGATGCATACATTGGTTGTCGGCAGGGGAATATGACAATAACCAGAGGACCAAATATCAAGAATCTAGTCCTATATCCTCCAGCACAACCAAGTCTTACAACAACAAAAAATAACCAGCACCCTGTATCATACCTTACTGACAATATCAGATCACCATTGACTATACAGAAGGCTCTAGACTTCAAAGATCAAACAGAAGATGATGCCATCAATAACTTCGTTAGTCAAACTGAATCTAGACCTCATGCACAGTGTTTTACAATAAAAGCTGCATTCGAAAACGAACTGGAAGAAGACCCCTTGAAAGATACACGTGACCAAACGATACCTGTGACTTCTGTTGCTAATAGTAAAGTAGTGGAAATTGAGCCGAGAAAAACACTAAACATTAATGCCAACCTTACACTGGACTAAGAAATTAAACTCATCCATTTGTTACGAAAATATCAAGAAGCATTTGCATGGGACTATCCTGATATGAAAGGGATTGATCCCCAATTGTGCACCCACCATATTTACATAGAAAAAGATGCAAGACATGTCCGTCAACCGCAAAGAAGACTCAACCCCCATCTAAAAGATGTTGTGAAAGCAGAACTTCAGAAGCTTTTAGATGTTAATTTTATTTATCCTATTTCTGATAGTAAGTGGGTCTCTCCACTTGTGGTTGTACCCAAGAAGAATGGGAAATGGAGGATTTGTGTGGAATATAGAGAGCTAAACAAAGCCACACAAAAAGACCATTTTCCCCTCCCATTCATAGACCAAGTACTGAACACGTTAGCAGGAAAGAAATTCTTTTCTTTCCTAGATGGCTTCAGTGGATACAATCAAATTCAGATTGCCCCTGAAGACCAGGACAAAACTACCTTTACTTGTCCTTGGGGAACGTTCGCCTATAGAGTTCTACCCTTTGGCCTATGTAATGCCCCTGCCACATTCCAAAGGGCCATTCTTAGCATCTTTGCAGACTTAATAAATGATGGGCTTGAAGTCTACATGGATGACTTTACACCATATGGAGATGATTTTGATCCAGCTCTAGACACTCTAGAAAAAGTCCTACAGCGCTGCATTGCTACCAGGCTTTGTTTAAGCCACGAAAAGTGTTATATGATGATGACAGAAGGGCTTATTCTAGGGCACTACGTCTCAGCAGCCGGCATTCAGGTAGATGTGGCTAAAATTCAGATTCTTTTGCTTGTTCCCACCCCCACTACTCAGACGGAGGTACGCAGCTTTCTTGGATTTTCTGGGTATTACAGACAATTTATAGAACATTATTCACACATTGCTGCACCTTTATATGCACTAACAGGTAATGTTGATTTCATGTGGACAGAAAAATGTGACCGTGCTTTCCAGGATTTAAAGAAACTCGTATCAACAGCTCCAGTCCTTCGAGGACCAAACTGGAATTTACCATTCCAAATCTCATCTGATGCCTCAGACACAGCAATCGGTGCAGTCCTTGGACAGGAGGAGGATAAAAAACCTTATGCTATTTATTATATCAGCAAAAATTTAACCCCTGCTGAATTAAATTACACTGTCACCGAAAAAGAATTCCTTGCTGTAATACATGCTGTCAATAAATTTAGACATTATATCACCGGCTATCCCGTTGTTTTATATACAGATCATTCTGCTATTAAATATTTAGCAAATAAGCCTGTTACAAATGTCAGAGTAACAAGATGGTTGATCTTATTGCAGGAATTTGATATCACAATCAAAGATAGACCCGGCAAGGAGAACCCTGTAGCTGATTTTCTCTCACGGATACCAAAACCAATTGAAGCAACAGCAGTAGAAGACCAATTTCCAGAGGAACACCTGTTTGCTATTGCTGCTCAAACACCCTGGTATGCTGATGTTGCTAATTACCTTGCAGCAGGTAAACTACCAAAGCACTTAACCCCTAATGAACGTAAGCAGATTGTTCAGAAGAGCACTCGATTTTCGTGGATTGGGGGCTATTTGTTCCACACAGGGGCAGACATTCAAATCAGGAGATGTATTCGAGAAGATGAAATTTTTGACATCTTAAAAGCCTGTCATGACGGACCATGTGGGGGACACTTTGCAGAAAAAAGAACAGCACATAAGGTACTGCAGACAGGATACTACTGGCCTACAATTTTTAAGGATGCGAAGAAATTCGTTCAAGCCTGTGACAGCTGCCAGCGAGCAGGACGACCTGGTCAAGCCGACGAGATGCCTCTGAGGCCACAATTGGTTATTGAACCATTTGAACGGTGGGCTCTTGACTTCGTTGGACCCATCAACCCATCATCAAATCAGAGAACATATATCTTGGTAGCCACAGAATATGTTACTAAATGGGTTGAAGCGGAAGCGTTACCTAGAGCTACAGAAGATTCGGTAGTTCAGTTCCTATTCCATTTGTTTGTACGATATGGCCTTCCGAGAGAAATAATTACAGATGGAGGACCTCAATTTGCCGGAAACAAATTAGCCGCAACACTTAACAACTATCACGTCCAGCACAAAATTACTACCCCATATCACCCACAGGCGAATGGGCAAGTAGAAAGCAGCAATAAGGTAATAGAATCAATTTTAACAAAAACCATTGCTTCACACAGGCGTGATTGGGCCGCCCGACTACCTGAAGCACTCTGGGCCTATAGAACTACCTGGAGAAGTACCACTGGCTATTCGCCCTATCAATTAGTGTTTGGAAAACAACCTATTTTCCCCATAGAATTCGAAATCCAAACCCTACGAACTGCACAGGAAGTTGGCCTAGATTTAAGTGAGGCACAAATCAATCGACTACAGCAGATTAATGAATTGGACGAAATAAGGCTCTCTGCATTACAGAATACAGCACTTATTCAACAACAGCGAGCTAAATGGCATGATGCACTTATCAAGAACAAAGTCTTTCACGAAGGGGACTGGGCTCTGTAATATGACTCTCGGTTTCAGGATTTCCCGGGGAAACTGCAGACTCGATGGCTGGGGCCATATGAAATCCAGAAAGTACATGATAATGGGACCCTTACTCTCATTACAATCGATGGTTCTGGATATGCATTCAAGGTAAATGGCCATCGAGTTCGTCTATATCGCAGGCCACTCACTCGGGAATCCTTCTGTGAGCAGCTACGTCAAGATACTGACATGAAAATTTTAGGAGAGGAAGTAAAATCTTCCTCACCTACAATTCAGTAAGGAACTCATTCTTTTAACTTGTACATAAGTTTTTGTATATACGTTTTTTTAATATTTCTTTGATCTCTCTTTCTTAAGATTGCTCTTTACAGTCAGTGTGTTTTTGCTGTTCCTTTTTTTTTCAAACGGAACAGCATTTTTGAGTTTTGCTGTTCCTTTTCCAGAAGGAACAAAAGTGGTTTGTTTTTGTGTCTTTGCTGTTCTTATTTTTCCAAAAGGAACAGCAGGTGTGAATTTTTGCTGTTCCTTTTCAGAAGGAACAACATTTTTGGGATTTTTGTTGTTCCTTTTCAAAAGGAACAGCAGTTGCGAAGTCTTGCCGTTCCTTTTCCAAAAGGAACAGCAGTTGCTTGTTTTCGTGTTTTTGGCATTGTTGTGTTTTTGCTGTTCCTTTTTCCAAAAGGAACAGCAGTTCGTGTCTTTGCTGTTCCTTTTTTTCCAAAAAGGAACAGCAGTTCGTGTTTTTGCTGTTTCTTTTTCCAAAAGGAACAGCATTTCTTGTTTTTGCTGTTCCTTTTTCCAAAAGGAACAGCAGTTCGTGTTTTTGCTGTTCCTTTTTCAAAAGGGACAGCAGTTCGTATTTTTGTTGTTCCTTTTCCAAAAGGAACAGCAGTTTGTGTTCTCGCTGTTCCTTTTTCAAAAAAGGAACAGCATTTCGAATTTTGCTGTTTTGAGTTTTGCTGTTCCTTTTTAAAGGAACAACGTTTTGAGTTTTGTTGTTCCTTTTCAAAGGAACAGCAATGGTGAGTTTTTGCTGTTCCTTTTCAAAAAGGGACAGTATTTGTGAGTTTTTGTTGTTCCTTTTCAAAAAGGGACAGCATTTGCGAGTTTTTGCTGTTCCTTTCCAAAAGGAACAGCAGTTGACATTTTTTTTTTTTTAGATAGCACGCATGATCTTAGGAGAACGGCATCCCAACTATTTGCTTGCATGGATCCTTCTATTTCAAAAGAAACACCATAGTCATATCTTTGTCTCAGTGATGCTTCATAATTGAGGATGCTTTTTCACCCATTGTCTCTCCAGTCTTTAAGATACAGCTATACACTTATGCAATGAACATCAATTACAACATGCCGAAGTCAGGATATCACAAAATCACTATCTTTATAGAGCCTAGTATTGATAAGAGGACAAGAGGGGGGACATACTTACTTCTCATCCCCATTGTCATTGACTTATTCCCATTGCCCTGGTTGGTTATCTTTATCATGGCGATTTCCTTAAAAAAAAAAAAATTGATTATTACATAAGAATAAGAACAGAGGATTTATATTTTCCTGTTGGGATGATAAGACTTCTTCCGCCATTCCCACTCTTAAGGAGTGTTGAACCACCCTTATGTGTAAATATATAAGAAAAAGTACTGAAAAAAACAAAAGAAAAAAAAAAAAAATGATGACGAATGTGATTTATTGTCAAATGCAGGATAGGGAGTCTCATCAAGAGCCAGCCTACCATGATCATCAGGTTGGAAGCGAAGTGGCATTCCCAACATGGCCACCATACCAGGGATATGGTCCAAAGGTACACTAACTAAGCAGACCTTGGAACAGGGGGTCTCATCACGAGCCGGCCTGCCCACGTTTCGCGCTTCTGGTGAATGGCATTATGGTCATTATGGCTACCTGGTTACCAAGCCAGCATAATGACCTGTATTTTGACTAAATATTTTGATACACATACAGGATCATGGTTCCGGGGGCGAAATAAACAACTCTGTCAAGGTTATGGACACCTGTTGGCAGCAGAGCTCTGTTAATGGTATCAAAGTCATAAATGGTTACACCAACAGGGATAATATTAATACCTCTTATTTCTTCTATTCTATGAATAATTCATATTTTATTCCCCGATTAACATATCGCATGAATACTCATTACTACCAATCATGGCAAAGGAACTGACAATGACCCCTTGGGACTTCGTACGAGTGACAGACGTCCCATCCCCCGGCCTCGCATCATATTATGAAAGCTCTTATGTAAAACGCGATCCACCTTTTTGCCTCGATTTCGGTATTTAGTTGTCTATCCAAAACATGGCATAATTTTATATGTTGTTCTTTATGACTGGTAACACGATGGTTGCTGCTCCTCTATTTGACGGCTGGGGCAGCCTATCACATCATGGGGGGGGAAGGTAATCTCATTACTCCATGGGGTACGTGTCACCACACCATTCAGGGTAGATAGTGTACAAAGGAATGGCATGGTTTAACGGTATGATAAGTCTATTTTATGCAAAGTTGCCATCCGCAATCCATTTTTGCTGCATGCTCTGTTTTTTCGCGACGATCACCTTCTCTGCATCCCAAAACAGCTCAGACAGTTGCTGTTCCATTAAAAATTCTTAGTAGAACCATGGGAGGTAAGGCAGTCCGAAGCGAGCCCCAGGAATTGACAGCCTCTGCTGCTGCTCGGGAGATCCTGGAAAAGGCTGGATGGCTGAATTATTTCAATCGCCTACAAGAACCAAACGAGACAGTGGCGTTGGAATTTCTGCAAAACCTGCAGGAAGACTACTCCATAGTAAGAGAAAGACGGATACTGGTCACTAACGACGTAATTGCAGAAGTTTCAGGCCTACCAGCCACTGGACCTGTATGGACACTAAAGAAAGAAAGACTGCAGAAGATTATGGAGATTTTTCAGGATGAAGGCCAAAGCTTGACAGTGAAAGGGAAGGGAGTTCTGCCAGCTACGTTAGGAGAACCTTGGACCGAACTAGCAAAGATAGTACAAAGATACATTACTTGCGAAGGAAGGAAGGACGTGGTAAGACCTCGCCATCTTAAACAGTTAGTTGTTTTAAAAGAAAAATGTTCTGTAAATATGCCTGCACTTTTAAATTCGCTGTTGCATGATGCGGCCCGAAGCCTGAAAATGGCCCAGCACGTAGACGCAGTTGTTAGCCACCATGGATTGATTCGATTGATAGTGAGCCATAGTCTCACTCAACAGCAGAGCAGTTGGGAGGAGCTCATTGCATTGATTGAGGGAGGATTGACTGCACCACCCCCAAAACCTGAAACCTCCTCTAGCACGCCAGAACAATCAGAAAAACGCAGAGAAGTGGCAGTTGGAAAACATGTCGCTTCGAAACGAAAGCATTCTTCAGATACACCGGAGCGACCAGAAAAATGCAGAGAAGTGATAGCAGAAAAACTTGTTGCCTATACACTTGAACAGCCAGAAAAACCAAGGAAATCAGTTCGGCTAGCTTGAATACGAGGGAGGCTAGAAAAGATTCGGAACACCAGCCAACCAATTGAGATTACAGACGAACCTCCAGAACCAGAAGAAATACCTTCTAAAGAAAATGCTGGACAATCTGGGGACGAGGCTGAACAAGCCGGAGAAGGAGGTAAGGAAAGAGAAATGCACTCCGAAGCTGAACACTCCAAGGCAGTCACTGAACAGGACAATCGGGAGGAGGAAGTAATACAACCAGAAAGCAGTCCGCTGCGAGACCTTGTGGGCAAAGAAGAATTGGCCGCAATCCTAGCCAGCTTGGGGGAATATGGCCAACCCTCCAGCCCAGCAGGTCCTCCCGATGGACCGCCAGAGGAAGAGATACCCGAGAACTCACATGCAGAGAACCGAGAAGAAAATCCACCCGTTCATGAGGAACAAATAAGGGATACCAACCGGGAACAATCTATTCCCGAAGCACCAGAAGAAATGCTAGACATAGGGGCAGATTTAAGGGCCAGGCCCAAACCCTCTGCCGAGACAAAGGAAATCAGGAAATTGAAGACTAAACAGCAAAGGCTACTGAGCACTATAGCCCGACTCCGAAAGAAAATTCGCATTCTGAAAGCTAGTCTAAGGATACAAAGGACCACACAGAAGAGGAAGAGGACCGCTACAGCAGAATCCCATCGAACAAGAAGTCGAGGGACCTACACTCGCACTGTTGGTCGAAACCCGATTAGAAGACCTGCAGCTGTTCCAAATGACGCTGAGGAACAAACTGTTGTTCCAATGGCCACTGAGGGACAAACTGCTGTTCCAATTGCTACTGAAGAACAGACTGTCGTTCCATTAGCAGAGGAACCACAGCAACCTTTTGTTCATGTCAAGAAAGAAAAGGAGAATAAGGAAATCCAAACAGAGGCACCGCCCTCAGGGGTGATCCGGGTTCGGAACTCTAAGCAGCATAACAAAAAGGTTCAGGTAAAACTTCCGGCCTCTACGGCCTTATGGAAAAAGGATCCAAAAACAAGAACCTTGCATAAAATGATGAAGGAAGCTCAACAGGAAACTGAAAGATTGAAGGAACAAACAGTCCCCTGGGAGAGATATGAAGAGTTGCAGCAGCAACTTCAGAATATTAGTCAGTCCGAGAGCAAAGCCTTCGAAGGCTGGCAAAAAGAGCAGGAAAAGGTTGCAAAGGTAACTCGTCGATTAGATATTGTTGTTAGGCAGATGGACACTGTGTGTTCCTTGTATAATGATGTTCTAGCCTGTAGGGCCCCTGCTAAAAACTATGCTTTATTTTTTCTTGAACGATATTTACGATTAAATATAAAAGCTGTCAGGGCAAGTGCCCCTATACAAATCAATACCCTTAATGATTTCATAGATTGTTGCAAGCATTATGGAATTAAGGTCCAAAGATTATTATGTGAATTTTACTTGCATAACCTCGTGCTAAACCAGGAAACTGATTTAAATCCTGGCCCTTTCGTTGGGGACATACAATTGCAAGCCTTTGTTTCCTTCGGGGTTAATCAGCTAAAATGGCTCAGGGCTTATACCACTTTCCAGAGACAGGAAAATAGCCTAGACTTGTGGGTGAGAGCCGAGCCTAGAGACCCAGTACGGTTATGGAGAGCACATAGGAACCTTATGAGAACCCCGGGTGTTATGGAGACATTAGGACCCATGCATGAGGACTTAATCAGACAAAATTTGGAATATTTTCTGACTATTAAAGACCTTGCTACCGATGCTGCAAAATTCCGATATCAAATTTCGAACCCAGACATCCAGCTCAGGGAACCATTCAGATATGAAAATTTTGAGCTGGCAGCCAGCCGTTTGAACCTTTATGGCGAGCGAATTTTGCAAGCAGGGCCATCCTGGATGGGGTATCGATTTCGTAGTCCAATCACTTGGCACCCTACACCCGGATACCAGGCCTTGTATGAAATGCCTGAAGGTCAAACAAATCAATTTTTTGATGATTTGGTTGCTCATCACGGTTGTAGGCCTCCACACGAGATTCCCTCTCCGGCCTACTCTCTTTCTGCTCTGCATATCAACTATAATGTTTTCATGAGGGCATGAAACAGGGTAAGCAGGGGGGTGTGTGGAGCTCTAGAAAGGTATGTTTTTGACCAACAATTTAGTGACTTTTCGGTAGCAATTGTAACCCTTTCTGCATAATGAACTTAAAGAGATAAAGCATTTTTAGTAGAATATGTGAGAATTAGTATGAAAAACGTAATCACTGATAATTGTTATCTTTTCATGCAGAAAAGGGTGGAAACGAAGGATTACTGTTTAAGAGGAAAAGACAAAGGAAGAGTAATTGTTGTCCCTTTGGGAGGGAACCGGATGCGAACGAGATCAAGCGGATCGAAGCAGAATGACCCGGGAAAGAAAGAAGAATTATCGACTCGTCGAAGCAGGGAAAGGAAAATCAAGGAGTAACGGCTTGGCGAATCCCTCAGGATCTTTGATCCTGAGGGATCGTTGTCTTGCTTATTTTTGCTACCTAGATACCTCCGTCATTTCTCTTATAAAAAGGGGCAGCAGTGTTAAGCTCGGGAGACCTTTTTTCATATATGTAAATTTAAGTCTCAGTTTGAACTTTGATCATCGAGTCTCGTTAAGACTTGTTTTGCTGTACTTTTGTTGATGCATTAATACGAAAGACTTGGTGCTTTATTTCATCTCTGCGTCTGGAGTAATCTAAGGCAGTGTATCCTTGGAAGCTAAGGGCCCGGCTCCGAAGGACACTTGCTTTTGTATCATTATAATTTGGTTTCTGTGTGGATTGTTTATATAGTTTGGTAATCTGACGTGTTTGTCATATGTTTTTCCATGCTCTGTTACGACTAATTCATTAATGGTTTCATTCATAAGATTTATGTAAGTAACTCTGTATCGTGTAAATGAATCTCTTCAGAGTTGTTTGCAGGTTCACTATTTAAGCCAACTATTTCTGTTATAGAGCTTTCATATTAAATATTGCTATTGGACTCATTTGAACTCTTATTCGTGGGAACCCGAAAGTAATATCATTCTATCTGGAAGCAGAGTCATATTCTCTGGAAACATCAGATTGCTATAATAAGTGTGTTGTGTATATATGATAAATGTTGTTCCATAATTCATTTGTGAATATCGCCTCATAAAGTAAGGTTCATTGGAATTGCTTTTGACGATTGTTATTTGATTGCGGAATGAGAGTTCAGTTCTAACTCGCGAGATCTAGTTTACTGATTTGCTGTTCCATTTTCCGTTTGCTGTTCCATTTTACTTTCTGTTGTTCCATTTCCTTGCATTTACTGTTTTGGTGTGAGAGAAGGTCTAAAGCTATCGTGAGTCAGCAAGTCGCTGCTTAGCTCCCAGATCTTTGGTCCATGCTCTATTTTCCTTCCATCAGTTTCTAGAGGGATGGGTTATCGCTTCTGCACCCTTGACTGATAAATTGCCTGGTGTGATTCCTTTCTTTTAAAAACAAATTAGTTGTAGTTTAGCATCCATTTACTCTTGTATTTTCTAGACACTGTACTACGAGCATTACTCTGACGAATAGCCTCTGATTGAACTACTCTTTGCAATAACAAAGCGTTCCCGGATTGACTTATTAATGTAGCATAACTAGAGGTGAAAGAGAACCTTGTTACAGCTCTACAGTAATAACGGGAAACTAGTTGAGAGTGCTTGAGAGAATATTGGATATGTAATTATGGAAAGGTTATCTTCTTCATGTATATAAGAGAGTGCTCTCTCTTCATTGGGATGAATAATGAATAATAGAGAATGGAGATTAACTTTGATTCTTTTATTGTTATGCTTTCATGATTTGTAATTTAGTTTTTGTAATTTGACATAGTTTAATTGTTGTGAGTTCACATATGTTGTTTGTCGTTCACTTCTTCACATGTCGTATTGCTTTTCTTTTATGCAACCTCCTGCTTTCATAGTTAATGTTTCAATGCCTTCTTAGATTAATTTGATTTCAGTAATTTAGATTAGATTAGTTCCACTTCATTCCTACATATATAGTGCACGTGTCTCGTAAGTCTACGGACCTCGAATTGACAAATTAAATAGTTGGGTAAGTACTACAATGGAATTAAACGAACATAGTTTCACCCAACAGACCCGCTCAGCAAAGACAACCTTAGCACTAACAATGTTGAAGATTGTGGCTTCCCCAACCCCGAATACTTCCTTTAAAACCTTGACAGTAGCAGTTTCCACTTTTATTTCGATGTTTTCCACCTTTTGTTGTACGCTCAACACATCGATACACAAGCCTTCCATTGTCTTTTACAATAATTCCATATCTTTACCCAATCTAGATAATTGAGCATAGAGAACTGCCATATTTTCATTAATTTCCTTAATAATTTCCTTTATAACTTGTTTACATGAATTATCTACCAAATTCTCGATGCTTCCACCACTGCCATGACCAGACCTCGAGCTTCCGAACCCTGAGCCTCCACCACTATTGTTACTCGCAGGCCATCTTCGCAGCAATCCGGCTCTAGACAATAAATATCCTTTGATTAACTGACCGCAACCAACTACAATATATAATAGCCTGTTCAACCCCAACATTCCTCCCGGTCTTATCCTTCATAAATGTTAGACGATTTAGAGTCTTGTCAAGGCAACTTCCCTCCATTTCCTCCACCACCAAAAATAACCAGAAACGATATGCGATGGTACCTTCTTCCCCGATAGGTATAGCTATATTGCATCTCTCAGTTAGTAACCAAGACCTCGACGCCCACCTGTCCTCACATATGATCTGCATTCCAATACTACCACACCTGTGCCTTAACTCAATACCTACCATCCTAACTTCCAAAGCATTGTATAGAAACATCGGCGAGCTAACCATCTCAATTAGCAACTTAATTCTCTAAAGACCCATACCCTCGTAGTACAACATCGACCCGGTGCTACAGATTAGGGGATATGACATCATATTATGTCTTTATTGATACATAAACTACCTTGTTCCAGCACCAACCCACATTGGCCTGACCATCCGCCAAGTGGTTATTGGCCCGAAACACATGGAACAAATTTACCTTTTCAATTTTTTTTAACAAATAAATAATCCTGACCATGATTGAGGAGGTTTCATCATCGAGAAGAATGACGTTCTCAAGGAGCTTCATACATTTTTTGTGTAATGATCATGGAGTTTCCAACTATAGACAATATTTTTATTTTTTTATTTTTTAAACTGTAACGGTTATGAGTTTTATTTATTTGAAAAAGATAGGAGGGGTCTTTGCCAAGGCAGCCCCAGTTACAAAGAAAACAACCAGCAAATTCAGCTTTTAAGTTACAACATTTTCAAGGAATTTGAAAGGAATTGTCGTCGTTTATAAATAGCTGCCCTTTCATGAGAGAGCATCCTTTGTTCGCCATCTGGTCCGCTTCACCATTCAGGTTTCTGAGAATGTGATAGAACTTGTAGGAGGTGAATTCTTGAAGGACTCTTTTCAATCTGCCCAGAATTTTGTTGAGACTAGCATTGCTGAAGAGGTCCTCCGTGTTTAATTTTTTTATTAGAATCTCCGAAGACTTGGAGGTCTTTGACCCCCTTTTCTCTTGCTATAAGACAAGCTTTGAGAAGACCAAAAATATCTGCTTGGTTGTTGGTTTTCTGGCCTAAACCCCAACAGAAGCAGTCTCTTGAACTCCCATCTGAAGAATAAATGACCCCTCCAGCACCAGCATTCCGGGGTTTCCTTTGGAGGCCCCATCGAAAAAGATTGTGGTAAGATTTTTGGACCTCCACCAGTTTATGAAAGAATCCTCAGGGTCTCTTTTACGCCATTCCGGGTTTGCTGTTTGAGGAGTGAGAAGGAACTTTCGAGGAGAAGGCTCGAGGGGGCAAAGCCATCTCCTTTCTTCAGGAAGGAGCAATGAATCTTCTTTAAAAAACTGTTGTTGGGCTGCTTCCAAGAGGAATGCTTTAGCTTTAACTGCAACCTGAAGAGGGGAATGTCGAAGTCCATTAAAGATCTGATCATTACGAGCCAACTAGAGCTGCCAGCAAACAAATTTGGGAATAGCTGTCCAAACTTTACGCCAGAAGGATTTGATGGGGATGCTATGAGGATAGAAATTGCTCCAAGAGGCGAACAGATCAGCAACAGTGCTCTGAGGGAAAGCGGGAATCCGAAGATCCAAAAGAGTGAGACCCCACACTTCCTTAGCAAAATTGCAATCCAGGAATAAATGTTGGGAAGTTTCAAGGTTGCTTCTGCATAGCTCGCACCTATGAGGCCCTGCAATGTTCATTTTCTCTAAATTGTCTCCTGTTAGAAGTTTGTTGTGAACTAGCATCCAGAAAAAGAAATTCACTTTTGGAAGAGCTAGATTTTCCCAGACTAGTTTTCAAAAGGCCAGAGAGTGACTATTGTTCTCTGGGTCCTGAAGATCTTTGTAGCCTGTTATTGTGGAGTATGTGCCTGACTGTCCCCAAGCCCAACTGTCTTTCATATATCGGTTTTCAGGAGTGGAGCCTTCCAGCAGCTCGGCAAGCATATTTTTTTGGGGCGTTAACCAAGCAGGGACGCCATGGAAGTCCCATCCGGCCCATTCTCCCCGGTGATCCCAAACAGAGAGATCGTATAAGCTATTTATGCCTGCACGTATCAACCAATCTCTAATGTCTGCAATATCCTCGTTCCCCTCCAAAGGATCGCGCCCCATTATTCGGTCCTGCCACAATTTAGTTCGCTTGCCATTGCCCGGCACTCTGTACAGTAATTTTTTAAAGAAGATACTGCTTTTACAGCAGAGACTCCAGACCTGCGAGCTGTTGACAGGGGGGTTGAAATGCAGGTTTCTGAAAGACGAATTGTGGGCGTATTTTGACAACAGAGTAGTGCTGATCGGATGGTTGGGCTCGTGTGCCATTTTCCACAGGAGCTTTCCTCCCAACGCAAGGTTAACGAGGGAGGGGTCACGGATTTGGAGGCCACCCTCTGCGATCAGCCTTTTTACCAGTTCCCAATTAGCTAAGTGCATTTTTCTTTCATTACCTTTCCCTCCCTGCCATAAAAAATCTCTTAAAAGTTTAGATATCTGATCCATAACATTTCTGGGGGCTAGTAAGAATGCAGCTTGATAAATTGGGAGCGCGGACAACAGTGACTTGATTAAAATAACTTTGCCTCCTTTAGTTAACCAGAAGCCACCCCAAGCTGCTATTTTTGCTTTGATTTTACATATGATGTCTGTCCAGAGCGACCTTCTGTTAGATCCATTTGTGATGGGGAGTCCAAGGTATTTGATCCGATCCCAGTGAGCATGTCCTCTGAACCCCAGGAGGTTCGAGATGCTTATGAGCTCTTGTTGACCTGTGTTCCAGCTGTAGATTTCACTCTTACTCTCATTGACCAGTGCTCCTGAAACTCTACAGTAGCTTTTTAGGACCGAGTCGAAGGCTTTGGCAATTCTGGTGGATGCACCTCCGAGGAGAAGTGAATCATCTGCAAAGAGTGCATGGTTCAGAGGATCGACATCTGAGGAGGGTTTGAGACCAGGAAGGGAGCCAACAATTCTTTCAGTTGTGAGTTTTCTACTGAGGGAGTTGGCCATTAAGATATATAGGAAGGGAGAGAGAGGGCATCCCTGCTTGATGCCTCTCCGAGCTTGAAAAAAATTTGAGGGGCGACCATTGACAAGGGGGGCGATCCACGAGTTGTCGATGCAGGCATTTATAAGTTGGACAAAATGGGGAGTGTTATAGACATTTTTGGGCCCTACAACCACAAGCATGAAATGTCCATAAACCAAGGGCTCCTAAGTCCCTAAAAGTGTTTTTCTAACCCCTAAAGGAACAAGGTCAACAGATTACAGCTTCTCCCAGAAGTTCTCCATGAAAAACTGCTCAAAATTGGTCAAAACAAGATCATTTCAGCTGCTCCACTGGCCAAGTGCGTTGCATCTCACCTAAATACACTGTGTGGGTGTGTTTCACTTCAAAAATCCCTTCTGTGGGGTGCGATGGGCGAGAAATGACAAATGGAAGTGTCATTCCGCGAGGTGGAGAGGCAATGGAAGCTTCCAGAATCTTCTCTTGTGACACTTGCCTCACTGAATTCGACCAAGGATGAGTAAGAGACCATCAATCTCCAAGTGGAAGCAAGAACTATCAGAGGGAAGACACTAATCAAATCATGAGCTAACTCATCTCCATTACAGACATCTATATATGGATCCCTCATCCTAGAGATCCAGAGGCTGGAATTTTGCGTATTGTAAGGAATTGCTGTTGGTTTCTTGAGACAAACATCAGATTGTTGGGTGATCTAAGCTTTGTTTGAGGTGAAGAGGGGCTTCTTTACTGGGAGGTTGATGCTGGGTCAGAACAACTGGTTGTAACTCCTCTTGGCTCTTTCTTGTTTTATCAATAAAAGCTATTCAAGTTTTTCCTCCATGCTCTTGTGTCATTGATTCTTGCTACATTTGTATGGTCAATTTACATCTAATCCTAGATTGTTTATGATTATAGATCCATGTATTTGTATAGTGCTATGCTTCTGTGATCTTACAGGTACTTTGTGAAGCTGGGCGTGCAAGGGAGCAGGTAGCTAAAGACTATCAAAGAAGAGGGGAATCAAATCAGGAGATTAGCGCAAGACAGAGGTTGGTCTTTCTGTTCCTCTCTATCTATAATTCATAAAGGAAAAACGAAAGTAGCTTTTCTATGTTTGTTTCTAAGGCAACTGTCACACCTTAGTGGGATATAGCAGTTCTATATAGACACTTTTCCCTGTAACAGGGAGAGAAGCCGAAGGAGAGGAGAACCTTAATGAGGAAAGAGCGATTAACTCTGTCAAACGCATTTGCCATATCTAATTTTATCAACATACCTTTCTCTTTTCGTTGTTTGCTGGAATGGATTGTCTCCTGAACTTGAATGACATTGTCGAGGATATGCTTGCCTTCCACGAAACCACCTTGGGGACTGGAGATCCGCTTTTTGAGCAGAGGCTTGATCCTTTTCGCTAACAATTTGGCCAGAATTTTGTAAGATGCATTACAAAGCGATATAGGTCTGAATCTAGCAAATGTTTCCGGATTGGAGTCTTTGGGAATTAAGGCTAGATAAGTGGAGTTGGTTCCTCCACCGATCTTAGCTTTTCTCATGAACCCCTTTATCATTTTTTGGAGATCAGTTTTAATGATATTCCAGCAGGCTTTATAGAAATGAATTGTGAATCTGTCTGGGCCCGGAGCCTTGTCTGATTCCATGGACCAGATAACTTTGATGATTTCCTCCTCTGTTACCTCACTGGAAAGAGCAGCATTATCTTCAGATCTGATGAGATGTGGAATGTTAGAGAGGAAATCTGTTGTTTCCTCCTCGAAGACCTGAGTTCCCTCACTATATAAATTCCTGAAATGGCTATCCGCAACAACTTTGACTTGGGTGAAGCCTTTGCTGACATGGCCCTCTGTTGTTTTTATTTCTGAGATGTGATTCCTGGACAGCCGAGCTCTATATTGTCTGTGGAAGAAGGAGGTGTTCCAATCCCCTGCTTTTAGCCACAGACTTCTGGATTTGATTCTCCAATATTCTTCTTCTTTTCGGAAGGATCGATAAGTTGAGCATTGGGCCTTTATTTCTTGTTCCAAAAGGTCCGTTGTGATCTCTTTGCTTTCCATATCTGCTTGCAGGGTCTCCAAAGTATACACTGCTTCTTTTCTTATGTTGGTTGGAGTAGGGACTGGTTTCCTTATCCACTCCTTCAGAGCATGTTTTGTGGCCTTAAGTTTTTGCTCCCAAACAAAACTTGAGGACCCTGAGAAGGTTTTGGCCCAGGCTTCTTTCACAGTATCGGTGAAGCCTTCTCTCTCAATCCATAAGGGGCTGAAGCGGAATGGAAGAGGGCCTAGATCTTCTTCATCTTCTAGGAGAATATGAATCGGCTTGTGGTCAGAGGTCAACTTAGGTAGAATTTTGGTCTTGATTATATTTTTATTCATCATAAGGGAGCCTTGGACTAGAAATTGATCCAGGCAAGCAGAAATATGATCCAGCCCAGATCTATTATTGGACCAAGTGTAAAGACCACGGACATGATTGAAGTCTAAAAGGTCCCATTGTTGAGAGAGTTCTTCCACAAAGGCCAGCATAGGATCTCTGCTGCTAGAGCCACCCCTCTTCTCTTTTGTTTTCAAGACTATATTGAGGTCTCCTGCTATGATAATATTTCTTGGATTATGTTGTTCTAAAAAAGCTGAGAGGGAGTTCCAACATTCTCATTTTTCAGAGTATATGACAGGGACATAAAGATTAAACAGAGAGATAGTCAGCTTACTTGCACAGTGTGTCAGCTCCATGAAGATCTAGTGCTAGGTTTCATGAGATTTTTTTAGCATAAATAAATCTTCTGTCCAAAGAGTTGTCAGCCCTCCGGAAGATCCCCTTGAACTTACTGCTTTGCCTGCGCTTTTCTTCCATTTTGACTTGCTGATATCTAGAAGAGCTCGCCCTTCTATATTCATCTCTTGGAGCATGAGGATGTCTAAGGGTTATATTTTCAGGAGATCCATAACTGCTTCAGTTTTAGAGGCGTTCCCCAATCCTCTGCAGTTCCAAGAGGTGAGATTCATAATTTACTTAAGGGGGGGATAGGGCCTCCCTTAGAAGGCCTTGGTCTGGTGTTTCTTCCAATGGACATTTCTATGGTGGACTGGCTTCCTTGAACTTTGAGTCGTTCAGCCTCCTCTTCCCTTAGTTCTTTGTGAGATTTCCTACCTGCTCTTTTGGAAGGACGCTCGAAGGTTTCGTCCTCTGAAGAACCTGAGCTATCTACTGGTTTTTTCCTTGTTACTTCAGCATAAGATGGGTTGGAGGGGCTACCTTGTGAGGCCTCGACCTGTATAGCTTCTTCTCCATCTTTGTTGGGAGGAGGGACTTCTATGTGTTCCAGATTTTCCTGGATCGAGCTTGCTAGTTTGGTCTGGGCTTTTTCTGCGTCGTTCGGGGTTGCATCCTTTTCTTGATTGAGCTTGGAACTGCCTGGAGCTCCGGACGTGTTCCCTTTGCCATTTCCCTTTTTTTGATGGGCAGTTTTTTGGACTACTGTCCATTGTTCCTCGTTTGTTTTGTCTGCCTGCTCCTCTGCCTTTTTCTTGCAGTGCTTTGCAAAATGACCATGGCCATGGTAGTGTCTGCATTTGAAAGGGAGTTGTTCGTAATCCAGTTCCTGGACGTGAGTCCACCCAGCAACAGTGAGCTTAATTGCTTCAGGCAAACCCTCTTCTAGATCAACTTCTACACAGATTCAGGCACATGAGTACTGGTCTTTTCTTGCAGCTTGATCTATGTATTTTCCTAGAGCACTACCAATGATCTGGAGAGTTTTTTGGTTCCAGCAGTGAAGAGGCAGATGGGGAAGTCACACCCAAACCGGGACAGCAGAGGGGACGTCCTGGGAGGGATCAAAATCAGGGGACTGTTTGTTTAGATACAGACCTTGAGGTCCCATAAACTAAGGACCATTTCTGAAGATTAGGCTTCTATCCTCCGGGTTTTCTAAAACGAATACGAAGAATCCTTTGCCCACAAAATAGCTTTTGACCCCCTCTTTAATCAAGGGAGACCAATTTCTTTGAGTCCAGTCCTCCACTGACTTGGGGGAAGGCAAGAGGCACATAAACTGGCCTATTATCCCTCTCTCAGCTAGATCCAGAGCAACTTTGCAAGTTTCTTCTTCAAGAAGGGCAACCGTGGGGATAGAGTCTAATTTGTTGACAAATTTCTGCTGACTAGCCAAGGGAGGGTGCTTCGAACTTGCAGCAATCATTGTTTTGAATGCAGAAACCTCCGGAGGTGGGAAGGGGGGGCGAGGACAGGGCCCCCACTAGACTCCATGAGAAAGGTGTTGCTGGACTGAGCGAAGAAGCGCAGGCAGACACCCGATAGCCAAAAGCACACTGCTCTCTCCAGCATGCAAATCTTTTGGGCGAAGCGCCTCAAAACACCGTGAAACCTTAGAACGCCGCACTTCTTGAGGCAAAGATATCACTTGAGATAAAGGCAGAGCCCTCCAAAGCAACACCAGAGGGCCGAGGCTTGCCTGTGGCCAGAATCGCAGAACTGAGGTGGTGGCTAGGTCTCAAGCAAGTAACTATAGACAATATTTTGATACCATTATCCAAACTGATATTCAGACCCTGCCAAAGAGAAAGGGACTCCTCTTGATTAGTTGTCGTGATGTCAAGTCCCCATGCATACTTTATTTCTATTTTGTCTTCAAGGTTAACAATTACCCCTCCCGCTCCATCCTCCATGAGTTTCATTAAGTTTTGTTAAAAGTGAGTATATGGCAACCTAATCTTCTTATTGTGAGGTCATTTAGATTTACAAGTTGATTGTATAACACTAATCAAATTTTGGAGCCCATTATTGTGAATTGTAACAATTAATGTTGCATGTGTCTTCGAGAATCCAATGTTCCATAGCCATTTTGAGCACATTGAGATCTAGTACCATTTGCTAAGAGACAAAGCATAAAAGGAAGTTGTAGTCATTAATTATGTTCTAAGTGATTTGTTGGTTGCTGAAATTCTTACAAAACCCTTAGCAAAGGGGAAATTTGATTTTTTTAAAGAGAAGTTCAAGTTGGTGGAGAAGAAGTTCCTCACAAAGAGGGAGTGTAATTTTTTTCCTTGTGCCTCCAACTTGAGCACAATACTCTATGGAATAATCTTTTTCTCATGAGAGAGTTTCACTTTCTATTTAACATTTATAAGAGGGAGATTCCCTTACACATATGATAATTCCTTACCCATATGAGAAATTATCTTACACATGTAAGGCACACTATTTTGATATAGATTCTTTTACACTTATGGTGCATTTATGATAGAGCATACAATGACCATGTAAGGTGCATTCCTTGAAGGGGGATCCTTTCTATAAGTGAATGCATTATTCCTTTCATAAAGGATCATGGATTAGGTGCCATCTCTAGCATAGGCTGGGCACTCCACTAGGTGAGACTTAGTGGGGTATGGAACACTCCACATGAAGCTAGCTATTTATAATACCTTTCCTACTCCTATTCCATAAAAGAGAGGAGGGACCATTATGTTGAGTAATTTAGTGATTTAGTTTTCTAGTGTGTGCTTGAGAGAAACTATTACGTTTAATAATATTTATTTTGATGTGAATGAGAAAAATGTGATTTTTGATACAAATTATAGCTTCATTTCCATTACATTTATGTTGCATATTTCTTAGATTTAGTTTCTATTTTATGCATGGTTGATATTATCTTTTGACATGTGGTTCATACACTTAAAAGTTTCCATTCAGCACACTAAAAGGAATAAAAACATTGTATAGAAATTTTGAAACTTTGGTTGGTGTTTTAGACTTTCAATTTTAGTTTTAGGATAATTATTTTCCAGTGCAACTTTTTTCGTCATGTCAATGTAAAACTTGTGAAAAATATGTACAACACAATTATAACAACTTCACATAAAAATATAGAAGCATTAATCATGTGTTTCAATGTGCATAACTTACAAATATGTTGTTGGCTTGTAAGATGATTTCAAAAGATGCTAGAATTTTTTTTTAATTAAATGTATATCAACAATCCATAAAAAATATTAGGGTATTTGTTTGAAATGGTAATAATAATGAAAAAATAGAAAGTTTTAAAGAAATATTTGTTAATGCCACTTTTGTATTAATGCATGTCAAATAATAAGGGCTTAATTATATACTAGTATGCTATTAATAAAGAAGATTCAAATAGTTTGAGAATATAGATCATATAAGCCCTGGTGTGGCTTCATCAACATGGTGATTCATTATCATTTAAAATCATAAAATGTGCTTGTTAAGAAAAAAATTACAATATAATCAATAGAGTTTGGCATTTCTACGTTCCTTCGAACATAATTTATTTGTTATATGGCTTTTTAAGAAATGCCATGAATTTCCTATTTTATAAAAAATAGTCAATCACAAACCTTATCATGAAGACCTCTTCATGCATAATATTCACTTGGAAGACAATTGAAAACAATAAATTTTATAGCTTGATATTGACTATAAAGAAACCCGCCCATAATGTGTGTAGAAGGAACGCACTTGTAGAAATGTATGAGTAATGGTTTTCCTAACCGGTTAGGGGAAGTGTTGGATAATAATTGATAAAGGACAAGTAGTACAAACAATTTGAAGAAGTTGAGATTGATTGCATTCACAAACTCATAAGTGTGGGATCGCTCAAAACATAAGAATATCATTAATGATGACAAAGTGTAATGGAAATTGTGGGTGTGTTGAAAAGAAATAGAGACAGTTTTTTGAGAGCTATTAAAGATTAAAATTTCATCCAATCATATATAACACATTTACCAAGCATTATAAATATTACTCGCAATAACATTAATGAAGGAAAAGTTCTTCAACATAACTTTTTGGAAGGGGTGGTGGTTGTATAACTAGAAAATGAAGCAAATTGATTCCTTTGTCATTAGTTTCATTTAGTTCGAGTCATATCTCTTAAGAAACTTTATGTATATGAATCTTATTGTTCAATATCCATTTACAGTTACAATAATATGTATTATATTTCATTTTTTTTTGTAAGTTAACAAATTTCTATTAATTCAGAATAGGATTACATCTCGAGGAGTTCTTCAAATGAGCAAAAATGGCCTCACTCCAACCAGATTTGTTGGAATTTAAATACATATATAATAAAGACGACAAAAACTTCAAAAAACTGGATTTCTTGTGGTTCACTGCCCACTAGGCACAAAATTTACCCAAAAACTGGACAAAACCTACTTTCGTTTTGGTGCATTTTCTGCAATGGGATTAGCTACCTCATTTTCTCAAGTCATTGGCATGTGGAATGTGTCATGAATGTGGGATTCCATGTGCGCCATACGAGTCTTGAAGTTGTCCATACGAGCTTGGAGATTATGCTTACCTGAGAGAAGCCTGTCGGTCCATGATGCGTCGTTGATTGTGTTGGATATCTGCGAAGAAAATGACATGGTCCGCATGGTCCAAATGATTCACTTGAGAGAGTTGGTCAACATAATGTTGAAGGAGGAGAAAATGGGCCTTAATTGACTCGAACAAGGCTAACAAGTCGACATTCCTAAGAGAGTCTCCCCTCGGTGCCACTAATTCACCTTCCTCATCTCAATTGTTTCGCCTAGGGTTGCCTCCCCCCATCGTGGACGCCCTCAAAGTTGAAACATCATGCCAATGCCTGTCAACCGGCCTCGTGCCCTTACAAAGACTACACCCAGGGGCCAACCACGAACCCACCATTGTAAAGCCTTAAGTTGATACCAACTTTTGCCACCTACGACAATTGAGAAAGCAACATTGTGTCCTTGTCTTGCTTGTTTAGGCCAACTAGCATGCATCGTCCCTAGCGTCCCACTCTTCCAAAGACAGACAAAGTAGGGAGAGGAATTGATAATGGGCTAGAGAAACCCACTTGTATTAGTAAACAATAAGAGAGATGTTTTCGTTATCAACCAAAAAATATTTTGAGACAACCCGACAGACAGTCTGCCACCTTCTGCCTTGAACTTCCATCATCACCTATGCCATAAACATAGGATGCATGGCCACCAGTATATCAATCCAACTTGATGCAGGGTAATTACCAATCCGGGGGCCCAATTTATGTGAACAAATTGATTGCTTGTCTCATTGAAAGGCGTTAAAATAGATTTTCTTATGCACTGAGCCTCCTCTTACCCAAAGAACTAATTGACAATTTCAAGGAGACTCTCGACAAGTTCAGGCTAGTTCCCGGTTCTCTTGCAATTTATAGCCCAACTTACAAATGTTATTGTTGCTGCACGAATTCTAACCATTATACCACTACTCCTTTCCAGAGACTTTCGTGGGTCGATTCCCTAGGTCGCTCTACCACCCTCCACCCGAATTTAACTTGCCACATGGGGTGGGATAATTCCCCTTGTCCTTTGATTGTCCTATGGGCTCACCCCCATCAAGGGTACACTTCATAATTTTATTTGTGTTGATTTAGCCATATAAATATAAAAAATCCTTTGTGTTTATTTCAAAAAAATAACAAAATGGAAATAAGTTTTAGTTTCATATGTCACTTAAGGGAAAATTTAAATAACTATCACTATATTGTTTGTTTTTTCATTACTAGTTTTTAACTCATGGCAAACGAGGTGTATGTTGACCTTGAATCCTTTTAGCCACCAAGATTGAATTTGTTTTTTTATCCTTATTTGAGCGCTAACTTGATTTGAGATTAAAATTATCAGGCCAAGTGAGTAATTCCACGAATTGTTGATATTTTCATTGAGAGATCATTGATATACACATTGAAAGGAGACTCTTGGAATTCAAATTCCAATGTCTCTTCACCTTCCTTATTTTCCTATTTACAATATTTACATAAATTTCCTAGTCCCAAAGATTAGGTGTCAACAAAAATGAACTAAAGTATTGTCTTAAATATAATTAAAAAGAAATTGTAAAAATAGTAAACAATAAATATAGCAAAAAATGGATAGCCAAAAACCATAGATTGCTTAACTGTGAGTAAAAAGAAAAATCATTCATAGAAACGGGTTAAAAAATACATGTAACAATCTTCTCCCACGTTTACCCAAGCTAATCGGTCCACTGTATTAAACATGTGATGAAGAGTTACTATGATGTGATTCAACTCCCCATGTACAGTTAAGGAAGTGGAACTGACCAAACAAAACCAATCTGGCCTTTCTCAGGACCTACAGAGCCTTCAAGAGACAACCAACCCTTCCAGGTGCCCAACCCCTAAGACAACTTGTCATTTTTTTGAGCTAGACCCCTAGTCGCTCCCATGACAAGCCATGCATGCAACTAAGACCCTCTAGTCGCTCCCACATCAAGGCATGCATGCAACTGTGGCCTTTTTCAGGCAATATTGAGCTAGCGACCCCATATTATGTGCCACTTTTTCAGGCCTAGGTCTTAGGCCTCTTCCCAAAACTTCATGAAACTTCCAGAAATGATAAATAACAATGAATTAAAGCTACTAATGCAAACATTGGTACAAGGACTTGACCTGACCCCTACTAGCCATGATAAGCATTTTGTCAAACATATCACAAACATGTAATCTACAGGTCATAACCACAGATCTGAGCATAGGGGTCTCATACTTATCTGAGAATCGTCAAGAAGAATTGATGCCTTATCACAATAATTGCATTATCATCTATTAGGTCATATATTCATTCACATTTCTTATACTAATCAAATCATGATGAGAGCCATAACCAAAGTCTGTCATGAACCATGCTTATAACCAACATAATAACAAGAGTAGAATAACCATAAAAACCACATATTAACAAGTACATTTACACATGAAATACCAAAGGAAAAAGAGTTCTTATTAATGTATGCATAAGCCAACCAAGTCAGGGACTTCCACGAACCACCCAACCATAGATTGGGCTGAACCAAATATTTCTTTCAGTCAATCACCCCCGTGCCATATTCCAAGCATGAATGTGGGACTCACAACAGAACCAATCAAGGCTTCCTCGAGCTTTACCGTATATCCACCAAGGGATTCCTAGGCTCGAAACCCTCATCAATACAACTAGGCTTTACCGCAATCCCATCAGATCACTAGGCCCTAAACAAGCATGGATGCCTCTGGATCTCTCCACCCAAATCATGAGGAAGTTGTCTATCTCCACCTCTCGAATTTACCGTGTATTCTGCCATTACCAGTCAAGGGATTCCTAGGCCTACGAGGTCTCCACCCTCTGGGCTTTATCGTGTATCCCGCCATTACTAGTCAAGGGATTCCTAAGCCTAATCAAGGATACTCACAACCAGGATTTACTGGATATTCCACCAAGGGATTCCCAGGCCTTGTGATTAGTCCTTAGACCACCCCACTCATCTTCGAACCCATCTGACAATCTAGCTTAACCAAAACAAGAGAAACCCATCACACCATGGGTATCCAGAAATGGCAAGGCGAGGCTAAAAGACATTGTCATACTTGGCAAGACCCATGCCAATGACAACAAGAGAACCAAAAACACACATGCATGTATCATGCATGCAAAAACTAGCAAGGAAATCATACATGCAACTTGATACCTACAAGTAATATTGTTGTAACCGCTTGAATCGTACTCTTCCTTGCTTGATCATGGCTTCCTCTTTCTTTCTTGTCCTTCCTTTGCCTTCTCTTCCCCAATGCTAGAATGCTCCAAGAATATTCTAAGTGTCAAAGAGTATGAGAGAGAGAGCTCCAAGATTGAACTAACAAAAGGTTATGAACTGATCCTCATATCCTTTTTATTAATGAGGCCTATATTTTCTTTCATTTTGCATTATTTTCCTTCATTTTCCTCCTCACATGCAACTTGTGACCTTTCACCTTCCTTTTCTCCTAATTTCCATTATTTTCATAAATAAAATAATGTCACTTTGTCTTTCCAAAGCCTTTACCAATTTCCTTAGCCATAATAAACCAAATGAACATCCACACTAAGATGTGTTGCCCAACATTTAGCTTGGAATACATGTCCCATGACCTTGGTTATTATTTTGTCTTTATTAGCTTTATTACATGAAATTTTAACCAAAACTATTACAAGAACCAAGAATAAAATCTTAATAAAATATACTATGCCAATCAAGTAAACAATAATGAGATGAATGTAATGTAACACACAAGGTATTAGGTAAGATTTCATTAATTTATTTTCATAAGAGTGGAAATGATGTATTTAAATTTCCTTAATTGTGAGCAAAAAGAGCAAATAATATTAGAAACAGTGCAGAAAGAAAGAAATTGTATTATGTATAGTAAAAGGATGAGGGGTGAAAGTGAGTTTGATAAGGGAATGATGTTTCTTTGAAGCATCTCATAAGAGCGTCTTTATGTCTTTACATACGAATCGAATCGTCTTGATGTTTGTTTGTTTGTTGTATAATTTTGTGAGGTAATAAATAAAAAATTAACTTGTGGTTTGTATAAGTTGGTTTCAAACGTGAGAATTTTGATGTGACCAACCAACTAACGCTCTTGATACGATACACATTCCTACATATAATCAACAACAACATGTCCCATTAATTAAACAACACGTTGCATCAAATACCATATGTGTCGCTTCGCTTCTTATACAACAACCATTTTGGTTTCATATTTCTTTAATCCATCCATGTAAATTCTTCTTCTGTATATCACATGCTAATTAATTTGAAAATTAATCACTGCATCCTTGAAGCATGCATTTCCATTTAATATTAATGGTGTGGAATTGATCAAATAAACATCTAGAAAGGTGTGAACATCTTTTCGTCATTCAATCACTCTTCAACATGTCCTTTTATGAAGTCCTAAAAACTACATAGATTATTTATTTATAAAAGTTAAGTTCAATTAAACAATGTATGTTTTCGTAAGATGTTTATGTAACAAGACTTTGGTCTGTTATTACTTAATATTTTTCATAAAAACCTTTAGAATTTGGAAAAAATGTTTATGTAATAAGACTTTCTCTATTATCATTCTATATTTAAAATTTAAAAATAAAAAAATCATTAAAAATATTCAAAATTTTAAAAAATAACATTAGAATTATGATTTAATAATTGTAATGGTTTGAGGTTATAAAAAATTGTCGTTGTAAACTATAATAAATATTTATTAAATTAATAACCTTATTTATCAAAACTTCAAAATTAAAGTTTTACAAATCTATTTTAGGTCATTTATTCACAATATATTTATTTAATGAAATTGGAGATTTTAAATTGTTGATTTAAAATTTGTACAACACATTTTTAAATTAAATGAGAGCAATCCATTGTTGATCTACATAAATATATGCACATCCATCCCTAATATGAAACACATGCATGTAATGTAAGTTTTAAATTACATTATATATAAAGGAGAATGATAGAACTATAGTTGTGATGAACCTCCAAATTAGACACAAATTAAGGTTCATCTAACTTTTCTTAGACACGTAAAGGCTATATTAAATCTCTCATTCTACACTTAATAATGTTTTTTAGTTTTAATATGTTCTTAGGAAGGTTTAGAGAGAATTGCATATTATGTGTCTAATATTATTTATTTTTGTAGAATATTGAGGGAATATGGAGTAAATTCTGAATGAGATAATATATGGATTTGCTCCCTACTACATAATGGACCAAGATTGGATAATAAATGAACTAAATATGATGAAATTATTGACAAATTCTGGAGCTCCATTGATTGAGAAAATCTAGGAACGTGTTCCTTGTCATTTAATGAAGATTCATAGTGTTGGGAACTAGGTCCGATTTTTGAGGGATTTTAGAAGGGAAAGTTGTCTCATTTCAAGGAGAATGCTTCCTCATCACTTTATATAAGTATCAATTCGATTTGGCCTCTAGTGGCATGTATTTCTTGGTCTTCTTGTGAAGAAAACTTGTTATTTAGCAGCTCCACTTTAATTTCTAACATGTATGTACTTGGATTGATTCAAATAATGAAGTTTGGTGCCATTTTTAGCTTCTAAAACTTGATTTCCTTCACAAGAATCCGAGTTCCCTTGGGATTGGCCATCCAGTTAGGAGCATGCTTCTTTTGTTGTATGTCATATTGGTTAAATGATTAAGTGAGTTATTTTGCAGGTTATTTACAGGCCCACAAGCATGATGCATCCTTAAGAACAACTTTAAAAAGTCATATTCATCATTGAGCTACTTGGATTGTTTACTAGTTCACAAATCTAGAATTTTTGGATGTCCCTTGTAGTAAAATAGTAGTAATCTTCTGCTATTTTTTATAATGTATTAATGAGCTTGATTTGAGTTGATTCCACTTGTATTGGGTCATAAAACCATTGAAGTTAACAACAAAATTTACCCCATAGCATTTTCACTTGATTATGTTAGGCATTTGGTAGGTTAACTAGCTCATTAGTTCTTGAATTTTCGATTTTTTGAGTAGTGATTTTTTGTTATTTTTTAGCATGTGTTAATAGGGGTATTTTAGAGAGATTACACTTGGAATGGAGTCCTAAGACATCCTAATTTATAACAAAATTTGTCCTATCTCATTTGCATTTGATTTGCTTGGGAATTTGGCAAGTTATCTCACTCCTGTAGCAAAATAGGGTCTCATGTAGCACCTCCTGTAGCACGTGTAAACTTGACCTGATCTACTCCAAAAGCTTGGATTTTGTCCCTTAGGCTTGAATAATGACCCCTAGGCTCTAAATCTATGATTGAGTAAGACCAAAAGGCCTCTTAATCCTTGCCTATTCTCCATTGAAATTCACCTCTACAATTATGGTTAGTGGACAAATTCATGACTTAAGAGCATATTGATGATTTTCATGAAGTATCTTATGAACTATGTGGACAAAATCTATTTTGAATGCAGTGATTGAAGAATGATTTCATGATTAGGTTTTGTTTCACACATCTTAAGCTAAGGTTTCCATTTCCAACATTGTTATTTCTATTGCATAGACAAGGTTTCCTTTTGATGCAATAGTTACACTTTGCAAATAAAATAACATTCATATTCATGCAAGTAGGTTAACCTTTACATTTATGCAAAGTAGAGTAACATGTCCATTCCTACAAATAGATAAGCATTTCCATTTTTGTAATTGGTTTAGGCTTAATTCCATGATATTCACTTCATTGCATCAAACCAACAAAATGACACATTGCATGTTGTACATATAGTGTCGATGCCTCTTAATTTTGTATGAACCCCAGATTGATAATTTAAGTTAGTAGCCTTGGGAGTTGCAACATTCTTGTTGCAATACTAAGGCTTATTAAATTGTAACAAGTTTTGATCAACCATTATAACCCATTATTCATTAAGGTTTTTATTTATTTATTTATATTATTTCATGAAAGAGGGGATGTTCTAAATTTGGACGCACCATGACAAATAATCTTACTCAATAGTAAAAATATTATTTTCACTAAGCTATAAGAATATAAAATTATATGAAAATGGGAAGTGAGTTCTAGCCCTTTATTTACAAGCATGAGATTTTGGTAACCTAATTTTAGAGTCTTTTTTATTTTGAAAGTATTATTAAGGTAGGTGGGTTGGGTTGGTTTATTTTTGTGTGTTTTTTTTTAATATTAAATTGATTATATTAAAAATTAATTATGATTTTAGATTAATTGCATAGAAGACAATAAAGCCATTGTTTAATTAATAAAATTGATTTGAAGATTTTATGATATTTTTGTACTTGGAAAGATTTGAAAAATAAATTCAAATACAATGTTTATCTCTCTCTATATATATAAATAAATTAAAACGATAATTATAAATCAAAAAAATATAATTATAATTATATTTTTTTATATTTAAAAAATAAATACATTTTACAATAAAATATGATCAAATTATATTATAATAAAATATATAATATTTGTAAACAAGTGCTATATAGTAGTTTGTGCATATCGTTGCTTAGTAAAAAGATACACGTGACATTGACCATTATTTATAAAGCTATGAACTTTACATAGAAAGTAAGTATTAGATATTAGACAATTGACATCTCTACACAATAGGAAGCACCAAAAGAACATTGTATATGTTCAGATTAGTAAAGCATATATCTACTTAGCATAGTTTGTTTGCAAAATACACACAAATACTAATGACATATGATTCTAGGTTATGATGCTACAAATTCATTTTGTTTTTTAAAAGTGTGATTCGAGCTTTCAAAAATGAGTTTCCTATGAACTGAAAAAGATTACAATGTATATTTTTATGGTTGGCAAAAATATAATTATAATTATATTAAAATTAATATAAAAAATAGTTTAATATATATACAAAAATACAAAAATATCTTGATACTTAAGAAATCAAATTCACATGGATTTTTGTATGTTTATATATAAAATAACGTGTCATGTTTTTTAATAATTTTTTATTTTATTTTAATAATTCATTTAATTTATTTAGTTATTATAATATTATCTTATGAAATGTATATTATAATTTTTTAATATTAAAACACATTTTTTATATAATAAAATAATTAAAAATATTAAAAATATACTATTTTTTAAGATATTTCACATTCAAATATTCCTAATTTAAATACAAAATATGAATAAGTGCTTTTACATTTATTTATTTAAAATGTGTATTTTTTTTGTGAGTCAAAATTCAATCATTATATTAACATCAAAGTGCAGAGTACAAAATGCATCTCAATATGCCCCTTTCTCTCAGTCCGACCAGACTTGTTGAGATTGGGACTTGGAGGATAACATGAGCTACCGACTTCATGCATTATTTTCTGGCAGCCTAGGAGCCATGACATACATACTGTAAACAAAAAGAGAAACATAACAGAAAGCAACATATTAAGGAGGGGGGTTGGGAAGGGGGGGGAGATTATAGGGGGAGTTGCAAAATAGCTAGCGTATTCGTGCATATGAAAATCAATACACTCCACATTGCAAAGGTGGTCATTGGTGCACCTTTGTTGGCATAAAATTATCCAATTGTTCAATGATTTCACTTTGGCCAAATTGAATGTCATTGACAAAAGCTACCAGCTCGTTACGATCATCATACCTTTGGTTCTTGAGGTTGTCCATGTTCACTTGAATGTTCCGGATTTGAGCAACGATAAACTCCAGCGTTGTTGAAGCAACCACATGCCCCTGGGAGCCCTAAAATTTCTCCTCTGTCTCACGGCTGCTTGGCGAACCCGACAAGGTGTCATTGTCCTGCTTCGACTAATCTGCTTGCCACGGATTGCCAACCCCACGACCTGGTCTCCCTCAATGGCGAGGCATCCCAGTGTGCCCAAGACACCTGAAAGGGTGACGGACGCAAACACCCTCCCAACCCCACACAACAACAAAAAAAATGTAACTTCTACCACTGCCCCAAAGAGAATTGAGGGGTTATCCTGCACCCATCATCACTGTAATCAACTCTACATACCCAGGAAAAACGGGATGAGGATTCCTCAGCACAAGGCTTCGGAAGCTGAACGCGACATCCCACCACCTCTTCTACACTTGCCTCTGCATATTTTCTCTAGCTAGCTAAGCCCTTCCCAACTGTAATTCCTCGCAGGGGCCCTGAGAAACCAAAGTCTTGTTGCAGGTGCTAATCAGTCCCAAACCACCAGTCTCTCGAACAAGTTCCTCATCGCTCATGAACCAGAATGGGATATTTAGCTAGTGTTTGGCCAAGTTCTGTCAGCCCTGGCTCTTCTCCTCTCCCCTGCACCATGTCATGCAAATGAACTGGGCCGACGAGAATTCCAACTAATTCATTCTCCCTGAACATTCCAAGGTCCCAAGGATCATCCAACGCTACCAACACACCCTGCACTGCGCACCAGTTGTTGGATTCTCTGCCTCTCCCCCTAGGCCTAGACCTCGACGAGGTGTGCATGAGCTCCACAACCCTTACCGCATTGCACAATACTACCATCTCCCACCACGACCAAGCAATGCGTAACCAACTCCAAGGATGAGATTTAATAGCCATCGTCGTAGTTGACAACCTCACACGCTGGCCCTTGCTATCATGTCTATTCAACATGGGGGTGGGGTGTGTGTGGAGGCTGGATAGGCTCCACTGTTGCCTCCTCCCCCACTTTTCTAACAATTAAGGCACCCCCATCAGGGATAATTGCGTATTTTCAATTTAAATACAAAATATGAATAATTGTTTTTGCAATTATTTATTTAAAATACATATTTATGGCTTATGCATATGTCAATGTTTGCATAATATTATATAAATTATATGTAAATGCTTACATATTATTATAAATTTATATTTGACAACAGTTTAAATCATTAAAATTATTTTTTCAAAAATCAAATATTATTTATGAAGATATAAGATATCAACAAATATATTTATATAATCCTTTTTGGCTTTCATATCCAACAAAATCCATGTCATCTCATCTACCCTTAGACCTTCCTTAACACGAAGAATGGATTTTATCATCAATCAATAAGAGTTTTGAAAAAATAAAAATGTATGTGGGAATCTGTTGGTGGATAGAATGGACATTTGGAAATCAAGGGGCAAGGGATCCCTAGAGCCCGTAATAATATGAGCGTTACTAGATTTCTTCTTTGGTAATTAGCGTTGAAGTGTTTTTATTTCATAATTCATATTATATTTTTTTATTTTCAAATTCATATGTTGACCTTGGGTTTGATTAACTTTTCACAACTGGTTTGCATCTTGTGAAACTTTATTCTTTCCTATATTTCATTAATACGACTATACATTACTTGATATAAATGGTATTTATATTGAGTTGCTTTTCTATGGGCATCATGCTATAAATAAGCTTGTATGTCTTTGTATTATGAATTGTAACTAGTTACCATAATTAAATGGTCCATGTCGGTGCTATTTAAACATTTGTGTGGTTAAGTTTGTGCGGTTAAGAGCCTTGATTTGTGACTCTCTCTTAATGGTTAACATTTTACTTGAATTTGATGAAACAAAAAACAAATTCTCTAAAAATTTGTTTGAGAGTTTCTCCAAAATACAAAATTTCTAAATTAATTTCGTATCCATCTCCTGTGAGCGTAATTCCATATCCATCATTTATAATAGACGATTTGAAAAAGCCTGCTTATGTACAAAGGGTGGAAATTAAGCAATTTTACTTGGGGGAAGAGCCAATTTTAGATAGAAGCATCGAACAGAGGAATTCCTACCGTGCCAATGATCTGCAGTACTAGATTGGTCTGCGCTATCTTATTTTGGGGGGGGGGGGGGGGGGGGGGGGCAGTGCTGAAGAAGCTTTTATTGGGCCCAATTGTACAATATATACATATACATCAACAATCACATTTAATCTAGTATATGGCTGCACTATGATAGCCGCGCAACGTCACATTGACAGGAGTCGATCGCAGGTGGGGTGCGAGAAAGCCGATAACCCCCACCACGCGAACCATGCACTTGGGTGCCGATTGGTATGCGCTATACATGTAGAGCTCGTATGTTATTGATGCTTTCATTAAAGTTATAATGATTACCCGTTGGAGTGCGAGATTTAGACGTGGATTGGGAGTTGTGGGTAAAATTGCAGTTGATTCCCTTAGTACCTTGGGTAGGGACTATGACTTGGGCTTTTGTTTCTCTACTAAAGATCAAGCTTGATTTGGTTCCATTTTGTCTTTTCAACTTTATGGAGATTATAGTGCTTTCAATGTTTTTTTACTAAACTTCTCAATGAGGATTTGCCTCATCTATTTGTTCAACCAAATAAAATTGTACTTAATTTTCAAAAGGGGCAAGTGGTGGGTCTTATCTCAAAGGATTAAAGAAACGAAATTATTCAAGAAGGGAACAAAGACTTTGCTAGAGAGTTATTATTTGGTAGATGCTCGAAAGTTCGATTATGTTTGCCCAACTCTCATATCAATACTTATGATTGACTGATCGATTTGTCACACGTGTGATGTGTGCTGCCATTAATAGATCAATATTCAGATAAATCTAGATTAAAATACTCTTGAATGTCTTTTGCCTTATATGCAGTGAGAGGTTGCAATGATATGGCAACGAAGAGCATAGGAGGGATGAAGAATTGAATACATGTTGTAGGTCATGTTGCATGCGTTACAATGGGTTTTCCCTCTCCAAACTTATAACCAATAACTTTAAAGACTATTAGGTTATACTTTGTTAAATCGTAAAATATTTTACATGTTTATCTAAACTAATATGTGGTCAGCTCAATACCTATTGTGTAATACCTACTGACAACAAACATAATAAGTTATTGTATAGATGGTGATTGATTGGATTGTTAAGGCACTCCTAGATGTTAAATCATTATTTCAATTCCCCGTTTTATTCGGGGGATGAGGGATGTTATTCTTGACTATGTTGTAGCATCACTAATACCAAACTTAAAAAAAATATAAATAAAATTCATATTTTAAAAAAGTAATAATAAAAAATAAAATTTAAATTAAAAAATACATTATAACATTCAAATAATTTAAAGTAAAATTTTCAAAAAACATTTAAACATTACAGTGTTGGGATAAAACCACATTAAAATATGATTTTGGAAATAACAAATATCAATTAAACTAATCTTTTTGTAAATAATTAAAAATAAATAGTTATGAAATCATCTTAACTATAAAGAAAGAAAGAAGAAAGAAATTATTTTAACATCCACGAGGCTAAAGATAGCCTATGGGATAGATTGCTTCTTCAACTGCGTGATGTATTCAACCCTTTTTCTGTGAAGCTTCACAATAAATGCTCCCAGCTTCTCGACAAACCCCTCACTAAATAGATTATCCCAAGAGCTAGCTGCCAACGTATCTGCATAACTTTCTCTGTTGTCTTTGAAGGCCTCACATTCTAAAATGAAATGTTTTTCTGTTTCCACTTTTCCGGAATAATAAAAAATGCATACCCTTTCATCCCACACTTCCTTTGGCCTTTTCCAAGCACCTTGTTTCACAACAGAGTTGATGAATTAGTCCTTAATTGAACAATAAGAATTTTGGCTCTCCAAGAGATATTGGCCTCTATGTATGCTTTTGGTTGATGATTATGATTGAGATTAAACACTTCAATATAGTCATTTTTTTCTTCTTCCTAGCTCCTTATCTCAAGTACGTTTGTGGAACTTTTCCATAACAAAAGCTTTTATCTCTTTGCTGTTTATGGGACACGCGTTCAAGCAAATACCCCATTTACTAAACCATTTGTTATTTTGTTGCATCCAAATTTTTTTTGCTCTTGCACAATCTATCATTAAAGACAACCTTAGGCCATCTATCTTCTTCCATTTGCTCAATTTTTTTTAAATACCTTATGACTCACACAATAGCAATTGCTTCAATAAGAGCAGTCCTGTTTCACTTAACAAGATATCATAAGGAACTGCACTTTTAATCTTAAATTTGTTTGTAATCAAACACTTTTGAATTTTCTAAATTTGTCTCTACGGCATGTCAGAGGTACTACTATAGTGCACAACCATTACTAAAGGGATTGAGCGTCTTATCCTTTTCAAAGGTATACACCCACCAAAAATATGAATGTCTTCTTCTTTTCAATGATATACACCCACCACAAACATGAAGTTAAAATGAGTATATACTAATTGTCCAACCTGCGAATGCCTTCTTAACCCTAGTTTGAAAACATTTAATTTGATAACTATTCATACCACTGACTTGAGAAAACAATTTGAAATGCCCGAGACATGCTGTTGGGTTTTCACCATAACAGCTCTTATCAGATCCTTATGCGCAGCTTTCTGCAACAGCCCGCACATAAATTTAAACCCAAACGGCGTTGGGAATTACGATTCCCCACCAAATATATTCAACTATTCTCCACTTTCATCACCAAAACGCGCGCCTGTGCTTTGCAGTTGCAGGCGTGTGACAACGTGGAAACTCTGAATCAAGTCCATGCTCAGATCCTCATAACTGGACTTCATCAGAATAGCGTCTTAGGTTCCAAACTTATCAAAAAGTATGCCATACTGGGTTATGTGGAAGATGCACATCAAGTGTTTAACGAAATCTGCCAACCAAATTCTTTCCTATGGAATACATTGATCAGAGGATACGCTAGGAATGGGTATTTTGGGAGCACTCTCAGGCTTTACTATCAATTGAAGAATGCTGGTATACGACCAGATAACTTCACATTTCTCTCTGCACTCAAGGCTTGTGGAACCACGTCCTCTCTGCAGGTGGGCAAGGAGATTCATAATCACATAATCAAAGAAGGCTTTGGCTCGGATGCTTTTGTTTCAGCTTTACTTGTGGATATGTATGCCAAATGCCGGGAACTACAGGATGCTTGCAAAATGTTTGAGAAAATGTCTGACAGAGATGTGGTTTCATGGACTACCCTGATTGTTGGTTATGCACAGAATGGGCATTTGAACGAGGCTCTGACGCTTTTCTATCAAATGCAACTGGAGGGCTTCACACCAGACTTGGTTACTGCAATGAGTCTGGTATCAGCATGCGCTAAAGTCGGAGCTCTGCAGCAAGGCAAACGGATTCATAATTATATAATTAGAAGTGGATTCGAGTCAGATGTATCTGTGATGAATTCTCTTGTAGATATGTATGCAAAGTGCAGGGTGATTGAGTTTGCATGCCAATTGTTTGAAAGGATATCTGAAAGGGATGTCATTTCATGGAGTGCTATGATATCTGGTTGTGCCAAGAATGGATTTGCCAGTGAAGCCTTGATTCTCTTAAACCGAATGCAACAGTCATGCATAAAACCCAACTTGATTACCATGGTGAGTGTGCTCCCGGCATGTGCCCAGTTGGAAGCTTTGTCGCTAGGCAAGTGGATGCACAGTTATATAATTAGGAGCGGATTTGAGTCGGACTTTTCTGTAGGAACTGCTCTTATAGACATGTATTTTAAATGTGGAAGTGTAGAGAATGCTTGCCAAGTTTTTCGCGTGATTTCTAGGAAAGATGTTATCTTATGGGGTGCAATGATTGCAGGCTATATCCAGAATGGACATGCCACTGAGACATTAACTCTCTTCGATCAAATGTTAATGGATGGCATGACACCAGACTCGGCTACAATGGTCGATGTGCTTATAGCGTGTGCCCGATTAGGCGCTCTGCAAAAAGGCAAGTGGATCCATGATTACGTAACTAGAGCTGGGTTCCAAGGGAATGCTTTTGTAGAAACTGCCCTTATAGACATGTATGCTAAATGTGGAAGCATAGATATTGCACAAGAATTGTTCGATAAAATGTCCACTAGAGATGTTGTGTCATGGAGTGTAATGATTGCTGGGCACGGAATGCATGGGCGTGGAATTGATGCTCTTGCTGTTTTTTCAAAAATGCAACATACATGCATACAGCCTAACGAAGTTACCTTTGTTTCAGTTTTATCTGCTTGTAGTCATGCAGGGCTTGTGGATGAAGGTTGGCACTACTTCAAATGCATGAGTAGAAATTATTGCATCGTGCCAAGGGCAGAACATTATGCTTGTATGGTTGATCTTCTTGGTCGCAGTGGGAATCTGGACGAGGCTCAAGATTTCATCCTCAGTATGCCGATACAACCGACCGCTGATGTCTGGGGGGCCTTACTTGGTGCATGCAGAATTCACTGTAATGTTGTGCTCGCAGAATGTGCGGCAAAGTACCTGTTTGATCTCAATCCCCAAAATGCTGGATATTATGTTCTTTTGTCTAACACATATGCTGCTGCAAGTAGATGGGATGATGCAGCGAAGGTGAGAACAACCATGAAAGAAATGGGATTGAAAATGACACCAGGATGCAGCTTCATTGAAGTAAATAACAAGGTCCATTCATTCTTTGTGGAAGACATCACGTCCTCAATCTGAAATTAAGTGGTGTGAAATTTTGTTGGGAGAATTAATTCATAGAGGCGGTTGACGATACATATCCCCAAATCCATTTAAAATGAATTATTATGTAAAACACTTACACCATTGGTATTTGTGAAGGGAGAGCAGGGAAATCCAATTTTTGCCTTCTAAAATTCGAACCAGATCCCCCCTTTTGCCTTGCTTTTTTGGTAACGGCAATTTATCGGAGGTATTTTGTCCTGATTTTATGGAAGTGGCAATTTTTTGAAAGTATTTCACCTCGATTTTATGGGAATGACAATTATTTGGAGGTATTTCTCCCTGATTCATTATGTCTGTTTTCTTCTGCAATTCGTCTGCAATCTATCAACAAAATTTACTCACGGGCATGGAGTCTAACAATGTTACAAGCTACTACTCATAGCACTTAACAATCCCCACAGACGCTTATGGCTACTTTTCTTATGGCAGTTCTCACTGTTATCTACACTACACAGGTCACTACTGTTCTGACTACCCACTTCCACTCTATCCTAATTGTGGCGCCTCTTGTAATCTTATCGAGAAATTTTTATGGCATCACGAGGGCATCGATAATGCTTAAACTAACAGCAATATCTCCATGATTAGGTTGGTATATCTCCAGCTCTAAGTTGTGAATTTTGTTTCAGTTGTACGGTCAGATAAATTTCACAACATTTTGTCATAAGCCAATGTACTCTGCATTGAAGCTTGTTTTATTCGGCAGGTTTGCTTCTGTATTAGTCTCTGGAACATGTTCTGTGGAGTAGTTTGTATGCTGTATAGTGGAAAAACAGGTCAGTGAGCATGGCTGTGTACTTGACTATGCCTGCATGGTTTTATCTAGGAATTTTTTTATCAAGTTGCTAGCCATAACATTCAAGCATACTAGTCGATAAATTTTACTTTTGTTACCTTTTTGTTTGAATTCCTTTGATACTTGAGTTTGCACATAATGGGTAACTGTCACACACTATGGTCATTAGTGTATTTGCTGACAAATTGCAGATTTGCAGCACTGTTGTGAGGGAAGTTAATTCCGTTTTTTTTCCCAAATCTGTTGTTGTTAAATAAATGATATTTAATACAAGACCCGTGGCTCAGCGCTTGACAGGTGTTTCACTTTGTAAATGTTCGTCTTTCACTGTTAAAATTTTGTTAATTGCATTTTGAGTAGCTGCTCATACTTAAAGTTTGTTTGGGGTTCTTTTGTCATTGCTTTCATCTAGTACGGTGATCTTAAATGGCCCAGCTGTTCAAAAATCCATGTGTGTTGTTATATTGTTTCAAGTTTTGTATATTGTTGCTAGATATCTAGATTTAAGCTGTATATTTTGTTTCAATAAAATGGCCAGATGAGATCTCAAGTCATTTAGTCATAAGCCAATGACCCATGCAGCAAAATTTGATTTATTTGGCAGGATGGCATCTGTGTTATCACTTAGCCTTTGGAATATGTTTTTTGAAATAGTTTGTATGTTCTACACTGGAGAAGGTGAAGGTGCAGAAAGAGGCGATTCTCTCCTTAAAATGTTTGACATGCTTATTTCTGCAACCTTTTTAGACTTTCCTGAAAATAGAATTCTATTGCTGCTTACTCTGTTTTATCATTTTAGACTTACCATTTAGCATAGAACTGAAACCAACATTATAACCAACCCAGAATAAACAGCCAACATAACTTTTCAGTTTTAATTTGTTGCAAGTGTATATTCATTCTGTATTTTGCTGATATGGATGGTCTACACCATGGAGCTTGATTGTGAGTGATGAGTTTTTTAGACTTTTCTGAAATTAGAATTTTGTTTCTGCTGACCTTGTTTTATTTTTATAAACCTACCACTTGGCATTGAACTGAAATCAACTTTATGACCAACTTGTGACAAATAGTCTACATAATAAGCTTTTCCATCTCCGGTAGGAGTACAACTTATTCTTCTATAAATATTACGGCTTTCTTTCTAAAGAACCAGAGTCATAAATAATCCATGAACATTGATGAATCTTTCAAGTAGGGCTTCGGATTTTGAAGGTTGGCTTAAGTTGTTTTCCTGTATATGTTTGTGAGAGTTGACAGACGAGCAATATATGAATTAGAGCCAGGAATGTAGAAGAACAAAATTTAAATGAAGATTTAGATCTGGACTGAGATATATGACACTGGAAGACAAATCATATACTGAAAACTGACCAATGCTGTAGACCTCTAAATTATTCTATAGCTTAAGTAGATCATTATCTGTCAAGGGATTTATGTATTATTTCCTTTACATGCTGGCTGATAATGCTTGATAGACAAGGTTAGTGCATCATAATTCCTAATTGTTCTAGCAAAGGAATGGGAGATTTCATCTTAAATAATCATTATTCTTAAGGATCTCTTTTGTAATTTATATTTGTGATTTGTGGGCCTTAATACAGTGATGTTGTTGATCCATTCCATGAAGGGGTTTTGGAAAATTTAGTGAACTGTCTTTTGACTTCCAAGTATTCTTTCATGTATATTTGATGCCTGTGACCTGGGTTCCCCATTAGCACTTACAGTTGCAGAATACCCCTAAATTTTGAAAAACTAATTACTTTTGTATATTTTACATCAGCGCTGCATTAATGTGGTTTATTAGTATTCAGAGTCAAACAATGTAATGTTCCCGACCACTTAGGAAGCATATGACGGAGTCCACTAGCCTAACATGGTTCCCGTAGTCCAAGGTGGGGAAATTTAATAAGAGGACTTGATTCGCCTAGGAAAACATTATAAAAGTCTAAGGGGTGAAAAGGGGGACACTTCTTAGGCAAGTGAAAAGTTACTTTAACTTTATAAAGTGAAAAAATTATAAAGTGATTTTATAAAAGATTAAAGGGGTAAAGTGGTAGCAAAAATTGCCACAAGTTTATAAAAGAGGAAAAGAGGAAAAGTGAGGAGACTCTTTTCATTCTTTCACTTGCATTTTTGAGAAAAAGAGGTTTTGGATAAAAGGCTTAGGGTTTGGGAAACTTTAACTGCCATAACTGGCTTTGGTGTTGAATCTAGACACCCTAGTTGGTCCAAAGAGTGAGATCGCTCAAATTTCACCATTGTGCTTTTATGGAGAAAATGATCTGCAAAAGATATTGAAGTAAAAAAAGTCTTATCAGTTGATTTTATCTTCTGATATTGTGTTTATCATATTTCTTGACAGATTGGATTCTTGGAAAAACCCATGAGGAGTCCCAACTTCAATATCATTTCAGTGGGTCAATTTAGTGAATGAAAGAGGGCCTTGTGAGAAAACTCCATATTGCTAAAGGGAATGGGTTCAGAATGAGAAATAGAGGCCGAGTTCTCTTTGTGTAATAGGGAGAAATTGAATGTGTGTTGGCACTGCTCTCTTAGCTAAAAGGCAAATTTCTTCACTGTTACCAAGGGCCATGTTGACTGTAATAAATGGAGGGTTTATGGCTTAATAAGGAGCAAGAGTTTCATCTTCGAGGAAGGGTTTGTATTTATTGTGGTGGGCTGTGCAACTACCATTGTTTGAAGGATGGATTGGAGTTGTGGGAGCCGTATTCCCTTGTTGGTTGAGGCAACTGGCCTCTATTATGTTTTCTGGGTACATTTTGAGGAGAGACTAAACCATTGTTTGCACAGAACTGAGCGCTCTTCTTATTTGATGACTGTGTGAGCTTTTCTTGTAGCAAAGATTCAAATTTCAGAGGACACATTCATTTGGTTGGTTGTACATGTGTATTCTCAATCGAGTGGATCCATGTGACTTTAATGTAGCTATAACAAAGGCAGAAAGACAGAGAGATAAGAGGTCGATTCCCTTGGGGTCCTTATTACAACAGTGTATTAAAAGCTGGGCATCATATGGAGGAGATAACACTGTTCCAACTGGGTTCTCTAATGTGCCCATTATGATGTATTTTTATTATAGGAGTTTAGTAATATGAAAATGTACCTTTCAGTTTGTTGAAACACAATTTATATCAGCAGAACAAACTATTTTCTGAACGTTACTTGTTATGAAATTGGTGGGCTTGAGGTATGGTAATGTAAATGTGCCATTGACCGTTGATACATAAACAAATAAACCAAAATACACCTATAGCAGTACATTAACAAAGTGTTTGATCTTGCACTGAAAAAGCATTTAAGATTCAAAAAAGTTAGTGGCCATAGTGGGGCATTTCCTAGTTGGGATCTTACAAACAATTGCTTATGAAGAGACAAGTCAAAACTTATTGCCTAATTTCAAGTACGTCCAAGGCTTTTATGATCATACAAATCCCTAACCTCAACATTTCCCTTCCCATTTTAATTACTTGTTCATTTTGGTTATTTCATATTTTTTGCTTTTTACCCATAAATGTCTATTGCAGTATTATTTGGTTACTTTTCTTCTATATAATGCCATTATTTTTCCATATTTACAATTCAATGCATTCAAGTGTCAATGCATTTAGGTGTCCCACATGTCAATGCAACTACGTTAAAAGCCTTCTTTCTTTTGAGAGGAGAAGATTGATGGATACTGTATATAGCATAGATGTTTTATAGAAGAATTTGAAGTTTAATTTCAACCATGGTGTTTTCTTTGGAAAATAGGCCTGTAAGCCTATTTGCAGCATTGAATTTCTCAAACATTCAAGGGTATCCAAATCCATTCCCTGTTGGAACTAATTGGAGAGAGCATCTTCCAAATTGTAATGGTCATAATTGTTCAGTTAAGCTGCATCTCAAATCTTCACTGAATTTGCTGAGCTTTTTGATATTTTCCATGAGGATGCCTTGATGACAATATTTGCGCGACTTTGGAAGATGATGCTGAAGAGTGGCATGAACTGAGATTGCATACAGGGGAGATATTTTCATGAAAATATTTGCCATGAGTATATCTTGATAAAAATATTGCACTAACGTTGGAAGATAATGCTGAAGAGTGGTATGAAAATATTTGCCACAAGGATGTCTTTATAAATATATTTTGCACTAACTTTGGAAGATAATTCTAAAGAGTGGTATGAACTGAGATTGCATACAGGAGAGATGTCTTTGTTTACTAATTTGATCAATGCATTCAAAGACTACTGGGGTCTTGTTATGAAAGAGGTGTGTATAGGCAACTGCCCTATGACTGCCATGTCCTCTTCCTTTTTAGAAGATTTTTCAGAAGATGATAATGTTGATGAAGAATGCTCAAACTTTGTGGAAGATCCCAATGCTGTCCAAGATTGGGTATGTGATGCTGGTCATATGCCAGAGGATGATGTTGCCATGTGTGTGAACACACGATGTAGATTTTCTGATGTTAAAAGATATGAAGGGTGGTTAGGGCATGAAGATGGTAATGTTGAACCCAATTCTCTTCTTGTTTTTTTGATGAAGTATATGACACTATAGAGTTCCCTTTTCCTAAAGATAGTGATGAATTAAATGAAGAATGCATACAAGAAGAAGTTGTGAACCCATGAAAAGTCAACCTCATTTCTATGATTGAATACATGGAGAGAGACAAGAGGACTGAAAAAGATCATTCACAGACATGAATCTTCAATGATTTTTGGACATAATGGTAATGGAGATTTCAAATATTTTGATGGAGACCCACTTCATGATTCTGAAAATGAAGACTCGACAGCAGAAGATTCAGCTGTACCACATTCTCTGTTGGCAGTTTTTAGTGTCAATCCTTCTGTACAAGAATGGATGAATCAGAACATGGACTTCTTTGGCATTTTTCAGCAAGAAAGGAATGGTGACAGGGATGAAGACAGTGGACAAGAGATGCAAAAGCATATATTGAATCACTGGGATGACACCCATTGTATAGAGAAGATAATAAGATAATTTTATTAATGTCCAATGAATGACCACAAAAGTAGGTCAATGGGAATAAGGGATACATCTAGTACAAGTACAATGTGGGAGTGCAAACACAACTCCTAGAAAATGCCAAAGCTAAATGTAGGATTAAATGAAGTAAAGAAGGATACAACATTAAGACAGCCTCATAAACATGTATATAATTGGATCAAAGGCCCCGATTCTTAGTTTTCTCTAAGCCCAACAAAATGATTAAAATGCCAGTAAAGTCTTTTTTATACCTAGAATTTTATTTTTTACTAAGAACCCAAAAAATACATATGAAATCTACGCACAATTAGCACAATTGAGCTTCTAACAAGTTATAAACAGCAAAAACAAGAAATCTGAGCACATAACTTTTACATAGTTTTTACCCTAGAAAGCCCAGTGTGGGGAAAAACTAGTGAAAAGGGATTTTATTAGGATTCAGAGAAAATACTCAAGAAATAGTTACAGTAGTGGATCCAATGAATGTATAGCCAAGAACAACCACATAAATTGGCCCCTCTCCTCTACAATGGTACGACCTAAAGTATGGCCTCTCTCTAGCAGAGTCCAACCCCTTTTCTTCAGTAGATCTCGACCCAGGGTTCGATCTCTCCTCTAGCATGAAACTCGGCCCTAATTCTTAGCCGCTTTATTCTGCGAACATGGCGTAGGGTTCGACCCTCTCTTGTTGCTCAATATGACTAGGATATGGCCCCTCTTTCTCTAAACAAGAAAACCCCTTCTCTCCGCTGCTTGACTTTCCTTCTTTTCACCCAAATCGACCCTCTTCTCTCTCACTCAATGTGATCTCTGATGTGTCCTTCACCTACTCATTCCAATAATTTGTAATTTCTCTCATCCTTGAGATCTTCAAAGTAAGATCAAAGGCCAAAATTTGATATTGTCACTTTCTTTGGTTTTATCAAATGGAAGTATTAATTTCCAAAGTTATAAACTTTAGAAATATGAGTTACAAAGCCAATAATAACTAATTAGATATATATCATGCTTTCCTAAGCTTGGACTTGGGAAGTGTTGAGAAATCTAGGGGTAGCTAGTTAGGTGATTTCTCTTACTTTGATAACTGCTTGTGATGTATTTTTACTTAACTCAATTAACTTCTTCTTTCACTTGATTATTATTAGAGTTTTCTATCATCAAACAACTACTAGACAATGAAGATCAATGAGACAATAGGACACAAGATATAGGTAATCATCCAGGGCCAAAAACTCTCCTCTTGAGAGGAAAACCCACAAGAACTATTTTCATTTTACAGAACTTCAAATGACGAATTCCAAGACTTAGGACCCCTGTCAAAGTCCCCTCCAAGACCAAGTCAATCCTTCCTCCTTGATGAGCTTTCTTTATCTCTAGAAACTTTGACCCCAATAGATTCTTTTGCAACTTCGATCCCCAACAATTTTCTTTTGCAAAAATCCTAGCTCCTGCACATGTGGAGAAGATGGTAATTTCTTCCTCTTTTGTTCTTCACTTGAGTTGGTTCTTCCTTCTATGGAGTTTGGTTTGCAAAGTATACCCTAACTCGAATTCTTGTAGCAAGTTTGCAATTCGGTCTAGCTGTTGCAAGAGATGCCCTAATTCTCTGCACGTGTGAAGGATATTAGATAAAAAACAATCCCAAAACTTTGCTTTCTCCTTCTCTGTCTTTGTTAGGTATTGTTGTAGCGGCTACAACCACCCTCCAAAATTTTGCCTTAACTTTGTTTTGGAGCCTCCCTACCAACCATTCTCAGCAACATGTCTTCCAGTGTCAAGTACACGAGCTTCAGTGGTTTTTTAGTAGATTGTTAGCCTGTGCATGATAGCTTGTTGCGTCCCCCTCACAGGCTGTTTCTCCGGACTTGGTCTAGCTGCAGGTTGAGCAGCTCCCTCAAGAAATTGCACAATTTTGGAGGGGAACCAACCTTCCCTCCAGAAATTGCGAATCCTAACTGGCAGCTTGCTGGGTTCCAGAATTGCGCAATTCTCCATGTCAAGTTTCACTGGAAAAACTGTGCAATCTGTCCCAGCAGCACTGCTCAGCCTAGAAATTGTGCAATTCTGGGTAGTAGTCAGCTCCTCAGCCCAGAAATTGCGCAATCCCCCTGGGCAGCCAACCTAGCTCCCTCCCAGAAATGCGCAAATTCTCCGATCAGTCAAGCAGGTTGTTGCATGTGCCTTCAGGTTGACGGTTCCCTCTGGGATCGAGCAAAACTGATTTGCATGCATGGACTGCTTCTCCCAAGGCAACATGCAAAGTCATCCCTTGATTCAGGGATCTATTTTTAGTAGTTGAAGGTTACATGCAAGGATCATTTCAGAAACCTCCTGCCAAGTGTCGCTTTTCCTAGATTTGTGGCATGCGCGTCCCAACCTTGATTTTATCAAAACTCATCAACTGGATGCTGCAGAGCTCATTCCTCGCATCGACCTTGCAGCTCTGACATCCCACATTGCATCTAGGAATCGTCGGCACATTCAACTCAGCAGTTTTGGGGTATGCTCGCTTTTCATGTCTTGCGCCGCATTTCTGTCGCTTTTTGTGTTTTGATTTGTGTGAATGGTGTTTGCTTGATTTCAATGAGCGCTTATTGTTGTTTTGATGTATGTTAGCTTGTAGAAGCACCGTTTCAGTTTTCATTCGCATCTCACTGTTGTCGCATGCATGACACTGTTTTTGCACGAATGGTCGTCGTTGTGGCGACTTGCTTCACACACATGCATGCTTTCCCATTTTCTGAATCCTGCACTTGTTGTTTGCATGTATGATCATTCACTCTTGTTTGCACTCATCTCACCATGCATTCATATTTCTCATGTTTTCAGTCGTCCGTCGGCTGGTCTGGACTGCCTTGGCCTGGACCGTGCCTTGCTCGGCTAGCACTGCGCATTTCTGGAAGCGAAGGCTCTGCCTTCCCTCCAGAAATTGTGCAAGTCTGGCCCAGCACTGACCTCCAGACTTGCATTGCACAATTCTTGGAGGTAGTGTCTTGCTGGCCCTAGAAACTGCGCAATGCAGTTTGCTAGTTGCATGTCACTGCTGACTGAAATTGTGCATTGCGCAGTTTCAGTCCTCAGCAGGCCAGGCTGGATTGTGCATTACGCAGTTCCAGCAGTTAGTCAGCCTCCTGACAACCCGGACTATGCCTTGCGTAGTTTTGGTAGTCAGTCTCCCGACCTCCCAGCGGAAATTGCGCAACCTTCATGATCAATCACACAGGTATGTTGCAAGTCAGTTCTCAAGTTCGTTTTGGTTTTCGAATGACAGATTGCTTGCCATGAGTGTTGCCATGTCTCCAGGTATCACAGGTGTTCATTTGCCTCTCAGCAGCACAGGTACAATGGTTTCTAGGAGAGCAAAGTCGAAGACACCGTTCAGAGCACACTTGGGGATATAGTCAATCTAGTGTCTATGAACTTGCCTACCCACGAAGACATCAAGTTGTTCATTGACAAGGACATCAAGATAAGATGGCAGCAGCATCACAACAAGCAACACCATCAGCAGCAGTTGAAGACAACATACTTGCACGCAACGAACGCAAGAGGAAGGTTGTTGACAACACAGGCGGAACAAAGTTGCAAGCTCAAACAGATCCACTTGTGATGAAATCAACTTTGGGGATTGAGGTTATGAGGTGACAGCGCGACACGAAGATTGGGCAAAGGCACGGAAAGGAACAGAGAAGGAGTTGTATTTGCTGAAGCAACAACTTGAGGAAGAACATGAGCTGCATAGACATGAGAATGAGTTACAGCAAGAACAGGTACAGTAGGGGGTGCAACATGCACAAACGGATGAAACTGTGCCCATATAAGTTATAGATCCATCCCAACAGCTGGCGTAGAGTAGACAAGGTGAGCAGTGCTGTTGATCGCATGCGAGGGAATTCAACAACATGCATGTCATTGTGTGCACACATGCGATCCACCCATTTGGCACACCCACTAAGGCGAAGACAAGAAGCAAGTTCGACTTGGGCTGAACATGCAGTTTGACAATTGATGCGTATGACCACCAGCACACACTTGAAGATCAGCACAGACACTACGCATCAGTGTGTTACCGGTTAGGCCGCACCCAAAAAGACCATGCACATGCTATCAGACGAGTTGGATGGAGGAGCCATATCAGTGCACCGGATGCAACAAAGGCAAGAGTTTGCTTCAGCAAGATGTCACCGTCGAGCGCACGGACATCATCACAGACGACCAAGCTTGGCATCGGCTCACCACCTTCACCATCACAAGGATGTCAAAGAGTTGGTCTCACCACAACGGTCCGAGTGTCACTGATGTCTTGCATGGCTTGCTCAAGCCATTTTGTCTCACATGGGCACATGTGCATGGTAATGTAACGTCTTGTCAAGTGGAGGTTCAAGTCTCGATAGTTGAATGTAACAATCATAAGGTAGTTGAAGAGTCATGAGGATAGATGAACGGTCGCAAAGGGGAATGTCAAGGGACACCCCACCCTTCGCTATAAATAGAACCTCATAACTCATTGTAGAGGCTTTTGGTCAGCTAAGCTTCTGATAGGACTATCTTATAGAGATCTTGGGCAGTATTGTAATGAGCCTTGGCTTCTCCACTACGTAGAGCTAGTATATCGCTTTGGAGGAGCAGGCGATTGTGGCTGTAATGTTCTGCTGTTGGAACTAGTGGTTGGACATGGATGGATTGTATGACTGGAACTTACACTTCTTAATATAACAAAGCCAACACCTTTCATGCATATGTTGTATTATATTTTAGCTATCTTGAGTACTCTAAATGATATATATATTTGTTTGCTTATGAATGCATGTGTAGCTATTTCTGTATATGTGTGTATGAATCTTTCTGAAATGTGTTGTTGGTTTAACCATCACTTTGGATTGCTAGCTTACTTGCCTTCCATGTTGTGATGCATCTTTGCTCGTGTGTTCCCTTCTTAACTCTGTGCTATCATAAGTTTCCAAGGGGCGCACTCACCTCACCCTCCATGTGTTAGAACTGCTCATGCATCTTCCTTGACTTATCACATATGTCACACCCTTGCTACCAACAGGGACATCTTACTTGCCTTTGTGCGAAACCGCGGTCAAAGGCATTACCCTACGACCCACTGCTGGGACTCCTACACCAAACAGTCTGAGGTCTAATTGGGGCTTCTTATCGGGGATATCCCCTGACATGTTGGGGGGTCCAGCACCGTCAACATTTTGGTGCTAGAAGGAGCGCCAGATGACAAGCTGAGTCCTCACATCTGTTTTGAATCTCTGCATATCTATCATGACTAACTACAGAGTTTCTCTTCCAGAGTGTATGTCTTATGGAAACGTTCATTATCTTGAAACAACTCTCGAATAACTTGTCACATAAAACATACGATGGTGGAGGCCACGTAGCCTTGGTTAGGCACGATTGTAGGGTCATGTGGAAGACATGGAATCTTTGAAGAATACATGACTTGCACGCTGTTCGTCTACACGCTTCAAGGGCACCCAATGCATTGGTGTGCCACGCTGCCCAAAAAATCTATTCATTCTCTTGCTCATCTGGTCGCAGAGATAAACCATGCTTTCAATCACTTTAACCGTAAAGCACTTGATCAAGAAATTCTGAAATTACGAAAAGCACCCGATGAATCCGTTGAACAGTTTTACACATGCTTTTGTAATCTTGCATATCGATTCCCTGAAGATGAAATTGATTGGGAATTTCTCGATGGGAGATTTGAGTATCTTCTTTACATATCTGAAAATCCGCAATTCTTGAAATCATTTGAATCCCGCTTAGCACACTTCGGTGATGGAGCTGCGCAATCACAGGCAGGCACAGTTGCTGTCACAAGTGATTGTCCGCCTTCACCTCATCAAATAGCTCCACCATTGCAGAGTGATGTGGGAGATTATGCACACACATTTGTTGAACTGTCACATCCTCCCACCCCACCTGCTCTTGATATCTGCGCAGATTTGGCTTGCAAGCCTGTTGGTTGTCACGTGGATTCGTTCCCTCAACCTCCGTCCCTGCATTTTGTTGATCCTCCAGATTGTACTGTCTTGTGTTCTTCCATTCCGGACTCCTCACCTGCTGTGAACGAGGATCAAGTTGTTGATGGAGTTGGTGTTATGTAGCCAACCTATGCCATCATTCATGATGAGTGTGTGCAAGAATCTAAAGAAGAACTCGAGGTGAAGGATGACTCCCTTTCAACCGTGCCTCATCCACTTGTGATTCTGCCACTGCTGATTTCCCCTGTGAAAACTCATTTCCATATGTTTCTACTTCCGATCATTCACATGACACGTCGGATATCAGTGTGTCATTACATTGCGGAAATGAAACATCTTCCTTCGAAAATCCATCCAATTTGTCATTTGTCATTTCTGAAAACAAAGAGGGTAAACATCCTTGCTTCTCATCTACCCCTCTACACGATTCATCAAATCATGAGGATGACGATAAACATCCTGAATTTTCTGATCTTGGTTGTCTTGATCACTCTATTTCTTGATCCGATCAAGATGTTGATTCAATCATTGTTAATCTGTCTAAGACATTGGTCTACGATGAGCTGATGGTTATGTCAGGCCCTCACTGTCCTGAGGTTGGTTTCACTTCAGATTAGGAAATTGTTGAAACACGTAAGGCTCCTTATCACTCTCTGCTTTGCATTGAAGATCAACCAAACACTTAGATTTCACTTCCTCCACTCGAACTACACAATCCCATCGCTCATGCATTAGAGGAATCTTACACAACAAACACACTTGCACAACGTAAGTGGTCTACCTTTCTCACGTCTGCTTTCATGTCACAGTTAAGAGAATACATACATTTGACATCTGCACGCAGTGTAGCATAGCACCGTGGCAAGTCCACAGAGTGCATGTCGTGCGCTTTTACTCTCTTTTTTTTTATTTATTTTATTTATTTATTTTTTTTTTAATTTTTTTTTTGGATGCTTGTAAACTCGGGGTGTGTTTGTCTTCACTGTTATATCTTTCTTGTTTGCTGGTTCGCATAGCTGTCTTATTCGTGAACTATGCTTTCACCAACATGGGTCGACCAATGCACCATTGGCTGCATTGGAAATATCACTTCATGTGATCAGGTCCATGCACTGCTAGCTTAGGAGTAAGAGTAGTGTTTGCTTGTGTGCATGTTTTCTTCTTTCTTTGTTCGTTTGTTTGCTTACTCACTTTGCTTTCACATTTGTTTCTGCTTCTTGCTTTGCTTTTTGGTTTGTTTGCTTGTTATTGCCTGTAAGTTAGTTTCACATGGATCGTGTGCGACTCTTGAAACAAGCTAGGTAAAGTACAAGAGGACTTGTACAACTATCAACATTTGGGTATGTGTTGTCCGCTCTCTTACGTAAGAACTTGTTACCTTCTGTCCATGATACATCGATGGAAAATACATACTATTCGAAGTGAACCTTGGTGAAAACACAATGCTTGCGCGCTAACTAGTATCACCTACTCTAGTCGGTTGTTTTTGGGTTAATCCTTGTCAGCTCAATCAAGTAGAGTAAGGTGAGGGGAAAAACCTTAACACGCACATCAGGGATATACATAAACTACTTCTCTGAAGGAACAACTTCTTCTGCTCTCAATAAGTCAGGATTCCTCTTCTGCCTCTGGAATGAATAAGTGCTGTGCACAGTTATGAAAATGAAAATGAAAAAATGAAAAGTGAAAATTTCCAAAAAATGAAAAATGAATAAGGCGAAAGAAGAGAAAGGCTTCCTGCGTAGAGGGGCGATGCAAGTAACTCTGCCAGGGTACTGACTAGGCTTGCTGGCAGTCGAGCGATGCTTGTGTCCCTGCGTGACTTCGTCGGGGTAATGTATAGGCCTGCTGGCAGTGGAGCAACACTAGAGATGAAACTAAAACTCTGACGACTATACTGCTTGTGCACCAATATACCCCTCATCCCCAATCGAAACAATTGTGTTGGCTTGGCTTGGAATGTGTGTCGACCGACCAAGGGCTTGGCAGATGCTACATCTTACAATCAAGCAAGTGTGGAAACCAAGACGAACAAAGAACTGAACAATACTTTCGGAGGTGTTAGACTTGCTTTTCACGAACAAGGTCCATTCAGAGAGCTAGAGTTCTACCAGTGTGTCGCCAAGTGTTGTAGTGGTTACAACCACCCTCTAAAATTTTGCTTTAGCTTCGTTTTGGAGCCTCCCTACCAACCATCCTCAGTAGCATGTCTTGCACTGTCAAGTACACGAGCTTCAGTGGTTTTCTAGCAGATTGCTAGCCTGTGCATGATAGCTTGTTGCATCCCCCTCACAGGTTGTTTCTCCGGACTTGGTCTAGCTGCAGGCTGAGAAACTCCCTCAAGAAATTGTGTAATTCTTGAGGGGAAACAATCTTCCCTCCAAAAATTGCGCAATCTTGACTCGCAACCTGCTGGGCTCCAGAATTACGCAATTCTCCCTGTCAAGCTTCACTGGAAAAACTGTGCAATTTGTCCCAGCAGGACTGTTCAACCTAGAAGTTGTGCAATTTTGGGCAGCAGTCAGCTGCTTAGCCCAGAAATTGCGCAATTTTGGGCAGCAGTCAGCTGCTTAGCCCAGAAATTGCGCAATCCTCTGGGCAACCAACCCAACTCCCTCCCATAAATGCACAAATTTTCCCATCAGTCAAGCACGCTGTTGTATGTGCCTTCAGGTTGATCGGTTCCCTCTGGGACCGAGCAAAACTGATTTGCATGCATGGACTGCTTCTCCCAAGGTAGCATGCAAAGGAATCCCTTGATTTAGGGATCTATTTTTAGCAACTGAAGGTTTCATGCAAGGATCATTTCAGAAACCACTCGCCAAGTGTTGCTTTTCCTAGATTTGTGGCATGCCCATCCCAACCTCGATTTGATCAAAACTCATCAACCGGACACTCCAGAGCTCATTCCTCGCATCGACCTTGCAGCTCTGACATCCCACATTGCATCTAGGAGTCGTCAGCACATTCAGCTCAGCGGTTTTGGGGTATGCCTGCTTTTCATGTCTCTCGTCGTGTTTCTGTCGCTTTTTGTGTTTCGCTTTGTGTGAATGCTGCCTGCTTGATTTTAGTGTGGGCTTGCTGTTGTTTTGATGTATGTTAGCTTGTAGAAGAACCGTTTCCGTTTTCGTTCGCATTTCACTGCTATCGCATGCATGACACTATTTTTGCACGAATGGTCGTCGTTGCAGCGACTCGCTTCACACACATGCATGCTTTCCTGTTTTCTGAATCATGCACTTGCTGTTTGCATGTATGATCATTCTCTCTTGTTTTCACTCATCTCATCATGCATTCAGAGTCCTCATATTTTTAGTTGCTCCTCGGCTGGTCTGGGCTGCCTTAGCCTGGACCGTGCCTTGCCCGGCTAGCACTACGTATTTCTGGAAGCGAAGGCTCTACCTTCCCTCCAGAAATTGCGCAAGTCTGGCCCAACACTAACCTCTAGACATGCATTGTGCAATTCTTGGAGGTAGTGTCCTGCTGGCCCCAAAAACTTCGCAATGCAGTTCGCTAGTTGCATGTCACTGTTGACTATTTTAGTCCTCAGCAGGCCATGCTAGACTATGCATTGCGTAGTTCCAACAGTCAGTTAGCTTCCTGACAGTCCGGACTATGCAGTTTTGGCAGGCAGTCTCTCGACCTCCTGGTAGAAGTTGCGCAACCTTCATGATTAGTCACACAGGAATGTTGCAAGTCAGTTCTCAAGTTTGTTTTGGTTTTCGAATGACAGATTGCTTGCCATGAGTGTTTCCATGTCTCCAGGTATCGTAGTTGTTCATCTGCCTCTCAGCCGCACAGGTACAATGGTTTCCAGGAGAGTAGAGTCGAAGACACCGTTCAGAGCACACCTGGGGATGTAGTCGATTAAGTGTCTATGAACTTGTCTACCCACGAAGACCTCAAGTTGTTCGTAGATAAGGGCATCAAGATAAAATGGCAACAACATCACATCAAGCAACACCATTAACAACAGCTGAAGGCAACATACCTGCAACACAGAGGGGAACAAAGTTGCAAGCTCAAGTAGATCCACTTGTGATGAAAGCAACTTTGGGGATCGAGGCTATGAGGTAGACAATGCGACATGAAGATCGCACGAATGCAGAGAAAGGAACAGAGAAGGAGTTGTATGTGCTAAAGCAACAACTGGAGGAAGAACATGAGCTGCATAGACATGAGAATGAGTTACAACAGGAACAGGTGCAGTAGGGGGCGCAACATGCACAGACGAATGAAACTGCGCCCGTACAAGTTATAGATCCATCCCAATAGCTTGCATGTAGTAGACAAGGTAAGGAATGATATTGATCGCATGCAAGGGAATTCAGCAGCATGCATGTCATTGTGCGCACACATTCGATCCACCCATTTGCCACACTCACTGAGGTGAAGACAAGAAGCAAGTCTGACTCGGGTTGAACATGCAGTTTGATAGTTGATGCGCATGACCACCAACACACACTTGAATATCAACACATACATTATGCATCAATGTGTTTCCGGTTCAACCACACCCAAGAAGACCATGCACATGCTACCAGACGAGTTGGACGGAGGAGCCATATCAGTGTACCAGATGAAACTTTGGCAAGAGTTAACTTCAGCAAGATGTCACTGTTGAGCACACGGACACCATCACGGATGACCAAGCTTGGCATCAGCTCACCACCTTCACCATCACAAGGATGTCAAAGAGTTGGTCTCACCACAATGGTCCGAGTGTCAGTGATGTCTTGCATGGCTTGCTCAAGCCATTTTGTCTCACATGGGCACATGTGCATTGTAATGTGATGTCTTGTCAAGTGGAAGTTCAAGTGTCGATAGTTGAATGTAACAGTCATAGAGTAGTTGAAGAGTCATGACAATAGATGGACGATCACAAAGGGAAATGTCAAGGGTCACCCCACCCTTTGCTATAAATAGAACCTCATAATTCTTTGTAGAGGCTTTCCAAGCTTCCGATAGGACTATCTTAGAGAGAGCTTGGACAATATTGTAACAAGCCTTGGCTTCTCCACTACGCAAAGCTAGTATATCTCTTTGGAGGGGTAGGCGGTTGTGGCTGTAACATTCCGCTGTCAGAACTAGTGGTTAGACATGGATGTATTATATGACTGGAACTTACACTTCTTAATATAACAAAGCCATCATGTTTCATGCATATGTTGTATTGTATTTCAACTATCTTGATTCTTGAGTACTCTAAATAATATATGTATCTGTTTGCTTACATATGCATGTGTAGCTATTTCTGTATATGTGTGTATGGATTTTCTAAAATGTGCTGTTGGTTTAACCATCACTTTGGATTGCTAGCTTACTTGCCTTCCATATTGTGATGCATCTTTGCTCGTGTGTTCTCTTCTTAACTCCGTGCTATCACAGGTTTCGGAGGGGCGCACTCATCTCACCCTTCGTGTGTTAGAACTGCTCATACACCTTCCTTGACTTACCGCATATGTCACACCCTTGCTACCAACAGGGACATCTTACTTGCCTCTGTGCGAAATTGCGGTCAAGGCATTACCGTACAACTCATTGCTGGGCTCCTACACCAAACGGTCCGAGGTCTAATTGGGGCTTTTTAACGGGGAGATCCCCTGACATGTTGGCAAGTCCAGCATCGTCAACAGGTATTCAGATTCCTTTTTCGTCCTCTTCTCTTCTTAGATCGAGCTTATTGCGAGCTGATTGGATGATCTTCAAATGAGGTCGAAGTCTTCTTATATATAGGCTTCTTTCTAGGTCGAATTGCTGCCTTTAGGCCGAATTGTCCACTCATGAAGGCTGAATTGTTTTTTTGATGATGACAAGGTCTTGGAGGGTCTATTTGACACTTTTGACTTTACATAAATTTTCTTTACAAGATGTAACATGCCCAAAAGGGTCTTCCATACATGACAATGACTCAATTGACTTGTAGACTCAATGACAAGCCCTAAAAGCAGTCAATGGGTGCTTTACCTATAAATAAATTTTCCTTGAGCGTGAAACCCATGCCTCAAGAATGACAATAATAAATTTATTTTTCTCTTTTACGTTAAATACATAAAATCATGGTTACATATGTCATTATGAAGACCGAACCTAGTTACATATTTCAACAAGAAGAATTAAAAAATGTCGAAATAAGTAAATTTTCAATATATCTTTTGCATGCCACTCTCCTTCTTAGCAAGGAAGGTGTCTAGGACCACCCCCAACTTGTCCCTGAAGAATACAAACTTGCCTTTCATCAAGGCCTCAATGAGGATGTCTACAACCTGCTCATTTATAGGGACATATTGCGACTTCATGGTGCCTTTCTGCATAAAATCTTGGATGAAGTGGTACCTGATCTCTATGTGTTTTGACTTGTCATGAAACACTGGATTTTTTGAGAGTTTGATGTAACTCTGATTGTCACAATGTATCACAGTCGATTCCAACTCTTGATCAAACAACCCCATGAGTAACTTCTGAAGCCAAATGGCCTCACATGATGCTAAACTTGCTTCCATGTACTTAGCCTCACAGAACTTAGTGCAACTAACTTTTGTTTTCTACTGAACCAAGACACAACTCCAGACCCCAAGCTGAAACAAAAACTTGAAGTACTTTTCTTGTCAACTGCGTTGCCTTCCCAATCAACATTCAAATAACCCACTAGCTTCACTCCATCTCCCTAGACATAACTCAATCCATACTCTGTCGTACCATGCAAATACCTAAGTTTGTGTTTTGCTGCCACCTAAAGTGAAATTTCCACCAATACAACAACTATTGTTTGATCTTCTAATTTATTAGCAATTTATTTGTTTACGACAAATAATGATTAAACCACTGGTGCATTCTTCACAATAAAAATGTTGCGGAATTGTAAACAAGAACCGGGAAATAGATGTAAACACACAATAAAAGTGACACCATTATTTTGGACTAAACATCCTTGGAAACAGTCCAAAGGGAAAAATGGTGCAACAAATGAGGGTTTATTTTATTATGCAACAAATATAGAGAATTACAACAGCTAGCCTTCCTCGCTCAGCTCTGACAATTTATCTCCACTGGAAAATATATTAGGAAAATATTTTCCCTTACAACAACTCGATCTGGTCTCTCTGGAAAACTCACACTTCCTAACTAATTCACTCAGCTGCACTGGAAGTGCGCACTTCTTGTTGGAGAAATTTCGTACTGCCTCTAGTGTACCTCCAGATGAGCCATATTGCCTGTCTTTGCCTCTGGAAACAATTTGTTAGGCCACCCAGGACTAGATCTGGGCACTAGAAACTGAATCGATCCCGCTTCCAGCTACTCGCACTGGCAATAGGGCATCTCACACTGTAGAATACGACCTCCGTGTTGGATAATTCAACCTTCCTTCCTTGATTCTGGAAACTAGAAAACCACCTAAGAATTTCTCCAGAAATTCCCCTTGCTGCAAACCCATACTACTCTCCTTCCCTTGGCTCAAACTACATCCTCACTGAAAACTGTGAAATGGGTAGCTTGATCTACCTTGCTCATAATGATCACATTGATGTTATACCCAAGCCCTTCGACTTGCTCTTATAATTTGTCGTTGGAGTCTCAACGACCATGATTTAATCTCCATCGACAACTAAGATCAATTAGACTTCATCAGTAGAAGCCTCTAGAGCAATCTCAAACATCCTTAATTAATTGACTTTAATTTACCACTTTTCCTAAGTTAGACTTAGGAAATATTTTAATTATGGCAAATTAATCTAATTAAGGTGTTTTCCCAAGCTTACTTCGGGAAACCTTTTTTGGGTTTTGTAGATCTAGTGTTCCTTAGCCTCTTAGCATCATCTGAGACTAGAACACATGTTCGATGCTACCATATCCATCAAATAATAGCATTCCCCCTTAGCGAGGAAGGTGTTCTCCACTATACTCCACCTATCCATCCTGCTCATCTCTCCTGATGAACAACTTGTAACTAGATTGTCACACTCTGCTGATGTCTGACTTCTTTTGTACCTCCTTTCTTCACATCTCAACTGATCTGACTCCTTGTCATTGGAAATCACTGTGAAGAAGTCAATCTAGCAAACACTGTCCATCAACTACTGCGCATACTCTGATTCACCTGCCACTAACTGTAGCTGAAGCAATATTTGATCTCACACTACTGGTACCACTGCATTGCTGTTATTGCCTCTGCGCTGATGCTACCACTGCAACTGTGTGTATTGATCTACCTAGAACTTGAAGATCCAACCTGCATAGGGCTTCTCCCTCCGAAGCTAGACTCCCTCTGAGTTTCAAACTCTCTCTAATCTATTGTGTTACTACAACTGGCTCTGCAACCGTCTCTAGAACCTCTGATTGCAACTAGCTCTGCAGTGTCTACTAAGCATATGACTGCGCCCAACTAGCTCTGCAACTGCTTCTCATGTATTTGAATGCCACTAACTCTGCACTGTCCCTCAAGTTTTGACTGTGCCTTGCTAATACCTCGATCCTCCTGCTACTTTACTACTGTGGGCCCTTGTAGTATGTTGAATAATGTAACTAGGTTCGGTCTTCATAAATTGTATTTGAGTCATAATGAAATGTATTTATCAAAAAAAAGATAAAAAAATTATTATTATTATTAATATGACTTATTAAAGCATGGGTTTCATGCTTGGGTCGTCATAATTTAAGTCAAAATCCCCATTGAGGAATTCTAGGATTTATCTTGAGTCATTAGAGTCATTGTCCATTGAAAGTGACCCTTCTTGGGCTTTTGAATCATGTAAAAAGATTTATTTTTGAGTCAAATAAGTTATTTATCACCTCCACACCAAGTCGGCCTTAAGGAGATCAAGTCAGCTTCAAGGAGATCAAGTCGGCCTCAAATAGGGTAATTCGACCTCACCATAAGCCTATATATTGGAGCAGTTCGATTCATTTGGAGGACACTCACTCACACAAGTTCGATTCACAAGAAGAGGCAACTAAAAAGTGCGAAGTTGGAAAAGGAGGAGGAGAATTGCTGGGAAGGTCAAGATCGAAGTTTTGGGCCATCTATCTCTCACATGTGTGAATTTTCTAGGAAGATCGAAGTCTTTATTGTTGCATCGAAGCTGCTACTGTCAGTTGTTGCCAGTTGTGGTAAGGTCGAAGTTGCTGTTGTCGGTTGTTGCTGCTAGCTCGAAGTTGTTGTTGAAAGGGTTATCATCTACAAAAGGAAGAAAGGGCTAACTTGATGTGGAGGAAGTCTGTGTCTAGGTCAAGAGTCTTGGATTATCTCGTAAAACTATTGAAGGAAGAGTTGTTGATTGGGTTTTCCCCTAAATAGGGGGATTTCCTTTGCTGTCCGCCTACATCTGGTGTCTTTGATCTTCGTGCTATTGTTTTGGTAATTGCTTGATGAACTAAGATAAAAGAAGAATACAAGAAAGTTAATAAGAACATAAGAATCTCACAAGTAATTATCAACATAAAGAAAATCTTTCTGCCTTTCTAATTTTCTAACATGATATCAGAGCTAAGGTGAAGAAGGAAAAAAGCAACTCAAAAATCTATTGAAAAGAGAACAAATATTTTTAAGAAGTTTGAATAAGCGTCATATAAGAAGTCAAGTCTACCATCTTCAAGGGCAATGTCTAACTCAATGAAGGGATAATACAAATTAGAAGGAGCATCCAACTACAGGGCATGGAAGAAGAGGATAGACATCATCCTCGAGAAGAATAAAGTTTTGTATCTAGTTAAAGGAAAGGTAAATAAGCCTACAAATGAGTCAAGTGATGCAGAAAAGACAAAGTTCAGGGAAACAAAAATATTGGCCATGACATTAATGGTGGATGGAATAAAGGATAACCTCATCCCATATATGTCGAACATAGTTCTGCTCGAGATATATGAGGCATTATCCAAATTATTCATAATCAAGAATATTGGTCAAATAGCAAGTCGTAAGAATGAACTGAGATCTATAAAGATGACAAAAGAAGACACCATGACATCCTTCTTTGTGAGAATAGATAGAATCAGAGATGAACTCTAGGCAATTGATGAGATAGTACCTGAAAGAGAATTTGTAATCACTACACTTCTAGAATTACTGGTGAGCTCCAGTATTGCAGCAATAATGCTACAACTCCTGGGGCTTCCTTCTTTACTTTTATCAACTCGGTAGTTCATAACAAACTTGGAAACGACGATGCTGTATGCACAAGTACTAGCTCTTACTGCAGGCTGTCACTTGATCAGCTGACACAAGTTCACTAGGAGCTTAAGCCAACTTCTATGAGTTCTTAGAAGAAACTTTTACTGTGATGGAAGAGAGCTAATTCTACAGGGGCTATTCTACTTGCAGAAAGAGAAGGAAAACTGTAATGAAACACAAACCATAACAAACTCTAGCAAACCCTAGTTGTGCAAGAAAGGAGATGGAAACTACTGAAATGGGTGCCATTAACTTCTGAAAAAGGTAAATTGCATTTATTCAAGCTACTTCTGAAGAGAGATGGGAAGAAATCATCTTTTTGTACTATTGAGTATTTTTATGTGGAATTATTATGCTTATGGTTTGACTGATTGTGAATGTGCAAAGGTTTGGTGGCAAAGGAAGATGGGGTTGGCTTTTGATGAAGATGAGGAAGGTGTGGAGGGATCCTAAGAAGTCCCTAGTACCCTTCTGGAGACTTCCATTGCAATCAGACTTCGAAAAATCGCTCGCATGAACTTCTACAGGAGGCTGCAGGGGATCTATAGGAGTTTCTACAGGAGAATCTACAGGAGGAGGCCGAAAGTGGTTTTTTGAGGTTTGAAGGTGGAAAAATGGTGGGAAAAGGGAAATGAAGGTTGGATGAAGGTGTTGGAGGGTCTAGGACTCTGTCAATGAAGATCAGGAACACAAGAGAGGGTTGGATTTGTCCAAAGGGGAAGGAAGCAACTTTGTACAAAAACGCAGAAATTAGGGCAGGTTGGCGAAATGAGGCAAATGAATAGGCAAATCTGTGAGAGATGAACTGGTACAGGCTATGTTATGGGGGAATGATAAGCTGGAATGTTTTACAAGTGAGCTGCACACTTACTTTTCGAATCTGACCTATGCAAGAATTGAAAAAAATAGAGTTTGGCTATTTTGACCTAAAATTTGACCTAAAAACAGAGTACTGCTGAACAAAACTTTATGAACAGAAAGTTATGCGAGAAAGCCATGGTAAATGAACATGAAATGGTCTAAGCATGTGGATCCAAGCAAATATCAACTTCTCCAACTCAAAACATCACACTAGCAATTGCATGAAAGACAAAAATTGTGTTTTTGGTGGCAACAGTAGTGCCTTGACCTCAAATCATGGTCCCAAGGAGGGAGAAAGGAGATCAAGACCTGCTGGTAGCTTTTTTGGATCTTTCTCTGTTACTACAACAAACTACTTAAACAACTTGAAGCAAGAACAACTAATTTAACCATCAAAAGCAACCTATTTTACCAAAGCAAGATTTAACCTAAACAACAGAAATCAGCGTATGAATGCAAGAAAAAAACAGATAAATACACAAAGGAGGTTCTGGGCAGTTTGGGTTAGGCCCTAACCCAAGAGCTTCAGCGCTCTAAAAAAGATCAGTGCTGGTTCAAAGCTGGATTCATCTTCATTGATAAAAAAATAATAGTTACATCACAAAACTGTCTGCAAAAAGAGCTCGAAAATGAGCTGAGTACAAGACTGCACAAAAGTGCGAAAATATACTATCAAATGGCTGACCTACTAAGGCTTGAAGCCTTCTTATTTATACAAGTGAGGACTCCCAACAGTCCTCCTAAACTTAAGGAACTCGGCTGCCTAAAACTGGAGATAACAGCAGCCCTACTTGAGTTGCTCGACTGCCCCTTGGAATCATCGATGTGGTGGCCTTTGTACTCTGAGCTGCTGATGGAGAACTCGAGGAAGGGGTCATTAATGCAGGGGACACCCCTCCTATAAGTCCTCAATCCTGTTTCCTCGAATTTCACTGCCATTCTGCTCATAAATGTCTGGTCCTTGTCCAAAAATCTGCAATAAACACTCATTAGACTATGTGGCAAAGTGACTATCTCCATTGACTCAATTGACATAAATATATTAAAAAACATGCACAAAACTATTGAGAATTGCGAATTAAATGAGAATAATGGGCATAATGAACCCATATAGTTACCCATTTCTGGGGCTCATCATCACCCCCCTGCTGAATGGGTTGCTCATCCTCTGAGCAACTAATCCAGTTCCTCATCTTTGATAGCTTTAACAGCTTCCCTGACATCCTAAGCCTCTAATGTTATATCCTCTTCTTTGTCATGAAAACATACTTTTCTATCCACTTCCTCCCAATGTTTCTGTTCTTCCTCCTCTTTAACCCCTTCCAACAGTCCTAGCAGTAGTGGAGGACTGAACTTAAGGCCAATCCAATTTGCTTTCAAGGTTTGCATTGATTGTTTATATAGGGGCACTTTAATCATAACCTCCCTCATTCTGGTTGGGGAGTGATACTCCCTAATCTTTAGGCTATGTGACAAGGTATTCCACCTTCTCATGCATGCATGAAGGTAGTTATCACCAAATGGTCTCTCCATATCTTCAAAATGAGCGATAGCTTGTCCCTGTCTGTCAACAAAATCAAGGAGAACTTGAGGATTGTCTGCAAGGTGTTGATGGGCATAAATGAGGGCTAAGGGGTTTTCTGGTTCTGCCCCTATCATGAGGGGTTCACTTAGCTCCTTTGTCATGATCCTTTGAATTTCCACTGCTTTCTTATCTTCATGGTTCAACCAGGAAGCCACAGCCATGAACTGTAGGTCTCCTAGTGCAACATTCAGATCCCACAAGTTCATGTCTGGTAGTGCCATATTATGGAGGTAAAATTCTGCTAATTTGGCTCTATCCTCAACTGAATTGATCATAAATGCATAAACTGATCATAATTCTGGAATGGTATTGTGCCCTTCTGGGCCAATGTTTTGATTTGGAATTGGAGCCATTGGTCTTTGAGATATAGTGCATAGGATCTAGCTGGTTGTCTGCACTGCAAGGCCTCCATTGCCCAGCTGGCCATGCAGGCCATCTGGGCTTCCTTTTCCTGCAATTGCTCTCTGAAAATCATCACTTTAGTTGCTGCCTGAGATTCTTTTTCTTGCTGCTGTTTCATCAGCATTTCATCATCGGTCTGTGGCTCTTCCTCTTGCTGCTGTTTCTCTGCTGCTTCCTTATCTGCTAGGGGACCTTCCTGTTTTTGCTGTCCTTCAAAAATTGGCGACTTGTCTCCCCCTTGAGTTTCCCATTTTTGTAATTGCTTTTTCAGCAGTTCATTTTCTTCTTGTAGTTGGGCTCTTTTAATGCTCTCTATGTGTCTTACCATGCCCAACTCTCTCAACTGGTCTTCCATGTGCCCTATATCTTCATCTCCTTTAGATTTAGCAATTTGCATCTAAGTGTGGGTTCTGGCCCTTTCTTGTTCTAGTTCAAAGAAAAGAGGCACAACAAATTTCTGCGGGATGATCCTCTCACCTTCTAGCAGATTGTAATATGAGCCTAAATTAGGCTGAGGGCTTGGTTCAGGTATCTCTTTGGCCTTGCCTTCCTCTTGTGATTTTTCTGCTGCCTTCTCTTCTAATTTTTCAGTTTCTTTCAGTTTGGTCAGTGTTTCCTGTAGAGAGGTTTGAGCTTCCTGTAGCACTGCTTTGGAGTCCATCATTTTGATTATTTCCTTTTAGGTGGAGGTTTTGGGACTCCCTCTCTCATAAGTGATAGCGATCTTGGAGGGAGATTCCTCCTTCTTCTCAGCAGGTGCATCCTCAATGATAATGGGTTCTTTGGATGGTAGCTGGGGATTGCCCACCTTAATCCTGGTGCTCCTCCTAGCTTTGAAATACATGGATGTTTGTCTTTTTCTTTTTCCCTTTTGTTTTGCTGGAGTGTTCAATGCAGCAAGCACAACTGCTGCTTCCTTTGCCAATGTTTCAGGGGATGTTTCTTTCTACTGTTCTTTTCCTTCATCTTCTGCAGTCTTTTCTGTGTTTGCTGTTTTTGCTTGTGTCTTTGCTATCTTTGGTAGTGTCTTCTCCTTTTCTTTCTGGGTCCTTGCCTCTCCTGTGGCAGTATTTTTCTGGGCTTTTTCTTCTTAACTTCTGCTCTTTTCCTCTTCTCTGTTTTTGAGGCTATTTTCTTTTCTACCTTAGGTACAACAGTGGATTTGTCAAGTTTCTCCTCTTATTTCTGCTTCTCCTCTGTTTCCTATTCCTCCTCTATTTGAATATTTTGTGCCTCCTCATGAATTTCCTTCTCAATTTCCTCTTTCTCTTCCTCCTCACTGCTAGATGTGCTAATGTCCTCAGTCAAAGTTTTGATGTCATCTCTGCTAGACATATTCTTGAAAATTTCCCAAGCTATGGGGATGGTGTATGTGTGTAGGGGCATCTTCCACCAATAATTTAATGAGGCCATGGTGGGCCAGCTCGTCTGGGACCCCTGCATTCAACTTGGTGCCACATTCTATCAAGGACTGGAGGAGGAAATATGGGAGACTGAGTTTCCTAATTGTAGGTAGGTCCATCCCATATCTCAATTTATGCAATAACCTGAAGTGATAACCATAAATTACACTGAACCTTTCTTCACAAGTGATATATTTCATTATCTGGTAGCTGACTTCACTCCATGGAGGAGGTAAGCTTGTCCTTTTGACCCCATTTTTATCCTCTACAGGATGCTCCTCAGGCTGAAAAAATGTCTCCTTAGCAACCTGTCCCAATGTTTTTTCCTCCTTGCTCCAAGGGAGCCCAAGTGGAAGACCTGTGATTCTGCGGATAAAATCAGGTGTAAGCTCTAGAGTCAAACCCTTGAGGTTGACTATAGCATGTGTCTTCGAATGGGGTCTTAAGGACATAAAAAATTCTTCAGTCACCTCATCATCATATCCATGAATTCTTTCAAAGAACTACATCCAGTTTGCCCTGGTGAAGAGGGCTACCACCTCGGGGTGCTCATGCAATTTGTTGGAGTCTAAAGGCTCATTTCTCATAAAACCTCTTGGCATGGTTTTTAGTGGTTTCTGAAAGTGCTCAGGTGAGGAAAAAACAACAATTTCCAAAATCAGAAATAGAGGGACAACTGAGTTTTGTTTTTTTCCTGAAATTGTAGGAGGAATTTCCTGTGTGCTTCTTCTTCACAACACCAATTTGCAATTTTCCCTTTCTTCAAACTGTTCTCAACCTGAATTTGCTTCTTGGTTCTTGGAAGAAATCAATACTTTGACAGAACAGGGACTATATAAAACAGTGGTTTTTCACAGAGTAGACAGACTTGCAATTTTGTTTCCTTCCCAAGTTTGATTTCTATGATTGCATCCCTTTTTTTACAGCAGAATGTGAGGAAGAAAAAGGCAGATTTTGAATGCAGAGAAGGAAACAGAGAGACTGTGTAGAACTCAAAAAAGACACAGCAGACTTTTGAATTTCTCTTTCCTTGCTTTTCTTCAACCAATACTCCATTTTCAATACACCACCTTATCTAGACATATTGTATGCACAGCAGGTTTTCTAGCCTACCTCCTTCCCAACTCGAATTTGACAAAAAATCCAACTTTTTCTGTTGCAGAGTTGCTTTCTGTCCTTCCTGTAGAAATCCTCCTGTAGACGGTGTTCCTGCTCCTGTAGAATGCAGTAGTGCTCCTTTAGAACCCGATAGGCGGGAGGGTTTCGAAAAACTAGCAGAAAACGCCTGGTTCGCTGTTCGGAAGGTGGTAGATGAGTACTGCAGGCAAGGACGTCGTAAATGAAAGTGAGACAAAGGGTGGTGGAGGCTTAGACCGCACTGCACTTAACTGCTGGTGTAATCCCCGGTGAGGAGGTGAGGTGGCCGGATGGGTACGTTATCCCCATTCGGACCGTTGGTCCTACGCTAGTGTAATTATGGTTTTTCATGTCGCGTGACCGCCATCACCTTCCTTACTCTCATTATACGCCACCACCACTACCGGTTTCGAATGTTTCCCTCCCGAGTTGACATGCCACACGTGCTGACTGTGTATTTGATCGACAGTTTGAATTGGACGTGGCTCAATTGAATTTCACGAGGGTGTGTAAACTGAACAAGGGTGGCCAGTTAGCTGGCCACTGATTCCGCTTAATCGTGACCATTCTCATAGTTCATGCAGTTTTGAAATAATATTCATGCAATCGAGGAATAGGTTTAGCCACTTACCTGCTTAGTCGCTGCTGTGCTATGCATGCTTCGGACTTTGGCACTTCATTTCCTCATTGCTGTTACTGCTGGTGCTCTGCATGCTCGGCCTTCAGCTTATGCTGATGATTTCTCGATCAAGATCCACTCCTTACATGCTTCATACATCCTGCTGCGCTGACCCTGTCTCTGGAGTTTGTTTTTCAAAGGGATCAGCTGCTACAGGATTTCCCGTAGCTGCTTCTTCTTTTGAAATTCAAGCTGATGCTTGAGCAAGCTTAAAAAAAACAGCTGACAAAGGTTCTGAATGAAAGAAATAGTAGCTGGGAGGTATCAGGTAAGAATAAGCGAGAAGAACGCTACTACTTTATTTGTCATCATTTTTTTGTGTTTATAGAATGAAAGAAGCATAATTTTTGTATTTTGGTGGCAGGGAGGTCCACAGACATTCTAGACAAACTTCCAGCCCTCGGGTTCTTTTTTAAACTTGATTTTGGCCTTCCTGTAGTTTCTACAGGATCCTCCTGTAGAATACACAGAGTTTCTTGTAGGACGCAGAATTTTCAAAACAAATGAGACCGAGGTATGGAAAATGATAACAATGACGGAGGAATGGACTATGAAGGGTGTATGCAGCCTGGCCATGTCTTTTTCTCTTGTGTGACCCTCCTGCAACCTGCGATTTATTCAAAAGAAGTTAGGTTTTTTTTTTTTATTCTCTTTTTTTTTGAGACCGTTGGGGCGCCTCCATGAGGTTTTCACCCTCACTGCCTGCCTTGGGCGCCTCCAAGAGGTTTTCACCCAGGGATATTTTATTCCTTTTCCGTTTTCTTTTTTCTCTGTTTTTCCATTTTTTTCTCTGTTTTTTCTCTCCTTTTTTTGTGTTTGCTCAGGGTGTGGGTGGAGTGGAGACAGGGACCTGCTCCACTACCAACACTGTTTTTCCCAGATTTTCAATGAACTCTTGCTTGGAAAGGGGCTTCCTGTAGATCTTCAATCTATGCCTCTTGACGAACATGGGGATGGCTTCTTCATCTATGGTCCGGATAAGGACTAAACCATTGTTATTGCATTTTTCCATTGTATATGCTCCCAAACATATTGTCCTCAGTTTGCCCTTGAAATATTTATATCTTGAATCATACAGCAGCGCCCAATCTCCTTACTAGAATTGTTTTTCTTTGAGGTGTCTGTCATGCCATATTTTTCTTTGAATTTGGACTACCTCTGAGTGGAGTAGGGCCTGCATTCTCTATTCATCCAATCCATTTAGCTGAAGCAACTTTTCCTTTTGTGCATGGCTGAGATCTAGGTCCAGCTGAGCTGCCATCCTTAATGTGTTATATTCAAATTTTATTGACAACAGAGCCTTCTTCCCATAGACCAACTCATAGGGTGTAAACCCTGTGGTGGTTTTTCAGGTGGTGTTATAGGCCCAGGTGGCCTCAACCAATCAATCTGCCCAATCTTTTTTGCTGTTGCTCACTACCTTAGTCAAAATCCCTTCCAAAACTCTGTTGGTGACTTCCACTTGTCCATTTGCTTGTGGATGATAAGGGGTTGAAGTTCTGTGCTTAATCTTGTGGTGTGTGAGAAGGTCTTCAACCAAATTCGAGGTAAATTGACTCCCTTGATTTGTGACTAACTCTCTTGGGTAGCTAAACTTGTAGAAGATATTTTCCCTCAAAAACTCAGCGACTTTTTCTTCTGTTGCTGCTTTGATCGCCTTTGTTTCTGCCCATTTTGTCAGATAATCAGTACACACAATGATGTAAGATTTCTGTTTTGAAGGAGGGTTGATAGGACCCACAAAGTCCATGCCCCACTTCTCAAATGGCTCGAAAGTCACTTGAGGTTGCAGGGGCATCTAATCCCTTGAAGTCGGTTTCCCCATCCTTTGACATCGTCACATTGGCTGATGTATCTCCTGACATCTTGATGAAGAGTGGGCCAATAGTAACCTGCCTGCAAAATTTTGAAGGCAGTCTTCTTTGCTGCAAAGTGGCCCCCACAAGGCCCATCATGATAGGTTAGGAGAATGTCATAGACTTCCTCCTCCCTGACACATCGCTTCAAAATCTGATTTAGGCCAAGTTTAAAAAGATTTCCCCAAATCCAAGTGAATGGGGCACTTTTCCTCACAATCTTGCTCTTCTATTTTGAGGACAGGTGTGGCGGAAACTGTGCTGAAACCAAGTAATTTGATATATCAGCAAACCATGGAGAGAGTACTGAAATAGCAAATAAGTGTTCATATGACATTTTATCATCCACCGTTCCTTCTTCACCTACAGGCAGATCTAGTCTAGATAGAAAATAAGCAACAACATTTTCCTTACCTGGCATATCAACAATAGTCAAATCAAATTTCTGCAATAAAAGTAACCGTCTAATGATACAAGCATTTACATCTGGTTTTTTCATCAAATACCTAATTGCAGCATGATCAGTGTGTACGAATGTTTGATAGCCAGTGATGTAGTGTCTGAACTTGTTTAGGGAATGGACTACAACTAGGAGCTCATTTTCGGTTACAATGTAGTTTAATTCTGCCTTGGACAAGTTTTTACTGACAAAATATATGGCATAAGGCAATTTCTTTTCAACTTGCCCTAAGGCTGCTCTTATCGCTTTGTTCAAGGCATCTATGTGAATGTGGAAAGGTAGGGCCCGGTTTGGACCTCTCAAGATTGGGGCAGTTATTAGCTTACCTTTCAAGGCATCTAGAGCCTCTTGACAGTTGTCAGTCCATATAAACTCAACATCTTTTCCCAAAAGACCAAACAATGGAGAGGCTAGCTTACTAAAATCCTTAATGAATCTTCTATAATACCCTGCTAAGCCTAGAAAACTCCGAACATCTCTTACCTTTTGAGGAGGTGGGACCCTTTGGATGATAGCAATCTTGTTGGGATCCACCTGTAATCCTTGCTGAGAAATTGTATGACCTAGCACGGTCCCTTCAGTAATCAGGAATTTGTATTTTTCAGGACTGAGGGATAGGTTCATCTCAATACACTTGGCTAAAACTTTTTTCCAGGTTAGTCAAAGCTTCCCAGAAGTTAGAACCATAAGGGGTAAAGTCATCCATATAGATCTCAACTGAATCATGAACCAGTTCAACAAATATGCTCAGTACTGCTCTCTGGAAAGTGGCGGGAGCATTGCACAACCCAAAAGGAAGGACCCAGTATGCAAAGGTACCCCATGGACAAGTGAAAGTGGTCTTATCTTGGTCTTCCGGGCTGATTTGGATCTGGTTGTACTTGTTAAACCCATCTAGGAAGGAGAAGAACTTCTTCCCTGCCAGGCCATCTAACACTTGATCTATGAAAGGAAAATGGAAATGGTCCTTCTTGGTGGCCTTGCTGAGTTCCTAATAATCTACACAGATTCTTCACTTCACGTTCTTCTTTGGCACTAGCACCAAAGGAGAAACCCATTTGCTGTGAGAGATGGGGTAGATGAATCCTGCATCTAGCAACTTTTGTAGTTCTTATTTGACAATGTCTTTAAGGGCCAGATTCATCCTCCTTTGAGGCTGTCTGACTGGTTTACAATCTTCTTTAATGTAAATGTGATGAGTACAGACTGAAGGGTGGACTCCCTTCATCTCTTTATAACTCCAAGCAAAAACATCCAAATGATTCTTTAATAAGCTACACAGTTCTTTCTCCTGAGAGGTGGATAGGGATGAGTTGATCTTCAAGGTTTTTTCTGGGCCAAATTCCACATTCTTAGCTCGGAGGGAGGTCGGATCAGCCACACAGAGATCAACTAAAGGATTAGCTTGGGTTTCTTCCACCAGCTCTTCTAAGGGCAACACACTAGGGGGTGGATTCTGAATCAAGTTCTCAATAAGATCATCCTTGGTTTGTGGACCCCCCATTGTAGCTTCTACTGTACAAAATGGTGCGGAATAGACTTCATCCTCATCTTCCTCCTCCAACAAGAGAGGTAAATCATGTTCTAGCAGAGGTTGGGCAAGATGATAGAGGACTAGCTGTTTGGACATATGCCCATTCTTGATTGTCATGTTCCCAGCTCGACAATTGAGGTAGGCATCTGTAGTAGCCAACCAAGGTCTTCCCAGGATGAGAGGATACCCAGTGAGCTTTTCCTTTGGTTGGAGAACCAGGAAATCAACATGGTACTCCCAAGAATCAATAAAGACCATGACATCTTCCACAATCCCCTCAGGGGTAACAGTGGAGCGGTCTGCCAATTGCAGTACTGTTGAGTTCTTTCTTAGGGAACCCTGAAGGTTGAGTTTGAGCATAGTGTCCCTGGTCATCACATTAATGGCAGCCCCTAGATCAATCAAGGTATGGGGGATTATGGTGCCATTGATGTGGACATCGACTATAGGACTCCCAGGATCGAGATATTTCAGACAAATTACCTGCCCCAACATCAGGTTGGACAGTTGTCCTATGACATTGATAGTTGGGGCATCTCTCTTTCTCCTGCTTGGGTGTCTGAAGCACTTCTCCTTGATCATCTTTTTGTATATAGGCACATCCTTTATGGCTTGGAGAAGTGGTATTCTTACACATAACTGTTTCAATTTTCCCAGAAGTTCAGATTCTTCTGGGGTCGGTTGTGTGGTTCCAGTTAGTCTCTCAGGAAAGGGTGGAATGGCGTTGAGTTCACTTTCCTGCTTTTCTTCGTCAGCCTGCTTAGGAGGAGGAGGTTGGCTATTTGGGAGAACCTTCCCAGATCGTAGGTTAATCTCCTGAATCTCCACAACATAGGTTGGGCATGATGTTTACCCACTATATACATGCCGGGCCTGTTGGTTGTTGGGATTTGGGTTTGGTTGAGCAGGTATTTAAGGTTGTGTTGGAGGAGCAGGAGGTAATGGTTGTGGTTGAGCAGGTGGTCGAGGCAAAAGAGCGGGAGGAGAGTTATACTGGGGCTTCCACCCCTGATGAGGTGCATTTCACTGAGGCTGTGGCTGAGCAGAAGAGTGAAACAAGTGAACAACTGGCGGAGCCTGGTATTGAGGAGGATATGACCAAGGAGGGGGTGTGAACCAGGAAGGATGAGCAAGGGGACCCCAAGAAGGCATGGAAGTGGCTTGATTGGGGTGGTAATAGCTCTGGGAGGTCCCTTGCATTCCCTACTGGTATGGTCTAGGTCCATGTGGCCTCCTTTGGTTCATGAAATAGAGTGGTTTAGTGACTCCTTCAACCCCCTGATATGCAGCTTTGATTCCGGGCAAGGAAGGGCACTGGTTCGTAGGATGGTCTTGTTCACAGACTACACACACTTCTATAGAGTGCAGTGGACATTCGTTCCTAGGATGCTTTCTCGTGCACCTGGGACAAAAGATGGCCAAAGCTCTCTCGGCTTCCTCTTGTTTCCTTTTGATATGCAAGGTATCCATTCACATGGCAAGAGTCTGTCTCACCTCGCTCTTGAAATCTTCTAGTCGATTTTCAAGTTCGTTTCTAAGGAATGAGCTGGATGAGGATGTACTGGCTAATGGTTGACTTCCCCTATCTCTCTTCCTAGCTGATCTGGAATGGTTTCTGAAAACAGTCTTTATGTCATCATAAGATTTTGGTAGATGTCTCCCCCAGCCAGCAAATGGAGGGCATCTAGAAGGTCTTCACAGACTCCTCTGAATAGAACCAACTTCAGAGATTCAGGGTCAAGTGTGCACGTGGCCCTTTTATAACTGAGTTGAAACCTCTCTTCATAGTCTTCCAAAGATTCATCACTACCCATGGTTATTCAGAAGATTTCTTCCTTGGTTTCCTTTGACCTGCAATAGTTCCGGTATTTGTTGTTAAAGGCTTGCTGCATTTGAGCCCAAGTTGTGATACTGTTTCCAGGTAACCCCATGAACTAGCGCAAGGCTGCATCCTTGAGGGTAGAAGGAAACAATTCAACTTCTGTTTGTCTTCTGCATAGTCATAGGTTCGACAGAGAACAACAAATTCAAACAAGAAAGTATCAGGATCTTCGGTAGTCAGTCCATGGAAGTGAGGTAAGGCTGAAGGACTTATGTTTTTCATTTTTGTGTCCCCATTGGTCTCCCGGATAGGAAGGGCACCTTCTGTTCTTTCCCCATTCCCTCTAACGTTTCTGTTTTCAGCCATGGTCTCAGTAGGAATGGTTTCTTGCTCTTCTTCTGTTATAGGATCTTCGTATATCTATGGAGGTTCCCCTATAAGATCTTCTGGATCATTGCCACCAAAGAAGAGAGAAGGGTGACTCAATGATGTGTTGGGGTGTTGGGTAGGAATTTTCTTGAATTGTCTCTATTCCTACGAGGCATGAAAGGGAATCTCTTTTTTTTGGTGATTTTTGTGTTTCTTTTTCTGCTTGTAACTGCAAAAACTAAAATGGATTGAACAACAAATTGCAATTAATTAAAATAAACCTTGCTGAAATGAAAATTGCAGAATTGAAATGAAAGCAGGAAATGTCTAATCTACACTTGCTGAAATGAGATTGCAGAATTGAAATGAAAGCAGGAAATGACTAATCTAATTTTGCTGAAATGAAATTGCAGAATTGAAATGAAAGCAGGAGATGAATAATGTACTCTTGCTGAAATGAAATTGCAGAATTGAAATGAAATCAAGAAATGACTAATCTACTCTTGCTGAAATGGAATTGCAGAATTGAAATGAAAGCAGGAAATGTCTAATCTACTTTTGCAGAATTGAAACTGCAGAATGGAAATGAAACAACTACTCTACTTTTGTGGAAATAAACTATTTAGCAGAATGTTGTAGTAGAAAATAGAAGAAAAACAGTAATCACAAAATACTCTGACTGCTTCCCCGACAACGATGCCAAAAAGAGTGGTGAGCTCCAGTATTGCAGCAATAATGCTGCAATTCCTAGGGCTTCCTTCTTTACTTTTATTAACCCGGTAGTTCGTAACAAACTTGGAAGCGACGACGTTGTATGCACAATTACTAGCTCTTACTGCACGCTGCCACTTGATCAACTGATACAAGTTCGCTAGGAGCTTAAGCCAACTTCTATGAATTTTCAGAAGAAGTTTTTACTGTGATGGAAGAGAACTAATTTTACAGGGGATATTCTACTTGAAGAAAGTGAAGGAAAACTGTAATGAAACACAAACCCTAGCAAACCCTAACAAACCCTAGTTGTGAAAGAAAAGAGACGGAAGCTACTGAAATGGGTGCCATTAACTTCTGAAAAAGGTAAATTGCATTTATTCAAGCTACTTCTGAAGAGAGATGGGAAGAAATCATCTTTTTGTACTTTTGAGTATTTTTATGTGGAATTATTATGCGTATGGTTTGACTGATTGTCACTGTGTAAAGGTTTGGTGGCAAATAAAGATGGGGTTGGCTTTTGCTGAAGATGAGGAAGGTGTGGAGGGATCCTAAGAAGTCCCTAGTACCCTTTTGGAGACTTCCGTTGCGATCAGACTTCGAAAAATCGCTCGCATGAACTTCTACAGGAGGCTGAGGGGATCTACAGGAGAATCTACAGGAGGAGGCCAAAAGTGGTTTTTGGAGGTTTGAAGGTGGAGAAATGGTGGGAAAAGGGAAATGAAGGCTGGATGAAGGTGTTGAGGGTCTAGGACTCTGTCAGTGAAGATCATGAATGCAAGAGAGGGTTGGATTTGTCCAAAGGGGAAGAAAGCAACTTTGTACAAAAACACAGAAATTAGGGCAGGTTGGCGAAATGAGGAAAATGAATAGGGAAATCTGTGAGAGATGAACTAGTACAGGGTATCTTATGGGGGAATGATAAGCTGGAATGTTCTACAAGTGAGCTGCACACTTCTCGAAACTGACCTAAGCAAGAACTGAAAAAAACAAAGTTTGGCTATTTTGACCTAAAATCTGACCTAAAAACAGAGTACTGCTGAACAGAGCTTTATGAACAGAAAGTTATGCGAAAAAGCCATGGATATGAACATGAAATGGTCTAAGCATGTGGATCCAAGCAAATATCAACTTCTCCAACTCAAAATATCACACTAGCAATTGCATGAAAGGGAAAAACTGTGTTTTTGGTGGCAGCAGTAGTGCCTTGACCTCAAATCATGGTCCCAAGGAGGGAGAAAGGAGATCAAGACCCGTTGGTAGCTTTTTGGATCTTTCTCTGTTACTACAAGAAACTACTTAAGCAACTTGAAGCAAGAACAACTAATCTAACCATCAAAAGCAACCTATTTTACCAAAGCAAGATTTAACCTAAACAACATAAATCAGCTTATGAATGCAAGAAAAAAACATATAAATACACAAAGGAGGTGTTGGGCAGCTTGGGTTGGGCCCTAACCCAAGAGCTTCAACCCTCTAGAAAAGATCAATGCTGATTCAAAGCTGGATTCATCTTCATTGATTAAAAAATAATAATTACATCACAAAACTGTCTGCAAAAAAGCTCGAAAATGAACTGAGTACAAAACTGCACAAAAGTGCGAAAATATACTATCAAATGGCTAACCTACTGAGGCTTGAAGCCTTCTTATTTATACAAGTGAGGATTCCCAACAGGCCTCCTAAACTTAAGGAACTTGGCTACCTAAAACTAGAGATAACAGCAACCCTACTTGAGTTGCTCGGCTGCCCCTTGGAATCATCGATGTGGTGGCCTTTGTACTCCGAACTGATGATGGAGAACTTGAGGAAGGGGTTATTAATGCAGGAGACATCCCTCCTATAAGTCCTCAACCCTGTTTCCTCGAATTTGGCTGCTATTTTTCTCATAAATGCCTGGCCCTTGTCCAAAAATTGTCCAAAAATCTGCAATAAACACTCATTAGACTCTGTGGCAAAGTGACTATCCCCATTCACTCAATTGACATAAATATATTAAAAAACATGCACAAAACTATTGAGAATGGTGGTTTAAATGAGAATAATAGGCATAATGAGCCCATATAGTTACCCATTTCTAGGGCTCATCAATTACCAACATCTTGGAGTGCCTTTTGATCAAGTCTCACCAGCTGGAAGGAAACTCCTACATTCAAACAATTATGGAATGCATGCAGTCAAGAAGAAGTTAGAAGTTCTCTAATAAGAAACAAAGAGAATGTAGAGGAGAAAGTTTCAAATGCTTATTCCGCTCATCACAAGAACAAAGGAAATTTCAAGAAGTCCAAAGGGCCTAGAAGGAAGATAGACCTATCCAAAATCGAATGCTACAATTGTCACAATATGGGTCACTATAGAAGCGATTGTCTTGAGAATCAGAGAAATAGAAAAATAAATAGGGATTGCACAAATGTTGCCGAAAAAGGATCTCCGAAGAAGCACAAGACTGAAGAATCAAAACTAAAGGACTTATATTACTAGGTCCCTCTACTCTAAGTTTTTGAATTGTTTTGTATTTTAATTTTTAGTACTTATAAGCTTAACATGCCTTGGAAAAACATTGTTGAATTGTTTTGTTAAAGTCATAGGGATCCCTCTAGATTGGATTAAGAGGGAGCCCTCGCCATTTTCCAAAGATAAGTATCTTATTCCTTGTATTATCTTTCGTATTTGGTTTTCCTTTTCTTATCTAGATGTGTTTACACTAGATGCTAATAACATTTCTTTTAATATTTTCCTTGTTTAGGAAAATCTTGTTGATATACTCAAGGGCTATGGAGAAGACACCATTGGAATTGATGTCCTACAAGGTTTGTCTAGAAAACAACTCAAAGGTATGTTTTAGATCATAAGTAAAGGTATATTTATTTAAATCTGCTTAACATTACTAACAAGTGTTATGTCTAGGACCTTTGAATCATAGAGATTCTTGTTTGGGTGATTAATCATTATATTGAATCTACCCTCATTAAATCATCATGTTTATGGAACCCTAATAGGTTATCTATAAAACCCTAATTTAAGGGTATGACAATAATAATGTGAAAACCCTAGTCTACTTAGGGTTACTAATGAAATCTAGAAAATACTTCTCTTTTGATGTTTGGGGTTTTGATGGTGATGTTATGTTTGGAGGTTTAATATTATTATGGAAACCCTAGTCCTTTAGGGTTGGATGGTAATGTTTCCTAGACCTTGAAGTTTTGGTAAATTAGGGTTTATGAGTAAAACCCTTGTGTATCTAGAGTAAGCTCCTAGGAATGAAACCTTATGTGTATGTTTGTCTGTTTGATCAAAACCCTAGCCTAATCGATATTGTTATATGCCTGACTTGAACTGTATTGATATTTGTGTCTTGGGCTTACCTAATGGATATTGATATGTTTATGCATGATTATGAAATCCGAGATATATGTGCTAACCAAAATTGTTGATGTACATAAAGTTGTAGGGTTGTAACTAAGCCCTAGTAGAAGTTTGATATTCTAGGGTATGATGTGATGGCATTGTTTCAAATGTGATGATAAAATCTAGGGTTTACAACAAACCCTGTTAGAAGTTGGTCATATCGTTGAAACCTTGTTGTGCTTGGTTTTATTTGTTAACATCTAAGGCCTAGTGTCTCTAGGATGAAATCTAGGGTTTGCATTAAATCCTAGTAGAAGTCTAACATATGAATTCTAAAGTTGTTAGATGCATTGTAAGTGTACTTGTTTGAATTGCTTCTAGGGTTTGCAATATATTATAGTATAGTATATCATATGTCTGGAAGAAATATTGAGACCCTAGATATAATGAAGATTGTTATCCTGATTAAGTTGCTCAAATGTCTCGATGATGAAGTCTAGGGTTTATGAAAAAACCCTAACAAGAATTTGAAGTATACAAGTACGTGTCTCTTGTTGACTATAAACCTAACTAAGTTTAATGTCTAATGTCTAATGCTTCCATGATTCTGATATGGTTAAATTCATGCTTCTACATATGTATTTGGTTGTACTTGCTGTCTAAGTTTTGCAGGTGCATAATCTTCAAGATGTTGAAGATATTTGAAAGTAAAGTTGATTGATAAGCATGATGAAGATCAATTAGGATGGAAGTTGTGAAAGATTCTTCGATGTCATAAAAAAGAAGTTGATCCCCCTAAGTTAAGAGGGAGTCTGGATAAAGAAAAGAGTATATCTCCCAAGTTGAGAGGGAGGGCATATTATAGTCATGTTGGATACCTTGAAGTAGAAAATTGGAGGATGCATATTGAGGTGCTGCTGAAAGAAGGAAAGCGGGATTGGTTGTTGCATGTGAAGTAGGAAAGGAAGTTGAATGATTGTGGAAACCCTTGTCAAGATTTATTTGGGAAGCCTCTAAGTCATTCTATGATAAATTGAGAAGCAACATCAAGATGTCTGAAGACCCCAATGGTTTGTGTTTACTCATGAGTATTTGAAAGGTTGTTATTGATTGCGGTTGTGATTGTTCAGGTAAATCTCTCGAAGTTTTTGAAAAACATGCTTGAGGTTAGAGAGATTTGATGTGTTGAGGCATTATGTGTGTAAAATGCTTGGGAGGACATCTGGACGACTTATGTGTTGATGTCTAGTTCCCAAAGTAGTAGGGAGGGTGGCGTTGGTCATAAAGCTCTGGCCTTGCATTACGCACCTAGTTCCTTGGGTTGATGGTTAACAAGTAAGCTTAATGGTACTTAGAGAGGCTAAAAGCTTTAGTCCATCTTAGTCCCACCCGAATAGATTGCGCTGGTCAAGAATGTAGTCCATGGAATTGTAAGTGCCTAAACTCTTCATGGTTCATGTGTTTTAAGATCTTCCATGTACTTGTATATGTATGTATGTATACATCCCTAGTTAAGAGGGAGTGTTGAAGAATGTAACTAGGTTCAATCTTCATAAATTGTATTTAAGTCATAATGAAATGTATTTATCAAAAGAAAAAAATGAATTTTTAGTATTATTAATGACTTATTAAAGCATGGGTTTCATGCTTGGGTCATCATGTTTTAGGTCAAAGTCCCCATTGAGGACTTCTAGGATTTATCTCGAGTCATTAGAGTCATTGTACATTTAAAGAGACCCTTATTGGGCTTTTGAATCATGTTAAAAGATTTATTACTGAGTCAAGTAAGTTATTTGTCACCTCCACACCAAGTCGGCCTCAAACATGGTAATTTTACCTCACCAGAAGCCTATATATTGGAGCAATTCGATTAATTTGGAGGACACTCACACAAGTTCGATTCACAAGAAGAGGCAACTAAAAAGCACGAAGTTGGAAAAGGAGGAGGAGAATTTGGTCAAGGTCAAAGTTTTGGGCCATCTATCTCTCGCACGTGTGAACTTTCTAGGAAGATCGAAGTCTCTACTCCTGCATTGAAGATGTTACTGCCAATTGTTGCCAGTTGCTGCAAGGTCGAAGTTGCCGCTGCCATTTATTGTTGCTAGGTCAAAGTTGTTGCTGAAAGGGTTATCATCTACAGAAGGAAGAAAGGGCTAACTTAGTGTGAAGGAAGTTTCTGTCTAGGTCAAGATTCTTTGATTATCTCATAAAACTATTGAAGGAAGAGTTGTTGACTGGGTTTTCCTCTAGATTGGGGTTTTTCCTTGGCTGTTTGTCTACATTTGGTGTCTTTGATCTTCGTTCTATTGTTTTGGTAATTGCTTGATGAACTAAGATAATAGACTAACACAAGAAAGTTAATAAGAACATAGGAATCTCACAAGTAATTATCAACATAAAGAAAATCTTTCTGCCTTTCTGATTTTCTAACGTAGCAAAGGTGTCGATCCATGTGAACAGTGACTAGATCTGATCTAGATTGCCTGCTGCTCCTCATGGATCCTGCCCATCCTTTTAACCTAAAGCATCATGCTCCTCCTTCGTGTGGAGGTTTGCTATAATCAATGCAAATTCCTCCAATATGGAGGTCAACTCATTGATCTTCGCTGAAGTGGCTGTTTTTAACCCCTTCTTGCCCTTCCTCTTTGGACACTGGGTGACGTAATGACAAAATTCACCACATCTGAAGCACTTGACCTTCGACAGGTCCTTCTTCTTCTCCCCTCCTTTTGAGTTTTGTCCCTAACTAAGACCCTTCTCTGCCTTTCCCTTTTTTACAAGGGCCACATTTTCTTCTTCCTTCTTTGCCTTTGGTCCCTTGCCACCGCTGTTGGTAGCACCTTCTACGAGACTGGGCCTTAGCTCCGCTTGAGTGAAGTCACTCCTCAAGCCTTCCTAATCTGGTAGCTTTTCTTGTCCAGTGATTCCTTGGACGAAAGTTGGTCATTCCTTGGTAAGCCCGTTTAGAGTTGTTCCCACCGGTTCACTATCTGCTAGTTTTTCTCCAACAACTGCAAGTTCATCTCAGACTTTCTGAATCATGGTGAGATATGGAGTTACTCTCGTACCCTCCTACATCTTGCTCATTCTCAGCTTCTCCTTGAGAATCATTTTTCGATTCTCAGATGGATCCTGGTACAACTTCACAACGACCTCCCAAATTTCCTTTGTCGTATTCTTGTCAACAATATGCGGGACAATGTGATCCCGCACCCCGTCTAGGACCTTCCTCTTTGCTTTGGCCATATCATTCTTGAAATCAAGATACTAGACAGGGTCTGTTGGTCAGCTACAACTGCTGCCACAAACTCCTTTAGAGCATGCTCATCCAATAGGAATTGCATCCTGGCTCTAGATAACAAAGTTTGAGGCCTCATCAAGTCTGTCTTGATTTGTGAGTCCTGCTGCGACCATCTCTGGGAAACTCAAATAAACTAGAGAATTATATGTTGGAAATCTCCTTCTTCCGGTTACTCGACCTTCTCTTTGCTACATGCACTCCCTTGGAATGTGTAGATATTCTACTGCACTTGCCTTTTGGTGTCCTCAAAATTTGCACTACCTGCTGCTTTTACTGGGAAGGCTTGAGTGAAGTCACTCCTCAAGCCTTCCCAATCTGGTAGCTTTTCTTGTCCAGTGATTCCTTGGACGAAAGTTGGTCATTCCTTGGTAAGCCCGTTTAGAGTTGTTCGCACCAGTTCACTATCTGCTAGTTTTTCTCCAACAACTGCAAGTTCATATCAGACTTTCTGAATCATGGTGAGATATGGAGTTACTCTCGTACCCTCCTACATCTTGCTCATTCTCAGCTTCTCCTTGAGAATCATTTTTCGATTCTCAGATGGATCCTGGTACAACTTCACAACGACCTCCCAAATTTCCTTTGTCGTATTCTTGTCAACAATATGCAGGACAATGTGATCCTGAACCCCGTCTAGGACCTTCCTCTTTGCTTTGGCCATATCCTTCTTGAAATCAAGATACTAGACAGGGTCTGTTGGTCAGCTACAACTGCTGCCACAAACTCCTTTAGAGCATGCTCATCCAATAGGAATTGCATCCTGGCTCTAGATGCCAAAGTTTGAGGCCTCATCAAGTCTGTCTTGATTTGTGAGTCCTGCTGCGACCATCTCTGGGAAACTCAAATAAACTAGAGAATTATATGTTGGAAATCTCCTTCTTCCGGTTACTCGACCTTCTCTTCGCTACATGCACTCCCTTGGAATGTGTAGATATTCTACTGCACTTGCCTTTTGGTGTCCTCAAAATTTGCACTACCTGCTACTTTTACTGGGAAACTCACTCTACCTCTTAAAAGTCCTCCTTCGAAATCTGGGACACGGACTTTTTGTTGTCGCACAGAATGTCTAGGCACTGTGACAACGTCTCAGATCGTGGTTTGTCACCCTGATCCCTAATCTCTTCGTTTAAGCTGTCTCCTTACAACGAGGTAAGGGGGTAGACCCTACGGAAATGGAATGAAGGAGAACTAGTTGAGAACCAACTAGTTCGAGAGACACAGTGAAGCAACCAAGTACTTGTTTTATATTTAGCAAGACTTATAGGATTTGATTAGAATTAAACGATTGATGCTAGTGCCTTATGGAGTCAACAATCTTGCTGGGAAATTTAAGACTAAGTAATTGATTAGCAACTGTTGCTAGGATGAGTAACTATCTTATATGAGATGCAGATCCTAAAACTATTGTGAGATGCATGAAACTTAGTTAATTTTAGTTAAATGCCTATCTAAGTTTTAACCATTCAATCCTTTCTATATTGAGCTTGATTTCGTAGTAATTGGCAGAGAGAAGATAAGGTGAAGCACACTAAGGTGTGATTAATGATACCTCTGGCGCGGCAGAGAGCTGTGGCTTTGACGACTGCAAGGTCGTCATTTTAAATACTATTAAAAGCAGACTTCTCAAGCAAAGATGGATGGGTACTTATCTCTCTATCGACCAAGCTTATGATTGGAAGTAAATATTAGTTATGCAGAACTAACTTAATATGAAAATGCACGAAATGATTAGGAGATGATATGAAGTTAGATTCAAGGATGAAAAACGCTTATGTCACAATCTATCAAAGCTCTTAATCACCAAAATGAAACGTTCACTTGACTAGACAAAGATTAAAATATAAACTCTTAGCAATATCACGATTAAACCACAAGCTTCAATTTTATTTAATACAATCATAGCTCAGAGAGAACACAAGCTTTTCACAATTTAATATCAATGCCAATAGATGCTCAAAAATACTCAGTTTAAGAAACGAAAGATATGCAATTTACCACAGTTCCATGAAATAGTACTTAAAAATTAATTGAAGAATTCTCAAAAGAAGTTTAATATGCAGTAGATATCCAATAATTCAAGTAATTAAACCATGCTTAGAATTACTTTAACGACGGGCAATCTCAATAGATATGTTCAAAATCCTTAGCATGCAAAAATACTTAAGCAATTAAATTTCGAAATTAAATACAATGAGGAACCATGAAATTCAAATGCTATAAACACTTAAAATAATTCTGGAATTAAAATGATTTTTCGTAAGTGCTCTAATCCAGAACATTTCTTATTTTCCCTATAGTCAAACTTTAGAGATAAATTAAAAAAATTAAATTTGTTTTGACTATAGAGAAATTTAAAAGAAATTTGAACACCACAAAATTTAAGATGGATGGGTACCTATCTCTCTATCGACCAAGCTTATGATTGGAAGTAAATATTAGTTATGCAGAACTAACTTAATATGCAAATGCATGAGATGATTAGGAGATGATATGAAGTTAGATTCAAGGATGAAAAACGCTTATGTCACAATCTATCAAAGCTCTTAATCACCAAAATGAAATGTTCACTTGACTAGACAAAGATTAAAAGATAAACTCTTAGCAATATCACGATTAAACCAAAAGCTTCAATTTTATTTAATACAATTATAACTCAGAGAGAACAAAAGCTTTTCACAATTTAATATCAATGCCAATAGAGGCTAAAAAATACTCAGTTTAAGAAATGAAAGATATGCAATTTACCACAGTTCCATGAAATAGTACTTAAAAATTACTTGAAGAATTCTCAAAAGAAGTTTAATATGCAGTAGATATCCAATAATTCAAGTAATTAAACCATGCTTAGAATTACTTTAACGACGGGCAATCTCAATAGATATGTTCAAAATCCTTAGCATGCAAAAATACTTAAGCAATTAAATTTCAAAATTAAATACAATGAGGAACCATGAAATTCAAATGCTATAAACACTTAAAATAATTCTGGATTTAAAATGATTTTTCGTAAGTGCTCTAATCCAGAACATTTCTTGTTTTCCCTATAGTCAAACTTTAGAGATAAATTAAAAAAATTAAATGTGTTTTGACTATAGAGAAATTTAAAAGAAATTTCAACACCACAAAATTTTCCCTTTAAAATTTTAAAATCCTGAACACCTAACACAAAAACCCAAGAAGGAGCCTTAGATAAAAAATTTATATTATTCCCTTGGCAATTTTAACGTGATAAAGTTTATGAAACGGAGGTTAAAGTTTGAATGTGGAAAAATGTGAGAAAAGGCTTAGTTATTAAAAATTTTAATGGGCTAGAGGTCACATAAAAATTTTAACTTGAAATATTAAAGCTTTCCTTTAAAAAAATTAAAAGCCGCAAATAAAAAAAAATTCTTTTTTCGATTAAAAAAATCAAAGTTATGTTAAAAAAAAATTAAACAAATCAAAAATCATATAAAAGAAAAATCAAAGCCATACTCATAGATTTAACCAAAAATTAAAAAAATCAAAGATCAAAAGTCATATATCCAAAAAATCGAAACCACAAAAAAAAATTAAGATCGAAAGGTATTTGCGAAAGATGAGTGTAGGGTTTTCTAGCAACGATAGAGGAGTTTTGCAGGTCGAAGGGAGAGGAGGATGCAAGTTGAAGGAGAATGGGCAGCGAGGAAGGATGGAGAAGAGGGAGAAGGGAGGAGTTGATGAGAGGCGCCGACGCAAGCAACAAGGAGAGCTCAAGTAGAGATGAAGGGACGCGGGGCAGGAAGAAAATGCGTGAAGGATTCGAGGGGGAGCAGCTGCAAGTTGAGAGAGAAGGAGAAATGCGAGTTAGGGTTGAGAGTTAACGCAGTGGGGAGAAGGGAGGAGTTAGGAGGGAACTCAGAGCAGAAAAAGCACAGGGAAAATGAGGACGTAAAAATAAAAAAAAAGGCAATGGCTGCATGAGGAAGAGCAGGAGGAAACTCGTGCAGAGGAGAGTGAAGAAGAAAGGAAAATACAGTAAGGAGGTTGCAAGAAGATGAGCGAATGAGGAAGCTGCGGGGAAGATGAAAATACAGTAGAAGAGGGTTGCGATTTGGCAGTGACACAAGAAAAATTGCAGCAAGGAAAATTTCCTTTTTTTAAATGATATACTTTGCTTTAGATTTGTCCTTGAAAAACTTATAAAATCCTCAGATTTAAATTTGAAACCCTCAAACTGAAAATAATTTTGAATAATGTCCTTGCAAAATGGTATTGAGGCCAGATCTTGCCCTCCAGGGTCTAGATTTGGCTTCAAATTAAATTTCTATTTCAGATCTGCACCTACAAAATGAAAACAAAAATACCCAGAACCCAGATATAAAACAAAACGAATAAAAACCCCAAAACCCAAGTTAAAATATTTACAGATCTATGCACACATTTTGTAGATCTGTCAGATCTGGGGAGTATGAGGCCAACTTCGTTCCTAGATCTAATAATCTAAGGCTCTCAATAGTTAGATCTATTTTTTCCACAAGATATTTAAAAGATTTTGAAATTTTTAGAGAGGTACTAGCCCAAAAACACCCTGCAGAAAAAGAATTTATTGTTAGATAAATCTTGGAGCGTATATGAGGTAGGCTCTTCAGAAAATATGTGCTGAGAGTTGGCTGGTCCAACCGAGGAATATCCCCAAACGCTCAATAAAAAACCCGAGAGATCTCCTGCAAACGCCGGATCAACCATCAAACCAAGTAAAGAAATAGAACAACAATGAAATTATGAAGAAATATAAATACCTGCTACTTTGATCAAAATTAAAAATATTACCTTAGATCCAACAAACTAAATAAGATACCTATATTCAGATTATTCTAAGAGAGCTATTCATTGATAGTTTTCACATAACATTAAGCAAAAATTAAAACAATATTACCATAGATTCATGAAGAGGAACACCACCGCACGTTGAAACCCCAGAGACTTTTGCATTAATTCAAAAAAAAATATACAATAGAGCTTGAAAGCTTAGTATACGATTCAAAGATTGGATGAAAAAAAACAGATTGACATTGACCTCTAATTTATAGGTAAAATCTCCAACAGCTAGTTGGCTTGATCTTTGTCAAATTAATTTCGACCGTTCATTAAGATTTAATTAATATTTAATCATCACCGTCGAAATTATTTAATTTTTGAGAAAAAATCGAATTTTTCATTTAATTGATTTCTAATTAATTCAAAATTATTTATTTTGAGTTAATTTCCTCGAAAAATTGACTTTGACTTAACCTCCAAGGGCCAAGGGTCAAAAGTTTCTTGATTTCCTCAATATTCCCTCGGTCAGGGACCTCCAAAAATTATCTTCTTAAACACTCACGAATTTCACCATTAGAGAATTTAATTTTACCTGGGACACAAAATTGATTAAATTTTTTAGCTTAGGATTTTAATTTAATTTGGCCAGAAAGTTTAATTAATTGATTTGGGGATTGATTATTTTTCCAACTCTCTAATACTTAGCCATGGTGTCTAATTATGAGGGACCAGGCACTAAATATTTTTTACATCAAGATTTTACATTTTAATACATGAAGGGGGAAAACACGTTCGTTATAGACCCTAAAAAAATACCCATTTCTGCAACATAAAATATAATCTAGTAGACCAATTGACTTATAATAAAATAATCTATCTAATTAGCTAGGATTATTCCCAAATCACTTTTACATAGACTCGATCTAAAACACTAAGACTCGCCTAAAATCTTAGTGACAAAATCCACCTTAGTTTAGGGTGAGGGTGGAGGGGAAAACTCTGCCGATCATTTGTGTCTAGAGACACAGATGAATCAGTGAGACAAAAAATCTTCTAGAATAAATATTGTCACTAAAACCATAAGTTTACCTAGGTTGTTACATATAGACGCAGTCATACTAGGATTATTTACATTATACATATGCATAATGGGTTGACATCTTTACAAAATTGCCCACTGATGATGAGCTCTGTAAGGCTTGAACACTCGAACACGATAGATCCCTTTTGCGAAAAAAGGGGTGTATTGCTATGGGGTTGTTAACACAGAGTGGTCAACATTGATAACCTTGAAACTTGTAGTGGTTGCACTGACAAGTCTGATACGACTTTCTGCTACTATAAATTTTGGCCTACTTTCTTGTGTGTGGAAAATTGGAATCCATCTGAGAAAAGTACTAGAAATTCTGCTTGCGTGCTTTTCTCTTCCTGCCTTGCGCAAATCTGCAACTACCAACCCTTGCTACAAATTTCTGCGCCCAAATCTACTCTACGAAATCACTTATCTGCTCACTGAAACCTCTTTTCGTCAATCCTACTGCCTGCTAGAACTGCTATTGGGGAAAATTAAATTTTCCTCCACCCTAAATATGGAAATCAATTTTCTTCCTCTGACAATTCGCGTTGTTTGGCTGGCTTGTGCAAATCTAGAAATATTGTGCTCAAATCTCCCTTCGAAACTGCACGATTTCGCTTTTGAGCCTCTGATCTGACCAACCTTGCTTTGCTACCATGTGAAATTTCCATGAATGCAACAATTGGAGTTTAATCTTCTAAATTATTAGTAATTTATTTGTTTACGACAAATAACGAATATATTATTGATGCATTCTTCACAAAAAAAACGTTGCGGAATTATAAACAAGAACTGAGAAATAGATGCACACACACAATAAAATTGACACTGTTATTTTGGACTAAATGTTGCCAGGAAAACCCGAAAGGGAAAACTGGTGCAACAGAGGAGGGTTTATTTTATTATGCAACAAATATAGAGAATTACAACTGCTAGCCTTCTTGGCTTAGCTTCGACAATTTATCTCCATTGGAAAATATACTGGGAAAATCTTTTCCCTCACAACTTTATCTGGCCTCTCTGGCAAACTCACACTTCCCAGCCAATTCGCTCAACTGGATTAGAAATGTGCACTACTTGCTGGAGAACTCTTTTACTTCCTCCGGATCACCTCTAGATGAGATGCCTTGCTCGTCTTTGTCTTTGGAAACAATTCGCTAGGCCTCTCGGAACTAGATCTGGGCACTAGCAACTGAATTGATCCCTCTCTCGAAAACTTGCACTGCCAACTAGGAAACCCACACTACAAAATACGACTTCCCTACTGGATAATTTGACCTTTCTTCCTTGACTTTGGAAATTGGAAAACCAACTGAGAATTTTGACTTGTTGCAAACTCCTGCTACTCTCCTTCCCTTGGCTCAAATTGCACCCTCACTGAAAACTACAATCTGGGTAGCTCGATTTGCCTTGCTCACAATGATCACACTGATGCTATCCTCAAGCCCTTCGACCTACTTTTATAATCTCTCATAGGAGTCTCAAGATCACGATTTAATCTCCATCGATGGCTAAGATCAATTAGACTTCATCAATAGAAGTCTCTAAAGAAATATCGAACATCCTTAATTTATTAACTTTGATTTACCATTTTTCCTAAGTGAGAGTTAGGAAATATTTTAATTATGGTAAAATAATTTAATTAAGGTGTTTCCAAAGCTTATCTCATGAAACCTTTTCTGGGTTTTGTAGATCTTAGCCTCTTAGCATCATCTGAGACTCGAACACTTTTTCGATGCTACCATATCCATTAAAAACTAACACCCAATGCACTTGCTTTGGCTCAAACATAAATTGTCTGAGTGTATTGACAACAAAACATATATTTGGTCTGATGTTGACCTGATACATAAGAGAGCTAATCAACTGTTTGTATAAAGTGGGGTCCGCTGCCTCTGACTTGGAAGCATCAATTTTCTTCCAATTGGTCACCATTGGTGTAACCATAGTCCTACACTCCTGCATTTGGAATTGCTTCAAGATTTCCACAACATACTTCCCTTGTCCAAGGAAGATTTGCCCATTTTTTGCCACACCTCTAGTCCCAAAAAGTAATGCATCAACCCCATATCCTTAATCTTGAACTCCAAAGAAAGATCCCTCTTGGAATCTGTAATGAGATTCTTTTAAGCTGTAAGAAACAAGTCATTGATACATAACATGAGAATGAGTCGCTCTCCCATGACCAATACGTATTACAGGTTTGAGTAAACACCACTCTTGGTGAAGCTTAGCCCTAACAGATAGCTGTCTATCTTGGAATACCACACACGTGGTGCTTGCTTAAGTGCGTGGAAGACTCTATTCAATCTGAATACATGAGAATCCCTCCCACACACCTCAAAGCCCTTAGGTTTCTCTATATAGACCTCCTCCTCTCAATCACACCATTGAGGAATGTTGTCGTGATTTCCACTGATGGATCTTCCAACCCATCCTTGCAACAATGGAAATCACGATCCTGATGGAGGAATACTTGGCTATAGGGGAAAATGTCTCATCATAGTCAACTCCCTCTCTCTGAGGGAACCCCTTAGCGACGAACCGGGCTTTCAACATCTCAATACTGCAATCGATAGCGTGTTTTATCTTATAGATTTGCCCAAATCCCACTAGTGATTTCGCTTTAGTGTGTGGCACAACCTCCCATACATCATTCTTCATGATGGAAGAGTAATCTTCCACCATGGCATCCCTCCACGCCTATTGTTGAGATTCCTCTGAAAATTGGAAGGCTTAGCCTCAATCAACTTGCTCATAAGAGCCATGTAAATGGAAAGTGCTAGTCTACTCTCCTTGACTGAAGTCCTAGGAGCAGTTAATTTTTGGCAGATTAGTGACAAATTCCAATCATGGGACGAGATTCCTCTTTTAGAGAGGACCAATTTTGACTATTGAAGTGCTCAATTTGGACAAGGGAAAGTGTATTTTTGAATTAAAGCCCACATGTGCACATTTGATCAGGTTGGACCTAAATCAAATTGGACACCCTTGGAAGGCTATAAATACAAGTCAAGTGATGCTCATTTGGATAATTATCATAAAACATTTTTCTATTCTCCTCTTTGGTTTTGGCTCACGTAGGTCTGAGGTTGGGATGTGAATATTGGTTCGTAGAGGTTCAAGATTGCAGGGTTTGAAGCTCGCATGTGTGATCTAGGGTTTTGGTTGCCAGTCGCAGGCACACCATGGGAAATTTTTCAACTATAATTGCAGGTATGCAAGCCTATGCGTGTGGTTGAAGGGTTTCAGCCATACGCATGACACTCTCTCCATGCGATTGAGTCACAGGGTTTGAATTTTTCAGTTGACTGAAGATTTCGTCAGTTGACCGCAGAGTTCGACAGTTCACTGTAGATAGTGATAGTTGATAGCAGGATTTTGAATTAGGGTTTTGATTATTGGCATTGTTGGGTTCATCTCATGATGTTGTTTAGTTGATTTTGGTCATTAGGATTATGGTTGAAGATATGGATTTGCTGAATCATTCAATGAAAATCTAATAAGAAGAAGAATTTGAAAGGTTTTTCCCGTAGTGGGTTTTGCCTTAGTCTCCGACTAATCCTAGTGTCTCTGTGTGAGTGCATTTCTTCTATTGTTCCTTTATGTTCCACTGCATTGATGATGATGTTGTTCTTTCTATATAATTGCATATGTTATTGAATAGTGTTGTAAAAATGAATAATGATATGATGCTATGGGGTGAATTTAATATGCAAATGAAGAAATCCAATTATATAAAGCAAAGAACAATATGGCCCTGAGAAAAATTAACATGGTATCAGAGCTAGGCTGAAGAAAAGTCATTGAGATCACCCCTAAGAAGACATCTTTGATGGAAGCGGGAGAATATGGAGGAGACCTAAAAGAATGCTAGGGTTTGAAGGAAACCATAGGCAATTTGGTTATTAGGGTTTGATGGATATCATGAGGTTAGGGTTTGGAAGAAACCCTGGGATAAAATGATGGCTTGAGTTTTGCAGTTTTGAAACATGATCAATGTGAAGATGTTCTAGCTTTGTGTCAGGGTTGATGGCCTTGGTTTTTGATGAAGTCAATGGAAATATGGACAATGGATAGTAAGGACTCTTGAAGGTTGGTTCAAGAGGGAGATCATCTCCTCTCGTTAAAGACAAGTACCTTTTAGATTTGTGTTATCTCTTTGTGATTCTATTCTTCTTTATGATGATTGATTTGATTATTGCTTCTTGCATGAATATTTGAGCATATGTATACTTCTAACCTCTAGATGAGATGTGAAAAGCAGATCCTTCTTGAGGATCATCTAATGTGCAGGAAAAGAAAGCTAGTGCAAGAAGAGAAGAGCTAGTGGAAAGTTGACAAAAAGCTACAACTGCCTATGGCAAATAAGTGTTACAAGCTGCAAAGGTACATGAATACTACAAGGAATGTAAGCTGCAATATTGGATGGAAAGGATATGAAAGTTAGTTTGATTTATGGTACATGTGATATATGTTGGAGCTCTTAGACGTGATGGATTTCTTAAAGAAGTCTAGCACATTGTTTTGATATATGGTAGCTTGATACTGTTGTTAATGCTTGAGATAAGCTTGATGAAAGTATGACAATAAGATTGATTCTCTTGTTGATCTTGGTAAAATTTAGTAAATCTGACATATGGTAGATACACAACCCTTGATGAATGTTTGATGACATGATGATGATTGGATATATGTATAAGAACATGATATAGTTTGTGATCTAAAAGTTTTGCTGTAGCATGATGATGTTATAATAGACGGGTTTATAATGATGATTGAAGAGGCTTCCCATTCAGAGGGAGAAACTCTCCATAAGATCCCTACACCTATTATCATTTGCGTTAAATGTATAGAAGATTCTTTATTGTTGAAGTAAGATTTTTGACATAAATAGACAAATATTTGATATTGCTGGTCTGCAACAAGTTCTGGGCTGAGAAGAGAGTTTCTCTAATTCTAAGTCCCAACCGCATGGAAGAAGGCTTAAGAGTGCGGTTATAGGCCTCACAACCACATGGAAAAAACCTTATGGGTGCGGTTGTGCCTGTAGGTCATGAAATTTGAAGTCTTATGCATGAGATCAGGAGCACACTAGGAGTATGACAAACATATAGTCATGGAGCAGATGATGGAAGAGTTCTATGAACAGGGAATTTCTAAGAAAGCATTGTATGGATAGATAACTACTGAACCCTGGAAGTGGTTCAGATCCATGCCTCTAAGTTTGTCCAAGGTATGCATTTGATTTTGGTTTTATATGCTGATGATCTATTCTTGATAGGTAGTGAGCCTCTAATGATCAAGCGTAAGAGGGAGTTGGCCACTAAGTGCGAGATGAAATATTCTTCGTATGATATGTGACTGCATAGAGATACTAATGTTGTTTGGGATCATTATTGATGAGATGAGCACATATGGGTGCTGCCTTAACATGAGATATGTCATGATATTTTGGATGAAAAGTTCGTAGCTTTAAGCATGACTAAGGTTGAGTACATTGTTGCTAGCATGGCTAGCTATGGGGTAGTTTGGTTAAGGAAGCTCCTTGGAGAGCTGTTTGAGCATGTTCTAGATATGACAATTATATATTGCGATAACAAGTTGGCAAAGAATCCCGTATGTAGTTGGGAGAAAGTTATCTTCATAGATTAAGACAGTGCTGCTGTGTGAGACAAGCTTAGGCTAGTGGTTGTTGCCTTCATGAGAGGGAGAATGATTAAGGTATCCTTTTTGTGACATATATTTTCTCTAACATAATATTTGATTTTGATGTCCTGCATGAACAGAAAACAAAGGACCACTGCTCTTGATGATGTTTGAGGCAACTGTTCAGTGAGTTGGTATTAGATATGTTTCTGATCTGTAGAGAGCAGCATGAATTGATGGATGTGACCCTCTTGAAGTAAGGGTCTGGGTTGATTGAGGACACTGAGCCCTGGTTTGAGCTCCTAGGGTGAGGAATTGAGATGTAGGGCTCATGGGGTTTATGGATCTCTGGACAATTGGGTATCACTCCTATCTATTACCCATCAGGTCAGAGATGTTGATCCCCTATCTTGGTCTATGCAGAGTATACCCCAGTTGGCATCTATCTTTCCCACCCATCTGGCCAATGGGTGCTAGCTACTTGAGTTAGGCATGATCCTTACAATTTATGGTAAGTGGCATTCCACTCAAGCTAGAGATGCAAGTGTTCTACCACTGAATCTTAAAGGTCATGTTGGGAAGATTAAAAAAGTTTCCCAAGTTGTAGCATTAGCTTTGCTGGCAGAGTTTTTTGGGTTGTAGCATTGGCTGCCCGCTGGGAGAGTTTCCCGGGTCGTAGCATTGGCTCCTTATTGGTAGAGTTTTCTGGGTCATATCATTGGCTCCCTACTGACAGAGTTTCCTGGGTCGTAGCATTGCCTCCTCGCTGTCAAAGTTTCCCGATTCGTAGCATTGGCTCCCTATTGGTAGGGTTTTCCGGGTCGTAGCATTGGCTCCTCCCTGGCAGAGTTTCCTGGGTCGTAGCTGTGGCTCCCCACTGACAGAGTTTCCCAGGTTATAGCAGTGGCTCCCCACTGGCAGAGTTTCCCGGGTAATAGCATTGGGCTCCTCTTTGGCAGTGATTCTGGGTGGTAGCAGTGGCTCCCCAATTGATAGAGGGGGATATCTTGGACTCCCCTTTCGAGAATGTTCAACATATGAGTAGAGACAATCAAGAGATAAGTAAGAATAAGTAGAGATGAACTGAGATGAACAATGATGATACTTGATGATGAGATTCTTGAGATGGGTCATGATATGATGACATGATTGGAATTTCCCCCTAGCTGAGGAGTGTTAATTTTTGCCAACTCAGTGACAAATTCCAATCATGGGTCGAGATTCCTCTTTTTGAGAGGAACAATTTTGACTATTAAAGCGCTCAATTTGGACAAGGGAAAGTGTATTTTTGAATTAAGGCCCACATCTGCACATTTGATCAGGTCGACCCTAAAGCAAATTGAACACCCTTGGAAGGCTATAAATACAAGTCACGTGACCCTCATTTGGACAATTATCATGAAGCATTCTTCTATTCTCTTCTTTGGTTTTGGCTCGCACATGTCTGAGGTTGGGTCGCAGAGATTGGTTCGTACAAGTCCGAGATTGCATGGTCCGAAGTTCGCATGTGTGATCTAGGGTTTTGGTTCCCAGCTGCAGGCATCCAAGCCTATGCATGCAGTTGAAGGGTTTCAGCTACATGCACGGCACGCTCTTTGTGCGGTTGAGTCCTAGTGTTTGAATTTTTTCAGTTGATCGAAGATCTTGTCAGTTGACCGCAGAGTTCGGCAGTTGACCGTAGACAATGACACTTGATCGCAGGCTTCTGAATCAGGGTTATGATTATTGGCATTGTTGGGTTCAACTCATGATCTTGTTTAGTTGATTTTGCTGGATAGGATTATGGTTGAAGATATGGATCATTGTACTCTCTTTTTTCTAAATCATTCGATGACAATATAATAAGAAGAAGGATTTGAAAGGGTTTTTCCCGTAGTGGGTTTTTCCTTGGTCTTCTACCAATCCCGGTGTTTCTGTGTGTGAATGCTTTTCTTCTATTGTTCCTTTATGTTCTGTTGCATTAATGATGATGTTGTTCTTTCTATATAATTGCATATGTTGTTGAATAATGTTGTAAAACTGAATAATGATATGATGCTATACAAATGAAGAAATGCAATTATATAAAGCAAAGAACAATATAGCCTTAAGAAAAATTTACAGGAGCATCCACTTGCTCCTCAGCTTCATGTATGTTCTGTTGCATTAATGATGATGTTGTTCTTTATATATAATTGCATATGTTGTTGAATAATGTTGTAAAATTGAATAATGATATGATGCTATGGGGTGAATTTAATATACAAATCAAGAAATGCAATTATATAAAGAAAAAAAAAATACAACCTTAAGAAAAATTTACAGGAGCATCCACTTGCTCCTCAACTTCATGTTTGTTGGCATTATGACACAGATTTGGCATTGTGACACAGGTGTTGTCCTTGATGGCAACTCACTTAGATGACAGATCACATAATGAAGAAACATAGGTATACACAGGTTTCCCATTGACCAAGCGCATGTACACGCGGGTTTGCAGATCGAAAGGCGCGTATAGCGTACACACACACCTTCCCAGAAGGAAAGGTGCGTATAGCGTACACATGCACTTTCACAGAAGGAAAGGCGCGTATAGCGTACACACGCATTTTCACGGAAGGAAAGGCGCGTACATATTGGAAAACTATGTTTTGGTCCATGGTATGTGGTCCATGGTATTTTGATCCATGGTAGTGGTCCAAGGTATCTGATCTGAAGTGTTGACCCCAGGTATTTGGTCTAAGGTATTGGTCCTAAGTGGTTTTGGTCCATGGTATTGAGTAAGGCCTAAGACTATAAAAGGAGGAGAAGATCATTAGGAAAGGGCATTCAAGTATTGAATACCTAATGAAGAGCAAGTTCTAGTATACAGGTTATTGGGTTATGGTGCATAGCTAGATTTGAACCAAGGATGAACCTTAGCGCTTGATGGAGGATAAGATCTAATGATGGGTCAAGATCTTAAGGCTTGAAGTGAAGTATCTTTGTGTGGTTTTGATCTTTTATTTGAATAACTGGCACATGTTGTAGTCTGTAAATATGATGATCTGTGTATAACTGAAGTCTGGAATTGTTGTAAAGTTTAAATCATCATTTATAGATCTGTACGCAGGTTCACATTAGAAAAGGCGCATATACACGCTGTTTCTGCATATCAAAACAACGTATGCATATTAAATTTGACTTGCAGATCTGTACGCAGGTTCGCCTTGAGAAAAGTGCGTATACACGCAGGTTCGACACATGGAAGTAGCGTATACCTCATAAAATATGTTTTAAGCTGCTTCTGTTTGTTGTTGCAGTGTTCTAAGTAAGACTTGGGTTCTAGTTACTGTATTCTGGTTACAACATTTTGAAAAGTGATTGATTGATTTGGTTGTGATTGGTGAAAAGGAGATTGGTTGATGCAGATATATTTGATGTTTGAATGATGTTATTGATGGATCCAGTCTGAAAATTTATGAAATGTGGTCCCTGGAAGAAAAGAGAAGGTTTTGTAGTCTTCTGTAGGCCGACACCTACGTACTAGTAAACATATCAGCTAGTACATGAGCTAGGGGGTTGTAGCTCCCTTCCAGGAGAAGTTGGAGAATGAGAAAAGGTTGTAGCCTTCTGCAGGTAGAAGCCTGCGTACTGGTATAAGTTTGCACCAGTACAGAATTGTAAAAAGAAGTTTCTAATTTAAAAGAAGATAGAGACGATTGTAGTAGGTGGTTTTCACCCACATTGGGTTTCCACCTTATATTTTGTGTTCTTGTGTGTGATTGTCTGTTCTATTTTTACTACACCTGGTTAATATTTATATGGTTCTGATGCACTGATTAAAGATCAACATATGATGAATTAACTGAATTAGAAGTTTGTAGAATATATGCTAGTTGCTTTAAATACAGTCGCGTATACATGCGAGTTCCATTAACTGAAGTAGCGTATATGAATTTGATTATGGAAATGAAAAATTATTGACTTGCTAATACTAATTCACCCCCCCTCTCAGTGTTATTTCCAACAATTGGTTTCAGAGCAGGCCCTTCAGAAGAAGCTTGATTGCTTGAAGGAAGATCCATCATCATGAGTAATCAAGATAGACAGGGTTCCATCAGACCACTAATCTTTGATGGGAGCAACTTCGTTTATTGGAAGGTAAGAACCACAACCTATCTTCAATCACTTGGAGCAGATGTCTAGGAAATCATGGAAGGAGGATATGTAATATCCCTTCCCTTAATAATACATAATAAATAATAATATAATAATATAATAATAAATAATAAATAATAAAAATAATAAATAATACAAATAAATAATAATAATATAAGTAATAAATAATAAATCACTTAATAATAAATAATAAAAATAATAAATCATAAATAATAAATGAATTTAAAAATATACAAGAAAATAAATAAAAATAATAAAAATAAAAATAGTAATAACTATACTAAAACTCTAAATCAGAATAAATAGAAATAAAACAAGAAAATTATCAAAAAGAAGGAAATAAAACAAGAAAGCTAAAAATCAAAAGAAAGTTGCATGTAGACACATGGAGTGTGTGCATGTGGTTCCCTTCCAATGTTGTTCTATTTAATAGATGGTGAGGAAGATGAGAGGCATGCTGGCATTCCATCTTTCCGAGATTCTGTCTTTCATTCTCTTGTGAGAATGGTATACTAAGACCTAGGAGTCACTGGCAGTAGTATGTTGATTGAGGGCTCGGGGGTGGCCAATTGTAGCAAGACGTTGCACAATTGAGCCTACGGTTGGGTGGAGAGTCGTCCCCAAAACCTTGTTGCAGGTAGAAGACTTCAACCGAAATCACAGGTAAGTGTTCTAATCATAGTTTTGAGCTTGAAGTTAATTAGTTGAATTGCATATTGATTAATTACATGTTTAGTAGGATGTTTACTTGATTGATTAATTAATTAGTTGGATGTTACAGGATATACATTTCCATCAACAATTTCTACAGATGCCGCTGGTCAAAAGCAATATGAAACCAATTCCAACACTCTCAATACATTATTGGGGAGTCTGTCATAATCATAATTTGTCAAAGTTATGCAGCTCAAATCCACCAAAGAAATATGGGACAAGATCATTCTAAGGTATGAAGGAGACAATAAGGTAAAACGTGCAAAAATGCAAACTCTCAAAATTCAATATGAAATGCTCAAAATACACAATGATGAAAGTATTTCTAGTTACTTCTTATGTATAGATGAGATTGTCAATTGCATGAAGAATTTGGGTGAAGAGATAAAAGAAGTTACTTTAGTTGAAAAGGTTTTAAGATTCTTGTCTACTAAGTTTGAATCAAAAGTATCTGCCATAGAAGAAAAATAGGGTCTTCAGACTATTACTATGACAGCTACACAGAATCTTAACTGCCTTCGAAATGAGAAAAGGAGGTCCATCAGATATTAGAGTAACCGCATTTAAGGCTTTAGGAAGAGAAGAACTCAATGAATCAAGACATATTTCAGAAGGAGAGGAAGAAGCAAACTTTGTCAAGAACCTTCAATGAGGTTCCAGAAGATTCAGAGATAAACTACCTTTCAAATGTTTTACTTGTGAAAGAGTCGATCATTATGCTGCCAAATGTCCTCATAAAGATAAGCTTGATAAATGTAAGGAATCAACAAAATGGAATAGAAAACAAAGTGTAAGTAAGAAGAGCTACTATACGCATGAAGATAGTGATGGTTTATCAATTAGTGATGAAGATGAAAATAGTAATGACTATAGACTTCTAATGACTTTTGAAGATGATGATTTCTTGGATGCTTTAGATGAAGATGACCTTGAGAAGAAATCTCTAAACTCAAAAGCTGTTTAAAAGAAAAGAATATGATTATAGATCTTCTGACATTCCAACTTGCTGAAAGAGAAAAACACAACGAAAAACTAGAATGTGAAATTGTGGGTCTAGGAAAAGAGATTGAGAAAACAAAAGCTTTCAATCTTAGATTTGCTAAAGGATCAGAAACCTTAAATGATATTATCAAAATGCAGCATTCTCCTCTAATAAAGACAGGTCTTGGATATACTGAAGAAGCATCTCAAGCACAGAAGCCGTCAACCTCCACTAAAAGCTATCTTGATGTAGCAAAAGGCAATGAACAGTTTGATAATCGACAGCAAAGGCATAAACAGATCACCAGGTAAATCAGGCTTAATTTTATTCAAGAATGAACAGAAGCTACAACCAACCTCAGGTAAATCATTCTCAATCTGTTTCAAGAATGAATATCAATAGAAACTACAATCACCAGGTCTGTAGATTCGATAATCGCAGGAACTTCTTTAGTGGCCAATGTTTTTCATGCCATAAATTTGGACACAAAGCTGCTCAATGTGTTGCTTACAAAACCATCATGACTAGAGAAGCACGAAATCAAAGGAATGTGACAAGGATTATGAAACGGACCTACAATAAATTTTCTCTTCTTGAAAATGAAATAGAATTCTCTATCTGCAACAACTTCGGTCATGAAGAATCTGAATGCAGGAGTAAATTTCAGCAAACATCTCAGAAGGAGCAAACTTTATTAAGTCCCAAAATATGGAGAAAGAAAGAACCACAACCAGAAAGATGTGGTATAGCCTTGTATGTAGAAGGAAAAGAAAATCAGTGGTACATCGACAGTGGATGCTCAAAACACATGACAGGTGACAAAGAAAAACTTCAGTTATATAATGCCTTAGAAAAGGAAAAGAAAGTCTCTTTTGGAAATGAACTCCTGCTGTCATAAAAGGTAAAAGTTCTGTTCTATTAAAAGAAAATGTTAAAGCTGGGAATGTTATGTATGATGATGGTCTAAAGCATAACTTGTTGAGTGTCAATCAAATGTGTGATCAAGGAAATGAAGTAGTATTTTGATCAAATGGATGTGTCGTTCGTGATCTTGATCATGATCAAAGGTATAAGAACTCCAAATAGCTTATACATACTCAAGGGAGGACAACAACAATGCTATCTAAGCAAAAATGATGAACACTGGCTATGGCACAGAACATTGGGGCATCTAAACTTCTCTCAAATAAGCAAAGCATGCAGATTCCAGGATGTTCATGATCTTCCTGGTATCAGCATCCCAGAAAATAAAATATGCAAATCATGTCAATTTGGTAAGCAAACCATAGCAAACTTCCCTGAAAAGGAAGGATCAGTAAGTAAGCCTCTTGAACTTGTTCATACTGATTTATGTGGACCATCAAGGAAAAAGTCACCTCGTGGAGAAGAATATTTTATATTGTTCATTGATGATTTTTCAAGAATGTGTTGGATAGGACTTTTAAAGCATAAAGATGAAGCATTTGAAAAATTCAAAGCCTTCAAAGCTTTGGTTGAAAATGAATTAGATCGCAAAATCAAATGCCTCAGATCTGATCGAGGAGGGGAATTTACCTCGGATGAATTCTTTGACTTTTGTGAAGAACATGGAATAAAAAGGCAATTCTCCATTGCAAAGACTCCTCAACAAAATGGAGTGGTAGAAAGCATGAACATAACTGTTCAACAAATGGCTTGGGCTATGCTAGATGAGTTTGGAACTCCTGCAACTTTCTGGGGTGAAGCTGCATTCGCTGCTGTTACTATTCTCAACCAAGCAAATGTTCGGGTGAACAACACTCAAACTCCACATGAACTTTGGTATAGTAAGACTCCTACTGTAAAATACTTCAAAGTTTTTGGAAGCAAATGTTACATAAAAAGGACTGATGAAAACCTTGGTAAGTTTGAACCCAGAGTATATGAAGGCATTCTCCTTGGTTACTCTTCTCGAAGTAAAGGATATAAATGTTATAATAAGAGATTGTGGAAAATTATTGAAAGTATTGATGTTGTGGTTGATGAAGCATGCAAAAATCCAAAGCAAGTAAAAACCGAAGATTATGAAGAAGATGAGGATTATCCTTCCACATCAAATCATAATAATTCTCAAGAGGAAACGAATGAAGCACCAGAAGAACAGATAACGGTAGAAGAAAAGACTCCATCCAGGTATGTTAAGAAAAATCATCTAGAGACTCAAATTTTGGGACAGAAAGAGGCAAGTGTGCAGACAAGAAGAACTATTACAGAAGCTTCAAGCTATTTAGCATTGCGTTCCTCCATCGAACCTCAAAATGTAAATGAAGCATGCAAAGATGAATGTCAGGTCAAGGCCATGAATGAAGAACTTGAGCAAATTGAAAGGAATAATACTTGGGAATTAGTTCCTATACCTCATGATAAGAATATCATAGGAACTAAATGGATATTCAAAAACAAGCTGAATGAAAATGGAGAAGTTATTATAAACAAGGCTAGACTTGTTTGTAAAGGATATGCTCAACAAGAAGGCATAGATTTTGAAGAAAATTTTGCACCTGTTGCTAGACTTGAAACCATAAGAATGTTCCTTGCTCTTTCTAGTTTTCAGAAATTCAAAGTATACCAAATGGATGTAAAATCTGCCTTTCTTAATGGAGACTTAGAAGAAGAAGTCTATATTGAGAAACTAGATGGATTCATTCTTGGAAATGATGCAAAACTTGTATGTAGACTCAGAAAGGCTCTCTATGGTCTAAAACAAGCTCCAAGGGCCTGGTATTATCGTCTTGACAAATATCTCCATCAATAGGGTTTTTCAAAGGGATCAGCGGATAACAATCTATATACAAAGATTAACAATAGTAAATTGCTAATACTTGTTGTTTATGTTGATGATATCATTTTTGGTAGAAATGAAGAATCCATGAGTTGGAATTTTTCTTCGGTAATGCAACAAGAATTTGAAATGTCTCTATTTGGTGAGCTTACATATTTTCTTGGTCTACAAGTTCAACAACATAAAGATGGTATTTTTTCTGTCACAAACCAAATATCTCAAACAGATCTTGAAAAAGTATGGAATGGAAGATTCTAAACCAGTATGTACCCCAATGGTAACAGGGTGCAGTCTCAGCTCAAATGATGAATCAACAACAGTACATCAACCAACTTACAGATCCATGATTGGCAGTCTTCTTTATCTAACAGGTACTTGACCGGACATCATGCATGCAGTAGAAATAGTTGGAAGATTCCAAGCAAATCCAAAAGAATCACACCTTCAGGCAGTTAAAATGATTTTCAAATATCTTCAAGGGACACAGAATTTTGGTTTATGGCATCCTAGAGATACAGATCTTACACTTCATGCATATACCGATGCAGATTGGGCAAGAAGCATTGATGACAAAAAAAACACTAGTGGTGGTGCATTCTATATGGGTTCTAGATTAGTGTCTTGGTTCAGCAAGAAACAAAGTTTAATTGCATTATCTACAGTTGAAGTAGAATATGTGGCTGCTACATCTTGCTGCACACAACTCCTTTGGATGATGTAAACATTGCAAGACATTTAGATCACATGTACTCCACCCATCTCCATTCTATGTGATAATACAAGTGCCATCAATATTTCAAAGAATCCAGTCATGCATTCCAAGACTAAGCACATACCCATCAAATATCATTTTCTACGTGAACAAGTGCTTGAACAAAAGGTCAAATTGGAGTATGTTTCCTCAAAAGAACAGGTTGTTGATATATTCACCAAACCACTGCCCAGAGAGATATTTGAATATCTCAGACAGAAGCTTGGAGTAGTTGATGCATCATCTTGCTGTTAAAACTTATCTGTTTCAGAGAAAGGTGGTTATACGCAAGTTTCATGAAGTATAGTCGCGTACATACACCGGTTTCTGTGGATACAGTCGCGTATATGTTGGTTTGAAGGAAAATAGTGGACCAGACTCAGGATGAAAGGAGTCTGATATGGGTCTAATAATGATCATCTGACACAGGTTCAGGGGGAGCATATACTTCTAATAATGCATTGTTAGCATTATCTTAGAAGATCTTGGTACAAATTCACGCAGTTGTTTTTGATTCAGGTGGAATAGGTTCAAGGGGAGAACATGGTTGCTGATTGACAGATGTTGCTGATGACTATCATGGTCTTGTTTCAGATTTTTGGTCTTTGTTATATATGTCATGTATATATTTTAATATAAAGGTCATGAAACGACCTATTTTGTTACCCCACTATGCATGGGATGGATGATGTAATGTTCTTGTTTTGACATGTATAAACAATTGGTATATCCCCACTTGGTTGGGAGATGGATGTATGTATGAGTCATTGGTGATAGGAAGGTCATTTATGATGCATGTGTAGAGTCATGTTCTTATTTTAGAACATATTTTTGCAGACCTTGCTTATATTTAGGGGGAACATGGAGCTCAATCAGCACACTTCCGCATATCAGAGAATTCAACTCAGGGGGAGCATAACCCTTTGCCCTTGATGACAAAGGGGTAGAGTGACTTGGGGTTGCCATCAAGTCCAAAGGGGGAGATTGTTGGCATTATGACATAGATTTGGCACTAAGACACAGGTGTTGTCCTTCATGGAAACTCACTCAGATGACATATCATAGAATGAAGAAACAGAGGTATACGCAGGTTTCCCATTGACCAAGCCGTGTGTACACGCGGGTTTGCAGACCAAAAGGCGCGTATAGCGTACACACGCACTTTCACGGAAGGAAAGATGCGTACATGTTGGAAAACTAAGTTTTGGTCCATGGTATTTCCATGGTATTGGTCCAAGATATCTAGTACGAAGTGTTGACCCCAGGTATTTGGTCCAAGGTATTGGTCCTAAGTGGTTTTGGTCCATGGTATTGAGTAAGGCCTAAGACTATAAAAGGAGGAGAAGATCATTAGGCAAGGGCACTCAAGTATTGAATATGTATTGAAGAGCAAGATCTCGTATACAAGTTATTGGGTTATGGTGCATAGCTGGATCTGAACCAAGGATGAACCTTAGCGCTTGATGGAGGATAAGATCTAATGATGGGTCAAGATCTTAAGGCTTGAAGTGAAGTATCTTTGTGTGGTTTTGATCTTTTGTCTGAATAACTGGTGCATGTAGTAGTCTGTAAAATGATGACCTGGGTATAATTGAAGTCTGTAATTATTGTAAAGTTTAAATCATCATTTACAGATCTGTACGCAGGTTCACTTTAGAAAAGGCGCATATACACGCTAGTTCTACATATTAAAACAACATATACATCTTAAATTTGATTTGCAGATCTGTACGTGGGTTTGCCTTGAGAAAAGTGCATATACACGTAGGTTCAACACATGGAAGTAGCGTATACCTCATAAAATATGTTTTAAGCTGCTTCTGTTTGTTGTTGTGGTGTTCTGGGTTTTGGTTACTGTATTCTGGTTACAACATTCTGAAAGGTGATTGATTGATTCAGTTGTGATTGGTGAAAAGGATATTGGTTGATGTAAATATATTTGATGTTTGAATGATGTTATTGATGGATCCAATTTGAAAATTTATGAAACGTGGTCCCTGGAAGAAAAGACAAATTTGTAGCCTTCTGTAGGCCGGCAACTATGTACTAGTAAACATATCAGCTAGTACATGAGCTAGGGGATTGTAGATCCCTTCCAGGAGAAGTTGGAGAACGAGAGAAGGTTGTAGCCTTCTGTAGGTAGAAGCATGCGTATTGGTATAAGTCCGCATCAGTACAAAATTGTAAAAAGAAGTTTCTAATTTAAAAGAAGATAGAGACGATTGCAGCAGGTGGTTTTCACCCACATTGATTTTCCACCTTATATCTTGTGTTCTTGTGTGTGATTGTCTGTTCTGTTTTTACTGCATCTGGTTACTGTTTATATGGTTTTGATGCACTGATTAAAGATCAACATATGATGAATTAACTGAATTATAAGTCTGCAGAATATATGCTAGTTTCTTTAAACACAGTCGCGTATACACACGCGAGTTCCATTAACTGAAGTAGCATATATGAATTTGATTATGGAAATGAAAAATTATTGACTTGCTAACACTGATTCACCCCCCCTCTCAGTATTAATTCCAACAGTTGTAGCATTAGCTTTGCAGGCAGAGTTTTTCGGGTTGTAGCATTGGCTCCCCGTTGGGAGAGTTTCCCGGGTCATAGCATTGGCTCCTCGTTTGTAGAGTTTTCCGGGTCATAGCATTGGCTCCTTGTTGATAGAGTTTCCTGGGTCGTAGCATTGCCTCCTCGCTGTCAAAGTTTCCCGAGCCGTAGCATTGGCTCCCTGTTGATAGGGTTTTCTGGGTCGTAGCATTGGCTCCTCCCTGACAGAGTTTCTTGGGTCGTAGCTGTGGCTCCCCACTGATAGGGTTTCCCAGGTTGTAGCAGTGGCTCCCCACTGGCAGAATTTCCCGGGTAGTAGCATTGGGCTCCTCGCTGGCAGTGATTCTGGGTGGTAGCAGTGGCTCCCTGATTGATAGAGGGGGGTATCTTGGACTCCCCTTTCGAGAATGTTCAACATATGAGTAGAGAAAATCAAGAGATAAGCAAGAATAAGCAGAGATGAACCGAGATGAACAATGACGATACTTGATGACGAGATTCTTGAGATGGGTCATGATATGATGACATGATTGGAATTTCTCCCTAGCTGAGGAGTGTTAATTTTTGCCAACTTAGTGACAAATTCCAATCATGGGTCGAGATTCCTCTTTTCGAGAGGAACAAATTTGACTATTGAAGCACTCAATTTGGACAAGGGAAAGTGTATTTTTGAATTAAGGCCCACATTTGCACATTTGATCAGGTCAACCCTAAAGAAAATTGAACACCCTTGGAAGGCTATAAATACAAGTCAAGTGACCCTCATTTGGACAATTATCATGAAGCATTCTTCTATTCTTTTCTTTGGTTTTGGCTCGCACATGTCTGAGGCTGGGTCGCAAAGATTGGCTCGTACAAGTTCGAGATTGCAGGGTCCGAAGCTCACATGTGTGATCTAGGGTTTTGGTTCCCAGCTGCAGGCATGCAAGCCTATGCATGCGGTTGAAGGGTTTCAGCTACATGCACGACACACTCTTTGTGTGGTTGAGTCCTAGTGTTTGAATTTTTCAGTGGATCGAAGATCTTGTCAATTGACCGCAAAGTTCGGCAGTTGACCGTAGACCATGACACTTGATCGCAGGCTTCTGAATCAGGGTTTTGATTATTGGCATTGTTGGGTTCAACTCATGATCTTGTTTAGTTGATTTTGTTGGATATGATTATGGTTGAAGATATGGATCATTGTACTCTCTTTTTGCTAAATCATTCAATGACAATATAATAAGAAAAAGAATTTGAAAGGGTTTTTCCCGTAGTGGGTTTTTCCTTGGTCTTCTACCAATTCCAGTGTTTCTATGTGTGAATGCTTTTCTTCTATTGTTCCTTTATGTTCTGCTGCATTAATGATGATGCTTTTCTTTTTATATAATTGTATATGTTGTTGAAAAATGTTGTAAAACTGAATAATGATATGATGCTATGGGGTGAATTTAATGTACAAATGAAGAAATGAAATTATATAAAGCAAAGAACAATATAGCCTTAAGAAAAATTTACAGGAGCATCCACTTGCTCCTCAGCTTCATGTTGACCACTCAAGTGTCAACTAGTCCATGAGTAGAGTACATTTTAGAGTAGTCAAACTTTTTTAGATTTCATCAGCTTCATGCAACGTTTGGTTTAATTGTAATCCAAATTCTACGACCTTGTGGGCCATTATGTAAAAATGATTCTAATATGTTATAGAGCCATGTAACACACCTATGTAGCTTAATATTTTGTTAGAGAGTTTCACTTTAGGGAGTTTTTTTTCCTTAGCTAATTATTTGTGTTTCCCAAACATTAAATAATTGGTTAAGTTTTTCTCTCAAATATACCCGAAATCTAGAGTGGGGCTTGATGGTGAAGTGTTAGGTGAGTCCTAGTGTATAGGGTCGATGTAATGTGCCATACTAGATCGTGTCTAAAATTTCACAGAATTTGGTTATGTCTAGAGGTCAATTTTTAATTGTCAAAATTCCCCTTTTGAATGAGTTTTTTTAATGTAAAGATGTAAAAGTGTTGTCTATAGAAGTTGTAGGGGGTATGAATACTTAAATTTACACCTTAACACCTTAAACTTCTATTTAGAGAGACTTTAAGGGTGGAAAAATATGTTTATACCCCTCTAGAGTCATATTTTTAATTTTCCGACAAAAAAATAGCAAATAATTAGCTAGAAATTGGTCAGAAAAATAAAATGAGAGAAAATAAAAATTCTCTCCAAGTGGAAAAATAATTTAAAAAGATTGTGGACTTTCCCAAGGAAGGAATCAAGGAAAAAATTGAGGAATCTCCATGATTTAAGCAAGGAAAAATCCCACAAAAATTCGTTGGTCCAAAAAAATTAATTTCGAAGGAAAATTGAATTTTTTGGTGCAAGGAGGTTAAATTGAATGGGAAATTTGAGAGGAGATAATTTGGAAAAAAATATTTTTTTGGACCAGGATCAAACTTTTGGGTCCATCCAGCTCATCTATCAAGGCCAACGAATTTCCTCCTCTGGATCTGCATAGGCAATCAAGGTTTCAAATTATTTGGAAGCATCTAGTCATGGATCAAGTCAAGCTAGCCGTTTTTCCACTTGGAGGGGTCTTTCTCTCTCATTTTTCTATAAATTGAGCTCATGCTCCTCATTGTTTTTTTTTTTCCATGAACTTGGTGTCTGGGATAGAATCTTAGAATCTCTGATGCTACCAAACCAAGAATCACAACGAAACTACTTTGCACAACTGAATATAAACAACAACAAATCACACATGTACAGAATATAAACAACTCTTTACAATTTTCAACCCAAATTTGTTATATTAAACAACATATAATACAATAGTCTAGGGCTCCCGTACTAGGGAAAATGGCCCTCATACATCCACTAGTACAAGAATACAAAACTGGGGCTTGGTGTCAGTGCATCGACAACCAATCTACCCTCAACAAGATACTCTGACCATCTGGCTGATGTAGTCGATTCTCTCAGCTTCTCTTGGTCGTACCTTGAACTTGCTCGGTCCTTTGACTCCCGATTTCTAGCTCTTGCCTCTATCAATGCTCCAAGTCCATCTGACTGCTAAACCCCGACTGTCAATTTGCTCACTAGTTGATTGTTCGTCCATCAACGCATCAACACATCGAGACTCCTGTCAAATTGTTCACAACTCCACTTGTGAACAACTCTCAATCTGACCACTGCTGCTCCTCAACTAGTAAGGGACTTCAACCCACTATGGTCTTATTGCGCTGCTCCAATGAAGACCAACATAGGGCACGGAGCACTGCCACCTATCACTGCAAGATGTTCATCTCCCACAATGAACATGGGCTAGGAGGACTACCCATCATCTGCTGTAGAAGTCCTTCTCCACATATAAGTCTAGGGCTGCTCAACTTCTCCTCTGGTTCGTCAACCCTTGAGCTCAACAACTGCCACTCTAGAAACTACTTTTATCCATCAAAGTGTTGCACACTGGGCTCCAACTTGGGCACTATCACGCTGTCCTCTAGCAAACTGTAAATGCCCAATCACTGTCTACACTTGGTCCAGTGTCACACTGCCCTCCAACAGTCCACGAGTGACCAAGTTTGCTGTAGCATCTGCTCCGAGTTAGGGCATCCAACACCTGGGAAACCCCTCCAAATGGCTGCTTACAAACTTCCAAACTGTCCTCTCTTAGGACACCAACCACTAGCATCAATTCAAACTTAACACATCAATACAATACATACCTAGCCTTTCTCAGCTTTTGCGTCACTTTGGTGTAGTCTGCTACATGCTCAACCCTCACTCGCGTGCCTGCACTCGTGTTCCTGCACTCGCGTTCCTGCACTTACACGTTCCTGCACTTGCGCATTCCTACACTTGCGTGTTCCTGCACTCACGCTGCCTGTACTTGCGCTACCTTTGTTGATGTGTAGACCATGAAAGATGCTTCTTGGATGTGTCATATGACTCTCCCCACCTTATATTTATACATAATAAAAGGGCTCCGTCAAATCACATGTGTGGGCTTGACAACTTGTCACAAGGTCTCTAAATGCCTAGCTGACCTTGACCAAACCCATACATTAACTTCAAAAATTCATATCTCAAGTTCTAGACCTTTGATTTGAGTGATTTTAGATGCTCCCGTTTGCTTTCAAGATCCTATATCACCTCAAATCATCACATTCTAAACCAAAGATCTTCAAGGGGTTTTTTCTAACAATATTTATAAATAATTTCCTGATCGATTTGAAGAAGCCTACTTGGGGTTTTAATTTTTTTTCTTTGTAGATCTTTGAAGAGGCCGCAAGCAACTTTGGACATCAATTCTCTAGGCCGCAAGCCTTTGGAGGTCTGGTTTTAATTTTGGCGAAGACCGCATGCATTTGGGGCCTTTTTCTTGTAGCTGGGATCTCGAAAAAGCCATCCACCATTCTTTGGTTTGAAACCCTTTTCTGGCCTAGACATCATGCAAAAAATAACAAAATTTTTGATGGTTTAAGGCTTGAAATTCAAGGAAATTAATCATAAAAAAATTGCAAAATTTAATTAATTTTTGGGCTTTTTTTTGCTCGACCGGCCACGAGGTATTAGAGTTTATTTCCTTGCAAGGCCGTGGACTTTTGAAGGCTCAATTTTTCTTCAAGGCAGAGAGTAAAAGCATGCTTTCTTAGCCTCTAAGATGAAGGATTTTAAGAGAAATTTAATTGAACTTTTTTTAAAGAAAGCACAGGCATTTCTTCCCCTTGGCTGCAACCCTAGAGGGCTGATCTCTTTCTCCTGGTGCAAAATTCTCCTTGAAGTAATAAATCAGAAATTTTGAACGGGGATTTTAATCAATTTTTTTTGGAGCTGTCCTCCCTTTTCTTAGCAGGATTGATTTCTTTGAGGAGCTATCTTCAATCTTTGAGCCTCATCGAAATTTTTGATGTCTAGCAGCTTGAACGAGAAACCAAATTATATTTTTTTTGGGGGGGGGGGTGAAAGCCCACCCCAAGATGAGTGCTCTCCTATTCTTACTTCCCTGAGAGACCCTAGTCGCGAACACGGTTGGGACAACGACGGGTTCTCTGTCCTTGCAGGGGATGGAGCGACAAAGGTATTGAGAATCCAAGATAAGGTCACGGCGAGACGAGCCGTTTATAATTATGATAGGTGTCAAGTGGAAGTGCAGTGATGTATGCAGCTGAGGGGGGCAGGGGGATTTAAAACTATTAAAGTTAAGATTTAATTTTTTTGAGGCTTTTCCTCTGTGGCTGTAAGCAAGGGAAACTCCAATTCCATGAGCGAAAATTTCTAGATTTTTGTAAAGGGAAAGTGAAATTGTTTATTGGGGAAATTTTTGTATTTAAAAATTCGTAATTTTTTTTCTCTTTTTGTGTTTGAAATATTGGGGGGGGGGGGGGTGAATCAATATTTCTTTTACAATTGTTAATTTACTAGCTAAGATCACTCAAATAAAACAAAAAATGAACAATAACAAGATAAATGATTTTATTAATAAGAAATTAGCGAGGACTCCAATCCTCTTTACAACAAATCACAAGCTCCAACTTGTACAACAATTTGTTCTAGGGCTCCAACCCTAAGGACACCAATCCAAAAACCAAATCAACAAAGAAAAATTGTAGGGCTCCAACCCTAGGTGAAGACACCAATCTTCAATCCACCAGGTTCCAACCTGTACTTTGCCAAACACCAACTTGGTCGTCTTGAGGACTTCAATCCTCTAGGGCTCCAACCCTATCTTTTTCAAGGCTCCGACCTTGTCTTCTTCAAGGCTCCAACTGTTTGCTTTAGTTCTTCAATATAGGTACAATAATGTTCTCTAGGCTTCCAATATCCTCTGCAACAATCCTTGATGATTTGTTCAATAATGCCTTCTACAATGTCCTCAATTAGTCTTCAATAACCTTTTGTTTATCATTGACAACTTTACCAATCACTGAAGGAGTCTTCAAAGCTCTTCATGATACCCAAAATATATTCAATCAATGACACTTCATGATGGTCTTCAACAATGCATCATGCTCTCCAAGGATGCCTCCAAGATTAACTTCTACATGTCTTCAACAATGCTTAAATAAGCTGCCCAAGATACTCTCCAAGGTCGAGTTACTTCAACAAATTTTCAATGGTCTAAATAATGCTCCAAAAGATGCAAAGAGTGTTCACAAGGGAGCAACTCCAAAACTGAGATCAAGTCTATCAAGGTTGCCTTTCAATTTTGCTTCAACAAATATGCTCTAAAGTTTCTTTAGGTTTACTCAAGGTCAGATCCAAAACTGCCTCAAAGACTGCTTTCAAAGTGCTGATCAAGACTGCCCAAGATATCCCATAGAAGGCTGATCCAAAAATGTTGATCCAACCTGCTTCAAGATTGCTCCAAGAATTTTCAACAATGCTTCAATGATGCTCCATGGATGTCTTTAAGTTTGCTCATGAAAGGTTGCTCTAGGAGTCCTCAACTTAGCTCCAAACTCAACTTTTAGATGATCTTAACTTAGTTCTAAGAAGCCAATTCCAATGCAAAATCACTGCTTCAATAGTACCCTTTAAAAATTAAATCATGAGAAATTAAATCATGCTTTTGAGAAATTAAATCATGTACTTGAGAAATTAAATCATGTTCTTGGTATCACATGTTTTGCTTGAAAGTATGTATTACAGGTATAAAAGATCATGGCTTAATACAAAGAGAACACTTCAAGGAATCCTTACAAAGTTTGTCAAGGAACATCTTTAGGTATGTCTTAGACTATACACCTTATAAAATTCTCTTAATATAAAAAGTACGTTCATCTTATTTTGAAATTTGTATTACTAACTTCTTTTTTTTCTAGCTTCCTTGAATCTTAAAGAACCTTGATTGGGTGATTCGTCATTAGATAAATCTACCCTCATATCTTTGATTGCTCTTATGGAACCCTAGAAAGTTCCATTGTAAAAACCCTAACTTAAGGGTATGTCGATGATTATGTGTGAAACCCTAATATGCTTAGGGTCATTGTTGAAAGAAATTATTTGATGTCTTGTTTGGGATTTTGGTATGATTATGGAAACCCTAATGTGTTAGGGTTGAATGATAATGTCTAAAATCCTAAACCTTTGAAGTATTTGTAATTTAGGGTTTGCTATGTTTTGTATTGAAACCCTAGATCGTTAGGGTTTGGTAGAGTGTATAAGAAAGACCCTTATAATGTCTTAGAAGTGAAATCTATGGCATGTGTGTGTTTGTCCAATCAAACCCTAGTCTGATCAATCTTGTTATATGTCTAACTCTTATTGATATTTGTAAAGTGGTTTTGACTAACACATGATATCAAATGCCTATGCATGATGATGAAGTCCTAGATTTATGAGTTGACCTGTTTGTCAATGGTCATGAGTCCTAGGGTTTGGAACTAAGCCCTAGTCGAAGTTTGTTTCTCTAGGATGATAATATTTGTGAATTCTAGGGTTTTGAGAGTTAAACCTTAGTAGAAGTGAAAAATCTCTGATGTATGATGACAATGTGATAATTTGAGATTTGTGTAAATTTGAGTTTTAGTTATGATTGATGAGAAAATCTAGGGTTTGCAACAAACCCTAGTGGAAGCTAGTCATGTTGTTGATTGAGCTGTGATTGGTTTTGATTGTTAAATCTCATGTATGAAATCTAGGGTTTGTATGAAACCCTAGTGGGAAGTCTAACATATGAATTCTGAAAGTTGTTAGATACTTTTTAGATCTATATTTGTTTGAATTGTTTCTAGGGTTTGCTATATGTTGTAGTAGGGTATATAAAACCTTTGGAAGAAACATTGACACCCTATATGTAATGAAAGTTGTTATAAAATAAGCCTTGATGAAGTAGTCTAGGGTTTATGACAAAGTCCCTAGCAAGATGTTGAAGAGTATGTGTCTCTTGTTTGTAATTAAGTTTGGGCATTTGATAAATTAGAATGCTTCCGTGATTTTGATATGGTTAACTTCATGCTTCTATAGATTTGGTTGTACCTTCTATCTAAGTTGTACGTGATATTCTAGATAGTGAAGATGTTCGTAAAGAAAAGTTGATGTGATGAGCATGATGGGAATGGTGATAGTAATGATAACTCTGATGAGAAGGATGGAAGCCACGAAAGATTCTCTGATGTCGTAAAGAAGAAATAGAACTCCTTAAGTTACGAGGGAGCCTGGATGAAATCTCCTTAGGTTAAGAGGGAGCTCGATTGAAAGAAATCTCCCTAGATTGAGAGGGAGCACGGATGAAAGGAATCTCCCTAGTTGAGAGGGAGGTCATATCATAGTCATGATGGATACCTTGATAGAAGAAAGTGGAGAATGTATTTTTGAAGGGCTGCTGAGTTAAGAAAAGTCGGATCGATTTATGAAATATGTTGTTGCATGAGAAGTAGGAAAGGAAGCTGCATGGTTGAGGAATCTTCTGTCAAGATTCATTGAGAAAGCTCTAAGTCCTACTATGGAAAGTTGAGAAGTAACATCAATTTGTTTGGAAGATCCCGAAGGTTTGTATATGTTTGAAAGTTTGTTACTGATTGGGGTTATGTTTGTACAGGTAAATCTCAAAGTTTTAATAGCATGCTGGTTACCGATCAGTTTGATCGGAAGAGATTTGTTGAGGGTTTGTGAGTGCAACATTGCCTAGGAGGACATCTGGCCGACACCTTGTGTTGATGTCTAGGTCCCGAAGTAGGGAGGGTGGTGTTGGTCATAGAGCTTTGACCTCAGATACACACCTAAGATCCTTGGGTTGATGGTTAGTAAGTAAGCTTGATGGTATCTAGAGAGGCTGAAAGCTTTAGTCCATCTTAGTCCCACTCGGATAGATTTCCTTGGTCAAGAATCTAGTCCATGGAATTTCCGTGCCTAAATTGTTGAGAGACCTTGGATAGATCACCTTGGTCAGGAAATCTAGCCCATGGCATTTCGGTGCCTAAACATCTTCATAGATTATGTGTTTTGAGATCTTCCATGTACCTCTATGGTTATATGTAAATATGAATACCTCCCTTGTTAAGAGGGAGTGTTGAATAATGTAACTAGGTTTGGTCTTCATAATTGTACTTGAGTCAAAATGAAATATATTTGTCAAAAGAAAGAATTTTTTTTATTTTTTATTATTAATTTAATCGACTTGTTAAATCATGGGTTTCATGCTTTGGTCAATTGTCTTAGGTCAAGCCTCCATTATAGGCTAGGATTATTTATTTAAGTCAAAGTCAGTTCTTGTTTGCTCAAAGAATCCTCCATCAAAGCCTACATGCTGTCGGCCTAAAAAGGAATGATCATAAGTCAACTTCCCTTAATGAACTCATTTCGGCCTAACCTTATCAAGACACTACTCTTCATGAACTCATGTTGGCTCATTTATGATGGACAAGCAACTATATATACAAGCCTAAGGACTTTGCATCAAGCACAGTTCAAAGCTCAGATTTCAGAGAAGAAATTAGGTGATCTTAGAGACAAAGTTTCGGTGATCTCAAAGATAGTTTTTTGGTGATCTCAAAGAGAGAGAATTTCGGTGAGTTCAAAGACAAGTTTGGGGATCACAATGAGATGATTTTAGTGCTATCATAGTGAGATGACTTCAGTTCCATCAGAGTGAGATAATTTCAGTGCTACCACAAGAAAAAGGTCTTGGTGCTATCACAATGATAAGGTTTCGGTGTTGCCACAGAGACAAGAATTTGGTACCATCACAGTTACAAGGACTCGGTGCTCACACAATGACATGGATGACAAACTGAGGAAGATCAAACAATGATGACTTGATAGAGGGACACTGTAGTCTAGGTTGTGAAGGTCTTGGTTATCTCATCTTGTTTTGAATCTACTGAAGGAAGAATTCTTGATCGGGTTTTCCCCTAGAGTGGGGTTTTTCCCTGCCTACGTGCCTACATCTTGTGTCCTCTTCTATTTGTTGATTGGCATTAGTCTTGATGATAATGTAAAGATAAATTGAATGAAAGAATAATAATAATAAAGCATCACAAGATAATGTCATAATAAGAGAAATCAATCAAATTGCCACCTCCTTGGATTTCTCAACAACAAGGATGCTCAAGATGATGGCTTCATGTTCAACTAGAAAGATGTTCCAAGTCTGCTTCACAAAAGATACAAAAGTTGCTCCAAAATAGTGTAACAAACTAGGTCTGAAGCTATAGTTCAAGGTCCATTCTCTGCTGCTCCACAATTTCGTTTATGATTTTTTATGGTCTACTCAGGGTTGCCATAGTCTCCTCAAACTTCAGTCCCAACATAGGTCAAATTGAAGTCTTTGTCCATAGTCCTATGCACAGGTATGAGGTGCCAAATTATAGGTTCGAATTATAAAGAAAGCCATAGGCCCGAATTGTAGAGTTACAAAATATATGTCATAGAGAAAGTCAAAATAGAATTTGTCCAACAAAATTATCTTCAATTTTTTTTCCTCCTTCATTAGCACCTCAGATCCGAACTTGGTTTTCTCTATCATGGACAAAATTATTTTCCTGCTTGAATGGATGAGTTTAGTTGGTGAATATATAGTGATTTGTCCATATATGAACGAACATGTCTCTTGGGGTGGAGAGTCGACATGAGCTGTAGGATGACCCGTCATATTTATTTTCTTTAGTTAAACACAAATGGAGCTGACTTGTGTAGTTAGAAGATTGTGCATGAGGTGTTGCACCTTGGAGAAATTCATTTTTGCCAATGTGTTTATAAATACATTGTCCAAGTGATAATAACAATAATGTCACATTGTTAATGAATGTTTTGCCATCTACTTCTCTCAAGTTTATGAAGATAAATAGAAGCATATCATGTTTTCTATTTTTTTTTTAGCATCCACTTGAAGATCCATTCTTTTCAATTGCTTGGTTATTCCAGTGCATGGATCATTGTGTACAATCTCAACAACTTCTTGTCACTTCTTTGCTGCCATAAGCCAGTTGATGCTAGTATTAGAAACTGGTCTTCTGGCTCAAGATAAAATTGGTTACTGAATTACCAACGAACACCCATAATGAATATTTGTGGGACTTTGGTGTGAACAATGGTGGTGGATTGAATACGTCAAGGTTAAGCAGAAATGGTTTTCCCAATACCCATTTGATCAACTAGGATTTCTTTTATATGTCCTTGTGCCATTAGGTATTTCTTCAAGACTAGAGATTTTTCTTATGTGTTCTTCATTTATTAGGATTAGGGCATTTTCAACAAGACTAGGACTTCATATACAGTTAGGGTTTCATAATGTACATTAGGCATCTAGGGTTTGCACTAAGGGTTAGGGTATCACGCTTAGGATTTTTACATTGTATTGACAACAATGACAACTTTGATCAACATATTGTTACTTTGAGGAAGGGGTATTTAAATTTTTATTTGTAAACCCTCATATTTGTCTCAAGCGGTTTTCTTTGTAATTTTTTAATAAAATAATGTTTTCCTATAGGGAGCTTGGGATTTATTCCCATGGTATCCCACCCTCTAATTTGGTGGGGGGGTTCTATCTGACTACTAACTTGATAACTTAGTAATTAGGCCTCATTACTAACTTTTACATTTATTAATTCATGGCATTTAAGTGTTAGATTTAGATTTCGTATTATTTGCTAATAACTTTGAATCACATATTTTTTGATCTAACTATTTGGTGGTCTCAATAGCTATTTAGTTTAATTTGCACTTCAATAATTTGATCTAAAGTGCATTTGAGTAACTAATGTCTTGATCTCACTTCTATTTTTGTCTAGACGCTCTCCTAAAGAAGCCCTAGCCATAGTGCTAAGGAAACCCTAGCCACAATCCTAAGGATGCCCTAGCTGCAGTCCATTGTGCAACACACAATACATCAGAAAGGAGCTCGTTGAGGAGGATAACTTCTGAGTTAGGCTACAACAAAGAAAGGAAATTCCAGAAAGGAAATTCAAGCGTGGATTTCAGGACTATCTTAAGGGCAAATATGGGTCCGAAAGTGTTGGAAGGGCGCTGTGATATTCATTGGGACAAAAACAATAGGATAGTGCTGCTAACACATTGGGACAACGAAAATAGGATGGTGCTGCAAACACATTGGAACAACAAGCACATTGGGGCAACAACAATACGACGGCGCTGCAAACACATTGGGACAACAAGCACAATTGGGACAACAATAATGACGTCGCAACAATGGCACAATTGGGACAACAACAATGACATGTGGCAACAAAGGAACAATGGGACATCAACAAGGTACAACAAGGATACACTGGGACAACGACAAGGATACAATGGGACATCAACAATAGCATGGTGCTGCAAACTCATTAGGACAGAAACAAAGTACAACATGCCACATGGGACAACAACAAACACGGTGCTGCAAACACAATAGGAAAACAAGCTATGACATGGTATAATAATATCACAATGGGACAACATGGCAAGCATGGTGCTTCAAGCACATTGGGACAGAATGGCAAGCATGGTGCAACAAGCACATGTGATATTAGTGGCAAGCATGGTGCTGCAAGCACACAAGACATGCTGTATGGGAACATGGTTCAACATACCACATGGGACAACAATGTGACAACATGGTACAAGAATGGCACATGGGTGCAACATGATGTAGCACAGTGAAGTGCAACATGGTGATGAGGAGCAACACAATGATAGGTGCAACATGGTGATGGAGTCACCTGGGAGAATCAGTTGAAACAACATGTCTTCAACTGAGTTCAGCTACCTCATGTATCATCTTCTTAGAGATGATCTATGCTCTTATTTAGATAAGTCAAAGTGTTGACTTCTGTTGTATATGTACTCTCTCTCTCTGTGTTGAACTATTGAAGAACATATAAGAAGAATTGATCAACGGTTTCCCCACATTGGGGTTTGTCCCTAGCTAGCGCCACATCTTGTGTCCTCTTGTCTTGGTTTGTCTTCTGCGATTTATGTTTATGTTCTATCTGCAATTTACTATTATGATGATGTGATTGCTAATCTAGAAAAGGTATTGAACTAAGTGTCAAAATTTAAATAAATTGTTTTAAGCATAGAACATACTTAAAATTGACAATTTTGGATTAAAGTATTTTTTTCTAATTAGCAATCTCATTTCCCATCATCTACTAGTGATTCATAACAAAGTAAAGAAACATTTTTAAAAACACTTTCTAATAAGGCATTTGGGTTATTTCTCTAGCGTTTTGATCTAACTGTCATTTCCTTAACTCACTTCGTTTCATTGAGTAATCTTTACATGCTTTATTGATCATAATCTCATTATAATATTATGCTCAAAGTAATCTTGATCATAACTGTATTGGTATTCCTTTCTTTGAAGCATCTTGTTATAATTGTATCTCATTGAAACATTTCATTGGCATTTGCATCTCCTTTGCATAGTCTAGTCTTGCATTCATTCATGTAATATTGTGATATTTTGCATTTCAATTGGTTATTGTAATTGGAACTGTGGGCTAATTATTTACTTGCAATCTTTACTTTATATCCTTATACTTGTCAATTTTATGCTTATTGTCTTTTGAAATACAAGTTTCATTTATCTTGCAAGTTATATTTTACTGATCATATTTCAATATCTTGTACTAACTCTTGTCTTGTAGCAATGCCAATTGTGTAACTTGAATTATCATTTCTTATCTCGCAAGTATTTTATCTTCGTTTGAGCATTGTTATAAGGCACTAGTCAATCACATTTTATCTTGTTGATGTCATATTCATTTAATCGAATTCATCTTTTGATATTTACACTGCTCATTAATAACTATACTTTCTAATCAATCTATAATCAAGTAACATTTAGTGGTAATTGCCTTCCCCTTTGTCTCCTAGAACTTATTGTTTTCAACACGTTTTCTTTTACTAATCATCTTTAAGGACTACCCCCCATAGCTTGCCTATGAGAGATCTTAAACGAAGAGAGTTTGGAATAGGTGACATCCTCTTCTCTGAGTGTTGTGCCTTAAAGACTATACCATGTGGGGTTAGAAACTTTTCCCACACTTAGGTGTACATATTAGGTGGCAACACTTCCGATAAGGTGTGTGTTATCACCTAAAATGACCACTTGAATGTGGGAAAAGTTTCCAACCCCACAAGGTATAATTTTTATGGTGCAATGCTCAAAGCCGGGGCTATCACTTGTTCCTTACTCACTCCATTTAATATTTATCCTAGGAAAGCTAAGGGTGGTAGTCCCTAAAGATGAATGGAAAGGGAAACATGTTGAAACAACAAGTTTTAGGAGACTAAGGGCAAGGCAACTACCTCTCTAAGTAACTTGAATTAAGGATTATTTAGCAAGTGTGATTATTTGATGAGCAATGTATATGTTAACAAGATGAATTCCAATTAGATCAATATGGCAATAATAGGATAAATAGATAAAGACTACTGCCTTAATAACAATGCTCAATAGAGATATATCAATTGCAGAATATGATATTCCAAGCTACAAGATAGGTGATGCTGCAAAAAATAATGTTAGTACAAGGGATTATATCAACTGGAAATACAAGCAATGAAATTTAAATGCAACTTGCAAGAAAAGATAACTTGAACTTCAAAGAAAGATGTTCAATAATGATATAACATTCAAGATACAATAAGCATGAAATTAACAAGTACAATAATGTAAAGAAAGCCCGCAAGTAAATAAAATAGCCCACAATTCTAGCAACAATAACCAAATGATAATGCAAGATCTAACTATGTGATGTGCAAGGATTTTGGCTAATTTTAACTAAGATGCCTAGTCTATGGTGAAAGCCTTCTCCTCAATTGTCATAAACAAGTCTTAAAGAAGGTTGTAGAAAGAAATGCCAGGGAAGGAGGATAAAGCCTTATTTATGATACTTATCTAGGAATTCTAATGAACCAAGGGTCTCTGTTCCTACAAGGGATTGCCCACAAGAGAACTACAAGGTCACCTATTTTAACCATTGAGTAAGGGGCTAGCTCTTAGATTGAATAATGGAGAAGGTTTGCCTAACTTTCCATTCAACCAAGCTTATGCTTTTTAGGATGCAAGTCTTGCTAATCAAGGTTGTCATTGATGTCAATATGGCATTGGACGAGATGGAAAATATTCTTGAGATGCTTGGTTCCAGATGATGATGTCATGCCATCAATTACTATGTCAAGCCACTAATGAAGAAGTCTTAAGAAGTGCCAAGTTCAAAATGCCAATCACGTGCCTTATTTGACAAGCTAGACCTTAACCCTTGATGACATATGGAGAAATACACTTGATGAATGACCACACTTGATGATGGCACTTGATGAGGTCTTGATAACATGGTTTGAAGATTAGATGATGACGTGGAATATGTCATTTTATGGTTGGAAGGCTACCTTGGAACTTTCCTAATGACCCTGCCTATGACATATCTCTGCTCCATTATATGATGACACAGGATGATACACTCATTGCTGGATATTATCATGATGACATGGATGTCCTACATGATGTTATGATGATGAAGAAGCCAAACAATGGAGAAGCCATACTATCCCAAACATTCCTCATGTTGTCCCAAACTTTCTATGCATAAAATTTAATGACAATGACAAAGAAAAAATATTGTTTCCACCTTATAGGCATCTGTTCTCAATGGGACCTAGACCATGTTAAAGACGATTTTTTCCTCTTTATAGTGAGCCCTTATTTGCCCCAAAACTCCTAGTGGTTGCTGAGAAAATGAATTTTTAAGTTGAGAAATATATATCTTAATGCAAGCTGACATGAGCCGACATATATCATATTTCAATGATCTTTTCTGAGATATAGCACAGAATTCGAACAAGAATTACAAGAGCAAATAAGAGGCCAAGGAGGATATTGAAGTTTATTGTTTGGGCACTTTTTTAAGGAAGCTGTGGTTGAAGTTGTCGTAGTTGCCATTGTCGAAGCTGCCATAGTTTCCATGGGCGAAGCTGTCGTAGTTGCTGTGGTCAAAGCTGCCTTAGTTTCCATGTTCGCAGTTGTCATAGTTGTTGTGGACGCAGCTGCCGTAGTTTTCATGTTCGCCGCTGTCGTGGTTGAAGCTACTGTGGTCGAATTCGCTGTGGTCGAAGCTGTCGTAGTTTCCGTGGTCGAAGTTGTCGTGGTCGAAGTTGTCATAGGTGCCATGGTCGAAGTTCTCGTAGTTGTCATGGTCGAAGTGTTGATTTATTGGGATTGGACAAATAGAGCTTGTTGAAGTCTTCTCTTGAAAACATAATAGGGCAGAGTTAGATGAAGCAACATATTGAATATTTGTGGAGATCGTTGAAGACCATGATACATTGAAGCCATCATGAGGTGACCTTGAACACCATGATACATTGAAGCCATCATGAGGTGACCTTAAAGAAGTTTTGTTTGGGTAACATGAAGAGCAGTTGTGACACCTTCATGTGAAGAACAAGGTTTTCATTGATGACGAGACGTGGAGACTAAAGTGAAGGGATAATTGAAGATTGACAGGGCTCATTTAAGAATACATTGGGAGCCATGGAGTATGACCAAATATATCTCGATGAAATAAAGCTAAGGGTTGGAGCCCAAGAGGTTGGAACCTCGAAAAGACAAGGTTGGTGCCTTGGAAGATAACGTTGGAGCCCTATAAGATTAGAATCCTCAAGAAACTAGGTCGGAGCCTGAACTGAATATAGGGTTGGAGCCCTTGAGGTTGGTGCCTTGGAAGTCCAAGTCGATGCTTGGCATATTATAGGTTGGAGCCTAGGAGATTGAAGATCGATGTCTTCATCTAGGGTTGGAGCCCTACATATATTGTACTTGATTTATTGTAAAGAAGAAATTAATAAAATAATTTATTCTTATTGTTCATTTTGTGTTCTAAATATAAGTGATCTAACTGGTAAAAATAACAATTGAAAATAAATACTGATTCACCCCCCCTCTCAGTATTTCCAATAATTGGTATCAAAGCCAGTAACTTCTCACAAGCCTAACAACTTGAAGGTTTATCCTTAGAGAAAAAATGGCGAAGCCAAGGAAGAAGGAAATCTAGAACCCACTAGTCAAGAAGATGATGGAAAGCAAGAAGGAAATCTAGAACCCATCAAGGAAGCTGAAAATAAGAGTGATGACATCAAGGCTAAAAAAGACCTAGAACATGAAGAAGATCTCCCGACTAAACTTATAGTTGCCATGTAAGAGATTAATAGTTTGAAAAAGGAAAATGAGGAACTTAAGAAAAAAGCACAAGATGGGGACCAGGACAAGACAGAGAGGGAAGTTGACCTTTTCAAGCTTCAAGTACAAGAAATAGATGAGGAGCTCACCAAACTTAAGGAGGAATTTCATCAAAAATGAAGAAAGCATCATGAAGAAGTCATATCCATGACAAATAAATTGGATAAGGCAAAGAAAAGGGAAGAAACTTTGTCAAGCCACCTTGAATAAAGACTCAAGAACTTGAACAAACTTGAAGCAGAGATGGGTCAATACAAGGAAGAGGTCTCCTCTCTTAGATCTCAATTAGAAGAAGCAAGGAATCAAGCATAAGGAGATGAGAAGGTGATGAAAACTTTGGCATTCATAGAAGGACAAGTTGATAAAGCAGAAAAGGAGGGAAACACCATGATGTGACAACTGGAAGAAAAGGATGATGACATCACCAAGGTAAGATTATAAATCACTTCTCTTAAGGCCAATCATGTGAAGCAACCAAGATGAAGGAAGAAATGGAGATCATTGTATCAAAGAGGGATGAAGAATGCAAGAAAATGAAGGAAGAAATTGTCTGAATAAGAACTTGAAAAGTTCTCAAACCCTAGATGACATTCTAAGTCATCAAAGATCTCCCCTTCATAAATCAGGTCTTGGCTATGCAGGTGAATCCTCAAGAAAGAATGACAATGCTTCAAACAACAAGGATGTGAGGAAGCCAAAAAGAAATGTTGATGCTCCCAGTTCCATCAAAGGCAAGGAGAAGAGTCAAGACAACTATGGAAGGAATCCTACTCCAAGGAGACTTCCAAATGGTGTCAAGAATACAAAAGACAATGAGTATCATCAAAGAATCCCAAGGCAAAAAGACTTTGGAAGTACATCAAGGAAATATTCATCTCCCAGGTACCAAAGTATATTTCTTGGTTATTGATATTCTTGTACAAACTTTGGGCACATTGAAAAAGATTGTAGGGCATATCACAAAGAAAAATATAATGGTCCCTGTCAATCTCCTAGAAGCAATTTTGCAAGAAGAAGTCATGATTTCTTATTCATGAACAAGATGGAGTGCTTCAATTTCCATAACATTGGACATATGGCACATGATTGTAACTTGACTTGGGTCCCTCAACAAGCTAAAATTATGTCAACCAAGTCAGAGAAGAAAGTTACACAAGTATGGAGAAGGAAGCAAATTGGATCCGGAAGTCTCTTGATCACTATAGCCAACAATACATGTTGTTGATTTGATGAAGTCATCCTTGATATTCCAAATATTTGATGGTGAGACTCTGCCAAAAAGGAGACCATGCATACAGTTAGGGGGAGTTTGTGATGTTTGAGCATTCTTGGAGAAGATATCCATAAATGGGCCCTATGAAATCCTTGATGAGTTACTCATGGACAATCATCCTTTGATAGATCATCTCTCGAGAGAAAATCCATTGAAGAATAGGATCCCTTTCTCATCCGGTGGAATATTGTTGAGGATCTCTTCTTTTTTATCACTAAGCAAGTAATCTTTCTTGAGGTAGAGGCATTTATGCAGATAGGGGGAGTTAGTTCATCCATGAAGAAATGCAACTTGGACCATATTTCCGGATGAAAGAGCACCATGACAGGGGGAGTAACATACCTATGAAGAACTACTATTGATGAACAAAATATGATGAAAATAAGAAGCTTGATAGGGGGAGTACTTGGGCACCTTGTTTGCCATTGATGTCAAAGGGGGAGAGAATGTTGGAAGGGCAAGAATATTGCCATCAATGACAAAAGGGGAGATTGCCAATCAAGGTTGTCATTGATGTTAATATGGCATTGGCCAAGATGGCAAATATTCTTGAGATGCCTGACTCTAGATGATGATGTCATGCCATCAATTAATATGTCAAGCCACTAATGAAGAAGTCTTAAGAAGTGCCAAGTACCAAATGCCAATCACGTACCTTATTTGACGAGTTAGACCTTAATCCTTGATGACATATGGAGGACTACACTTGATGAATGACCACACTTGATGATGGCACTTGATGAGGTCTTGATAACATGGTTGGAAGACTAGATGATGACGTGGAAGATCTCATTTGATGGTTGGAAGACTACCTTGGAACTTTCCTAATGATTTTGCCTATGACATATCTCTACTCCATTATATGATGACACATGATGATACACTCATTGCTGGATTCTATCATGATGACATGGATGTCCTACATGATCTTATGATGATGAAGAAGCCAAACAATGGAGAAGCCATACTATCCCAAACATTACTCATGTTGTCCCAAACTTTTTATGCATAAAATTTAAGGGCAGTCACAAAGAAAAAAATATTTTTTCCACCTTAGAGGCATATTTTCTCAATGGGACCTAGATTATCTTAAAAGAGGATTTTTTCCTCTTTTTAATGAACCCCTATTTGCCCCGAAACTCCTAGTGGTTGCTGAGAAAATGAAATTTTAAGTTGAGAAATACATATTTTAATGCAAGATGACATGAGTCGACTCATGCAACTTGGCCTCTCATTCAAGTGATGTGTCTCCTCACCTTAATGCAAAACCAGTATCAATATAAGTACGTCTTCTCATTCTAGCCATTAGATTTCAGTGATCTTTTCTGAGATATAACACATAATTTAGACAAGAATTACAAGAGCAAATAAGAGGCCGAGGAGGACATTGAAGTTTACTGTTTGGGCAACTTTTTAAGGAAGTCGTGGTCGAAGTTGTAGTTTTCGTGGTCGAAGTTGCCGTAGTTTTCATGGGCGACGCTGTCGTAGTTGCCGTGGTCGAAGCTGCCGTAGTTGCCGTGGTTGCAATTGCCGTAGTTGTCGTGGTTGCAGCTGCTGTAGTTGTCGTGGTTGAAGTTACCGTGGTCGAGGTTGCCATAGTTGCCGTGGTCAAATTTGTTGTAGCTGTTGTAGTTTCCGTGGTTGAACCTACCGTGGTCGAAGTTGTAGTAGTTTTTGTGGTCGAAATTTTCGTAGTTGCCGTGGTCGAAGTTGTCATAGTTGTCGTGGTCGAAGTTGTCATAGTTGTCGTGGTCGAAGTGTTGATTTATTGGGATTGGACAATTAAAGCTTGTTAAAATCTTCTTTTGAGAATAGAATAGGGCAGAGTTGGAGAACGTTGTGAAGAAGCATATTGAAGATTTGTGGAGATCGTTGAAGACCATGATACATTGAAGCCATCATGAGGTGACCTTGAAGAAGTTTTGTTTGGGTAACATGAAGAGCAGTGGTGACACTTTCATGTGAAGAACAAGGTTGTCATTGATGACGAGACATGGAGACTAAAGTGAAGGGATAATTGAAGATTGACAGGGCTCGTTGAAGAAGACATTGGGAGCCGTGAAGTATAACCAAATATATCTTGACGAAGTAAAGCTAAGGGTTGGAGCCCAAGAGGTTGGAGCCTCGAAAAGACAAGGTTGGTGCCTTGGAAGATAGGGTTGGAGCCCTTGAGGTTGGTGCCTCAAAATTGACAAGGTTGGAGCCTTGGAAGTCCAAGTCGGTGCTTGGCATATTACAGGTTGGAGCCTGGGAGATTGAAGATCGATGTCTTCATCTAGGGTTGGAGCCCTACATATATTGTACTTGATTTATTGTAAAGAAGAAATTAATAAAATCATTTATTCTTATTGTTCATTTTGTGTTCTAAATATAAGTGATCTAACTGGTAAAAATAACAACTGAAAGGAAATACTGAGTCACCCTCCCCAGTATTTCCAACAAATCTAAGTCCAAGATGCAAGTGAAAAATGTAATGTTTCAATGAGATACAATGATATCAATATGGTTCAAAAGGAAATAATGTACCAATATGCTTATTATCAAGATTGAAATGAACACTTAGAGCACAAGATTATGACAATAACGAATGAAGCAACACCGATTACTCAATGAAACAACTAGATCTAGATGATTTAGAGCAAAATCCCACAATGCCTTTAAATGATAGTGCTTATTAGGATGTTATTCACTTATATGTTATTATAACAATTAGAGCAAGTGAAAATTGTATGATAAAAGCATAATAGAAATATGGCAGATGAGATTGCTAACAAAGAAACAGGAAAAACACTTTAGATCATTAATAGCAAGTGAAACAAGACAAGAGTATTTCAAATGCAATTTAGATCAAAGTTAGGATGCAATGATTAGATACAGAGTGCAATGCAATAATTAAAAATATAAGAGATAAATTAGTAACTAGATCTAGGTTAGTGAGTTAGCAAGTTAGTCAATTCTCTCTTTTAAATAAGGAGAAAGTGTGGCTTGGAATGAGATCCCAAGCTCCCTCAAGACAAGAAGACTTTTATTAATAGAAGTTACAAGAGAGACCCTTTGACAAAGAGAAGGGCTCTAGAGATCTTTGAAGAGACTTTACAAAAGATAGATCTCTACACAATAGGAAAAGCCTCTCCAAGAACTAACAAAACAATAAGGAACTAGGAACGCCCTCCAAGTCATTGATCAATGACAAATCTAAAAGATAATATGAGACCCTCCTTGTTCTCGACCTTCATCAAGAGTGATTTCCAACCAAGATAGCACTAAAGATGTGGCTTTCAACACACTGATCAAGGATTAGTTCTCAAAGAATAAAATAAGCCCCTTTTCTCCTCAACCTCTGAGATAAAAGACCACTGGAAAACAAAAATTTTAGGCTCTAATAGATCGAAAAGGATTCTGCAAAAATGATGATTCAAACTTCAATGGTACCTCCTACAAAGCAACAAAAGTTAGCCTCAAAAAACAGCTTGCACCAATGATGAGACAACTCTCGGCCTTGATGATTTAGGTACCCAAAGGGCTCACGAATCCTATCATAAAATAATCAAGAAATTTTATATTTAAATTTGATTAAAATGTGAGGGTAATTCCTTTAAGGTTCTATGCTTGATTTCACCAAATTTTTGCTTGAAACTTCCTCCAATTAACCTCTTTTGAACTAGAGAATATACTATCAAAAGGGCTCTTGGCCTTCAAGGAAAAAGACCTTCAAAGATTTCGTTTGGATGCCAAAATTGTTTTCTAAAAGAAAGAACCCTCAAGCCACAAGACTAGGCTTAGAAATAGTCATGAAAATCTCTTAAAATCCTAGCGCTTCTTACTTTGAACCACTATTAGCTAAGGTACAAAATATAGACTTTAAAACCCTTTAGGCTTACTAGATTTATCACAAAAATTTTCTATGCTCAAATTATAATGAAACCCTCATAAATTTTTTCTCTAATCACTACCAGAGGTTATCTTATGAAATCGAAAGGTAGAAATTGAAATATAAAAGGGTTTGTGGCCTCAAGGATTTTTCCTTGATAATCACGACAAAGAATGAGTTAGATCATTCAAAAAAATCGAGTTATGAAACTCTTTGCAGCGTAGAGAAATTATTATAAAAATTTTGTGCCAAAATTTTCTTGTGAAATCTTCCTTAAAACAGAGAAGGAAAAATCCCAAGAGACTTCTCCCCAAAAAAAACTACTTGTTTTTGGCCTTGCAAACAAATGATCAAATAATAGAGATCAAAATACTTGTCCTCCCTCTTCATATCTACGAGTAAAAGTTAAGAAAAACACAAATAAAAATATATACAAGATTCATTGAATATATACAAAATCTAGATCTATTCAGAAGATGTATACAAAAATATTTACAATTAATTTACAAGTGTTGATCTAGAGGGTATGAGGAAACCTCGACCCTTAGATCAGTTAATAGGCTCTTCAAATAGCAGATATTCAATAATAGTGCTTGAGAATAAATGAGATAAATTTTTAAATATATGAGCTTAGTAGAATAAGAGGCAGAAAACTCCCTTCAAAGATGTTCTTTGTTAATTTTAGGTATGTTCTATGCTTAGAGAAATTTATTTCAATTTTCACAGTTAGATCAATATCTTTTCCAGATTAGCAATCACATCAGCATTTAAGTAAACTGCAAATAGAACATAAATATAAGTCGCAGAAAACAAGCCAAGACAAGAGGACACAAGATGTGGCGCTAGCCAAGGACAAACCCCAATGTGGGGAAACCCTTGATAAATTCTTCTTCTATGTTCTTCAATAGTTTAGCAGAGAGAGAGAGATAGTACATTTACAACAAAAATCAACACTTTGACTTTCTATATCTATATGAGATCAGTTGAAGACATGTTGCTTCAACTGATTCTCCAAGGTGACTCCTTCAGCGATCATAGTGCCGCAACTTGTCCACTTGCTGCACCTCTCTGTGCTGCACCATGCTGCACTTATCATCGCAGTACTGGACCTTAATAACCATGCTTTGCACTTCATGTTGCTTCCCCTGTTACTGAGCTGGTCCAATCATTGAGTTGCTCTTTATCATGGATCCGCACCCAATGTTGTACTCATTGTTGATCTGCACTCAATGACTTCTATGTTGCACTCATCATACAACATCCATCATCACTTTGCTGCCCCCATCATGCTGCAACCATCACCATGCTGCATCCTTGTTATCTGAATAACCCTCAACATAGTAGCTCTGTCCACCTGATAGGCAATCCTGAGAATAGCCTTGTTTTTGGCTATGGCCTATGGCATAGCCTAGCAACAAGAAAGGCCTCCAATACTTTATCTTTCTAGCATCCAAGCATCATAAGAACTTGACTGTGTTGTCAGCGCTTTCAAACACTCAGTTATTTACATAAGCTGATCTAAAGCAGATGCATTCCTTCACTATGTAACAATGACTTATCACTATGCTTTCACCTACAATAATACGAGTTTATATGATGTCCTTTCAGGCCTCTTGTTACTGTGAATAAGTGCCATCTTATGTTGCGGATGAGTATTCTCTTTCCTTGCTGTGTATAAGGTTTCTTGGCTGTTAATTGAGGGCTGCACTAATAGTGGTAGGGCATCATTCTTAACTGTGTCAAAGGCCTTTCCTTGACAGCATTAAGAAGGAGCTTCTTCAGGCATCGAATTGGTCCTCCATGAATGTGATTTAGTCTCCTACAGGATTGCGGATTAGGTCACTTCAACAATGTATAGATTAGGTCTCCTTTACCAATGTTTAGACCTATTTTATGCAGCGCATAGGAGCCTCCTTTAGTTGTGGGATAGAGCTGCATCTAGACCTTCTTTTGCTGAGGAGTAAGGCCAGTAGTTAGGGCACAAGGTACTGCGTATTAGGGTCTTTCTTTCAGCTGTGAAGAGACCTCATTTAATGTGGCTAGATCTCCTTCTTAGGAAAATGTATAGGGGCTTATTTAAGCTGCATATAAGTCTCCTCTTTTCTGCGTGTAGATCTCCTCATAAGCCTGTAGCTAGGGCATATTATGACAATGGATTTAGGGCCTCATAGATCTGTGTCATAGGGTCTCTTCTAGACCAACGTTTAGCCTCTCCTTGTTGCAATTCCAAGAATGCATTAAAGCCTTTATAACAACATAAATGATTCTTCATCATGATGGTGATTAGGGCTTATTTCATTGACTATAAATTAGGGCAGCGTAGGATCTTCAAGAAGAACCTTTTTCTTCCATATCTAGGGCACTTCATGACAGCGTTAGGGCATCATTAGGTTCTTCCCTTTATCGCAGATTAGGGCATCATTAGGTTCTTCCCTTTACTGCGGATTAGGGCATCATTAGGTTCTTCCCTTTACTGTGGATTAGGGCATCATTAGGACAACGTATATCCTAGGGCACTTCCTCTAGATCTCTTCTTCATCAAACCCAAAACAGAATGAAGAGAGATCATAAGAGTGTGTGTGTGTCAAATGACTTGAAGACTTTCTCCTTTTACAGTAAAACGTTGAGGTTGAATAGACATGACTGTTGGGCTTCTGAGCCTACATAAGTTTGTTGGCCGACCTTGACAATTTGTCTGTAATCAAAATAAATTCATATCTTCATAAATACTTATTGGAATCTGATGATATTTAGATCAATCCCACACCTCTCGAAGAGAGGAATCTAGGAAAAATATCAGCAGCCATAAATAAGGTGACCCACATGGAGTTTGGCCCTAGTTTCCAATTTTAACACTCCCTCTCAACTAGGGAGAATTCCATCCGTTGATCCATATGTCTGACTGTACTATCTCTGCCATCAGTGCCCTGCACTGCTCTGCTCTTCTCTATTCTGCTGAACCATGAAGAAGAAGAATTGATCGAGAATGTCTCATATCATTCTATACCCACCCGAATTCAGTTTCATCTGAAGAGAGTGTGTCACGTCACTCTTATTTACCCGAAGTCAGTTTCATTGATCCCAGATCTATGGAGGTCATCCTAGCATAGGGAGTATAGTAGATACAACGATGAATCCATCGATAGAACTACTATGGTCCCTATCCTCATTTCCCTGCTCATTGATCAGATGAGAGGTACTTCCCATGAGTCGCAGACTGCATGGGTAGGATGCCTCAACAGGAGAATGAATCATCCTGGCCCACAGGAGAACGAATCATCCATGCCCACAAGAGAACGAATCATCCATGCCCACAGGAGAACGAATCATCCTATTTCACAGTCGCCACGGAGAACGAATCATCCTGGCACACCACCAGGGGAGGGTGAGTCGCCCTGTGGTCGTATGTTGCTCCAGTAAGTACCCCAAGCCCCCCAGAGCTCCCAGATCTCAATGCATGCAACATGTAGGACCCTTATAAGAAGGTCTTTCAGTGACTCCAAGACGTTCAGGAAAGTCACATATTTGACCTTTCCCCGGGGCTTTGACAAAATGTCTGCGACTTGTACACCAGTTTCAATGCGATGGAGCCGCCTCGCTCATCGACTTACCATATCCCAGATAAGGTAGTATCTGATGTCTATATGTTGGAGCAGTTATCAAATACAAGATTCCTCAATAATCGAATCCCCCCTCTAGTTGTCACAGAGAATCACAGTGGTATTCATCATGTGTACAAACAACTCACTTAATAGCTTTTGCAACCATGCAGCGTCACACGAGATCATACTCGTATCTATGTATTTGGTCTTGACTGTCCTTATAGCAACTGACTTTTGCTTCCTACTCATCCATGATATCGAAGCAGAATCTAAAGAGAACCAACACTGAGAAGTGCTCTAATGATCCTCCACACTGCCTGCCTAGTCAACGTTCGAATAATCATGTAGTTTCATATTTTCGGTAGTGTATCTCAATCCATGAGAGATTGTGCTCCGAAGATATCTCAGAATATTCTTGGCACCAATCCAGTGAGGGTCAACCAAATATGAGCTCACCATGCTAATTGCAAAACATATATCCGGACAGAAGTTCACCAAGAACATCAACGCGAATGAGTTTATGAAACTCAGAGTCATTTCCCAAATCTGGTTCAACATCACTACCATATAACTTCTGAAAGTTAAGATCCTTGAGGTAGTCATAGGCTTGCAGTTTATCATTCCACATCTGGAATCCAACTCCCTCTTACTTCTGCAAATGAGAGGGTCTGCACCTGTCAGAAATAGGTCGTCCTCATAAGGTGCCGGTATGGGAGGTCTATCATCCAAAACCTTCAGGTAATGGTTTGGATCGGTTTCACTCCTAGTGAAACTTAGCTTCATCAAACAACTATCAATCCTTTCATACTACGCCTGGGGTTTTTTTCTTCAAGCCATAGAGGGCTTTCTTCCACCTGTATACATGAGATTTCCGATCATGAATCTCAAACCCTTCGGGTTGTTCCAAACCTGTGGACTTGCTACATGAGGGGAATGGTCCCCTTGTAAGATTTCCTTCGGTACATCTTAGACATGTACTTTCAAGTTCTTTTTGAATTTAGGCATTCCTGTCACCATCTGACTCACAGACCTCCAGTGTTATGTGTCAATGGACATGGTCCCTAGTGGGATTCCTGCAACTTGATATAACCCTGAACTCAAAAACATCTTTGAGAATTCTATTTTCAACACGTACCTTTCCATCGATGAGTGCTATCTTGAAACCTTTGACTTCCATTGCTGAAATGAACACCAGGTTCTTCTGGGGTTCCTTGCTTTCTTTGAAGAGTTGACCATTTCCTTGATGACTTGCATTACCTGTCATTCCTTTGATCATTGAAGATGTCCCTGGAATGATTGTTATCTTCATCAAGAGATGTGTTTGTGCCATTTGATCACTCCTTCGCATAATGGTCGAACTTATTGCAACCAAGGCATCTGCCTTTCCTTCCACCCTTAGATCAGAACTTCCCAATGAAGTGATCTTTAGGTAGGCCATCAGAAACTTCCGCTGTGCCATTCTGATAATATTCTCTGCTTTGACTTCACCCTCGGTGAATTTGAATAGGGATGAGGAACCCATTGATCCTTTTGTCTGTTCCTAACTGTCTTCGGTGATTGCTCTTTCACTGTTGCTTGGGCTTTGTCTTCACCTCAACTCTGATACCATGTGAATTTTAGGTATGTTCTATGCTTAGAGCAATTTATTTCAATTTTCACAATTAGATCAATATCTTTTACAAATTAGCAATCACACCAGCATTTAAGTAAATTGCAGATAGAACATAAACATAAATTGTAGAAGACAAGCGAAGACAAGAGGACATAAGATGTGGCGCTAGCCAGGGACAAACCCCAATGTGGGGAAACCCTTGATAAATTCTTCTTCTATGTTCTTCAATAGTTTAGCAGAGAGACAAAGAGATAGTACATTTACAACAAAAGTCAACACTTTGACTTTCTATATCTATATGAGATCAGTTGAAGACATGTTGCTTCAACTGATTCTCCAAGGTGACTCCTTCACCTATCATAGTGTTGCGACTTGTCCACTTTCTGCACCTCTCCGTGCTGCACCATGCTGCACTTATCATCGCAGTGTTGGACCTTAATAACCATGCTTTGCACTTCATGTTGCTGCTCCTATTACTGAGCTGCTCCAATCATTGAGTTGCTCTTTATCACGGATTTTCACCCAATGTTGTACTCATTGTTGATCTGCACTCAATTAATTCTATGCTGCACTCATCATACAACATCCATCATCACTTTGCTGCCCTCATCATGCTGCAACCATCACCATGCTGCATCCTTGTTATCTGACTAACCCTCAACATAGTAGCTCTGTCCATCTGATAGGCAATCTTGAGAATAGCCTTGTTTTTGGCTATGGCCTGTGGCCTAGCCTAGCAACAAGAAAGGCCTCCAATACTTTATCTTGCTAGCATCCAAGCATCATAAGAACTTGACTATGCTGTCAGCCCTTTCAAACACTCAGTGGTTTACATAAGCTGATCTAGAGCAGATGCATTCCTTCACTGTGTAACAATGAATTATCACCATGCTGTCACCTACAACAATCCGAGTTTATATGATGTCCTTTCAGACCTCCTCATACTGTGAGTAAGTGCCATCTTATGCCGTGGATGAGTATTCTCTTTCCTTGTTTTGTATAAGGTTTCTTGGCTGCTAAATGAGGGATGCACTAACAATGGCAGGGCATCATTCTTAACTGTATCAAAGGCGTTTCCTTGACAGCGTTAAGAAGGAGCTTCTTTAGGCAGCGAATTGGTCCTCCATGAATGTGATTTAGTCTCCTACATGATTGCGGATTAGGTCACTTAACAACGTATAGATCAGGTCTCTATCAACATTTAGACCTCTTTTATGTAGCGCATAGGAACGTCCTTCAGTTGTGGGATAGAGTTGCATCTAGACCTTCTTTTGTTGAGGAGTAAGGCCGGTAGTTAGGGCACAAGGTACTGCGTATTAGGGTCTTTATTTCAGCTGTGAAGAGACCTCATTTAATGTGGCTAGATCTCCTTCTTAGGACAACATATAGGGGCTTATTTAAGCTACATATAAGTCTCCTCTTTTCTGCGTGTAGATCTCCTCATAAGCCTGCAGTGAGGGCATATTATGACAACAGATTTAGGGCCTCATATATTTGTGTCATAGGGTCTCTTCTAGACCAATGTTTAGCCTTTGCTTGCTGCAATTCCAAGACTGCATTAAAGCCTTTATAACAGCATAAAGGATTCTTCATCATGACGGTGATTAGGGCTTATTTCATTGACTATAAATTAGGGCAGCGTAGGATCTTCAAGAAGAACCTTTTTCTTCCATATCTAGGGCACTTCATGACATCGTTAGGGCATCATTAGGTTCTTCCCTTTATTGCGGATTAGGGCATCATTAGGTTCTTCCCTTTACTGTGGATTAGGGCATCATTAGGCTAGCGTATATCCTAGGGCACTCCCTCTATATCTCTTCTTCATTAAACCCAAAATAGAATGAAGAGAGATCATAAGAGTGCGTGTGTGTCAAATGACTTGAAGACCTTCTCCTTTTATAGTAAAATGTTGAGGTTGAATAGACATGACTGTTGGGCTTCTGAGCCTACATAAGTTTGTTGGCCGACCTTGAGAATTTTTCCATAATCAAAATAAATTCATATCGTCTTAAATACTTATCGGAATCGGATGATCTTTAGATCAATCCTACACCTCTCGACGAGAGGAATCTAGGAAAAATATCAGCAACCATAAATAAGGTGACCCACATGGAGTTTGGCCCTAGTTTCTGATTTTAACATTCTTATGGTAAGCCTTGTGGAAGTGCCACTGTAAATTCTTAGCTTCTATGTGCCAAACAATTGAATGACGCAAATAAAAGTTTCTCCAAATGCCCAACTCAAGTAGTTGAATGATCCAAAGAAGAACTTCTCCAATGACTCGAAATCTGATCACAAAAGATATTTCTACACAATCTTGAAAAATCTTGTTATTTCCATAGGGATTGGATGGCACAACGAAAAGGAAGTCTAATGGCCCAAGAAAGAAACATTAGATCCACCCAATTAAATGTGTCCCACAATCCAAATAAAGTCGCAAACAACTAACAATAAATCTGACAGGCTGATGAAAATAACACTTTAAAACAATTGTAGAAATTATTGATCAACACACATTTACCATAACATGCTGAAGAAATATACCATAGCTTTACCCCCAAAGACTTTTGTATTATTGATTAGAAATATATTACAATATAGAGCTTCCAGAGCCAATTACACCATCTAAAGATGTTACAATGAGGAGCCTCAGGCTCATTTTATAGAAAAATGAGAGATCTAGATCCCCCTCCAAGTGGAAAACTACTAGGTCCAATGAAGTGCACACATTTAACTTGATATTAGAGATTAACAACTAGTTGAAGATTGTTCCATGCAAAAATTTAATTCCGTCCCTTGATCTGGAAGAAGAAATTCGAATTTGTTGAAGAAGGCCTTGATCCTGGTACATTTTTTTTTTCCAACATTTTCTCCTTAAAAAATGCTTCTTTACTTAACCACCATGGTCCAAAAATTTAATTATCTCTTGAAAAATCGATTTTTCACTTTAATGAAGGGCCACAAAATATTTTTCTTGGAATTCCCTCATTCAATATAACCACTTGGACCAAAAATTTGATTTTCCTTTAGATTTTTCTTTTAATATTCTGGCCCAACGAATTTTTTGTGGGATTTTTTTGCCTTGAAAATGAGTCCTTCAAGTTTAATCTTCCTTGGGAAAGTCCACTTTCTCCAAAATTTTGCTTTTCCACTTGGAGAGAATTTGTATTTTCTCTCATTTTAATTTTTTGACCATTTTCCAGCTAATTTTTTGTCGGGAAATAAAAATAATGACTCTAGAGAGTTATAAACACATTTTTCTACCCTCAAAGTGTGACTAAATAGAAATTTTAGGCGATGATGCCTAATTATGATTACTCATACCAGCCATAACTTCTATAGACGACACATTTTACATCTTTTACATGAAAATACCGCTAGAGGGGGAATTTGACAATTAAAAAATGACCACTAGACTCAAACAAATTTTGCGAGACTCAAGACATGATCTAGTATGATAATTTACATAGACTTTATACACTAGGTGTCACTTAAAACTTCACCGTCAAGCCCCACTCTAGATTTGGGGTATGCTTGGGAGAAAAACTCCCCTAATTATTTGATGTTTAGGAAAAACACAAATAATCAATTGAGGTTAAAAATCTCCCAAGAGTGAAACTCTTTACTCATAATCTTAATCTTACCTAGGTGTTTTACATGGCTTTATAAACATACTAGAATCATTTTTACATAATGGCCCACAGGGCTGTAGAATTTGGATTTACAACTTTGACAAAACTGCGGATGAATAATGATGATCTCTGGATTTCTAACTGCTTGAACATGATGGAATGCTTTGAAAAAATGTGCATTGCTATAGGGTAGTTTACATAGGGTGGGCAACATCTGGCTCCACGTGGGGACACATTGCTTCATTGAAGGAATGTGAGAATCCAGAATCTGCATCCAAGCAACACATGAGTTTATATCAGTAGTGTCCATCCAAATATAAATCCAAATTATCATATAAAACCAAGTATACAAGCTTTGTAAAAAGAAACTATTCTACAAACATGAAATGTAAATCTATTCTAGGAACATAAATGAAATCGAATTTATGAAGCAAAAACGCTGAAATGAAATCTACTCTAAAACCTAAAATGACAAGGAGTAGGGTTAGGAATACAATACAAAGGATGCCCTATGACATCAGATGTCTTTCAATGAAGTCCATGCTGAGAACTTGCAGACTTTCAAGTAGATACATGGGTTGTTTGTCTGATGTGCCATGTGCAATTCTGAAGATCTTAGGACTTTGACTTATCCGAATGTCATGCTGTTCCCAACCATTAGATGCATCAAGCTTCTCCCTTTTCCTTTTTGATTTCTCCCATGTGGAAGCTTGACACTGTTTATCACCAATGATTTATGTTCTATATCCATTTTTATTTTCTGTTTTTTACTTTTCTTCCTGATAGGTTGTGATGTTGATGATGATGCAACCAATGTATAACTTTATGCCTAATCTTGAAAATTTCAGATGGAAAATTTGAAGTATCCAAGATTTTTGTAACGCACAATTCTTTTTTCTAAATGTGCTCTGTCAAAGATGATGGACAAATCTTGCAAGCATCAAGGCTAAGATTGATCTCTTGACTTTCCCTTGTTTCCTTTTTAAACATGGCACTTTCAATTAACCATTTTTCAATGGGACAAGTGACCTCTTCATGAAATTCGCAATAAGATGGAACATGCTTCAACGAATTTGGAGACTTATGATCTATTGAGTGTTCTTTGTCCTTTTCCCATTTGTCATATGATCTTAGCTGGAATTTCTGTACTTGTAATCCTTCCATTTCTTCAAACCAGTTCTGAATAACAGTCATCTTAACCTCCATACTATTGATTTCCCTAACATGATTTTCTTCCATAGTGTTTACTAATTGTAATTGTTTTTCCTCCATGTCCTTTATTACTTTGTCATGATTTGCTTCCATGGTAATCAAATGATTTTGCCTGGTGGGTATTTGATTAGAAAGATTAACTTCCATTGTTTCCATTCCCTTAGCATGTTTTTCTTCCATGGCCAGCAACCTATTTTGCATGGAACTCATTTCCTTGGCATGATCTACTATTATTTTCACTTGATTAAGTTCCATGTTCTTAATGAGTCGAGCTTGGTTGACCTCCATATTCTTAATTCTTTTGTGCTTGATTGAGTTGCATACCCTTGACCATTTGAGTTAATTGTTGCATAAGCCCGTTATCATTTTCCTTAACTTCAACTTTCACTTGACTACTCCTCTCTAAACCAAGTCTCTGATGAAGTGATACTTGATCTCTATGTGTTTTGACCTACCATGAAATACTCGATTTTATTCGAGCTTCATGCAACTTTGGTTGTCACAATGTAACTTCGTAGATCTCAACTCTCGATCAAATAACCTGAACGACAACTTACCGAGCCACAGTGCCTTACAATTGGCCTGACTAGCTGCCATGTACTCTACCTCTGTTGAACTAAGTGCCACTGATATCTACTTCTGACTGAGCCAAGGCACCACTGCTGAGCCCAATCCAAAACAACAACCAAAAGTATTCTTCCTATCTGTAGCACTCCCTGCCCAATCTGAGTCTATGTACCCCACCAGTCTCACTCCATCTCCTCTGATATAGTCTAGGCCATAATCCATTGCGCTTTCCAAATACCCTAGAGCATGCTTTGCTGCTACCTTATGCACACTCCTAGGCTCCACCATGATTTGGCTGAGAGTGTTCACTGCAAAGAAAATATTTGGCCAAGTGTTGACTAGATACATCAATGAACCAATCAACTGCTGATACCTCTTGGGATCCACCACCTCACTCTTATAAGGCCTCAACTTTTGCCAGTTGGTGATTATCGGTGTAGACATGGGTCTACAGACCTCCATCTGAAATCTCTTCAAGATGTCCACTGTGTACTTCCCTTGCCCCAGAAAGATATGCCCGTCCTCCTGCTAGATCTCTAATCCCAGATAATAATGCATCAATACAATATCTTTCATCTCGAACTCTGAAGCCAAGTCCCTCTTACAACCATTAATGCACCTGCTTTAAATGTTGATGATGTCACCCAATATGGTTGCTGATGTAACCTATATGATTGCCTCGATTTTTGTACCTGATCTCTAGCAAAAAATCTGCCCTCTCCAATTCAGAAATTCATCCCTCCAAGGAAGTCTTCAAACTCTCAACTCTCTCTCCTCATCATCTCATGAATCTCTCATGAAAGAATGATTTGATCTATTGTGTTTGGCCTCTTACCCTCATTATGCTTTTATAGGCTCTCATAAGAAATCAGTGGCTCATGATCCAAGTCATGCTCACATGGATGACCAAAAAATAACTTTATGAGAAAACACACTTGTGCTTTTTAAGAAACACACTGTGTTTTCTTAAAAGAACGCTTTTCACTTTATAAAAGCACTTTGACTTTGTATCTCACAAAATCACTTTGTGGGTCCTTTTTGCCCCTTTCACTTTAATTTCAAGCCTTACATTAAAATGAGTTTACACACTGTTTGGTCAATTTAGAGTGTCCTAAATTACTATATTAATTGTCAATCCGGGAGTCGTAAACTGTTGAAGTGTGGCGCACTATATGTGTAAGATAACCTATTTTTTACTTTTTGTCGTTTTTGATTTTGATTTTGTTTTTGGGGGTTTTTATCTTAGTTTATCTCCTATTGTGAAATGGAATTTATAAAAGACAAGTATGGATACAAATGTTCAAGGCAATGATGTCCTTTATAATGATTTCCAAAACTTCAGACTTCAAAAGATCTTAGAACATGCAATGATGAAATTAATTCCTAAAAGAAAATGAAAATGTGTCACTATTCTAATCAAACAAACAGTGAATAGACACAAACACGTTTATGAAACGGCTGCGGATTTTGTGTGGCTGAGAAGAGCCGTAGTCAAATCGACCACGTCTTCATGATTATAGGTGGAGTGTTAGCATACAACCAACACAAATTAAATCCGAAGGCTAATCATAAGACCGTTTGGAAAATAAAGGCATGGTTCGTGGAGGAATGTCCTGGAATGGTTATGGAGGCTATCATGCCAATCATTGCATATAGTGGATCTTATGGTTTAATAACTATGCAAAAATGTGCTTTGATTGCTATTTGAAATAAATTTCTACTCATACCTTGGAATTTTTGCCATTTGTTTGTCCATTAACCCTTGATCAACTGCTCCTTATTGATGCCTTTAAGTGCCCCCATTTCTTCATAATATGTCCTCGGTCATACCTGTATTTGATTTCATGATTATAGAACTAACATCTTGACTATCAATTTGAAAACAGAGTGGTAGCTGCGGAAACTGCTTCTGGCTGCGGAAACTGGTTTTAGCTGCAGAAACTGACACAACAACCATTTGACTGAATAAACATAGATAACTGATGACTGAATGAATGGTCATAAAAACTTTTATTGGTGGAATGAAATGAAGAGAATGAAACATAGTGGAATGAAATGAAGTGGAGTGGAATGAAAATGAAATGGAGTGGAATGTAAATGGGAAAGAGTTTTTTTTTTTGGAAAATATAGGGTGTTAGGTGTTTCTGATTTTCACTCTATATTTTCTATATAAGACTGCCAATCAGTGATTGGTTTTCAGGCTTATACATTTTTTTTTTTTTAGAAACAGAAAGGAACAAAGGCTAGGCTGGTGGAGAAGAAGGATTCTTCTTCACCAGCCTTATTGCAGAACTATCTTGAAAATTTTTGACAAATTCTTCTTTTGAGAGTGGCTTATGATAGACCTTTAATCTGTGGCCATTCACAATAAGAGGAGTTTGAAATTCATCAATGGTTTTGATTCTTACCGTTCCATTGCTAAAGACTTTGTCAATCTCATATGGTCCAAGCCAATGAGTCTAGAATTTACCTTTGAAGTCTTTAAACTTGGAATCAAATAGCAATGCTCAGTCTCCTTCTTGAAACTTTTTCTCTTTGATGTATTTATCATGCCACTTAGCTCTTTGATACTGAACTAGATCAGTTCTTAGGATGGCTTCTTGTCTAATCTCATCTAGCTCATTCAACTACTCCATTCTATGCTTTTGGGCTTATGATATATCCATTCCCCACTGAACTGCCATCTTGAAAGTTTTGACTTGAAACTCATTGGGGAGCAGGACTTTTTTCCTATAAACAAGTTCATAGGGAGAATGTCCTGTTGTATTCCTTCATGCAGTTCTGTAGGCCCATAAGGCTTCATGAAGCATTTCTGCCCAATCTCTTATGTGTAGATGAACAATTTTGGTGATGATGCCTTCAATAACTTTGTTTGTAGACTCCACTTGGCCATTTGCTTGCGGATGGTAAAGAGTAGATTTTATGTGCTTGATTTTGTATTCTTCCATCAACTTCTCCACCAGGTTAGATGTGAATTGACTTCCCTGATCTGTCACAATTTCTCTTGGAACACCAAAGCGAGTAAAAATATCCTCATAAAGAAAATTAACAACTGAATTTTCAATAGCAAAAAGTAATGTTTTGGCTTCTACCCATTTAATGACATAATCAGTACATATCAATATATACTTATTTTGTTTAGATGTTGGATTAATAGGTCCAATGAAATCTAAAGCCCATTTTTCAAAGGGTTCAATGATTACTTGTGGTTTCAATGGCATTTCATTTGAAAGGGTTGGTTTCCCTACTCTTTGGCAGCTGTCACAGCTTTTGACATATTCTTTTGCATCTTTGAAGAGAGAAGGCCAATGATATCCTAAAGAGAGGATTCTATAGGCTGTCCTTTTGTCAGTAAAGTGTCCACCACATGGTTCATCATGACATGCCTTGAGGATGTCAGGCATTTCATCTTCCCTAACACATCTTATGATCACAAGATCTGGCCCTGTTTTAAACAATTCGTTAGAAATCCATGAATATTTTGAACTCTCCTGAATAATCTTTCTTCTTTCACTAGGAAATAGATGTGGAGGTAGTTTCCCTGTAACAAAATAGTTAGCAATATCTGCATACCAAGGGGTCTTAGTAGTTACTGCAAATAAATATTCATCTGGGAACTTGTCCTCTACAAGAGAATCTTCTTTAGTATTCTGGATCCTAGACAAGAAATCAGCTAGTGTATTTTGTTTCGCTGGTCTATCCAACACAGTAATATTGAATTCTTGTAACAATAAGAGCCACCTTGTAACTCTGCCATTAGTAACAAGTTTGTTCATTAAATATCTAATCACAGAATGATTAGTATGAATAAAAGTTTCATAGCCTGTTATATAATGTCTAAACTTATTGATTGCATGAACAAAAACTAAGAACTCTTTTTCAGTTACAGTATAGTTCAACTCAGTGAGAGTCAAATTTTCACTGATATAGTTAATGGCATAAGGAATTAAATCCTTTTGACTCAACACAGCTCCTAGAGCTGTATCTGAAGCATCTGTAGAAATATGGAAATGAAGTTTCTAATTTGGTCCTCTCAAGATAGGTGCTTCAGATATTCTTGTCTTCAAAGTTTCAAATGCTAATTGGCAATCAAGATCCCATTTGAATTCACACTCTTTTGTAAGCAATTTGAAGAGTGGAGATGCTATTTTAGTGAAGTTCTCTATAAATATTCTATAGTACCCAGTCAATCTTAGAAAACTTCTAACATCTTTTTGATAATTTGGAATAGGCAACTTGGAGATGACTTCAACTTTTGATCTATCGACTTTAATTCCATCCCCTGAAATGTGATGTCCCAAAACAATACCTTCAGTAAACATCATAAAGAATTTTTCATGACTTAATGAAATGTTTGTTTTTTTACATCTTATAAGGACTTTTTCCAAATTCTCTAATGCCTCTTCAAACGAATTACCATAAACTGAAAAATAATCCATATAAACCTCTACACAATCATGGATTAGATCAGAAAAGATTCCTAGTACTGCTCTTTGGAATGTTGCAAGTGCATTATATAATCCAAAAGGAAGTACTTGATAAGAAAAAGTTCCCCATGGACAGGTAAATGTGGTCTTATCTTGATCTTCAGGTGCTCCCTGAATTTGATTATAGCCACTAAAACCATCCAGAAATGAAAAGTACTTTTTGCCTGCTAATGTATCTAATACTTGATCGATAAAGGGCAAAGAAAAGTGATCCTTCAAAGTTGCTTTATTCAATTCCTTGTAATCAATGCATACCCTCCATTTACCATTCTTTTTAGGTACTATAACCAAAGGATAAACCCATCGACTATCTGAAATTGGATAAATGAAGTTTACATTGAGTAGTTTTTGGAGCTCTTCTTTCATTATCTCCCTAAGGTTTGGATTCATCCTTCTCTGAGGTTGTCTGATTGGTCTACTATTTTCCTCAATGTAGATGTGATGAATGCAAGTCTTAGGGTCAATACCTTTCATATCAGTATACTCCCATGCAAACGCAGTAGAATGTCTTTGTAAGATTTTGGTTAGCTCTCCCTGTTGTGATTTTTCCAAGTTTTTGTTGATATTCAATGTTTTACCTAGAAAAATATCAATGGTAGAACTACCAAACTCTTCCATAGCGTAAAGAGACATTTGTCTTGATGACAGATACTCAATGTCAAAATCTAACTAAAATTGTGTGTGGTCATATTCTGAAAATGTTTCAAAATTTTCTAATGTGTTCAGAATTTGACTATCTTCACTAATTTCAGAAATGGTAAAGATAGGTTGTATGGTGTCCTCATCATCGACCTATTCACTATCTCCTACTTCTGTAATTTCTTTTGTTGGAGGATACAAATTGAACTTCTTTATCAAATTACCATAAGAAATGTACATATCTCTAGATCTACAACTAATGAAAGCATCAGTTGTGGCTAGCCAAGGTCCTTCTAAGATGAGTGGGTGCCCTCCTAAATTACTCTTGGGAGTCAAAATCATGAAATCTATTGGATATTCCCAAGAACCTAAGGAGACTGAAATATCTTCTAATACACCATCTGGTTTGATTATTGATCTATCTGCAAGTTTCAGTAGGGTAGGTGTAAAAACAAGATTATGAAGTTTTAGCTGTTCCATAGTCTATCTACTCATAATGTTGATAGCAGCCCCTAAGTTAATCAAAGTGTTTGGAATTTCTATCCCATTTATATGTGTCTTGACAATTGGACTACTAGGATCTACATACTTCTGCATGGTAATTTTTCCCATCATGATATCTACAATTTTTCCTACCAGGTGAATTCTTCTTGTATATCTTGGTTTCCTTCCTGGTCTTTTGAGACTCAACTCCTTTATTATTTTTCTAGAATAGGAATCTATCTAATGGCTTGTAGCAAGGGAATCTTACTACAGACATTCTTTAATTCGTCTAGGAAATCATAGTCAGGCAACAAGATTTGTTTTTCCACCCCTTTGTCAATTTGTAATCTTTCAAGGAAAGGAGATGTGGATGAAGATGCAGATTGCTCAACTATAGGAGTTGCAGGGGTTGACTCTTTTTCTTTTTCTTTTTGAGTGTTTGGGTTTTGAAGAGATGCTTCAGAACCTTTATTGGCTTCAAGAGAATCTTCCTCAGAAATACTTTGCTTTTGAGTATCTATAGAAGGTTTTTCTAAAAATCTACCAGATCTGAGTTGTACATCATTGAGAGGAACAATCATATATGTAGGAAATTGTTGTCCTTCTACCATGTAAGCATTCTGAGGATTTTTATTATTGGGATTTGGAAATGGCTAGAATGGTAGTTGATTTGTCTTTTGTTGAAATTGAAGCAAGAGTTGAGAATTTGGATTCTGTTGAGAAGATTGTTGTGGTTGTGGAAATGGCAATGAAAGTTGTGGGTTTTGATTTGGAAGTTGTGGAGCTTGTTGATTTTGAAAAGATGGAGGATATTGATAAAATTGAGCAAATCTCCCATAAGGATTTTGCATACCTTATACAAATGATTGATATGGATTTTGAGGTTGGGACCAAGGTTGTTGCCAAGGATTCCAATTTGGTGGGGGTTGAAAGTTCATAGGGTTATTAAACCCTTGATTTTGTTGCCCCTGCCAAGGTCTCCTTGAAACAAAACAAAGAGATTCTCTTGAATTTGGATCTTCTTGAAAGACAGCTTTGAGCCCAGGAATTGAAGGACAATCCTTGGTCTCATAGCTTTCTGAGCAAATCATACATATTTCTACAACTTTTGCATCCAATGGGCATTCCCTTAGGGCATGTTTCTTCCTACATTTTGGACAAAATATGGCGAAGGCTTTAGCTTCTGCTTTTTGCTTGTTTTGTATTTTAAAGGTGTCTAGTTGTTCACTAAAGCTCCCTAAAATACCAGTTTTGAACTCATCAAGCATATTGCCAATCTCTGCCCTACTTACTGATCCAATTGCAGATTTGTTTGCTCTAATAAGAGAAGGATCTCTAGGCCCTTTTCCCGTTTTAGATTTTCCCCTTGAGAGATGGACACATAGTTCTGCTATGTCATGAAGTGGAAGTTGAGAAATATCTTCCTTTCCCATCATGTTTAAAATATCTATCCATTCACCTCTAATGGATTTTAATAGAAGGGCTTTCAAAGTCTCCTCATCTAAGTTACTCATTTTTGCTCTTTTTAGGTTGTATTGAAATCTTTCAAGTAAATCCTCCAAATTTTCATCTTCTTTTTGCACCATTTTGAATACCTCATCCTTATGGTTGGTGGGCATGCAATAGTCCAGGTATCTATCCAAAAATGTTTGTTTCATATCATTCTAAGTCCTAATAGATTGAGTGACTAATCCCATGAACCATTTCAAAGCAGCTCCCTTCAATGTTGAAGGAAACAATTTGAGTTTTTGAGAGTCTTCCATATAGTCATAAGTTCGGCACATGACTTCAAACTCAAATAGAAATGTTTCAGGATCCTCACTTCGCAACCCATAAAAGTTTGGGAGGACAGATGGTGAGATGTTTTTCATTGTTATATGAGATTCCTCATCAACTATAGGAAATCCAAATGAGTTATCTCCATCTCTATTTTCCCCATTGTTACCTCTACCTCCTCCATTGTTTCTTCCTCCTCTACCTCTACCTCTACCTCTTTCTCCAAATCCATCTACTACTTCCTCTGTCATGATAGTTTTCCCAGAGTTTTCAGAGTCCTCTGGTTCTTCTACTAATGGCGAACGAAGAGGAATTTCTCCCTCTTCTTCTTCAGGTGAGTCTACTTCTTTGATTACAATATGTTCCCATGTAAAAGTGAATAAAGGCTCTTTTCCTAAGTCAGATTTGATGGATAGTGTGGGAGAGTCTCCTAATTCAGCTGCCGCCCCTTGAATTCTAGGAATCCTAAAGATGGGAGTGTGAGTTGGAGATGATGGAGGTGTATCTTGTCTATGCCTTGAAGTAGATTGAGTTGTAAAAATCGAACTCTTGATCCTAGCTATAAACCTTCCCCTAGAATCTCTTGCTCTATGCATGTCATTTTTTATTTTTTTATTTTCAAGTCGGGCTAATAATTCTCTTTCCGATCTTCTAGATCACTCTAGGTGCAAGAAGAGAGCATACTCAAGAAATTATTGAACCAATAACTCTTTTTTTTTCTGATCCTCCAGATTACACTAGGTGCAAGAGGAGAGTATAATTTGAGAAGTTATCAATTTTTCCCTTCTTAAAATTTTTCCTTTTTTTTTTTTTAAGAAATTATCTACCTAGTTACACTTCCCCGACAATGACGCCAAAATGTATAGTCAATTTAGAGTGTCCTAAATTGCTATATTAATTGTCAATGAGGGAGTCATAAACTGTTGAAGTGTGGCGCACTATATGTGTAAGATAACCTATTTCTTACTTTTTCTCGTTTTTGATTTTTATTTTTTTTTGGGGGTTTTTATCTTAGTTTATCTCCTATTGTGAAATGGAAGTTCTAAAAGACAAGTATGGATATAAATGTTCAAGACAATGATGTATTTTATAATGATTTCCAAAACTTCAAACTTCAAATGATCTTAGAACATGCAACGATGAAATTAATTCCTAAAAGAAAATGAAAATGTGCCACTATTCTAATCAAACAAACAATGAATTATTGATCATGAAACCATTATCCTTACTGCTGTCTAAATACAAAAGAAACTGTACTAAAAGAAATCCAAAAATTGCAAGCAATATAAAACTAAAATCAAATTACATCAACTCATATTCTGACCCCTCACCATTAGTTTCGCTATGGCTTTCGGAGGTAATCATAAACAACTTGAGCAATCCGATATCTAGTTTGCAGAAAATAAAATTAATATCAAATTACACACTCATACTTCAATCCCTCACCATTGTTCTCACAATGGATTTCGGAGGTAACTGATAATGACATGAGCAATTTAATATTTAATTTGCAGAAAAGTAAACTAATATCAAATTACACACTCATACTTCAATCCCTCACCATTAGTCTCGCTATGGAATTCGGAGGTAACTGATAATGACATGAGAAATTTAATATCTAATTTGTAGAAAAATAAACTAATATCTAATTACACACTCATACTTCAATCCCTCACCATTAGTCTCGCTATGGCTTTCGGAGGTAACTGATAATGACATGAGCAATTTAATATCTAATCTAACTAAAAGCCAATGAACAGAACTGAAATAAACAAAATAGTGCTAAAATTCAAAACTAAGAAAAATAAATCATCAGAAAGACAAGATTGATTCCATGTCATTAGTCATCGTGGAAACTATATGCAAATTCCAGGGCTGCCTACTGTAATATGAAACATGCACATTGATCAGTTAACATCAATGTAAAGCATGTAGAATTATGGACAAAAATAACACGTTAATACCATAAGAAATGCAATATATACAAGTGAATAATTATGGCATAATGAACGTAAAGAAAGACAACGTGAAAATGTATAGCCGTATGAAACAAAACCTCGGTGTGTACAGGGTCCCTCTGCACAACCTCGGGCAACAGCTATCAACCATGAATTGTGCTTATAAGCATAATCTTCTCATATATTCAAAACACAATCATAATAACGAAACAGTGTCACGACACAGTGGGCTTTCTTAACAGAAAAATTACATTACCAAGACTAACTATTATGTGTATGGGAATGCATTATTTATAACAGAAGGCTACATAACTAATTTTCTAAAAACTACGCTGACAGAGGACACGTGAACGACAATGTCCATGGATCTAGCATCATGGCTGTCGTGATGATTTAATCTATTGAGGGTGGCTGTTGGATTCGACTTATGGAGCAGTCCACAAGTGTTGGTATGTCCCCAGAGATCTAGGAACATCCACACAAGTCTTCACGTGCTTAGAAACAGAGTCCTATTACCGTATGACTCTTCTGTTGACCACCGCTTGACCACCTTTGACCACAACCTTCTTTGATGAATTCGACAGAGCCAATAGGACTCGGTCTATGTCCACGTCATTTCCAACTTGTCCATGTGGCTCGATTTTCCTGAAGACACCTGCAATATAGACTTTAACAAAAATGCTGCGGAAAGTTGAATTGGCTACGGAAAGTGACAAGATTCCGCAGCTCAATGAGAAAAAATCTAATTCAAATAGTAGACACAAAACATAGTTAGGAAACCACTTTATGTGCTCTTTTAAACTCAATATGCAATGATGTTGATAGCTTAGGAGGTCCAGGTAAATGGAAAAAGTCTAGAAAGGTGTATAGGAAAGATGCAAGTTTGGGGCTCAACACACACTTTCCAAGGTACCAAATTTCAACAATCCTGAAGACCAAGGATGAGGTCTTCGATCAATTTCAGGAGTTCATGGCTCTTGTGGAAAACCAAATTGGGAAAAATATTAAGGTGCTAAGATCAGATAATGGGGGTGAGTATATCTCCAATGAGTTCCAGGGGTTTTTCAAGGAAGCAGGGATTAAGAAGGAGCTCACAATACCTTACAACCATTAGCAAAATGGGATTGCCGAGAGGATAAATAGGACCATCATGGAGGCAGTGAAGGCAATGATATATGATTAGGGGTTGCCTATGTTTTTGTGGGTAGAGGCCTGCAATACAATTGTGTATGTGAAAATCAAGAGTCCTCATAGGATATTGGAAGAAGTGACCCTGGAGGAGTTGTTAACAGGAGCAAAATCAAATGTGAGCCACTTGTGTGCATATTCGGTAGTCTAGTTTATGTCCATGTTCCTACTAAGAAGATGACTAAGTTGGAGCCCTTGTCTAAGAGGGGCATATTTGTAGGCTATAGTGAGGTCTCAAAGGGATACCGAGTTTATATTCCAGGACAGAGAAATGTGATATATGTTGAAATGTGGTAACAAGAATATTCCAATTTTAATTTGTCCTTGAATTAAAAGTCGAATTTAGTCTCACCAGCTGCTTGAAAAATAATTAATTAATTCATCGTGAGTTAATTAGTTGGAGAAATTCAAGCTAGAAGTTTTTGTGAAGTCATGCAATAGTTATCCCTTTGATTGAGGAAGTTATCTCTTAATTAAGGAGATAAGGATGAGTTTTATTTGAGTTGTAATTAGTTAGCTTAGTGAACTGAGTTAAGTCCAGTTAAATTAGTTCCAAACAGCTGGAGGAACTAATTGTGAGTTCAGTCAGTTAATTCATGCATGCATGAAACTAGTGTACTCCAGATAACTGAATATTCTCTCATAAATAACTCATGCATGTCAGTTCAGACAAAGACCCATTTGAGATTAAAGGCAGGGACAATGTACTATCAGTTGTAAGAATTTTCCTATAAGAAAATCTCTTGCATGCAAAAGGAATTCATTCATGAGATTTGCGTAGTTTTACAATGTGTTGGAGCAGTGTGTGAGATCAGTGTCACACAAGGTTACAGCTGGAGCACCCAGGGAAAATAACACAAGGAAATAGGAGGCTTGGAGGGCAGAGGGAAAGGCATATGAGTTGTCTAGTCTGTTTATGCGCAGTGAGAGGGATTGTGCTGAGAGTTGGATAGCTGTGAGAGCTAAATCTTTTTGTAATCCTGAGATATTTCCACTTGTATGATAATACAGATAGCGAGGTTTTTAGCTGAGTCTTTCCCCAGAGTATTCTTTTGTGTTTCATGTGTATTGATTCTTCTTCTCTGTTATATGTTTTCTGCTTGATCTTGTTCAAATTGATTCAGCTTCCGCAAGTTTGATTGTAGAAGTAGATTAAGTATTGTGCTTTAGTCCTTCTCTTAGGAGGAGGCTGACATGGGTCAAGTAGACCTTGAGGGATGCTAAGGAGCCCGTGGAGGCTCCTAGCAGCACCTTTAGGCAGAGTAGACCACCAACGAGATTTTCTAGTTATTTGGCATTGGCGAGCAGTGTCAATGAATTTGAGCCTTCTACTTTTGAGGAGGCTATAGATGAGTAGGTCTGGACGGATGCCATGATAGAGGAGCATAGCTCCATCATGAGCAATGATGTATGGGACATCGTGCTGAAACTGGAGGGAAGGTTTGTGATCACTTCTCGATGGATATATAAGATCATACATGCAATCAATGGCAGTATCAAGAAGTATAAACCGAGGTTTGTGGTGAGAGGGTTCTCCTAGGAGGGAGTGGATTATGAGGAGACATTTGCACTTGTCGCCAAATATGCATCCATTAGAGTAGTTATGTCCACTACTTTAGAAATGGGGTGGAGGATATATTAGATGGATGTGAAGACTCTTTTCCTCGATGGAGTGATTGAGGAGGTGTATATTGAGCAACCTCAGGGTTTTGAGGTGCATGGGAGAGATTCCCATGTATGCAGGTTGAAGAAGACCCTTTATGGGCTGAAGCAATCTTTGTGCGCATGGTATTTGTAGGTTTTAACCATGTACAGAAATTACCTGCATATGAATTCTAAAACACAGAAAATAAATAATGCGAGAGCAGAACACATAAAACACATATACACAGAGATTTTCCCCTGGATCCCAAAACCGGGACTACCAGCTTGATTTTTCATTATATTCCTTTCAATGTTACAATACATATTTATACATGCCGAAGCATCCAATACCATGGACCGAAAACCATCGCGTCCAAAACCATGGACCGAAAACCATCGCGTCCAAAACCATGGACTGAAAACCATAGTTAGGTTTGCCCAACCTAATATAGGGTCTAAAAAAAAATTTCCCGGGCGCTGCCCTGGACCCCGTAGAGGGGGGCTACCCACCCCCCTCAAACCCCCTGGACAGGGGGGGCTGCCGCCCCCCCTGTGACCCCCCCGCTGCGCAATCGGTGCAACGAAGGGGGGGATCCACGCCCCCTTTAACCTCCCGGTTCACTACGTAGGTTAGTCGTAGAAAGAATATAACACAACCCAACAATCTCCCACTTGTTGTTTTCTTTCCATGCGGGGCCACAGGAGAGCTTAGTCATTTTTCCAGCCCTGAAATGCCCATTGTTTCTCTACACCAAGAGAACTTCTCAGAGCTCACAGATTTTGTCAATGCATCTGCAATATTCTTCAAAGTGTCCACCTTTACCAGCAACACCTTTTTGTCTTCTATCATATCCCTCACAAAGTGATACTGAACATCAATGCGCTTTGTCTTTGAATGATAAGCAGGGTTCTTTGCCAAGAAAATTGCAGTTTGGCTATCACAATCTATTCTTATAGCTCCCTGTACTAACCCCATACTTGAACACAATCTCTACAACCAAACTGCTTCCTTGCTTGCATGAGTGGCTGCCATGTATTCTACCTCTGTAGTTGATAGTGCCACTACAGATTGTTTCTTACTCATCCAATTGACTGCACCTCCAAATAGTTTAAACACATACCCAATTGTATATCTTCTCTGATCCAGATCTCCAGCCTAGTGTGCATCAACAAAGCCACGAATATCCAATACTCTGTCCAATCTTGGTCTTCCTTGGTGGCACAAACCGTAATCACTAGTGCCAGTAAATACCTGAAAACCCGCTTCACTCCTGTCCAATGCTCCTTCCCCGGTTTTGACATAAACCTGCTCAATACTGTTATAGACATTTTTGTGCCTTACAACATTGAGCATGAAATGTCCATAATCTAAGGGATCCAAAGTCCCTAAACATGTTGTTCCTACCCCTAGAGGAACAAGGCCAACTAACCACAACAATTCATAGAAGTTCTCCACCTGAAACCACTCAAAAACAAGTCAATTCAGGATCATGTCAACTGCTCCACTGAGCATCTGCGCTGAATGTCAACTGCTACACTGGCTACCTGCGTTGAATTTCAACTCCAACACTAGCTACCTGCGCTGAGCGAGTTTGGACAAGTGGCAAGCTCATTCCTCAATGTGTCAATGCTCAAGAAGCTTCCAAAATGACACTTGCCTCAGGGAATTCGACTGGTGATGAGTAAGAGGTTCCAAATCTCCAAGTGGAAGCAAGAACCTCCAAGTGGACTCAAGAACTGAGAGAGGGAGAGGACACTAGTCAGATCTCAAGCTGACTCATCCTCTCTCCAAAATAACTATATATAGATCTCTCCTCCATGAGATCTAGAGGCTGGAATTTTGTTATTACAAAGAATTGCTGTTGGTTTGAGACTGGAAACATTGGGTTCTTAATGCTTTGAAGAGAGCTGAAGAAGGAATTCCATTCTGCTGGGAAGGAGATGCTGGATTGGAGCCCTCTGGGTTGTATCTCTTCCTGAACCTTGTTATCAATCAATAAAGCTATCTTGGTTCTTTCCTATATGCTGGTGTATTTTGTATGATTGCATTAGTGTATTTGATTTAATTCTAATCCTGAATCATTTATGAATATGAATATTTGCCTTTGTGTTGTGTTCTTCTCTTATCGCAAGTAGCTGTTCTCTTGTCACAGGTAGCTGTTCTCTTGTGATCTCGTGGGAATCAAGTAGCTGTTCTCTTGAGCAAGCGAGGAGGAAAGTAGCTGTGAACACCCAAAGAGGAGAGGATCTAGATCGAGGGACAAACGGAAGACAACGGTAAGTCTATCGATCTCCCCTCTTTCACATTTCATAAAGGAAGAAACCAAAATAGCTGTATCTGTTTGTTGCTAAGGCGCTGTCACACCTTAGGTGGATAGGATCGTCCTGCATAGGCATTTTTCCCAAATTGGAGACTCCACTGGGGAAAATTTGTTTATTCATTTCATTTGTGTTTCTGTCATTTGTTTACTTCATAGACTTGACATCAACTATCAAACTGCATCTTTCCCGGATGCAAAGTAGAAAGTTGCTGCTTTGATCCAGTTGCTGGACTTGTCTATGATCTGAACAATGGATCCACAAATGATTTGATGATCCTGGTGATAGTCTTTAGTACCCTCTCAAAGCATCCCTCTGTTTATACCTTGCTTGTGTTTCTGATTTGGCCTGAAACAGTTGATTTTTGAGCATTTTGTGACCCAGAACCCAGGGGAAACGAGAGTTTCTCCTTCAGCGCAGACACTGTGAAGGCAGTCTGCATTTCAACACAGGTCCCGTGAAGGCTACCTGCGCTGAATGTCAACTCCACAGTGTTGGACTTGTGCTAAACCAGTTTAGCCTTGTGCAGCTGGGGTTCTCTGCTGTCTGTTGCCCTGTTTTGATCTCTGTTTTTTGCAGCCTTTAACCAGCATAGGTACCAGTCTGATAACTCCTTTTCTTTGCTTAGATTCCGCCTCCTTTTGTACAAAAAGACTGTGAATGTTTTTATGTGTTTGTGGCGTCATTTACAATTTTCCTTTGTATGAGTAAAGTAGTCATCCTGTAGCCTTTGATTCAGATCTGATTGATTGTGATCTTAGAAGAGAGTTCATTGGCTGTTTTCAGATTGATTATAGATTTACTTTTGCTTATTGGTTTGAATTTGTCTCTTTTGAAGTGTCAAAACAAGTCTTTATTTCGAAAATCATTAAGTAGTGTAATCTCTTCTACCCTCTCTGATTTCGAAAAAGTGAACTTGTTTGTATTGATCATTTTAAAAGCAAATTCAAAGTTGTACAAAAAGCTTTCTTTGTAGGCATTTATACAAAGAAAGCGGAAAACAAACACCTGCATTGTGCATTTTGCATTTGATAGTTTGCATGTTGGATTTAGGTAAAGTGCATTAGAGTGTGCTGATTGCTCTTTGAGAAAAGATAGTGTCTTTCTTTTCCCTTAGTAGCTAGGATTTTCAAAGTTGAAAAGATAATAAAGCTTGCTTATCATCTTTAGACTGCATATAGGAATTTGTATTATACATTTCGTGGTGAACCTTGAAAGGCAAACTTTAAAAAAGATCAACCTAAAATAAACTGAATGAACCTAACAACGCTTTGTAACATAATGCACAACATAGAGGTCTAGGCTAGAGACGTGTTCCGGCGTCGTTAAGCCTAGTGACTGTCGATCTCGTGGAAGGTGGGTGATTCCTCCTGAGGGACGATAGCGCTAGTACGGATTGTGCTCCCACGTACCATCGCGTATATATTGGGAGACCCATATAGGCATATATCTTTTATCCTTAGGAAGCCGTGTCGGCCGCCTTACTGATCGCAATGCATTGAACACAGCATTCACGAAGATCGACCGCCCGTACTCTAAAAAGTATTCTGCGGTTTTGCGAAAAGTTTGGCACACCCTCTGTCTAGAACTCCAGAGCAGTTTATTTTGGCCTTTTTCAGACTCTATAACAGAAAAATTCCATCCGAGCATTTGTCACTTCGGGCTCATTAAAACATCAAAGGAGACTAGAGTCATCTTTAGCTTTTTCTCGACTCTTTAAAAGTGAAAAAACAAGTTGTGTCTAAAGCGTCGTTAACAATTTATTTTAAACAGAACAATCACCCTTTAATCCTGCGTTGATCTTTAGGTTGAAATGATGGAGCACACCAACCAAGGAATTCCTCTTGGTGGAAATCCTAGTCCTTTCTCCTCTTGGGGAGATGTTGGTGCGCCCCACATGGCCACATTGTCGCTTCCAGGACTGACAATTGGCCGACCAGTCTGGCTCTTTTCAACCAATGTCGTTCAGAATACCACCATTCATGAACAGTCGAGTCAACAGTTAGATCAGACAAGAGTTGCCTATCAGCCTTCAACTTCATCTTCCTCCCCTCCTTCCTCTTCGCTTGACGAAACTGGTCGAACTAAAAACCAGGTTCCTAAGGAGAAGAAGGAAAAGAAGAAGAAAGAAAAGAAGAAGAAGGAGCCTAAGGCGACTGGGGGCAAACAAGTGTCATCTAAAAAAAATCCACACACAACACTCGTAAGGCCTAAATCGCCATGCGTCATATGCAAGGGAGACCATTTCCATAGAGATTGTCCCTGTATCCCCCAGATACTAAGGGACTGGTCTCCCCGTTTGCACAATTCGGTAGCATCGACCTCTGATAGCCATGTCGACTGCTCACCATCAACTAGTGGGAGTGAAGCCCTAGGACAGAGCGGGAAAGCTAAATTTCCCTGCAGACTGTGTGAAGGCGATCACGCCATCCACCGTTGTCCCTTCTTAGACGAGGCAAAAAGAGTTCTGGAAGATCGCCCGATTTTACGAGCGCATCTCCCTCTTGGATATCAAAGACTCCTGCCAAGTCCCTCACTAGTTGAAAAGCCAGCTGACCCGCCCAGATGGTCAGCCGAAGCACCTGTCATTGAAGATGAACCGTCTGGATCCATGCCTGACGAAAGTCAAAAGGTTGATACGGCAGTTGACCCGGTTTTGCCTTCAGAGGCTCCATCTTCGAATGACACCATCACAGAGGAGAATAAAGACGACACCGTCCAGATTCTCTTCATCAGCACTGACTTTGATGATCAAGGGGGCAATGCCACCATTCCTTTATCGCAGGAAGGAAGTTCATCAGAGCGATATCCGGCCGTATATTCGGTCCCACCACCAAGCAACATAGTCGTGTCCTTTGACTGGAACCAACTAGGCAGACCCCGGTTGCCAGCCAGTATACCATTCAGAATTATTTGTCAAATATACAGAATGGTAATGGATGGCACTATCATTGATGAGGGGGCATCTGTGAGTATCCTTTCCTCTATTGCTTGGAAAGCGCTTGGTTCGCCAGCGCTTTTACCTGAAATGAGAAATCTATCAGGTTTTGATAAAGGAACCAGTCGACCTTTAAGGATCCTCCCCAATGTGCCTATAACATTGAAAGGGAAGACCGTTCAAATGAACGTGATGGTCGTTCAAGGACCCTTGGATTATAACCTACTCCTTGGACGAGACTATATATATTGCATGGGAGCTGTAGTCTCCTCACTCTTTAGAGTAATGTGTTTTCCACATGAAGGAAGAATGGTCAAGCTCGTAGACCAACTTTCGTTTCCCGGACCACACATCGCAAATAGTCATGTAGCATCCCTAAATGGTATATACACGCAAGAAGTGTCTCAACCCACGGACCGTCCTCCTGATGAGCGCGAGTAATCTGGGAGGATATGACTGGAACCCAGGGTGCATGCGTCCTGGCCTGCTTCGGCAGGAAAACTTTGGGTATAGGGTAGGTTTCCGCGGGAGAATATGACTAGTCCGTACCCCGTCCGTGGTTGGAAGAGAGGTTGTTCTGGAATAAGATTCTCTTGTCAAAGTTATGTGAGAGGGCGGGGGTCTTCACTCACCTTTGTTTATTTCGGTAGACATTGCCAAGGAAGTGTTTTGTTTGAAAGATTAACGAGACAATCTTTGGGTAACCTGAAAGAGGTAAGCCTCTCCCGGTGAAACGAAAGTTTCGATGGAATTGAAGTAGAGGTAACTTTGAAATCGTATTTTATACCTGGGGGCATGCAAACCTTTTGGAGTGTTAGCAAGGGGTGGCTATTTATTTTTTAAATTTTTAGGATCTCTAACCCTTTAAACTCGTAGGATTAGTCGTTTCCAAACTTGCATAAAGAAAGGATGGGGAGCAAAGCTTAGTGAGATGAAGCTCCATAAAAAATAGAATCTTGATGAGACACTCTTATCTTATGACTGGGTATTCGAGCAGTTTTAGCATAAAGTTCATGCTCGTTAAAAAATAAATGCAAGATTCGAGTAGTTTTAGCATAAAGTTCATGCTCGTTAAAAAATAAACGCAAGATCCGAGTAGTTTTAACGCGGTCTTCATGCTCGTTAAAAAATAAATATAAGCAGTGAGCAAATGTTTCCTCCAGTGTTTAAGCTCATTTTTAACTAAAAAATGAACCTATCCCGGTAAATAACCATTGTAAATGTAATATCATCAGCAGTTAAAGCCTTGGTCGTGTTTGCACCTGCCACCTCCACTTTTCATTTGGCCGATCGTTCACCTCCATATGATTGTTTACCCATTTTGAGGAACAGCTGCGAAGAGTGATTTCACCTAGCCATCCTTGTGACACTGCCGTGATTGGAAAATTCCAACCTGTACCTGGAATCACCTGCTAACACTGTTCATCACTCGTTCCTAAAAAGACGAGTCTTCTCTAAGCTCTTTTCAATTGACTCGTAAAATATGAAAAGATTGCCGAGTTTTGGCCTTCGAGCTCTTTAAAGGACAGGAAAAGCTATCCCTCCTCTAGATTTTAATCTTTTTGGACCTGAGGGATTATTGCACAAAAAGGTCGAGCGCTTGTTTTGTTCGGCTCATTAAAACTATCGAAAACTCCTCCCTTCTGTATTGTTTTATACTTTTTCGGACTTAAGGGATTAGATGACGAAAAAGGAATTTTGGAGTTGACTTTATGTACCTTTTCAGACTCTCTAAAAATGAAAAGGACCGAGTTATCCTTGTCGTTAGACTTGTTAAAAAATTAAATAGCGACAAACTTGTCTTTAGACGAGAACAAGTTTCACTATCGCTAGGCTCGTTAAAACATAGCGATGGGCTTGCTCGAAGGGCAGGTTATAGAACAAGCATTTGTTATCCTCCTCAAGCTTGACAAAAATAAAGAGGTACTGGTCAGCAATGACTGGGGAAAAATTGGTAGAAAATCAAGAAAACTTTGATGGTAGCAGGTCGCTCTTGAACATGACACTTTTCCTCCGTACCACAATCGGGTTGGGTTGTTTCATTCACTGGTCACATCACCATGGTCTCGCCATACCATCCATATTTAGGGTAATGCTACCAATCCATCGCATCAGTGTCGCCATATGTTCAAGAGAAGTCGTTCAGAAAGAGTCAACCGGGTCCCATCCACTGCCATACATTATCCTTCATCCATTCATGACCGCCACCCTGAATCATATGTCACAGATCGTTTTCACCTCCATTAAAATCATTAGCTCCGTTCCGTGTCACTGATGTGGGATTCGTTAAGGCCCTCCTTTGACGGATCGCTTCTTGTCGACATCAGCTCATTATCCAAGAAGTTGATCTAGGAACAACCCCTTCAGTACTTTGAAGCTTGCATGCCTCAATGGCAAGTTTCTCACTTACGGCGACAGGTATACATCAATGACCTTCGACCAGAAGATTTTGCGTGGTGTTCGACGCCAAGTCCTTTATTCACACCACGTGAATTGTACTGCAGTACCTTGAGGGTCATTATCATTATCGGTGATTCCTCTCGCGCTTGTTAACGGTTTACATCATTGGCCGATAATCAAGCGATGTCTTTCCATGTTCGACTTTAGCGCAATTCTCACATGGATCGACTTGTACTTAGAGTGAAGATCGAACGAGTTTGAAGACCCCGGATCTAGTTTCATCCATTCGGGCTGCGATATATATTCAGGAAAGATAAAGACATTTGACATGTACATCATTGCAACAGATGATCATCCTACCCAAAGGATGATAATTTCGCCAAAATTATCAGTCTACCATCAGACGATCGTCTGTTCTATGTACAAAAATGAATTTATAAAGCTGAGCATGGGAATGCCCGCCTCAGCTAGATCATGAAAACAGTATGAATCATAATGTATTGTATTGTATCTTATTACAGGTCTCCTCCCAGCAAATGGATGAACTTCGGACCCTCCTGGATAAAGCATTTCACCCGATAAACGACCTCATACTTTAGGGGGCAACTGTTATAGACATTTTTGTGCCTTACAGCATTGAGCATGAAATGTCCATAATCTAAGGGATCCAAAGTCCCTAAACATGTTGTTCCTACCCCTAGAGGAACAAGGCCAACTAACCATAGCAATTCACAGAAGTTCTCCACCTGAAACCACTCAAAAACAAGTCAATTCAGGATCATGTCAACTGCTCCACTGAGCATCTGCGCTGAATGTCAACTGCTACACTGGCTACCTGCGTTGAATGTCAACTCCAACACTAGCTACCTGCGCTGAGAGAGTTGGACAAGTGGCAGGCTCATTCCTCAATGTGTCAATGCTTAGGAAGCTTCCAAAATGACACTTGCCTCAGGGAATTCGACTGGTGATGAGTAAGAGGTTCCAAGTCTCCAAGTGGAAGCAAGAACCTCCAAGGGGACTCAAGAACTGAGAGAGGGAGAGGACACTAGTCAGATCTCAAGCTGACTCATCCTCTCTCCAAAATAACTATATATAGATCTCTCCTCCATGAGATCTAGAGGCTGGAATTTTGTTATTACAAAGAATTGCTGTTGGTTTGAGACTGAAAACATTGGGTGCTTAATGCTTTGAAGGGAGTTGGAGAAGGAATTCCATTCTGCTGGGAAGGAGATGCTGGATTGGAGCCCTCTGGGTTGTATCTCTTCCTGAACCTTGTTATCAATCAATAAAGCTATCTTGGTTCTTTCCTATATGCTGGTGTATTTCGTATGATTGCATTAGTGTATTTGATTTACTTCTAATCCTGAATCATTTATGAATATGAATATTTGCCTTTGTGTTGTGTTCTTCTCTTGTCGCAAGTAGCTGTTCTCTTGTCACAGGTAGTTGTTCTCTTGTGATCTCGTGGGAATCAAGTAGCTGTTCTCTTGAGCAAGCGAGGAGGCAAGTAGCTGTGAACACCCAAAGAGGAGAGGATCTAGATCGAGGGACAAACGGAAGAAAACGGTAAGTCTATCGATCTGCCCTCTTTCACATTTCATAAAGGAAGAAACCAAAATAGCTGTATCTGTTTGTTGCTAAGGCGCTGTCACACCTTAGGTGGATAGTATCGTCCTGCATAGGCATTTTTCCCCACAACAAATACTCCCACTACATGTGCAATGTCTGGTCTAGTACAAACCATTGAATACATCATGCTATCGACTACACTCTTATATGGAACACTGGACATGTCCTCTTCCTATTCTTGTGTCTTGGGACACTGTTCAACAGATAACCTCACACCTACAGAAATAGGAACCTTCACCGGTTTACTATCCTGCATATTAAACCTCTGCAGTATTGTCTCGACATGCTTCCTCTGGTTTAACCAGAGCTTCCTCTTTGCCCGATCTCTTTTAATTTCCATGCCCAAAATATAGTTTGCAGCACCAAGATCTTTGATGTCAAATTTGGAGGACAATTGGGTCTTCAAATCCTGGATAATTTATTTGTCATTTCCAACCAGCAACATATCATCCACATACAATACCAGATAAATAACACGGTCACCAATTAATTTAAAATACACACAGTGATCTGCTTTGTTTCTGGTGAAGCCAAGTCCCCGTATAAATGTATCAAATTTCTGATACCACATCCTTGGTGACTGTTTTAACCCATACAGAGACTTCTTTAACTTGCATACCAGTTCTTTCTTACCCTTCACCACAAAGCCTTAAGGTTGCTTCATTTAGATTTCCTCTTCCAAATCCTCGTGAAGAAATTCTGTCTTTACATTCATCTGTTCTACCTCAAAATCAAAAGCAACAACAAGAGATAAAAGTAACCTAATAGAAGCTACCTTGGCAACAAGAGAAAAATTATCACCAAAATCAATTCCCGGCACCTGGGAATAACCTTTTGCTACCAACCGAGCTTTGTATTTCTCCACCTTCCCTTCTGCATTTGTCTTCTTTTTGAACACCCATTTGCTGCCAATGGGTTTCCTTCTAGCCGACAACTCCACTAGATCCCAAGCCTCATTTTTGTGCAAAGATGCCATTTCATCAACCATGGCCTCTTTCTAGAGTTTTCCATCCTCTGAATCTATTGCTTCCTTCACAGTTTTGGGATCATCATCAGTAATAGACAAAGAAAAATTCGAACAGAAAGAAGAAGGACTATACCTTTCTGGCTGCCTTCTTTCTCGAATTGATCTTCTCACAGCCGGAGTTTGTGGCTCTTCATCTTCTGATTCCTCCTCTGCTGTAGAGTCTGATTCTTCCTCTGCTGCAGAGTCTGATTCTTCCTCCTTTAGTTAAAACTCTATCTTCTCAGGTTCATTTGGTTGGACTTCATGTTTAATAACATATTTTACCTCTCTGAACACCACATCTCGGCTGTACACAACCTTCCGTGTGACTGGGTTCCAAAGCTTATAACCTTTTAAACCATCCTTATACCCAATAAAGATGCACTTTTCAGATTTACTATCCAACTTGGTTCGTTTCTCCTTTAAAACATGTACATATGCATCACATCCAAATACCCTTAGATGCGAAAGAGAGGGTTTCTTACCAGTCCATACTTCTTGTGGAGTGTTATCCTCTAACGCTGATGAAGGTGACCTGTTGACCAAGTAACATGCAATATCCACCGCCTCTGCCCAGAATTCCTGTCCTAACCCGCCACCACTAAGCATGCTTCTTGCCATTTCCATCAACGTCTTGTTCATTCTTTTTGCGACTCTATTTTGCTGAGGTGCATATGGAGCAGTCTTCTGCCGTGCTATACCACAATTCTTACAGAATTCTTCAAATTCCTTGCGAAAACTCTCCACCATTATCTGTCCTCAGCATCTTTATCTTCTTCTCTGTCTGATTTTCCACCAGATCTTTAAATTCTTTAAACCTGTCAAAGACTTCATATTTCTTCTTAAGGAAATATATCCATGTATTCCTTGAGAAGTCATCTATAAATGATACATATTACACAAACTTACCCAGTGATGGAACCTTCACAGGTCCAAACACATCACTGTGCACAAGCTCTAATATCTGTTTCGCCCTCTTAGCACCAGAGGGGAAACTCACCCGATTCTGCTTCCCATATACACAATTTTCACAGAAATCAAAATGCCGAGAGCTATTACTCATACCTTCTACCATACCTTTACCATGAAGTATTTGAAAGCCCTTCTCTCCAATATGTCCAAGCCTTTGATGCCACAACATGGTCTTCTCTCCAGAGACCACCAGATTTTCAGCTCCACTTTCAGAACCACAGAACTGTTGCACCCATCAACAACAGTGCTACCTTTTAGCTTGTATAGAGTTCCAGTCCGAACTCTCCGCATCAATACTAGTGCTCCCCAAACCATCTTGCAAGTATCCTTCTCGAACACTGTTTTTACTCCTGCATCATCCAACTTGCTTATAGAAATCAGATTTCTGGCCAATGCAGGAATATGCAGAACACCCAGAAGTGTTCTAACCCTTCCACCTTGCAACTTCAACTTTGGTTTTCCGCGACCAATGATTCTAGCCTTCCTATCATCTCCTAAGAAGACATCACCACCATCGTATTTCTCATACTCGCAGAACCACTCTCTATGGGGACTGAAGTGAAAGGATGCACTTGAGTCAATCAACCATGCCTTATGATCTACATGTGTATTTGAAGAAGCCAAGTACACATCCTCACCTTCATCTGAGGTGGTTTTCGCCTCTACAGAAGGAGCATCATCAGATCCCTTTCCTTTATCAGGAGCTTTAGATTTACAGTACATTTTGAAGTGCCTTTCCTTTCCATATTTCCAGCACACCACCTTTACAGGTTTTTCTGGAGATTTAGATCTCCCTCTAGATTTAGATCTCCCACTCGATGACTTATTTTTGTTTATATTCTGGGACCGTCCTCGTACAGACAAGGCATCATCATTCTAGCTCTCCATATTTTTCCATCTCATCTCCTCCGTCAGCAAGGCTGAGACTATTTCATCAAACTACAAAGTAGTTGCATTGCTACATATTGCAATAACCAGACTATCCCACGAATCTGGTAGAGAACACAAGAAACTGATGCCCTTATCTTCATCTGAAATTTTAATATCAACAGACGCTAACTGACTTACCACAGTATTAAATGCGTTCAGATGCTCTGTCACCGAGTCTCCATCTTTCATCCTCAAGTTATACAACTTTTTCCGTAGGAACAGTTTATTCACCAGAGACTTAGATTGGTACAAAGTCCGTAACTTGTCCCATAAAGCCTTCGCTGTAGCTTCCCCTAATACATTCAACAATATTGAATCTGAGACACACAATCATATTGTACTCTTTGCCTCCCAATCCAACTTCTTCCATTCTTCATCGGTCACTCCCGTTGGTTTAGTACCTGGATCTATCGCTATCTACTGATCTTTATCCACCAACAGATCCTCCATCTTGAGTTTCCACAACTCAAAACGCTGACCATTGAACTTCTCGATCTCTATCTTTCCATTGCTCACCATCTTCTTTCACCACCAGAATCGATCTCGCAGATCTCCCACTGAACAACGTCTACCACAGGCCCGAGCGAAACCCCTCAGCAACAAAGGCGTCCCCTTGAAGCCAAAACAACTCTGATACCAAATGTAGGTTTTAACTATGTACAGAAATTACCTGCATATGAATTCTAAAACACAGAAAATAAATAATGCGAGAGCAGAACACATAAAACACATATACACAGAGATTTTCCCCTGGATTCCATAACCGGGACTACCAGCTTGATTTTTTATTATATTCCTTTCAATGTTACAATACATATTTATACATGCCGAAGCATCCAATACCATGGACCGAAAACCATCGCGTCCAAAACCATGGACCGAAAACCATAGGTAGGTTCGCCCAACCTAATATAGGGTCCAAAAAAAATTTTGCCGGGGCACTGCCACGGACCCTGTAGAGGGGGACTACCCACCCCCCTCAAACCCCCTGGACAGGGGGGGCCTATGACCCCCCCCGCTGCGCAATCGACGCAACGAAGGGGGGGCTCCGCCCCCCCTCTAACCCCCCAGTTCACTACGTAGGTTAGTCGTGGAAATAATATAACACAACCCAACAATATTCGAAGATCAATGGATATCTTCTTGTATTGGGATTTGGCAAGAGTGAGGTGGATCCCAACTTGTACAATGTTCTTGTTAAGGGTGAATCATTCATCTTGGTATTGTATGCAGATGATCTCTTCTTGACAGGGTCAAAGAAGCTCATCTTGGTATTGTATGCAGATGATCTCTTCTTGACAGGGTCAAAGAAGCTCATAGGGATGTGCAAGGAGGATCATGCTTTGGAGTTCGACATGATGGACATCAACTTGATGCATTACTTTTTGTGATTGGAGGTGTCGCATCAACCAAGAGGGATTTTCCTTGGGTGGGGCAAGTATGCAATTGAGATCTTGAGGAGGTTTAGGATGGATGATTGCAGGCCTTTGTCTACACTGATGATCATTAACTTGAAGAAGCTGAGAGATTTTGAAGGTGAATTAGTGGATCCCACACTGTATAGGCAACTAATAGGCTCCTTGATGTATTTGGTTAAGACTAGGCCATATATATGTTTTTTCGTGAACACACTTAGTCAATTCATGGTGGAGGTGTGACCAGTTCATTAGGTGGCAACGAAGCATGTACAAAGATACTTGCGTGGCACAATAGACTTTGGAATGAGATATGTCAGAGGTAAAGGAATGGAGCTGCCAGATTACACAGATTTTGATTGGGCAAGGAGTGTAGTGGTCAAAAAATACACATCTCGATGTTGTCTCAACTTGGGTTCAACCATGATTTCATGGTTCAACAGAAAGCAACAACCAATAGCACTCAGCTCAATAGAGGCAGAGTACATGGCAACGAGTATGGAAGGTTTTGAAGAAGTGTGGCTTTACAAGATGCTTGCAAGGTTATTTGATCTCTAGATGGGGCCAACAATGATCCACTATGATAATCAGAGTTGCATTAATCTCTCTGAGAATGCTGTGTTTCATAACTAGTCCAAGCATATCGAGATCATATATCACTTCATCAGAGACAGGGTCGAGAGGGGTGCTGTGAGATTGCAATACATTTCTACAAATGAGGAGGTCACAAATGTTCTCACTAAGCCTCTAGTGAAAGAGAAGTTTGTGAAGTACTAAAATAAGTTGGGGGTAATGGAGACGGTTATGCATTTGACCTGCAAGAATACCAAAATGCCAGAAATACAAAACAATATTGCCAAAAACACAGAAATATCACATGAATTGAGACAAATTGCAAAGATATTTTATTATTCAAAAGCAGATTACAATGTTAACTTGCCTCTTCGAGGGGGCGACCTCCAAAAAGAAGAGCTCAATTACAATAAGACTCGATGATTCTTCCCTTGCTATCTAAGACTATTTATAGCTTTATGACATCCAAAACCCTAACTACTAGTGGTCCCTTGCATAATACAGGTTAACCACTTTATTTATTAACTATGGTCTGTTTATAACTAATTGTTGTCCATTTTCTATAATGCAGGTCAACCACTTAAAATAACTATTACATCAGATTTACATTAGGATTAATCAATTACACCATAGAAATCTGAATCTAACTGACCAAACTGTAGAAAAACTGCCACAAGAAAAAACACAACAAATTTATGAGAAAACACGACGAATTTGGAAAAACTGGTTTTTGAAGGCCTTCCTTAAGTCCAAATTTTGATATTGATGGCTCATTGGAAATTTGAGGATGTGTGCTGCAAGATGGACTCTTTAGGACCTCAAAAAGTTTACTCCTATCTCCTAAAAAATTAATTCTCCCACAGGAACTCAAGAAATGCAACGTGGCCTTCAGCAGGGTGGCAGAAAGGTGGTTTTTTTATGGTTTTTGGACTTTTTCACCTGTCAAATCTTGTTGAAAGTATGTTCCCCTCAGGGAAAAAATGATGTATGAACCATGAAAAATCTAGAAATGTAAGCAAGAGGTGATTTGGAGGTCTCCAACAAAAGCGCAACATGGAGCACGCTGCGTTTTCTTCTCCATGACTGTGCTAAAATATGCAAAAATTCTCATGAAACCAAAATTCCTCCAAAACTCTTCAAAATTAGTATGTGAGGTCATCAAGTGCTATTCTATGCTATGAGGGAGGCAACAGAAATAAAATATAATTTTACCTTCCCTTTTTTCTTCATTAGGGTTTCATTGAGTTTCTTCTTTAACTGCTTGACCTTAACCCTAGCAATCTAGTTCCTTGTGTAATAATGGGTATCCATGTGTCTCTGTAACCTATTGTCTTTGTTAGCCCTCTTGAGAAGCTTCTCCAAGTGACAATTCACCTTGTCAAGCCAAAATTATCTATCTTCATTGATCTCTATTGCAATTAGGTCAGCAGAAGTCATCTGCTCTCTTTGTTGTTGAAGTGCTCTTTTGAGGCCTCTGGTCCTTGCCCTTTTCCTTGCTACCTGTTCCTGATGTTCCTCTAAATCCTTTGCATCCATCACTACCTTTCCCTTTATATCCTCTTTTCCAATATAAACCTCATGCTTTTCCAAAAGAAGTTGCTTTACCTTCAATTGCTGATTCTCTTGCTCTAGGAATGAAATCATGAAGTTTGCCTTTGATAAACTGTCCTTGAGCCTTTCTATCTTAGCATCTTTCTCAATGAGGACCTGCTCCATTGTCTCATGCTTCTTACTAGACTTCAAACCAACCATGTCAGTGTCAATATGAGCTATTTCCTTAGGTTGTGATGGTGCTTTGTGTTGTGATTGTGATCCATGCTTTGCTGATGTTGCTAATGTAATCTTGGACCCTTCCACATGATGTGGAATAAACACAAGCCTCCGTCCTTTCTGATATGTCTGAGTTACTTTAGGCCTAGGTATCCTCTCAACTGTAGGTCTGCTAGATGAGCTACATTTCACATTCTTAGGTGGTACTAACGATGTACCAGGGCTTTCATATTGACTAGTAGAAGACAATAGAACATATGACTGAATGAAAGTTTTCCAAGCGATATTCTTTTGGTTCAGCTGATGCAATACAATAACCTTGATGAGGGCATGGTGGAAAAGGCTCTTTTCATGGTCACTTAGTCTATGTTGCACCTTGTCTTCCATCTTAGCCATAATTTTGTAGAGGTAGTAGGCTAGGTTAAGTGGCTTTACCCTTGTGAAATGCATGAGAAATCTGACATGCTATTTGTACAATCTTGAGAATCTGCCTTCACATGTAAAGTATTTCATTATAACTTTCATCAATGGAGAAAATTTGTCAGGGAGCTATGCAAAAGGAAAAATCTTCTTAATAATATGTCTATAGTGGTCTTTGATGAAAGGCTGATAGTTTTGCAGGTCTAGGTCCTGATTCTTAAACCATTTTTCTCCATTGTTGGGTATACCTGTGGCTGCTGCTATGATTTTAGCTGAAATAGTAAAAGTAATACCTGCAATAGTGACCTTATCCCTCCTCAAATGAATGGAAAACAAAATAGTCAATTTGTCATGGTATTTGACCCTTTGAATGAATTCACAAAAACCTAAAAACTTTGCATTCTCAAAGAAATGCTTGGACAATGGGGAAGACATTAGCTCCTTAATGTTTAATGGTTCATATCTCAATATTTGGCCTCCTTTGTTACAGGATTTCTTCTCTCCCTCCATTTTGATTGTGAGAAAGTGAAAACCCTAACTAGAAAAACATGGGATTGGAATGATGGGATGGGATGGAGGGTTTAGGGAAAGGGAAAAGGGGTAGGAAAATTTAGGGAGATGGGTAGGGGTGTTAGGGATCTTTAGGAAATGGAATGAGGGAAAATGAGTGGAGGGTCAAGTCTAGAGAATTAAAACACATTCCACTAGGAAAAAACAGTGAAAACGCAACGAAGGGAGTGATTGAGGGTTTTGCAACATGAAATCAAATAAAATAGACTAATGCAGAGATGAATAATGTTTAACTTAATTGCGGGAGGCTGCTAGACAGTTGAATTGTTGAAGAAACCTTTTAGAACAGGTTTTTAGGTTTGGAAACAAGAAAACACAACTAAATCTGAAGAAAACATAGTGAAAGTGGAAAGCGCAAGAAATGTAGAGAAAACACAGTGAAGCTGGAAAGTGCATCGAAATGTAGAGAAAATGCAGCGAAATGCAGGAAAAATGCAACAAAGATGCTTGGATCACTTTTTGGAGTGTTTTTGCCTCTGAAAATGCCGAGGAACTGTCTTGTTGGTGAAAGAGAGCTCTTTAGCACTGAATATAAGAGAGATAAGTGGAATGCAATGGTCTTTATAGCTTGTGGAACTCAATTTATAATGGTAGGGTGGCCCACCATACATTTTTCATTTTACTTTTGAAAAACTATGTAACTTGGAACTTTCAAATGTAGCTTTTAGAACACAACTTATTACATCACTTTGAAATGAATTACAATTAGAAACATAACTTTTTGAGCAAACCCTATCACTACTCCTTGATTTCCCGGTTTTATGAATGGCATGACAATTTTTTATGATTCTAACCCTAATGACCTAATGGTGGCACTGAGCTGAATGAAGACCATGGTGACATCACTGAGATGGGAATGATGTTTTGTTCAATTATGGCACATCCAACTGAATGATGGTAGTGAGCAGACCATGAAAAATTTGAAGGAGCAACAATAGACCTAGACACACTAGCCTGTGGTCAAATTTTATTTTGAAAACCTAGTGAAATGATAAAATTTGACTTTAAGACCCCTAACAAAACCTTGTAAGAGCATATTTGATCACTAGTGATAGGAAGAACTAGCTGACACTAACATATCTGATTCCACCTCATTCTTTCTTGCAAAATGTTCAAGGAATGCATTGTCATACACCTTTTATGGGTGGGGTATGTGGTACATCTTCTTCAAATCTTCCATTGTAAAAGACCCAATGATTATTTTTCTTGAAGTTAAGAATTTCCAATCAACGATATTGATATTCTCAATTATCCATTTCACCATATCAGTATAAGGAAGGATCTTGGGTCGAGTAGTGATCATAATCTGGATTAGGGCAAAAATTTGCTCAAAAATAAAAGTGCTTAGAATCGCTCAAAAACTAAATGAATGCATCCATCTCGGTGATACGATCCCAACACAACTCGTTTCACTCAAAACAGAGCTCGTATGAAAAAGATAGAGAATTATGTCTGCTATGTCAAACATGGCAAATTTTGGGTACAGGGCCTACTGGGATGCTAACTAGGCATCTATACAGCCCATTCAGCAAAAAGAATGTTCCAAGGAATATTCCTCAAAATATTCCGACAAGTGGCTCAATCGGATTGTGACAAGTGTTGGTGTGTTATTGGTCAAAGTCATTTGAGGTGGACCAATGAGAGCTTGACACGTGGCAAGCGCAGAGGCTGCCACGTGCCCTCTCAAAGGTCGTGTAAAATTTTATTTGGTAGGCCAGTAGAGTCGAACCCATGACCTCACCCACACAAGGCCCATGCTTTACCACTATACCACAACCATATGACTTAACAAACAATGGGCGTGAATTTTATTTAAAGAGGTAGCACGTGGTGGTTGGGGGAGGAGAGGGCAAGCCCCCTCCGCAGATGATCGAAACCTCAAAAAATGAAGGCCAATGCTTAACGCGCTAAGTGGGGACTAACACTAATTAAAAAACAATCATCCATTAATTAATCATGGATTAAGTTGGTGGAGGTTTTAGTAGGCTCGATAAATCGACGCTGCTCCAATTTTGGTAGAGCTAACTAGAGTTTCTCCAAATTTGGTGGAGTTTTGCTGGGGAAAACTGAAGAAACCATAACTTTTGAAAAATTACACCAATTTTGGCTTAGAAAGAGTCATTCCTAAATGATTTGGATGTTCTAAACACAATGGAACATGTTGTAGCGGCAGAAAGACACTTCTGTACATGACCTTTTCTACGTTGAAGTTTAAGGAAGCCTAGGGCCACCGGGAGAGGAGGTCAAGCTTAGATCATCTGAAGTCCAATTGCAGAGATTGGATAGTAATTTTTGGGGTTTTGGATCTTCTAAAGCCAATGGAGTAGGTTTCAAAGCCATTGGAGCATTGCATGTGCATGTAATAAGATAATTGACCATTAATCCAAAGAGGGTCTTGCCATTAAAGAAAGTCCAAGGAGATGTAGCCTAGGAGGGGTGAACTCCTTTATCATCTTTGTGTTATGAGTTGTTGTGTTTTACTTCTTTTCAATTTAGTTTTTGTATATTTGTTTTAAACAATTAATTAACTTCATAAATTGCTCATAAAAGACACTCAACACTTGACACATAATTCTTCACATTTTGGTTTATTTCAGACGATCCTGAACACTTTTTTTTTTAATATTGATGAGGGAGCTTGCATAACATTAACAAGTTTTCCCGACATTTAGATCAAGTTGGTATCAGAGGAAGGTTAACTTATTTTAACCCTGAGATGGTTTTCTAAGGTTAGCTAGAAAATTAGCTACTGGTTTTGTATTTGTACAAGGAGAATTTAATTGTGTGCAAGTTTATGTGTGTAAGTTGAAGAAGGGAGATGGTTTGAGATTCTTCTTTGTTGATAAATGTTTTGAAGCTTTGTGAATCTTTTTGATGCATTACAAGTGTGATGACGTCTTCAACAAGTGATGTTTCTAATCCATCTCTCTTAGCAAGACTCTTTGATAAGGAGATGTTGCAAGAGATTATCATCATGAGAGATATGGTGCAAGAGATGAATGAATATAGGAAGGAGAACACTATATTTCAAGAGGATTTGATGGCCATGAAGGAGGATAAGAAAGAGCTTCTTGAAAATATGCATGAGATGGAGATTCAACTCCATGATGCCAAGGAAACCCTAGCCAAGTATGTGCATGAAAACGAGGTATGCAATTCAAGTTTATCTTCAATTTCCTCTCAAAATGAATGTTTTGGTGCTTTTGAAAGACACACTAGAGGAATAGGGTCCAAATTATTGATGAAGATGGGTTATGAAGGTAAAGGGTTAGGCAAACAAGCACAAGGCATAGTTGAGCCAATTGTTGTTGTGGAAAGGCCTACGTATTTGGGTCTTGGTTATGGACAACATGATGGAGAATGCTCCAAATCTAAAGAGGCACATGAAGGTGTTCCAAGAAGGACTTTCATTAAATGTTCATTACCACAAGCTTGTGAAGTTTGTGTTCATGAGGAATGCAAAAGTTTTATATCCACTTTGCAAGAAGCTGCTCATAAGCATGCAACTAGTGGAAATGGAAAACAAGAGGATGTTGAAACTCTAATATCATTGAAACCATTGTTGGTATTCTGAAGAGAGCCACTACCTCATCAAGTTCACCTCTTCAAGAACGCGATAAAGGTGAATGTGCAAGGTATAAATCTTCTTTTAATCAAGTTTCTTTTGATTATGATAAACATGGTAAATATTCACATAATATTTGGAGAAAATTTACATGTTCCTTTTGTGGTTTGAATAAACATACTGTTTCGAGGTGTTGGAAGAGGATAGCCATACACAGGAAACTTTCAAAGCAAAAGAGACAAAAAGCCAAAGGTCCATTTGATAATGGAAACCATGTTGAAAATAAGATGCATTTTATCTTGCACTGATTTCCATAAGCATGGTCATCTTGTAGAGAAGTGTTGGACTTTGCATCCAAGACATTTGAAAAAGGTGGAGAGAGATTTTGGTAAGAATGGAAAAAAGGATTCCATAATTGATGTGGTGCAGGATGATACACATGATGAAGTGCAGCTAAAAGAAGATCCATTGAAATGGTTTGGAAAGAGATGGTTAGATTTCTTAACCAATTAAGGCCTTGCATTTCTTTTGATAATTGATGCAAATATTTCCTTATTGATGCATTTCCTTGTTATTTGGATGCAATTCTTTTATCTTGAAAGCATGTTTCATATTGCATGAAGCAAGATGTTGGAAAAGTAGAGTTATGTTGACTCACTTAGATGTAGCAAAGATGGAAATTTTCAACTACAAATTTGCATGCATGTTGCATTCTTGAACTTGAATTTTTATGCCAGGAAGGTGTTCAAAAGTGGAGTATGTTGACTCACTTTATTGTAGCAAATTTGGTTATTTCAGTTCTTTAAGTACTCGTACATACCAATGGGGTTCTTGAACTTGTGATTGTACTTGTGAGAGAGTTGAGAATTGTTATACATGCATCAGAGTTTGTGTGTGTGAATAGTGGATTTTTTAATAGTTTCATTGTGCTTGAACATGCATGAGTGATTGACTTGTGTTGGTTGATTGCTTTGTTAACATGTATGTTTTCAACTTGATAATGTTGATCATTTGCACATGCATGAGTGTCGTCTTGTGTGGTCGATTGATTGTTACATGTATGTTATATGAACTTGGAAGAGTTGATTTTGTTTCCAAAGATGAAATGGACATGTGACAAATTGTTTCATGAGAATGTGGAATTCTTGCTGTAAATCGTCAAGTTGTTGTACATGATTTTGCTTGATTTGAAATTCAGTTGTTTAAAGAAGCATGTTTTGTCGACTTGTGTTTAGTCGATGGTTTATACACCAAGATGTAAGAGTACATGGCGATGTTCACATGATGTGACATTTGTTGCCTTGAAGAAGCAAAAAGAAGAGGTTGTCAAGTTATATTCTTGCATGAGTGTTTTTCAAGGTTAATCGTGTTTCTTGTGACAAGATGTCACAGGATTTTGGAAGTCCACGCTTGAGCAAGAGGCTCAGGATTAGCCTTCATTCTCAAATCATGTGTTAATTTATGGTATGTTCTTTGCTTAGAGCAGTTTACTTATCTTTCTTTTTATTATCCACAGATTAGCAATCACATGTATATTAAGTAAAGTGCAGATAGAACATTAAAAGATTGACAGAAAGCAAGCCAAGACAAGAGACACAAGATGTGGTGGCTAGCTAGGGACAAACCCCAATATGGGGAAACTCTTTGATCAAATCTTCTTTTATCTTCAATAATTCAATAGAGAGAAATAATACAAAAATCTGATTTACATCAGTAGCAGCAAACCCTAGGTCAGCCCTAAACTAGGGTAGTCAATATCTTGCAAACCGACCGTCGAATCGCCTTGATTCCTTCACCAAAAAATGCGGCCTTCCAAAGAGAGTCCGGTTCACCTGCTGCACACTCTAGAGAGAGAATGATGGTCAACGCTGGTCAAACTTCTGATCTGCAGTTGCAGCCCTAAAATCTGCGTCCTTCCTTCCACACGTGTGAGAGAAGAGTCTTTTTTGCGCAGGAGAGAGAGAGATGTGATGAGAGTGAAGTGTGCAAATGAGGAGAATACTCCTTGTATTTATATGCAAAACGTTGGGGTTGAATAGATGCGACTGTTGGGCTTCTGAGCCTACATAAGTTGCTGGCCGACTTTGACAATTAGTCCATAATCAAAATAAATTCATATCTCCATAAATCCTTATAAGAATCAGATGATATTTAGATCAATCCTACACCTCTCAACGAGAGGAATCTAATAAAAATATCATCATCCATGAATAAGGTGACCCACATGAAGTTTGGCCCTAGTTGCCAATTTTAACACCATGACATGAGAAAAATGTTAATACTGAAGGATGATGGAATCAAGAAGCGAAAGTCGTCAAAACGCCAAAAAATTTGTAGCCATTGTAGACCATTTGTTGTGTTGACACGAAGAAGCGAAAAAGATGGCGAATGCATTCTTCCCGATGTGGAATTTGGAACTGTGGAGGTAAAATAATGGTCATTTATTTTCTTGTTATTAATGATATTGGAACTCATTGCTGTCTTTCACTCAATGGGCTTAACTTGGAAAAAGTGGTTTCCAAGGAGAAGCTTACATCGAATGCATGTGTTGCAAAGGAGGAACATGATTCTCAGTGGAAGGGCATCAATCAGATTTCCAAGCACCGAGGAGTCACTTTGGTATAGTAGGGTGTTTAATCAACAAGTAGCAGCAAGTGTTGGATTGGGTCAATAGCAAAAGGAAAAAATTGGTTGAAGTACCAAGCCATTTGCAAGGAAATGCATGTCAGTGAACCCAAGTGGTTGTCATGGAGATTTTTCCAAGTAGAATCAATTGATAAACTTTGGAAGGAGAAGAGTATTTATCTCTCATTAGATAACCAAATTTTGTGGGTCCAAAATTATGTCAGTAGGAAGGAGTGATTAGAATCTAGATTAGGGGCAAAAATTTGCTCAAAAATAGAAGTGCTCAGAATTGCTCAAAAACTAAACAACCACGTCCATATCGCTGATACGATCCCAATGAAACTTGTTTCACTCAAACCAGAACTCGTATGAGAAAGATAGAGATGTCTGTACGCTTTGTCAAACAAGAAAAATTTAGGGTACATGGCTGACTGGGATGCTGACTAGGCATCCGTACAACTCAGTCACCAAAGAGAATATTCCAAGGAATATTCCTTGGAATATTCGTAGAATATTCTGATAAGTGGCTCAATCGGATTGTGACAAGTGTTGACATGTTATTGTTCAAAGGCATTTGAGGTGGACCAATGAGAGGCTGAGACCTGGCAAGCCCGAAGGCCGCCATGTTCCCTCTCAAAGGTCAAGTAAAATGTTATTTGGCATGCCGATGGAGTCAAACCCGTGACCTCGCCTACACAAGCCCCACGCTTTACTACTATACCACAACCATATGACTTAACAAACAATGGACACAAATTTTATTTAAAGAGGTAGCACGTGACAGTTGGGGGAGGAGAGGGCCAGCCCCCTACGCATATGACCAACACCTCGAAACCAAAGGCCAACACTTAATGTTAACCATGTGTTTAACGCACTAAGTGGGGATTAGCACTAATTAAAACATGCTTATCCCTTAATTAATCATGGATTAAGTTGGCCGCATTTTAGCAAGCCTAATAAATCTGACGTTGCTCCAATTTTGGTGGGGCTAACTAGAGTTTCTCTAGATTTGGTGGAGTTTTCTTGGGGAAAAGTGAAGAGACTATAACTTTTGCAAAATTCGACCAGTTTTGGCTCAAAAAGAGTCATTCCTAAATTATTTGTATGTTCTGAACACAATGGAACAGGTTGAAGAGGTAGAAAGGAACTCTTGTATGTGATTTTTCTACGTTGAAGTTTAAGGAAGCCTAAGGCCACCAGGAGAGGAGGTCTAGTCTAGATCAACTGAATTCCAATTACAAAGCTTAGATATTAATTTTTGGGTTGTTTAGGTCTTATGAATCCAATGGAGCAGGTTACAAAGCCATTGGAGCACTGCAAGTGCATGTAATCAGAGAATTGATCATTAATCCAAAGAGGGCCTAGCCATTGAAGCAGGTCCAAGGAGATATAGCTCAAGAGGGATGAAGTCCTTTATCAACTTTGTGTTATGAGTTGTTTTTTTTACTTCTCTGCAATTTACTTGTTGTATATGTGTTTTAAATAGCTAATTAACCTCATAAATTTATCATAAAAGACACTCAACGCTTGACACATAATTCCTCACATTTTGGTTAATTTGGGACGATCATAAACACATTTTTTTTTTAATATTGATGAGGGAGCTTGCATAGCATTAAAAAGCTTTCGCAACATTCAGATCAAGTAGCGATCTTGTGAAGAAAGGAGTTGGCAGATTCATAGTTGGAGGCTTCAGAAGATGAAGCAGCATCTGTTGTTGCCACTCTCCGAATTACCTTAGGTCCTTCACCTTCAAGATGTTAGGAAACCAGCTCACAAAAAGATAGAAAATATAGTTTAACGCCTTAGAATTAAGCCTCTTCGAGGGGGAAACCTCCTTTACATTACACAAATGAACAATTCTTGGATGATACAAATGAAAAAACCTCCTTTCTATATATAGGAGTCTAAGGGGTCACAATATAACCAAGTCGACCTAACAATAATAATATATAGGCACAAAAATAACAATAGAGAGATTCTATTGGGCACAGTAATAACAATATGGGGACAATAGGGGCACAACAATATTAATAAGGGATACAACTAGAATAGTAATGTGGGCATCACTAGTATTATAGGGACTTAACATGCCCCTATCCTTCAAAAAAGTGTTGTCCTCAATGCTTGAGTAGTTCTGGATGCTTTTGTATAAAATTCTCATCCTCCCATGTGGAATTTTCAATGGATAAGTTCTTCCACTTAATGAGATACTCTGAAATGGATCGATTTCGTAGATGTCGAGTTCTTGTTTTTATCACTGCTTCCGGTTCTAATATAATTTTTTCTTCCTCGTCAAGTTCTGGCAATATTGTTTGAACTGGGAGCTTGGCACCTATAACCTTCTTTAAACATGAAACATGGAACACTGGGTGCACTCGAAAAGCTGCAGGAAGCTCCAATTTGTATGCCATAGTACCAATCTTTTGCAACACTTTGTACGGACCATAATACTTTGGTGACAATTTATTATCCTTCTTAGCTTGCTTGAGGGACATTTGTTTATATGGTTGTAGCCGTAGGAATACCCAATCATCTACATCAAAGCTTCTTTCACTGCCATGTTGATTTGCTTGTTTCATTCTATTCTGCGCCAACACGAGGTTATCCTTTAAGAGTCGGAGAACTTGTTGTTGATGCTCGATGTGATGTTCCACTGCTTGAACCTTAGAATTTTCTCTTAAATATGATGTGATGGATGGTGGCTGATATCCATAAGTTGCCATAAATGGGGTCATTTTTGTTGCGTTATGGAAGGAATTGTTATACCACCATTTAGCCAGAGGCAACCATTTGACCCATTGTGTCTATTTATCAGATACAAAGCAACGAAGATATCCTTCCAAACATTTGTTTACTATTTCAGTTTGCCCATCAGATTGAGGATGATAAGATGAGCTATGAGCTAACTGAGTACCAAGACAAGAAAATAGTTTTGTCCAAAAATTTCCAGTAAAAATGGGATCTCTGTCACTTACAATAATCTTTGGGTTTCCATGTAGCTTTTGAATTGTTTCCATAAATTCCGTAGAAACTGCACTGGCTTTAAATGGGTGTGATAATGCACAAAACTGTGTATACCTGGTAAGTCTGTCAACTACCACCATGATGACACTCTTTCCCTCAGACTTGGGTAAACCTGTGATAAAATCCATTGAAACCTCCCAACATTGGCTTGAAATGGATAAAGGTTGTAATAGACCTGGTGTCTTAATTGTTTCAGCTTTATTTTGTTGGCATACCAAACATTCTGCCACAAACTTTTGAATATCCGATTTAAGGCCATCCCAGAAAAATTCCTTCTTAAACCATGTGGTAAGTTTTTAAAAATCCTGAGTGCCTTCCTAAGGCAGAAGCGTGCAATTACAGAAGAATCTTTTGTTTGAGTTGGGAATTCTTACAGAGGTATAAGCGATCTTTGTACCATAACGAATCATTTTTCCAGCGAAATGTATCAGATGTACCGGAATCTTGTTGTAACTTTCGAATAAGTTCCCACACTTCTTCGTCATTCTTCCATTCCTCCTTTGCTTCGTTTATCCAATCTGGTTGGATAATAGAAATGGCACACAAAAATGCTTCCACATCCTCATCCTTTCTTGAGAGTGCATCTGCCACAACATTTTGCCTCCCTTTTTTGTATATGATTTCAAAGTCATAACCCAACATTTTTGTGACCCATTTTTGTTGTTCTTCAGAGGATAATCTTTGTTCTAAAAAAGTATTTAAGGCTATCATGATCCGTTTTTACCTTGAAGTGTCTTCCGATTAGGTAGGGTTGCCATTTCTTAAGTGCATGTAGTATTGCCAACATTTCCGTCTCATAAATAGCTTTGTGTAAATACTCTCCCTTGATTGTACGACTTTCGAAAGCAATGGGTCTTTCATCTTGCATAAAAACAACACCAATTCCATTTCCAGAAGCATCACATTCCACAATAAAGGTTTTTTTGAAGTCTGATGTAGCTAAGACCGGTGCTTAGCACATTGCATCTTTAAGATGTTCGAAGGCCTTTGTTGATTCTGGAGTCCATGAAAATGCATCTTTCTTCAACAATGTTGTTAGAGGTGCTGCTATTTTCCCATAATTCTTAACAAACTTGTGATAATACCCTGTCAACCTGAGAAATCCTCGCAAATTCTTTATGGATGTGGGGATTTCCCATTCCTTAATGGTTTTAATTTTGCTAGGGTCTACCTTAACTCCTTTATGAGATACAATATGACCTAGATATTTCACCTCTTGTACTCCAAAGAAACATTTGGGTCTTTTTGCATATAATTGTTTCTCCAATAGTTGTAGCACCCTGTCAACGTGTTCAACATGATCCTTCCAAGACTCGCTGTAGATTAGTATATCATCAAAAAATACTAACACAAATTTTCTAAGGAAGGGTTTGAAAATAGAATTCATCAAACCTTGAAATGTAGTAGGTGCATTGGTAAGGCCAAAATGCATGACCAAAAACTCATAGTGACCCTCATGAGTTCTAAATGCTGTTTTCGAAATGTCTTGAGTCTTCATTCTGATTTGATGATATCCTGAACGAAGATCTAACTTGGTGAAGTAAATCGATCCATGCAATTCATCCAATAATTCATCAATGACAAGAATGGGAAACTTATCTTTAATAGTGAGCTTGTTGAGCTCCCTATAATCTGGAAACATGCGCCATGATCCATCCTTCTTGTGCACCAATACTACTAGAGCAGAGAAAGAACTTGTATGAAGTGCCACGTGTCACTATTTTGACCTTAGTATCTGAAAAATATACATAGGAAACTACAGTCCGTCCTCTTTCTGTAACTTCTATGAAATTTCAATCTGATGCTTGAAACAAAAGTTATGACGATTTTCCCAAGGTCACCTGTTTGGAATGTAATTCAAGAGTCTGCAAAAAGGCCAACTTCCTCAGAGCATATCTTCACAAATATAGTGCGAAAAGCTCTGAAATTTGGACCCGAGGTTCAGCACGATTTCGTCTCAAATGGATTTTTTGTTTCGCTTCTAAAACGTCACAGAAAAAAAGTTATAGCGAAAATGCTACGATGACCTATTTGGAGCAGCGAAACCCTATAATCCAAAGCTCTGATACCAAATGTTATGAAACCAACTCACAAAAAGATAGAAAAGATAGTTGAACGCTTTATAATTCAGTGTCTTCAAGGGGGCAACCTCCTTTACATTACACAAATGAACAATTCTTGGATGATACAAATGACAAAACCTCCTTTCTATATATAGGAGTCTAAGGGGTCACAATATAACCAAGCCGACCTAACAATAATAATATATAGGCACAAAAATAACAATAGAGGGATTCTATGGGGCACAATAATAACAATATGGGGACAACAGGGGCACAACAATATTAATAAGGGATACAACTACAATAGTAATGGGGCATTAGTAGTATTATAGGTACCTAACAAAAGAAATTGGTATATGGATTCCCACGAGGATGTTCCACTATCTATAATGCATGTAGTGTCCGAGAAAAGTGGGGGCATTTTTGTTACATCAGAAGCAGAAGGTGTGGATTACGAAGTTTCCATGGCTTTCTTTCCTTTCTTTGCTTTGGTCATCTTGTTACACTACTTCTCAGGTTTAACCTGCAATTGGAAACGGAGAGGAATGAAGAACAACATGTTTGAAATGCGGGAGAGTTTAGTTTTAATGGGAAAAATCTGAAATTTCTACATACAGGACATCAAATCACCTTGGGGCTTTAAATCATAAATACCATTAGAATTTCTTAATAACTGAAATCATGGCTTTAGGTGCTAATTTACTATTCCATTAATAGATCACATTGCAAAAAACATTTTAAACATTAATCTAAAGCATGTTTCCATGAGTTTTCCCAATATGCGATAGCAATACCATTATGTCGATTGTTTGGGAATCAGAAGTCCGCGATGCGATGATCGTAATATCGCAATTGGGGGTTTGGCGTGGAGGACAATGGAAATGACCAAAGGCCTTTTGCGATTAAGAAATCACGAGGAATGATGTGGCAGTAGAGAGGGCCCGACTGATGATTTAATAAATGTACTTTTCGTTTATTTTATTCATTCTCATGATTTTATTAAAGTTATGCCTTTTAACAAAGAGCTTTATCACAATCGGAAGATCAGAAGTTAAGGGAGCGGTCTGCCTTTTGCTAATTTGTGATTCATCTGGATGCGACCTATTTATAGGTTGCATTAATTTTTATATCGGTTCTGGATGGTTTATCACATATCGCAATTGGAGTGGACCTTGGGGATTTTATATATCTCGCTCGTTTTAAGTTTTGAAATGCGGGAAAGCTCCAATATAGAGTGATTTTTTAACAATACATAAGCCTTTTAAAGTTTAAGCATGTTTTGTTCTCGGGGGCTATACTTTATCGCATCGCAACTCTCAAAAGGATAAAATGGGGAGTTGCTCATTAGGACTTGCAAAGTGCGATAACGTTGGGATTCTTTTAAGGCTGGCTCATTCAAGTTGTTCGGGCCAATGAAATTTCTTTGTTTTATTCAAATATGCTCAAATTTGTCCTTTTAAAACACTAAAATGTTTTATTTTTCTATGTTTTAAAAATTTAAAGAGTCCCCATTATTTATATAATAATTTCATGAGACATTTATATATAAATAAATGGGGGGTTGTTGAATAGCACAATAGACCTTTGGAATTTTATACAACTCTTGGAATTCTAAATGACTCTTGAAATTCTTCATGACTTTTTGAATTTCATGTGTATTTTAGACTTCTTCATATGGATCTTTTTTCCATATATGAATCTTGGACTTCCACATTTTGTCTTTACAATAATTACATAGTTACATCACCATTTCCACATTATCATGAGGTGAAAACATGACAAGTCACTAATATTGATGACTTGGGTCTGTAGTGATTGATGACATGGACTTTCTTAATGATGTGACAATGCTACCACTTGTATCTTCAATCTTGCATGTATATTACGTGTTGTTGTTTCCTTTACCCTCTGAAGGGTGTCAAATCATATGGAGGCTTTATGAGCTACTTTGATAATCTAGATTCCAATTCTCTTCATTTTGTGTCATTATGTGTTCTTTGAATACTTTATCAATTGCTCCCTTTAAATTATGGCATTAAAAGTGATTCATCCATCGTATTAAACTTGAGGTTATGTGGAGGATGTCTTGGATCTAGTAACCTAAAAGGCCCAGTCTCCTTCAAGGATGCGGTAAAAGGGAGGATTGAAATGCACAAAACTTATGAACTACACCCAAATGTTCTTGGTCCCTATATTGTGGAACAATTGAGTCAAGTGCCAACATTGGAAATAAACTTGCCAGAGGTAAATGAGATCCACTCTGATTTTCAATCCAGAGTAGTTATATGCAAATTTAACGGTTTCTAGCTTAAGGAGGATTTATATCACTTAATATTTTCGTCTTTGACTAAAAATTGTGATATTCACCTATGTTCAAGGGTTCTTTTTATTGTCAAAATTGATACAAAAAAAGATATAGATTTAATTTTAAATGAGGGACCATGAGGGACCATGGTTTTGGGGTAGTGTGGATGTATTTATGATCCCATGGTTTCTAGGCATTGATGAAAATACCATAGTGGTATCCAAAATGCCAGTATGGGTTAGGTTACATAATCTCCCCTTCATTTCTGGAATTTCCAAGTGTTGGAAGGAATCAATAATTCTTTAAGCAAGTTTCTTAAGGTGGATGTGGAAAGAGTCTCAAAAGGAATCTGCACTTTTGTCGATATATGCATAGAGGTGGACCTTAGTAAAGGTTTACCTAATCACATTATTCTGATTCATAACAATTTGTAGTAGAATCAGTTTCTATATTTTGAAAATATGGCATTTAAATGTCGTATTTGCCTTCAAACCGAACATCTTCAAAACTTGTGCCAGTAGGAAAAGAAAGATCCTAAAAGAAAAAAGGGACCAGCTCAAAAGCCTAAGGGATGTGATTCTCTGATCCACAAGATGTTGAAGCAAAGGAAGAAGAATCCCCATAGAATACCACAAATGTGATAATTTATTATTCCATTAATAGATGACATCGCAAAAAAAAATTTAAACATTAATCTAAAACATGTTTCCATGAGTTTTCCCGATATGCGATAGCGATACCATTATATCGATTGTTTGGGTATCGAAAGTCCACAATGTGATGATCGTAATATCGCAATCGGGGGTTTGGAGTGGAGGACAATGGAAATGACCAAAGGCCTTTTGCGATTACGAAATCACAAGGAATTATGTGGCAGTAGAGAGGGCCCGACTGATGAATTAATAAATGTGCTTTTCCTTTGTTTTATTCATTCTCATGATTTTATTAAAGTCATGCCTTTTAACAAAGAGCTTTATCACAATTGGAAGATCAGAAGTTAAGGGAGCGACCTGCCTTTTGCTAATTTGTGATTCATCTGGATGCGACCTATTTATAGGTTTCGTTAATTTTTATATCAGTTTTGGATGGTTTATCGCATATCGCAATTGGAATGTCCTTTGGGATTTTATATATCTCGCTCGTTTTAAGTTTTGCAATGCGGGAAAGCTCCAATATAGAGCAGAGTTTTTTACAATGCATAAGCCTTTTAAAGTTTAAGCATGTTTTGTTCTCGGGGGCTATACTTTATCGCATCAAAACTCTCAAAAGGATAAAATGGGGAGTTGCTCATTAGGACTTGCAAAGTGCGATAACCTTGGGATTCTTTTAAGGAAGGAGCATTCAAGTTGTTCGGGCCAATGAAATTTGGATTTTTTATTCAAATACGCTCAAATTTGTCCTTTTAAAACACTAAAATGTTTTATTTTACTATGTTTTAAAAATTTAAAGGGTCCCCATTATTTATATAATAATTTCATGAGACATTTATATATAAATAAATGGGGGGTTGTTAAATAGCACAATAGACCTTTGAATTTTATACAACGCTTGGACTTCTAAATGACTCTTGAAATTCTTCATGAATTTTTGAATTACAAGTGTCTTTTAGACTTCTTGATATGGATCTTTTTTCCATATATGAATCTTGGACTTCCACATTTTGTCTTTACAATAATTACATAGTTACATCTTCATTTCCACATTATCATGAGGTGAAAACATGACAAGTCACTAATATTGATGACTTGGGCTCGTAGTGATTGATGACATGGACTTTCTTAAGATGTGACAATGCTGCCACTTGTATCTTCAATATTGCATGTAGCTTGCGTGTTGTTGTTTCCTTTACCCTCTAAAGGGTGTCAAATCATATGGAGTCTTTATGAGCTACTTTGATAATCCAGATTCCAATGCTCTTCATCTTGTTTCATTATGTGTTCTTTGAATATTTGCTCAATTTCTCCCTTTAACATATCTCCTCCTCCATTCTTGCCATGTTGTTCTGGGAAACCTGCAACTAAGATCACTCATGGAAAGAAAACATTAACCCATCTACTATGATCATCCAGATTCCAATGCTCTTCATCTTGTGTCACTATGTGTTCTTTGAATACTTTCTCAATTTCTCCCTTAACGTATCTCCTCCTCCATTATTTCCATGTTTTTTCTGGAAAACCTTCAACTAAGACCACTCATGGAAAGAAAACATTAACCCAAAAACCTCATATTCTAACATGTTTCATGCAAATTTTATGATCATAGTTCATCAGTGCATTGGAGAAGAGAGGAGAAATATTTCTAGGCACAGGGGGCACTATCAAGGGACAAGGGCCAAGTTCTCGAGGCTTAAGGATGCACTGTACGCTCAAGTGAGAAGAAAATTCTTGAGGGAGGGCATAGGGTGTAGGATGAAGGATGAAGGGGGATCAATGATGCTTGTTGTTGTGCCATGTGCTCAACTGGGAAGTCTAAGTCATAAGGAAGGTACAGGGTACATTATTAAGGCTGAAGGAAGATCAATGCTCATTGATGATGTACCATGTGCTTAGCTGAGGGCTTAATGAGGGCATAGGGTGCATTCTGAAGAGGGCAGGAAAGCTTGACTATTCACTGATGATGTGCCACGTCCTTGGATAAGAGAAAGGTTTTCTTTTAGGGCGCATTTCGGGAATGGAAGGAGAACTTGTTTCTTCAGAGTGTGTTATGTGCTTTGGAAGGCACAGGGTGTAGTCCGAATAAGGAAGGGGTCCTGACTCAGCCTTAAGAGTGAATTATGCACCTTTTTTCCTTGGTGGGACAAAAAACCAAAATTTGTCTAAGTCTGAAGGATAAGGCAAGGGTAAAATACAATGAGATAGACATAAAATGAAGTACGACACATACCAACTCATTAGTAAAACTTAGACATGATCAAATACTAAGAAATACACATCAAAAAACCAGTTTACAAACACTCTCGATGTACAATAGACAAAGTGTATGTGACTACGACCAAAAGTATCATTTTATGAGTAACCATTTTTTTATAACGATGAAGTACATAATATATGTTCGAAACAATGCAATTCCACTCAGAAATGAACAAGAATGCTTGAAACATGTAAGATGACATGAAGCGCCACTTGAAGGCCAAAGAAACACTTGATACAATAGTTAAGTAGGCTAAAAAATTTGAATGTAGTGAAGTTTTGGAGGGTGTTGTGGCTGCAACAATAGACCCAAGTGTGAATTAACTATGAAGCTTGAGCTTAAAAGAATGCAGTCTACATTTTTTTTTGGTATTAAAGTTAGATTTTGAAAAAAAATCTTGCGTATTTGATTTCTAATGATTGCAGATTTTGATAAGAAATTACGAAAGATTAACTGTAGGGAAAGACTTGTTTTGAGAATGAATGTACAAATATTACAAACAAGGACAATTTTAGTAATAGAAGTTGAATAGACTTAAATAGCATTCCATCTGAGAGATAAGAATGAACAATATCTTGTGTCAAAAGAAGATCCTTCTGGTAGGAGGAATCCATGATTGGGATTAGAAAAGTTCATAAACAAAGTTATAGAACAAGTGGATCTATTAAAGAGGTATAAAATATTGAGCATAGGAGAGTCAGAATATAGTGAAGTCCTACGTAGTAAAAACAATTCTATCCCAGGAGTGAAGTTGGGTAGAATGGTTGGTAATAGTTTTAAAGAAAACATGAAAATTATATTTGCAAAAGAATTTTTCAAGAATATGAAGAAAATAACTCAGAATTTCTTTGGATCGCAGATATGATTATATCTAACAAGTAACATGATATTTATATTATTTTTTTAATAATTTATGCAAGTAAAACTCCAGGGAGTGAAAGAAATTTTTGGAAACCCTTGCAAAACGGAAGTTGTAAGAGAGAGGAACAACTTCCAACTGAGGATGGTTAGAAGTTGTTAAGGAAACTTCATAGTTTCAAATGTGGTTAGAGTCTTCTAGAAGAATGTAGTAGGTGAAGCTCTTGGGAGTGAGTGAACAAAGTGTAGAAGCCTAGAGGAGCAGAGGAAGCTTAGGGTTTCTAGAGAAGAGAACTAGAAGTTACCAAATGACCAAGTTCAGAGGAGATAATATCGGTGACCTATTGTGTAGTGGGGTGAAACAAACTTGTTACCATAGAGGCTATTTGCATCTCACAATGAATATTGAGAAGTTCATGAAAGGAGAAAGATAGATGATTATGAACAGTCAAATGAAGGGTTCAAGAAAAAGCCAAAAAAAATGAGTGAAGAGAGATTTCGAAGAGAGATAGTTGAGATGAAGATATAGCTTAGTGTATTGATGATGTTGCTACATAAAATTGAATAATACCATAAAATTGGATGGAATATGAATAAAAAAATTGAATGTCCTATTAAGAAATTATATGCAAGTAACTTGAGATATGGGATGAATGTATTATTAAAAATACTAATGAGACACATATAAATTGAGTATAAATTGTTATTGTTTGAAGAATTAGTTCACTTCTGTGAACTAGAGTAAGTATGCTTAAAGAAGAAGAGGAATTTTGGGACAAATCCATGAGGTGCTTGGAAAGCCCAAAATCATCTAAATATACTAGAGAGTGATATTTCTAAAATTAATAATTTGTGTGAGTGTGTTTATGCAAGTATTGAAGATAATGGAGTTGGCCAAAAAATTTCCACCAAAAAGAAAGAAAATCAGCCATATATTAGAGAGTGAGAGAATGTAAAGTTGTCTAAGGAAGGCAAGAATAAATCGTAGAGTCCAAAGGAGGAATTGAAAGATAGATTAGTATAAGGATACAATATTCTAAGATTTCAAATGAAAGACAAGAAGAAAAACAATTTGGTGATAATTCAAAGGAGCTATACTTGTTGGATTAAAACGTCAATTCTATAATGTTAGTGTGATGGATCAGGAAAAATTCAAGAAAAATTCAAAGGAAGACAACATCAGATTGCCAGAAGATGATGAAGTAGGACAATTAAATAAAGATGATAAGGTAATGAATTTAGTTTTTGAAAATTCATTTAATGAATATGAGTATGTAATTATAGTGGATGAGCAGAGAATTGTTTTGGAAAATGATAAGGAATTAAAAAAAGAAAGAGTTTATAAAAATATGTGATATTAGCATGAACTAGGATGGAATTGATAAGGAAAATTCAACACAAAATATTTCATCAAATCCAAAGGAAACTGATGAGCCCTAGTATTGCAACAAGAATGGTGCAACTCCCAAGTCTACCAACTTAAACTATCAACTCGTGGTTCATAAAAAATTAATAGGGGTCAACACTGTATGTGTAGTAGACAACTTCTTCTTCCTGGTTTGACTTCCTTTAATGCAAGTGAAAGAAGACAACGAAATAACTTCAAATGAACAAAGGATCTATGTAAGACATCAATCCTAAGTTGCAAAAGGTAAATAAAAATAAGAAAACTTACTCTACTTTTGTTGGAAGGTAAATGGAAAAAATGAAATATATTCTAAAACTAAGAAAATATAATCTATATTTCTGGAAAGGAAATGGCATTAAAGGAGTTATATATTATGCTTGCAAGAAGGAAATCACACTTTGCATAAAGTAAATTGCGGAAAAGAAATATAGACTAATTGCAGAAATAAAAATTTAAGATGCAAGAAATGTAAGATTTAAATGGTGACCAAACCAATCCTCAACTCAACCAAAGTGGCTTCATAGCATTCATAGGCTATAAATCTACTTCTACCATTAATTTGGAGTGAATTTGGGCAAGGAAGATGTCAAAACAAATTGCTACAGGACTATTACTCTTCGAGATAACTTGTTGAATGCCCAAGAAAATAAAATGAAAATGAGATGGGACAATTTTTTTTTTTTTGTAAATTAGGATGTCCTAGGAATCCATTCCAAGTGGAATCACTCAAAATACCCCTATTAACATGTGCTAAAAAATAATAGAAAAATCACTACTCTAAAAACCATAAATTCGAAAACTAGTGAGCTAGTTAACCTACCAAATGCTTAACCTAATCAAGTGAAAATGCTATGGGGTAATTTTTTTATTAACTTGGATGTGTTTATGGCTAAAAAAAAGTGTAATAAAGTGAAATTAAGCTCATTAACACATTCTAAAAAGTAGTAGAAAATTACTACTATTTTGCTAGAAGAGACTTCCAAACTTTCTAGATTTGTGGACTAGTAAACCAATTCAAGTAGCTCAATTATGAATATGAATTTTCAAAGTTGTTCTAAGGATGCATCATGATTGTGAATCTATAAATAAACTTTAAAACTACTCACTTCAATCAATTAACTAATGTAACCTACAACAAAAGAGACATGAACACTAAATGTAGAAATAAGAGATGCAAGTGAAAAAAGCATTTGAAGGAAATAAAAAAATTGTAAAAGAGGGATCTAAGGCTTCTGGGATGTCCATGCCCAAGGATACTCAAACTAATATGAAGTAAACCAAGATTTAGAGGCTAAAAAATGACACCAAACTACATTATTTGAATGAATCCAAGTACATCCCTGTAAGAAATGATAGTGGAGCTGCTAAATAAAAAGTTTTCTTCAAACGAAGACTAAGAAATGCATGCCCCTAGAGTAAAATTCGAATTGGTACTTATACAAAGTGATGAGAAAACATTCTCCTTGAAAGGAGGAATACTTATACAAAGTGATGAGAAAACATTCTCCTTGAAAGGAGGAACTTTTCCCCTCCAAAATCCCTCAAAAAGTGGATCTAGTTTCCAACACTAGGAATTTGCATTAAATGACAAGGAACACATTCCTATATTTTCTCAATTAGTGGAGCTCCAAAATTTGTCAATAATTTAATGATATTTTGTTCATTTATTATCTAATATTGGTCCATCATGTCATAAGGAGCAAGTCCCTATATTATCTCATCCTCTAAGTCTTCATAGTCTACCTAATATTCTCACAATATTCTACAAAATAAAGAATATTAGGCACAAATATGCATTTATATCTAAACCTTCATAATGGAAATATTAAAGTTAGAAATATGTCATCTAATGAAAAAATAGAGGTTTAATTTGCTAAAGGATGGTCATATGGGCCTTAATTTATGTTTAATTTGGAGGCCCACCAGACCCCCTTACTGAAAGTGTTGCTCATTCTCTAAGCAACTTAGTGACTTAATTGTGCCTCATTCATGGCCCTGGTGGCCTCCTTAACATCCTAAGCTACCTTAGAAGGAATTTTGGCACACCTTCTTTTGCTCCATCCTCTTCCTCTTCTTCCCAAGATTTTTCTTTTGCTTCTTCTTCTTGGTCATGGGCAAGGCAATTCTCTATTTCTAAAAATAATTTCAATTCCATTTCTTATCAGGCTCAATTCAAAGAAAACATCGACATTTCATTTTTTAATCATAAACTTTTACAAGAAGTTTCCCATAGTTTTTTCTACTAAAAAAAATGAAAATTTTGCAGGCTTCTTATTCACATATGGTAAGGAGAAATATGTATTTTCCCTTCCTTTGGATGTTGTCCTTCAAATCCTAGGCTTTGGGGGTGAAATTGCTGGAAATCAGGGTCTTTTGCAAGTCATTGGACTTTCCGGTAGCACACTGTCTTCTCCTTTAGCAAATTTGTCCCTTCTTGTAGCAACTTTGTTTTCTGGTGAGAGACTTATTTGACGCCCCCGTTTTTCTATATTTTGAGATCTTGAGGGCCCTTTAGGGGTCTCTTCTTCTGCTTTTTATTCACCTCCTTATTCTTCCTCTATTTTTTCTCCTTCCTTTTCCTATTCCACTTCCTCTTCTTTCCTACCTCCAACACTATATTTTGGTGTCTCTTCTTGCTGTGTTGTGGTGAGGGCTTGTGTTTCAATGAATTCCTGTCTATCTAAGTCTACAAAGTCAGTCCACAACACAGAGTTCTTGAGGTGGCTTAAGGAATTCATGATGATCAGACCATGCTGGTCAATGTGATTGTGCCTCCTTTCCTCACTCTCTAGCTCATTTCAATGATGGATTGAAGGGGGAAATATGGAACACTGAGCCTTCTTAGAATTGGTAACTCTGTTTAGAACCTTAGCTCATATAGTGACCTAAATTGATGAGATTTCATAAGAATCAACCTCCCCTCACAAGATATGTACCTCTCTTCAATTGAAACCTCCTCCCATGAATTCTACTACTACCTCCTTAAATTATTTGAAGGGAATTTCCATATTTTTCTTTGAGAAATATAGGGTGCAGAGGGTGGTTGATTGTTAGGTCCCTATAATACTAGTGATTCCCCCATTAATATTGTCATTGTATCCCTTATTGTTATTATTGTGCCCCTATTGTCCCCATATTGTTATTAGTGTGCCCCATAGAAACCCACTATTGTTATTGTTGTTCCCTTATGTTATTACTGTTAGGTCAGCTTGATTATATTGTGACCCCTTAGACTCCTATAAATAGAAGGGAGGTTTAGTCATTTGTGTCATCCAAGAATTGTTCATTTGTGTAATGTAAAGGAGGCTTCCTCCTTGAAGAGGCTGAATTCTAAGGCATTGATCTATCTTTTCTATCTTTTTGTGAGCTGATTTCCTAACATTTGGTATTAGAGCTTTAGATTCTAGTGTTTCGTTGCTCCAAATAGGCCATCGTGGAATTTTCGCTATAACTTTTTTTTTGCGACGTTTCAGAAGCTAAAAAAAACACCCATTTGAGTAGAAATTGCTTTGAACTTTGGGTTCGAATTTCAGAGCTTGTATCTCTATATTTTTAGAGATATGATATGAAGAAGTTAGGGTTTGTGCAGACTCCCAAATTACATTCCAAACAAGTGACCTGGGGAAAATTATCATAACTTTTGTTCTGAGCATCAAATTGAAATATCGTAAGAAGTTTCAGAAAGAGGACAACTTGTAGTTATCTATGTATCCGTTTTAGGTACTAAGGTAGAAATAATGATACGTGGCACTTCGTACAAGTTCCTCTACTGTATTAGTCTGTAATTAGGTAACCCTGGGAGATTTGGCATAACTCTTCCTTGGAGAATCCAATATTCATCAAACTTGTGGGGTTATAAAGATGACTCAAAGGGCTACTGCAGGATGCAATTTCAAATATTTGAGATCTGCAGTTACAGAGATACAATAGATTCAATATTGAGCTCTTGCAAAGTGAAAAAAAGGTGTGTAGTTGTTTTTAAGTTTTGCATAAGATTGGTTGGAAGAATTAGTTTGAAGGAATTCAAAAAGGAATAGTGAAGAATTATTAGCATTAATTGATGTCCCTGAAGAAAGAAAATGGAAACACCTAGTGAGAAACCTAAAAGCTCTAGTATAACTCGTGAAGAAGAGGAAGAAATGCAACATGATATACCAAAATTACAAGACCAAGTACAACAAATTTCACTCTCACAAAAGGTAACTGAAGCCAAGATGAATGGCGTGTAAGTTAATATGAATGGCTTGCAAGTTAAGATGGATGGCATGGATGCTAATATGAATGACATGGACACTAAGATGGAAGAATTGAAGATAAATTTTAATAAGTTGCTACAAGAAATGGTTACTAATGGTGAAAGGGTAGTAAAGGAAACTCATGATGAGAACAAAAGAAATGTCAATCATGATTTCACAGACTCTAATGTTGGATTGAAGACCCACCATGTTCCGAAAATCGATATGAGGAAGTTTGATGGCAAGGATCTCGGAACATGGATACTACAAATGGAACAATTTTTCAATCTCCATAATGTGGAAAACACACAAAAGGTACATATTGCAACTTTATATTTGGAACCAAATCAGTTTGTATGGTATCGATGGTTTTTCTCTCGTAAACAAATTGTCACTTGGGAAATTTTTATGGAAGAAATGATAGCACATTATGAGGATACAAAAATCAACACCTTTTTTAGCCAATTGATAAATCTCAAACAAAAGGGTTCAATGATGGAGCACATTTAGGACTTCCAAAAATTGAACATAAAGGTAAAAGATATTCCAGAGGAGCATATGATTGATGTGTTCATAGAGACTTTAAAGGATAATATCCAACATGAGGTTCACCTTTGGGACCCTGATTCATTGGAGAATGCATTTAAGTTAGCAAGAAAAATGGGAAGCAAAATTATGGCAACTAGGAAGCCTACCACTCACAACTATAAAGATAGAAGTGTTGTTGCCCCTAACCTTCCACAACCTACAAGGTTGACACCACAAAAATTGGAAGAAAAAAGAGAAAAAGGGATTTGTTACAGTTGTGATAGCAAATACACTAAAGGTCATAAGTGTGTTGATAAAAAATTATTCTACATAGATTGTGAAGAGGAGGAAGAAAAGGAACAAGAAATGTCAAAATAAGAGGATATACTCCAGGAACAAACCCTAGAGAAAGAAGAAATGAATCCGACCATATCTTGTAATGCATTAGATGGAATTGCCACTCAAACTATCAAGATAGAAGGACATATCAAGAAGAAAAATTTAATAGTGTTGATTGATTCGGGAAGTACCCATAATTTTATTCATTGTAAGATAGCTAAGGAATTGAGTTGCTTCCTATATCTAGCACTAGAGTGTCAAGTGATGTTTGCAAGTGGAGGAACAATAAATTGCTATAGAAAGTCCCATAATATCAAGCTATGCATGGGAGAATATGTATTGAATAGCCCAATGCTTTCCATTCCAATGGGCGGTGCTGATGTTGTACTAAGAGTCTAATGGCTACAGTCATTGGGTAAAATATATTTTAATTTTCAAGAACTTTTCATGAAATTTTGTGCAGAAGGAAAGGAAGTTGAATTAAGGGGTATTGCAGGGAAACTGGGAAAGATAATTATCTCTAACGGTTTGACAAAGCTTTTAAAGAGGGAACAACGAGACATAATTGCACAATTATGTTCGCTAGAGGTTCCCACATCGAAATCATCTATTTCTATAGATATCCAAAAAGCCTTGGACAATCATTCCAAGGTATTTTAGACTCCCAAAGGCCTCCCACCTATTCGTGATCATGATCATGCTATTCATTTGATTCTAGGTAGTGTTCCTCCAAACATCAGTCCGTACAGATATCCCTATGCCCAAAAGAGTGAAATTGAACGTATGGTTGCAGAAATGTTAGAGGCTGGTATAATTCAACCTACTCAAATTTCTTTCTCTGCTTCAGTAGTATTGGTGCACAAGAAGGATGGATCATGGCGCTTGTGTACGGATTATATGGAGCTCAACAAGCTCACTATTAAAGATAATTTTCCCATTCCTGTTATTGATGAATTATTGGATGAATTTGATGGATCAATTTACTTCACCAAACTAGATCTTCGTTCAGGATATCATCAAATCAGAATGAAGACTGAAGACATTGCACAAACAACATTTAGAACTCATGAGGGTCATTATGAGTTTTTTGTCATGCCTTTTGGCCTTACCAATGTACCTTCTACATTTCAAGGTTTGATGAATTCCATTTTCAAACCCTTCCTTAGAAAATATGTGTTATTATTTTTTGATGATATACTAATCTACATCAAGTCTTAAAAGGATCATGTTGAACATGTTGATAGTGTTAGCGCTCGAATTTGCCTCAGGCTGAGGAAGGCAGAATCCAAGGCAACATCAAACCACTTAGCCTCGTAGCTAGCCCTACGAGAACAAGAGAGGGCTCTCTCCGAGTCTATCTCGGCAAAAGGTTTTCAAAGGGCTGAGATGACCAATAAAGAATACTGATTTTAGGCTAGTAAACTGATAGGGAAAGTTTGATTTGAAATTTTTAAAGTTTTGGTGGAAAACTGAGCACAACAATTTTGGGTGCGGGGATGAGACACAGTTTTTGCAGAGGTCTTTTTGGGGCAAGGTAGGAGATTGTCTTGATGCCTTTGAATTAAGTGAATGGATAGAAATGACCGATGAGGAGCTAAGGAGAGCAAGAAACCATCGAGAGTTCTCCTTAAACAGATGAAAACATTGATATTAAGCAAACTTAAAGGCAGAGCATAGAAACCATGAATTCTACCTTAACACTTCATTTACTTAATTTGCAGAAGAGAAGAGTAGGAAAATGATACACATAACAAACTTACAAGTACATGAGAGAAACACACCATCAACACAAATCACCACAGGAATCCCAAATAGTGCTGCAAAATCCTGGTCTTTCCTTTGCCAAAATTGCAGAGATACAAAGAGTAAAACAGTCTAAGCTTATCCCTCAAGAGTCCAACCTCTCCAACCCTTGAAAATGATTGAGAAAATACATAATATAGGCAAGCTAACACATTCCCTTGCCTTTAGGGTCGAGCTCATCATCCTAGGAGCTGTTTCAACCAATTCTAAACTGAGCACTAAAATCTAGGCAGTCAAAACGACTTGCCTCTATAAGCTAGGAAACCAATTCATTCATTAATTGTTTGCTATTTTATGAATGAATATTCTAGAATAGGTAAAAAAAGTGTCATGTCATCATGAAAATACATTAATTACATCAAAGAGGGTGAAAAATCCCATCAAAAGTCAAAACTGGTCAAACTGGCTGCGTTTTCCTGAGCTGAAGGTGCAAAACTGGCAAATTTTCCCAACGCGTAGCGCGCCATTTCTCAACGCGTAGCGCGCCTTTGAGCCAACTTTTGAGGCACTTTCCACCATCAAAATGAGGCAAACGTAAGCTTGTTGGAAAGGTCTGGATGTCTACTTTCCAACCCAAGTCGAATTTCTCAATTTGGTGTCTATTTTCCCCTCAGAAATTGCAATCTCCCAAGACTGCTTCCTGTGTGTCCAAAAAGTGGCAGAAAGTCATTTTTTACATGTTTTTTGACCTTATGGGGGATCAAATCTCCATGAAACTTCTTGGCAATGGCTGAGAAAGTGTATTTTGCCATGAAAAATCCAAAAATGATGAGTTTTCTTGAAATGGACCTCCCCAACTTAAGGGTAGCGCGCGGCGTGCTACGCGTTGAGGGCAAAAACTTGTGTTTGGCACAAAAAATTCAAAATTGACCAAAATTGCTCCAAATTTCCTGAATTTTGAGCTGGAGGTGTATCATTGAGCACCATGCTCCCTCAAGGTGGCTTCAGCCAAAATTTGAAGTGGATCGGACCTTTTTCTCCGTTTTAGTGCCTTGGCCAAGCGTGCTTTAAGTACCTTCATTTTTGCTTTGCATACATGCATGCGGGCCCAATAATGGTTCTTCATGTGGCGGAGCATGTCTTTGTCCTTTTTTTCCTTTGCTATCAACCTCTCTAAATGTGTGTTCACCTGAATGAGCATAGAGCTTTGCTCCTTAGGTGTCAAAACCACGGGTCTCTTGCGAGCCAAGTTCTGGTCTTCTCGGATCCTCCGCAACTCATCAAGAGTGTGTTCATCCTCCAATTGCTTGTTGCGCTGCTCTAAGTATGTGATTGTCCAATTTTCCATTTCCAAATTTTGCTGCAACAAGTCATTTTCCGCCCTAAGTTGCTGGATGATCTCCTTTGGCTCTAGGCTAGGAGAACTGATATCAAGGTCAACAACATCTATGCTTGGATCACCTGATGGCCCCTCATCAATCTTGGGCTGCTTGCCTCTCTCTTGTACCTGTGTTGCTATCGAAAGCGAGGCCCCTTCCACCTGGTGTGGAGATAACGCTCGCTGTGCTGATGAAGAAGGCGAGACCCCTTCCACCTGGTGTGGAGATAATACTCGCCGTGCAGATGCAAATAAGACCCTGTGGCCTCTCTGATATGTAACATATGCTGGAGGAGTGCTGACATGCTATGGCTCAGGAATATCAAACTGCTGTGAAGGCCCTCCCTCATCATGGACAACCTCGGGAGGTGGCTGTGGCACCATGAAGAAGTCACGAGATATGAAATCCTCCCAAGCAATACCCTGCTGTGCCAATTGTATTTTTCTTGAGTTAAGAGAGAATTTGAGAGCTTGCTGGAAAGTCACTGGGTGAAAAACCCAACGCATAGTGCACCTTTCCCAATGCGTAGCGCCCCTCTGATGTGTAGCGCACGTGCAAAATAACACTGAGAAAGGCAGCCTGATGCGTAGCGCGCCCCTGACGCGTAGCACGCCCTCCTTGACGCGTAGCGTGACTTTCAGATGATATTTGGAGGCCTTTTCGGTGTCCAAATTAGGTGCACGATAGCTTGTTGGAAAGGTATTTGAGTCTAATTTCCAACACAACTGGAATTGTTCAATTTGGAGTTCATTTTCATTGTCAAAAATCAAATCTCCCAAGACTGGTAAAAATGTGCCAAATGAGGTTGCCTCAAGGCAGAGTGTTTTTGCAGTCAACTTTTGAATGCCTTTCTCAACTCCAAATTGAGCTCATGATAGCTCATTGGAAATATCTTTGTGTCTAGTTATTATTTGAATCATCACAAAATTCATTTGGCCAACCAAGCTAGGAGAAAACCTGATTTTCCCAAGGTCACTTCAGAGGTGCATTCGATTCTCCTGAGGCAACGATATTTTTGACATTTCTCTAAAACCATGACACTTGTGTAAAACATGAAGGAGGTTTTTCTTCCTTGGAATGTTTTGGACAAAAACCTCTCTCAGTTTTCCCAAATTCAATTTTGATTGCTCAGAAACATCATGTGAGTAAAACCTATCCCGATGTGTGAAACAAGGGATTTTGTCGAAATGAAGCGAAATGAAGGGGATAAGAGGCTTCTAAATTCTTGGGGAAATTTTTGGAAGTAGGGAGGGATGTTAGGGAGCAGGGGAAAGTGGAATCATGGAGATCGAGTGAGGGGAAGGGGTCCAAAAGGGAAAAACACAGGCCCAACCTAGAAAATTGCCAAGTTGTAGCAAGAAACTAGGGTTTGCGCGAAAATGAGGAATTTGGGGGATCTCAGTGATGGGAAGCATTTGATAAGGTACTTTAAGGATAGGGGAAGGTGTATGAACATCAGGATAGAATTTTTGCCGATGATTTGACCGTCCAAGAGAAATTGCTTTCAAAACCCTAGAAGAGGGAAATGACCTTACCTAGGCGCAACTGAAGCATGAACAAGGTGTAAAATGACTCATTAGACACTGACATGATAATGAAAACCCTATGAATGATGATATACTCAGCTGAATAGTGACATATATTGGCATTTGGGAATTTTGAAAAGAGTGAAAGCAAACCCTAGACCTAATGCCTGGTGACAAAATTTTGCTTGAAGACTCACTGAAATGACAAAATTTTACCTTGACACTCTGAGACCACTTTGTAAGAGCATATTTGATCACTGGAGGAAGGCTGGAAAGACTGACACTAACAGATAGGGTGCTCAAACTATTGAAGGTGAAACAATTATATGCAAAAACCTCCAAATGTTTCTTTTGATTACAAGAGGTGGAATATCTGGGTCATATTGTATCTCATGAAGGTGTTAAGGTAGACCCTAGCAAAATTAAAGCCATTTAGGAATGGAAAATCCCCACATGCATAAAGCATCTGCGAGGATTTCTCGGGTTGAAAGGGTATTACTGCAAGTTTATTAAGAATTATGGGAGAATAGCAACACCTTTAACAACATTATTGAAGAAAGATGCATTTCATGGACTCCAGAAGGAACAAAGGCCTTCGTTCAACATCTTAAAGAGGCAATGTGCCAAACACTGGTCTTAGCTACGCCAGGCTTCACAAAAACCTTTATTGTGGAATGTGATGCTCCAGGAAATGGAATTGGTGTTGTTTTAAGGCAAGATGAAAAACCCATTGCTTTCAAAAGTCGTCCAATCAAACGAAAGTATTTACACAAAGCTATTTATGAGAAGGAAATGTTGGCAATACTACATGCACTTAAGAAATGGAGACCCTACCTAATGGAAAGACACTTCAAGGTAAAAATGGATCATGATAGTCTTAAATAATTTTTAGAACAAATATTATCCTCTGAAGAGCAACAAAAATGGGTCACAAAGAGGTTGGGTTATGACTTTGAAATCATCTACAAAAAAGGGAAGCAAAATGTTATGGTAGATTCACTCTCAAGAAAGGATGAGGATGTGGAAGCATTGTTGTGTGCCATTTCTATTATCCAACCAGATTGGATAAATGAAGCAAGGGATGAATGGAAGAATGACGAAGAAGTGTGGACGTTCATTGATAAGTTATAAGAAGATCCTAGTACATCTAATACATTTAGCTGGAAAAATGATTGGTGATGGTACAAAGATCGCTTATACCTATGTAAGAATTCCAAACTCAAACAAAAGATTCTTATGGAATTGCACACTTCTCCCTTAGGAGGGCACTCAAGATTTTTGAAAACTTACCACATGGTTAAGAAGGAATTTTTTTTGGGATGGCTTTAAATTGGATATTCAAAAGTTAGTGGCAAAATGTTTGGTTTGCCAACAAAATAAAGTTGAAACAATTAAGACCCCAGGTCTATTACAACCTTTATCCATTCCAAGCCAATGTTGGGAGGAGGTTTCAATGGATTTTATCACATGTTTATCCAAATCCGAAGGAAAGAGTGTCATCATGGTGGTAGTTGACAAACTTACCAAGTATGCACACATTTGTGCATTATCACATCCATTTAAAACCAATACAGTTCCTACTACATTTATGGAAACAATTCAAAAGCTACATGGAAACCGAAAGATTATTGTAAGCGACAGAAATCCCATTTTCACTGGAAATTTTTGGACATAATTATTTTCTTGTCTCGATACTCAGTTAGCTCATAGCTTATCTTATCATCCTCAATCTCATGGGCAAACTGAGATAGTAAACAAATTTTTGGAATGATATATTCGTTGCTTTGTATTTAATAAACAGACACAATGGGTTAAATGGTTGCCTCTGGCTAAATGGTGGTATAACACTTCCTTCCATACTGTAGCAAAAATGACCCCATTTATGGCACTTTATGGATATCATCCACCATCCATCATTTTATATTTAAGAGAAAATTCTAAGGTTCAAGCAGTGGAACGTCACATCGAGCATCAACAACAAGTTCTCCAACTCTTAAAGGATAACCTCATGTTGGCGCATAATAGAATGAAACAACAGGCAGATCAACATCACAATGAAAGTAGTTTTGATGTAGGTGACTGGGTATTCCTACGGCTACAACCATATAAACAAATGTCCCTCAAGCAAGCTAAGAAGGTTAATAAATTATCACCAATGTATTATAGTTCGTACAAGGTGTTGCAAAAGATTGGTACTATGGCATACAAATTGGAGCTTCCTGCAACTTCTTGAGTGCACCCAATTTTACATGTTTCATGTTTAAAGAAGGTTATAGGTGACAAGCTTCCCATTCAAACAATATTTCCAAAACTTAATGAAGAAGGAAAAATTATATTGGAACCAGAAGTAGTCACATAAACAAGAACTCGACAGTTACGAAATCGATCATTTTAGAGTATCTCATCAAGTGGAAAAACTTATCCGTTGAAGATTCTACATGGGAGGATGAGAATTTTATGCAGAAGCATCCAGAACTACTCAAGCATTGAGGACAACGCTTTTCAGAAGGAGAGGGGCATGTTAGGTCCCTATAATACTAGTGATTACCTCATTACTATTGTCATTGTATCCCTTATTGTTATTATTGTGCCCCTATTGTTATTAGTGTGCCCCATAGAAACCCACTATTGTTATTGTTGTGACCTTATGTTATTACTGATAGGTCGGCTTGATTATATTGTGGCTCCTTAGACTCCTATATATAGAAGGGAGGTTTAGTCATTTGTATCATCCAAGAATTGTTCATTTGTGTAATGTAAAGGAAGTTTCCCCCTCGAAGAGGCTGAATACTAAGGCCTTGATATATCTTTTCTATCTTTTTGTGAGCTGGTTTCCTAACCTGATGCTTTTTGGTTAGAAAGGGACATGAATTGTACCCCTTACCTCAGTGAAAAACTTCCTCTACTCTTTCCTTTCCTTTCTTATGTGAGAAATATAATTTTCAAAGGAATTTACTTTCATAGGGGTTTGCTATAGGATGCATGTCGCAAGCAGAATTCTCTATGAAATGGATGGAAAGTGAGGAGGGGGGAGGAAACTTACCCTTTTCAGGATGACTTTTTTATGTTCATGGGGGGTTTGAGGAAAATTCCTAGTAGTTTGGGTTCCTTTTCTCCTCTTAATTCAGACATGTAGAATCTCTTATGTGTTCCTGTAGAAATTTAGGTACTCCTGGAGTAGTGGTATCCAATCCTGTAACACCTACAAACTTAGCTTGTAGCTCTTTTCTAGCAACCTAGGAAACCCCTAGTAGCATCTAGCTCAAACTTCAATGAATGATTGGGCCTCTCTTACCATTTTGGGAATGACTTGTTGGTACAAATGAAGTTATGTCTCATCCCTTACTCGTTCAACGTGTTGGATGAGTTGTCCCCCACCTATCACCTTCGTAACTTCTCAAACCCATTGATCCACTCCTCGTAATTATCATCCTCCTTTTTTTATTATTTTCCAAATTTTACGAGTGCTTGAGTAAATTGTAGTGTTTGTTATGAAACCAGCTCAAGAAAAGATAGAAAAGATAGATCAACGCCTTAGAATTCAGCCTCTTCGAGGGGGAAACCTCCTTTACATTACATAAATGAACAATTCTTAGATGATTGAAATGACAAAACCTTCTTTCCATATATAGGAGTCTAAGGAGTCACAATATAACCCAGCCGACCTAACAATAATAATATAAAGCCACAAAAATAACAATAGATGGATTCTATGTGGCACAATAATAACAATATGGGGGCAATAGGGGCACAACAATATTAATAAGGGGTATAAATACAATAGTAATGGGGTAATCACTAGTATTATAGGGATCCAACATGCCCCTCTCCTTCAAAAAAGTGTTGTCCTCAACGCTTGAGTAGTTCTAGATACTTATGTATAAAATTATCATCCTCCCATGTGGAATCTTCAGCGGATAAGTTCTTCCACTTGATAAGATACTCAAAAATTGATTGATTTCGTAGCTGTCGAGTTCTTGTTTCTGTGACTGCTTCTGGTTCCAATATAATTTTTCCTTCCTTATCAAGTTCTGGCAATATTGTTTGAACTGGGAGCTTGTCGCCTATAACCTTCTTTAAACACGAAACATGGAAAACTGGGTGCGAGAAGCTGCAGGAAGCTCCAATTTGTATGCCATAGTACCAATCTTTTGCAACACCTTGTACGAACCATAATACTTTGGTGATAATTTATTATCCTTCTTAGCTTGCTTTAGGGAAATTTGCTTATATGGTTGTAGCTGTAGGAATACCCAGTCACCTACATCAAAACTTCTTTCACTGCGATGTTGATCTGCCTATTGTTTCATTCTATTCTGTGTCAACACGAGGTTATCCTTTAAGAGTTGGAGGACTTGTTGTTGATGTTCGATGTGATGTTCCATTGCTTGAACCTTAGAACTTTCTCTTAAATATGATGTGATGGAGGGTGGTTGATACCCATAAAGTGCCATAAATGGGGTCATTTTTGTTGCTGTATGGAAGGAAGTTTTATGCCACCATTCAGCCAGAGGCAACAATTTGACCCATTGTGTTTGTTTATCAGATACAAAGCAACGAAGATATCCTTCCAAACCTTTGTTTACTATCTCAGTTTTCCCATGAGATTGAGGATGATAAGATGAGCTATGAGCTAACTGAGTACCAAGACAAGAAAATAATTCTGTCCAATAATTTCCAGTGAAAATGGGATCTCTGTCACTTACAATAATCTTTGGGTCTCCATGTAGCTTTTGAATTATTTCCATAAATGCAGTAGAAACTGTACTGGCTTTAAATGGATGTGATAATGTACAAAAGTGTGCATACTTGGTAAGTTTGTCAACTACCACCATGATGACACTCTTTCCCTCAGACTTGGGTGAACCTGTGATAAGATCCATTGAAACCTCCTCCCTACGTTGGCTTGGAATGGATAAAGGTTGTAATAGACTCGGTGTCTTAATTGTTTCAACTTTATTTTATTGGAAAACCAAACATTCCGCCACAAACTTTTGAATATCTGATTTAAGGCCATCCAAAAAAAATTCCTTCTTAACCTTGTGGTAAGTTTTTAAAAATCCTGAGTTCCCTCCTAAGGGAGAAGTGTGCAATTCCATAAGAATCTTTTGTTTTAGCTGGGAATTCTTACAGAGGTATAAGCGATCTTTGTACCAAAACGAATCATTTTTCTAGCTAAATGTATCAGACGTACTGGAATCTTGTTGTAACTTTTGAATAAGTGCCCACACTTCTTTGTCATTCTTCCATTCCTCCCTTGTTTTGTTTATCCAATCTGGTTGGATAATAGAAATGGCGCACAACAATGCTTCCACATCCTCATCCTTTCTTGAGAGTGCATATGCCACCACATTTTTCTTCCTTTTTTTGTAGATGATTTCAAATTCATAACCCAACATCTTTGTGACCCACTTTTGTTGCTCTTCAGAGGATAATCTTTGTTCTAAAAAGTATTTAAGGCTATCATGATCTGTTTTTACCTTGAAGTGTCTTTCCATTATGTAGGGTCGCAATTTCTTAAGTGCATGGAGTATTGCCAACATTTCCTTCTCATAAATAGCTTTACTTAAAAGCTTTCCCTTGATTGGACGACTTTCAAAAGCAATGGGTCTTTCATCTTGCATTAGAACAACACCAATTCCATTTCTTGAAGCATCACATTCCACAATAAAGGTTTTTGTGAAGTCCAGTGTAGCTAAGACCGGTGCTTGGCACATTGCCTCTTTAAGATGTTCAAAGGCCTTTGTTGCTTCCGGAGTCCATGAAAATGCATCTTTCTTCAATAATGTTTCTAGAGGTGCTGCTATTCTCCCATAATTCTTAACAAACTTGCGATAATACCCTGTCAACCCAAGAAATCCTCGCAGATGCTTTATGGATGTGGGGATTTTCCATTCCTTAATGGCTTTAATTTTGTTGGGGTCTACCTTAACTCCTTCATGAGATACAATATGATCCAGATATTCCACCTCCTGGACTCCAAAGAAACATTTGGATCTTTTTGCATATAATTGTTTCTCCTCCAATAGTTGTAGCACCCTGTCAACATGTTCAACATGATCCTTCCAAGACTTGTTGTAGATTAGTATATCATCAAAAAGTACTAACACAAATTTTCTAAGGAATGGTTTGAAAATTGAATTTATCAAACCTTGTGTGGAGTACCTAGGAAGGTATGTTTCGATGGTCATTTTGGTATCTTTTCATCAGAACTCAAAAGCCTTTTGCATGAGAAATCTAGATAATGATAAGAATTTATAACGAAACACGAGAGATTAATGAAAAGCACTGATAGTCGTCATTTCTGTGTGCAGGAGGGAGGAAATACGGGAAGTGGCCATTCCAAAAGTAAAGACAAAGCTGAGCTAACTGCTGTCCCATTGACGGAAGACCGGAAACGAACCAGATCACAACAAATCAACCCAAGAAAGGACGCGGAGATACCAGCATGAAACAAAAAAAGAAAGAAGTAACGCAGTATTAATGATTCTGCGAATCCCTCAGGATCTGAGATCCTGAGGGATCGCTATTTTGCCTATTTTCTGTACCTAGATATCTCCGCCATCTTCCTTATAAAAGGGGTAGCACTGTTGGCTTCAGGGAGGATCTTTTTGGGGAGTGTAATTTCTTTTAAGGAAGATCAGGACTATGATCTTTATGTTCAGTTGAAGACTTGAGTTCCTGTAATTTTATTGCATGCTTTAATACAGACTTGTTCACCCTTTTATCTTTGAGCCTGGATCTATCTTAAGCGGTGTACCCCTGGAGGCTAAGGGCCCGACAGGGAAAATTTTAAGAACCCGCCCTAAATTTATAAATATAATAAATGGGTGAATCTCCATGGTATATAAGAAAAATTGAAGGAGATTTCATCAATAATATAATATGTATATATAATTTTTTGGCGAATCTCTCACCAAGCATAGCGAATATTTTACTCAATTATAAAATCTTGTAAGATCTTGGTCAGTCTTTCACTAAATAATAAAACTTTGTAAAGTCCTAGTGAATCTTAGCATAGGCTACATGATGGTTTAATTCCCCCATTTAAATAGGCTACATTCCAGGTGAATACCATGGGTCAATACCATGTGCCATTTTGGTGAATACCATGGGTCAATACCATGTGCCATTTTTATTTTTATTAATTCTAATATTAGGGTTAATAATGGTTTTTTGCATGGTATTAATAACAATCTAGTCCATGGTATTTGTCCCATAGTATTTTGGCCATAGGTTTCACCTAAATATAACCCATTTTTTGAGTGTTCGTAAATATAAGGTGACTTATGGAGTAAATATAAAAAATGTTTTATTTGTTTACCATACCTCTCGTTTATTTATATTTTTATTAATTTTCCATACCTCTTTCACAAATATGATATTTGGCCCATAGGATTCACTTAAATAAAACCTCTTTCTTGAGCCTCCATAAATAGAACGAGGGTTATGGACTAAATATAGAAAGAGGTTTTATTTATTTACGATACGTCTAGTTTTTTTTTTTTTTTTTTATTTACCATACCTTTTGAGTAAGTATAAAAATACGTTTTATTTATTTACCATACCTCCACTTATATTTTTATTTGTTTACACCCTTACATGTATATAAGGTGACTTATGGAATAAATATAAAAAAGTGTTTTATTTATTTACCATACCTCTCATTTATTTATATTTTTATTAATTTACCATACCTCTTTTATAAATATGGTATTTGGCCCATAGGATTCACTTAATTAAAACCTATTCTTGAAAATGGGCGAATGGATTCACTTAAATAAAACCTATTCTTGAAAATGGGCGAATGGAAGGTTGTAAGTCCTAATTTCAAGGGTTAAACTTACCTTTTTTACCCTCTCCCTTAAGATAAGGTGGGCTATTTGAGGTGATTTGTAAAAATGTACTATGATACAAAATATTCGCCCACTAAAAATTTAAAACCCCTTAATTTCGCCAAAGGGCGAACATTCGCCCCTAAAATTATCCTTGGGGCCCAGCCCTGGAGGACACTTGCTCTTGTATTATTACGTGTGGTTTCCGTGTGGTTTGTTCATAGACGTACTCTGGTAATCTGCTGTGTTTTGAGAATATTCTATTACATGCTCTGTTGTGATTAAGTCATTTTGTGTTCTTGAACTTTATATCGATGCCATGTTATTTTACCAATTCTTTAAGCATTGATTAATCCCTACAGGACACTTTTACTTTATTACAGAATTCTTCACGATTGTGTTTTGCATTATAACAAGTCATCTAGAAAGATCCATTTTACATGGGTATCGAATGTGACTATTCTTTATTATGAGATACATCGTTTTAACAGAAGCAGATTACCTATGGTGTGTTTCTAAGGTTCTATAGTATTATTCCATCATATAAGATTGAGGGATTGGTGTTTTGATTGGCATGGTTAAATAGAGTTGCAGCTTAAAGAACTCAGTTATTACTTATTTCGATTACTGTTCTATTCTTGAACTGCTGTTCCATTTACCTGCTGTTTCATTTATTTGTTGTTTTATTTATTTGCTGTTCCATTTCCAGATTGCTAATTTGCTGTTCCTTAAGGACGGACTTAGGCTGTAGAGGACCCCTGCATATGCTACTTGGTCCCCAGACCTCTGATCTGCTCCCGTCAGCTATGAAAGGGATGTGTTATTGCTACCAAGCCCTTGGCTGATGTGCTGTTCCATTTCATTATTACTCCTTTTATCTGCTGTTTCATTTCTAATCATTAAGAACGATCCTAGGCTGTAGCGAGTCCAGCATCTGCTATTTGGCTCCCAGACCTCTGATCTATTCTCATCAGTTATGAAAAGGATGGGTTATTGCTACCGAACCTTTGGCTGATGCAATACTTAGTGTGATTTAGTCCTTTAAAGTAGTTAAGTTGTAGACTTGCATTAGTTTACTTTCGTAGTCGTAAATAGCTGTACTACAAGCATTACTCGGGCAAATGCTAGCCTCAGACTGAGACACCCTTTGAAATAACCAGATGATCCCGGATTGACATATTAATGTGAGGTAACTAGAGGTAAAAGAGACCCTTTTTATAGCTCTACATTTTGGCGCCGTTTCGGGGAAGGAGTGTAGCTATTTGTTTTTTTCAGAGTAGTGTACGAACCTGCTAGGGAAGAATTGGGTTTTGAAAACGGAAGGTAAGAACCTACTTACGGAGCATGTAAAGGCCCTGCTCCTTTGCCTGCTTTCCTGCAGATTTTCTGTTATCTGCTTAAAATTTAGTAGTAAAATTGAGTGCATGACTAAGCAGAAAAAGCTAGAGAAAAATCCCAAACCGTTAACGAAACCAAAGCTAAGGGACCGGTGACCCTTGGTCGATCGACATACATAGACGAAATCTATAAGAAAGCCGAATCTCAGCCTTCAGTAGGACCCAGGAAAGTTACTTCCAAGCAACCTACTAGTTCCCTTCAGGCCTCAGGCTCACCATCTGAAGCCTTTGCTGAGGTGCATAGTCAGACTGACGAACAAGACTTTCAAGAAATTGAAAATTCTATTCCAGAACGACTGCAGGAAGGGAATCTAAGCAATCTTTGTGAAGGAGAAGGGGAAACAGGGGAAGTTGGGGAGCCAAGATCTCCTCCTAGGATAATTCATCCATTAAATAGCCCAGACAAGGGGAGCGCGGTAAAAATTATTATTGAAGACACCCTATTTCCTCAGACAAAAATTCCAGATAGAGGAAGTGCTATTAAAACTGTTCCTGTTGAAAATATTCCTCCTCAACCTAGGAATACCCTCTTAGATCTTCCGGAAGGTTATTGGCATATATTTGACCCAGTGTCTCAAAATACGCCAAACACCCAAACTTCTACATTACAATACCCCATAGTGGATTCTGCAGCAAATGCTCCTACGAAAGCAATCCCCCTTCAACACATTCCTACATTTCATGGACTTATATCAGAGGACCCCGATGCATTCTTATTTGAATTTGATGTGCTAGCAGGGGATATGATTACACCACTGACCCCTAGAAATTAAAATTGTTCCCCTCCACTTTGAAAGGGGCAGCTTTAAGATGGTTTATGGGTTTAGGTGGTGGAGTTATAAATAACTGGGAACAAATGAAAGAATCTTTCCTAAAGAAATATCAAGATTACTGTAGGTCTAGAGAACTGAAAGATGAAATATTTCAGATGATAGCTAGACCAAATGAAACATTAGAAGAATACGTGGAACGTTTCCAGTATAATCTGTAAAGATCCCCTTATGCATCGTTGCCCTTGCCTGATAATGTGTTGAAAACAACATTAATAAGGGGCATGAAAGAACAATGGATCGAAACATTAAACATTATGGGGAAAGGGGATATATATCAGGAAAGTTTTGCTGACATAATTGATTTATGTATCAGGAGTTCGAGAGGCAGTACACGAATCAAACTAGCAGAACATCATCGATTTGCACGGGAAAATAAAATTTCATCAGAAGGAGTAACATGGGTGGAAATTGGGAATTTACTTGAAAATTTTAAAACTGATATACTAGGAACACTGACTACACAATTGGACGTTGTGCAGGCTAAGCAGAAACAAATGGAGGCAGAATAGAATTTAGCAATTTTCTGCCCCAGATGCAGGAAGAAGCATAGCCATAAGGAATGCCCACTAGATATAGTTCAGACATGCGCCATTTACACAAGGGATCACTCTATAGAAAATTGTCCCTCATTACCTGGACTGAAAGCGGTATATAAGGAAGCGGAAGAAGAACCAGAAGCAGTGTATCTACTTAACCAACGTCGTCAGTGGCAGCCGCGACAAACTGGTATGTTTTCAGACCCAGCTTCTTCTTTTCAGTATTCGCAATACAATACTCAACAGTATAATACATGGCAAAGTCAGTTTCAACCCCCATTTCCAAATTGGTCATCACAGTCATACCCTTCTGCAAACCCGTGGCTAAATCAGACAAGCGAATCTGGCTGGTCGAATCCTCCTTATCCCCTACCATACTGGCAAAACAACCCGTATCCACCGCAATGGACTCCCCCCACTTCACAAAGTTCAAGCTGGCAGAATAACTGGTAGAGACCAACACAACAGCCAGTAGGAAACATTCCTTTCCCTCAACCTACACTACCAGCTTTACTGCAAAACCCCCAATCTAATCTCAGACCCCAACTCCCAGCCTAGCCCAATGCCAATCCAAATAACAGACCGGTCCAAGCACTCCAAATTTTAGAAACACCAGAAGAAGGACCCGATCTGAGGGAGTGCAATGATTTGCAGTTAAGATCTGGGCGTATCATTCAAACTGAGGGAAACAAAACAGTTCAGATTGAAGATCAGTTACCTAGAGAACAACTGTCACAAGAAGAGGATGAAAACAGGCAACAAACTCAGAATCAAGCAACTACATCCTCTCCCCCGTTCCCAGAACGTTTAGTCATACCTCGACCTATACAGCAACCTAATTTTGACATTCTCGGAGAATTACAAAATTTGTACATAAAAATCCCGTTCCTTCAGGCCATTCAGGACATCCCAATATACGCTAAAACTATTAAGGAACTATGCATAAAAAGACCAAGAAGGAATGTAATAGATAATCCAAGAGTTCAAGTAGTCGGCACTTTATCTGACCTATTATCAGGAAAGGAAACACCTATTAAGTATGAAGACCCAGGAAACCCAATAGTAACTGTTCAAATTTATGGCCAAACCTTAACCAATGCCTTAGTTGATCTTGGAGCTGCAATCAATATATTGACCACCTCCACTTGCCAAAAGTTAGGAATTACATCTGCAGAACCTACTTCAACTTTGCTGGAATTGGCTGATCGATCTGTGGTCAGGACAGAAGGAATATTGCATGATGTTATGGTCTCAGTTGATTCCTGGGAATACCCAACTGATTTCCTGATAATAAATCCTAAAACCCGACTAGATGGACATCCATTGATCTTAGGAAGGCCTTGGCTCGCTACCGCTGATGCCTACATCGGCTATCGACAAGGAAACATGATCATAACTAAGGGGGCAGATATTAAGAACTTAGTACTATATCCCCCAGCGCAGCCAAGCATCACAATAGTCAAAACTAATAGGCACCCTGTATCATATCTTACTGACAACATTAGATCTCCATTAACTATACAAGAAGCGCTAGAGTTTAAAAATCAAACAGAAGATGATGCCATCAATAATTTTATTAGTCAAACTGAACTCGCATCTCGTACCCAGTGTCATATGATAAAAGCAGCATTTGATAACGAAGTAGAGGAGGAACCTCTGAAAGATGTGCATGACCATACAATCCCTGTCACGTCAGTTACACATAGTAAAATAGTGGAAATCGAACCTGGGAAGACCTTAAACATTAACGCCAACCTTACACCAGAACAAGAAACAAAACTCATCCATGTTTTAACAAAATATAAAAATGCATTTGCATGGGATTACCCCGATATGAAAGGAATTGATCCTCAATTGTGTACACACCACATCTACATAGAGAATGATGCAAAACCTGTTAGAAAACCTTAGAGAAGATTAAATCCTCATCTAAAAGAAGTAGTAAAAGCTGAGCTCCAAAAACTTTTAGATGTTAACTTTATCTACCCTATCTCTGATAGTAAGTGGGTCTCCCCGCTTGTGATGGTACTGAAAAAGAATGGGAAGTGGAGAATCTGCGTCGACTATAGAGAACTAAATAAGGCAACGCAGAAAGATCACTTTCCTCTCCCATTCATCGATCAAGTATTGGACACTTTGGCAGGCAATAAATTCTTTTCTTTTCTTGATGGTTTCAGTGGGTATAACCAAATACAGATTGCCCCTGAAGATCAGGATAAAACTACTTTTACTTGTCCTTGGGGAACATTTGCCTATCGAGTTTTACCTTTTGGTTTATGTAATGCCCCTGCCACATTCCAAAGGGTTATTCTTAGCATATTTGCAGATCTAATAAATGAAGGATTGAAAGTATATATGGATGATTTCACTCCATACGGAGAAGAGTTTGATCCAGCATTGGAAACACTAGAAAAAGTCCTACAACACTGTATAGCTACCAGGCTTTGTCTAAGCCATGAAAAGTGCTACATGATGATGATAGAAGGACTTATTCTAGGGCATTATATTTCAGAAGCCGACATACAGGTAGACCCAGCCAAAATCCAAATACTTTTGCTTATTCCTACTCCTACTACTCAAATAGAGGTACGTAGCTTTCTTGGATTCTCTGGTTATTACAGAAGATATATAGAACATTATTCACGTATTGCTGCACCATTGTATGCACTAACTGGTAATATTGATTTCCTTTTGACAGAGAAATGTGAACGTGCTTTCAATGACCTGAAAAGGCTTCTATCTACAACCCCAGTCCTTCGCAGACCAAACTGGGATTTGCCGTTTTAGATATCATCCGATGCCTCAGATACAGCCATTGGAGCGGTCCTTGGTCAGGAGGAGGATAAAAAACCATACGCCATTTATTACATTAGCAAAAATCTATCCCCCGCTGAATTAAATTATACTGTAATTGAAAAGGAATTTCTAGCTGTTATACATGCTATCAATAAATTCAGACATTATATCACTGGATATCCCGTTATCTTGTACAAAGATCATTCTGCTATAAAGTATCTAGCAAGTAAACCTGTCACAAATGGCAGAATAACCAGATGGCTGATTTTATTGCAGGAGTTTGACATTACAATCAAGGATCGACCTGGCAAAGAAAACCCGGTAGATGATTTCCTCTCAAGAATGCCAAAACCAGTCGATGCAGCAGCAGTTGAAGATCAGTTTCCAGATGAGCATCTCTTTGCTGTTGCTGTTCAAACACCCTGGTATGCTGATGTCGCCAATTACCTAGCAGTAGGTAAGTTACCAAAACATCTAACCCCTAACGAACGAAAACAGATTGTCCAGCGAAGTGCCAGATTCTCCTGGATTGGAGGCTATTTGTTTCACATAGGGGCAGACATGCAAATCAGGAGGTGCGTTCGACAAGATGAAATATTTGATATATTGAAAGCATGCCATGACCAACCATGTGGTGGACATTTTGCTGATCGCAGGACTACACATAAAGTATTACACATAGGGTATTATTGGCCCACAATTTTTAAAGATGCAAAGAAATTTGTCCAAGCATGTGATAGTTGCTAGAGGGCGGGATGCCCTAGTCACTCAGATGAGATGCCCTTGAAACCACAGCTAGTCATTGAACCATTTGAGCGATGGGCCCTTGATTTCGTGGGGCCAATCAACCCACCGTCAAACCAGAAAACATACATTCTAGTGGCAATAGAATATGTCACTAAATGGGTTGAAGCGGAAGCCTTTCCCAGGGCTACAGAAGAATCTGTTATACAGTTCCTGCTCCATCTATTTGTGCGTTATGGCCTCCCAAGAGAGATAATCACAGATGGAGGGCCACAATTTGCTGGAAATAGAATAGCGACAACACTCAACAATTATCATGTTCAGCATAAAATGACCACCCCATATCACCCACAGGCAAATGGGCAAGTAGAAAACAACAACAAGATAATAGAAACAATTCTAACCAAAACAATTGCATCACATAGACGCGATTGGGCTGCCAGACTACCAGAAGCACTGTGGGCTTAAAGAACAACATGGAGAAGCACCACTGGCCACTCACCGTACCAGCTTATGTTTGGAAAACAACCTATCTTTCCTATAGAATTTGAAATCCAGACATTACGAACAACACAAGAAGTAGGGTTAGACTTAATCGAGGCGCAAACTAATCGATTGCAACAGATTAATGAGCTGGATGAAATTAGACTCTCTGCACTTCAACATACTGCCCTGATACAACAGCAAAGAGCTAAGTGGCATGATGCTCTCATAAAAAACAGAGTCTTCCATGATGGAGACTGGGCTCTTTTATATGACTTTAGATTTCAGGACTTCCCCGGGAAACTCCAGACTCGTTGGTTGGGACCATATGAAATTCAGAAAGTACATGGCAATGGTACCTTCACACTAATTACTATTAATGGTTCTGGGTATACCTTTAAGGCAAATGGCCATCGAGTCTGTCTCTATCGCAAACCACTTACTCGGGAGTCCTTTTGCCAGCAATTACGCCAAGATTCAGATATGGAGATCTTAAGGGAGGAAGAAAAGTCTCCTCCACCTGTAACTCGCTAAGAAGTTTATTTTTCTTTCCAATTTGTACATAATTCTTTGAATTATTTTTGTACATATTTTTTACAGCATGTTGTGATTTTGCTGTTCCTTTTTCCAAAAGGAACAACACTTGTGATTTTTGCTGTTCCTTTTCCGAAAGGAACAACACTTGTGATTTTTGCTGTTCCTTTTCCAAAAGGGACATCACTTGCGATTTTTGCTGTTCCTTTTTCCAAAAGGAACAACACTTGCGATTTTTGCTGTTCCTTTTTCCAAAAGGAACAACACTTGTGATTTTTGCTGTTCCTTTTCCAAAAGGAACAGCACTTGTGATTTTTGCTGTTCCTTTTCCAAAAGGAACAACACTTGTGATTTCTGCTGTTCCTTTTTCCAAAAGGAACAACACTTGTGATTTCTGCTGTTCCTTTTTCCAAAAGGAACAACACTTGTGATTTTTGCTGTTCCTTTTCCAAAAGGAACAACACTTGTGATTTCTGCTGTTCCTTTTCCAAAAGGAACAACACTTGTGATTTCTGCTGTTCCTTTTTCAAAAGGAACAACACTTGCGATTTTTGCTGTTCCTTTTCCAAAAGGAACAACACTTGTGATTTTTGCTGTTCCTTTTTCAAAAGGAACAACACTTGTGATTTTCACTGTTCCTAAGGGACAACATTTCTGATTTTTGTTGTTCCTTTTCTAAAAATGAACAGCACTTGAGTGTTTTTGCTGTTCCTTTCTAAAAAAGAACAACATTTGTGTGTTTTTGCTGTCTCTGAAAGAAACAACACGGTTTGATTTCTGCCGGTCTTTTCCAAAGGAACGACATTTGTTTGATTTTATTGAACAACACTATTGATTTCCACTGCTCCTGTTGTTGTATCTTTCCTTGAAATTGCACTACAACTTGTCCCTTCTCAAGGATGCAGAGTGCTAATGGAATACAACTATCTACTTATGTGATGAAAACAAAAGCACAGTATACGGAAATCGGTAAATCATAAATCGCTATCCTTATAAGCAACTGCCCTGAATTGATGAAAGGATGTAGGGAAAATATATGCTTACTTATCACCTTTTGTTGCCATTGTTCTACTAACTCTGTTCTGATTGGTAATCTCCATCATGCTGATTTTTTTATCTATTTTAATTATCATTCGCCAATAAGATCAAAGAGTTTATATCTTCCTATTGGGATTTTAAGACTTCTTCCACCATTCCTACTCTTAAGGAGTGTGGAATCACCCTTTGTGTATAAATAGGAAAGGTTCTCTATTAAAACAAAAGAAAAAAGAAGCAACCAAAGCAGTTTTGTCAAATTGCAGGATAGGGAGTCTCATTACGAGCTGGCCTACCATGATCATCACGATGGAAGTGAAGTGGCGTTCCCATTAGGGCCACCACACCCGGGAAATGGTCCAAAAGGTATATCAAAATAAATAAATAACCCTTGGAACAGGAGGTCTCACCACGAGCCGGCCTGCCCACTATTCGCTCCTTCCTCATGAATGGCACTATGACTAACTGGTTACCAAGCCTGCATAGTGGCCTACAGTTTTGACATCACATAACACTTCCTCGCATACACAAAGGACTATGGTTCCTGGGGTGAAATAAACAACTCTGCCAAGGTTATGGACACCTGTTGGTAGCAGAGCTCTGTTAATGGTATTGAAGTCGTAACCTTTATACCAATGGGTAAGGAAATTATAACCTTTGTATCTTATAACGTGATAATTTAATTACCCAACCCTATCCCGCATGACTATTTATTACCGCCAATCTTTACGGAGCTAGTGACAGTGATCGCATGGGGCTCGCTAATTATGGCAAATGTCTATTCTCGAACTTCCATCAACTCATCGCAGTCGCTTACGTATTAAAAGCGAGTTAACTTTTCACCTCGATCCCCGCACTACGCTGTTTTTGCGGACATGGCATATTTTCATAAACTGCTCCATAAAGGCCTTGCGGACGAAGCAAACGCTGCTCCTTTATTTGACGGCTGGGACAACCTATCATATTGCGGGGGGGGGGGGGGGGGGGGGGGAGTAACCTCATTATTCCCCAGAATACGTGTCAGCCCGTTATTCGAGAAGACCTTGTACTTGAGCATAGCACGACTCAATGGTATGATCATTTGCCATTTTTGTTTCTTCTGCATGAATCGTTGTTCGAAGTTATTTCCATTGCATACGCCGTTGTATTTAAATTTGAGCGAGAAACTCGCCACCAGCTTCTCTGCGTCTTAACGAACAGCTGAGAATCTGCAAGTGAAGCCATGGGTGGAAGGTCAGTCCGCAGAGAACCATAGACATTGATTGTTTCAGCTGCAGCCCGAAGAATTCTGAAGAAAGCAGGATGGTTGACCTACCTCAACTGCCTGAAGGAGCCTAATGAAACTGTGGCGAAGGAATTTTTACAAAACCTGCAGGAAGAACATTCCACAACCAGAGGAAAACGAATAGAGGTCACGGATGATATAATAGCAAAAGTCACAGGACTACCGGCCACAGGGCCTGTGTGGACAACAAAGAAGGAAAGGCTGCAGAAGATTGTGGAAATCTTTCAGGACGAGGGCCAGAGCTTAACAGTTCGAGGAAAAGGGGTGCTGCCAGCAACGCTAGGAGAGCCATGGGCGGAATTGGAAAAAATTGTCCAGAGCTACATTACTTGCGAAGGCAGAAAAGACGTGGTAAGACCACGACATCTAAAACTCTTAGCTGTCTTAAAACAAAAATGTTCTGTGAATTTACCTGCATTGCTTAATTCGCTATTGCATGATGTGGCACGAAGCATGAAAAAGGCACAGCACAAAGAATCTGTGGTTAGCCACCACGGATTAATTCGTTTGATAGTAAACCATAGTCTTACCCAGCAACAGAGCTGCTGGAAATAATTAATTGATATTATTAATAAAGGGACGGCCACGTCTGGACGCCCAGAAAAACGGAAACAAATTGATAGCACACCCCAACGCCCAGAGAAGCGAAAGAAGGACGCTTGCAAAAAAGTGCAAGCTGAAAAACAAGCCAAGAAACAAGCAGAAAAGAAACTTGAGAAACAACCCGACTCTGGTACATTTGAGCAACCAACAAAACGTAGAAAGTCGGCACGGCTTGCAGGGTTACAAGCAGAGCTGAAGAAACCTCGGGCTCGCACGAGCCAAGCAATATAAATTATAGATGAGCAATCGACAGAGACAAATACAGAAGAAGAAAGTAATGAGGAAGTAGAGCAGTCCACAGGGACAGAGGCGGAAGAAGAAAATAGCAGATAAACAGAGCAGTCTGCCGAGGCAGAAACAGAAGAGGAAGACGAAGAACAGTCAGCGGAAACAGAAACAGGAGGATAAGAAGAACATGATGAAGAAGAAGGAGACAAGAAAGAAGAAGTTGAGCGTCCCGAGCAGGAGGAAGAAATAGAACAGCCGGGAAGAAGCCCAGTACAAAACCCGATGGGGGAAGAGGAATTGGCCAATATTCTGGCCAATATGGGCGAGTATGGTTAGCCCCTGAGTCCATCCAACCTCCAGGCTGAAGACGAAACCCAAGAAAAAAATGCACCCAAGGAAATGCATACAGAAGAAGCAGAAGTAGAAATTTCACCCGTCCATGATGAGAAGGAACCAGAAAATACCAGGCAGGAACGGCCCATTCCTAGTCAGAAGGCACCAGAGGAGAATCCGGAGGAAATAAGGGCAGAGGAAGAATTGGCCCAAGAAACAACAGAGCCAAGAATGGTTCTCACCCTGGATTAGCCACCTCAAGAAGAAAATCCGGAAATTAGTCACACTCCAACCCACGACAAACTGTCAGCTATTCTTTCTGAGAAGTTGATGAAAATAAGGGAATTGCAAAAGGAAAAAGGGACACTGTTAAACGTGATAGTCAGGCTTCGCCAGCAGATTAGGCTTCTAAAAGCAAGACAAAGGGGGGTAGGGACCTCAACAAGAAAAAATTCGGCCATGCCAATGAGACCCTGTAAGAATAAAAGGCGAAGAACCGGGAGCCGTTCCACTACTCAAAATCCTGACAGAAGCCAAACTGCTGTCCCTAATGAAGCAGAAAGACAAACTGCTGTTCCAATTAAAACAGAAGGACAGACTGCTGTTCCATTTGAAAAGGAACAGCAGTGGGCTGGAGTTCGTGTTAAAATTGAAAAAGATGATAAGGAGGTTCAGACGGAGGCACCACCTTCGGGAGTAATAAGGGTTATGAATTTAAAGCAACATAATAAGAAACTCCAAGTAAAGCTCCCAGCCTCCACAAATGCATGGAAAAAGGACCCAAAAACAAGAACCCTCCACCATCATTTGAAGCAGGCTCAGCAAGAAGCAGAAAAGCTCAGGGAACAAATGGTCCCCCGTGAAAATTATGAGGAATTACAGCAGCAGTTAAGGAACTTCAACCTGTCAGAAAGCCAAGCCTTCGAAGGATGGCAAAAGGAGCAAGAGAAAGTGGCCAAGGTAACCCGTAGATTAGATGTAGTTATTGAACAAATAGATACCTTGTGTGCTCTGTACAATGATGCCCTAGCATGTAGAGCTCCTGCCAAAAATTATGCCCTGTTTCTAATGGAAAGATACTTACAATTGAAAATTAAAGCCGTTAGGGCAGGTGCTCCCATAGAAATTAACACTATAGACGATTTTATAAATTGCTGTAAGCATTATGGGGTAAAAGTACAAAGGTTATTGTGTGAATTTTACCTGGATAACCTTGTACTAGAACAGGAGACCGAACTGAACCCTGGCCCTTTTGTCAGAGATATTCAATTACAAGCATTCATTTCATTTGCAGTTAATCAGATTAAATGGCTCAAAGCCTACAATGCATTTCAAGGACAAGAAAATGGATTAGACCTATGGGTAAGAGCTGAGCCTAGAGACCCGAAACAGTTATGGAAAAGTCATAGAAATCTCATGAGGGCTCCAGGCGTGATTGAAGCATTAGGACCGTTGCATGAAGCAATCATTCGGCAAGGGCTTGAATTCTTTTCTTCTATTAAAGACCCTGCCATTGAAGCAGCTAAATTTCGATATCGGGTATCTAATCCAAATATTCAGCTTCGAGAGCCGTTTAAGTATGAAAATTTTAAGCTTGCTGCTAACCGATTCCCCCTCTATGGTGAAATTGTTTTGAGGGCAGGGCCATCCTGGTTAGGATATAGGTTCCGGAGTCCAATCATTTGGCATCCTACACCCAGATACGAAGCCCTGTATGAAATGCCCGAGGGCTAGACAAGCCATTTCTTTGATCATCTAGTTTCGCATCATGGGTGTAGGCCCCCACATGAAATTCCATCTCCAGCCTACTCCCTCACTGCTCTGCATGTCAACTACAATGTTTTCATGAGGCCATGAAAAAGGGTAAGCTGGGGGGTGTGTGGAGTACCTAGGAAGGTATCTTTCGATGGTCATTTTGGTATTTTTTCATTAGAACTCAAAAGCCTTTTGCATGAGAAATCTAGATAATGATAAGAATTTATAACGAAACACGAGAGATTAATGAAAAGCACTAATAGTCATCATTTCTGTGTGCAGGAGGGAGGAAATACGGGAAGTGGCCATTCCAAAAGTAAAGACAAAGTTGAGCTAACTGCTATCCCTTTGACGGAAGACCGGAAACGAACCAGATCACAACGAATCAACCCAAGAAAGGACGCGGAGATACCAGCACGAAACAGAAAAAGAAAGAAGTAATGCAGTATTAATGATTCTGCGAATCCCTCAGGATCTCAGATCCTGAGGGATCGCTATTTTGCCTATTTTCTGTACCTAGATATCTCCGCCATCTTCCCTATAAAAGGGGTAGCACTGTTGGCTTCAGGGAGGATCTTTTTGGGGAGTGTAATTTCTTTTAAGGAAGATCAGGACTATGATCTTTATGTTCGGTTGAAGACTTGAGTTCCTGTAATTTTATTGCATGCTTTAATACAGACTTGTTCACCCTTTTATCTTTGAGCCTGGATCTATCTTAAGCGGTGTACCCCTGGAGGCTAAGGGCCCGGCCCTGGAGGACACTTGCTCTTGTATTATTACGCGTGGTTTCTGTGTGGTTTGTTCATAGACGTACTCTGGTAATCCGCTATGTTTTGAGAATATTCTATTACATGCTCTGTTGTGATTAAGTCATTTTGTGTTCTTGAACTTTATATTGATGCCATGTTATTTTACCGATTCTTTAAGCATTGATTAATCCCTACAGGACACTGTTACTTTATTATAGAATTCTTCACAATTGTGTTTTGCATTATAACAAGTCATCTGGAAAGATCCGTTTTACATGGGTATCGAATGTGACTATTCTTTATTATGAGATACAGTCGTATGTGTTTTAACAGAAGCAGATTACGCATGGTGTGTTTCTAAGGTTCTATAGTATTATTCCATCATATAAGATTGAGGGATTGGTGTTTTGATTGGCATGGTTAAATAGAGTTGCAGCTTAAAGAACTCAGTTATTACTTATTTCGATTATTGTTCTATTCTTGAACTGCTGTTCCATTTACCTGCTGTTTCATTTATTTGCTGTTCCATTTATTTGCTGTTTTATTTATTTGCTGTTCCATTTATTTGTTGTTTCATTTATTTGCTGTTCCATTTCAATTTGTTGTTCCATTTCCAGATTGCTAATTTGTTGTTCCTTAAGGACGGACTTAGGCTGTAGATGACCCCAGCATCTGCTACTTGGTCCCCAGACCTCTGATCTGCTCCCGTCAGCTATGAAAGGGATGTGTTATTGCTACTAAGCCCTTGGCTGATGTGCTGTTCCATTTCATTATTACTCCTTTTATCTGCTGTTTCATTTCTAATCATTAAGAACGATCCTAGGCTGTAGCGAGTCCAGCATCTGCTATTTGGCTCCCAGACCTCTGATCTATTCTCATCAGTTATGAAAAGGATGGGTTATTGCTACCGAACCTTTGGCTGATGCAATACTTGGTGTGATTTAGTCCTTTAAATTAGTTAAGTTGTAGACTTGCATTAGTTTACTTTTGTAGTCGTAAATAGCTGTACTACAAGCATTACTTGGGCAAATGCTAGCCTCAGACTGAGACACCCTTTGAAATAACCAGACGATCTCGGATTGACATATTAATTTGAGGTAAATAGAGGTGAAAGAGACCCTTTTTATAGCTCTACACCTTGAAATGTTGAAGGTGCATTGGTAAGGCCAAAAGGCATGACCAAAAATTCATAATGACCCTCATGAGTTCTAAATGATGTTTTCAGAATGTCTTCAGTCTTCATTCTAATTTGATGATATCCTGAATGAAGATCCAACTTGGTGAAGTAAATTGATCCATGCAATTCATCCAGTAATTCATCAATGATAGGAATGGGGAACTTATCTTTAATAGTGAGCTTGTTGAGCTCCATATAATCCGGACACATGCGCCATGATCCATCCTTCTTGTGCACCAATACTACTGGAGCAGAGAAAGAACTTTGACTCGGTTGAATTATACCAGCCTCTAGCATTTATGCAACCATACGTTCAATTTCACTTTGTTGGACATAGGGATATCTGTACGGCCTGATGTTTGGAGGAACACTTCCTGGAATCAGATGAATATCATGATCAATCCAATGCACAGGGAGAATGTTATGATGATTTTTCCCAGGTCACCTTTTTGGAATGTAATTCAGGAGTCTGCAAAAATACCAACTTCCTCAGATCATATCTCCGCAAATATAGCGTAAATATCTCTTAAATTCGGACTTGAGATTCAGCGCGATGTCTTCTCAAATGGGGTTTTTTTTTAGCTTCTGAAACATCGCAGAAAAAAAGTTATAGCAAAAATGCCACGATGACTTGTTTGGAGCAACGAAACCCTAGAATCCAAAGTTCTGATACCAGATGTTCTGAAACCAGCTCAAGAAAAGATAGAAAAGATAGATCAACGCCTTAGAATTCAGCCTCTTCGAGGGGGAAACCTCCTTTACATTACATAAAAGAACAATTCTTGGATGATTCAAATGACAAAACTTCCTTTCTATATATATGAGTCTAAGGAGTCACAATATAACCCAGCCGACCTAACAATAATAATATAAAGCCACAAAAATAACAATAGAGGGATTCTATGGGGCACAGTAATAACAATATGGGGGCAATAGGGGCACAAAAATATTAATAAGGGGTATAACTACAATAGTAATGGGGTAATCACTAGTATTATATGGACCCAACAGTCTTACTAGTCGAGGGTGGCCAAGCTTACTGGATAATTTCAGTTTATAAATCCTTTTCTCGTGTGCACTGAAAACAATTGTTTTAACCATAATTTTCTCAACAAGAGAAGTAAAGAATAATGCATATCTATGCATACCTGATATCGAGCTATTGTATATGCATGCATGTTGTTGTTGGGCTGATGATCGATCAAATGTCCTCTGGAGGTGCCATCTTTCATTTTCTTTCTTGTGGATAGGTCCTCATTAAACACAACAATGTGATGATGTATTTGACTGATACAATCTCTCTTTCATGTAGGTATTTTCTAGTGTTTGATCTATTGTTGTTGGAGTGAATTGGTGACCTTGTAGCTGCTCCTCAAGGATGGTGTGACTTCTCTAAGCCTCAGGGATGGCCTCTTGATGCTTTAGGGTGGTCAAATATTCATTCTAGAGCTGCAACAATCCTCTGTCTATGATCTTGTTGGATATGTGCAGGCTACTATAGGATTGATCTCCTTCCTATAGAAGTCACATAGTCCCTCCCCAAAACCTCATTCAAACCTTATGTTGCTTCATGAAATGCATTCAGTGACTTGGATGAATCATGGTGAGCCTAGGGACAAGAACAAAAGCTTTGATTGTGGTGAAAGCTTGTGAAGAAGGGGTGAAGGAAACATCTCTTTTCTTTGTTTCTTTATTTTTTTCCATGAACAACGGTGGAATTTTGAGAATAAGTTAGTTAAATGGAATGGATGATAGGTGAAGGATGTTTGATAAACCTCTCTTTACATTTACATAGGGAAAACATGATTTTCGACCCCTTGCCCTAAGTGGATCTCAATCCTGTAGCAATTTCAGACTGTCTTGTGACGCTATAGGATAGTCCTTGAGCAACCTTGTTTTATCCATATCTATCAAACAATAGACTGGATTGACCTGAAATTTTTAAGCATGTTTCCATCATCCTTAGGCACCTCTCGATAAAAAATATTGACCAATGTATGCACGAATCTATAAAAAAAAATATAATTGGTTGTAGGTGATGGAGGCCAACTTCTCAAAAGATGTGCACTGGAATTTGCTGAATTTATTTAAGAATGTTACAATCATCCATATGCATATCCCCATTAAACAACTCATCCAATGGATGCACGGTTTTGAAAATATGGTAAAACAATTTTTGCCCTGTGTATTTTGACAATCCTGTAACAAAACATAACCTTCTTGTAACACTTTAGGAAAATAAGGAATCTGAATGGGAAAGGCTTGGGAACGATGGGTGGGCATTAGAAATTGATTAGGGTGATGGATTGGCATGGCCTTGGTCCTATTGGAGCATCTGGGCAAAGGAAGAGAAAACCCAAGTTTGACTTCCCTTGACTAGATTTTTGACCAACTTTTTCTTTTGGTGCTAACTTGTTTTTGTTGCTTGCAAAGGTTGGAGAGCACCTACATTCATCAAAGAGAGATACATGGAGCAAATAATTATTTTTTATTTCATTTTCTAAGGTCTACTAGCTTCCTCAACGTGGTTTTCAACTAGTAGGTCTCCCTAGGCACCTCAAATGAGGTTTTCAACTAGAATATTTGATTTTTATCTTTTTTCCAACCCATTCACCATCTCATGGAGGTTTTCAACCAATGAGCCAATCCTAGGCACCTCAAAGGATGCTTTCACTTGATATTTTATTTTTTCATTTATTTTATTTTCCTCTTTTTCCTTTTTTTTCTTTCTTTTATTCTTCTATCCTACTTTACTTGAATGAAAGAAAATATCTTTCAAGTATAGGAACACTTCCAATGGAGCCATGTGCATAACAAGATGACAAATAAAATCATGTGCAGGCTTGAAACATATTCTTTGTCATGTACTTGAATATGAGAGACCAACTGCTTTGAATTTGATGATGTCAAACATTGTTGAAGAGAATGGTGCTCCTGTTTAGTGATTGTTAGGAACCAAATTTCAATATAGCTATGATGCCCTTGTTTCACTGGCTCATTTGGATCATTCTTCATTTCTTATTTTTCACTGCCAATCAAATATTCTATTATTTTCTAATTAGCCCTTTGAGCACATAAAGGAGTTGATGATAAGAATTGTAGAAATTCTTTAATATCAAGCTCTAGTGGCTTCCCTCCATCAAATGTGGTCCATGATTATTTAGTTTCCTCTTAATATTCTTGTTTTAGATGTTGTTATTTAGTAGGAGAAAGAGAATTTATTCTTTGCAATACTCTTTCCAATGCAAGATGAATGTAATTTGGATCAAGAGGATTTGTTTGGAGATTTTGTATCTCAACATTGTAAGTGGGTTGAGTTACTTTATTGCTTGGGTTTGGAAATGGTTGTGTAGGTAGTTGAGTGGGAGTGGGTTTTTGAAATGGTTGTGATTGAGGATGTGGTTGTGGTGGAGGTGGATGGGATGGATAGCATTGAGTTTGGTATGGAGGATATTGAGGATATTGGGGAAAATATAGATGACCCCATTGAGGAGGTTGGTGTTGATATGGATGAATTGGAGTAATGAAATATTAAGGAGGATAAGGCCATGAATATGGATCACCCCATTGGGAAGGATAAGACCATGGAGACCAAGGTGAGGTGCAAGGTGGATAACAAGGTTTAAAGTTTTCATTGCAGCTTGTATTTAAAGAGGAGGGGTAGTTCATATCTTGTTGATATGAGTTGACAAAGTAAGGTTTGCTCCATGCCTCCTAATTTATCAGTCACACCTTCTTCTTCTACCTGCATATGATCAAGTGGGGGGTTTGTGGTGTTGAAGAACTATATATATATATATATATATATATATATATATTATATATATATATATATATATTATATTTTTATTTATAATTTTTTTTGAATGAGAATCCTAATGTAATGCAATGAGATATGCCTAATGAATATTTTTAGTTTTTGCAAAAAATAAAGATGGAATCACTTCGAGAACAAGAGAGTTCTTGCTTTGACGCCCTCCCTAGAAATGACGCCAAAAAGTGATGAGCCTTCGTATTGCAACAAGAATGGTGCAACTACCAAAGCTTCCAACTTAAATGATCAACCCGAGGTTGGTAAAAACTTAAGAGGGGTTAGAACTGTATGTGCAACAAACACCTTCCTCTTCCTCATATGAATCCCTTTGATGCAAGTGAAAGAAGACAATGAAACCACTTCAAATGAGCGAAGGATCTAGGTAAGACACAAATCATAAGTTGAAAAAGGTAAATAATGATAGGAAAACCTATTATACCTTTTATGGAAGGTAAATGGCAGAAAGGAAATCTATACTAAAATTAAGAAAATATAATCTATATTGTTGGAAAGGAAATGACATTAAAGGAGTTATATATTACGCTTGCAAGAAGGAAATCACACTTTGCATAAAGTAAATTACAGAATTGAAATATAGACTAATTGCAGAAATCAACATTAAAAATAAAAACAATGTAAGAGCTAAATGGAAACCTAACCAAGCCCCAAATCAACCAAAGTGGCCTCATAGAATTCATAGGCTATAAATCTACTTCTACCATGAATTTGGAGTGAATTTTGCCAAGGAAGATCTCGAAACAAATTGTTACCGTGCTACATGACCGCTACTTGCCAAATGCCCAAGAAAATCAAATGAAAATGATATGGGAAATTTTTTGTTATGAATTATTATCTCCTAAGACTCTATTACAAGTGGAATCACTCAAAAATACCCCTATTAACATGTGCCAAGAAATAGCAGAAAATTACTACTCTAAAAATTGGAAATTCAAGAACTAGTGAACTAGTTAACCTATCAAATGCCTAACCTAATAAAGTGAAAATGATATGGGGTAATTTTTTTTTTTATCAAATTGGATTTTTTATGGCCCAAAACAAGTGGAATAAACTAAAATTAAGCTCATTAAAACATTCTAAAAAATAGTAGAAAATTACTACTATTTTGTTGCAAGAGACTTTTAGAAATTCTGTGTGTGAACTAGTAAACCAATCCAAGTAGATCAATGCTGAATATGAATTTTAAAAGTTTTTCTAAGGATGAATAATTCTTATGACCCTATAAATAACCTGCAAAAAAACCCACTTCAATCATTTAACTAATGTAACCTACAACAAAGAGGCATGAACACTAAATGTAGAAATAAGAGATGAAAGTGAAAAAGACATTCGAAGGAAATAAATAAATTTTACAAGAGGGCTCTAAAGCTCCTGGGATGGCCAAGCCCAAGGATACGCACATTCCTATGAAGGAAACCAATCTTTAGAAGCTAAAAATGGCACCAAACTTCATTATTTGAATTAATCCAAGTAAGTCTTTGCTAGAAATGATAGTGGAGCTGCTAAATAACAAGTTTTCTCTACAAGAAGACTAAGAAAGGAATTGAAAAGTTTCTTAACATCAACATGAAACATAGAGTTTGAGATGAACAACTAGATGGTCATTATTATATGATCACAAGGTTGAAGAAAAATATGCAAGCATGTCAATTAGGTAATGTAATTAGCGATGGGTTATGTATGATGGATAGATGGATAATAGTAATGGTCATACAACATGAGATCACAAAAATAGAGCAACAATTCAATGAGGTAGATGGAAGTGAGAATGGTATGGGATCATGTAAAAGTAAATATATTAGTAGATAAACAAGGCATTAAGGTGAATGAACAATAAAAATAACATAAAATTTTGGATTCAAGAAGATATAAAATAGCAACAACAAAACAACATATTAGACAAGTTAGTGGACAATAGAAAAATCAAGTTTTGGATCCTAAAGGGTTCAACAATCGAAGATACATGACTAGGAGGTCATGGAAATTTTTAACTTTTGAATTTGATGCAAAAGAATAGTCTCTCATAAATCAACCTTGTTGACTAGAACTAAGGGGTCTTGGAATTTACCAAAGGGAGTTGGTTCCCTGAATGAAAATTAGGATAATTTAGGAAATTTATAATTCTCATGTTAATTGTAATTAGTTCTAGGAGAGAATATTGGTTTGTTATGGAGGTTTTGATGAGTTATCATCTCATTTCCATGTAATATTTCTATTTTTGCATATTGTTAAGAGGTCAAGTGATAAGTTGGGGTTGGAAGATATTTCCCCAAAAATGGAGGATTTCATTTCACCATTGGGAATAGAAATGATTCCCTTATGAAATTGTCTAAAAATAACTATATAAGGATTATGAGAGATAGAGTTAGGAGTTGAGAAATGGAAGGGACCGAGAGAGGTCCAAGAGAGAAGTGAGGAAAAGAAGGGCCAAGTAATGTAAATCAAGCCAATATGTAAATTTGATATAGGTCAAAATGCGTTCTGCAAATATTATGAACTAAATGAGTTGGATTGCCTTTTAATGACTGTGTCATTAAATGCATGTACTAATAGATTGGGTATGAATGTTGAGATTATGTGTGTGAGGTCATTCAATGTGATTAAATGTATGGCATAGAAAAACAATGATCAATCATTTCCAAGAAAAGAGAAATGAATTTGTCCGTTGCAAGATAAATTGTTGCAGGAATCATTCAACTCGATATTGACTTTGAAGTAGTGAGCCTTTTGCCAATCCCTAAGGGGTCACACTTTGTAATCTTTTGTAAACACCTAGAACTTGGAGTTTCGCCCTTTGATAGAGCCAAGAGCATTATAATGTGCAAAAATGAAAAAACCCATTTTTTTGTAAAGTACCATTAGTTGATAGTGTTGTCAACTTTCCTATCAAATGTTCCCATCTCTCAAGCCTTTGAGGGGTTAGGAGTCTAAGTTGTATTGAGAATCTTTGCGAGCACCAATTTGATATCCATTGGGAAGTTATGCCAACTAACAGACCTAGCATAGAGAATAATTCATGTCAATTTTGTTGGAAATAATACTGAGAGGGGGGTGAATCAGTATTATCAAATTCTTTTCAATATATCTTCCTTATTTATACTTCAAATATTGATCATTAATTTGTATGTCAGTATCATAAAATAATGAGCAGGAACAAGAAAAGCAAATAGTCACACAAAAGAACACCAGATATAAGGTGGAAACCCAATGTGGGTGAAAACCACCTGCTGCAATATGTCTCTATCTTCTTTTAATAAGAAAATCCTTTTACAATGATTTTGTACTGGTGCAGTCCTTTACCAGTACGCAGGCTACAACCTGCAGAGAGCTACAACTCTCTCTCTCGTTTTCCAGTCTCTCCTGGAAGGGAGCTACAAACCCCTAATTCTTTTCTTTCAAGGACCACTTTTCATTAATTTTTAGACTGGATCCAAGAACATCAAAAACCCATCAACTACACTGTATCAATGCTTTCACCAAAGCCAACCCGCATACAGATATGCAAATATTTCCTTATAACTTTGCAGTTGTTCCATACATCAGACATACCCAGATCATAACATGTGTACAATAAAACATGCATCAATAATTCAGATCTATAAATTCATTGTTTCAAATATTTAGATATTAGTTAACCCAGATCAAGCGTGTGCCACATATCACAGATCAAAATCATATAGAGATACCACTATTCCAGCCTTAATATTTTGACCCATCAATAGAACTTATCCTTCTCCTTATGCTCAGGTTCCTTCTTCATTCAGATCCAGATCTGCACCATAACCCAATCACAATATTCCAGATCTAGCACTTTATCAGATATTCAATAATTCAGAAGATGCTTTGCCAAATGATCTCCTTCCTCTTTTATAGCCTTAGTCCTTTCTCAATACCACGGTCCAAAACCATAGGATCAGAAAAATGTTGGACTAATACCATGAACCAACCATGAAAGTGCGTGAGATCAACACTTTTGGATGCAATACCACGGACCAAAACCATAGGATCAAAAACTGTCGGACTAATACCATGAACCAACCATGAAAGTGCGTGAGATCAACATTTTTGGATGCAATACCACGGACGAAAACCATAGGATCAAAAACTGTTGGACTAATACCATGAACCAACCATGAAAGTGTGTGAACTTTTCTCTTGCATGAAGGGAACTTTTCTCTGCATGAAAGTGCGTAAACTTTTCTCTACATGAAATAAACTTTTCTCTGCATGAAAGTGCGTGAACTTTTCTCTACATGAAATAAAATTTTCTCTGCATAAAAGTGCGTGAACTTTTCTCTACATGGAATAAAATTTTCTCTGCATAAAAGTGCGTGAACTTTTCTCTACATGAAGGAAACTTTGTTGCACTATAATTTATCAAATAAATTTGCTGCACTATAATTTATCATTTGTGAGATTTGCCATCAAGGACAACACTTGTCTCATATTGCCAACAAATTTATTTTCCATCTAACACCAAGACTGTCAAGCGCTCTATTTCCAAGACCACTAAGCATTCTACTTTGAAGACCATCAAGTGCTCTATCGTTGAGCCCCATACCAAATCGAGTGCTCTATCGTCTAGTCCACTGTGTCAATCTATTAACTGATGACCTTGATAGGAAAAAAATTGGGTTTAAATGTTGTAAAGTCACATTAGAGCTGACATCAATCTATTTGAGGTTCCACAAACTTGGTTCCATATTTGGATTTTGTTAAATAATGCTGGGTGGATCAATATCAGGTCATTGTGGAAGAGTTTAAATACAAAGAAATGGTCGATGATCCATTTCCTAATGATATTTAACACATTTAATTTATGCTCTTGGTCACCAAATTGGGACATATGCAACAAAAAAAGGTAGGTTCTATATGTTTGTGAATTTTACGTTTTACCGAATTGTGGTTCTCAAGGGAGAAGTCGATGGCATTGGGGCTCGAATGGCCTTAGCACTTTTGGATTTAATCCATTAGTCCTACCACAAGTATGTTTAAATATTGTTAAAATTGGTGTTTGGGACTATTAATTTTGTGATTATGCACATTTAGAAGGGCTTATTCCAATTGTAGTATAAAGTTGGGAAAGCACCAATGGTATAGTATAAATCCTAATCCATAGTAATGATTTTTAAGCAATTTGAAAAGGACCTCGCACCAAAGTATAAAGAACAAGCAATGTTTGACCTAGATTGTGAATAAGCTATTGGATTGGGATGAAAAGGGTGTAGTTTGCATCAGTGGTGAAACATCCACTCTAGCTAGACAAGAGTGAGAACCACTTTAGGTTTTTCATCGGTGCTTAGTGAAGAAGGAGGATTGGAAATCATCCTAATCTAGGTTTCAGGAGATCGTTTTATTTACAGTAGACCAAGATTATTTTGGCAAGAGAAATTACATTACATAGGTCGAGTTAATTGGGGGCAACGAAGAATTTTGAAGGAGGATGAGTTGATTTAAGGGAAAAAAACCAAAATTTTCTAGTAGCTTTCACTAATAATTTTTATGTAAATTTCCCAAAACGTTTTTAATAAAAATTGACTAATATTTATTAGGGAATTTCATTTGTAATTTGCAGTTATTGGCTCTTATTTACTGGAAAAAGTGTTTTATTTTTTTTTTGACAAAATGTGGGAAAATTATAAAATAATTCAAAAAGGGATATTATAGGAGGTTGTTTTACTTGGAAAAAAATAAGGCTGATTTTTTTTGTTAGAGATTGATTTTTTAGAGGGACAGGTTTGTGATACCTAGAATGGTTGAATTGTGGAGGCCACATTACTTTGGAGATGTGGAGAAGAATTTAAGAGGGATGAGTCTCTTTTCCAAGGGCATAGTTAATTGCGAAGGAAAACAAATTGGAGTATCAAGAAGTTTTACACTTGGTTGATTTATTGTAGAAGAAAGGAGAGTGATTTTCCAGAGGTTGACCTATCAGTGTTTCTGAAGGAGGTAGTGTTGTTCCAGCCAAATCGTAAATTCTAAATAGGCTGAATTGGAACCAACCGAATTTTCTAGAGGATTTGTAACCAAGGTTCAAGCTAGAGAATTTCCAAAGGGAGGTAAAATGATCTGCAATGGTTAATTTGTTAGGTTTTTCCAAAAATAAATTGATGTAAATATTCCTCGATATTTTAATAAAATTGTCTCACTTTTGTGATGGCATTTTCAATAAATAAAAAATTGTGCTTGTTGGTTGTCCAAATTTGTTGGGTTTTGTTATATTTTTCAAGAAGTGTATTTTTGGGATTTTTTTAATGCTTTGGTAGAAAAATTATAAATTGAATTAAAGGGCTTATTTCAGGATCTCCTGCTTCCTTTTTTGCTTTGAGGAAAACATTTATATTGACTGCATTGGGGTGTTGTTAGGTCCCTATAATACTAGTGATTACCCCATTACTATTGTAGTTATACCCCTTATTTATATTGTTGTGCCCCTATTACCCCCATATTGTTATTTATGTGCCCCATAGAATCCCTCTATTGTTATTTTTGTGGCTTTATATTATTATTGTTAGGTCGGCTGGATTATATTGTGACTCCTTAGACTCCTATATATAGAAAGGAGGTTTTGTCATTTGTATCATCCAAGAATTGTTCATTTATGTAATGTAAAGGAGGTTTCCCCCTCGAAGAGGCTAAATTCTAAGGCGTTGATCTATCTTTTCTATCTTTTCTTGAGCTGGTTTCACAACATTTGGTATCAGAGCTTTGGATTCTAGGGTTTCGCTGCTCCAAACAGGTCATCGTGGCATTTTTGCTATAACTTTTTTTCTGTGACGTTTCAGAAGTCGCAAAAAAACCCATTTTAGAAGAAATCGCGCTGAACCTTGGGTCTGAATTTCAGAGCTTTTCGCGCTATATTTGCGGAGATATGATCTGAGGAAGTTGGTCTTTTTGCAGACTCCTGAATTACATTCAAAACAGGTGACCTGGGGAAAATCGTCATAACTTTCTCTCTAGGGATCGGATTGAAATTTCATAAGAAGGTACAGAAAGAGGACGGACTGTAGTTTCTTTTATGTGTGTTTCAAATTCAAAGGTTGAAACAGTGACTCGTGGCACGTCGTACAATTTCACTCTACTGAACCAGTCTAAAAGTAAGTCACTGTGGGAGATTTCAGATAACTCTTCCTTGGAGAATCCAATTTGGCTCAGACTTGTGGCATTGGAAAGAGGACACAGAAGGCTACTACAGGTAGCAAATTCAGAACTGGATGATCCGAAATTACAGAGATACATCAGATTCAATATCAGGTTTCTATAAAGTGAAAAAAGGTGTGTAGTTTTTTTTAAATTTTTGTGTAAGCTTGGTTTAACGGAATTCAAAGGGCATAGTAAAGCATTATTATCGGTAACTGATGCCCCGAGGAAAGAAAATGCAAACACCTAGTAAGGAACCTGAAAGCTCTAGCATGACTCATGAAGAAGAGGAAGAAATGCTACATGATATATCAAAATTACAAGAACAAGTGCAACAAATGTCACGCTCACAAAAGCTAACAGAAGCTAAGATAAGTGGCGTGGAATCTAAGATAAATGGCGTGGAATCTAAGATAAAGGGCATGGAAGCTAAGATGGATGATTCGAAGACAGATTTGAAGAGAGACATGGCATATTTGAAGATAGATTTGAAGATAGACATGGAAGAATTGAAGAAGTTGCTACAAGAAAGGGTCACTAATGGTGAAAAGGTAGTAAAGGAAACTCATGATGAGAACAAAAGAAATGTTAATCATGATTCCATAGACGCTAATGTTGGATCGAAGAATCACCATATTCCAAAAATCGATATGAGGAAGTTTGATGGCAAGGATCCCGCCACATGGATATTACAGATGGAGCAATTCTTCGATCTCAATAATGTGCAAAACACACAAAAGGTACATATGGCAACTATATATTTGGAACCAAATCAGTTTGTATGGTATCAATGGCTTTGCTCTCGTAAACAATTTATCACTTGGGCAATTTTTACGGAAGAATTGATAGCACATTATGAAGATACAAAAAGCAACACTTTTTTTAGCCAATTGATAAGTCTCAAACAAAAGGGTTCAATAATGGAGCACATTGAGGAGTTCCAAAAATTGAACATAAGGGTAAAAGATATTCCAGAGGAGCATAGGATTGATGTGTTCATAGGGTCTTTAAAGGATAATATCCAACATGATGTTCGCCTTTGGGAACCTGATTCATTAGAGAAGGCATTCAGGTTAGCAAGAAAAATGGAAAGCAAAATTATGGCAACCAGGAAGCATACCACTCACAACTATAAAGACGGAAGTGTTGTTGCCCCTAGTCTTCCACAACCTATAAGGTTGACACCACAACAATTGGAAGAAAAAAGAGCAAAAGGGCTTTGTTACAGTTGTGATAGCAAATACACTAAAGGTCATAAGTGTGCTGAGAAGAAATTATTCTACATAGATTGTGAAGAGGAAGAAGAAAAGGAGCAAGAAAGGTCAAAAGAAGAAGATATACTCCAGGAACAAAGCCTAGATGAAGAACAAATAAATCCGACCATATCTTGTAATGCATTGGCGGGAATTACCACTCCTCAAACCATCAAGATAGAAGGACAAATCAAGAAGAAAAAGGTAATAGTGTTGATTGATTCAGGAAGCACCCACAATTTTATTCATTGTAGGGTAGCAAAAGAATTGAATTGCTTCCTATATCCAGCACCAGAGTGTCAAGTGATGATTGCAAATGGAGGAACAATAAATTGCTCTGGAAAGTGCCATAATATCAAGCTATCCATGGGAGAATATGTATTGACTAGCCCAATGCTTTCCATTCCAATGGGAGGTGCTGATGTTGTACTAGGAGTCCAATGGCTACAATCCTTGGGTACAATAGCTTTTAATTTTCAAGAACTTTTCATCAAATTTTCTACGGAAGGAAAGGAAGTTGAATTAAGGGGTATTGCAGGGAAACCAGGAAAGATAATCAGCTCTAATGGCATGACAAAGCTTCTAAAAAAGGAGCAAAGAGGTGTAATTGCACAATTATGTTCGCTAGATGTTTCCACATTGGAATCATCTATTTCTCCAGATCTCCAAAAAGTCCTGGACAATCATTCCAAGGTATTTGAGACTCCAAAAGGTCTCCCACCTATGCGTGATCATGATCATGCTATTCATCTGATTCCAGGAAGTGTTCCTCCAAACATCAGGCCGTACAGATATCCCTATGTCCAAAAAAGTGAAATTGAACGTATGGTTGCAGAAATGCTAGAGGCTGGTATAATTCAACCGAGTCAAAGTTCTTTCTCAGCTCCAGTAGTATTGGTGCACAAGAAGGATGGATCATGGCGCATGTGTCCGATTATAGGGAGCTCAACAAGCTCACTATTAAAGATAAGTTCCCCATTCCTGTTATTGATGAATTACTGGATGAATTGCATGGATCAATTTACTTCACCAAGTTGGATCTTCGTTCAGGATATCATCAAATCAGAATGAAGATTGAAGACATTCCGAAAATGGCATTTAGAACTCATGAGGGTCATTATGAATTTTTGGTCATGCCTTTTGGCCTTACCAATGCACCTTCAACATTTCAAGGTTTGATGAATTCAATTTTCAAACCATTCCTTAGAAAATTTGTGTTAGTATTTTTTGATGATATACTAATCTACAACAAGTCTTGGAAGGATCATGTTGAACATGTTGACAGGGTGCTACAACTATTGGAGGAGAAACAATTATATGCAAAAAGATCCAAATGTTTCTTTGGAGTCCAGGAGGTGGAATATTTGGGTCATATTGTATCTCATGAAGGAGTTAAGGTAGACCCTAGCAAAATTAAAGCCATTAAGGAATGGAAAATCCCCACATCCATAAAGCATCTGCGAGGATTTCTTGGGTTGACAGGGTATTATCGCAAGTTTGTTAAGAATTATGGGAGAATAGCAGCACCTCTAACAACATTATTGAAGAAAGATTCATTTTCATGGACTCCGGAAGCAACAAAGGCCTTTGAACATCTTAAAGAGGCAATGTGCCAAGCACCGGTCTTAGCTACACCGGACTTCACAAAAACCTTTATTGTGGAATGTGATGCTTCAGGAAATGGAATTGGTGCTGTTCTAATGCAAGATGAAAGACCCATTGCTTTTGAAAGTCGTCCAATCAAGGGAAAGTTTTTAAGCAAAGCTATTTATGAGAAGGAAATGTTGGCAATACTCCATGCACTTAAGAAATGGCGACCCTACCTAATGGGAAGACACTTCAAGGTAAAAACGGATCATGATAGCCTTAAATACTTTTTAGAACAAAGATTATCCTCTGAAGAGCAACAAAAGTGGGTCACAAAGATGTTGGGTTATGACTTTGAAATCATCTACAAAAAAGGGAAGCAAAATGTGGTGGCAGATGCACTCTCAAGAAAGGATGAGGATGTGGAAGCATTGTTGTGTGCCATTTCTATTATCCAACCAGATTGGATAAACGAAGCAAGGGAGGAATGGAAGAATGACGAAGAAGTGTGGGCACTTATTCGAAAGCTACAACAAGATTCCAGTACTTCTGATACATTTAGCTGGCAAAATGATTCGTTATGGTACAAAGATCGCTTATACCTCTGTAAGAATTCCTAGCTAAAACAAAAGATTCTTATGGAATTGCACACTTCTCCCTTAGGAGGGCACTCAGGATTTTTAAAAACTTACCACAGGGTTAAGAAGGAATTTTTTTGGGATGGCCTTAAATCAGATATTCAAAAGTTTGTGGCGGAATGTTTGGTTTGCCAGCAAAATAAAGTTGAAACAATTAAGACACCGGGTCTATTACAACCTTTATCCATTCCAAGCCAACGTTGGGAGGAGGTTTCAATGGATTTTATCACAGGTTTACCCAAGTCTGAGGGAAAGAGTGTCATCATGGTGGTAGTTGACAAACTTACCAAGTATGCACACTTTTGTGCATTATCACATCCATTTAAAGCCAGTCAGTTTCTACTGCATTTATGGAAACAGTTCAAAAGCTACATGGAAACCCAAAGATTATTGTAAGTGACAGAGATCCCATTTTCACTGGAAATTTTTGGACAGAATTATTTTCTTGTCTTGGTACTCAGTTAGCTCATAGCTCATCTTATCATCCTCAATCTGATGGGCAAACTGAGATAGTAAACAAATGTTTGGAAGGATATCTTCGTTGCTTTGTATCTGATAAACAGACACAATGGGTCAAATGGTTGCCTCTGGCTGAATGGTGGTATAACACACTTCCATACAGCAACAAAAATGACCCCATTTATGGCACTTTATGGGTATCAACCACCATCCATCACATCATATTTAAGAGAAAATTCTAAGGTTCAGGCAGTGGAACATCACATCGAACATCAACAACAAGTCCTCCAACTCTTAAAGGATAACCTCGTATTGGCACAAAATAGAATGAAACAACAGGCAGATCAACATCGCAGTGAAAGAAGTTTTGATGTAGGTGATTGGGTATTCCTACGGCTACAACCATATAAGCAAATGTCCCTAAAGCAAGCTAAGAAGGATAATAAATTATCACCAAAGTATTATGGTCCGTACAAGGTGTTGCAAAAGATTGGTACTATGGCATACAAATTGGAGCTTCCTGCAGCTTCTCGATTGCACCCAGTTTTCCATGTTTCATGTTTAAAGAAGGTTATAGGTGACAAGCTCCCAATTCAAACAATATTGCCAGAACTTGACGAGGAAGGAAAAATTATATTGGAACCGGAAGCAGTCACAGAAACAAGAACTCGACAGCTACGAAATCGATCAATTTCAGAGTATCTTATCAAGTGGAAGAACTTATCCGCTGAAGATTCCACATGGGAGGATGAAAATTTTATGCAGAAGTATCCAAAACTACTCAAGCGTTGAGGACAACACTTTTTTGAAGGAGAGGGGCATGTTGGGTCCCTATAATACTAGTGATTACCCCATTACTATTGTAGTTATACCCCTTATTTATATTGTTGTGCCCCTATTACCCCCATATTGTTATTTCTGTGCCCCATAGAATCCCTCTATTGTTATTTTTGTGGCTTTATATTATTATTGTTAGGTCGACTGGATTATATTGTGACTCCTTAGACTCCTATATATAGAAAGGAGGTTTTGTCATTTGTATCATCCAAGAATTGTTCATTTATGTAATGTAAAGGAGGTTGCCCCCTCGAAGAGGCTGAATTCTAAGGCGTTGATCTATCTTTTCTATCTTTTCTTGAGCTGGTTTCATAACAGGTGTGAACCTCTTCCTCAAGTTTAAATTTTCCATTTTCTGCAAATTTTTCCTTTTCCTCAAGTTGTACTTGTGGCTGCTCAAATTGTACCTATTGCTGCTTGTCATATTTTTCATAGATTATCTCATACTCATCATAGCTGGTTTCATGTTCCTTGTAGCTAGCATCATTCTCTTCATAAAGGATTTCATAAATCTTCTTATAAATTTCTTTGTTTGATGACTCAGTTTTGATTTTTTCTATTTTGTCCACAAATTTGTATATTCCTTGGTCCAATTGTTTTTTCTTTATTTCTTTAAGGTGATCTGGAATTGTTGTGTTTCCACATAAGACAATGAATGCCAAGCATCCATATTCTAGAAATGGTCACAACATTTAGCACTTTCTCAACTCCTCAACATAAATAGTACTGTAAATGTGAAAGTGCGCTTTCTTATATTTTGTATTATGGTGCCTTTTCCCTTGTGCCTTTTCTTTGCATATTAATATATATGTCTAGCATGATTCACAATGATCTAAATCATATCAACTACAGAGTTCATTCTAGATTTAACATGGCCCTCACTTTAGTTATATAAGACCATTTATATGTGCAAGAGATCAAATCAACAAATATAGGTTTGGGTATATCTTCGCACCAGTGCCATAATGTGTCCTTCGTCATAATTTGTACAATAAGGTCAAATGCAGTACAAGGATAGAGCTTTATCTATGGGATTTCATATTTATGACTTATAAGATTTGTGTTATATTAACAAATATACACGTTTGTGTTTTCTTCTTAAACCATGACCACAATATTTTTCTATTTAATTCCATTTAGTGCATATAAACCTCAGATTCCGGTAAGTAGTACTCATATGTCATCATTTTTCATGTGACTCTACTTCTCCCAAATAAGAGAAATTTCATTATAATGGCAACCAAATTCAATACAAAACTTTCAAATGGCTTGTACAACAATGACCTAAGTAGCCTCTTCTATCCTAACTCTATCACAATCACTACAAGGAAAATACCTTCTAGCAGAGGTTATAACGAAGTTTTTAGTGTTATAAAATTGGAAAAAAATTGTCAAAAAAATCTTTGCTACAACATCTGTTTGTGGTAGCCAATGTTTTAGCGAGGCTAATAATAGAACTTCATCACAACTAAAAAAAATTGGGTGGCCATAGGTTTTAGCGGTTTTGCGGTGCACTTAATGGAAAAAAACACCGTTGCGCTAACACTATAAAAGCACTGATGTTGTAAATTTAAATAAAATCTCTAGGGCGTTGAATGCAAACAACATTGGTGTATGAAAATTATACCTCCCTAGTGCTTATGTATTAAACAAATGCCCCGGGAAGTACTTTTCAAGAACCATACCGATATAGGAAAAAACAAACTGCAAACCCAATGCTTTTATTTAAATTTATAGCCTCGGTGCTTATGTATTGAAAAAATGCACCAATTCACTACTAACATAAAAGAGCCAGTGATGTTAATTTGAATAATGCATTGAGGGTAGAAAAGATATTTTGGAGCAGTGGGGCGTTGGAGCTATGAAAGTACCGGTTCTTTCAGAATAACAATGTACTAGGGAATTAAATGAAAACAATGTCAGTGTTTGAAGAGTGTAACGCCCCGGTGCTCATTTGTTTCAGAATGCCTGAGTGTTGTAATATTTAGGAAAGAATCTGGGTCATGAAAAAAAGTCTTGCCACACCAGTGCTTTTACATAATATAATGCACCGGTGTGTATTTGTTTTACAGACACACTAGGGTTTTTTATTATATAACATTTTTACAAACGATACCATTTTTTATTATTATAAATATCGTTGTTGAAAAATTCATAGTTGGAGCGGTGCGCATTAATATATGATGTCCTAATATATATATATATATATATATATATATATATATATATATATTTTAAATATCAACCTACGACAGTGCAATTATTTTGATTTTTTAAATCCATTATTCATCGAAGAATCGACATGTATCTTATAACAATATTCATATAATTAAATTTTTATTAGTGCATTTGTATATGATGTTTGGATTAATTTGTTATATCATCATATTTTACATCTTTTCATTGTAATATTTAATCATCCATATATTTAATTAGTGGTGTAACATTTTATAGTGACATTGAACAACGCAATAGAATAAATTAAAATGTATTTTAATATATATGGATAAGAGGATCTTTGTCATACAAAATGGGATAGTTATTAGTAACCCCTCGTCTTTCACTTGAGACACTAGGTCCATAACATTAAACAAAATGTTTGATTTTCACAGACAATTATTTCAAAAAATAGAACAACTTGCATTGATATCTAAATAGATCATCATACTTCACCGGAACTATTGTCAATACTACTCGAGTTACTTCTATGACTTGGGTTATTTGGACAAATGTTTTGTTGATTGCATCGACGTCTTCTTCTTGTTCCATCTGAAAACATAAAAATAAAGTGTAATTAGTGTATCTATATTAGTGAGAATAATGAAAATTGAAATAAATAATATATGTCAATGTAAATGTAACAACAATGTACCATAGCAATAAGTGACTCATGAAATGTACACATGGTTTTAAAACCAATTCTCATGCCTTGTTTCAATAACTCTTTTGTTGGTGTAGTTTTATACTTTGTTTCCTGCAAGTTTTATACCCCATAATAAATCATAGATTTAATGTAAAGGATTTTTATGTTTTATTAATTATAAACTCATAGAAGTAAAACAACATAGATACTTACAAAATCCACAGTTAATTTTATATGCCAACATATACTCACAAACCATATTTAGCCCAATGTAAATCAATTCTTTCGATGGCCCTTCTTTGTATCTTAGCACCTATTTGAAGACATTCAAGGATTGTTGGGCGCAGCCCAACTTGGCCTAGATTTTGGCAAAAAATTTACGTTTTGTGTGTCGGAGCGCACATTAGAGTGTGCAGTGGAGGGCGAAGTGGACCACACAATGGAGCAGTGGAGAGCAGTTTGAGGAAGTAAATATATCGTGTGGTGTAAGGGCTTTGGGGTGGGTCGAAGCCCCTCCTTTTTGTAAAAGCACATAATTTTGTAAGGGATCAATGGTTTTGGGACCATAGTTGCTTGTTTTAGGGAATCCATGGTATTTAGACCATGGTATATTGATGCTGTAACCCTACAGTGTAATAGTATATATAGGGTCAAATAATAAGAAGAGAATTATATTTTGGTCCATATCAATGTTATGGATGAATTATTGTGATCTTTAATTTGGTAGTGAAGAAGAGGCTCTACAACTGAGTGCGGAGAGCCCTGAGTTTGCAGCTAAGTGCGCAGACATCCTGTAGCTTAGTGCGTAGGCTAAGAACTGTTTTTTGTTCAAATATTTATTATATTAGAAACATTTCTTGTGAAAGTAGCCCCACATTGGAGTGAAGGTAATTTGGTGTCTTAATGTGTATATTTTCTTATTATCTATTGTAGAGTAGCAGTTATTACAATTGCATTTTATTTCAACAAAATGATGGTTTATGGTTTTATATGGCATGTTTAAGTGATTAATCTAATGTGGTAAAGTGATTTATAAATGCTAAGAGTAAGATAACATTATAATACCGCATCCCCCAATCCTTAAAGGCTATAGAAACCTGGTTCTACATCCTCCCATAGTCACTTCGGGTGAGACTGCCATTTTCATTGTAGGTCGTTGCCGAAAGGGCCATTGATTGAGGGTTTTGTTGGTGCACAATATAGATTGAACCTGGGTCAACCCAAATTAAAGACAACAAATGGTTTTGTTGCTAGGACCGTGATCTGTTTGAGGGATATGTGGATGCGGCATGCATTGAAGAAGGAGATTCAAGACTGGATAGACCTGAAAGAGCGAGAATTTATGAATCAAGAAAATAGAAACCCTCGTTTGGCATCCGAAGCTTGGTTACAAAAGTATATTTTTACAGATCAATACAATATTTTCTGCACTTCTTTTCCTGTTTAGCTGCATGAGTGGATATCGAAGTTGACCGAAAGAAGAACTATTTTAAGGGTGAAGAACCTACAACATGGACTCCTCAATTTATACAACAATCAAAGAGAACTGACAATAGGATTTCAGGGGTTGTTGACTTTTGGATTGATAGCACCTTGGGATGATTCATTACTGAGTTCATCGTAAACTTGACCATGTCCTACTATGAAGTGAAATGATGATTCTTCAAAGACCACGAGGTAAGTATTTAAAATCTCTGAAACTTTGGATTAAGATGCTTCTATGTAAAAATGGAGTTTTACATATGCAATCAGATTGCTAGTTTACTTATGTTTGGAAGAAGAGTGAATAAATTTGCGCAAGAGATCGGAGTAATGTGATGTGGAAAGAGATATAGAGTAGATACTAGAAAGATATCTTGTGGAAAAGACACGAAGACCTTTATAGAGACTGATTATAGTCCTTTTTTAAGTGAATCTAAAAGCGAAAGAGAAGAAACCCTCCCTGATAACCCCTAGGTAACTTTGCAGTATTCACCCTTCTAGCCTGAGAGTTCACAGAATCTAGAATCCAGTCATAGCCATGGTGTTTTTTTATTTCCCCTTCTCGCCCCCCATCCCCCCTACCCCTCATGCTCCCATCCCCCTCCCCTTACTCCCCCCCCCTCCAAGAAGAAGTATGGTTGACAATATTAAGCTACCCGTTTTCGAAGGAACTAGATTGGAGGATCCACAACAGTTTTGGTTTTTATGGGAAGTTGTATGGACAATGAAGCATATGAACGATGAGAATATAAGGAAAGAGCAGCTCGTTACGATGTTCCAAGATAAAGAATTGACATGGTATATGAAGTATTCAAATAATTAGAACATAACATTTGTAGATATTAAAACAACACTAGTATGAGAGTTTAAGAAACTGAAGTTTGAGTTGCAGTGCATCATCGAGTTGAAAGAGATCAAATAGAAACCTATTGAGTCTATTTACGAGTTTGATCAGATATTTAAGGTGTTAGTGGATCAAGTAAGCTTCGACATAGCTCCACAACAACATCAAGAATGGTTTATAGATGTGCTGCTACTGCATATCAGGTTGCTGTTAACCCAAAAAAAGTATATAGTCAAGCTGAAGCTCTACAGATTGCGATGAAATTTGAAGCTTTGCCTATAGGAGATACTAATGTAGACATGCGACAGATTCAGAATCAGCTAGTGAACCTAACCCTACAGATACAAGACATCAAGCAAATAAAAGAAGTTAGAGAAGAAGTATGGTGTACGAAGTGTAGATTGGAGGTCCATTCTAAAGAACAATGCTTGATCGTTAGAAATTACATGGTTGGTGGGGAAACAAATCCCTTGAATGTAGGATCTAGCATGTGGTGTGAAATATGTAAGACTAGAGGCCAACATCGTTTAGAAGATTGTTACTTGTTACAGAAATATGTACAAACTCCGAGGAATCTATATTGCAAATTTTGTGAATCAGTATATCATGATGAGAATAATTGTTGGGCTTACGAACTTATGATGGAGCATGGTGTTGACACTTATAGAATGCAAGCAGAAGAGAACGAACATGGTGAAAATGGACAATGCAGTGGTCGAGGAGGTTACCAAGGAAGAGGTCGAGGTGGTGGAGTTGGTCGAGGAGGTGGACTCATCATTTGTTATAACTGTGGCCAACCATGTCATTTTGTGAGAGATTTCTAGAACCCCACAATGACATGTAAGTATTGTAAATAATTTGACCATGTAATTGAAGAACGTCTTGTACTTATGGCGAAGGTGCAAGAAAAAAGGAAGCAACAACTGACACAGAATATTTAAATGATGACTGTTGAAAGGAGGACTGACGAACCTCGAATAAGTATTGTCACTAGAAGTGGAGCTATGACTAGTAGTGATAAATTGTATGAAAAGAAATAATTTGAAAGTGCATGGCTCAGAAAGACCATTGAGAAAGTTCTTGTTTTCAATGGTTGCTTTAAAAGAACTTAAAACATACAAAAATGAAATCTTAAGTTCTTATAAGGAAATATTGAAAATTACTTACAAAATTTGATATCAACCCTTTTGTTCTTTGTTGTTCTTTTTTATGTGCTGAATGTGTTCCATTTTGTTTTGTTTTCCACAATAAAATACTTGAAAATTAATATTTAATGATAAATCATTTGTTTATATGTATCTAATAGAAAAATTATATGGTTACATACATTTGAAGCACATTGTTGTTGACATGGCTCATTGTGTGATGCAATTATGTCCATTTATTTAACTATCTCCTTGTACACTTCTTTGGACATTCCTACTGGCATGTTTCAGATATCATTTTGCTGATCCTTTGGGATTTTCATAATTTTCTGGCAAAAAGAATAAACTATTTTTATATTGATATATGAAAACTAAATATAAAAAATCGATATTAATAATTGGATTTTTTGTAGTAATATATACATATAATTTTAGAAAATCATTTTAATTAGGAATATTGTTTTTTTAATGATTACTTTTTTTTGTTATATGTTTTTTCTATTCCAAATCTTACAGGGTTCATTGACCATTTCTTTGGAAATGCTTCCTGTAGTTTTAATATAACTTGGTTTTTGGATTAGTTGGATTAATTTTTATATTGTAAGTAGAAAACACATCTATACGTTCATTCCACTATATCCCTCATAGCTCTGTTAAAAATATTCCTCCCCTTTCATTAACCTCCAACACCACATAAGATGAGTTAAGGACCAATTCATCGTCATTTACATGTTCTACAATGTTTTTTACATAGAAAGGCATTCTTTTCCTTCTTTGTTGGTTCCTGTAGAACATTAAACATATATGAATTAATAGATTATTTGAAAGTTGTTATATAATATTCTTAAGTATATTATTAATAAATATTGAAAAGAAATTTTTTTTTATATTGAATAGTATTTTTTCATTCACCTCATTCATCCTTCTGCAAATTTTCAATCAGGCTTTAATGATTTTCTGCACTTGGATAAAAGATAATCTTATCTAGATTCGTCATTTTGTGGCTTTACATGACACACACTAACCAATACATATTATTTAAACTTACATATAGTTCAAAAATATTAATTTTGTAAAGAATTTGCAAAAAACTTTCCTTTTATTCTTTTTTGGATGTGCTATCATTATGTCGATAAGTGTTTTTGCTACTTGACAACTTCTTCAACATTTTTTTATGAATATAAAACTCGTTCCATTAAATACAAAATCCATTAAATATATGACGATGCAGTAGGTAACGATAAAAGCATTGCCGTCACAGTAAAAAACAAAAACAAGAAAATAAACACATGTTTTTGACTTAACTGTGCTATTTGTGATAGGCATTGCGGTGCATTATATAAAATATGGGGCACCGATGCATTATACTTTAACAAATACACCAGGCATTTAATTATCGAGCACCAACTAAAACCCAAAGACAAGTAGAGAGAGGAAGAGATCCATGTGTGTAGAAATGACTTGAAGTCCTCTTCTATTTATACTAAAATGTAGAGGTTGAATAGACATGACTGTTGGGCTTCTGAGCCTACATAAGTTGCTGGCTGACATAACAATTTGTCCATAGCATAAATAAATTCATAACTTCATAAATACTTATCGGAATTGGATTATATTTAGATCAATCCTACACCTCTCAATGAGATGGATCCAATAAAAATATCATCTGCCATAAATAATATGACCCACATGGAGTTTGGCCATAGTTGCTAATTTTAACACTCCCTCTCAACTAGGGAGAACTCCATCCACTGATTCATATGTCCAATTGTACTATCTCTTCCATCAGTGCCCTGCATTGCTTTGCTTAGCTCTGTTAGCTCTGCTTTTCTCTGCTCAGCTTTGTTGGCTCTGCTTTTCTCTGCTCAGCTCTGCTGGCTCTGCTCTACTCTGCTGGCTCTGCTCTACTCTGCTGGCTCTATTTTTCTCTGCTCAGCTCTGCTGGCTCTGCTATGCTTTGCTCAGCTCAGCTCTGCTGGCTCTACTCAGTTCTATTGGCTCTGCTCTGCTCAACTTAGCTTTGCTGAGCCATGAAGAAGAAGAATTGGTCGAGAATATGTCATACCATTCTCCACTGACCCAAAGTCTGTCTCAGAGTGTGTACCACTGGTCCCAGACCTGTCCTCAACCGACCTGAAGTCAGTGTCATAGTAGGTACAACTCCTACCACTGGTCCCAGACCAGTACTCTACTGACTCGAAGTCAGTCTCAGAGTATGTACCACTGGTCCCAGACCAAACCTCAACCAACCCGAAGTCAGTGTCATAGTGGGTACAACTCCTACCACTGGTCCCAGACCAATACTCTACTGACTCGATGTCAGTCTCAGAGTGTGTACCACTAGTCCCAGACTAGTCCTCAACTGACCCGAAGTTAGTGTCATAGTGGGTACAAATCCTACCACTAGTCCCAGACCAGTATCATTGATCCCAGATCAATGAAGGTCATCCTAGCATAGGTAGTATGGTAGATACAACGATGCATCCATCGGTACTACTATGGTCCCTATCCTCATTTCCCTGCTCATTGATTAGATGAGAGGTACTTCCCATGAGTCCCAGACTGCATGGGTAGGATGCCTCAATAGGAGAACTTAATCAATCCTGTCCTCACAGGAGAACTAATCATCCTGCTACACGATCGCCATGGAGAACACATCATTTAGGCCTCACAGGATAACTAATCATCCTGCTACACAATCGTCATGGAGAACACATCATCTAGACCTCACAGGAGAACTAATCATCCTACTACACAATCGTCATGGAGAACACATCATCTAGACCTCACAGGAGAATTAATCATCCTGCTACACAATCGTCATGGAGAACACATCATCCAGACCTCACAGGAGAATTAATCATCCTGCTACATAGGAGAGTGAATCATCATGTCCCAAAAGAGAGCGAATCATCTTGTCCCACAAGAGAGCTAATCATCTTGTTCACAGGAGAGTGAATCATCCTGTCCATAGGAGAGCGAATCATCTTGTCCCACAAGAGAGCGAATCATCCTGTCTACATGAGAGCGAATCATCTTGTCCCACAAGATAGCGAATCATCTTGTCCCACAAGAGAGTGAATCATCTTGTCCATAGGAGAGCGAATCATTCTGTCCATAGGAGAGCGGATCATCCTATCCCATTGCACACCACCAGGGGAGGGTGAGTCACCCTCTAGTCGTATGTTGCTCCAGTAAGAACCACAAGCCCCCAGAGCTCCTAGAGCTCAATGTATGCAACATGCGGGACCCCTTTAGAAGGGTCTCTCAACGACTCCAAGTCGTTCGAGAGAATCACAAATTTGATCTTTCCTCAGGGCTCTGACAACGTGTAGCGACTTGTACATCATCTCAGTCCAATGGAGCCTCCTTGCTCATCGAATTACCATATCCTAGATAAGGCAATATCTGATATCTATTTGCTGGAGCAATCAATGAATACGGGATTCCTTCACACCTTTGGTTGTCATAGAGAATCACAATGGTATTCATCATGTGTACTCACTGAAGAGTTTCCACAACAAGGCAACTTCATACGAGGTCATACTCGTAGTTATGTATTTGGTCTCAGCGGTACTTATAACAACCAATTTCTGCTTCCTGCTCATCCATGATATTAAAGCAAAATCCAAAGAGAACCAGTACTGAGAAGTGCTCTAGTGATCCTCCACACTACCTGCCAAATGAGCATTCGAATAATCATGCAGTTTTCATATTTCCAGCAGTGTATCTCAATCCATGAGAGATTGTGCCCCGAAGATATCTCAGAGGATTCTTGGCACCAATCCAGTGAGGCTCAACCAATATGAGCTCACCATGCTAACTGCAAAACATATGTCTAGAGTTCACCAAGAACATCAACGTGATTGAGTTTATAAAACTCAAAGGAATTTCCCAAATCTAGTCCGACATCACTACCATATGACTTCTGAAAGTTAATATTCTCGAGGTAGTCACAGGATTGCAGTTTATCGTTCCACATTCAGAATCAAACTCCCTCTTACTTCTGCAAATGAGAGGGTTTGCACCTGTCAGAAATAGGTCGTCCTTATGAGGTGCCAGTGTGAGAGGTCTATCATCCACAACCTTTGGGTAATGGTTTGGATCAGTTTCACTCCCAGTGAATCTCAGCTTCATCAAACAACTATCAATCCTCTCATACTATGCCTAGGGTGTTTTTCTTCAAGCCATAAAGGGCTTTCTTCCACCTGTATACATGAGATTCCCGTTCATGGTCGCAAAATCCACGGGTTGTTCCAAACCTGTGGACCTACTACATGAGGGGAATGGTCCCCTTGTAAGATTTTCGTTCGATACATCTCATACATACCTTCATGCTCTTTCTGAATTCAGGCATCCTGGTCACCATTTGACTCACAGACCTCTGGTGCTGAGTCAATGGACATGGTCCCCAGTGGACTTGATACAACCCTGAACTCTAAAACATCTTTGAAAAATATATTTTCAAACACGTACCTTTCCATTGATGAGTTCCACCTTGAAACCTTAAACTTCCATTTCCGAGATGGACACCAGGTTCTTCTTGCAGTCAGGTACATAAAAGAGATTTTGGGGTTCCTTCCTTTCTTTGAAGAGTCGACCATTTCCTTGATGACCTGCATTACTTATCATTCCTCTGATCATTGAAGATGTCCCTGGAATGATTGTTATCTTCATCAAGAGATGTGTCTCTGCTCTTTGCATGAAGGCTGAACTTATTGCAACTAAGGCATCTGCCTTTCCTTCCACCCTTAGATCTCAACTTCCCAATGAAGTGATCTTCTGCTGTGTCATTTTGATATTATTCTATGCTTCCACTTCACCCTTAATGAACTTAAAAGAGATATGTGGAACTCATTGATCCTTTTGTCTTGTCCCTATTGTCTTTAGTGATTGCTCTTTCACTCTTGCTTTGTCATTGTCTTCACCTCAGCTCTGATACCATGTTAATTTTAGGTATGTTCTATGCTAGAGCAATTTATTTAAATTTTCACATTTAGGAATCACATCAACATTAAAGTAAACTGCGGATAGAACATAAATATAAATCGTAGAAGACAAGCCAAGACAAGAGGGAGTGTTAAAATTGGAAACCAGGGAAAAAATTCATGTGGGTAATCTTATTCATGGCTAATAATATTTTTATTAGATTCCTCTCGTCGAGAGGTGTAGGATTGATATAAAGATCATTCAATTCCGATAAGTATTCATGGAGATATGAATTTATTTTGATTATGGAATTATTATCAAGCCGACCTACAACTCATGTAGGCTCAGAAGACCAACAATCGCATCTATTCACCCACCAACGTTGTGTATAAATATAAGAGGACTTTTCCTCATTTGGACTCACTCATCTCATCACATCTCTCTCTCTCTCTACTGCGCAGATATGAGTATCTTCTCTACTGCGCTGAAATGGGTCTCTCTCTCTCACACATGTGAAGCCGGAAGCTGTTGAATTTGAAGCTGCAACTGTAGAAGTAAAGATTGACTTGCGTGGCCTTGAAGATATCCTCTTTGGAACTGCGTTGTAGGTTCATCTGCACCTCCTCTGAAAGCCGCAACTTTTGGTGGTGGAATGAAGTCAATCCGATGAACGGTTTGCAAGATATCAACTGCCCTAGTTTGAAGCCGGAAACTGCTGAAACTGACACTGCAACTACAGAAGTAAAGATTGACTTGCGTGGCCTAGAAGATCTCCTCATCTAAACTGCACTGTAGGTTCATCTGAGCCTCCTCTAGAAGCCGAAACTTTTGGTGGTGGAATGAAGTCAATCCGACGGTCGGTTTGTGAGATATCGTCTGCCCTAGTTTGATAATGAAGCCGCTAATGCTGATGCTACTGATCTAGGGTTTGCTACTGCTGATATGAATCAGATTTATTGTACTATTTCTCTCTGCTGAATTATTGAAGATAAAATAATATTTGATCAAAGGGTTTCCCCACACATTGTGGGGTTTGTCCCTGGCTAGCCGCCACATCTTATGTCTCTTGTCTTGGCTTGTTTTCTGTCGATCGTTTAATGTTCTATCTGCACTTTACTTTATGTACATGTGATTGCTAATCGGTGGAATATAATAAGAAAAAGAAGTAAACTGTTATAAGCATAGAACATAACACAAATTAACATGGTATCAGAGCTGAGGTGAAGACAAAGCCTGAGCAAGAGCAAGAGCAGTCATCGAAGAGAATATTGGCAAGGCTATCCTAAAAGAACTATGGGGTCCTCAACACTCTTTCCTGCTGAAGTCAAGCTCCGTGAGAAAGCCGACTATCATGGATGGAAGATGTCTATCGATATAACCCTTGAGAATCAAGGAGTGTTGGATCATGTGAGAGGCAATATTGTTGAGCCTCCATCAAATGCATCCGCTCCTGCCTGGAACAAATGAAAAATGGAGAAGTCAAAACAATAGAAGATCACCTGGGACTCTATCGACAAGCACTTGGTGGCCTACATCTCTGAACTGGACACCTTCAAGGAAATCTACAATAGACTGGTGAGTTTATTTAAAGTTAATGATGCAAATCAAGTTTTGTTTCTTAGAACTAAGCTGAGGTAAATCAAGAAGAGTAAGGATGAAAGTATGCAAGCATACTTCTTAAGAATCACCGAGATCAAGAACGATATCCTATCTATTGGGGAAACTATTACTGATAGAGAAATGGCACTCACAACTCTTGGAGGATTACCATCCGAATGGTACGTGTTCAAAACTACTCTTCTAAAATATAATGTAATTCCTGGTTTCGAGGAATTAATGGCTAGATGCATTCAAGAAGAAACAAGGGAAGAAGTGCAAGAAATGCTCATGCCTAAAGGTCCTCCTGCTGCCTTTTTCTTCTCATGCAAAGAGAAGAAAGGACTCACATCGAGACGATGATCAAAATCCCTCTGATGGCAAATCAAAGGAATGACAAATTCAACAGCAAAGGTAAGAGGAGAGCTGGAGATCGAGGAAGAGGACAACCATTCAAGAAGGCTAGAAAGTCCAGGATGTATTAAATGCACCTGACCTCAAAAGGAATCTTGGCAATGGAAGACAGAGGCTACAAGGTAACCTTCAGCAATGGCAAGGTATGTATATAATGTTAAAGATGCCTTTACTCTTGGGTTTAATGTTGATTCATTATATCAGGTCGATGGAAGTCTGCTAGGTTTCATGTATTATGACACATCTCTTCAGTCCGAACTTTGGCATTAGAGGTGTAAGACAAATGGTGACAGGGATGCCTGAATTCTGAGCAGAGAAAGAAGGTGTATGTCTAGGATGTGCTGAAGGAAAGATCAAAAGGGGACCATTCCCCTCAAGCCAAAGCAAGACCTCCGATATATTACAATTGGTTTACTTAGGCATACTTGAGGTTGGCATTAAGAGGGATACTACTACACCATATACTCTTGAGTAGAATGGTGTAGTGGGAAGGAAGAACCACACAATGATGGAAGCTGTCCGGGCCATGCTACATGATCAAAGACTTCCAAAGTTTCTATGGGATGAAACTACAATCACCGCCGTATATGTACAAAATCGATGCCCTCATCAAGCATTGGGTTCCTAAACTCTTGAAGAAATGTTCACCACCGGTCAAAGGGAAGTCGTGATTAGTCATGATGTCACCTTTGACAAAGATATGGCTCTCAGCAAGGTGGACAATCTGCTGACTTTGAGTAGCTCTCAAGAAGCCGACACCAGGGAACCGAAAGAAAAGGATGATGAATCAATGCCTGATGTAGAAGAACCCATGGATCCGATTGATTCTCATCCACATGAGCCTTCCTCTTCTAGGAAGAGGCCTTCATGGCTTAGGGGGATACTTGATGATGTTGAAGGACATGCTGCACCCTGAGGAACCTTCCATCAAAGTAAGAAACTTAACAGGTATCAGGGATACCTGACCATCATGAGCATGATCATACAAAATGAACCTTCATCATTCTCAAATGTCATCAAGCATTAACTATGGAAGGATGCTATGACCGAAGAATATGAGTCTATCATAAATAATGATGTTTGGGAAGTAGTTCCCAGACCCCAGGACAAGACTGTTGTTACTTCCAAATGGATTTACAAGATAAAGCATGCAGCAGATGGAAACACGGAAAATTATAAGGCTCGTTTTGTTGCTCGAGGTTTCTCCCAAAAGGAAGGTATAGAATATGATGAGATATTTGCACCTGTTGCCAGATATACGACCATCCGCTCGATCATAGCCATTGCCGCTTCACAAGGATGGAACCTACATTAGATGGATGTCAAGACTGCGTTCTTGCATGGCTCGATCAAAGAAGAGGTCTACGTGGAACAACCCGAAGGATTGGAGATTTATGATTGAAAATCTCATGTATGCAGGTTGAAGAAAGCTCTCTATGGGCTGAAGCAAGCACCCCGAGCATGGTATGAGAGGATCGATAGCTACTTGATGAAGCTGGGATTCACTAGGAGTGAAGCCGATCCTAACCTTTAAGTTAAGGTTGAAGATGACAAGCCTCTCATACTGGTGTTGTATGTGGATGACCTCTTTCTAACAGGTGCAGACCCTCTCATTCACAAATGTAAGAGGGAGCTGGCCTCTGAATTTGAAATGAAGGACCAAGGACTTGAAGTGTGGCAGAAGCCAAGGGAAATTTTCCTATCTCAAGGAAAATATGTGGTAAATATATTGGAAAGATTCAGTATGATGGACTGCAAGCCTGTGACTACCTCGAGGATCTTAATTTTTAGAAGTTATATGGTAGTGATGTCGGACCAGACTTGGGAAATGCCTCTGAGTTTCAAAAACTCATTCGCATTGATGTTCTTGGTGAACCTCCGTCCGAACATATGTTTTGCAGTTAGCATTGTGAGCTCATATTTGGTTGAGCCTCACTGGATTGATGACAGGAATCTTCTGAGATGTCTTCAGGACATAATCTCTCATGGATTAAGATACACTGCCGGAGATGTGAGACTACTTGGATATACTGATGTTGATTAGGCAGGAAGTGTGGTGGACCATAAGAGCACTTTCGGGTACTGTTTCACCTTGGGATCTGCTTCGATATCCTAGATGAGCAGGAAGCAGAAGTCGGTGGCTTTGAGCACCGCCGAAGCAGGATATATTGTTGCTAGCATAACCTCATGTGAGGCAGTCTAGTTGAAAAAGCTCTTCAGTGAGCTGTTTGGATTTACATTGGATACCACTGTGATTCTCTGTAACAACCAGAGGTGGGATTCGATTATTGGGGAATCCCGTATTCGTCAATTTCTCCAGCAGATAGACATCATCTGGGATATGGTAGTCGATGAGCAAGGAAGCTCCATCACATTAAGATGATGTACAGGTTGATACACCTTGTTAAAGCCCCGAGGAAAGATCTAATATGTGATTTTCCCAAACGACTTGGAGTCGGCAAGAAACCCTTGTACAAGGGCCCTGCATGTTGCATACATTGAGCTCTGGGAGCTCTGAGGGCTTGCGGTTCCTACTGGAGCAACATATGACCACAGGGTGACTCACCCTCCCTTGGTGGTGCACAGTGGAACAAGATGATTCGCTCTCTTGTGGGACAAGATGATTCACTCTCTTGTGGAACAGGATGATTCGCTCTCCTGTGTAGCAGGATGATTAGTTCTCCTTTGAGGCTTGGATTGATGTGTTCTCCATGGTAGCTTGGATTGATGTGTTCTCCATGGAAATTGTAGCAGGATTGATGTGTTCTCCTGTGAGGCCTGGATTGATGTGTTCTCCATGGCAATTGTAGCAGGATTGATGTGTTCTCATGTGAGGCCTGGATTGATGTGTTCTCCATGGCAATTGTAGCAGGATTGATGTGTTCTCCTGTGAGGACAAGATTGATTAGTTCTCCTGTCGAGGAATCCTACCCATGCAGTCTGGGACTCATGGGAAGTACCTCTCATCTGATCAATGAGCAGGGAAATGAAGTTAGGGACCATAGTAGTACCTATGGACGCATTGTTGTAACTATCGTACTCCCTACGCTAGGATGAACTCCATTGATCTGGGATCAATGATACTGGTTTGGGACCAGTGGTAGGAGTTGTACCATACTATGGTACTGACTTCGGGTCGGTTGAGACTGGTCTGGGATCAGTGGTACATACTCTAAGAATGACTTTGAGTCAGTGGAGGATGATATTGGTCTGGGACCATTGGAGTTGTACTCACTATGAAGTTGACTTTGGGTTGGTTGAGACTGGTTTGGGACCAGTGGTACATACTCTGAGACTGACTTTGAGTCAGTATGATACATCCTCGATCATTTCTTCTTCTTCATAATTCGGACAAAAGTAGAGTAGAATAGAACAATGCAAGAGCAGAGCAGAACAGAACAAAACCATACAAATCAGTGTAGGGCAGAACAAGACAAAGAAGAACAGGAAAAATAGAGCAGAGCAGGGCAAGGGTCAGGCTGTACAAGGCAGTGCATTTGATGGATGAATAGTAATGACCGATAGACAGATTGCAGATGAAGTTCTCCATGGTTGAGAGGGAGTGTTAAAATTGGAAACCAGGGAAAAACTTCATGTGGGTCATCTTATTCATGGCTAATAATATTTTTATTAGATTCCTCTCATCGAGAGGTGTAGGATTGATATAAAGATCATCCAATTACGATAAGTATTCATGGAGATATGAATTTATTTTGATTATGGAATTATTATCAAGCCGACCTACAACTCATGTAGGCTCAGAAGCCCAACAGTCGCATCTATTCACCCACCAACGTTGTGTATAAATATAAGAGGACTTTTCCTCATTTAGACTCACTCATCTCATCACATCTCTCTCTCTCTATTGCGCAGATATGAGTCTCTTCTCTACTGCGCTGGAATGGGTCTCTCTCTCTCACACATGTGAAGCCCGAAGCTATTGAATTTGAAGCTGCAACTGCAGAAGTAAATATTGACTTGCGTGGCCTTGAATATCTCCTCTTTGGAACTGTGCTGTAGGTTCATCTGAACCTCCTCTGAAAGCCGCAACTTTTTGTGGTGGAATGAAGTCAATCCGATGAACGGTTTGCAAGATATCGACTGCCCTAGTTTGAAGCCGGAAACTGTTGAAACTGACGCTGCAACTGCAGAAGTAAAGATTGACTTGCGTGGCCTAGAATATCTCCTCATCTGAACTGCGCTGTAGGTTCATCTGAACCTCCTCTGGAAGCCGAAACTTTTGGTGGTGGAATGAAGTCAATCCGACGGTCGGTTTGTGAGATATCGTCTGCCCTAGTTTGATAATGAAGCCGCTAATGCTGATGCTACTGATCTAGGGTTTGCTACTGCTGATATGAATCAGATTTATTGTACTATTTCTCTCTGCTGAATTATTGAAGATAAAATAATATTTGATCAAAGGGTTTCCCCACACATTGTGGGGTTTGTCCCTGGCTAGCCGCCACATCTTGTGTCTCTTGTCTTGGCTTGTTTTCTGTTGATCGTTTAATGTTCTATATGCACTTTACTTTATGTACATGTGATTGCTAATCGATGGAATATAATAAGAAAAAGAAGTAAACTGTTATAAGCATAGAACATACCATAACTTAACAGGACACAAGATGTGGTGCTAGCCAGGGACAAACCCCACAATGTGGGGAAACCCTTGATCAATTCTTCTTTTATGTTCTTCAAAGTTCAGCAAAGAAAGTGAGAGAGATAGTACATTTACAATAGAAGTCAATCACTTTGACTTTTGATATCGACATGAGATCATTTGAAAGACATATTGCTTCAACTGATTCTCTAAGGTGACTCGTTCACCTATCATAGTGATGCATCTCGTCTATTTGCTGCACATTACCATGTGACACCTTTCTATACTGTCACATGTGTTGAACCTTGATGACTGAGCTGCTCTCATCTTCATGCTGCTCATCATTCTGCATCTTCCATGGTCCTATTCATCATCAAGCTGCCCATGCTCATGATCTCATTCATCATTTTGCTGCCCATGCTCATATCATCATGCATCATTATGCTGCCCATGCTCATATCATCATGCTGCTTATTATGCTGCCCATGATCTCATACATCATGCTGCCTTCCTTCGGAGATAGATGCTCTATTTGTTTTAGCAGTTCCCAGTAGTTTCAGATTTTTCGGCAGATCCGGCTTTTACGGTAGTTTCGATAGTTCTGAAATTTCCGGCATTTCCAACTTTTTCGGCTTTTCTGGCTTTTCCTGTATTTCCGTCTCTTTTGGCATTTCCGGATTTTCAGGCAGTTCTGGATTTTCCGGCTTTTCCGGTATTTCTGGATTTTTCGGCGTTTCCGTATTTTCCAGCAGTTTCAGCTTTTCCGACAGTTCTGGCTTTTCTGGCAGTTCCGGCTTTTCCAGCTTTTCTGGCAGTTTTGAATTTTCCAACTTTTCTGGGTTTTCCTTAGGATATCTCCTCCTACTAAAACCCAAAGACAAGTAGAGAGAGGAAGAGATCCAAGTGTGTGTAGAAATGACTTGAAGTCCTCTTCTATTTATACTAAAACATAGAGGTTGAATAGACATGACTGTTGGGCTTCTTAGCCTACATAAGTCGTTGGTCGACTTAACAATTTATCCATAACATAAATAAATTCATAACTTCATATATACTTATCGGAATCGGATGATCTTTAGATCAATCCTACACCTCTCAATGAGAGGGATCCAATAAAAATATTAGCTGCCATAAATAATATTACTCACATGGAGTTTGGCCCTAGTTTCCAATTTTAACAGATTACTTATGAGATATGACTTCCATGGAGATAATGTTGTTAGATGCATTCCAAAATGATGAGATAGGGATGATGTTCATATCACTAATACCTAATTCGAAAGCCTAAAATTTGTGCCCATCACCCCTTTTTTTGGACTTGGTGGCCAATCAAAGCTTACTTAAGTGGGGACAAAAATGTTACTGTATAACTTGAAAGCAAAGTTTTAACATGTCGAATGCATGTCTCTCGACAATATTAAGGTAATTGACCATGATAAAGTTCCTTATATTTTGAGATAAAATCTTGTCACACAATCAACATTAAAAATGGTCAATTTTATGAATGTTAAATATTGACATTGTACATTTATATTCCGCACTAACTACATGTTATTCAAGGATAAGGTTCTTTCAAGTGATAATGTCTTTCTCGGTAGTTGTGAAGACGCAAAGTACTTGTTGAAAATGTTGGGAATTGATTACATATCATATCATGCATGTTTGAATGATTGTATTCTATATATATGTGAATATTCTATATACACGGTCCTCCTCATAATATATTGAGGTACATGCCTATAATCCCAAGGATTCAAAGGATATTTCATTGCAAAGAATTAAATATGTTGCGGGGATGACATGCCTAACATAGAAGTGAGTCAGAAGTTATGTGAATCCCAACAAATTCAATTGCCATGAAGAATATAGAGGATACATGGCCAAAAAAATTCAAGGATGAAGTACGAAGTCTACAACTTAGCATAGTCGTGGATGGCATCAATCCATATCCCCTCCAAAACACCAACTATTCTATTTGACCTATAGTGGTAATCAATAACAATATCACCCCATGGTTTTCTGTGAAGAATGAATAGCTTATGTTGGCTCTCATAGTCCCTGGTAGAAGACAAGTGAAGAATATGGATTTCTACTTACAACCATTGGTAGATAAATTAAAGGAATTATGGGAAGGATACATGTATATGATGTGTCAAGACCCATCACAACAAAGATGAGTTTTATGTTGTATGACATATGTGCTTACACATACATGATTATCCTAGATTAGGAGTTTGTCCTAGTAACTTGCATGTTTATTAATTTGTTTATATATGTAACAATTTTGTTTCATTGCATATTAATTCGATTCTCTACAATTGTTATGATGTTCATGATCACTAACATGCCTTGTCTTATACAATAATTTTGCAGGTCTTTTAACAAAAGGGTATCATGGATGTAAATGTTGTGGACCTTCTCTAAAGGCTAGGTGGTCCAACCACCTATGAAAGCCGATGTATGACTTCTCTAGGGTATTCCTTAAAGAATAAAACCCTTACAGAAGAGCAACATCCACTTTAAATGGTAAATAAAAGAGAATCTGTTACACAACATTTTGTCACTATCCTTGTGCTCCTCATTCCTTGATCCTGGAGGACCTCTATACTGAACCCTACATGCTTTCCCATCATGAAGAAAATCCCATTATGTCCCTCTTCATAAGCATAACATTTCCATTTTGCATCATTTCCCAAGCATCTTCCTTTTACCGCAGTTTACAAGACCATGCTAACGATCGAGGTAGATCTCCAGACACCAGTGGCATGGAAAAGGCTCAAAATTCAAAGTGGTGGAAAGAAAATTAACTTGACATCAAATCGAAGTGCTCGTCGCCCTGATTCCAATAGTATGAATGACACTACAATCCAAGTCTGGATGAAGGAGATAGAGGCAGTCAAAGTTTAGTTGACTTTTGTTGATTCGACAGGATTAATGGAGACACAATTTGGATTTTTCCCGGCAGACGAAATTTGGCCAACTCCACCTAGATTTTGGGAGAAATTTTTGCCTCGTTAAAAAAAATCCTTCGGTCAAAATTTGGATTTTTCAAAAATGTCATGTTGTTTTATATAACAAAAATTTATTAAAAAATGGGGTGGTGGACCACCAACCCCGCCACCCTAAACCTTATAAAAATGATGAATTAATGGAGGGGTGGGCCACTACCCCTGGCCCCTCCCCCCATACCACGGAACTGCCAGTGTAGGTGGTGGGCCAGCCCTTGGGGCACAGACCCAACCACACATCCGTTAAAATGCAATCACCACACAAAAGGGGCCTAACCGTTAGCAATAAATGTGGGTCTGCCCTTGGGGCGCGGACCCATCCTTCAAACCACCTATGGATTAAGTTTGGAGTTGGAGTGAAGATGAGGTGGGCGAGCCTCCCAAGGTGGGCCCAACCCAACCTCCCTTCCCTTTTTAAAAATTGTTATGTAAAAAAAGGAGGAGGCAGGGTTTGACCGCCTGACCTCCTCCATAATACCGGATCTTTAAACCAACTTTGCTAACGGATTTCTTGTGAAGCCTGCCACCATTTTGTTATTTAAATTCAGTTTATCAGTGTGCCCAGGGAGAGGAGGGAGTGCACATAGTTCGAGACAGATTTTTGCAGGTGGGCCAGATTTTCATTTGTCATATTTTGATAAATTTTATATGGTTTCAACATTTCTCGATGCCACGAACGTAATGGAACTGCCCATTTCTCCATCAGAGTTCTGCATTTTTCGGCCATTTTTCAGTATGGAGGTATAAGACTCATTTTTTGTAATTGATGCTTGTACTCTTCTTTCTCATGCCACTTAATGAATGAAGGCCTCCCCATTGAATGAGAAGGGTCCAGAGACGTAGTCCAAGTCGGACAAACTCTGTTATCAAGTTTCTTGTTTTCTTTCATGCTTATATGTTTCTCCTCTTCTCTCATCTGCACATTAAATTTCTATGTTTAAGCTACAATTTATGCATGTAATTCTTTAACACATCTATAAGCAAAAGATCTTGGATCAAGTGGTATCAAAGTAGGTCTTTGTAGATGTGAATTGAAGGGAAACTAAAGTATTTCGATCTCAAAGCGGAGCATGCACATCGAAGGAGAAACATGGCAGATGAAGAGGCTCGTCAAGAAGAGGAGCACAATTTCCACAAAACCTTCTATTATACAATGGCAAAAAATGTCGGTCAATTGCTTTCAAGGTTGGAGAAAGCAGAAGAGAGAAATCTAGAAGAACAAAGTTCAGTGCATGGAAATGGTGGAGAAGAACCCCCTCCTTCTCTTTCCACGAGTGAAAGTTATTCTTCCTCTCATCACCATCATCATAGAAATTCAAGGGATGCATCTAAGAAACCTTTCTTTAAATTAGATGTCAAATTTGATCTTCCCATGTTTAACGGGGAAAGTAATGCAAAAAAGCTTAATAACTGGGTTAGGCATATTGAAATTTACAGCAAGATTCAGCAGATCGAAGAGGATGAGGCAAATATTCAGCTGGCCTCTCCTCGGCTGAGTAGCACTGCTCTTGTCTGGTGGGAGAGAAAATTGCAAAACAATAAGAGTGTGGGTAATCTTCTTTCCTCATGGCCTAGTTTCATTTCTGCATTAAAGGAACAATTTTATCCCTTGGCTTACAAACAAAAAGCCTTAATGGATTGACAATACTTAAGGCAAAGCAGAGGTCAAGATGTTCAAAGCTTTACAGAGGAATTTAGAAAACATGCAATTAATTTGGGAATTTCACTTGACTCACTTGAAGTAGTAACTAAGTAAATTGAATCATTACATAGTTACCTTAGACATTCATTATTATTGTTTGAACCAACTACTATTGACTCGGCCAGTGTAAAGGCTGTCCATCTTGGGAACAAAGGTAAAAATGAAATAGATGATCATTTCAAGAGACCACCTTTCAAACCTCCAAATGGCAAACCCAAAGTGAAAGGAAAAGGAAAGGAGAAGAGGATGACATCAAACAAGAAGGATGAAGGAGAAAAACCTTATTGCAGTCACTGCAAAAAGGAAGGTCATGACGACGATCATTGTTGGAAACTGTACCCGGAAAAGAGACCAAAGAAGTATGGAGGAAAAGGCAGCATAAGATAGTGGCAACCATGCAACAAGACCTTGGATCCAATTCCAGAGATGAAGCATTGATCACAACAGCAGGAACAAAAGGTACTCTTACATCTCATGTTAATTCTGAATCACATGAAGGCACTAGTTCAATAGATGAGTCTCTTCCTAATGAATGAAAGAGAATTGAGCTATTTCATATTAGAGTTATCATAAATCATACAAAAGTGGAAACTCTATTTGATATCAGATCCCAAGAAAACTTAATTTCAGAGTCCTTGGTAAAGAAGCTAGGCTTGGAAACCAAACCACATCCAAAACCTTACCCACTTGGATGGATACATGATAAAGAAAAACTGAATGTAACTAAGTAGTGCAAGGTTAAATTTGTGATCGCTTCTAAGTTAGTGGATGAGGTAAAACTTGATGTGATACCATTGGATATCTGTGGCATGGTGTTAGGGAGTCCATATCTATATGATAGAAAGGAAATCTTCTTCCATCATGAAAACAAATACCAAATCACAAAAGATGGGGTAGAATATATTGTAAGGGCTCATCAAACTAAAATCAGTGCCAACCTTGTAAGTGCAGGAAAAATGAAGAGGTTGGTGAATTCCAATAAGGGTTGCATGCTTATGGTTGTAAGAGGAAAAGATGCAGAATAATTCGATTCTTTCCAGGGTTGTGATCATGTGCATAAAAAAGAATTATGTGAATTAATTTCTAACTATGATGAGATGTTTTAGGAACCAAGGGGATTACCTTCGAAGAGGGAAATCCAACATGAGATCCATTTGCAGGATGACGCTCGTTTACCAAATATTGGCATGTACAAGATGTCGACCATTGAGATGAAGGAGATCAAAAAGCAGGTGCAGGAATTATTGAACTAAGGGGTCATTAGAACGACCACTTCTCCATGTGGCTCATCGATCATCTTAGTGCCAAAGAAATATGGCACATGGAGGATGTGTGTGGATTACCGAGCACTAAACAAAATCACAGTGAAAAATCGTTACCCTATTCCCCGCATAGATGGTTTATTAGATCAGTTAAAGAATGATATCTATTTCACCAAATTGGATTTGTGTAGTGGTTATCACCAGGTTCGAATTGCAAAGAAGGATGTGTGGAAAACTGCCTTCAAGGCCAAACATGGGTTGTTCGAATGGATGGTGATTCCATTCAGACTTTACAACGTTACAACCACCTTCATGGGGGTCATGAATGATCTCTTTAGGTCTTTCATTGATGAATTTTTTCTTGTATGTCTAGATGATATTCTTAGCTTTAGTAAAAGTTGGAATGAACATGTATGCCATGTGAAGAAAGTGCTTGATGTATTGAAAAAAGAAAAATTCTATGTAAAATTGTCAAAGTGTGAGTTTGGGAAAACCACTTTGGTTTACCTAGGCCATATTTTTGGTCATGGTCAGCTAAAAAATGATCCTTATAAAGTTGAAGAAATTTTAAATTGGCCTAAACCTACTAGTGCAACCAAGGTTCGCAGCTTTTTGGGTGCAATACAATATTGGAGGATATTTATTGCAAATTTCTCTATTATTCCAGCACCTTTACACACATTGACAAGTGTAAATCAAGTCTTTCAATGGGGAGGAAAGCAACAAAATTCCTTCGAAACATTGAAAGCAAAGATCAACACCGCACCGTTCTTGGCCTTACCAGATCTCCAACAGCCATTTGAGATCGAGACAGGCGCTAGCGGATATGCCATGGGAGCTGTATTGATGCAACAAAAGAAGCCGATACATTACCATTTAGACAAGTTCTCTCAGGCTGTGATAAACTATCCCACTTATGACAAGGAGTTATATGCCTTGGTCCAGAGTGTGAAAAAGTGGAAACACTACCTGATCGGCAAGGAGACCATCATCCATATGGATCATTAGCCCTTGCAGTATCTTCTGTCACAAACCAAGTTTCAACGATCTCGTCATTTCAAGTGGATGGGTTTTCTTCAGTGTTTTCATCTGCTAATAAAGTATAAGAAGGGCACTAGCAACAAAGTGGCCAATATGCTATCTCACCCTCCTTGTTCTTCTTCTGTTATTTTGCATAATGCTTCGTTATCTTTTGAAAGTTATGCTGAAAAATATGCTAACGATGATGACTTTAAGGAGATTTATGCAAAACTAACCCATGGTTCATAGGTGGACAAATATCACTTGCAGGGGAAACTATTGTATCACCTTGAGAAATTGTGCATACCTACAAGAGAAAGGGTATATGTAATCCGGGAGGTCCACACCTCCCTTGTGTCTGGTCATTTTGGTGTTGAAAAAACTTTGTCATGTACAAAGATTTTTTTTTTGGCCTCATATGAAGAACCTTGTGACTCGATATGTAAAGGGATGTGTGATGTGTTATGTTTCAAAGCCCTCTAATAGAAAACTTGGGCTCTACACACCACTCTCGATTCTGAGTCGTCCATGGGAAAGTGTGTCGATGCATTTTGTAGGAGGTTTTCCTTTGTCTTGAAAAAGTCATGACTATTTGTATGTCATCGTTGACCGTTTTAGTATGATCTGTCTTTTAATGCCTTGTAAAAAGCAGATCACTACAGAGCAGACTGCTTATCTTTTCTTTCAGCATGTTTGGGTCCATTTTGGGTTGCCCACATCGATTGTGTCAGATCGGGACTCTCGCTTTCTCAGAGAGTTTTGGACCAACTTGTGGAAGATGATGGACACCAAGTTGAAATGAAGCATGACATTTCATCCATAGACTGATGGACAAACAAAGGTTGTCAACCACACCGTGGTACACTTGTTGCGAGGCTATTGTGGGAAATGTTATCACTGAAAATTCTGTTGCCAAATTTTTTTTAGCCTAGCTTAAAGACAGGGTGTTTTCGCAGCGCATGAATTCTTTTTAGCAGTTTCGCAGCGCTACCTGTTTAGGTGGTTTCGTAGCGTGCTACGAAACTGGGGTTTTGTTCGAATCCATAGCAATTGTCATGCAAAATAGCTCTGGGGTGGATGCATTTTACAGGTGGCATGTTCTCAAGCTCCTGCATGTGTGCTTGTCATCAGTTCTAAATTTGAAGGGAAAAGTCTGAAGTGATTGCACTACCGAGTTCCTTAGTGTAGCGTTCTGTTTTTCAATGCAAAGTGATGTACTTAGCATTGATATTGAACAAGCAACAAGGGCTATGTAAATTTGCCATTCTTATAGAAAGGTAATACTTGCAACAAATATTGCAGAATCTTCTGTGACCATACCCGGGCTATCTTACGTTATTGAAAATTTGTGCCAGGACAGTTTCAATTGATTCATGCTTCTCATTAGACATATTTTGGAATGATGACAACAAAAGACATGTGCCACATTTGGTTTAGGTGTCAAAATCTCAGGCAGATCAACGCAAAGGAAGGACAGGCTGTGCATGTGTTGGCCAGGTTTTCCGATTGGTTTCATGGCATTTGTTTGATAGTTTTGATAAATATGAAAAGCCAGCGATGCAAAAGTTGTCATTGAGAAAGCAGGCTCTCACGATAAGCTGTGCTGCATCAAAAGCCATGAATGACCCCAAAGTTCTATTTCAGGGGGCCCTTGATCCACCGAATTTGAAAACTATTCAAGATGCACTAGAACTGTTGGTTTCTTTAGATGCTCTGAAGGCACCATCTCATCATAGAGAAAAGGTATGTCTTTGGTGGAAATCACAATGGGCGCTACCTAAATGATATGCAGGTGTTCGATTTGAAATCTTTGACATAGTCCAAACTGAATTCAAAGACGGCATCTGACTCTTCTGGTCTTATCGTGGTTGGCTTTGAGCAATTTGGAGATAAAAGCATGGTTTATGGCCTTCTCGCAATGGTTGCATCTGGTTCTACTCTCATAAAACATTGAAAAGTTGATTTCTTCAGCTATACAGATTACTTTTTCAGCTGCTTCCCTAGGGTTTGTAACACATGCAGTTACAGGCACTAATATTCGGCGTCATTACCAAGTTGCAGAGGGTCAAAGGAGTATTGTAACTAAGGGGGATTTACTTATGGTTCAAATCATCACAATCATTTTTAGCATAACTTATTCCATGGCTACTATTGTTCATTGCTGGGTTGCTTATCATAACGGACAGCGGCATGCTAGTTTTCCTGATCTGGTGTATTTTTGTTCTCAAGCAATGACTTGGTCACTTTCGTTTCTCTTTTTCAGTCTTGAAAAGAGTCCCTTGGTCCCGTGGCAATTTCGAATTCTTTAATCAATGTTGTATTGTCGGTGACATGGCGGCACATCTGTCCTGTTCTAAGATAGCATTCGGAGATTGTAAACGTGTTGCGCAGATCAGAGAGGCACGTGCAGAGCATCTAATACCAAATGTGACCCATATAGATACGGCTTCACATATTCTTACAAAGAAAGAGTCCTGTGATGTATAGATGCAGATAAAGAAACCAAATTGTCATGGAATTGCCGCAACCAAGTGCAGAGTACTCGGGTGCTTTGCTTGGAATCGAGCAGTGGGCAATCAAAATATTCACAGAAGAAATTATGCGGGGTGGATTTGCTGTTTCTCTTTCGTTGCTTCTAAATCTTCTCGATCCGGAGAAGGCTCGGATGAGATATTTGGGGGTTACTTGTATTTCCACAAGGCTCCCAACAAAGAGGAGCTACATCGTGAAACATGTCAAAAGATAAAGTATCTTCATCTATATGACTGCCTGAGAGCTAATAAGTCAACAGCAGCATGGGGTGTTGAGGCTCGTGTGCCGTTTCTAGATAAGGAGTTTATCAACATTTCCATGGGAATTGATCCAGAGTGGAAGATGGTGCGGCCTGATCTTGGGCACATTGAGAAGTGGATCCTTCGCAAGGCATTTGACGACGTGGAGAATCCTTATCTACCAAAGCATATTTTGTACAGGCAAAAAGAGCAATTCAGCGATGGTGTTGGTTATAGTTGGATTGATGGTTTGAAAGAGCATGCTGCAAATCATGTTACCAATATGATGATGGCAAATGCAAAGTACATTTACCCTGAGAATACACCCACGACAAAGGAGGCATACTACTACAGGATGATATTTGAAAGATTCTTTCCTCAGAATGCTGCACGCTTGACTGTACCTGGAGGCCCTAGTGTGGCTTGCAGCACTGCCAAAGCTTTAGAATGGGATGCTGCATGGTCTAGGAACCCCGATCCTTCTGGCAGGGTTGCTTTAGGTGTTCATGTGGATGCTTACAAAGAAAATGCAGATATCGGCAATGGCAATGGCGACGAGGAAGTAGATGCTCTTGCAGCTGTTGATGCATGCACCAACATTGGGAAGTCTAAAGGTCAGGAGGAGGCATTGGATGAATGTTCTGTAGAGATGGTCTCAGAAGTCACCAGTGATGATGTTTATGAAGAAGATGATGAACCTGTTTATGAAGATGGAAAATACAGAGATCAAAATTCTTGTTATTGGGATGAAGATATAGTAGAAGAACTGGAATGCCCTCTGTTCCTCGTGATAAATTTGAAGTGAAATTATTAAGCTCTGTTAGCCCTTCAAGTTCTGGAGTTTTTCTCCTTGCTCGAATATATAAAAAACTTGAAATGTGGCAGTGGGCATTAAACCCTGAACTGGATGAGGCATTACAATTTCTTCAATCATTGAGATCTGTGTTGCATGCCTTCAACAAAGATATTGCCAAGGCAGAGGATATTATTGCTGAGATGTTTTGTTTGACTATAGAGAGCAGATTACATTATTATCTGGCGTTTGTTTCCGGCACTTTGGTGGTCTGTGTAAGTCTTATTTCAAAGCTGTGTTTTGTGCTTGCACAGCAGTTTCGTAGCGCGCTACGAAACTGCTGTAGCTGCATGTTGACAAATCAGCGAATCTTTCTGAAAGGTGTTGTCTTCACACATGGAAAATGGCCAGCACATTGAAGACGTGGCAGCCTATGCTATTTTGAGTAATTAAAGATAAAAGGCATGCTTCCTTGGATTCGAATATGTTGAGGCAAACTAAGGACCGACAAACAGGAACAGTTTCCTATATTTCAGGGTGTTGGAAAACATGTTGCATTAAAGGCCAGCAAGCAGCTACAGACACCTATCACAGCCAAACTAAAAGAAGCCACTTGTCAGAGAATGAGCCTGTTCTCTCCTTTTTCTAGTAGGAGCGCCATCTTGGTTGTAATAAATGCTATTTCCAGCATGATGTAGAATTAGAGTTTTAATTGTCTTAGGATTCCAGCGTTAATTGTTTAGGATTGTAGTGCTGTCAGTTAGTAGTAAGTGACTTTTATTAGTTAGTTTAAAAGTGAATAGGTGTCATTAGGAAAGGACTTCGAATTCCCCTCAGAGGAATCGGAGTCAAGTAGGAGAACTTTATAAATAGCTGAAAGAGAAATAAACAAGGGGTTGGATGTTTTTAGAAAAGACTGTTTTGGTTTATGTGAAGCAGATTACAGTAATGGAAAAACAGCTGTTGTTTCTTCTCAAGATTCTCAATAGATCATATTGTTCAAATGTATGGTGGTATATTCTCTTAGTGTTCTTTTTACAGTATTGTTACAACATAATCACTCAGAATTCATGTTTAATGCTCTGACTTCCTGTATGCTTGGCAAGCTGTGGTTTTGTAAAGTATGTTTGAACATCTGATGTAAAGAGCCTTGACTTCCATGAAAAGACAGTGCTTTTGTTTACTGAAATGTATGAGACTCCATAAGCCCAATGGGAAGCAATTCTGTCCAGCTAGCTTATTTTTCATGTGTCTTGTAAGAGTTAGCCATCTTGTTCAATATCAATAATCTATGAGAGAGCCCTCTCAGACTAAGGAGGCTAAGCCTTAGTTAAGAGCCTGGTTTGAAATAGTTTCATGAAATCTTGCTAGGTAGCAGCCCTTAGTACACGATTTTGTGATAACAGGAAACATCCTAAGTTGTGGAATGAGAATCTTCCATATGTGCAACATTCCTACAACCAAGTAGTGCACTCATCTATGCATCGTTCACCATTTGAGACATGTTTTGGCTACCTGCCAAAAGACCCTTTGATATTGTCTTTGGAAGGGAAGATGACTCCAGTGGACGTGATGAAAGGGAAAAAGCACAACGGTTCATTCAACGGATCCAGTTGATTCACCAAACAGTACTGGAGCAGTTGGAGAAAAGTTAAGCCCGGTACAAGGCTCGACATGACAAACACCGAGTCGACCATGAATTTCAAGTGGGAGACAAAGTGTGGTTAAATATCATCAAGGACATGATGAAGAGAGAAGAGAAGAAGTTGCGATCAATCTGATATGGTCCATTAGCCATCTTGGAGAAGATTGGAAACAATGCCTTCTATCTCAATTTACCGATATATATGCAAATGTAATCTGTAGTGAATGTGGAAAACTTAAAGTTGTATGAGCCACGATTGATTATGGACACCGAAGAGGTGGGCACAGTTCCTAGAGTTGATGACTTTGCACCAGAGTATCTTGATGAGTTACCTGAGGACATCATCCTTGATAGAAGGACCAGGACTTCACAATAGGGAGATGTGGAATACCTTCGAGTTGGTTTCAAGGGGATGTACCCTAGCAAGGCAAAATGGCTGGAAAAATAAAGAGTGAGGGAATAATTCCCTCACTTTCTAATTGACTGATAAAGCTTTTGGCAGTCCAAAACCTCCCCAAGGGGGAGGATTGATCAAGGTGGATCTCCAGACACCAATGGCATGGAAAAGGCTCAAAATTAAAAGTGGCAGAAAGACGACTAACTTGACATCAAATTGAAGTGCTCGTTGCCCTGATTCCAACAATGCAAATGACACTCCAATCCGAGTTCGGATGAAGGAGATAGAGGCAGTTAAAGTTCGGTTGACTTTTGTTGACTCGACAGGATTAATGGAGACACAATTTGGACTTTTTCTGGCAGACAAAATCCAGCCAACTCTGGCCAGATTACAAGTGAAATTGTTGCCTGGTTAAAATGACTCCTTCGGTCAAAATCCAGATTTTTCAAAAATTTCATGTTGTTTTATATAACAAAATTTTATTTAAAAAAGGGGTGGAAGGCCACCAACCCCACCACCCCAAACCTTATCAAAATGATGAATTAATGGAGGGGTGGTCCACTACCCTCAGGCCCTTCCCACATAACACAGAACTGCCAGTGCAGGTGGTGGGCTAGCCCTTGGGGCATGGACCTAACAACACACCTGTTAAAATGCAACTGCCACACAAAAAGGGGCTTAACCATTAGCAATAAAGGTGGGCCAGCTGTTGGGGTGCAGACCCAAATTTCAAACCGCCTGCGGATTAAGCTTGGAGTTGAAGTGAAGGTGAGGTGGGTGGGCTGCCCAAGGCGGGCCCAACCCAACCTTCCTTCCCTTTTAAAAATTGTTATGTAAAAAAAAGAGGAGGCGAGGTTTGACCGCCTGACCTCGTCCATAATAACTGGATCTTTAAACCAACTCCGCCAATGGATTTCTTATGATTTCTACCACCATTTTGTTATTTAAATTCAATTTATTAGTGCGCCCAGGCAGAGGAGGGAGCGCATGTAGTTCGAGGCAGATTTTTGCAGGTGGGCCAGATTTTCACTTTGTCAGATTTTGACAAATTTTATATGGTTTCAGCATTTCTCACCCTATGAACACAATGGCACTGTCTATTTCTCCATCAGAGTTTTGCATTTTTCGGCGATTTTTCAGTATGGAGGTATAAGACTCTTTTTTTGTAACTAATACTTGTACTCTTCTTTCTCATGCCACTTAATGAATGAAGGCCTCCCCATTGATCGAGCAGGGCTCAGAGATGTAGTCCAAGTTGGAAGAACTCCATTATCAAGTTTCTTGTCTTCTTTCATGCTTTATGTGTTTCTCCTCTTCTTTCATGTGCACATTAAATTTCTATTTTTAAGCTACAATTTATGCATGTAATTTTTTAACACTTCTATAAGAAAAAGATCTTGGATCAGTGAATGACCCATTTCCTCTTCGTGCCGATTTGCAGAGTCTAAAACTCGGCCTAGTGTCGTATGACGTAAATGAGCCTTTTCTCAGTCACGCTGATCCTCTTTTGGCAAGTTTTTTAAATATGGAGTCAAAGCTTCCAGGTCTAGAAGCTTCATAACGAAAGTTTGGTAAATGGTTGGGCTGGATGGAGTCGAGGAAGACAGTTTGGGCTCCTTTCCCCTATTAGTATGGAACAAACCAAAGAGATAAGCCCTCTCCCATCATAAGAGGAACAATCTCCCCTCCATCAAAGCTATATAAACTCCTCCTTTTCTAAGCCAAACTAGTTTTTTTGGAGCTTGAATACCCAGCAAGATATCTATAGCTTGTAGCTTTCTAGGTTATGTTTGTGGAGGGAGAATAATGTGTTTGGTTTAGTTTGGAACTAAAGAGAAGAAGCCTTAAAACTTCCATTGTTGGGGCTATCCATGATATGCTAGCAGAGGTGGGGGAACCCTGATACGTTGGAGGAGACCTGCAACGTCAAGGCTTTGGTTGTAATCTCTTTTTGAACTTATATGAATACAACCATTGATTGATTTCCTACAATAAGTGTTATCTTACATTTGATGGCTTAAGATTCCTTAACCTTTTAAGTATGTTGAATGAAATTTCTATGCTATCATGTTTGTTGTTGTTGTTTGTTTGCTTGTTTCAGGTATTTGAAGGAAGGAAACAAAAAGTAGTTGGAGTAAGGAATGAGGATCATCACCAAGTGAAATAGCGTTCTAAGAGGTAGGCCCTCTTATTTGATTCTAGCATAAGGAAGTTTTCACTAGATTGTTTGTTTATGGCTAGACCTTCTCTCTCGGGCTAGAGGAATTGTTTTTGTCCACATCGAGAATTTACCTACACCACAAATTGGTGACTCTGTTGGGGATTTCTAGGTGCAAGACGATGACGAAGGTAATGAACATGTTATTTACTACCTCAGTCACAATCTCCTTGATATTGAGATGCATTATGCTCATGCCGAGAAGTTGGCTTTGGATGTCGTTCAGGTTGTTCAGTGTTTTCGGAATTACATTCCCCTCCACACTATGACAGTGATTTCCATGTGCAACCCCGTGACTTACATCCTTACTCATCAGTTGCTTATGATGATGAATTTTCAAAACTCTTTCAGAAACAGTAGTGCTTGAGAAGCCTACCATTAATCGCTCCTCCTGAATAATCTCCCCCATCCATTTCTTCCAATAAGAAATCATTCTTTCCTCTAAAAGTAGAAATTCTGTAATGTCCCTTCCATAAATTTTCAAAATTTTCATGTTTTCCCTTTTCTTCATTTCTAGCATCCCACCGAAGAACCACATCTCCTAGATTGAAGTTGTCTTCCTTGGTCTTGCGATCATAAATATTTTTAATCTTCTCCTAAAGTTTAGATGTGTTTTGAAGAAATTCTTCTCTTGTTTGATATAAATGAATCATATGATTTATCCTTATTTTCGTATCATTGGTCTCACTATCCAATTCCTACAAAATTCTCATGATCGAGACAAAAAGAGATGAAGGAAAAACTGTATCAATCCCATACACCAACTGAAAAGGGGACATACCTATTGATTTTTTTGTGCTGACCCTGTCCACCCATAAGGCATTGATGCGTGTTTTATGCCAGTTCTTCTTGTTCACTTCTAGAACCTTCTTGATGATGTTGACTAAAGACTTATTGGAGGATTCAGCGAAACGATTCCCTTGTGGATGATAAACAATACAATGTCTTAACAGAATATGGTATTTGGCACAAAAGTCCACCATTCTCTTTGAATTGAAGGCATCAACATTATCAGTAATCATTTTATGTGGGAAACCAAATCTAGACAAGATATTAGATTCAATGAATTGAATGATAACAGAATCAGTAACTTTCCTGGTTGGGATTGCTTCAAACTACTTTGTGAAGTAGTCGGTGGCTTTCAATATCCATTTATGTTGTGCTGAAGATGAAGGATGGATTTCACCAATGGAATCAAGAGCCCACTACTGAAAAGGAGCTTAAATTGAGATAGGTTGCAAGGGCAATGGCAAAAGCTGTCTCTTTCCTTGAACAATTTGACATTCATGGCAGATCATCACTGCTTTGTATACATCAGAAAAGAGGGTGGGCCAATAGAAGCTAGCTCTTAAGATCTTATTTGCTGTAGTTTTCCAAAAGTGATGACTGCCACAATATCCTTTATGGAAATATTTCATGACATCCTTAGCTTCATTTTCTACCAAACAATTCAACAGCACACCACCAAGATCTTTCCAATATATAACACCATCTAGAATAAAATATTTTGAAGCCTTCAATTTTAGAGATATAACTTTACCTTTGGGAACTTGTGGTGGAGGATTCAAGTGCTGCAAGACATAGAAAATGTCAGAATACCAAGGAGAGGAAATAAACATATCAGACACTTGTAGGAAAGGATCATCTTCTTCTTGTTCTTCAGAAAGTGCAGCAATCAAATTGATGTCTAGTGCATGTAGATTTGATTCAGCCATGAGTTTGGCTAAACCTTGTCCCTTGATGAGATTTGTAGGCTTTATCTCCAAGTCATACTCCAACATAGCTACAATCCACTTCCCCTTCCGCGTTCAGGATCTGTTTGCACAAGAATTTCTTTCACTGCTATAGTAGGAACACAAGAAATGGTGTGAGAATGCAGAATATAAACTCGAAAATCCTTGAGAGACTTCACCAAAGCCAAGGCCTACTTCTCAATGATATTGTATCTTAGTGCTGCATCTCTTATAGTGCGACTGAAAAATGCTATGGGCTACTCATTTTTCTGATCTTTCTTTTGCATTAGGACTGCTGCTAATGTATGCTCAGAGGCAAAAGAAAAGATGATGAAATTTGAAGTGTAATCTGGACTAATCAAAATAGGAGCAGTAGATAATGCAAACTTCACTACATGAAATGATTTCTTAGCCTCTAAAGACCACTTTACCTCACTGTCCTTCTTCAGCATGTTTGTCATTTCCTTCAAATGCTCAGCTAGATTAGGAATGAATCTTCTCAGAAAATTGATTTTCCCATTGAAAGACTGAATCTCTTTCTTGTTCCTTGGGAAATCTAATTGTTGAATGGCCTCTACTCTTGCAGGATCAATGCGAATGCCATCTTTAGAGATGATGTGTCCCAATAGCTTACCTTCTTCCATGGCGAATAAGCTCTTCTTTGGGTTGAGTGAGATGCCAAATTTTTTGCATTTCTGAAAAAAAAATTCTTAAATGATGTAAATGGTCTTCATCATATTTTGAGAACACTATAAAATCATCTAAAAAGATAACCAGAAATACTTCTTTTTCCTTTCTGAAAGCTATGTCCATAGCCCGCTGAAAAGTAGCCCCTGCATTCTTCAATCCAAAAGGCATCTTGGCGTACATGATTGTACCCCATGGTGTTGTAAAGGCCGTCTTGAGATGATCATCCTTATGTAGCATAATTTGATTGTACCAGGAATATCCATGTAGTAATGAAATCCTATAGGACCCAACTACCCTTTGAAGTATATGATCCATCTTTGGCAGGGGATAATTGTCTTTCAGGGATACCTTGTTCAAATTTCTGAAATCAATACATAGACGAATCTCCCTGATCTTCTTTATTATAGGCACTAGATTAGAAATCCATTCAAAACATCTAATAGGGACTATGATACCAGACTTATAAATCCTATTTACCTATTTCTCAATCGACGGCAACAGCTTGGGATTGATCCTCCTTAGTTTTTGGCGAAATGGATTTTGATCAGGCTTGATAGGAATGGTATGCTGAATGATACTCTTGTCATAAACCTTCAGATCTGAATAGTACCAAGAAAATACATCAACAAATTATTTCATTAAAGATATGTAATTACTTTTTGTTTCAAGAGATAAGGACTTTGATAGCTTAACCATCTTAGGATTATTAGCTACGCCAATGTTTACATTTTCTATTCCTTTTTCTGTAGGAACCATGGTGGGCTTCTTGGCAACATTGTAATGATCAAACAACTCTTCCAAAGGCACAAAGACTCTTGGAATGTTGTTGTCCTTGAGCTATAATATTTCAATCTCAACTGAGTGGATATGCAGAGAATTCATATTGGATGCATTGTCAATGTGAGAATTTTGAAATCCTCCTTCCAATTGCAGAAAATTGTCTATCTGTTTATCATCCCAAAACACTTGCCAAAATATCATATTATATGGGACAGATGGGCGATGTTTGACATTGATGGAAAAATTTTGATTAGGATGAATAGGAATCTTCACCATACTTGCTGCAGTGGCGAGTGAGTTAGCTATGACATTTTGAGTTCTAGGAATAAGAGACAAAGTATATTCTGAAAAAGTCTTGAGGATGTCAAGTACAACATTGCGATAAGCTCTCATTCTTGGATGCTTGCCTAGTATTCCCCTTTAATTTGTTTGATTACTAATTTAGAGTTGTCATAAACAAAAGTCTTCTTTGCTCCCAACTTCTTCAGAATTTTGAGGCCAACAATCAATGCTTCATATTCCGCCTCATTGTTTGAACACTCAAAAGCCAACTTGTAAGAACTCATTCTCACATTTCGAGGAATTTTATTTGACTGATGTAATGGACCATGTATCCAGACACCAATCCCAGCTCCTTCTCTTCCCAATGCACCATCGAACTCCATGGTCCAAAGACCATTTTCTTCATCCAGAAAAAGGATCTTTGAAGGCTGAACTGTTTGCTCTTTAGGAAGATGATCAACTATCTCAAGACTCTCTATTTTCTACACTATCCTTTCTATATCCTCAATAGGATTCACTGGCTGCAAACACTCTTCATTCACCTCTTTCCCTTCAGCTGTAATGACTTCATGCATGCTACTCATGACCTTAGGAACTTCCAAATTTTCCATTAGCTGACTTTCATCATCAACAAAATTCATATCGCTATATAAAATGAAAGAATCAAGACCGATATAGGCAACATGTATAGGATTATTGTCTGGCTTTTCCTTACTACTGATCATGAATTTCATCTTCTTTACCCCTATAAAGTTTCCGGAGCTGACGAAAAACAAGGATAGTGGCATATGAAAATTCAAGCTGTAGAGTACCCTTTAGTTTTGCTCCCCAAGACCTTGAAAGCAACATGCCAAACCTAGGAGGAATATCAACAACCACTACATCCATAAGCACATTCTTGGCTGGGATTTGGTCCAAGGATACTACCAAGTCTTTAATTAGGCCAAGGCATTTGAATTTCCTGGAATCAAAGGAATAAAGATCATGGTAGGGTTGGGTGATACTCAATCCTAGTTTGTCCATGATGACTTTAGGCATAATATTATGTGAGACACTAAAATCTAGCATGGCGTTATGGAGGATAAAATCATGAAGTTTAAGACTCAGATAAAAAGGAGGGATTTCACTATCTTCATGAGTTCCTTCTAAGGATGGACCAAAAAGGATAGCTGGCTCATCATCAACTACATTAACTATATCTGATATCTGTTCAACCTTAAGCATTTTTGCAATATGAAATTTATGTTTGTCATTCTTCACTAATTCAGTGAGGGGAATAGAAACCTTCAATTTAGAAATTTCATTTTACAAACTAAAAAGATTAGATCACTTTTCTACCTCCTTTGCAGCGATGTCCTTATTTTCTGTCTATCCTTTAGCTTGAGATTCTTTCTTGTGACTTTCAGTTGGAAACTCTTTGTCCTTCCTTACATTGCTAGTAGAGGCTTCATTTGTTTTGTCCCAGTTAAGTATGACAATTTCCTTTTCTTTATTCTGACCTACAGGAGTTGATTCCTTGCTTGGCGTCTTTTTGTACATTTTTCCTCTTTTGGTTCAAAGTAATAGTTACATTTCTATTCATTAAGTTGTATTACTTTTGGAGATGACTAAGGGAGTTCTGATATCCTCTTTGGTACTCTTTAGTTTGAACAACCCATAGATCATCACTTGCAAGCACAAGTTGTTGATCACTTGATATGAAAGAATGTTTGGAAAACTAATCTTCTTCTGTTAGGAAAGTAGGCAGCTCATCTTCTTCAAAGAAGTGATTCACTTCTACAATCTCTTCTTCATCTTCATCCTGGTCTTCAGTATAATTTTGTTGAAATGGAGCTCTTACTTGTCCTTGAGGATCTTGGTTTCATTGCTTTTTCTATTGATTTCTAAACTGTTGTTGCTACTGTTTGCGAAAGTTAGGATTCCTCACTGAAGGTTCTTCTTGTCGATCAGTTATGGACATTCTATCCATCATTCTCTCCATGGTTTTGATCAAAGTGTCAAGCTTTACATTTGAAGATGATGAAGGTTCTTCTTTAAACACAACTTTCTTCTCAGTCCTCTTAAGCTTTGATTTAGACTTCTTGATAAGCAGATTGGCTTCAACATTCACTGCATTTCGCTGCATCTTTTCAAGAGTGGCAGGGTCTCTCTCTCTGAGCTAATATGCCATGTCTAGATCGAAAGCATTGGGATAATGAAGAAGAGCCAGACCAGGTGGAGGCTTCATATCATCAGGAATAGAATTGTGTACCAAATTAAATGTTGTTGTAAATTCTTGAACTGTCTCATTTGCATTTATTTTCATTGAATTGTACTCAGCCAATATCTGTAATGGATTTTTCTTCTCTTGCCAACGAGCTAAGAATAATTCAATCAAACTTTGAGAGTTGTTGAAAAAATTAGCAACCATACTTAGAAACCATTTCTTAACATCTCCTGAAAAACTCCAAGCTATAATCCTCATCTTGGCATTATCTTCATTAATTTCTTCTAAATCAATGAAATCCACTAATTTATCAACATGCTTTTGAGTTGTAATTTCTGCACTTCCATCAAACGAGGGGAGTATTTGACCATAATTCTAAGTCAAAGCAGCAAGTTGAGCAGGCAATAAAAGATGTGAAAATTGTGCCATGACTACTGGAGATGGTGGAGGTACTGCAATTGGTTGTACAAGAAAAGATGGAACAAATGGATGTGGTATGAAAGATGATAAAACTGAAGTATTGGGAGATGTGACAGATGTGCTTGGAGGAAAAATAGAAGAGGAAGCAATGGCTAGGTATTCAAGTTGACACTAGATGAAAGCCTTTTTAGTAGTGATCTGGAGTTGGTCAGCAAGGGATTGAAGTTTGTCAAAATTCAACGACAATTCATGATCAGTTTGAGCAGACAAAGATTATGAAGAAATAAAGTGAGTTTCAACTTTTAAAGTCTCTAATGTGACTTCAGATATGCAGGGTTCAGACTTTTAACTCGAAAGAGTAAATTCTATCTGAACATCAAAAGGAAGTTGCTCAAAGGCAAATAGATTTTTCAGGAAGAGATGTTTTTCTTTTAATTTTTCGAACTACACTTTTAGTAATGGGTAATCTAAGTTTTTTGAGCAGTCTTTCTGGATCTTCAACAATGAAGGGTGGATTTGGGTCAGGGTTTGACCTAGTATGTCTTTTAGGAGCCAGGATTTCACACCCTAAACTGATGAAATTTATGAATTCAGCCTATCTTTGGATACTGGAAGCTATGAACTACAGAACCAGTTCTTTGAAATCTCTTATATATTTCACAGCAATGATTTATGAGTCGTTCCTGGACAACAACACCAAAAATGTTAGTCCCTTACAATTTCCTATGCTGAAAAGGAGGTTGGGAAGGGTAATCGCAAACCACTTCAACTCAGTAGTTAGCTCTACTGAGCATGAGAGGGATCTCTAAAAGTCTATTATTAGTGAAATGACTATAAAGAAAATAGGTTTTAGGCTAGACATGTATAATTTTTTGTGTATTGGTGAAAATTTAGATTTTAGGGTTTGTTAGACTAGGGTTTGGAGCCATAAATAGGTCTAGGATGTAGGAGTGCAAAAGAAAATATGGAAAGGGGCTAGATGTCAGAAAACCGTGGTGTATTTAAAAAATTGCCAATGTAGTATAGAAGAGAGATTGAAGAAGAAACTAATGAGCATAAGTAAACATGATTTCATTAGCTTAGAAAGACATAAACATAACTATGAAAACTAGATAAATAGAGCTCGAGAACAAGAATTCTGTATATTTCACTGTAAGGCATCCACATAAAGAAGAGATATCATGTAGATAAAGATTTTTTAACCATTAGCAAACAAATAAAATGAAGAAAAAAGACCATGAACTCACTGGGCTAGAGTTCCATAAAACATCTACAACTGTCTCTGTATTAGCTGAAAAGATGATTACATGTAAACCTCCTCCACAAAAGTCATCCCTTCTCTATTAAAGAGAAATGATACATATAGAATCTCTTAGACCACTTGCCCATCTTCAAGAGTCGAATTCCGTGGTGGAGGAACTAACTCCAAGGTTCTCTCAACCAATAGGTGAGAGTGAGAAGGTGAAACTCAAACACTTCTTGGAGAGTTTGTTTAGGAGTTTTCTTCCTTTATGAGGCATAATAAACATAAAAAACAACCTATCATGTACATTTATTCATGCCTACATCACCTAGCCTCGAAAAAAGTGCTATTATGTAAAGAGTCTTGACTTTGACTAAGTCAAACTGGAAACTAGAAATTTTACACAGTGAAATTTACAATTTAAAACACAGAAAATGCAGAAGTTCAGTGCTGACTTTGAGCTACTTTTTAGGTGCCTTCCTGAGGTCCAAATGCATACACGAGAGAGCGGTCAACTAACCCTTCAAGTCTAGTTTCTAGAACAATTTTAATGTTTTAAAATGACCCATGGGAAGGCTTTCCAAAATCTATTCTCCCAAGGTCACTCTACAAGCGCAACGCTTGTCAAAAAAGGGTCCAAAAAGCTAGTTGTTTGCCACGTTTTTCCATTTTTCTCAAAACCTAAGCCACCTATGGAAAATATGGGCGAGTGGGTTTTTAGAGTATGGAAATAGATTTCCAAAAATGAAGACTTTTCAAAAAATTGATTCCTTTTGCGTTGCGCTCTTGGAACTGCTAAATTTTTGAATTTGGCTTCAAAATTCACAAAAAACCAAAATTACTCAAAATTTGCTCAAAATTGGCCAAGAGCTGTAAAATTATGTATTTTAGGCCCGCATAGATTCTTCAGCAAGCATCTCCAAGTTTCCTTCATTCTTTGGGTCATTTTTGGCTTCTTTGAGCTTATTTTCAAGCTGCTTGACCTTGACATTGCAGATCATGTTTTGAGCTTGGTAGTGGTGTGCCATATGCCTAATTAGCTGATTGTATTTGTTTGCCTTATCTAGAAGCTTCTCCAAATGATCATTCACCCTATTGAGCCAATATTCCTTGTCTTGATTGACCTCTAGAGCAACTCTATCCTCTAGGTTTAGTTCTTCATTAAGCAAAATATGGTCTTCTTCCTCTTGCAATGCCTTGTTTAGGCCCATTGTTCTTGGCATTTTCCTCTTACCCTTCCCTTGTTTTCCTTCAGGCTCACTTGACTCAATGACTTCTTTGCCCTTGCCAACCTGCTGCAATAATTTGGTTTGCTCCTTTTCCATGATCAATTGCTTTGCTTTGAGCTGACTATTCTCCTATTCAAGGAATGAAATGCTATACCTTGCTCTCTCCATGTTTATTGTGAGCTCTTTGATCTGATAGTATTTATATTTGATCATCTGCTATGTTCTTGAAGTCTGATCCTCTTCCTCTAAATCAAGTAGCTCAAACTCATGTTCAACCATGTCTTTATCTCACGCTGTTGATCCCTGCTTTGCTGATGTAGAAGGCTTGGCCCCTTTCTCACCATGAGAAGCAAACACAAGCCTCTTACCTCTCTTGTACATTCTAGTCACCTCATGCCTAGGTGCTTTTGTTCTTTCAATTGATTTGCTAGAGGACCTCACTTCCATTTGCTATGTTTGCATGCTAGAGGGTTGAGCTGCTACATTGTCTTTATGCCATTTCAGGGTTGTTTCCAAAAATGTTTCCCAAGTCATAACTTTCTCTGCAAGTTGATGAAGGACTATAGTCTTGATCAGACTATGATAAAAAAGGCTAGGGTAGTGTGCCTTGTTCTTCATCTGAATCTTCTTTGACATTTTGGCAATTCTATGACATAGGTAGTTGCACATATTGAGTGGCTTCTGAGAGGTAAAGTGCATTAGGAGGCGAATATGATAAGCATAAAATCTGGAGAATCTTCCTTCACATGTAAATAACTTCATGACAATATTCATCAAGGGGCCATACTTCTCCAATAAGTACCTGAAAGGCATAACATGAGGATGTTTTTCCCTGTATGGTGTTTTCAAGAAGGGTCTATAATACTCAAGATCTAGGCTCATCCCCTTGAACCAATATTCACCATTGTCTGGTAGCCCTGTAGAAAGTGAAATGGAGGCCACTGAAAAAGTGAATTCAACACCAACAACAACAAAAATTTCGCTCTTCAATTGAGTTTCCACCCAATCTGTCAACTACTCATTGAAACCCACCTTACTCACCCTTTTGCAGAAATCCAAGCAATGTACCTCTTCAAAGCATTGTTTGATAAAGGGATATGAGTTGATTTCACTGCAATTTGATGGCTCATATCTGAATATTTTCCATCCCTTGTGATGTATCTTCCTCTCTGGTGAAGATTCTGCTTCCATAATGACAAAAACCCTAGTAGCAGGAAAATGAGAAAAACTGTGAGGTATGAGTGGAAAATGGAATGATGGGAAGGTGGAATTTGATAAAATGGTAAAGGAGGTTTGAAAGAGGTGGAAATGAACTATGGAGAGTTGATGAAAATGAGTGGAAAATGAATGGAGGAATGCTATGCTTGTGAGAAGGAAAAAACGAAGTTTTTAGTGAAAGTGCCCAAATCCCCTAGGAATGAACTAGGGTTTCACTTTTAGAGAGGTAAATTTATGTTTTGATGTTGATTGAATGGTTTAAATAGCTTATAAAACATGTATATAGGTGTAGGGAAACATTTTACATGTTTAAAAACCAAGAAATGAAAAAGACCATCATCAACCTATCATTTTTCATGAAAAATTCATTACAAAACCCTAATTGGAAAAATCATTGTCATGAGATGATTTTGAAAAACAAAGAAGGAAGTGTAATGATGTACTTACTTGTTGCTTAGCTTAGGAAGTAATGAAACCAGGTTAACAAGTTTAAAAATCAGTTTGGGAGAGATTTGGGCATTTTTTGGACACTCTGGCCTGAGCGCAGCCACCAAGTGCAATGCAGTGTCCTTGAGCGCAGCGCCAGATCTGCAAGCATAATGGAGTCTTCCTGAGTGCAACACCTTGAGATTTTTACCAGTTTTTCCTATGGGAACGAGTTTTTCTCTCTTTTGGGTAGGGTATCTCGATAAACAAGAGTGAAGGAGAGGTAAACAAGACATGTTTGGGTCTTTTGAATTTATATAGGAAAATTTATTTCTCCTTTTAAAAAGGAATAGGACCCACAACCTTTGACAAAACTGATTTTTTTCACTTTTGAAAACAGAGTCACCTTTAATGCTGAAACCTGAGTTGTCTTTTCACTTTCCTGAGCATTGGAATTTCTTCTTCTGGAGATTTTCAAACTTAGAACATGATGAATATGTGATAACTCAACAAATCAATGTCAAAGAGCAGTTTGTCATGCTCTATTCACTGCTGGATTTATACATGATAATGGTGGATGTTGGAAACCCTAATGACCTAATGGAGGACCTGAAACTGAATGAAATGATGATGATGACTATCTTGCCTTTATTATGACACCTTCATAGAAATGTGATAGGTGACCAGCATGAGTGAATTCTCAAAAGACTAAACTTACTCCTAGATCGACCAAATAGTGATCAAATTTAACTATGTAAACCTAGTGACATGACAAAATTTGATTTTGAAAGCCTTGAGAAGCCTAGTAAAAGTGAATTTGATCTAGGTGACAGGAAAACAATACTGACAGTTAAAAAACCAACACATTTTGATGCATGTATCACAAATGTTTTAGGACTAATCTTGGGATGTTTACAATATATGTTGTGTTCATATGTACTGGATAAACTAAACTATTTCGGTGGCTTTGGCACTCATCTTGTTCAATATGTGTTGTATTCACTTTAAGAATTGTTATATGAACTATTTTTCTAATGAATATTTTCATTCTCTCATGTGTCTCTCTTAGGATAATACTATTACTTCCTTCCAGAGACTCACTCTCGTCTCCTGCTCATGAAGGTCTCCTTTTACACATTGCAATTGATGTTTCACAATGTCAACTTACTTGCTTGTTCAAAGTGTACATGTAGAAACCAAGGCGAATCTTCGTGTAATGTGGCCGAGTCAATACTCTGAATGGGGCTCCTAATCCAAATGGTGTGCAGTCTAATTGAGACTTCACATCGGGGAGACCCCTTGCATGTTGGGGATATATAGAACTTTCAACATTCTAGCACTAGAAGGAGGGCCATATGACAAGCTATTCCCTTTGAGTCCACATTGAATCCCTTGTATTTAACGGCTCATACTCAAGTCATACTCCGAGGGTGTTTCTTTAATATATCCAATGGTCATGTTTTAATCCTCGATTAGCCTGACTTGTCTCAATTGAAATTTGATGGTGAGGATGGAACATCCATAACCAAATTTTCTTACATTTTGTGAATATTACGAAATCGATGATGAATATTTTCTTGTGTGGTTTTCTTCCTCACTCTTGAAGGTCATGTTAATTGATGGTGTCATGCCTTACTATCCGCCTCTATTCATTCTCTTGATCAATTTCTCAAGAAGCTTCAACAATATTTTGATAGGTATGATTACCAAGGTGTTTTTAAAAGAATTAGTCAACTTAGAATGGAGCCTAATGAATCAATTGAGGATTTTAATAGATTCCCTCAATTATGTTTTGATTTTCTTGAAGAAGATATAGATTGGCATTTCTTTAAACCAAAGTTGGAATATTTGGTAAGAATATCTTTGAATGAGTGTGAATCAAAATCCCCTGATGTTTCTACTCTTCGAACTCTTGTAAATCATCATAAACCACTAATCTCAAAGGACGAACCTATTGTTCCCCTTTTTCCTTGTCCTCCTTCTTTTCTAGTGCTAATTTGGGTGGATCTTTGTGATAATTATGAAGTTTGGAAATTTAGAAATCAAATTCCTAATCCATCTCCTCAATCTTCTTCCACTTCCCATGATTTAGATCCAATGGAGGAAACCTTGGAATTGTTCATGAAGCCTAATGTAAAAGATAATCCTTTCCTTCCTCAAGTTGATATTAACACACATAACTCCAGTCTTGAATCTGATTTTGATTCTTGGCCTCCTGTGCCATCTCTCATAACCCCTTGCCCCTAGATCTACCCAATTTTCAATTTTCCGATCTAAACAGTGATAAGGTGCAAGGTAGTCACCCTTCACAGTTAGAGGAGCAGGAAAGTGAGGATTCTTTTGATGTTTCTTTTCTTCTCCAAAATCCTTCATGTCAATATTATGTTCTTCCATCCTTGGATGATATTGAATCTAAGAATCTCTGTGATGAATAAATTGAAGTTAATTTTCTTAATCAATCTGAAGTTGTGGACAACCATCATTCTGATGATTCTAATCCTATTGATCAATGTGATGATGATTGCCCAAGTGAACTAATTTGTCTTTTGGTTTCTCGAGAAGATTTGAAATATTTAGACCTTAAATTTGATTCGGTATAAGAATAGTTTCTTATGGAAACTTACTCTTTAGCTCACTATCCCTTATGCTATATTGTTTGTAATGCATTAACTTGTGAAGAAGATACTCCATGCTTTTCAAGTTTATCAACTAATGATTCGTATTTTGAATTGACATAAGGTAGTGAGGTTATCCATGGTGAAGAGGAAGGTAAATAAATCGTCGAGTATCTATTCCATCCCTTGGCATTTCCAATTTTGCATGAAAAAATTCTTCCATTCAAGTTTCTCATGAGATTCATTCAATCTACTCATCCTTGGATTTGAAATTAAAAGAACTTTATAACTTGTGTGATCTGTTTGTTGAATATGTAAATCCTGATCAAATCAGTGATGTAGATGGTTGCCACTTGGATAATAGCAATTCAATTAAAATTATTGATGTTAGTTGTCTACATACCATGCATGATCTGATCCAATCTTCGATATGTCATTCTAAAATATTTGAAAGTTCCAAGAATTTTCAAGATGTAAAAACACTTTAAATCCCGTTGATGGTTATGTCAGGTTCTCGCGACTCTGGTAAGATCCCCCAACTAAGTCATATTTGGAGTTTATCTCACAATTATTTCCTTTGCATGGTTTCACTGGATGTAAACTCCTTTAAAGTTGTGTTGTATTTCAAATATATTTTTTCTAACTTTAAAGGTTTGGTTCCTGATCGAATTGAAAATCCTTTTTCAGTGGATTAATCTTCATATAAATATCTCGTATCAAACTCATGTTTGGAATGTATACCTTTCATGGATGAGTGAAGCTAATCATTCTAAATATTATCATTGGTTGAAGGATTCATGTCTATGAGATGTTTTTGAAAGTAATCAACTCCTAATCCTTCTTGCAAATATTCTGATACTAATTATTTTCTTCATGGCACCAACTATCCTCTTCAGTCTCAATGAATGCTTGTGTTATTTGTTGAATCAAGTTCCTCTTTTTCATCCACTACATCTTGACTGGTTTCATGTGTTTTCCATATTGACATTCCTTTTTAATGATTATGATTCCAGTCCAGTTTGTAGTTAGTCACAAGTATATGGTTTGTCACATTCAACATATGAGGAAGATGATTCTTTCATTCAAATCATTTGTAAAGTTTTTCAAACTAATCTATTTTTGTTGTTGTCTCCCAACCCATAATCTTGTGCATTAATTAGGCCATTTGATCATGGTTCTTGTTCTAACAAGTGTCATTCAATTGATCATTTTCCCACTAGTGTCCCTCATTATAGGTTGTTTTACGTCAACTGTTTTTTATGGTTTATCACCTCAATATTTAAACACTTGTCTAGTAGTTGAGGCAATTCAACCTTCGTTGATGGTTATGTCAGGTCCTCATTATCTTGACAAGCTTTCTGAATATGATCAGATTTATTTTCACTCGCAAGATTCTCATCCTGATTCCACAACATTAATTCAAAATTATTTCTCCCAATGATTTCAGGATCTTCAATAGGATTGTTTTGAATTTGTTGATCCAATCTATCACTAGTTAGAAGCATCTTACTTAGCAAGTCCATTTTCTAGCAAGTTTCGATCTCTCTTGATGTTTGCTAAGGAAGACAATATAAGTGTAGATAGAATCACAAGGAGGCATCAAGGTTTGTTTGATTATGATTTTCATTGAAAGGGTAAGGTAGCAATTTGGATAAGGACTAAACATCTTCTTACATCAAGCATAGACCTTCTATCATATGTGCAAGGTATTCAAGTTCTTATCTTTTCTTTTGCACATTATTATATATTGGTTTTCATTGCTCATATCTTTGTAATTGCAGGACGAGAGATATTACATTGGCTTCATTTGAAATATTATTACACTTATCCCTATCCTTCTAGCTTGTTATGTTAGGACTAGGTCTAGTTGCATTTAGTTTCCCTTGCATTGCATCTACCCTCTATCGTGCTTTCTATCTAGTCTTTGCAACTATTTTGTTTTAATATTTTCTCTTACATGATGCTTTTGGGTTCAATATCTCTTTCCTTTATCTCTTGTCTCTACCTTTTTTTTGTCTTTTCTTTCATGTTTTATTAATAAGACTTTGCATGAAAGATTTTTATATTGGCTCAAAAGACGATGTGGAAAAACTTGAAAAAGGAAATTGTGATGACGAAAAATGCTTGGCTAATCTGCTACCTCTTCTATACCTAGGTCTACATATCTTTAAAGTCAATGATGTCTGAATGAAAAATATTATCCATTCGAATGGAAGGCCTTTGGTCAAACTATAAATCTCGTATCTATTCTAGGATCATTCCTCAACTCAACATTGTAAGTAATTAATGTTTTTTCTTGCTGATCCAATCAAGTAGAGAAAGGTAAGGCGAAAATAAATTACTGAGAAAACCAATATCAGAGGTCTATATACCTATTTCTAAAGGAAAAACCTCTCATTTTCTCAATAAGTCGACATCCCTCTTCCACCTGTAAAATAAATAAGTGCCTAACCAAAATTCTATAAATAAAATAAATAAAGGGTGAAAGCAGAGAAAATATTCTTGTGTAGAGAGGTGAAAAAGGTAACATCTCTGGGGTACTGTTCAGGCTTGCTGGAAGTGAAGTGATGCTTGTGTTCCTGTAGTGAGTCCACTGGGGTAATTTCTAGGCCCGTTGGCAGTGGAGAAACACTAGAGATGAAAACTCATACTTTGATTATCTTAAACTCGCAGTTATATATTACCCTTTCGTAGATCGAAACAATTGTGTTTTGGCAAGACTTGATTTGTTCAATCGAATAAGGGAATGTAGAGGAATATATATTTAACTAGTTTAAGTGGAGAATCTAAGGTAATCTTCAAGATAAACCTTTACTTCTTGAAATAATGAGACCTTGCACTTATAGAATTAAGCCTAAACAAAGAAGCTAGAGTTATACTAGTGTGGCACCGAGTGTTGATGTTGCGATCAACACCCTAAATTTTTTTTCCTACGCTTGAATTTTGGAGCCTATTGAGGATCTAATATCTGTGACCCTATGGTTACTCCATGGTTGATTGATGTTTTGTAAAGGGTTTAAGTCTTATTCTTAGTTTTAAACTTTCAAGTCACTTTCTGACACACATGCTCAGTGTTCGTTGAGTTCATGAACACACATATTTTATGCAAGATTGAACATGCATAACACTTTCCATCTATATAGTGCCTGATTGATGTTCAATTGATGTCGACAATTAGTGCACACTTTTGTTGATAATCTCCCTCACTTTGGTTGTGTTTGTACTTCTATTACGGTGAGTTTTCTCAACTGTCGCTTCTAAGCACTATTTCTTTCACAAGTGTCTCTTTTTCATTTGTGATTGTTGCTTTTACTCTCTTTAATTTTAATAAGTGTTGTTTTCATGTTAAATTCACTCTATCATGTGTCAATTTTAAGGTCATTTGCATTTGCAAGTTTTGTCTTCATGTTTTCGTCCTATTGTAGGTGTCTCTTTTGTGTTTTCACTCCTGCATGTGTCACACCTCTGCGTATCACCAAAGCAAGTTATTACACACTCTTCCACGTTACACAGTCCTAGATATCATTAGAATATGTTCCAGACACATTCCTAACACTTAGCGCACCTTTAGGTCACAGTCGTCACTTTTGTTGTAACTTGTGTTCTAGGTGTCGTAATGTGTCATTTCAATTGTTTCACTTAGAAATAAGTGTCATTTTACTATTGTTTTAAGGTGTGATTTATATTTATGAGCCCTATGCATTCCTTTATCTTGCTTTGATGGAATTTATGTGTGTGATCCATGTTTGAGTCATGTTAAGGCACATTTTTTTCTCTTACCCTGCTGGTCCCACACTCAACCATTTTGTGAGCTCTTCTTGGTCCTTCAACGTGGTGAAAGTTATGAAGGCACTAGCCCTTTCACCAAGTGATGAGCTTAACCTATTCATTGGCCTCAATGATGAAATCCAACCCACCAATATCGGTGCACTAAGTCCTCCTCAAGATCACCTCAAATCTGCTACACATTATGAACCTCCCTGTCGAAGAATGTAAATAGGTTATGTCTTCATGATTGTATTTGAGTCATAATGAAATGTATTTATCAAAAGAAAGGAAAATAAAAATTTATAATTATTATTATGACTTAAATCATGGGTTTCATTCTTGGGGCATCATGTTTTAGGTCAAATTTACCATTGATGACTTCTAGGTTTTATCTAGAGTCATTAGAGTCATTGTCCATTTTATGAGACCCTTCTTGGGCTTTTAAATAATGTAAAACAAATTATTATTGAGTCAAATAAGTCATTTTTGACCTCCACACCAATTCGGCCCTTACCTGATGAATTCGACCGACATTAGGGTAATTCAACTCACAGAAGAGGCTATATATAGAAATGTAGTTTAATATATTTACTCACTTACTCAAGAAGTTCGATACACAAGAAGGAGCAGAAAAAATGACAAAGTTCTTAGAGAATAAGGAGAGTTTCAGGATAAGGAAAAAATTGAAGTTTTAAGTCTATCTCTCTGTCGTGCAAAGTTACAAGGCTATTGCTGGCGTCAAAGTTCTGTTGTAGAGGTCGAAGTTCTACTGTTGGAGAAGTCGAAGTTTTGTTGCCGGAGAAGTTGAATTTCTGTTGCTATAGAATTCAAAGTTTTGCTACTAGAGAGGTTGAAGTTCTGTTGCTGGAGAAGTTGAAATTATACTACTAGAGAGGTTAAAGTTCTACTGTTGCTACCAAGTCAAAGTACGACTACTACTAGGTCGAAGTTTTGTTGCTGCTACCGGGTTGAATTTGTGTTGCTGTAAGGTCGAATTTGCTGCTGGAAGGTTATCATATGAATAGGAAGGAAGGGATGACTTGGTGAATCGAGGAAGTCTGTGTCTAGGTCAAAGAGTCTTGTATTATCTCATCTTGTCTTGTGAAACTACTGAAGGAAGAGTTGTTGACTGGGTTTTCTCCCTAAATAGGGGTCTTTCCCTGGCCGTCTGCCTACATCTGGTGTCCTTGATCTTTGTACTATGATGTTGGTAATTTCTTAATGAAATAAGATGAAATAATAACACAAGAAAATTAATAAGAACATAATAAAATCACAAGTAATTATCAACATAAAGAAAATCTTTCCACCTTTCTGATTTTCCAACATGGTATTAGAGCTAAGGTGAAGAAGAAGGAAAAAGGTAGCTTGAAGATCTATTGAAAGGAGAATAATAAGTTTTAAGAAGTTGAATAAGGGTCATCAAGATCATATAAGGAGACAAGCCTACTATCTTCAAGAACCATACTCATTGAAGGGAGAAAACAAATCAGAAGGAGCCTCCAATTACAGGGCATGGAAAAAGAGGATAGATCTCATCCTCAAGAATAAAGTCTTGAATCTAGTCAAAGGAAAAGTAAAGAAGCCTACAGATGAATCAAGTGAAGGAAAGAAAACATAGTTTAGAGAAACATAAATATTGGCCATGAGCCCAATAGTGGATGGAATAAAGGACAACCTCATCCCATATATATCCAACATAGATCTCGCTCAAGATATTTGGAAGGATACTCCTACATTCGAGCAATTATGGAATGCATAGAGTCAAGAAGAAATCGTAAAATCTTTAGTAAGAAACAAGGAGAGAAAAGAAGAGGAAATATGAGATTGATTTCTCAAATTCCTATTCCTCTCATCACAAGAATAAAGGAACCTTCAATAAGTCCAAAGGGCTAAGGAAGAAGACAAACCTATCCAAGATTGAATTGTCACAAGATGGGTCACTATAAAAGTAAATGTCCTGAGAATCCGAGGAATAAAATAAGGGATAGGGATCAATCAAAATTTGACCACGAAGGTTCACCAAAGAAGAAAAATATGGATGGATCCAAAGTCAAATATCTATTTTCTAGGGACTCTTAGGGACTCTATCCCTTACATGTCCTTCTACTCTAATTTTTGAATTGTTTTCCTTTATGTTTTGATTTCTAGTACTTGTAGGTCTAACATGATTTGGAAGAACATTTTTGAGTTGTTATAGGTATCCCTCAAGATTGGATTAAGAGGGACCCCTCACCATTTTACCAAATATAAGTATCTTACTCCTTGCATTATCCTTTTTATATTTGGTTTCTCTCTCTTATCTAGATGTGTTTGTATTAGATGCTAATAAAATTTCTTTTCATATTTTCCTTGTTTAAGAAAATTTTGCTGATATGCTCCAGGGTTATGTAGAATACCTCACAAGACAAAGCATAACAAAAGTTCTATTGCAAAGAAAATTCTTCAAGGGTCAATTTCCTACAAGGTTTGTCCAAAAAACAAATCAAAGGTATATCTTAGACGATAATATTTGTTCTCTTCGTGAGAAAGGTATGTTCATTCATTCTAATAAATCTACATTACTAACAAGTGTTATGTCTAGGACCTTTGAATCATAAAGATTATTATTTGGGTGATTAATCATTAGATTGAATCTACCCTCATTAAAATAATCATTTTTGTGGAACCCTAAAAGGTTCTCTATAAAACTCTAAGCTAAGGGTATGTAAATTTGAAAAACCTTACTCTACTTAGGGTTACAGATGAAATCTGTAAAAGACTATTGATGTTTAGGGTTTTGATACTATTATAGAAACCCTAGTCCTTTAGGGTTTGCTGTGGATTGAAATCCTAGATCTTTAGGGTTTTGGTAAACTAGGGTTTATGACAAAAACCCTTATAATATCTATAGTAAATTCCTAGGAACGAAACCCTAGGTGTATGTTTATCTGTATGATCAAAACCCTAGCCTTATCAAGTTTGTTGTATGTCTAACTTTAAATGTTTGTATCTTGGATTTGCTTAATAAATGTTGTTGTGATATGCTTGTGCATGAAATCCTAGATATGTATATGTGTTAACCTAAGTGTTGATGCTCATAGTATGTAAATTCTAGGGTTTGTAACTAAGCCCTAGTAGAAGTTTGATACTCTAGGATATGGTGTTATTGTTCAGATATGATGATAAAGTCTAGTGCTTACAAAGAGTTGGTCATATTTTTGAAACCTTAGATTGTTCTATAATTGGTTTTGATTGTTGATATCTAAGGCTTAGTGTCTCAAAGATGGAATCTAGGGTTTGCATTAAATCCTAGTCGAAATCTAACATATAAATTCTGAAAATTGTTAGATGCATTGTAGAATTGTACTTGTTTGAATTGCTTCTAGGGTTTGCAATATATTATAAGAAGAGTCTGTCATATCTTTGAAAGAAATATTGAGACCCTAGATATAATGAGACTGATATCTTGATTGAGTTACTGATGTCATCTAGGAGTTATAACCAAACCCAAGCAAGAAGTTGAAGTTTAAAAGTATGCGTTTCTTGATTATTATGAACCTAACTAAGTTTAGGTATATGATGTATAAAGTCTAATGATTCCATGATTGTGGTATACGTAAATTCATGCTTATATATATGTATTTGGTTGTACTTTTTGTTTAAGTTACGCAGGTGCATAATCTTCAAGACATTGAAGATATTCATTGATTTGATTGATAATCATGATGAAGGAAGTTATATGAATGATGATGCTCAAGATAACTCTGATAAGAAGGATTAAAGCCATGAAATATTCTCCCATGTCATAGAAAGTAGTTGATCTCTCTAAGTTAAGAGGGAGCTTAGATAAAATAGAGAGTATATCTCCCAAGTTGAGAGGGAGGGCATATTATAGTCATGATGAATACCTTGAAGAAGAAATTGGAGAATTGATATTGAAGTGTTGCTAAAAGAAGGAAATTAGTATCCTGCTGTAGAATTGATTGACGTATTCTATCATGATTTGTTTTTTAAGCCTCTAAGTCCTACAGTGATTGATTGAGTCAATCAAGGCAGAATTAGGATGTATGAAGGCCCCGAAGGTTTGTGTTTACTTATGTATGTTTGAAAGGTTTTTACTGATTGGAGTTGTGTTTATACAGGTAAATGTCTCATAGTTTTGGAAGCATGTTTTGCATGCTTGATGTTATCGATCTGTTTGATCGAAATAGATTTGTTATCGATTTAAATAATCAGAAGTGTTTAGGCATTGTGTATGTCTAGGAGGACATGTCACTGGCCTATATGTTGATTTCTAGTTCCCAAAGTAGGGAGGGTGGTGTTGGTGATAGAGATTTGAACTTGCATTACACACCTAATTCTGTGGGTTGATGTTTAGCAAGTAAGATTGATGATACCTAGAGAGGTTGAAAGCTTTAGTCCATCTTAGTCCCACCCGGATAGGTTGCCCTAGTCAGGAATGTAGAATGTGGAACCGTGTATGCCGAAACTCTTCATGGTTCATGTGTTTTGAGATCTTCCTTGTACTTGTATATATATGTGTAATTATGAATACGTCCCTATTTAAGATGGAGTGTTGAAGAATGTAACTAGGTTTGGCCTTCATAATTGTATCTGAGTCATATAGAAATGAATTTATCAAAAGAAATAGTTTATTATTATTATGAATTATTATAGCATGGGTTTCATTCTTGGGTCATCATGTTTTAGGCAAAAGTCCCCATTGAGGACTGTTAGGTTTTACCTGGAGTCATTACAGTCATTGTCCATTTTATGAGACCCTTCTTGGACTTTTGAATCATGTAAAAAATATTTTTTTTGTGTCAAACAAACTATTTGTCACCTCCACACCAAGTCAACCCTTACCTGATGAATTTGACCTACATTAGGGTAATTCGACCCACAAAAGAGGCTACATATAGAAGTGCAGATCGATCCTCAAGTTTACCCCCAACTTTTAGATATTCATCTAAAACTCCTATTTCTAAATCAGAAGTTGAGCATTCACCTCCTAAATCTCCTAGAACTTTTCATGAAGTACCCTCTTCATATTATAATCCAGAATCACCTAAAGTCCAGACTTTAATAAATAAATTAGGAGAAATATCTATTTCAACAGAAAATCCTATGCCATCTGAAGCTTTTGAAGGAAGTGTAACTTCTATTTTACAACCTACTCAGATTTTAACTCGCTATCAAAGTGAGAATCTTGGGGTCCTTCCATTTGAGTTTCCTCTTCCTACTTTCTGGAAAAATACTAAGAAAACTAAGTCACAAACTGATACTAGTGTGGTTTTGTTAAATTCACCTCCACAAACTCCTTATTTCCTTCCATTAATTCTTGTTAATACCCCATTCTTCTCAAAGTATTAGTGCTAGTTCATCCATCACTAATACACAACCCGCCTCTTCTTCCACACAATCACCCTCAACATCCACCTCTTCCCAAACTCCAATAATGGCATGAAGACAACAACAACAACCCCCACCATCAGTCAGACCATGGGCCAATCCTAGAGCTTTGTAAATGACAACACCTCTCCATGATATACCTAAACATCTTAAAATATGGCTACCAAAATTTAATCTGGATGATGGATTACCTGTTGATGAGCATCTCCACAATTATATGTTAACCATTAATCTTAATGGAGTAGCTTAAGAAGATTGTGTAGTAAGATTGTTTCCCTAAACTCTTCAAGGATCGGTAGGTTCATGGTATTTTTCATTATCATGAGGATCTATTATGAATTGGGATATTTTTGAAGAAATTTTTTTAGCTAAATTTGGTGATGATCGCACAACTGCATCCCTTATTAATGATCTTTCTAATTTAAAAGCAAAATCAAGTGAAAAGATCAAAGATTTTAATTCTAGATTTAATAAATTGTTGAACAAAATCCTAGTTACATCAAGCCCCGATGTTGATGTACAAATAGAATGGTACATTTCCTCTCTTCCTTCCAATATATTGATTTTTATGGATAGAGACAATAAGTCTACTTTATTATAAAACATGAAAGAAGCCCTATCTATCGAAAAGAGAATAGTTTCATTAGAAAATAAGACTTCCCAGGAAGAAAGAAAGACGAGAACGGTGACATTTAAAGATGAATCAAAGAAGAAATCCCCTAAGGATCCCTTTGATATTGAAGGTTTACAAAATTTCCTTTAAACCATGTCAAATGGGATGGTAGAAATTAAGAAACAGGTAGTTGAGTCCTCCTCTAAAAAACCTTTTAGATCCTTCAAGAGAAATCGGACATCTAATATTCAACCTCCAAATACAATATCTAATGCTCGGTCTAATTTAGATGAAGGTGATGAAGAAATGACATTATTTGTTGATGAATCTAAAGATGAAGAATTGGTGGAAGTACATGGGATGTGGGATTTTATCCTACCTACTTCTGACAATGAAGATTAGCAAGAAGCTTTACTTATTAGCACTAGGAGTAAAGGTCCCGTTGATTCTACATAATCAACCCAAAAGAAAAATCCTTCAACCTATGCTACCAAGAATAAAGTGTTTAGTAAAGAGTCTTCTTTTACATCTCCTCAACCAACCCCATCCTCGTCTAATCCTCCATCCTCATCCAAAACCTTGGTAGTTACTGATACCATGGAATATAACATAGTGGAGGACATGAAGAAAGCTAAATCAAATATCTCCCTTCATGAGCTCAGCAAGCTTAAACATCACCAGAATCTTTTACTCAAAGATTTGAATGCAATTCTTGATTCTCCTCTTCATGTTGCTATTTTATCCAATGATTCTAGAGGAATGGGTAAGCCTCCCAATTATTCATCAAATAAGGTTGATTCCACCGATGTTATCTTAATTGGAAATAGATCTAACTCACAAACTCCCCCTTTACTCTTGACTTATTAAATCTTTAATAAAAATTTGCACAGCTACTTAATAGACTCAGGGGCCTCCTCAAACATAATGCCAAGGTCAGTCTGGATGAAATTAAATGTCTCGCCCCAAAATTCTGCATTTTACATTGTCCAACTCGATAGAACAAAAGTGAAGGTTTTGGAGGAAAGGGATTCAGTCAATGTTAGTCTTTCTTCTAATCCAAAATTTTGTCAATTAATTGACATACTCGTTGCTGATATTCCCAAATTTTATAGTTTAATTCATAGTAGAGATTGGTATGAGAAACTTCATGGTTATTTTGCAATAGATTAGTCTCATATGTGGATCTCTTACAACAAAAAGCCAAATCAACAAAATTGACCGAGAAAAACATTTGAAGTATACAATAATTGATTTTGAAGATGAAAATAAACCAGTAGCTTTTAACAATAACATCATTGGAAACTACTCTAAGTCATTTTTAGGAAATTTCAATGCACAAAAATCACCTTTTTTGGATAACTCTGTTACTTCTGAGATTGAGAAATTTTCACAAACACATTTTTCCAAATGTATAAATATTGTAGATAAACCATTAGTTAAATCTTTATTTTGGACATTATATTTTGATGGATCTAAATCAAATGATGGTGCAAGAGCCATTTGTATATTAATTAGTCTAGAAGGAGAAAAAAATGCTAACATGTAGGTTGGAATTTGAATGCACAAATAATACCATTGAATATGAGGCATTTATCCAGGGTTTGTATAAAGCAATAGGTCTAGGTCAAATATCTTCAAGTATTTGGAGATTCTGAAATTGTTATCAAACAAGTAAGAAACACCATTCACTGTCTCTCTAGACATTTAAAACATTACCAATCATTGGTTTAGGACCTTACTTCATATTTTTTAGCATTCAACATCTCTCTTATCCCTAGACTTTAAAAATGCAAGTGCTGACCTTTTGGCTAATACAACATCCAAGATTATACAGAAGACTATAGTATAGATAGGTTTTCTATAGAATTAATTTTTCGACCATCGATTCCCAATAATGTCACAAATTGTCTAGTTTTTAATGACGATGAAGATATCCTAAGATTTTTAACATCCGAAGGATCATATAATGATCAGATAATTGATGAAATCGAACATGATAATTAGTTGAAACATAAATCCAATGAAAATACCATACATAAATATGTGGTAAAGCTTGAAGATCTTTATGATCTAAAAGACATGTTTAACAAGGTTATTAATTCTAAACTCCAAAGTTCAACCTTAAGGTTTGAACTAGTAAACCTTGGAACTAATCTCAAACCCCAAAACATCAATTTAGGACTTGGTTGCTCACCTGATGAGAAATTAGTCTTCATTCATTTATTAAAAAAGTATAAAGGTATCTTTTCTTGGAGCTACGACAATATTAAAACATATGATACCTCCATCATACAACACATTATTCCTATGATATCTAATGACAAACCATTACAACATAAATTAAGGAAAATACACCCCATTCTAGAAAGTCAAATCAATTCTAAGCTGAATAAACTCCTTAAAACCAAGATTATATTTCTTGTTAGGCATTCAAAATGGGTTTCAAACTTTGTACCTATCAGGAAGAAGAATGGTGGTATTCATATTTGCATAGATTTTATAAATCTCAATAAAATTTTTTAGAAGGACAATTTCCCATTACCAACCATGGAACAAATACTACAATCAGTAATTGGTTCCTAACTAATGTCTTTTCTTGATGGTTTTTGAGGATATAACCAAATATTATTCAACCCAGATGATAGGTTAAAGAATACATTCATGAACAAATGGGGAACCTATGCCTATCAGAAAATACCTTTTGGTTTAATAAACACAGGGGAAACGTTCCAAAGATCCATGGACATAGCCGTCAAGGGTTTGATAAATAAAATTTTTGTTACTTGGATGACATAACTATTTACTCCAAGAAAATAAGAAACCATTTGCATCACTTGAAACAGATCTTTGAACGCTGCAAGAAGTATGGGATTTCATTAAATCCAAAGAAATATTATTTCACTCTAAATGAAGGGTATATTGTATCCAAAAAGGGCATCTGTATTGATCCTGAGAGAATAAAAGAAATTTCTGAAATTCCTTTGCCCCATAATAAAAAATTAATACAGTCCTTTCTAGGTCAGATAAATTTTGTTAAGAGATCTGTACCTGAATTTTACCAAATTTTTTTTACCATTACAAACCATGATTAAGAAAAAATTGATCTTTAAGTGGGAACATAACGAAAGGGAAGCTTTTGATTTAAACAAACAATCCATTATGAAAGCTCCCTCTTTAACTACTCCAAATTTTTCTAATCATTTCATTTTGTATACTTTCGCTTCTCAATCATCTTATGTTGTTGTTCTAACACAAATTAACGTTCAACAAATTGAAACACCCATCTCTTTCTTTAATTCTATTTTTCAAGCTGCTAAGGTGCTGAACTAAATTATTCAGAGGTGGAGAAGCAAGCTTTTCCTATTTTTAAATCTATAGCTCACTTAGGCCTTTTCTCCTAAAAACACACACCAAAGTAATAATCCCATTCTCAGCAGTGAGATAATTGCTTATGCAAAGGGAATTAGGAGAAAAGAGAGAGAATTGGGTAACAACCCTGCAAGGATATGATATTGACATTAAACCAACTAAAATTATCAAAGGGAAATGTTTTTGCATATTTCTTACAGGAGCTTCCAATGTACCAGCTGATGAGGACTCGGGTAATACTATACACATATCTGAGATAAGCCTAAATGACTTTGAGCCCCAATATGTTGAACTCATTTTCTATTTTAAAAATGGATATGCTCCCCCTGAACTCAATCAAAAAAGGAAAAGGGATTTAATATTAAAATCCAATCAATATGATATCATTGATGATGTGTTATTCAGAATAAATTATGATTTTGTATTATTAAGATGCCTAAAAAATTCTAAAGCACAAAAGGTTTTGCAGGACCTCCACAACGGAACAACTGGTGGACATTTTGGAGGAGATACTACTACACATAAAATCTTGAATACTGGGTACTATTGTCCAAATTTATTCAAAGATACCCATGAATATGTGAGGAAATGAAAAATATGCCAGACTGCTACTAGAAGACAATGAAAACCAACCTTACCTCTACAACCGGTCAACATTGAACAACCTTTTGAACAATGGGGACTGGACATTATAGGTGAGATTGTTCCTCATTATTCAAAGCAGCATAAGTATATCTTTATAGCTACAAACTATTTTACTAAGTGGGTGTAATAAATTCCACTAAAGGTAGCCAATTCAGATGCCATCATTGAATTCATTGATCATTTCATTATTACTAGGTTTGGCTTACCAAATGCACTTATGTTTGATAATGCATCTTACTTTCTAGGAAATAATATGACTGAATTTTCTCTTAAGAGGGGTTTTAAAGTTAAATACTCTGCTAACTACTATCCCCAGAAAATGGTCTAGTAGAATCAACTAATAAGAACCTCATAATAATTATTAAAAGAACTATTGATTAGAGCCAAAAGATTTGGCACGAATGCTTGAAATTTTCTCTATGGGTATATCGAATAACCTAGAAGGCCTCAATAGACGCTTCTCCCTTCAATCTAGTATATGGGAAAGAGGCTATCATTCATTCAAACTTAACCCTTCCCTCATTAGCCCTAGTCCAATTTATCGAAGAAAACCCTTCTTCTTCTTTACATCTAAGACAATCTCAAATCCTTAAATTGGAATAAGAAAGAGAAAGAGCCAAGCTTACACATGCTTTCCATCAGTATATAGTCAAATCTTCTTTTGATGGAAGTTATTTTGCCCCAAAATCTTTTCAAATTGGAGATCTCATCCTTAAATGGGGCAAGCCACATGAGGAAAAAGGAAATAATACTAAATTCTAGAAAAGGTGGCTTGGACCATTTTAAATTACTAAACAAATAGGCCCATCAACGTTCATATTGCAAGATTTATCAAGAAAGAGGGATTCTCTTCCTGTCAATGGGATTATTTTGAAAAAAATATTTTCTTAGAATATAATATCATCCATTGTAACATTATCGCATTTATATTTTTAGTTATGTTAGAAAACAATGTTCAATAGCATACTTTTCGCTTTACATTGGAATCTCTTAAAATATTTTATGATCTTTCGCTTTGAAAGTGGGAATTCTTAAGGAAGTGATTACAACTTTGAAAATTAGATAAGTATCATAAAACTCTGAAATTTTCTTTTTCCATTGAAGTTGTAAATTATTTGAAGCCTTAAAATTTATAAAATCCTTTTATTCTATTATCAATCAAGAAAGGTTATCTTTAACAAAGTAAAGACTATTTACAGTGAAACATATCTAACTCTAAAATTGTCATCCAAAAATCTCAAGGAGTCAATGATTCTCCCCATCCATTAATTTATTTATTTTTTAGTGTGATTCAAACATATATTAAACTTAAAAGATAAGGGGTCTCATTATGAGCCTACTTACCATGATCATAGGGAAATGATAGACTGACATTACCAATACTAAATATCAAACCAAGGTAATGGCTTATGAGTTTTTTAATTATAAGACAAGGGGTATCATCACGAGCCATATTGTTCAGTTCAATTAAAACCAGTGAATGACATTGTCACTTTTTGGTCACAAAACCATGACAATGGCTTTTAGGTATTGCTAAAAAATTATCAAAAGAAAAGTAAACAAATAAAAAAAAATGAAATATACATATACTTTTGAAATTATCTCTAAAGACTGCACTCTTAAATGGATGGGACTCTTAATCATTGATGACTAAAAGGTAACCCTGTCGAGCCTATGAACGCTTTCTAGCAGCAATGGCTCTACCTATGACAAATGAGTATATTAAAAGGTTAAGTTGTAGAAGCCCCCTACTTTATCTTTACAACCAATTAAGGATTAATATAGAAAAAACATATTTTCAACTATAAGATGATTTAAAAGGAATTATGATTAAGTGAGCTTTTATATTCAAAGTGATTTTACTTATCTAAATATTTTGAAAATAGTTTTCATTTCCTGAATTATTTTTACTTAATAAAGTTTTAGAAATTTCATTATTATAAATCAAAGGTAACTTGTTCTTCCAGTGAACTGCCAATTGTTGTGCTATTCAACAACATCCCATTTATTTATATATAAATGTTTTAGGAAATTATTATATAAATAATGAGGAACCTTTAAATTTTTAGAACATAGTAAAATAAAAAAAGTAGTGTTATAAAAGCACAAATTTGAGCTTATTTGAATAAAAACTCCAAATTTCATTGGCCCAAACAACTCGAATGAGCCTGCATTAAAAGAATCCCGACGTTATCACACTTCACAAGTCCTAATGAGAAACTCCTTGTTTTATCCTTTTGAGAGTTTCGATAAGATAAAGTATATCCCATGAGAACAAACCATGCTTAAACTTTAAAAGGCTTGGATATTGTTAAGAAATCCGCTCTATATCATAGCTTGCCCGCATCACAAAACTTAGAACGAGTGTGATATATAAAATCCTCGAGGATCACTCTGATTGGAATATGCGATAAACCATCCAAATTCGATATAAAAATAACACAACCTATAAATATGTCACATCCGAATGAATCACAAATTAGCAAAAGGTAAGCTGATCCCTTCACTTCTGATCTTCTAATTGCGATAAAGATCTTTGTTAAAAGGTGTGACTTTAATAAAATCATGAGAATGAATAAGACAAAGGAAAAAACATATATTAAATCATCAATCGGGCCCACTCTACTTCCACATCATTCCTCGCAATTTCGTAATCGCAAAAGGCCTTTGGTCATTTCCAATGTCCTCCGCTCCAAACCCTCAATTGTGATATTATGATCATCGCATTGCGGACTTCCGATACCGAAACCGCCGATATCATGGTATCGCTATGGCATATCAGGGAAACACATGGAAACATGTTTTAGATTACTGTTTAAAAGGTTTTTTTACGATGATATCTATTAATGGAATAATAAATTATCATTTGAAGTCGTGATTTCAGTTATTAAGAACTTCTAACGGTATTTATGATTTAAAGCCCCAAGGTGATTTGATGGCCTATATGTAGATATTTCACATTTTTCGCATTAAAACTAAACTCTCCATCATTTCAAACCTTATATGTTCAAATGATCCCGCATTTCAAACCTATTGTTCTTCATTCCTCTACATTTACAGTTGCAGGTTAAACCTGAGAAGAAGCAGTGTAATAGGAAGACCAAAGCAAATAAAGGAAAGAAAGCCATGGAAACTTCACAATCCACACCTTCTGCTTCCGATGTAACAAAAATGCCCCCACTTTTCTTAGACACCACATGCACGATAGACAGTGGAACATCCTTGTGGGAATCCATGTACCAATTGCTTGAAAGTGAAGGACCTAAGGTAATTCAGAGAGTGGCAACAACAGATGCTGCTTCATCTTCTGTAGCCTCCAACTATGAAGCCACCAACCCTTTTCATCACAGGACTACTGCTCAACCCTAGATCCTTATACCGATATGGTGAAATGGATAATTAAGAATATCAATATCATTAATAGGACATTCTTAACTTAAAAAAAACAGTCATCGGGTCTTTTACAGCTGAATATTTGAATAAAATGTACCATATACCCAACCCACAAAAGGTGTATGAAAAATATTTCATCGAAAATTTTGCAAGCAAGAATGAGGTGAATTCAGATCCAATTAAATGATGGAGATCCTACCCAAACAAACAAAAACATGAAAATTCGGGTATGTACTCTATATCTTCTCTTGCCGCTCCCTATTCTTATATCGCAGCTATGATGTGTAGGCTATTCGGATACCCTAATACAACTAAATTCTCAGTCAAATGGGTTCATCTTATTGAGGCAATAGTTGATTCTTATATAATGGATTGGGGCACTATCCTTTCAAATAATATTGCCGTCGAAATCCGAGAATTTAGGCGAAATCGGTATGTTTCTACCAGAGTAGTTCCACCATTCTTTATGAGCATATATATCATGGATGTGGTTTGTTTCACCCCAAATTTCCCAATCATGGGATGGAAATGGACCATTTAAGACCCCACTCGTATCAATATATTTCATAAAATCCTATGGGAATCTAATTTTCATGGCCATTTTTATAAAACTTGCTAAGGAGTCATGCTGCCAATACACCAAGTTGTTTTTGACAAAAGAGCCCCGAGACTGTCCAAAGAGGCCAAAATTGATTTCATACCAATAGGCAGGTGGCTTGGTGAAGAGATATTTACATATGTCATAATCTATGTAATTCTGGCATCTCCTCATGTTCTCCCATTATATTTCCCTAATAAAATACTGGCTAGGGAAATTGCCCATCAAACTATAGGGGATGGATTGACAATGACCCAAAAATAAGCCAAGAAATATCTTTGGCCTTCATTCCCTATCCAATGTGGTGTATATTATCTACATGATTTCAAGCATGCTTCGCTTGAAATTGATAATATTACATGTTTAAATCCTCCTACTATGCATGGCAGACAGTTTGATCCTAACAAAGTTGTACAAAATGTTATTGCCCAAGTAAAAATCAGGAGATTTAGTCATGAAGATGATGACTACGATGACCTATTTGAATCTTTCGATAGATTTTCACAAGTACATCACCTAGCTACGTTGAAACTGAACCCATAAAAGGTACCACAATTCAAATAATAGAGGGAAAGACGACTGCAAAATATCGCTTTAGATCTATTGAGAATTCCTCAATCGATTTCCCAAGAAGAGGAGGGTTCAGAGCAGGGTTCAAAATAGGGTTTAGAGTAGAATTCAAAAAATAATTTAGAGAAGAGTTCAAAACATAATTTAGAACATGACTTAGAGCATGTTTCTAAGGATATTGAAGTGGAATATAAATCCACATAAATGCGTACTGATAAAACACCCTTCAATGATAAGTTGGATGAAGCATGGAAACCATTTGATCAACAGCTTAAAGGATAGCCAGGGGCAGAGAATATTGAGATGGAGAAAACATTTAGCACAACCCATAATACTGGATAGAGCTCGTTTACTAATAGGGCTTCTGATAAAGATGTCACTATAGAAGAAATTGAAATTATCCCAACATTCCTGTCATCTGAAATTTGTCCTTAAAGTGGAAGAAATCCCTCCTCTTGACATCTTTTATAGTCCCAAACATCATGCTATGGTGAAAAGACAGAGGAAAAGGAGAAAAACATAGCCATAATTAGCAGTCATTCTTGGTGATATGCTAATGGACATAGTATGGAAGGATACACAAACTGATCATTCAAAGAATTTAACAAAGTTTTCATAGTTCGCAGGTGCCTATGCATCTTCAATGATTGATAAAGAAGTAGAAGTTTGACCACTGGTTAGGGAAAAGGAAGAGAGAATTCAATAGTTGGTAGAGGAAAGGAAAAGTATTGACCAATAAGTAGAGACACAATTGTCTCAACTCTAGCAGAACTTTGATCAATTAAAGCTCCAACATCAGACAAAGATTAATACTGAGGACACTCAAATTCGACAGCTCCAATTTTCACTTGATCAGTTGAAGGACAATCCTAAAGTGGAGTACTTTATAAAGGAAGAATTGGAGCTAAAGACTCTGTTATCAAAGCAACAAGTAATGTTTTGTCAAAATTTATCTATCAACAATCCACTATGTGTTAAAAGTGATTCACTGATGAATCAATCATTTGATTTGAGGGTGAATTTAAATGAGATTGATGATAAAATCTCAAGATTCATAACATGGTAGGATACACCAGAAGGTAGAGCAGCAAACCTTCCCAAAATAGAGGAATATCACAAGGAAATCCTCTTTACTGATTGGAACATTTAGTTGAATAAGTTAGAAAGATCAGTCTCCAAGGAAAAAGATGCTGCCAATAATATCATTGAAACTATCAATAATAACCTGCATAATGCCAACCAGATTCAAGAATGCCCACCTGGTAATCTCCCTGACATCAAATTCATGGAAAGGAAATGGAAAGAAACTTCAAAAGAAAAGGAAGAAGAAATTAAAAAGTTGACCAAACTTGACTGGGAGATGTATTGGAAATATCTTATGAAGCCACACAATCACTAGCTAATGCTCTGCTACCTTTCTGACTCATCCACTCATATCCTTCCTACGCTTTCAGATGCAGTGTACACTAGACAACTATGTATAAAGGAAAGGTCAACCCCTTGAAGTTAAGCCAATGATGGATATTTACAAGCTCATGTAGCGAATGAAATAATAGACACAATTTCATTCATGAGCTCTTCATTTCAACTTCTATTTTGGTCGTAATTTCTCTTATTTTAAGAAGAGTTGTTTCAACCTCCTCAACACTTTATGTATTGTCTATTTTTGTACTTTATTTTTGTTATATAAACCCTTTAATGTCTACAAAGAAAGGGTCCCCAAATTTTATAAGGAAAGACTTTTGTATCTTGGACTTCTGTACTTTCAAGTTTATCTTAGTATAATAATTGGATCAGGATCCTGAAATTTTGTAGAGAAGGCTTTGGAAGCTTGCACTTTTTTACTTTTGAAACCATCTAAATGATAAAGACTGAACCAGAAATATTTGTTTCATGAGAAGAGTAACATACATCAGGTACATTTATCATTGTATTCATGCTTTGTTTATGAATCGATAACCATTCCTCTTTATGTTGTTTAATATATGTATCTTTTCTAACTCAATTCTGCATTAATTCACTTTTGAAAATGCTAGAATTATCATCTTTAATACATATATAAGTGATTTGTGAATGTTATTTGATTGCAATATGAGTTTCATCAATTATTTTGATTAATAAATTAATCAAAATAATTATCTTAAAATATTTTCATTTTTTCAAGTATTTGATTAATATTTATTATCATGGACTAAGGACAATTATTCTATATCGCTTAAACATAAGTAACCCAGGGTAATAGATAGATTAATATACATGTATTTCAGTTTATAAATCACCCCCATCTATCGCTTAGTTTTTGGTTATAAACACTCTAGCCATTTTATCACATTTTTATTGGGAAACTGGTCCCATTATATCTAGTCGGAGCCACTATTCAAAATGGAAAAAGGACGATATTCAAGTCCACAATTGGGTGGTTTTCCACCATGTTGTTGCAGTGATTTTCGAGGCATTAACAAGGTCATAAGAAGTTGAAAATTCATATGATAAACTCAAGAGTCATGAGGATATGAAAGGCCATGCTTCTAGTTATAAAATAAACCTCATTACTCAAGAAAAAGACTTTTCACCTTGGTTTCTCCCACAAGGAATTAGAGAAATAGAGATAGTTCTTTTGGAGAGAAAGTAGTGGTTCTAATGCTCCACTATTGGAGATAGTGGTGTTCATTGTACTCATGTATCTCAAAAAATTTTCTTAATAATTGAAGCAATTTGGCCAACACATTTTCATGCATAGATTGTAGATGTTTTGAGACTACTATTCAAATGTTTGTAGTTTATGTTGGATTACATATGTACTAAATAAATTGAACTATTTCAGTGGCTTTGGTGCTCAACTTGTTGGAAATGTGCTATTATCATTCTAATCATCGTGGAATCTATGTGAAATATTTCGCTTGATGACTAATGATTCTTCCTTGTTTATGTGTGTGCATCTTTACTAGATTAGTACTATTACTTTTATTTTAGAGACTCACTTTTGTTCCCTGCAGAAAAAGAACCTTGATACATTTACAATTGAACATATCACAAGGCATACTCTCTTGCTCATTCAAAAGTACATGCACGCTACTCTCTCATGCTAATTACTGAAGCCAAGGAAAATATTTAAGTTAATTGTAGCCCGACCATAATTCCAAATGGGCCTCATATACCAAATGGTGTGAGGTTTAGTTGGGACTTCATATCAGAGAGATCCCTTATATGTTGGCGGGATCTAGCACCATCAAAATTCTAGTGCTAGAAGGAGGGTCACCACCTTTTTATGGTTGATCATTCATCTCACCCTAACAATGAAGCATTTATACAAGGTACAATGGTTTGGGTTCTACTCCAAATCCTATTCCTGAAATTAGAGAATCTTCTCACCTAGGTTCGGGACAAACTTTTGAAGTTACTTACGATCATCTCTGGTAAATCAGGCCCATTACTTGTCAATTTGTGAAAGATCTTGGATTACTTTCTATTTCTCATAATATTACTCATACTTTGAAATATAGAAGGAAAGAACTCACATTGGTGTAAAAGTTTCATGGGTGGAAGATCTAGTTTTTGTCATCCATGAAGAGTCAACAGAACTTTAAGAAGAAACAATTCAACAAGGGGGGCTTCCACCTATTGATGAATAACTAGAGGGCGATGGGGGAGATTTTTAATTTTTTTATGAGGAGCGGATTGAGCATAACAAAGACTTTGACGATGAAGGAGGAGACTCTTCTGATTTCGAGTGTGAGGAGGAATAAGGAGGAGAAGATATGGTTGATCAAGGCTTGGATTGGATGGCCCAATGGCCACATGCTCTCTCGGAAAATCTTCATAAAATGCCAAAAAATTGAGCGAAGTTGTTATATAAGTTTGATCCTGACAAGAAAACTAAAGTTGAAGATCATATAGACAACTTCTACATGAATTTAAGAATGCTTGAGGTACTCTTTGATGATGTTTCTTGTAGAGTTTTTCCATACACCTTAGAAGGTAGAGCGTATGCATGGTATCATAGTATTACATCCAATTCAATTTGCAATTAGAGGGAGTTTAAGAAATTGTTCCTAGAGAATATTGTAGATGATAAAACTCCCTCCATGCTATTGAAAGAAATCAGGAACATCAAGATGGGGAACAAAGAGAAATTAAAGGATTTCAAACAAAGGTTTGCATATTAAGCAAGTTCCTCGCTGATGTTACCCCACATGATTCTATTATGAAGTGTGATGCCAGCCTAAGCTGCATATGTCCCAATGATGCAGCCTAAGCTGCATATACCCATAGTATGCAAATACAATTGCATGTCACACTATGTGTGTCCCATGAATTCTCATTATTCCATACTTAGTAAAATCTTCTTTAATCAAGGTTTAACTAGCGGAAATATATCATATGATAAGAACCCACTATCAAAGTTTAATTCTTTAAGCGGAAATATATTTGTCTAAGCATCCCAAGTTTAGACTTTAATAAACCTTTGAGAGGAACCTTCATAATCTTTGGTTAATTTTTATTACCCACGCATATTTACCATACCATCATCTTCAGACTTTGGTTAAAACCCAAAGTTAACCCATAAAACATTAACTCCATTAATTTCTATTATAATTCCCATATAATAGAAATATTTTATAAATCATGCTTAAACCTTACCTTTCCGCCATTCTTCAAACCTTTGCACATATATCGATGCTCTCCTTAGCATGTTAAATCTCCACCGTCGATGTCATTCCTCGATCCGATGATTATTGCGTCACTCGATCATTAACTATTCCGGACGATCTCCATTGTTGATCTACTTCGTCTGATCCAATTCCTGTCGCATCACCCGATTGCCAACCAGCTTGGCTAATCTCCACCGTTGATCAATCTCGCTTGATCCAATGGTTATCGCACAATCTCGCACAAATACTTGCACGACTGACGTCAGATTGGAAGCACGTGCAAAAAGTGGATTTCTCTCTCCATCGTTTGCTACATGTTAGCCACTAAACTTAATCGCATGAATTTTAGAAAGACTTCTTACCACCTTTATGGCGCGTGAGAAACTACTTACCCATTGCGAATACCATCCATGTACTTAATACGAAACTTAAAGAAACTCACCTAATAAAGGGTTATCGCTTAATCTCCACTGTTCATCTTCTTGACTTCATTTGCGCGACTTAATCTTAGTTGTCTATGTCCCTTTCTCTCATTCGTTGATCTGACTGATCTAACAATTCCTATGTGATGATATGTTATTTTGGCTCTTACTGTGTAATCGGCCATTCGGCTTTCTGCCTGTGTATTTTCTCCAGCCTTACGGTTTTCACATGTTCTGATCTCGATCTCTGCTCACGTCTTTATGCTTCCTTCACCTTCACTATAACATTAAAGGCTTTCTCCAATACTGTCTGTGTGTAAATCCATAACACTCCTCTCTACACTTCTTCTCTGATTCTGTACACCTGTAACCTATGTTATGCAAAATTAATCAAGTTCACACATAACTTATAATTCAAATACACATCACACAAACTCATAATCGAGTTATCTGTATTCATAAACAGCCATTACACAGGAATTTCTTCCTCGGCCTGATTTTCAATATCGGTGGCCTTTCTCTACCTTCCCATAGGCTTACAGTCAAACCCTATCTAATCTCACTCTAATTGACTGACTGACTCTCTACCTTACTACTATGCCTTTTAGGCTTACATTTATACAAAAGGTTTTGTTTAACCAATTTTGGTTCAGATCCTTAATCCGCTGAACTAAATCCTGGATATCCTCTATGTCCACTTTTAACTCTAGTAATCCTTAAGAATCCTCTCTAGTTCCATGAACCATGACACCACTTTCTAGTCTAAGACTTACAATCGATTTCCAACTCTCTCAATCCTCACTAATCACTCATGTTCTCCTACATTGGAGAGAATTTACAACTATCCTCACAATATCTAATTAATTCCTATTCCAACCACTTAAAACATTAATAATTACATACATAGGAATCCAACTTCCTTGAAAACACAAGATCCCCTAAGTTAACTAGAATGTAATGAAATTGCTGAGCTGAATGCTCCTGCATCAGACTCCCAAGGTTAAAATAATCATGATATCCTGATCATGTGCTTCTGACCTTTGTCTTCCTGGATCCCATACTTTGTTCTGCAATTTGTCTTTGGTTGATGCTGTTGTTTGTTGTTGTTCCCCAAGTTTCCACACTTTATGTTGCTTTGCCCCATTGGATATGCTTTCACAATCTGTTGTTGTCTTTCTCTTTCTGCTTCTCCTTGGTCTTATTACTGTTGTTTTCTTATGAAGCACCTTCATCATCAATCTTATTATTCCTTCAATCTCTATGTCTAATTTATCTTCTGACTGATAATTACTTTTCCATTTGTTGTTGTACTCTGTCCACTCATCTTCAAACTATTGTTTACTGTCTTCTCCTTGAAGTTGTTGGATACTTACTACCTCCCATTCATCCTTACACTCTTGTTGCTTTCCAAACAACCTCTGTTCAATGTCCAGGAATTTACTTTCAAAAATTAAATTGTCTTCCAATTTCCTTTGTACTTGATTTTCTTCAAATACATCACTATGTTGCTCATCAATTCTAGCATATTCTCTTTCCTCTTCTTTCTTTACTTGACTTCTCATATGTGCCAAATTTTCTCTAGCATCTGCAATAAAACCTGCACTCACAAAACAATTATTAAAATGAAAAACATAAGGCCTTAGTGCCTCTTCTTCCTTTGGCAACATTTCAGTATGCTGCTCTAATTTTTCCTCTTTTATCAGTACACCAGCATGCTGGCTCAATCTCTTTAAATAATTCTCTAAAGGACTCTCGATACTTTCAACAAGTCTCTCTTCCACACCATATTCTTCAATGATTTCTTTCTTCTCTTGTCCACTATAGTGAACTCCTTCCTCTACAATCACCCTATCATACTCTAAGTTTTCTAGCAAATATCCCAGTAATTCAATTTCTCTTTGACACTTCATAAGTATTTCATCATCGCTTATAATTCCTGCATTTGTACACAATTTATCATTTTGAAAATTACAAGGTTCAAAAGTCTCAACTGTTGCTTCACATATCAGTTCTTCAGATTGATTATTATGTCCTTATTTCACAAGAAATTGTTCCTGGATTGTAACAGCTTCAAACATCAATGTATTACTAAATTCTTTTTGCTGCCATAATTCATTGTTTTTCCCATTTAAGAGACATTCTCCATCCTTCTTTACTTCAGAGTATTTATCTTTTAAAATATACTCTTCCATACTTTTGACAACTTCAAAAGACTGTCTTCTCTCATTAAGTAACTCATCCATCGACTCTTTCTGTTGTAACTATTCAAATTCTTCCTCTTCTGAGAAATTTTCTTTGTCACCTTTTACTTCAAGATCTTCATCCATCCTAAAGACATATTCACAATGTTTCTTTTCTCCTGCAATACCTACAATCATACACAAACTATTAGTTTTAAAAAATAAGACCTTGTGGTCTCACTTGATGCTTCAGTCATCATATATCCTTGTTGTCTTGAATTCTCACAATAATTCATAATATCTTCCACAAATCTCTAGTCTTCATCTTTACCTTGTTCTACTTCACAAATGGAAACTTCCATTTCCAACTCAGCTTCTCTGAGTTCTTCTACCAGCCACTTTACTTGTCTTTGCTATAGCATTTTCTGTAACTCAGACCACTTCATTTCCTTTTTCCTCTAGACCAAACCTTGTCTTTGGTTTTCTTCTAGTATCATCCTTAATACATTGAGTTGTTCTTTTAACTATGCAATCTCCTTGTCACACTACTCTTGAATCATTCTCTTTCCAATTTCCTTGGCATCCTCCTTCTTCACTTTTCTTCTGTTGTGGTCTTCCTCATAACCTCTGTTATCTCTGTTATGAATATCGGTAGTCATCTTCTTCTCTATCTTCATGAGTTCCTCACTCACTTACTATGAGCTGCATTAAAGCCTCTACAACAGCAAGTCCTTCCTACTACCACTTACCTCACCAAGATTTCCTCTGTATTTGGTCTTTTGGCAAGCACTTAGTTCTCTATTCTCTAGAACCTCTTTGAGCACTTCCCTCTACTCCTTCTAGGCTTCAACTCATCTGCACCTTTTAAGAACACAACTGTCCTCTTGTATTTCAATCACAATGAAATACTAGGTTTTGACCACCTCTTCTTTCACTCAGAACGTCTTACCAACTTTCTTCATCCCTTAGCAATTATACCCACATCCTCTGTGGAATTGCCTTTATGATCTTCCTGTGAGTTGCAACAAAACCTATGCAGTAACAAGTCTCCTTCTTGCTACACATGCCTCACTAAGCTTCTCTCCTCTGAGCTCAGTCTTTCAGCATCTCTCTAGTTCTTTCCTCTGGAACCAATTGAGCACTCCTTGCTCTAGGTTGCTGCAATATTCTCACCTCCTTATGTCGCTACCATCAAGACCTTTGCATGATCTGAACTTTGAATGGATTGTTCTCTGTTTCTTTGCATCTGCAATTCTCCCAATATTCTTTTACACTTTATCTCTATGTGCTTACTGTTTGTTAGATTTAAAATATGATCTCCTCTTGCCTGCATACATACCTTCACAACATAACTCTTTTCTAAGCTTTCTTAAAGAATTCTTACACACATAATCTCCTTGTTTAGCTCTGATACAAAATTGCGTTAGCCTAAGCTGCATATGCCCCAATGATGCAGCCTAAGCCGCATATACCCACAATATGCAAATAAAATTGCATGTCACAGTATGTGTGCCCCAGGAATTCTCATTATTCCATACTTAGTAAAATATTTTTTAATCAAGGTTTAACCAGCGGAAATATGACATCTGATGAAAACCCACTTTATCAAATTTTAAGTCTTTAAGCGGAAATATATTCGTATAACCATCCCAAGTTTAGACTTTAATAAACCTGTTGAGATAATTTGTGTACCTAAATTAACACAATTATTTCTTATCAATCCGGGTTGTTTATGCTTTGAGGCAAGTTCACTATATGTGAAGATCAGATCTAATAAAACCTTGAAAGATAAGTTATTCAAAAGCTTAAAGTAATACATCCTACAACTCTAATTCAATTAGTTTAAAAGAGGAAAAACATTGAAATGGTTCTTGACTCAAGAAGTCCACTTTTGCCTCAATTACCACTTATTGAATCAGAGATTAAAACCAAGAACTTAAGATGGATAAATTATTAATGAAATAAGCTCTTAACTTAAGAGACACATAAGGTATTCCATCATAATTCATTCATCTCAATATCAAAATCTCAATAAGAAACTACTTGCATGCAAACAAAGGAAACTAGTTTTAATTCATCATTTTAGTAGAAGGGATGATCAACTTAAACACCTGTTTTTCCAACTTGATAAAGTGATGAATAAGCTAAGGACTAATGAAATCAATCACTATGCATGAACCATAAAGCAATCTGAAATAATGCTTTGAAAAACCAGTTCTACAATAACCAGATTACAAGGAAATAAAACTAGTTAACAAGGAAGTGTACTTAGCTTGGAATGGGGGCCCTCCACCCTTGCCTTGCACACTTGAGAGGTGATATCAGAAGCTTAAATTCAGTCGCACATCCATAGCATTGAAAAACAAAATAATAATAACACAAGTCTTCAAATTAACTCTTCAATCCAAAGGTGTTACAACATAAAAGTATAATAAGTCAATACATAAGCCATCAAAGTTTTGGCTTTTAAATAAGAAGTCTCATGAAACAAACTGATCTATATTCACTCAAACAAACCCATCTACTCTCATCCACCTATATAATTCGAATTAATTACTCCCATCCCAAGAAATATGACCAATCCTATAGAATCTCAAAACTGTCCTATTTCTATGGGATTTCTGAATGACTAGTCATGATTGACTAGCACCAAATGGCCCTAATAAAGCTTGTTCTGTTCGAACTAAGCATAGTTGGCTTAGTCCTAGTTCCTAAAATGTCCATCCATGCATTCAATTCATGCCCAAGTGTCCTGCAACCATATCAACCATAAAGATATTACGAGAATTTCTGAATCTGCCAATTTTGCACTAAAAACCAAACTTTCATAAAAACTTTAGAAATTGAGAAATTAAAATTAAATACCTTAATGGATATCAAATATACATCAAAATGGGATAAATGAAGGGAAAATGGATGGCAAATAGATGGATTAGTAAGTTTCTTAGAGCAAAAATAAGACCAAAACTAATGCTCAACAAAACCTTTGAGCAGAACCTTCATAATATTTGGTTAATTTTTATTATCCGCGCATATTTACCATACCATGGTCTTCAGACTTTGGTTAAAACACAAACTTAACCCATAAAACATTGACTCTGCTCATTTCTATTATAATTCCTATATAATAGAAATATTTCATAAATCACACTTAAGCCTTACCTTTCCACCATTCTTCAAACCTTTGCACATATATCGATGCTCTCCTTAGTGTGTTAAATCTTCGTTATCGATCTCATTCCTCAATCCGATGGTTATCGCGTCACCTGATAATTAGCTATTCCAAATGATCTCCACCATTGATATGCTTTGCTCGATCCAACAGCTGTTGCGTCACTTGATCGCCAACCAGCTTGGTTGATCGCCACCGTTGATCAATCCCGCTTGATCCAATAGTTATCGTGCAATCTCGCATAAATACTTGCATGACTCATATCAGATTGGAAGCATGCGAGAAAAGTGGATTTCTCTCTCCATAATTTGCTACATGTCAGCCACTAAACTTAATCACATGAATTTTAGAAAGACCGCTTACCACCTTTAGGGCACGTGAGAAACTGCTTACCCCTTGTGAATACCATCCTTGTTCTCAGTACGAAACTTAAAGAAACTCACCTAATAAAGGGTTACTGCTTAATCTCCACCGTTCATCTTCTTGACTTCATTTGCACGACTTAATCTTAGTTGTCTATGTCCCTTGCTCTCATTCGTTGATCTGACTGACCTAACGATTCCTGTGTGCTGATACGTTCTTTTGGCTCTTACTGTGTAATCGCCCATTCAACTTTCTGCTAGTGTATTTTCTCCTGCCTTATGGTTTTCACTTGTTTTGATCTTGATCTCTGGTCACGCCTTTATGCTTCCTTCACCTTCACTATAACATTAAAGGCTTTCTCCAATACTGTCTGTGTGTAAATTCATAACACTCCTCTCTACACTTCTTCTTTGATTTTGCACAGCTATAACCTACGTTACGCATAATTACTCAAGTTCACACACAACTTATAATTCAAATACACATCACACAAACTTAGAATCAAGTTATCTGTATTAATAAACAACCATTACACAGGAATTTCTTCCTCGACCTGATTTTCAATATCAATGGCCTTTCTCTACCTTCCCATAGGCCTACAGTCAAACCCTATCTAATCTCACTCTAATTGACTGATTGACTCTCTACCTTAGTACTATGCATTTTAGGCTTACATTTATACAAAAGGTTCTGTTTAACCAATTTTGGTTTAGATCCTTAATCTGTTGAGCTAAATCCTGAATATCCTCTAAGTTCTCTTTCAACTCCAGTAATCCCTAAGAATCCTCTCTAGTTCCACAAATCATGACACCAATTTCTAGTCTAAGATTTACAATTGATTTCCAACTCTGTCAATCCCCGCTAATCACTCATGTTCTCCTACATTCAAGAGCATTTACAAATATCCTCATAATATCTAATTAATTCCTATTCCAACCACTTGAAACATTAATAACTACATACATAGGAATCCAACATCCTTGAAAACACAAGACCCCCTAAGTTAACTAGAATGTAATGAAATTGCTGAGCTAAATGCTCCTGCATCAAAGGGTTATTACACAAATTCCTTGCCCACAAACATTTCCATCTTTGTCAAGAGGGCTACACAGGATACTTAGGCTTTAAATTTTGCAGGAGTCATCACATTTGTGAAGGACCTGCACTCCATTGGATTCATTGAAGATGATGACTCTAAAGGCATTGAGGATGCCAGTAAGTAAAACCAAGCCTCCCCAGATAAAGCTAAAGAAAATGATTCTCTTCATATTTAAATCTTGAACATGAAATATTTAAAGTCACTCACTAATGAAGTATCAAAATTAAAGAGGAATTCAGGAGAGGCATCTACTAGCAACAAGTCCTTTAAGCCTTTTTTGCTCAGAAGAAATAATAATAGTCAACCGACTAAATCTTCCCAAAGCTCAAATGTTGTGTTGAATGTAAAAATTTTATGCATGGAAAACTACTACACATTCCATTAGGAGAGGAATTTGAAGAAGACATGCCCACAATGGAAACACAACATGACATTGATGGAAGCCCATATTATTGATATTCTATTAGCAGATGAGAAGTCAGATTAGGCAGAAGAAATAAATAAACCTGCCATGACTGAAGAAATTTCAAGTATTGGACATTCAGTTAATACTTTTGATATCATTTTCAATGTTGACAAGAAAAGTGTTGAAGAACCACCCAAAAGTGAAGCTCCTCCTCAACAGTCAATTAATCGTTATAATTTGAGGAGCAAAGGACCTGTTTTTGAATAGGAATTGAAAAGACAAGAGTTGAAGAAACAATTGTTAAGAAGGATTCTACCACCAACTAATCTTGCTTAGAATATAGAGAGTAAGTATAGAAATACTACTACTAAGAACACTTCCACCATGACTAAAAGCAAGTCTATCACTTCGGAAGTGTCAAACAAAACTACATCTCTAGACACCAAAACACTTCATGTTTGAAATGAAAGCATTGACTATAGAATCATTGAGGACATGAAATGACCTTGTGTTAATATTTCCATCTTTGAACTCCCAAAGATAGCAAGCCAACATGGACTTCTTTTCCAAGCCTTTTGTGATCCGAGTTGACTCAACTCCTAGATTTAACCAAGATATTTTACTTTCATGATGTGATTAGAATTGCATTTAAAGAGCATAAAGGAACACATATTCATGTTGTAAAGAATAGGGAACATGATAAGAATTAGCAACATAAAACACAAAACTTTGATAACGGAGTTCGTCCAGGAGGGTCTACGTCTTCGGGCCCTAGTGTAAGGATGGTGTAGGCCGTTGCATTAAGTGATGGAAAGAGTGATGATGTACATGCATGTGTTTTCTCTATCATACAAGGAATATTCCCTCACATAGGAGTGGCTCCAAGAGATGTTTTGTTGCAGGAACTCTCATTCAAGAAAGGACTCCTATCAGCATGACATAATTTCACATATGTTAATAATGAGAATTCCGCCAACATGGAATCAAAGGGATCTCAATTCAAACATACATGGTGACATATGAGTATCCCGTCAACATGACGACAAAGGGATATTAATCAAAACATGACAATAATTACATCTCACATCAAGAACAAAACAATATTCCACATCAAACATCAAACAAGGATCTATACAACACAATGAATCTCAAGTAAAGAGACAAAGAAGTACATGATCACACTGCATATACCTCACATCAAGGAGTTATCTGAAGAAGAGGATGATAAATTATTGGATCTGGATGTACCATCAATCTCATGGTGTCGAATATCATGGAAATGACTACTCATACATTGAATGATGACACCTACACTCCACTTTGAAAAGTGGCCGAAAGATGGAATGATCAAATGGAAAATATGATTACACCATCAGATTTGTGGCATCCAGCAGTGTAAATCGATTGTCAAATTTCTGAATTATAACAAAGTGAAAATCTGGGACTACAAGAATCTTTTAGATTCTCTGTTGATTCCTCAAAGATTCCCTCCTTCGGGTCATTTGAAAATCTGTTTCTTAGATCCAAATTTTGTCTGCGCCATTAGGTTCGTGTCACTGAGTGGTGTAGGATTGAGATAACATTTGTCCAATTTGGACATTGGCAAAATTTCGAACTCTTGAAAATTGGGCTCAATCATGGTTCCACCTGCCTCTTCTCCCCGCTCATGGTTCCACCTACAATCAATTAAAAAAAATCATCTTGAAAAAAGTGCTCTACCTTGGCCTCTGTTTTGAATCCGCTCCACTGTTCGGTCCCCCTCGTGCAAAATGAATTGAAAGGTTTATATAATAAATCTGTGGCGAAGTTTCCAAAACCTAACCAGTTGGTGTATTGGTTAAGGCTGGTCATTGGAGGCGGATAGGTCGGGGGTTCAAACCCCACCGACCTCCCAAAGATGGTGCATTATATTATTTTAGAATTGGCACATATTATTTTTAAACAATGGTTAATTGATTTTTGGAATGGCATGGTTTTATCACTGTTTTCATGGGCGTGTTTATGGGTTTGTTGTATTAAATGGAGGAGTTTGGTACATGGGGCCGCACAGTGGGGGCCAACCTACATGGTACGGGAAAGTTCAATCCCTTCCTGCTCCACAATTTTGGTTTCATTGCTTTGTGTATATAGTATAGTGGTTGGGTGTGGGTCAGGTCCACCGGAGGTGGCCCGCCCACCCCACTTAATTGTATTTTTTGTTATAACGGATGTTGGTTGGGGGACGACAGGGTTCATGGCCCATCGACCATTTGTTTAATTAACAATTTATATATATGTTTTGGGATCCGACGGAGGTGGCGGGGGTCATGGCCTGCCACCTAAATTAATATTTTTATTTTTATTTTTAGTTTTATTAATCATGGTGAACTTTTCGATTTTGTCTAATATAAGGGTTATTAGAAAAATTATGCATCCAACAAATTCTCCCGCTCCTCGGGAGCCAGATTCCATGTTCGCCACTCAGTCAATTTGTAGGACACTTAAACCTGGCCCACAACCAAACTTTGACCAAAACTTTGACTCGCTCTTTCTCCCTCATACGAGCTCGGATTTGAGTGTTGTTTTCACCGTTGGAATCAGGGTGACGAGAGCTTTGATCTGGTGCTGATTTGGGAGAAATATGAACACTTTGAATTTTGACCCTTTCTGAGTCCTCTGGGACTTCTGCTTGTGTCTGGGGTCACCTAGATCAATCCTCCCCACTGAGGAGCTTTGGTCCTCCAAAAGCATGAAAAATAATCCACCACTTATTTGTACCCTGTCTACACTTACAAGTATCTGATATGTCACCCTTCCTTCTCCTTCACCTTTGTCCTTTGGAGCCATAAGCGATGCGCCGACACCTACAACCCCTGCAAACCTGTAGTACATTGTTTTGGAAAATTAAATGCTTAATTCACATGACCAACTAATGACCCAAGCATCCCATACTTTCCATGAGTTTATAACACATACTCAGTGGTCAAGTTTACATAAAAAATGGAAACAATACCCCAGCTATGACAACAAGGCCAAAATATCATTGTTGTGTCAACAAGTGATGGAAAAATCATCATCACTGCAACACATGATTTACAAAAATAAGGCAAAACACTATTGTTGCTCTGACAAGTGATGGAAACACAACATCATTTTCACATTTTAAAATGCCACACAAAATAAGACGAGACATCATTGTTTCTTAACAAGTGATGGAAAACACATCATCACTTTTACATTTTAAAATGCAACACATGATTGGAAAAAAAATAAGGCCGTGACATTCTATCACGCTTAGAAGAACCATTTCACTTATCAATGTGAATGGGTCATTTCCTTGTGGCACATTTTTTGGTCGAACAATAGTTCCATCTGGTTCATGCACTAACACTTTGTCTTTAAGGAGCTACTCTAGATGGAGCCTCCAACAAGTGGCTCTTTGATGGCCACTTCTGTTGCAATGATTGCAATACGTCTTCTTCCTCCAGATCTGCTTAACATGTTTCTTTACCTGATGTTGAGAGCGTCTTTCACACCACCTCCTTTTGTGTGTTGCTTTTCTTTTCTAGCACTCAACAAATGTATGGTTATGTAATCCACAAAAGGTACATGTTTTTCGATGCCTTGATTTATGTCCATCATTAACAACATGATTATAATTGAAATGAACATTCAAATATCGAGACTGGTTATACCTTTCCTTGCTGCCTCTGGTGTCATTATGGCGATGAGAGCTTGCCTCAACTCTTTCCCTGCATTAGCACTGCCATGGGATGGTGTTGATGTGTTCCCATCATTCTCTTTCCTTGACGATTTTGACGATGTCTCGGAAGAATTTGACACCTTCGAGCATTATCCTTCAGTGTATCTTAAGCCCGCAAATCGAAGTCTCTGCACAACCTCCAATGGTTGAGTCATGCCTTGGTTATTAATACTAAGTTATTCTTCCACCTTGTACCTCATCCTGGTAAGGAGCCTCATGTTTGTCCTTGTAATTGGTACCTCCACATCTCCAACAAAAATCATACTATGTGAAGATGAAACTGAAGGGAAATCAACATATTTTACCTTCCTTGTCGAGTTGGAAAGAATTGATGAGGGCTTCTCATCATCTGTTGTTGGTGGTTCACTTGCTGTCGTGGCACATTTCCCAACTTCCTTTTTGACATACCCAAGTCCTGCCTGATGGGGTAATTCCTCTACTTTGATGGGGTTGACAATGCCTTGGCCATTAATGCCTAAACATTTTCCTTCATACCCCATTCTCTTCAACAGTTTGGAGCCAATTCTTGTGGTATGATTTTCAAAAACAACGAAATCATCATCAGGAAGTATACATGAATTCAAAGAATTACTTCTTACCTCACATTGGTCATGCTTAAGCTTTTCCAAGGCTTTGTCCCTAGCTTGTAGTTGTCATAGAAAACTATGTTTCTCCTCTTTCTCTTCTTGTAGCATCTTCAATTCAATGTTATCTTCTGGAAGACTCTGGTTGTTGTGCTTTAGTTCTTCCAAGGCCTCTTCTGTGGCTCGCAACTGAAGCTGCATTCGCCGCTTTTCCTCTGTCTCTTTTTGTAGAGCTTCATACATTATTTCCACCTTTTGGGAAATTATGAGCATGGTATCGTACATTGCTTTGTCATCCTCCATCGTTGCACGTTCCATTTTTCATTCTCGCAATTCACATCCACACAAAGACCGCTCTTATACCAAAATTTATCCAAGTTGACTCAAATCCCAGATTTAACCAAGATCTTTTACTTTCGTGATGTGATTAGAATTGCATTTGAAAGAGCATAAAGGAACATATATGCATGTTGTAAAGAAGAGGGAACATGACAAGAATCACCAACATAAAACACAAAATGTTGATAACGAAGGTCGTCTAGGAGGGACTACGTCTCCGGGCACCAGTGTCAAGATGGCGCAGGCCGCTGCATTAAGTGATGGAAAGAGTGATGATGTACATGCATGTATTTTCTCTATCATACAAGGAATAAGCCCTGATGCAGGATAAACTCCAAGAGATGTTCTCTTGCCAGAACTCTCATTCAAAAAATGACTCCTATCAGCATGACATAATTTCACGTATGTTAATAATGAGCACCTCACCAACATGGCATCAAAGGGATCTCAATTGAAACATACATGGAGACACATGAGTATCCCGTCAACATGATGACAAAGGGATCTTAATCAAAACATAACAATAAGTAAATATCACATCAATAACAAAACAAGGTCCCACATCAAACATCAAACTGGGATCTATATAGCACAATGAATCTCAAGCAAATAGAAAACGAAGTACATGATCACATTGCATATACCTCACATCGAGTTATCTGAAGAAGAGAATGATAAACTATTGGATCTGACTATAACATCAATATCATGGCATTGAATATCATGGAAATAACTACTTGCACATTGAATGCTGACACCTGCACTCCATTTTGAAAAGTGGATGAAAGATGGAATGATCAAATGGAAAATCTGATTACACCATCAGATTCGTGGTGTCGAGTAGTGTAAAATTGACTGTCAAATTTCTAAATTCTGACAAAGTGAAAATCTGGGGCTACAAGAATATTTTAGATTCTCTATAGATTCCTCAAGGATTCCCTCCTCCGATTCATCTGAAGATCTGCTACTTAGATCGAAATTATATCTGTTCCATTAGGTTCATGTCACAGAGAGGTATAGGATTGACATAAAGTTTGAACAATTTGGACATTGGAAAAATTTCACCCTGCTGAAAATTGGGCTCAATCATGGTTTCGCCTGCCTGTTATCCCTGCTCATGGTTTTACCTACAATCAATTAAAAAAAATCATCTTGAAAAACGCACTCTGCCTTGGTCTTCATTTTGACTTCGTTCCACCATTTGATCCCCCTTATGCAAAATGAATTGAAAGGTTTATATAATAAATCCGTGGCAAAGTTTCCAAAACCTAACCACTTGGCATATTGGTTAAGGCGGGTCATTGGAGGTGGATAGGTTGGGGGTTCAAACCTCACCGACCTCCCAAAGGTGGTGCATTATATTATTTTAGACTTGGTGCGTATTATTTTTAAACAATGGTTAATTGATTTTTGGAATGGCGCGATTTTAGAACTATTTTCATGGGCGTGTTTATGGGTTTGTTATATTAAATGGTGGAGTTTGGTACATGGGGCCACCCGGTGGGGGCTGGCCCATGTGAGTCGGGCGGGTTCAATCCTCGCCGGCTCAACAATTTTGGTTTTGTTGATTTGCGTATATAGTATAGTGGTTGGATGTGGGTCGGGTCTATCGGAGGTGGCCTGCCCACGCCACTTAATTGTATTGTTTGTTATAACGATTGCTGGTTGGGGGCGGGCAAGGGTCATGGCCCATTGGCCATTTTTTTAATCAACAATTTATATATATGTTTTGGGATATTACGGAGGTGGCGGGGGTCATGGCCCGCCACCTAAATTAATATTTTATTTTTATTTTTATTAATCATGGTGAGATTTTCAATTTTGTCTAATATAAGGGTTATTAGACAAATTATGCATCCAACAAATTTGCCCGCTCCTCGGGAGCCAGATTCCATGTTCGAGACTCGATCAATTTGTAGGACACTTAAACCTAGCCCAGAACCCAAATTTGACTGGCTTTTTCTCCCTCATATGAGCTCAGATTTGAGTGTCGTTCACACCATTGGAATCGAGGTGACAAAACACTTCAATCTGGTGCTAGTTTGGGAGCAATATGAACACTTTGAATTTTAACCCTTTCTGAGTCCTCTGGGACTTCTGCCTGTTTCTGGAGCCACCTCGATAATTTCCATAGCCTTTGTCAGGTGACAAAGATTCTACTTCTCAAACAGTGCCTAGTAAGTCTCTTGGAATTCTCAAATCTGTAGTCAATGTTGTAAATTTAAATACTAACACTGTTTTCCCCCATTTTTGTTAATTTTTGAAATTTTTGATTATAATTTCCATAATTGTTTGGTTGATTTAGTTGCATCTGTGAATGTAATGCCATTACCTGTCACTAAGAAAATTAATGCTGAATGGGATAAAACTAATGAACAAATCATTCAGCTAGACAAATCACTAGTCTAAGCAATTAGTGAACTCAACAATGTCATTATTCGCCTCTCATTAGACCATAAAGTGCACCAATATATTAATATTGTAATTGCGGACATCCCTGAAGCCTATGGTTTACTATTGAGTAGAGATTGGTCTAGTAAACTTCAAGTATATTTTTCAACAGAATGGATGCATTTATGGCTTCCATACAAGGGAAGAAAGAACTAGATTCGAATAGAAAGTGAACCCTACATGAAACACACAGCGACACCACTTGAGGGTCATAATGAGCATGTTGGATTTGTAGATGTGGTCTTCGAGAATTGTTTCTTGGAAATTGATCACTAGTGTTATCAAACATAACCATCACCCGTCCAACTAGATACATAGTTGGAGCTCCTTCATGGCACTTCAACTGATGAAAATGAATTTTGTAACATAGATGTACATAGTAGTGATAGTATAGGAATGGGCTTAGTAGCTAATTATATTTGGACTCTATATTTTGATGGTTCAAAAAATCACGATGGTTGTAGACTCGGTTGTGTTCTCACATAGCCACACAATAAGTGCATTATATCATGTCGTTTGGAGTTCGAGTGCACAAATAACACTACTAAATATGAAGCACTCATTCTAGTATTAAAGAAATCCATTGACCTGAGGTAGAGATACTCATGGTAATTGGTGACTCAAAGGTTGTTACCTTCCAGGTATGGAATACTATCCAATGTGTTTGACTAATATTAAAAAACTACCAGTAGGAGGTATGGTGACTTATTTCTCATTTTAAATATTTTAATATCATTTTTGTTCATAGAATTAGAAATTCCACAATCGATACATTATCTGATTCAATTGCTGGGATGTCAAAATTAAGAAATGGATTTGATATAGAAATTATATATAAAGCGTCTGTACCTAATAATGTAACTAACTTTCACGTTTTTAATGATGACTAGCAGATACCTTATTTTATGGCCAACATGGATGTGTTTAAAGATGCGACCATTGAAGAAGATGATGACGATAAGGATTTGTAGGAAGCAGTTGATGCAATGAAAGGGAATACTCTGCCTACAGGTGTGGTGACTCTGGAAAAACTTTACAACCAACAAAACTTATTTAGAGGAACAACTAATACTAAGATTAAGAGCTCAAACTTATCATATGAACAAGTCAATTTGGGAACTCAAAACGATATAAAATATGTAAACAACGGTACATGTTGTTATCCACAAGAATGATAAGCATTTATTCACCTTTTCAAATAGTATCGTGACATATTTGCATGGACTTACAATGATTTAAAGACATACGATACTCATATTATCCAACATGTCATTCCTATCAAAGAAGGGGTGAAACCATTTCAACAAAAGCTAAGGAAAGTTCATCCAACTCTTGAGCCCCTAATTCAAAAGGAATTAAGGAAGTTGTTGGATGCTCATATCATTTTCAAGGTCAAACATTCCACATGGGTTTCAAATCTGGTCCTTGTTAGGAAAAATTCCAGTGAGATAAGGTTATGTGTTGACTTCATAATCTCAACCAGGCATCAGATAAAGATAATTACCTAGTGTTATACATGGAACATATTCTCCAAACAGTATCTGGGTATGAGGTTTTCTCGCTGCTAGATGGGTTATATGGTTACAATTAGGTTCTAGTGACAAATCTAGACCATATTAAAACTACTTTCAAGACCAAGTGGGGTACTTTTTCCTTTAAGCGCATGCCATTCAGACATATTAATGTTGGCGCTATATTTTAAAGAGTAATCGAAATCGCTTCCTGTGGCTGAATTGGTTAAAGTGTAGTAGTCTATCTAGATGATGTAATTGTATTTTCTAAAAGAATGTTAGATCATGTGTGTCATCTATAACAGATATTTGAGCGATGTCGCAACTATGGGATTTCTCTCAACCCCAAAGATACCATATTTGTTGTGTCAGAAGGTACTCTCTTAGGAAACATCATTGTTAAGAGAGGAATCAAAGTTGATTTGGAAATGATCAAAACTATAGCTAAAATATCATTCCCTATAAATAATAAGGCTATGCAATCTTTCCCAGGAAAGTATAATTTCCTATTTAATTTCATCTCTGACTATGCTTAGATAGTTAAGCCATTGCAAGAGATGATAAAGAAAGATGAAGTCTATAAATGGGACAAAAGGGAGAAGGATGCTTTTGCTCATATCAAACAAGTTATTGTTGATATGCCTGCATTTTTTAGTCCTGATTGTGGAAAGGATTTCCTGCTTTATAACTTCACCTCAGGTTCACCTATTGTGGTCATATTGATGAAAAAGGATGCTAAAAGAAATGAACGACTTATTTATTTCATGAGTGTTGTTTTATAAGGATCAGAGTTGAACTACCCTTCCATTGATAAACAAGCTTATGCGGTATATAAGGAAGTTAATCATTTCAGGCCCTATCTCCTCAAAGCTCACATGATTATATATGTGCCTCATCCAGTGATCAAAACGTTCTTTTTGCAACAAGAGATATGTGGGAAGATGGAAAATTGGATGACCTTTTTGCAATAATATGATCTGGAGTTTAAGCTAATTCATAATGTTAAGGGTCATGGGATTTGTTAAATCATAGCAAAAACAAGGGATGATCCAAAGAAATATCTTTTAGGATGGGAGAAGGAAATAGATATGTATAACATTGAACAAGCCCCTCCAACAAGCTAAAAAATTCCATGGTATTTAGATATATGGAAATACTTAGAGCATGGCACCTTTCCCACACATTTATTAAACAAACAAAAGAGGGGAATTCACATTAAAGCTCTATCTTATCAACTCGTTCATGGAGTGATTTTTAGAAAGCACCATAATGGTGTCTTATTGAGATGCCTTGAGCCTTAAGACACAAAGAAGGTATTAAGAGAATTGCACTATGGACAAGTAGGTGGACACTTTGTAGGCGATACAACTACAAACAAAGTATTGAGGGTTGGTTACTATTAGCCTACCATATTTAAGGATGCTCATTGTCGGAATTTACAGGGTAAGTTCCTCAGAAAGAACACCAAAAGGACACCGCTCACAACCAGATCTCAAATCAATACACCAGTATTTTTGACGTGGTTAAAACCCTCAAAGTGCAAGGAGGGAAACAGTCCACGGCCTGTCCCAACGTGGGTACTACAGGCAATTTATTAATCAAAGAATGAAAATTTACATAAGCTTCTCTCATGCACAGATTACCTGAACAATGACCCTCCATGCGCTTTAAATAGAACTCATGGACCAATCGGGTGTCAAGCCACGGATCAAGTGTCGGTAATACCGAGGTGAGAGTGAACCATCGGATCACTACATATCGTGACCGTCGGATTGTAAGTTACAAAATGTACAACGGTAAAGAAACACACTTTACCTAACTCTAACCTAACTCTATACTAGACCAAGTTGAACTTAACTATATCCTATGTGTCGGAATATCCTAACATCCCCCCTTAAGAACAACTTGGGATAGGATTGAAGGATTTACAAATATGACACAATAGGAGAAGGAAGGAGGCACTAGAGCCTATCCCCCCTTAGTGACAACTTCCTGAACTCCAAGCATATATCGAAGTTTAGTGAACTTCGCCTCTGTGAGAGCCTTTGTGAAGATGTCTGCAACCTGATCATCTGTTGGACAATATTGCACTTCAAGAACATGGTCATGAATGAGCTTTCTGATGAAGTGCATGTGTAGTTCAATTTGTTTGCTGCGCTGATGCTGGACTGGATCTTTGCATAGCTGAATGGCACTTTGATTATCACACCAAAGTGTGGTTGGATGCTGCTGCTCAAAGCCAAACTCTGATAGGATCTGACGAAGCCACAAGGCTTCCTTACTAGCTTCCACGGCACCACGATACTCTGCTTCTGCTGACGAAAGAGAAATGGCAGCCTGTTTCTTACAAGCCCATGTAATAGGTCCTGAACCAAGAGTGAAGACATAACCGGCAGTAGACTTCCGATCATCAGGGTCACCAGCCCAATCAGAATCAGTGAAACCAACTAACAGAGGAGCTGCTTTGGCACTGTAATGAATCCCAAACTGTACTATACCTCGAACATAACGAAGTATTCTTTTAGCTGCTTTCCAATGACTTTCACGGGGGTTTTGCATAAAACGAGCAACAAGGCCAACATCAAAGGAAAGATCAGGACGAGTATGGGTTAAATACAAGAGTTTTCCGACAAGTTGACGGTATAAGGTAGCATCAACTTCAGGAGAGGTACAAGAGATTGAAAGTTTGACTCCAGATTGAAAGGGAGAAGGGGCTGGCTTACAGTCTTCCATGTGAAAATGATGAAGAATATCACAAGCATACTTGGACTGGGAAAGGAAAATACCCTCCTGGGATTGCAAGACTTGAAGACCGAGAAAATAGTGTAAGTGTCCTAAGTCTGTCATTTCAAATTTCTTTTTAAGGCTGGACTTCACATGGTTTATAAGGTTGGGATCACTACCAGTAAGAATAAGATCATCCACATAAAGAACAAGGATGATAAGAGAGTTGCCCACTTTCTTGGTGTAGACAGTATTGTCAGAATGACACCTAGAAAAGCCAGATTCTAAAAGAAAGCTATCCATTTTGGCATACCAAGCCCGAGGAGCTTGCTTGAGGCCATAAAGGGATTTCTTAAGTCGACAAACAAGGATGGAGTCTGTTTGTATGAAGCCAATGGGTTGTTCCATATAGATTTCTTCCTGCAATTCCCCATGCAAGAAGGCATATTTAACATCCATCTGATGGACTTCCCATTTTAAAGAGGCAGCAAGGGAAAGAACAAGGCGGATAGAGTTCATTTTGGCAACAGGGGAGAAGGTTTCAGTGTAGTCAATGCCTTCAACCTGTGAAAATCCCTTAGCAACAAGACGAGCTTTATGTTTATCAACTTTCCCATCTGGTCCATACTTGGTTCTGTAAACCCATTTACATCTAACAAGTTTGCGTCCCTTTGGTAGAGGAACAAGATCCCATGTATCATTTGTCATCAATGAATGATATTCTTCATTCATAGCTGCTTCCCAATGTGGATGGCCTGAAGCTTCTGCAAAAGTGTCAGGATCATGATTTACTGGAGCTTGAGCAAGTAAAGAAGAGGCTCTTTCAAACTGAGAACGTGTACGTCGCTGATCTGTAGGATCACCGGCAAGATCACCTGCTGCATCCCGAGTAGCATGAACCCATCGTGGAAGTTGAGGATCCTGAGAAGGTGGGGGAGGATTATCATCCTCGCTTTCATCATCTGAAGAAGAAATGTTTTCAAAAGTAGAAGAGATAGGAAGAGGGGGCACATCCGCCGGACTAGGCTCGCAGGCCGATTTATTTTCATCAAACTTTACATCTCTTCTAATGATAACATTTTTGGACTTAAATGGAATAATTCTATAACCTTTTACTTCTTCAGAATATCCAACAAAGGTACATTTCTCACTCTTAGGTTCTAAAGCTTTATGCTTTTCATCTGGAATATGGGCCCATGCTTCACTTCCAAACACACGAAAGTGACTTACATCTGGTTTAATGGAACTCCTAGCTTCTTCTGTAGTGATATTCTCTAGAACCTTAGTAGGAGTGCGATTGATTATATAATTTGCACAATTAATTGCTTCGGCCGAAAAACTAAGACTGAGTCCTTTAGATTGCAGCATACAATTAGCCATTTCCTTTAAGGTGTGATTTTTCCTTTCAGCTACACCATTTTGTTGTGGAGTGTATGGAATAGTATGTTGCATTTGAATTCCATTTTCGGTGCAAAAGTTGATGAATGTGTTTTTAACATATTCTCCACCATTATCAGTTCTTAGCTTAAGAATTTGATGTCCAGATTGTTTTTCAACAAAGGCTTTGAAGGCCAAAAAGGTGTTAAATACTTCGCTCTTGAGTTTTAAGAAGTATACCCAAGTGCGTCTGGAGAAATCATCAATGAAAGTTAAGAAGTACTTGCAGCCAGAGAATGAAGCAACAGGAAGAGGACCACATAAATCACTGTGCACAAGCTGTAAAGGGGCTGAGGCGTGCCAAGAGGCACGTTTGTAAAAACTGTCTCGATGATGTTTTCCGAGTACACATCCGGAACAAACACCATCTCTGCAAGATACCATAGGAAGACCTGTCACCATATTTTCTTTACATAGATGCTGAAGGGAGCGATAGTTTAAGTGACCAAATCTCTCATGCCAAAGTTTGCTCACTTCATCATTATGAGCAATAAATACTGAGGGAAGATTTGATGACCCAAAGTTGTGAAACTTATACAACCTTTTGGAATCATCAGCAAGACCAGTAGCTAGAATCTGTTTAGGATCTTTTAGATCCTTGATTACAACATCATGAGGTGAAAATTCAACAATTTTACCTTCACCTGAATGAGTTATCTGATAGACAGATAGAAGGTTGTAGGATAAGGTTGGAACACATAATACATCATTAAATTGACCATTGTCTAGATGAATAGTTCCAGTCCCTACAACATTAAGAGATCTATCATCACCAACATATATATTTTTGGTGTTATAATCATTTAAAGAAGAAAACATGGCTTGGTTTTTGGCCATGTGACAAGAGGCTCCAGAATCAATGAGCCACTCATGAGAATGAGAAGAAGAAGAAGATACATTTACTGCATAACCAGACTAAGATGATTGACAATGACATGCAGAAAGTGCCATTCCGGAAGATGAAGTTGAAGTAGGCTCCACATGGATGTTATGTTTCTTCATTGCGGCTTCCAAGGCTTCCATCTTCTTAAAGCATTTAGATTCTAAGTGGCCATCTCGATTACAAAAGTTACAATGTCTATCAGTCTTCTTCCATTTGTTTTTATTGGTCTTATCATTTTGCTGAAATGATCTTTCATTTTGAGGCTGAGATGGTTTAGGACCATTCTTTTAAGGATACGACTTCTTAGGATTCTTTGAATTTGGTTGCTGCTAGGCGGCTAACGCTTTCGTGGAAGAGTTTCCAAGATTAAGAAGACCAAGGTGTAAGAGTTTTTCTTGCTCTCTTATTAAGGAATCACAAAAGGAGTCAAAGGAAGGGGCCTTGTAGTCTTTTCCTTGACAAATGAAAGCTTCCCTTGTAGAATGGAAAGTGGAAACAAATACAGAGTAGGCTGGTCCCAACTTAGTATGGATGGAATAAATAAGGTTACCATCTTCTTTCTTAACTTTAACACCTTCCAAGAGATATCTAAGGGTCTTGAATTTGGACAAGAAATCTTCAATGCAAGAAAAATTATTAGGATCCAAAGTAAGCAGCTCATTTTCAAGTTGATGGGCTCTAATTTCATTTTTAATCCCAAAAACTTTAGCGAGTTTTTCTAATGCTTCATGAGGAGTCTCAAGGTCTGCAATGTGGAATCTAAGATCAAGAGAAATAGACATCCCTATCAAACCACGTGCTTGATCTTGTCTATTTTCCCATTTTGCAACCTTGTCTTCATCTTTTGGTTTCTTCTCTTGGTCCATGGCTATTCTGAAGAGACCTTTACTTCTAAGTAAATATTCCATGTAGGCTACCCATTGGAAGTAGTTAGTGCTGTCGAGAATGACTTGGCATGGACTTTCCATTTTAAAAAAACACTGAAGCTGAAGATGCTGAAAGTAAGTGTTCCAATGGATAGATCTCGAAAAAATAGGCGGTTTTAAAAAAAACGGCTCTGAAAAAGGCTTCCGAATGAAGAAGTTATGGCTTTTTGAAAAACAATTGTTAACGTTGCCGGCAAAGTGCGCGAATGTGCGGGAATGAAAAAAACAAAAAACAAAAAAAATCCGCCCCCACAAAATGGAGACTTGAACCCAAGACCTCTACTCTCTTAAAATAGCTTTGAACCGATTGATCTATAGCCCAAAACACAAAACCCAACACGAATGTGCAAAGAAAAACGAACCTTGCGGCTCAAAGTTAGCTTTAGCCAAAAAACTAGAAATTTTAAAAAACAAATCTCAAAGTTAGCTTTAGCCGAAAAACTAAATATTTTTCTCAATGTTTCTGATTTTCCGAGATCACACTAAGGTGCAGGGAAAAGAGCATACGCATGAGAAAAATCCTTCCTTTCTGTTTGTGATTTGCCCAGATCGCACAGAGTCACAGGGCAAAGAGCATACGCAGAAATGAAAGGTATAGATCCGGTTAAAAAAAAAGGCTAAATAAACTGAGACCGAAATAAGCAGAGAGAAAATAACAGTAAACTGCAAAAAAAAAACACTGTATACCTCCCGATCTGAAAAATGACGCAGCTAGGGCTACCGGAAACCTTTTCGCGTGAAATGAAAGGGGTTCCTCACTGGAACAGATGCTCCGAACGCAACAGAGCAGTCCTCTCTGCCCGAAAGCAGTCAGAAACAACAGATCTAGGAAACGACAGCCGCATGCAGTTCTACCGGCTTCAGATTTGGATCACCAACGGACGCGACCCTCAAATAGCTCTGATACCATGTAGGAATTTACAGGGTAAGTTCCTCAGAAAGAACACCAAAAGGACACCGCTCACAACCAGATCTCAAATCAATACACCAGTATTTTTGACGTGGTTAAAACCCTCAAAGTGCAAGGAGGGAAACAGTCCACGGCCTGTCCCAACGTGGGTACTACAGGCAATTTATTAATCAAAGAATGAAAATTTACATAAGCTTCTCTCATGCACGGATTACCCGAAAAATGACCCTCCATGCGCTTTAAATAGAACTCATGGACCAATCGGGTGTCAAGCCACAGATCAAGTGTCGGTAATACCGAGGTGAGAGTGAACCGTCGGATCACTACATATCGTGACCGTCGGATTGTAAGTTACAAAATGTACAACGGTAAAGAAACACACTTTACCTAACTCTAACCTAACTCTATACTAGACCAAGTTGAACTTAACTATATCCTTGCAGAAACTGTGGATTCTCCGATCAATAAAAATATATCCTATGTGTCGGAATATCCTAACACTCATGATTATGCCTAAAAGTTCTCGTCTTGTCAGAGATGTGTCAGTCGAGATTAGAAGTCAGCTATCCCACTGCTACCAGTAGCAGTTGAGGAACCACTCCAACTGTGTGGACTAGATTTTATTGGAGAAAGCTTTCCACACTCATCAAAGAAACACTGATACATTTTTAAAACAAAAAATCATTTACTTAGTGGACCGAAGTTTCTCCTTTAGGGAAAGTTAATGACCAGAAATTCAACCCAATTTTTAAAGAAAAACATCATAACTAGGTTTGACATTCCAACATCTCTTATCTTTAATAATGCAACTTATTATTCCTCGTTGAAACTTTATGAGTTTGCATTGGAATATGGTATTATATTAAAGAATGCATCAAATTATTACCAACAGGGAAACGATTTAGCAAAATTAATTAATAATAATCTTATTCACATAATTAAGAAAGATATTTTCTCTTAACAAAGGAACTAGCACAATTCTTTAGTGAACACATTATGGGTTGATTGTGTAACTCACAAACCCTCTCTTAAAACTTCACCATAATTCTTCATATATTGTAAAGAAGTTATCTTGCCACCTAACCTATATCTCCTAGCCTTGTAGCTCTCCCAAGGTTCCCAAGGAAAACCATGCCTTCTGGTTCAAAGAAGGATAAATACCTTGCTTAAACTAGAGAAATAAAGGCTCAAAGCTAAAGAAATATTTTTCATACATCAAAAATGTATCAAGCATTGGTTCGATAAGAAATCTGCAGGGACTAAAAGTTTTTTTGTGGGTGACTTAGTATTGAAGTGGGATAAATCCCACGAAGAGAAAGGAAAACACACAGAGTTCCAGTCTCTCTGAATAGGCCCTTACACCATCAAAGAGAAAGTCAGACCCAATGCTTTAAAGATGAAATCCTTATATGGGAGGACTAACCCTATTCTCGTTCATGGACGAGATTTGAAGCCCTATTTTAAGTAACAAATTTAAGTTGCATTCCTTGTACATTTTTCTTTCTTTTCATCCATTGTTTTTCTTATGTTTGTTGTGTCAAGTCACGTTTTGTCTTGTTTTCTGTGCTTTGGTCATTTTTTATAAATAAGACATTATGTGAAAGAGTGTATTGCTCTAAAGGGAAATGTGTTGAAATAAATAAGGGAATGTGAAAAACACAACACTTGGTTATTTGTTAATTCTTCTTATTTTTTTTCGAATATGTCTTAGGTTGAGTCAGGTCTGGATGGAAAATATGATACATTCAAGAAGAGAACCTTGAGTGAACCTATGAGACCCACATCTATTTTAGTATTCCAACTCCTCAACTTGGTATGAATATACTTGGTGTTTCACATGATTATCTGATCGAGTAGAGAAAGGATAATGGGAAAATATATACGAACATAAATATATCATAGGTTATATAAATATTTATCTAAAGGGGAAACTCTTCTTTTCTCAATAAGTTAGGATCCCTCATATGTAGAGAGGTGAAGCAAGTGACTTTGCCAAGGTACTTCTCAGGGTCGTTGGAAATGAAGCACTGCTTATGCTCCTATATTGACTCTGTCGGGGTACTGTCCAATCCTGCTAGCAATGAAGAAACACCAAATATGAAACTCATACTCTAAATATCTAAAACTTAATGTTACACATTACCCTTTCCTAGTTTGAAACAATTGTGATATGGCATAATATTTTATGTATTGAACCAAGTGAACGAATGTAGGGTGCTATACATATAACTAAGTTGAATGGGGAAGCCAAGGAAATTTGGTTGGTGAATAAATACTTCCTGAAGTGATAACCCTCTAACTAAAAACTATCCTAGGAAAAGAAGCGAAAGTTCACCCAATGTGTCATCAAGTGTTGTCACAACCACAACACCTTCCAAAACTTCGCTGCATTCAAATTTTGCATCCTACCTAACTGTCCCATCAAGTGTCACTTTGGTCTTCAAGTGTTGCTTCTAGTCATCTTACATGTTTCAAGTGTTCTTGTTCATTTCTAAGTGTCATCACATTGTTTAGAACATCTATGTCGTACTTCATAGTTATAACAAATTGATTGCTCATAAAATTACAATTTTGGTCGCAATAGCATACACTTTGTCTATTGCACTTCGAGAGAGTTTGTAAATTCACATTTTGATGTGTATTTCTCATTATTTGATCTTGTCTAAGTTTCACTAATGAGTTGGTATGTGTCACACTTTATTTTATGTCTAACTCATTGTGTTTTCCCGTTTCCTTATCCTTCATACTTAGACAAATTTTGGTTTTTTGGCCCACCAAGGCTAAAAGGGTGCATAAAATACTCTTAAGGAAAAATCAAAACCCCTTCCTTATTTAGACCGTGCCCTGCACCCTCACAAAGTTAATAATACACTCTGAATAAATAACCTCTCCTACCCTTCTTGAACTGCACCTTAAAAGAAAGCCTGTGTCTCAGCGAAGTGCATGGTGAATCATTAGTCAATATTCAAGCCTTCCTTCCCTCTTTGTAATGTGCCACGCACCATCACCAAGCCCTCAGCTGAGCGAATGGTGCATCATTATTGAGCATTGATCTTCCTTCAACCTTCACAATTAACCCTGTAACCTCCTTGTGACTTAGACTTCCCAGTTGAGTATGCGACACAACAACAAGAATCATTGAGCTCCCTTCATCCTTCAACTTGTGCCCTGTAGCCTCCATCAAGCACGTTCTTCTCAATTGAGCGAACAATGCATCCTTAAGCCTCAATCACTTGGCCCTTTTCTTGTGCAAGTGTGCCATGTGCCTAGAAATATTTCCCCTCTCTTCCCGAGCGCACTGATGAACCATGATTAGAAAATTTACATGAAACATGCTAGAATAGGATATTTTTAGGCTGATGTTTACTTTCCATGAGTGACCTTAGTTGCAGGTGTTCCAAAGAAACATGGCAAGAATGCATGAGGAATTATTTCAAAGGGAGCAATTAAAAAAATATTCAAAGAACACATATTCACATGAGAAGAAGAGCATTGGAATTTGGATGATCAAAGTAGCTTATAAGGACTCCATATGATCTGACACCCCTCGGAGGGTAAAGGAAACAAAAACACACAAGATACATGCAAGATTGAAGATACAAGTGGCATCATTGTCACATCTTAAGAAAGTCCATGTCATCAGTCCCTACGAGCCCAAGTCATCAATATTAGTGTCTTGTCATGTTTTCACCTCATGATAATGTGGAAATGATGATGTAACTATATAATTATTGCAAAGACAAAATGTGGAAGTGCAAGTGTCATATATGGAAAAAATATCCATATGAAGATGTCTAAAAGACATATGTAATTCAAAAAGTCATGAATAATTTCAAGAGTCATTTAGAAGTCCAACAATTGTATAGAATCCTAGACGTCATAATAAGTTGAAAAGTCATATGAGAAAATCAATATTCATGAGGATATGAAAGATCATGCTTGTAGTTATAAAAGAAGCCTCATTAATCAAGAAAAATACTTTTCACCTTCGCTTCTCCCACTATTGGAGCTAGTGGTGTTCATTGTAATCACATATCTTGGAATTTTTGGTTAATACTTGAAGCCATTTGGCCAACACATTTTCATGCAAAGATTGTAGATGTTTTGAGACTACTCTTCAAATGTTTGTAGTTTATGTTGGCTTACATATGCACTAAACAAATTGAACTATTTTGGTGGATTTGGTGCTCAACTCATTGGAATTTTTCTTTGATCGCTATAATGATCATGGAATATATGTGAACTATTTCACTTGATGACTAACAATTATAACTTGTTTATGTGAGTGTGACTTTACTAGATTAGTGATATTACTTTTATTTTGAAGACTCAGTTTTTTTCCCTATAAATAAATAACCTTGATACAATTACAATTGAACATATCATAAATCATACTCTCTTGCTCATTCATAAGTACATGCATGCTATTGTTTCATGCTAATTACTCAAACCAAGGCAAATATTTAAGTTAATGGCGACATGCCATAATTCTGGATGGGACTCCTATGCCAAATAGTGTGAGGTCTAGTTGTGACTTCATATCAAGAAGATCCCATGTATGTTGGAAGGACCCAACACTGTCAACAGGATCAAACCCTACTTGTTCTTTATACTCTGGTACAATATCCTTTTCAAATGACTTAAAATTCATGATTATAGATCGAGTTTTAGACCATGCCATTGACACTTTACCAACTCTGTACTACAACTGTAATCAACCATTTTAACTATGCATAGTTCCAAAAATTGGTAGTCCCAAACACCAAGTTTAAAATTTTTTAAACATATGACTCACACTATTACTAATGGATTAAATCCAAAAGCACTAAGGCCATTCAAAACCCAATGCCACCAACTTCTCCCTTTAGAACCATATATTGATTAAACCTAAAATTCACAAACATGTCGATTTTACCTTGTTTTTTTGCATATGTCCCAATGCGATGACCAAGAGCATGAATGAAAAAGGTGCTAAGGATCACCGAGCATCAAATCATCGACAATTCTTTTGTATCACAACTCTTATGGAATGAACCTAACAACGATCAACTTGACATTCTTTAACCTAATCTAATTTGGAACTAAGTTTGTGGAACCTTGACCAAATTGACATAAGATATGACATGAATTCACAAAACTTACCCCCAATATTTTTATCTATCGAGGGTGTTATTTAATAGATTGACACAATGATGTTGACAATGGAGTGCTTGGTGGTCTCAATGATAGGGTGCTCAATGGTCTCAGTGGCAGAGTGCTTGACATTTTTAGAAGTAATGTGCTCAATGGTAGATGGAAAATAATTGACGGGAATGATTCTATCTATTGGGTTTATTACTTGTCATAATCACTCACTGGATATCATATCAAAGATTCTTTGTGAAACTTAGATTCTCGATATTCCGAATTCCTTAGAGATACAAACCGTCTATTGGAAAGTTGACAACACCATCAAGTCAAAATACTTTACAAAAACTTGGGTTTTGGAACTTCTGCACATTATAGCACTCCTGGCTTTGTCAAATGTCGAAATTCTGAGTTCCAAGTGTTTACAAAACCTTACAATGGGTGACCTATTTAGGACTAACAAAATTTTCATTGCTTCAAAGTCGATATAAATCTGAATGATTCCTATTACAATCAATCCTATGAAAAATTGGTTCATTTCTATTTTCTTGGAAACGATGTATCATCCTTCTACTATGTCATGAATTTAATCATATTGAATGACCTCATGCACATAATCGCAACGTTAATACTTGGTCTATCAATACATTCATTTAACAACACAAACATTAAAAAGTAATCCAACTCATTTAATTCAGAATATTTACACAATACATATTGACCTTTCTCAGGTCTTTGTATTGGCCAGATTTACATTACTTGCCCCTTTTTCCTCACTTCTTTCTCAAACCTATCTCAATCCCTTCCCTTTCTCAGTTCCTCACTCTATCTCTCACACTCTTTACATAATTATTTTTTGTACAATTTCATAACGGAATCAATTCAGTTCCCAATGGTGTAATCAAATCTATCATTTTTGGGGAAATACCAACTAGAATCGACTAATAACCTAACATCTTAACAATATGCCTAAATAGAAATATTACAAGGAAACAAGATGCTAACTCATAAAAACCTCCATAACAAACCTATATTATCTCCTATAACTAATTACAATTACATAAGAATTATAAATTTCCCAAATTATCCTAATTTTGATTAAGGGAACCAACTCCCTTTGGTAAATTCCAAGATCCCATAGGTCTAGTCCACAAGATTGATATTTGAGGGACTCCGCTCCTTCATCAACCACCAAAACTAGTTTTGATCCCTAGAAAGGACAGTTTCACCCCTGAGGAAGATACCACCCTCAGGGTTACAATTCCTCACACAAAGCTCAAAAGGCCCAGAAAATCAATTAAAAAAATCATCCAATCATACCATTAGATGAGATCCTATTTTCCCTTTAATGAGATGGCTATCATAATACCACGGGTCATCAAAATACCTTACATTTTTTTCTCCTTTTAATAAAGTGACTTATAGTATTTTTTTTTTTCTTTAGTCACTTTTAATTAACTAAATTTCTTTATATTTGATCGTTACCATTTAATTTGTAGCCTATGGGAATGACTAGGTTATTGAGTAAATATCCATTCACAATACTCAAAGAAAGGGATATTATAGTCCTCCCTTCCTAAAATTACTTCACCAAAATAAATTTGAACCTTAATACTAGGATCCCAAATGAATATAAATAATTTTTGCTGCATCAATAAATGAAATCCAAAACCTGTATGCCAACAACAATTCTTGGATCCTAAATTAATTGGAATAAGGATCCACTAAACTCTTGCTACATCAATAGGAAATTATTGATCTCACTACATCCTACCAACTCTTTCCCATGGTAAAAAAAATAATCCACCATTAAAATCCCTGGATATCAAACCTTTGTATCATATTACAGCCTAAATGTAGCAATGTATTTGATGAACTCAACCAAGGGAAGGATGTCAAAGTCTTGCTCCCATGGGTGTGCTCCGCCTAGATCCCATTTATAACTTGGGAGTCCATCATGCTTCCACATCATTACTTTGATGACATTTGGAATACCATTTTGCTGCATATCTATCTCTTTTTCCTGCCTCTCCACAAAATAGTTATCAAATAGAAACAATATGAGAGACCTTCAAGGCTTGACTCATTTTTCATAGAACAAAGCACCTTATATCAAACCTCAATCCCATGATTATGTGTCATCATCCTCTCTCTATGTGGGTTTAACAACAATGTGCAAGAATTCTCATTAATCACATACCTACTCATATGAAAATGTGGATTTAAGGTACAACATTCCTTGTCTATGTATTTTTGAAGACGGTTGTGGTAAATATCACCTCTTAGTCTTACTAAATGCAACTCAAGAGCATGTTTTTGTTGATGTCCTGTTATCACCAAATAGGGGTTTACATTGTTCCTAGTCATGGTCTTAGATAAGTGTCAAGTCACCCTATGTTTTAATGGGTAGGTGGTAGGTTAGGAGTCTCAAAGGTTTAATTTTTCATGTCCAAATAAAGTCTAACATCCTTTTTCCATGTTTCATGAGTCTTACATTCTTTTTAGAAACTCATAGCTTAAGCCATTTTGAAAATTTTTGGAAATAGCCTCGAAACCACGTTTTCGTAGCACAGACAATGTAAACTGTCTGTTTTGCGCTATGAAAATGCTGCTCTTTTCGTAGCGCTTTTCCCTGCACACTACGAAAGTGCGGATTTGTAAAACAGTCTTGTCAAACATCAATCTGTTAATATTCCGTTAAAATTTTCATTATTAGGTGTCAGCTAGGAGTCAGTTGATCCGGATTTAAATAGGAACACAACAAAATGCAGAGATAACAATATACACAAAGATGCAGTGGAAATAATACTTCATTTCATTAATGTAAAATACTGAAATATGCTTACAAACAGAAATGGAAATAAACCAGCTAGGGCAATGGTAACTTATCTTTGAGAAGATATGTGGTGGCTACATGCATCTTAATTGTGTTACAATGAGGCTCGAAGGCCTATTTATTTTTGAGAAATAATGGAAAATGCTTAACATCCCAAAACGTAACCCTAGAAGATGAAACGCCAAATTGTGGGCCCCGTTTGGGTAAATTGGTACATCATTTTCCCGGGGTCGTAAATTTCGCACCCGATCTCCATTTGACACGTACAATAGCTCATTAGAAAGATCTATCTAAGAATTATAACTTTGGGTCTCAAAATGGCTCCGAAAGTTTAGGACCCGAAAAACTGCTAAAAATAGTAAATTGTGCTACAATTACGGAACCTAAAATACTGAAAGAGATAGTCATGGGGGTCCAAATGGGATAGGTGGGTGGCCACCAACATCCACCTAGATCATTCCTCCCCCCTTAGGAAGCAATGGTCCCCATTGTGTTGAGCTCCTCCATCTACTGAACTTGGTCCCTGGTGAGTTGTTCTGCAATCTCGGATGTGTCTAGTAATGGTGTGAAGCATGGTCGAGGGCGGTAACATTGAACACTTGGTGCAGGCGAAGGTATGGAGGAATGTTGTGCTCCAAAGAATTATTCCCCCCAACCTTAGTAATGGTGTAAGGACCATGTCAGCGTGGTCGGAGCTTCTGATGGGCTCTTGTAAGGCATTCTTTCTGTAGATTCAACCAGACTTTGTTGCCCACCTGAAGCTTGTGTGGTACCCCTTTGGGTGAGGAGAAGTTGTTCCTATGTTCTGTCATGACTGTATTCCTTTGATGTTGCTGCTGCATGGAGGAACCCTTTGCGGGGGTCATGGATGTGGTGACGATCTTCCCTTTACTTTGGGAGCGAATCAGACAGAAAATGAATTTCCTAGTCTGGGAGATGAGCTTGCTGCCTTTCTTAGTAGAGATCAAAGAGGTGGCAGTAGGTGGGGCTACCTTCAGTATCCTGTATAATGAATTATCCAAAGAAATAATGACAACGTGAGGCCTTGACTCATACACAACATGTCGCCTCCATAAGTATGGGTGGCCTAATAATACATCACATACATCCAGAGGTGTAACATCACACAATACCTCGTCTGTGAAGGGCTTGATGCTGTAGGGAAGGCGACACTGCTGGCAAACTTTGAGATCTCGTCCTTCATGAAGCCACCTCATACTGTATGGCTGCGGGTGTGGTGTAGTCAGTAGGCCCAACCACTTCACGACTTCTGTTGAAATGAGGTTCTTTTAGCTGCCACTGTCGACAATGAATTGCAGCGACAAACCCTTCACCCACATCTGTGAGTGGAAAAGACGTTCCCCCTCCTCTGGATCTTCAGGCTCATTCTTCTGGATCTTGGCGATGGTAACAGTGATTCTAGGCTCCACATCAATGATCTGCGTCCCTTTGCCATTCCCCTTGCCAGGTTTTGACTCAGGGTCGGAACATGCATCTAATTCTGAAGCCTTCAACGTAGCCACCAACGACTCCTTGGTCCGACACTCACTTGTGTTATGAGTGGGACTCTTGTGGAATTCACACCACTTTCGTGTGTCCTTCTTCGACTTCATGGTGTTGTTCTTTTCTTGCGGCTTCGACGGGTTGTCTTGGGTCACCCCGCCTTGGATTTGTCCTTTGGTCTTTGGATTCGCAGATCCAAAGTCTCGCTTCTTCTATTTAAACTTTTTCTCAACCTTGACAGCATATTGGTATGCCGTGCCAAGCGAGGGGATGTTCAGGAATTCTATTTCTTCCTGGATGTACTTGTGCAGGTAGCTGTGATATTTGAGTATCAAATGTTGCTCCAAATCCTTGATACCCAACTTTGTGCAAATGGTATGGAAAATATTGGTAAACTTTGGCACGTCTTTGTCCCTTCCTTGCCGCAGCGTGGTCCACTTTATGTATTGATCCTCATAGATTCCGATAGGGTAGTACTGCCCTTTGATGGAATCTCGGAATGAATCCCAAGTGGGTGTGGCTGAAAACAGGGAGCCTGTACTTTCATCCTTCTACTCGGAATAGGTTTCCCACTAGTCCTTGACATGGGGGGCTGCTTTGAGAAGAGCGAAAATAATCTTTTCTCGACTGGAAAAATCATGAACAAAAAATAAACCTCTAGTATATTTAACCATTTATCGACGACGTCTGCATCTATATGACCTTCGAATAGGGAGATTTCAAAATTAACTTGTACCTTAAACGGTGTGGTGTTTCCAGAGAAGTTGTTGGAAGCTGATGTGTCGCCCCTGGGTAGCCATTGAAGGATATGGGCAAAGTTGTCCATCATTGCGTTCCTTTGTCGCTCGAGGGCTTCTTCAAGCAAGAGTTTGATAGGATCTCCTGCCCCCTCGTATTTCTTTTCATTTTCCATGGGAGACCGTCAAGATTTGCAAGGCTGGTCTTGCAAAGGTTCGACCAGTTCAAGCCCTAACTCCTTATATCCCGACTTCGTTGGGGACATGCAAAGAAAAACAGAGAAAAAGCAAACCGCTTTGATACCACTGATCCATATTTAAACAGGAATGCAACAAAATACAAAGATAACCATATACACAAAGATGCAATGGAAATAATACTTCATTTCATATTGAAATATGCTTATAAAGAGAAATGGAAATAAACTAGCTAGGATGATGATAGCTTATCTCTGAGAAGAGATGTGGCGGTTACATGCCTCTAAATTGTGTTATAATGAGGCTCAAAGGCCTATTTATTACTAAGAAACAATGGAAAACCCTTAATATCCCAAAACCTAACCCTAGAAGATGAAATGCCAAATTGTGGGCCTCGTTTGGGTAAATTGGTACATCAATTTCTCGGGGTCGTAAATTTGGCACCCGATCTCCATTTGATGCGTAAAATAGCTCGTTAGAAAGATCTATCCGAGAAATATAACGTTGGGAAGAGCAAAATTGGGCCATGGACCCATGTTGCTCCCAAATTTAATAAAAAACGTCATTTAGGGCCTCAAAATGGCTCCGGAAGTTCAGGACCCGAAAAACAGCTAAAATAGTAAATTATGCTACAATTATGGAACCGGAAAAACTGAAAGAGATAGTCATGGGGGTCCAAATGGGATAGGTGGGTGGCCACCAACATCCACCTAGATCATAAATCCTTAAGCATGCTGCCCTCCAAACTCATCATTTTGGATTTAGGGCTCATTATGAAAGATAATTTCAAATTCGAAAGGGCTGGCTGGTCTCATCATTTTAGTTTGCATGCAAACCCTCGAACAAAATATTTTTCGAATAGTAAGCTTTGGTAATTTTTCACGAAGGTTTTCCTCATCCACAATTCAGGCGAGGCTGACCACCATTAGCAAGCGAGGTTGATCAATAGAATTTCAAGCGAGGCTGGTTTTGTTACAAGAATTCAGAAGGAAAGATGACAGAGGAGAAGAAATGTCATAGGTCTAGTCATTACTTAAGAACAGAGCCTGAAAGCACCGAGGTCTTAGTCAGAGACAAATCAGTTGTAGAAGCCTTCAAGAAAGCAGGATTCTGGAAGTTTTGTAAGAAATTGTAGGGAGGATATACTCAAATGACAAAGGAGTTTGCACTACATTTCACTAGCTCTAGCACAAAGGTCGGAATGCTGAACTTACAAATTTCTCCAAAGGTCATAGGTTTGGTGACAGAAATTCCTAGGGGGCAAGAGACATGGTTCAAAAACTTTAGATTCGACATGGAACCATGTAAGGTGTTTCTAAAGCCAGAGTTTGTAGAAACCGACTTAACCAAGGCAGTTCCCAAAGACTACATCAAGGACAACTATACCAACTGGTTCTTCAACATTCAACATTATTTCACCTGTGAAGGCATATATCAAAAGGTTTATTCATATAATTTTAAACTCTTGTTACATTTTACTGGTATGATTTCTCTATATTTTCCTTACTTCTTATTTCGAAGTGTAGCTAAGATGGCAGATGAAGTACAGATGAAATCTCAAGGATTTGAAACCTCCCTGTTTCATCATGGTTTAACTAAACTAATAATTCTACACGAACTCAAAAGGATAAACAAATAATGGTATTCGTTTTTGTTTTTATGTGACTTTGGAGCAGAAAAACAAGTTGTAGACATTATCCATAGGGTTAAAGGAACTCCATCAGCAGAAACCAGCAAGTTTGTAATGTCCAGGGAAAAAAGGTATGTTAAGTTGAAACCTTGGAAGCAGGTGAAAGAACAAGTAAGCAAAGCACCAATAGTCATTCTTGAAACTCCTAAATCTACAAAGAAAATGATGCTTGAGGTTAAGGGAATGACACAAGAACAGTCAACCAACAAACCAGTTCAAAAGAGATTAACTAGAAGTCAAATTGCAAAGGAGAAAGGTAAAACAGTGGTCTCGGGAGAAGGTTCAAGCCTGAAGGGTGATTTAAATGATATTTTAAAAGCCATTGATATTGCAGAATCCCCTTTGGTGAAGGCAGATGTGATAAAATTTGATCAAGGAAAGTCAAAGAAAATGAAAACCTCCAAGAAATTCGAATTTGAGGATGATGTTACAACATTTGTTTTCAAACCCAAAAAATCCTTAACCAGGCAATCCAAGAAGATGCAAGTGTCCAATATTGAGTTGGGGAGAACAAAAGAAACATCTGTTGTTTAAGAAGAGTTGATAGACATTCCGTCTCAAAGACCTGAAGGTGACAAAAACATAGTTCTTGCCACTCAAACAGAAAAATACAGTTACGAGGTTATGGAAGAAAGGTTAAAAGTTGCCAACAATGAAATTGCTAGACTAAGAGTGAGAGCAAGAGGGCATGCTGCTGAAAGGACAAATTTCAAAAGGATGAAGGCTCTCTGGGAAGCTAAAAATGTTTCCAAACCAAAAATAGCAGACAGTGAAACTCAATACTTTACCTGGACTGTTCCTGCAATCAAAGAAGCTAGATTTGTAAGTAAGATTAATGCTCAGCTGAGAGCTACAAACAGAAGATTGAAGAGACAAATTGAAGACCTAGAAATATAACTAACCAAAATTGGAAAAGGGTCTACAACAATAATGAAATAGGGTGATGAAAAAGGGTAGTGAAGATATATATTAAAACAGTTTTGGCACATAAAAAGAGTTTTGGCATATAAAAGAAAGAAAAATTGTGAAGAAGAACATCTTATAAGGGTAAGTGGTTTTGATTTTTGGTTGATCATATCAGTCTTCATGGAATTTTGAAAAAGACTCCTAAACTACAGATTTTTGAAGGTCATGTTGAAAAAAAGCATACACAACAGTTTTGTAGCGCACTACGAAACTACTGAAGATGATCATTTAGCACTTATGGATGCTTTCTGGAGGTAAGGTTTGATTAGTTCCAAATTTTGAAGTTGCTGGTAGACATGGGATCATGTATGAAGTCTCAGATGGCAGTGGTTTAGAAAGAAAAGTCCCAAGAAGTATTTCATAAATGATATAAAAGTTGTGCTATGAAAACATAGTATTTTCGTAGCACAGTCATGTTTTATCTTTCCTCCATATTTTCGACTTTTCTTTTCTTTGCACAGGTGGAAAATGAAATGTTAATGGGTTATTAGTGCATGCCACATGTATACCAACAAAACTACTTGAAGATAAACAGAAAGGATTAAGGGCCTTAAAAGGAGGAACTCCGTCTCCTAGTTATCAGGACAATTAGGTCATGACTCAGTAGGTTTTGTAATAGCACTGTGGACATCATAAAGCTCGAAGACATGGGTTAGCAGCTGATTAAATAATGTATTGAAGTCATATATAAGGTTGTTAAAAGCATGTTTTAGGAGTTTCACTCCTATTTGTATTAGGACTCTTAAAGACAACTAGTTGTCAAGTTGTAATTAAGTAGTTTGTTTTATGAAATGATAGGTGTCAAAGTTAGGAATTTGAATTCCTCTAAAGATGGATCATAGTATCCAAGGTTGTAAAACTCTATATAAAGCATGAGAATCAAATTCCTTAGGGTTGGTAATTTTTCTCTTTAGCAAAAGAAAGTTGTGTTATTGTAAGAAATTGTGGTTTTCATACTTAATACAAAGATTAGTTTGACTACTCAAGATTCACAAGGAGTTTATGTGTTTGATGTTCTTATAGCCTTGTTCAATTACTTATTTGCAGTGGTATGAGCTTGTGATACTTAGAATTCATTGGAAAATGCTCTAACTTCCTTCACATGCTTGTAAACTGTGTTGATTCATTGTGTTACTGTTTTATTTATAAACCTAAACTCTAAGTGCCTTGACTTCCATGTTTTGTTGAAGACTATATTGACTCCATAGCCCAATAGATGTTTGCTAATCTTTGATTCAGCCAGTCAACCATTTCTACATTTGTCTATTTTGTTCCTAGAGTTAGCCATCTAATCATTAATCAAAAAGCTTAAACCTACTGAGAGAGCCCTCTCAGGTTGAGGAGGCTAAGCCTCAACCAAAAAATTGGTTTGAAAGAGTTACTCAGAGTCTACTTGATGAACAACCTATCAAGGTTAGATTTTGTGATAACATGTTCTACTATGAATTTTAATTTCTTCTTAGTACTAGAAAGCTTGGTAGTCATCCTAGCACACCCAATTCCACACACCTCAAGCTCATTGTTCTTCTTTAATGTTGTGGTTTTTAGCCTGCTAAGTCTTTCCTTCATTTCTAAGAGACTTTATGTAATATTTGAAAGACTTGAAGCCACAATGGATGTCTTCATACCTTTATTGATGATTGTTTCAGCATGTGAATGCTCAACCATCTCATCTAATATTGTTGTTTGAGCCTTTGATGAGTTCTCCAAAAGAGGTGATTACTAATTCCGTTTTTTGCAAACTATTCCTCTCCTTAAGTCCCAAAAAATCCATAGAAGTTTCATGTTTAGCTCACCCATCCAATCTTGAGTGTCAATTCTACTATCATCGTCCTATGCTTCACTAAACCTATCTTCTTTTATGACTTATTCTTCCTGAAGTATGGCATTGTCTCCACACTCCATAATCACAACTGCTTCCTTGTCCTCAACTTTGATTGGTTGCAATAGATCATTTCCCTTAACTCCACTTAAGTAATTAGTTGTCCACATCCCTTGGCCCAATGGACAATTTTACTTCCTTATTATTTGGTTCTTACTGTTGTTGGAATATTCTTTGATCTACAACCCCATTGAACTTATCTCTTTTTCAGTCAACTGCTTTTTGAGCCTTTTTATGTTCTGATCAACCAATATTTTTGGGAATTTAAGAACAATAGGTAAAAGAACTTGCCGCTGGCTCCAAATAGCCAACAAATTTGATCACAACCACTTGTACATGGAATCAAATTAACCTAAAATTAAATACAAAATATTTTTTCATGTTGTAACAATGTTTGGACGACATTCTCTAATGTTGGTGAGGAAGCATTGAAATGTTTCAAGAATTAATCTATTAAATTCTAGATCACGAATAATGGCACACAATCTGGTTCTTTCCATAATATCTAATACCTTGAATTCTTACTAAAGGTAGGCTCCTCAATATCATGCAATAGATTTCCAAAAAAAACTATAAGACCATTCTTAAAATGTCATAATTGTATGGGGAGAAAGAGTAGTTATCCTTATCATATAATTGAGGCAAGAAGAAAATGCAAGTCTTACCTATTTACAAGGGTGTTCCAATAACCTGTACTAGATTAAGGCAAGGATTGATGGCTTCAAAGCCCAACTTAAAATCTTCCCATCATATTGGGTTACCTTAGACAAACATGAGTCCAAATCCTCCAAATTAGAGAGGACATCTCTTGTCTTCATAATATTCAAGTTTAATCCAAATACACAAATCCAATTTCCACTTCCTCTTATTTTTGTTGATTTCTCATTTTTTTACGCCATAGAGAAGCAGTGAAATCATTTCGAGAAGGGTTTCTTGGATTTCTTGGTTCTTTTTTCCATGAAGACATTATTGTCAAGGAAACAACCTGCATACTATTATACTAATTCAGGAGTGTTGCTCACTTGATTTACTATTACTCCCATCACACTTGATACCCTTAAAATGGACTTAGATACATTTCATCAAACATATGACAATAACACTTTATTGAATCAACGTCTGTACAAAAAAGGAAATATTAAATTATGTAGTTAATTAATTTGCTCGTAAATAATATTTAGTATTTCAAATGGAAACACGTGCCTACATAAATATGAGATGTATCTTAAACATTTTTATCTAGGAATAACAAGAAAATACATGGGTTTATTGGAATCAAAATCATGTTGCAACAACCTAATGTTTCATGAAGCCTTTTTAATCAGCTACTCATGCCCTTCCGACCACCTATTAAGGCTACCTTGGTCATTTCCCTTATGGAACTTGCAACTATGCCCTCACTGTGTGATTTGAAATACCATTACTCATCCTTGCATCCCTAGTATAAACTTCTTCTCTCTTATTTTCTCCTCGACCTTTACTCATTGACCCCAGTTGTCTCCTCTATTCTTCTGCATGATGGATTTTCAATGCAAATGGTCTTGACATCCTCTAACTTAATCTTTTGACTAACAATGCTATGGAAACTTGATTCACTTGTTTGGTAGTTCAAGTGTCAATAAATAAAAATCCTTATTACACCTTCCATTATCGACTCCTCAATATTTGTTTAGTAAAAGGGAAAATCCTCATGCCAAATAGGTTCGACTCTACCATGAATTCATCTTTTTTAGGATTCCTTTGTCATTTTTTCTATGCATGCTCACCCATGATGGGAATTCCTCACCAACAATAACTCATCCTAGATTAATTTAGGAGCTTGACCCTTCCATAATTGGCACTTTATCAACCTGCAAGTATATTGAAATCAACCTAGCTCAAACCTTATGTAAGTAGCACTATGATCAACCCTATATATATATATATACTAGATAATCAAACGAACTTAATCCTTACATAATCAATGCTCTGATCAACCCCAGTCACACCAGTGGGAACAAAAAATACATCAAAATTATGTTATGCAATTTATGTATTGTGTCCATTTAATTTTTATTGGTGATGTATCCAATCTTAGATAGCATCAACACTAGATTTGAATCTACTCCACACAACTGTGATAGACAATTTTATAGATGGCTATAGATAATCCATGGCCCACTAGCTTGAAACTCTCATTTGTATCATTATACACATGGATTGGATCACATGGAAAATGATTTGATATGGACACATTGGAGCTACAAATTAGGCTCAACCTTTATGCAGTTATGTAATTTGAAATGGATTCAACTAGGGTTTGTAGCGATGAAAACAAAAGAAAATGGTTTCTCTCCAAAAAATGTGTTCCCTTTCAATAAGAAAACAACTCAAATTAATAGTACAACATTTCTCAAATAAAACCCTTCAAGATGGAAGGAACACTAACTCTAATACCAATATAATATCCTCTTTTGAATTATTTTATAATTTTCCCCAAATTTCTTCAAGGAAAGAAAAATTAGAAATAATTTAGTTGTAAAATTTAAATAAAATCAATGAGAAAAAATATGGAGAATCCACACAAGAAAAATAAAAATTGATAACCATAAATTCTAGATGAAATTTCACAACAAATTCCTTCCAGGGAAATTTACATAAAAATAAAGCTTAATGAGCCCACAAAATCGATTAAGCAAACAATCCAATCATACCCCTGAATTAGATCCTCTTTTCCTTTCATTGAGATGGTTATCTGAATACCATGGGTCATCCTAATAACATGGGTTCTGTTCTTCTTTTTAATAAAGTGACTTATAATATTATTTTTCCTTAGTCACTTTTAATTAACTAATTCCTTGATTTTTCATCGTTAATTTTTAATTTGTAGTCTATGGGAATGGCTAGGCTATTGAGTTAATATTCATTTCCAATACTTGTAAAAAGGGACACTGTACCTCCCTTCTCTATCAATTTGGCCCTCCTTCAGGTGATGTGATTTGCTTCTAACTCAGCCTCCATGAAAATATGTGCACTACTGCAATTGGATTTTTCTTTCAATCTCCAACCTTCGATCATTTTTTCCTAATGAATTCCAATGAAGGACCTAAAGCGGTTCTCCCTATTAACTAGAAAGGGTGGATGTTTCACCACTAAATCTAATCACCACTAGCTAAGGTCAATAGTTTCACCACTGAAATTGGGATCTCCACAAGGGTTTCACCTCACACAATAAGCTACTAAAACTCTGAATTCAATTCTCAAATCATCCACAAATAATTCCCTCTGAGCCTCCTTTCTTTTTATGATTATTTCCTCCTCTGAAAATATCATGGGTGGCTGGAAATACTGTGGGTCACTTTATTTTTATTAAGTGACTTTCTACTTATTTAATTATTAAAATGTTTACTTTCATTAAACAATTAAACAAGTTGATCCCATTTTTTCCAAACTATAGAGGACAGAAATATGGGTAGGCTACTAAGTCAAGCCCTTCTACTATTATGGTTTGGAAAGGGACATTACAAATCCATAAATAATTTTGGTTGCATGAGGACACACAACATCTCCACTTTGGGGGAGATGTTGGGTGCATTTTTTATGGTTATTTTTGCTTAGAGTAAACCCCAAATTTGGTAGAATACATGACCTTATACCTTTTTTTACTCAGTTTATCCTTATTTTTGTTCCAAAATATATGAAAATGGTATCCAAGTCATCATTTTTCTAAAATTTGAATTTTTGATAAAAATTTGTGCATTAAAGAAAAAAATATAACCATTAATTACCAAATGTTTTGCAAATGCTCATTCATTTGACTACATGAAGGACAGTTGGGAAAAATTGAAGACATATGTTTTGTTTCCTAGGACCTAGAGATGGACAAATACCAATTCTCTTTCCCAAATCATCTCATACATGCCCAGTCAAAGCTTTGTCAACTCTATTATCAGTTTTAAGGAAAGTCCCTTATTTTGTGCTAAAATTCATTTTTTTTTAGTTGTTTTAGCAACTAAATTAGATTTTATGGGCATAGAAGGTTGGGATTTGACCCAAATAGTTCCAAAAAATATTATTTTAGTTTATGGCATGAGAAATCATATCCTTCTTAGTTTTAAGAATTTTTATAAAGGCACCAAGTGTTTGAAGACTTAACAACAACTTTTTTACTTTTTCATAATTAGTTTTGAAATATTTTTGAATTAGAATTCTAAGAAAAGTGCCCCCACTTCTAAGGTGGAGGGCCTCCATAGTCAATGAGTGCATTTAGTTCTTTTGTTGTTTCATCAAGTGTGTTCTAGCATATATTTTCTTCTTATTTTCATTTTGGCATATCTTTTTTTTGTGTACATTTTAAGGTCATGTTGTATATATTCATACTTCTCTCTTTATATGCTTAGAATGGTCCATAAATGGATTTTTAAGCTTGTTATCCACGCTTATTTTTTTGATTGTCCATACTAGTTTAACTTGTTTCCCATACTTATTTGATCATTGAACATAATTTGTTTAGTTGATTTCCTTATCTTGCTTTTTAAACATTGTTCTGGAGAAAATATATCGTATATTAGTTGATGTGCACGAGATCATCTTATTGTTTAATTTAGTAAAGTTTAGAGCAGACAATATCTTCTTCCTTCGAAAGAGAAAAGGCCCTAATGTATTCTTGATTCATCAAACTAGCATTGTCTCAAGACATCTTAGTTTTTCATGATTTTGTAGATTATATCCCACTTTCATAGATTAGACACTGAATGGAAAGATGAGCCTATTGTTGGATGTTATACAAGACTATGATTGAAAACCTAATTTGGAAAGGCCTTAGGGCATGCAAGTCCCTTAGACTGGATTTATTATATCATTTCTATAATTTCAATTTCCCTTCCAAAGTACCTAATTTCAATGGGATACTCTCAAAACCAATAGTACATGAAAATGTACAAGATTGAGAGTCAACCATTGTAGCCTTGGGTTGAAACATCTAGGACATTGATGCATGCCTAGTCATTCAACTAGTTTTGAGCATATTTGTGTTTCATTTCCAAATAAGTGTGCTTGAATTGGATAGAGTTTGAGAGTTGTGTTTCATACTTTTCGAATATAGAATTTTAGGCCTTAAGAAATCAATTAGAATTTAGCTTTAAAACTTAGTCATTATCTAACATTTCATTTTTGTAAATGAAAATCAATTTAGCTTGAATTCCCTACATATTTTATTGGGCTTTCAAATTTACAAGCACTTGGATTGATATGAATATTATGTCCTTATTTATGCCAATAGATTATCGTGACATTTTTGGCATCATTTCCAAGGAAGAACATTTCGAGTTTGAACCATATTAGAGTTTTCTTGAAGGTTTTGCATTTAACTTTTCATAATATAAACATTTAATATTTAGAGGAGTAAAGGTGATAAGACGAAAGGTAAGAACCTACACAATCACTTTAATTGAATCTTTGCAAGTACAAGTCATGTTTATATTTGTATGATTATATTAGATTCAATTTTATTTATGTTTATTTATGTGTTCTTACATTATACCTAGGGATTATAGAAGTGCATAAAAACCTCCCACTACTAAATAAAACCCCCTAACTACTAATTCATTTGCAAGACAAGAGATCTCAAACTATAAAGAAATATGCTAAAGAATTTATCTAGTAAAGGAAGGTGAGCCACCATAATGATATTCTCAAATCCTTTTTCACAATCGAGAATTTTCATTGGGGATGAATCTCCATTTCAAAACATAGAAGAAAAGCAAATGATCCATGAAGAAAATCTACAAGAGGAGAACCTAGAAGTCATGGTCCATATCTAATGAAGAGAATATAGCATAGCCCTTTTGCATTCAAGAATATAATGAACAACTTTCAAAAGAACATTATGATATGACAAGAAAGGAGAGGCAAGGAGAGAAAGATCATGACAAAACATGGTTTTGAGCAATCATTAGGTCACAATACCAATCCATTTTTTGATATTTCTTGGCATCAAATATATATGGGCAACTAATTTCTTATGTCCAAGCATTCATTATGGCATATTTTTCAAACTTGGATATGAGTTTACTTATGATCTTGTTATGCAAATTGATTCTTTGGAAACTCTCGTATACTTGACATAATGAATTGTTTTCAAAAACTGCATAAGATAATATAAAATAATTAATTAATTAATTAAAATATTAAGAAATTTTTTTCATAATAAAGTTGGTTCAACTTTGCATGAATAATCATTCAAATCATCGTTCAATACTCATTTTGAGAGGATTTTATGGTAAAATGTAGAAGAATCATTCCTATTTTGGAGGAACATATGGGATAATTCTTAAAAGATGTTTGTATACAAAGGATCCCTTGAAATATGGTTTCTAACCCATTTTGAATTTTTCAATCTGGCTCTCAAACGAAAAAGATAGAGTTAGTATAGTCAAGATTTGGGGAATTTAATGGAAATATGTTTACAATATGTTTATAGGGGATATGGACCTTGGAATATACTTTCCAACCCAATTTAAATCACCTCAATCTAGAAACATATGAAAATATTATACTTAAATTTCTAATTGCTTGTCATAAAATCTGCATTGTGACAATTCTATATTTTGACTATTCGTTGACATACTTCACATATGAAATCATCTTATTTTCAAATCATGTTTCTAAGGGAGATATGAATTCAAGTATAGTTTAATTCACAATTTGGATCATCTCATTTGAAGGTCAAGTGAAAACGTTATATGCCACATTCAATAATTGTATGTCTTAAAATCAACATAGTAAAACTCTACCTCCTAGATCTGATTATCAACATTTTGTGATATCAAATCAAGGGATAATAGAAAGAAATTTCTAGTGGTGATAAAAAAATAAATATACTTTAATAGTTAATTTTAATTACGTCATGATGATCTTTAATAAAAGTTATGCTTCAAATAATGGATACTAATTTAGTGAAAAATTCACAAACAACTCCAAGAATAATGTTCTTCATCATGTTTAGAATACCATTTCAATTCACTTTGAAAAATATTTTTACTATAAGTAGCCATATGAATTCATTTCAATTGTCCTTTGGAATTACTCCAATCAAACATAAAACAAATATTTTATGAACAAAATTGTAGGAAGGTCTAAGCTGGCTAGCACTTCTCAATTGATCAACAAATGCACTTTTCTTCATCTATCTTCTTTAGATTTGTTTCCATGGAATTTTTTGCACTTAATTGATATAATTAGTGGACGCAGAAATACTAATCACCTTTCTTCACCCATAATCTCACATTTTATTGTAGGAAAGTGCTAAGTTTTTGAAGGTCTTGGGAGGATCCAAGATGTCAAATACATGGACAAGTAAGACCAAGTTTTGGAAATTGATACTTGAAAGTAAGAAATATAAATATTCAAGTCAAGAAAGGAAAAAATCACCTAATGTTGAATTCATCAAAGAAGCTTAAAATTCATGGAGCTTTCTTTTAGCTTCTGACCAATAATACCAACAACCCTACATTGCTTAAACAAGGATTGAGATCAATAAAAATGACATAGAGTCAATCATTAGAAGAAGAATTCAAAGTTCTGTATAATTCTTATCACATCGAATTTCAAAGAAGATTCTAAAAAGCCTTATTATTCATAATGCTATTTATCAAACACATTGTATCTTTCATTTCACAATCATACATGTTAAATTCCATACTTTTTATCTATTCATCCATGTTATTACTAGATTATGACTTTAATATTATTTTTTTCACAGGGTTCCCATAATTCTTTTCTATATTCACCCCCTATTCAATCCTTAAAATAAAACATATGAAAAATAAAAGAAGAAAAATATTGATTTTATTGTGAAAACCTAGGTTTATGGCACAGTATAAACTTGATTTTTCGTTGGAAAACCAAGAAATTGGAGAATGAAAATTATTACTAAAATATATACCAAGTGATTGACATTTTGTATTGTTAATGACTTCCTATGAAGATCAACTATTGGTCTAAAACATGATATTTGCAAATATTGAGTATGTCCTATTCATTTCTTGTGAATAAGTTCAGATATTTACTTTCAGAGGCTATATATAAGTTCAAGAGAATATTGCATACAATATTTTTATGCATATTCACATCTAGATACCCTAATCTTGTTCTACTACAAATTTACTATCAAAATTCCATTCATCTCCAAGGAAACTATTCTCATCTGTGGAGATCATAGAAGCATTTTTGAAAAGTGGAGGGCTACTCTAGATAGCCAAATTTTTTCTATCTCCAAAAGAGGACAAGATCACCTTCTAAACACAATGAAGGACACCAACAACAAATTATTTCATGAGCAACAACAAAAAAAAATTAAATAGTAACAAGCAACATTATCACAGTGATAATCAAACTTGGTAATTTTTATTTTTAATTCTTTCAAATTTTATTTTTTTCATTTAGAAAGATGATGATAAAAATACCTTTTATGTGCCCTCATTTTAAAAACATTGATGGTTAGAAACCTCAAAAATTTCAAGCCTCAAAAAATAATACTACATCCTACTCACTTATTAATATACCATCTTCCACTATAATCTTTTCTAGTACAAACTTATCCTAGTCTAAATTTCATGTATTCCTAGTATAGATCCATAAAATTAAAAATTTATCTTTGAAACCCTAATTTCCATTATAAACCATATAAATTTATGGGAAGGAAAAATCATTATGGATATGTTGAGTTTGACCATCACGAAGAAATTTTATAGTGTTATTTGCTTTCAGACAATGTTACAAGACTGTTTCATAATAATGCACTAAATTTTGGGATACGCCAAAGTAGAAATTTCAAAGTTAAATTGCGATGAGGAATGCTCCATTTTTATTTTGAGCCTAGAAAGTGATTTTGTTTTAAATACTATAATTATGTTATGTCCATTCTTGAGAAAAAATACTATGTTTTGGGGAACATAAATATACTCTATAGCCCTGGAGAAGAAGTATGCTCAGCAAACACGAGTGTATCATGTTTTGCAACACAAAGGTACTCTTTTTTTAAAAGAGGAAGGTCTCCAAAAATGATAAAAATGAGCCTTTATTATTCTTGAACCAATAAGAGATCATAATTCTTGTTTTCAAAAGAATAGGTGGTCTATAAAATTTACAAGATATAGTGCAATATAAGCTATGAAAGCATGCTTAGTTTTCAAGAGAAATAGTGCCCTCTTCTAAAGAGAAAAATGTCTTGTTTTGAAGAGAAATGGTGTTTTTTGTTGAAGAGGAAAATGTCATGTTTTCAAGAGAAATGGTGTCTAGTGAGAAAAGCCTTGTATTCAAGAGAATTAGTGCCTTGTTTTTTAGAAGGAAAATCTTGCTTTCAAGAAGGTGTTATCACATGGATTGAACCTCAGGCTGAAGGAAGGAAATTCCAGGGTAACCACAAACCACGCTTAGCTAAGTAGCTAGCCCTACTAGGCCAGGAGAGGGCTCTCTCCATGAGGATCTCTGCCAATATGATTGGATCAAGAAAATGATATTACACTAGGTATAGTAGCACAAGGTTTGATTTGATTTGAGGGTTTTTTCTGGATCAGGAGGAGCTGGACAGTTTGGGCAATAAAACTAGGTCAGAATTGTAGGGTGTTTGATGGGGCAAGGTAGGTATGAAGCTTAGCACTATAGGGTTTGATGGGTGAGGTGATTCAAGACTGGTGAGTGTTGGGTTGTGTTATATTATTTCCATGGCTAGCCCACATAGTTATCTAGGGGGTTAGAGGGGGGGCGGATCCCCCACTTCATTGCACTGATTGCGTAGCGGTGGGGTGGGGAGTCACAGGGGGTTTGAGGGGTGCAGGTAACCCCACTCTATGGGGTCCAGCGCAACGCCCTAGAAAATTTTATTTTTGGACCCTATATTAGGTTGGGCGGACCTACCTAGGGTTTTGTGCATGTTTTTCGCACATGGTTTTGGACGCGATGGTTTTTGTTCCATGATATTGGATGCTTAGACATGTATAAATATGTATTGTAACATGAAAGGAACATAATGAAAAATCAAGCTGATAGTCCCAGTTTTGGAATCCAAGGGAAAATCTCTGTGTATATGTGTTTTATGTGTTATGCTCTCACATTGTTTATTTTCTGTGTTTTAGAATTCGTATGCAGGTAATTTCTGTACGGGGTTAAAACCTACATTTGGTATCAGAGTTGTTTTGTCTTCAAAGGGACGCCTTTTCTGCCGAGGGGTTTCACTTAGGCCTGTGGTAGACCTTGTTTAGTGGGAGATTTGCGGGATCGATTCTGGTGGTGAAAGAAGATGGAAAGTAGTGGAAAGATAGAGATCGAGAAATTTAATGGTCAAAGTTTTGAGTTATGGAAACTCAAGATGGAGGATCTGTTGGTGGATAAAGATCAGTGGATCACAGTAGATCCATGTACTAAATGAATGAGAGTGTCCAATGAAGAATGGAAGAAGTTAGATCAGAAGGCAAAGAGCACAGTACGATTGTTTGTCTCAGATTCAGTGTTGCTGAATGTATCAAGGGAAGCTATGGCAAAGGCTTTGTGGGACAAGTTAAGGACTTTGTACCAATCTAAGTCTCTGGTGAATAGACTGTTTTTACAGAAAAAGCTATATAACCTGAGGATGAAAGATGGAGACTCGGTGATATAGCATATGAATGCGTTTAATATTGTGGTAATTCAGTTATCGTTTGTTGATATCAAACTTTTAGATGAATATAAGTGCATCAATTTGTTGTGTTCTCTACCAGATTCATGAGATAGTTTGGTTATTGCAATAGGTAGCAATACAACTGCCTTGCAATTTGATGAAATAGTCTCATCCTTGCTGACAGAGGAGATGAGACAAAAAAATATGGAGAGCCAAAATGGTGATGCTTTGTTTGTACAAGAACGGTCCCAGAACAGAAACAAATATAAGTCATTGAGTGGGAGATCTAAATTTCTAAGAAAACCTATAAAGGTGGTGTTATGAAAATGTAGAAAGCAAGGGCACTACAAAATGGACTATAAATCTAAATCTCCTGATAAAGGAAAGGGATTTGACGATGCTTCTTCTGCAGAGGTGAAAAACATTGTTGAGTTCCAAAACTGCCTCTCTCTTTAGAAACTTTCTCATCCTTCTTCCTTTTCTTTTCCATGAAAAATGCATCCTTAATCATCAAAAGCCATTGCACATTGCCTCAAGGAGTATATTTCAGTGATTTACAAGTTATATTGTTATTTTTGTTATTTGAATAGGTTTTTGTCTTTTAGCTACGGAACGTAGGCACATTCTGCAGCTAATCGGTTGTTCCGCAACCATCTCCATGGTTTTGTAAGTTACAAGTGTCAAGAGAGGAAAAGGACCACATGGGTACCTTGGGAAATGTTAGAGCATGGATTGTATCCTATCCATTTGGCCTAGATCGATGAGGAGGACTCTGTTCAAAGGGAAGTCAATTGTAAGAGACCTATGGCAAGTAGGACTCTATTTTTCACACAATTCTCAATAATGAATTCGAGGCAGTCTCCTGAAGCCAAGGACTTCATCTGCCACCTGCAAAAACATAATCCAACAACCACTATTAGAAGATTTATGTTTCAAGGAAATCGATGACAAGAATTCCGTATACACTACCTGTCTATGTGTTTTTCTTTAGCTAATTTCTCTCTTCAAAACAATTGTATATTTTTCCTATAAATACCAGTGTGTAGAACGCAGAACAAGTTCAAATTTTTGCTTATGTAATAGTGCATTTGCTTTGTAGTGTGAAGAACTCATTTCTCTGTTTTAATACAAAAACTCTATTTTCAATGGATACCTGAAGCGCTTGTGAAGTGTTGATTCCGTGTTGATAATCCGAGACCTCGCAGAGGGCCCCTGCGTGGTCAAGGGTACATTTTATTTCCGTTTTGTATTTGATAGTTTAGTTGTACATTAACTGTGTTTTTTATTATGTTTATAATCATTTTCTAACTTTGTTTGTAAATGCATCTTGTGTTATTTTTTCACTAACTCAGAGTAGTTGTATTCTAGCGTGGAATAATCATTTGATTTTCATTGCTCTCTAGTTTCTTATTAGTAGTTTTAAATTGATTTCAGTAGCATAAATTAGTTCATTTTATTTGTTGTTCATTAGTTTCTAGATTTTAAATTAAGATGTTCAATGCCATTTTCTTATTAGTGTAGTAACTCATGATATAAATGAATGTTTCCAGAAGCCTTTCAGTTGATGGTTAATCCCAAAACTAAGTGGTGAAATGTTGTATTTATGAATGAGTCTTTCCTTGTATTTTCATTTTTACTTTTCTTAGTAGAGTGAGGAATGAAATCTCTCAAGAATGCTACCACAAGGAGGTAGTGCTCTCTAAATTGTGTAGCAGAGTGACAAAAATACTTCATTTAGCTTTGCTTCCATAATAGAATAGTTGCAACTTCATTCTCAGGTTTTTAACTTAGTTTAGCTCATGTCTACTTTTCTTAGAATGATGAAGAATGAAATCTCTCAAGAATGCTATCACAAGGAGGTAGTGCTCTCTAAATTGTATAGCAGAGTGACAAAAATACTTCATTTAGCTTTTCTTTCATAATTGTAACTTCATTTTCAGTTTTAGTTTTTCACTTAAGTTTAGCTGCAGGTCTGTCTTTAGTTGTTCATTAAGCTTTAATTCTACAATAGATTAGATAGTAGAGGTAATCTTATTTCTATTTTTGGTTTATCATAGATAGGTGCAATCTCATTTTCTCATTTAAGCTTTGGTTTTTTAATTTTAAGTCCTTTCAATTCATGTTTTGGAAACAATCATAATAGCAAGAAGAGAAGCTCTGTTTTCATTTTCTTGTTTACCAACTTTATTTCCAAATTTGGCCTAAAAGCACTTTTAGATCTCATTTCATTCCTCTAGATTCTTAGCAGCAGTAGATTAATATTTTATAGACTACATTGCAGAACATTAGGAATCAAAAGAGTAAAACCCCAAAACAAACATAAAACTCAAAAACAGTGATGTAAGAGGGTCATTTAACACATATACTGCACTACACTTCATCAGTTTACGATACCCGGATTGATAATTTATGTAGCAATTTAGGACACTAAATTGACTGAACATTTTGGCGCCGTTGCCGGGGAAGTGTAAGTAGGTAACCCTATCTCTTACATTCATAAAAAAACACAATAAACAACAAAACAAAACAATGACATGCATAGAGAAAGAGACTCTAGGGGTAGATTTATAGCTAGGGGCCGAAGTTCAATTTTCACAACTCCACTTACTCCACCAAGAGTTAGGAAGGACACACCTCCATCCAAGACTCATACTCCTAGCCATAGGATTCCTGGAATTCAAGGGGCAACAACTTAGTTAGAATATTCTCGCACTCCATCTACTAAAACAAACCTAGGAGAGAAGACCTTTTTCACTTCTATAGGGGAGCCGATTATAGTTAAGGAAGTAGGAATACCTAGTGAAGAAGAATAAGCAGAAAATCTCTCTCATAATCCATTAATAGAAGAACCAGAGGACTCTGAAGAAAATATAATGGCAGAAGAAGAACAAGATGGAGAATTCTCACTGTTTGGAGGAGGGGGTAGAGGGAGAGGTAGAGGAAACAATGGAGGCGGTAGAGGTAACAATGGAGGAGGCAGAGGAAATAGGGAAATAGATAACTCATTTTATGGGTTGAGAAGTGAGGACCCTGAAACATTTTTGCTTGATTTTGAAGTCTTGTGCAAAACCTATGACTATCTAGAAGACTCTCAAAAACTCAAATTGTTCCCTTCAACACTAAAAGGGGCTGCTTTGAAATGGTTTATGGGGTTAGTCACTCAATCCATTAGAACTTGGAATGAAATGAAACATGCATTTTTGGATAGATACTTAGATTATTGTATGCCTACCAATCATAAGGATGAAGTGTTCAAAATGATGCAAAAGGAAGATGAAAACTTAGAGGATTTGCTTGAGAGATTCAACTACAATTTGAAAAGAGAAAAAATGAACAATTTAGATGAAGAGACTTTGAAAGCTCTTTTGTTAAATTCCATTAGAGATGAATGGATAGATATCCTTAACATGATGGGGAAGTGTGACATCTCTCAACTTCCATTGAGTGACATAGTAGAACTATGTGTTCATCTCTCAAGAGGGAAATCTAAAACTGGGAAGGGACCAAGAGATACTTTTCTTGTTAGAGCAAACAAATCTACAACTAGATCTATAAGTAGGGTAGAAATTGGCAATATGCTTGATGAGTTTAAAACTGACATCTTAGGGAGATTTAGTGAACAGCTAGACACCCTCAAAATCCAAAACAAACAGAAAACAGAGACTAATGCCTTAGCCATATTTTGTCCAAAATGCAGGAAGAAACATGCTCTAATGGAATGCCCTTTAGATGAAAAAATTGTAGAAACTTGTATGATTTGTTCAGAATTTCATGAAACCAAAGGTTGTCCTTCAATCCTAGGTCTTAAGGCTGTCTTTCAAGAATAAACAGTCCAAAATTCTATAGAATCTCTTTGTTTTGTTGTAAGAAGTCCTTGGCAAGGGTAGAAAAATCAAGGATTTAACAATCCAATGTGTTTTCAACCCCCACCAAACTGGAATTCTTGGCAGAAACCTTGGCCTCAACCTCAAACTCAATATTAATCTCAACCATGGGTACAAGGGGTACAAAATCCTTATGGGAGATTTGCTCAATATTATCAATATCCTCCATCTTATCAGAGCTATCCCGCCCCACAAAATCAGCAGCAAAATCAACAACCACAACTTCCAAATCAAAGCCCTCACCTTTCATTGCCATTTCCACAACAAAGTCAAAATCCTCAACTCTTACTTCCATTTCAAAAAAAACCAAATCAACTACCTGCCAAACCATTGCCAAAGCCCAATAATAAAAACCCTCAGAATGCTTATATGGTAGAAGGACAACAGTTTCCTACTTACATGATTGCTTCTATAGATCTTAATGATGTTCAACTTAGGTTTGGTAGGATATTATAAAAGGAAAAACTTTCTATAGATATTCAAGAACAAGATGCTCCTGAGGAGGATTCTCTAAAAGTCAATAAAAGTTTTGAGGGAATATCCCTCCAAAACCAAGACATTCAAAAAGAAAAACAAAAAGAGTCAATAAACACAACTCCTATAGTTGAGAAACTAGCATTTACTTCTACACCTCCTTTTCCTGAGAGATTACAAATTGATAGAGGAGTAGAAAAACAGATCTTGTTGCCAATTATGAATTCCTAGATGAATTGAAGAATGTTTGTATCAAGATTCCTTTATTACAAGCCATTATAGAAATTCCAATTCTAGTTAAGACAATAAAGGAGTTGAGCATCAAAAGACCAAAAAGAAAACCAAGAGAAATAAAAAGAATTTACTTGGTAGGAAAGATAATAGATATCATGATGGGAAAGATTGCCATGCAGAAATATGTGGGTCCAAGAAGTCCAACTGTCAAGACACATATAAATGGGATTGAAATTCCAAACACATTGATTGACTCAGGGGCAGCAATAAACATTACGAGTAGACAAACTATGGAGAAGCTCAAACTTCTTAACCTTCTTTACACACCTACCTTATTGCAACTTACAGATAGATCAGTAATCAAACCAGAAGGTGTGCTAGAAGACATTTCAGTCTCCTTAGATTCTTGGGAATATCCTGTTGACTTCATGATTTTAACTCTCAAGAATAATCTAGGAGGACACCCACTCATATTAGGAAGACCTTGGCTAGCCAAAACTGATGCTTTTATTAGTTGTAGATCTGGTGACATGTACATTTCTGATGGTAATTCAACAAAGAAATTTACTTTGTATCCTCCAACGAAATAAATCGCAGAAATAGATGACAAGGAATGGATCAATGATGAAGATGTTATTCAACCTATCTTTACTATATTAGAAATTAGTGAAGATAGTCAAATTTTGAACATATTGGAAAATTTTGAAACATCTTCAAAATATTATCATGCGCAATTCCAGGAAAAATCTAATGTTGAATACTTGTCATCTAGGAAAATGTCTCTCTATTCTAAGGAAGATTTTGGTAGCTCTACAATTGAAATTTCTCCAGGTAGGATATTGAATGTAACAAAAAATTGGAGAAATTACAACAATAAGAGCTAACAAAAATATTACAAAAACATTCTGTTGCATTTACATGGGAGTATACTGACATGAAAGGTATTAATCCTGAGACTTGTATCCATCATATCTATATTGAGGAAAACAATAGACCAATTATACCACCTCAAAGAAGGATGAATCCAAATCTTAGGGAATTTGTGAAGGAAGAGCTCTAAAAATTACTCAATGTAAACTTCATTTACCCAATTTCAAATAGCCAATGGGTTTCTCCTTTGGTCATTGTGCCTAAAAAGAATGGGAAATGGAGGGTGTGCATTGATTACTGAGAATTAAATAAAGAAACCTTGAAAGATCACTTTCCTTTGCACCTGAGGATCAGGATAAAACCACATTTACTTTTCCATAGGGAATTTTTGCCTATTGAGTGCTTTCTTTTGGGTTATTTAATGCACCAGCAACATTCCAAAGAGCAGTACTAGAAATTTTTCTGATCTAATACATGATTGTGTAGAGGTATATATGGATGATTTTACAGTCTATGTTAACACATTTGAAGAAGCTTTGGAAAATTTGGAAAAAGTCATTAAAATATGTAAAGAAACAAACCTTTCACTAAGCCATGAAAAATTCTTTATGATGTTTACAGAAGGTAGTGTTTTAGGACATCACATTTCAGGAGATGGGATTAAAGTGGAAAAATCAAAAGTTGAAGTCATCTCTAAGTTACCAGTTCAAAATTGCCAAAAAGATGTTAGAAATTTTCTAGGATTTACAGGATATTATAGAAGGTTTATAGAAAACTTTACCAAAGTAGCATCTCCACTCTTCAAATTTCTTAGAAAAGATTGTGAATTCAAGTGGAATCCTGATTGCCAATTAGCATTTGAAACCTTGAAAGCAAAAAATATCTGAAGCACCTATCTTAAGAGGACCAAATTGGAAAATTCCTTTCCATATTTCTACAGATGCTTCAGATACAGCTCTAGGTGTTGTATTAGGAAAAAAAGATTTGATTCCTTATGCCAATTACTACACAAGTAAAAAATTGACTCCCACTGAGTTGAATTATACTGTGACTGAAAAAGAATTCTTAGCTGTTGTTCATGCAATTAACAAGTTTAGACAGATCCCTCTACAATTAGATATTTGATGAATAAACATATTACTAATGGCAGACAAGATGGCTTTTACTTTTGCAAGAATTCAACATTACTGTGCTAGATAGACCTGGAAAGCAAAACACAGTTGCTGATTTCTTGTCCAGGATTCAGAGTATCAAAGAAGACTCTCCGGTTGAGGATAAGTTTCTTGATGAATATTTATTTGCAGTAACTACTCAAACTCCTTGGTTTGTATATGTTGCTAACTATTTGGTTACAGGGAAGTTACCTTCACATTTATTTCCTAGAGAGAAAAGAAAGATTATTCAAGATAGTGCAAGATATTCATAGATCACTAATGAATTGTATAAAACAGGGCCAGATCTTATGATCAGAAGGCGTGTTAGGGAAGATGAAATGCTTGATATTCTCAAAGCATGTCATGATGAGCCATGTGGTGGACACTTTGCTGACAAGAGGACAACCTATAAAATCCTTTCTATAGGATATTATTGGCCATCCATCTTCAGAGATGCCAAAGAATATGTCAGAAGGTGCGACAACTACCAAAGGGTAGGGAAACCTGCTCAAATGAAATTCCATTACAACCTCAGGTACTTATCGAACCCTTTGAAAAATGGGTTTTAGATTTTATTGGACCTATTAATCCTCCATCCAAGTAGAAAAAGTATATATTGGTATGCACTAATTATGTCACCAAATGGGTAGAAGCCAAAGCCTTACTTTTTGCTAATGAAAAATCTGTAGGTAGTTTTCTTTTTGAGGATATTTTTACTCGCTTTTGTGTTCCAAGAGAAATTGTAGCAGATCAGGGAACTCAATTCACATCTAACATGATGAAGAGGCTTATGGAAGAGTACAAGATCAAGAATAATCCACTCCCTATCATCCACAAGGAAATGGTCAAGTTGAGTCTACAAATAAAGTGATTGAAGGAATCCTCACCAAGACTGTGCATCTACATAGAAGAGATAGGGCAGAAAGACTTCTTGAAGCCTTGTGCGCCTATAGAACTACATGGAAGAACATAACAGGACATACACCCTATGAACTTGTTTATGGGAAGTAAGTCTTGTTCCCCATAGAGTTCCAAGTTAAAACTTTCAAGATGGTAGTCCAGTTGGGGATGGATTTATCAAAAGCTCAAAAGAATAGACTAGAGTAGTTGAATGAATATGATGAGATTAGACAAGAGGTTGTTCAAAGAACTGGTCTAGTTCAGCAACGGAGGACTAAGTGGCATGACAAGTACATCAAAGACAAGAAGTTTCAAGAGGGAGATTGGGCATTGTTATTTGATTCAAAATTTAAGGATATTCAAGGAAAGTTTCAAACTCACTAGCTTGGGCTATATGAGATTGAATTTTTTTTCAATAATGGAGCAGTAAGAATCAGAAAAATAGATGAGAATCAAACTCCTCTCCTTGTGAATGGTCATAGGTTGAAAATTTTATCAAAAACCAATCTCAAAGGAGGAGTTCATCAAGATCTTTCAAAATAATTCTGAAATGAAGTTGGTGAAGAAGAATCCTTCTTCTCCACCAACTTAATCTTTGTTCTTTTCATCATATCTAAAAAGAAAAAAAAAAAAAAATTGTATAAGGTTGAAAACCAATAACTGATTGGCATGCTTATACAGAAAATACAGGGTGAAAATTAGAAGACTTTGACTCTCTATATTTTCCAAAAACAATGGTGACTCATTATGCATTATGAAAATTCATTGTTTTATTTCATTTCATTTTGTTTTACTTTGCAAGTTTCACTCCTCTCTACCACCATGTTCCACCAATAAATTTTTCTTTTTCAGCATTTCTTCCATCTCCATTTTTCATTTCCATTTTGTCATATTTTCATCTACACAGTCATCTCCATTCCATTCATTCATAAAGTCACATTTTCTTCTCTATTTTACATTCTGACACTGTTTTCGTTTCGAAGCTGTTTTAGTTCCGTAGCTAATCATGTTCTGCAGCCAATCTGACTTTGCATTAACAGTTTGATCATTAGTTCAAAAATGAAAGGTCAGTTCATAATAAATTTCATATGCAGGTAATGAAGGAGAAAACAAATTTTGAAGACATATCAACATCTAAGCACCTAAAGAAGCAAACAACAAAAGGTTAGCAAGAGGAAATTTATGGTTCTATAGGTAAGCACAAAAACTTATTTCAAATACTAATATAAAACATAAATTGTATAACTCATATAATCACACTACTCCTTGACTTGTCATCATGAGATTTGATTGCCGTGATTATTCCACCATGCCTTCCGACTTAAATGCCTAATGGTCTCATGATTTGATCTTCGTTTTTAACTCGTACTTCATTGTACTTCTCCAGCACACTTATTTAACAACTAGATACTTGACATAACCTAATTGGATACGACTCTTCACAACCCTATTGTTCCTTTATTACATCGAGTTCCTTTCTTATACTTCCGTAGCCTTCTTGTGTGTACAAGCACTTGGATATGTTGAGAACACAATCATTCATTCTATTTTTTATTCTCCCTATGTATAGCAATACTCTGTTTTCTACACAATTTACAACCACTCCATTCCATATATCTTTTGCACTATTTCACACATACAACTTCCTTGTTTCATATACCCTATATTTTTTATCTCTGTCATTTTCCTTCCACATACTCTGTTATTTCATCTCCATATCTATAACCATTTTTTCTTCCATATACCACTGTCGTATACACAGTCTTCTTCACGTAGACAGTGAAGGTAAATTTGAAGAAAAGCAGAGAATAGGAGTGATGGGTCTCATTGTTAGAACAAAACCTATAGGAGTGAAATATATGGAAGGTTATCCTCAGTTGAAAGGGATGTTGAAGAAAGCTGGTTGGCTGAGTTTCATTGAGAAATTCGATGGTCACCATAAAGAGATCACCAAGTCATTTGCTAGATCGTTTGATGGGATGGACGTGGAGATTGGTGACATAAAGTTTACAGTGACCGAGTCTTTTATTGCTGCAACAACCAAGCTACCAAAGGTTGGAGAGAGGTGGTTCAAGAATAAAGAATTCCATGATGAAACTTGGAAAGTCATTCTCCAAAATCTAGGTATGGACACTTCAGTTTTTAAGAGAGGAATTCCCATCTCTGCACTTAAGGGTAAATGGAGTAGCATGTTATTAATTGTACAAAAAATTATTACATGCGAGGGTAGATTTGGTTCCATGTATGTGTATCACATAAGACTGTTGATGAATTTTCTTGAAAACAAGACCCTCAATCTCCCATTATTCCTGTTGAATAGTTTAAGGAGAATGGCCATTACTGTTTAAAAGAAAATGGAAGACATAGAAACTAATCTTTATCACCACGGTCTCATAAAAATTATAGTTGAATATCACTTAAAGAGTGTAGGAGACACATGAGAGAAATTTCTGATCAGAAACTTTTTCCAAGATCCACCATAATTACCTGAAGGATGTTCTGTGAAAAAGAGTAGGAGAAGAAAAGCAGTCTTACAATTCAAAACACTCCTACAACTTCAGAAAAAGAAATCAATGAAGAAGAGCCTCTCTCTGAAACATTAACAGAGATCAGAAAGCATACAAAATGAAGAAGAAAGATGAAAGGAAAAGTTGAAGAAATCCATAAAAACACTCTTGAACCTTCATCAGAGGATGAACAATTACTTTCTGAGAGATTAGTCAACATCAGGGATCAGTTCAAGAAAGAGAAAGAGAAGGGGAAAATAAGACAGGTTATGGAAGAGAAGATCATAGGCTCCCAAGGTTTAAGGAGGAGTTCTAGACTCAAGGGCAAAGTAAAGAAAACAAAATCAAAAGAGATTCAATTCATAGATTTGGGAGAAGAAACTCCAACTCAGTCTCAAGAAAATATCTCATTTAAGTAGAGCCCACAACACTCTCCTCAACAAAACTTTGAAAGCAGCCCAAAGAGAGTCTCTCCAGGGATTGACCCAATCAAACAATAGATTTATGATTATATAGAGTCACTGGAGCAAAATAATACATCAGTAGATCAAGGGACTTCATCCAACCCTGAGTAGCCAACTACATCACAAGAGACTTTGACTAGCTCACTTAAGTAGGAAATCTATGAGTTAGAGGTTTTAAATAGGCATATTCAGAAGGAAAATGAAGCCTTAAAAGAACAAAACAAGTTGGATAAGATTATCCATGATAACACTATGCTTCATTTGGGTCTGTGGCACAAGAAGAATAGAAAATTAAAAAGGAAAAACATGAAGCTAAACAGGGCTCTCATTAACCTCAAGTATAGATTCCTCATGAGAAAGCCTAGGATGGCAGTTGTAACAAAGAGAAGCAAGAAAATATTGGATGTTTGGTTGAAGTCTCAGAGCTGATGCAGTAAAAGGAGTGTGTTTACAATTTGTATTGCATGGGGACATGCAATAGTCTCACAGTGGGGGTATGCTGAGTTCGAAAACTACCTCTCTCTTAAGCAACTTTCTCATCCTTATTCCTTTGCTTTTCCATGAAAAATGCATCCTTAATCATCAAAAGCCATTGTACATTACCTCAAGGAGTATATTTTAGTGATTTACAAGTTATATTTTTATATTTGATATTTGAATAGGTTTTTGTCTTTTAGCTACGGAACGCAGCCACATTCCGTAGCTAATAGGATGTTCCACAGCCATCTCCACAGTTTTGTAGGTTATGGGTATCAAGAGAGGAAAAGGACCACATGGGTACCTTGGGAAATGTTAGAGCATGGATTGTATCCTATCCATTTGGCTTAGATCAATGAGGAGGACTCCGGTCAAAGGGAAGTCAACTGTAAGAGACCTATGGCAAGTAGGACTCTCTTTTTCACGCGATTCTCAGTAATGGATCCAAGACAGTCTCCTTAAGCCAAGGACTTCATCTGCCACCTGCACATATCGAATCTAGCAACCACTATTAGAAGATTTATGTCTCAAGCCAAATGAAGACAAGAATTCCGCATACACTACATGTCTACATGTTTTGCTTTAGCTGATTTCTCTCTTCAAAACAATTGTAATAGTGCAAATTTCCGCTTTGTAGTGTGAAGAACTAATTTCTCTGTTTTAATACAAAAACTCTGTTTTCAATGGATATCTGAAGTGCTTGTGAAGTGTTGATTCCGTGTTGATAATCCGAGACCTTGGAGAGGGCCCCTGTGTGGTTAAGGGTACATTTTATTTCTATTTTGTATTTGATAGTTTAGTTGTACATTCACTGTGTTTTTCATTATGTTTATAATCGTTTTCTAACTCTATTTGTAAATGCAGTTTGTGTTATCTTTTCAGTAACTCAAAGTAGTTTTATTCCAGCGTAGAATAGTTCTTTGATTTTCATTTCTCTCTAGTTTCTTATCAGTAATTTTAAGTTGATTTCAGTAGCATAAATTAGTTCATTTTATTTGATGTTCATTAGTTTCTAGATTTTAAATTAAGCTGTTCAATGCCATTTTATTATTACTGTAGTAACTCATGATATAAATGAATGTTTCTAAAATCCTTTCAGTTGATGGTTAATCCCAAAACTAGGTGGTGAAATGTTGTATTTATGAATGAATCTTTCCTTGTATTGTCATGTTTACTTTTATTAGAATAGTAAAGAATGAAATCTCTCAAAAATGCTATCACAAGGAGGTAGTGCTCTCTAAATTGTGTAGCAGAGTGACATAAATACTTCATTTAGCTTTGCTTTCATAATTGAATAGTTGCAACTTCATTCCCAGTTATGGTTTTTCACTTATTTTAGCTCATGTCTACTTTTCTTAGGATGATGAAGAATGAAATCTCTCAAGAATGCTATCACAAGGAGGTAGTGCTCTCTAAATTGTATAGCAAAGTGACAAAAATACTTCATTTAGCTTTGCTTTCATCACTGTAACTTCATTTTCAGTTTTAGTTTTTCACTTAAGTTTAGCTGCAGTTCCATCTTCAGTTGTTCATTAAGCTTTAATTCTACAATAGATTAGACAATAGAGGTAATCCTATTTCCATTTTTGGTTTATCATAGATAGCTACAATCTCATTTTCTCATTTAAGCTTTTCTTTTGTAATTTTAAGTCCTTTCAGTTCATGTTTTGGAAACAATCATAATAGCAAGAAGAGAAGCTTTGTTTTCATTTTCTTGTTTACAAACTTTACTTCCAAATTTGGCCTAAAATCACTTTTAGATCTCATTTCATTCCTCTAGATTCTTAGCAACAGTAGATTAAGATTTTGTAGACTACATTGCAGAACATTAGGAATCAAAAGAAAAAAACCCCAAAACAAACATAAAACTCAAAAACAGTGAGGTAAGAGGGTCATCTAGCACATATAGTGCACTACACTTCATCAGTTTACGATACCCGGATTGATAATTTATGTAGAAATTTAGGACACTAAATTGACTAAACAACCACCTCAAATGAAGGTGGGGATGTGTACTTGGCTTCTTCAAGTACACATGTAGATCACGAGGCATGGTTGGTTGACTTAGGTGCATCCTTTCACTTCACTCCCCATAGAGAGTGGTTCTGTGAGTATAAGAAATATGATGGTGGTGATGTTCTCTTAGGGGATGATAAGAAGGCTAGAATCATTGGTCGCGGAAAACTAAAGTTGAATTTGCAAGGTGGAAGGGTTAGAACACTTCCAGGTGTTCTGCATATTCCTGCATTGGTTAGAAATCTAATTTATGTAAGCAAGCTGGATGATGCAGGTGTAAAAATAGTGTTCGAGAAGGATACCTTCAAGATGGTTCGAGAAGCACTGGTATTGATGCAGGGAGTTCGGATTGGAACTCTGTACAAGCTGCAAGGTAGAACTATTGTTGATGGGTGCAATAGTTCTGTGGTTCTTGAAAGTGGAGCAGAAAATCTAGTGGTCTTTGAAGAGAAGATGGTGCCGTGGCATCAAAGGCTTGGACATATTGGAGAGAAGGGCCTTCAAATACTTCACGGTAAAGATATGGTAGAAGGTATGAGTAATAGCTCCCTGGATTTTGATTTCTGTGAAAATTATGTATATGGGAAGAATAATTGGGTGAGTTTCCCCTCTAGTGGTAAGAGGGCGAAACATATATTAGAGCTTGTGCACAGTGATGTGTTTGGACCTGTGAAGGTTCCATCACTGGGTAATTCTGTGTACTATGTATAATTCATAAATAACTTCTCAAGGAATACATGGATATATTTCCTTAATAAGAATTCTGAAGTCTTTGACATGTTTAAAGAATTTAAGGCTCTGGTGGAATACTAGACAAAGAAGAAGATAAAGGTGTTGATGATAGATAATGGTGGAGAGTTTTGCAGTAAGGAATTTGAAGAATTCTGTAAGAAGTGTGGTATAACATGGTAGAAGATTGCTCCATATACACCTAAGCAAAATGGATTTGCAAAAAGAATGAACAAGACTTTGATGGAAAGGGTAAGAAGCATGCTCAGTGGAGCCAGGTTAGGACAAGAATTTTGGGCAGAGGCAGTGGATATAGCATGTTACCTGGTCAACATATCACCTTTATGAATGTTAGAGGATAAGACTCCACAAGAGGTATGGACTGGTAAGAAACCCTCTCTTTCAAATCTGAGGGTATTTGGATCTTATGCATATGTACATGTTCCAAAGGAGAAAAGAACCAAGTTGGATAGTGAATCTGAAAAGTGCATCTTTATTGGGTATAAGGATGGTTTAAAGGGTTATAAGCTTTGGAACCCAGTAACAAGGAAGGTTGTGTACAGCCGTCATGTGGTGTTTAGAGAGGTGAAAGATGTTATTAAACATGAAGTCCCATCAAAGGAACTTGATAAGATAGAGTTTGAGCCAAAGGAGGAAGAATCGAACTCTACAACAGAGAAGGAATCAGAAGATGAAGAGCCACAAACTCCGGTTGTGAGAAGATTAGTTTGAGAAAGAAGGCAACCAAAAAGGTATAGTCCATCTTCTTTCTATTCAAACTTTTCTTTATCTATTACTGATGATGATCCTAGAACTGTGAAGGAAGCAGTAGATTCAAAGGATGGAAAACTCTAAAAAGAGGCCACGGTTGATGAAATGGCATCTTTGCACAAAAATGAGGCTTGGGATTTGGTGGAGTTTCCAGCTGGAAGAAACCCATTGGCAGCAAATGGGTGTTCAAGAAGAAGACAAATTCAAAAGGAAAGGTGGAGAAATACAAAGCTTGATTGGTAGAAAAAGGTTATTCCCAGGTGACGGGAATTGATTTTGGTGATACTTTTTCTCTTATTTCCAAGGTAGCTTGTATTAGATTACTTCTATCCATTGCTGCTGCTTTTTATTTTGAGATAGAACAGATGGATATGAAGGAAAAATTTCTTCATGGGGATCTGTAAGAGGAGATCTACATGAAGTAACTTGAAGGTTTTGCGGTGAAGGGTAATAAAGAATTGGTATACAAGTTAAAGAAGTCTTTGTATGGGTTAAAACAGTCACCAAGGATGTGGTATTAGAAATTCGATACATTTATACGGGGACTTGGCTTCACCAGAAACAAAGCAGATCACTGTGTGTATTTTAAATTAATTGGTGACCATGTTATTTATCTGGTCTTGTATGTGGATGATATGTTGTTGGTTGGAAATGACAAAGAAATTATCCAGGATTTTAAGACCCATTTGTCCTCCAAATTCGACATGAAATATCTTGGTGCTGCAAACTATATTTTGGGGATGGAAATTAAAAGAGACCAGACAAAGAGGAAGCTCTGGTTAAACTAGAGGAAGTATGTCGTGACAATATTGGAGAGGTTTAATATGCAGGATAGTAAACCGGTGACGGTTCCTATTCCTGTAGGTGTAAAGTTATATGCTGAACAATGTCCCAAGACACAAGAACAGGAAGAGGACATGTCCCGTGTTCAATATGCAAGTGCACTTGGTATCTTGATGTATGAAATGGTCTGCACTAGACCAGACATTAAACATGTAGTGGGAGTATTGATCAGGTTTATGTCAAAACCAAGGAAGGAGCACTGGACAACAGTGAAGCGAATTTTCAGGTATTTGTGTGGCACTAGTGATTATGGTATGTGCTACCAAGAAAGACCATGATTGGACAAAGTGTTGGATATTCGTGGCTTTGTTGTTGCAGACTGGGATGGAGATCTGGATTAGAGAATGTCTACAAGTGTGTATGTGTTTAACATATTTGGAGGTGTAGTCAGTTGGATGAGTAAGAAACAATTTGTAGTGGCACTATCAACTACAAAGGCATGATACATGGCAGCCATTCATGCAAGAAAGGAAAACGTTTGGTTGCAGAGATTGTGTTCAAGTATGGGGTTAGTACAAGGAGTTATAAGAATAGACTGTGACAACGAACGTGCAATTTTCTTGGTAAAGAACCTTGCATATCATTCAAAGACAAAGCACATTGACATTCAATATCAATTTGTGAGGGATATGATAGAAGACAAAAAGGTGTTGCTGGTAAAGGTGGGCACTTTGAAGAATACTGCAGATGCATTGACAAAATCTGTGAGCTTTGAGAAGCTCTCTTGGTGTAGAGAAACAATGGATAAATGACTAAGATCTCTTGTGACCCCCTGTGGAAAGAAAACAACAAGTGGGATAATGTTGGGTTGTTTTATATTCTTTCCACGGCTAGCCCACGTAATTAACCAGGGGGTTAGAGGGGGGCAAAGCCCCACCTTCATTGCACCAATTGCATAGCTAGGAGAGGGGGGGGGGGTCACAGGGGGTTTGAGGGGTGTAGGTAACCCCACTTTATGGGGTCCAGTGCAGCGCCCCGAAATTTTTTGGTTTTTGGAACCTATATTAGGTTGGGCAGACCTACTTATGGTTTTGTGCATGTTTTTTGTACATGGTTTTGGACGTGATGGTTTTCAGTCCATGGTTTTGGATGCGATGGTTTTCGGTCCATGGTATTGGATGCGATGGTTTTCGGTCCATGGTATTGGATGCTTTGGCATGTATAAATATGTATTGTAAAATTGAAAGGAACATGATGAAAAATCAAGTTGGTAGTCCCGGTTTTGGGATTCAAGGGAAAATCTCTTTGTATATGTGTTTTATGTGTTATGCTCTCGCATTATTTATTTTCTGTGTTTTAGAATTCATATGCAGGTAATTTTTGTACAGGGTTAAAACCTACAGTGAGAAGCTAGGAAGAGCATGTGATCATCATGGATCCATCCTAAACTGAAGAAAACATAAACTGTGAATATTTTCCCAAAGCAAAGCATTAATATTATGGATTCTGCCTATCAACCTGAAAACATCCACTTAGAACCAATGAAATGATTAATGAAGTACACAAGACATTTAAACATATGATCACAAAGAGTTGAAACAGAGCTAAACACCATATCACTGGATCCCAAAGAAATAGTTGCAATATCTGATTATTCTCCTGCTAAACTGATACAAAATGATGTTCTTTCAAAACCTATGCATCCAGCTGAGTCCAACCCTTTACAATGAGAAAGAAGAAGAAGATATAGACATTGTTTGAACCTCCTCCCATCCTCAGGAGTCAAATACCTAAGATGAAGAGCTAATCTGACCAACATTGAACAAGAAACTGGAATCGAGACATCCTAACAACTTGCCTCTAGAAGTGAGGAAACTAATTCATTTGTGCTCAAAATGACTTTTAATCTAATGAATCTACCCTCTAATACTAATTATCCATCATATTTACAAGCCAAGCCATCATTTACATTAGTAAAACATCCTCCATCAGAGAAAATCCATGATCATAGCCAAAACACAATGAAATGGCAATCCTGTGCAAAATTTGTCCTACGCGCAGTGCCACTAGCCCTACGTGCAACACCATTTTCAGGTCCCTTTTGGAGGCCTTCCTGGCATCCACATTGAGCTCATGATAACTCATTGGAAATATCTTCAAGTCTACTTTCCAAAACATTTTGAATTTCTTCATTTGAAGCTCATTTGACTCTTAAACATTGATTCTCCGAAGACTGCTTCTATGTCTCAAAAAAGTGGGAAAAAGGTCATTTTTAGGGTGTTTTTTGACCTTTTGGTAGACCAGTTCTACTCCAAAAGCTTAGAAAATGTTTAGGGTGCATGCATTTCTTTGAATCCAAAAATGCAAGCCATTTTTCCATTGGGTGTCCCTAGGAAAAGTGCAGCACTAGTTGCGCTATGCGTTGAGCCAAATTTTCCGTGTTTAAAATTTTCAAAATTTGCAAATGATAAAAAATTCTCCAAACTTGACCAAAATTGGTGAGCAGCACCATCATCAAGTATCCTGATGACAAAGGAAGATTCATCAAGCAACCTAAGCCTATCCTCCTCTTTTTTTCCTTTTAGAGCCCGTCTTAGCCTTGCTTTCATCTGTTTGACCCTTATATTGCAAATTTTGTTTCGGGTCCTGTAGTGGTAGGCCATGTGCTTGATGATCTAGTTGTCCCTATTGGCTTTTTACAACAGCTTTTCTAAGTGAAAATTGACTCTTTCAAGCCAAATATCTCTATCACCCTCAATTTCCTTCTCAATTGGAGTCAAAGTGATCGGTGCCTCTTCCTCTTGTATTGTTGATTTACCTTTTTCACTTTGTCTTTTTGTCTTGAGAAGTTCCAACTCCATGAGTGTTGCAGGGAAAAGTGTCTATATAGAACTGCTCTATCCCACTAAGGTGTGACAGTTTCCTTAGAAACAAACAGAGAAAAGCTACTTTTGTTTTTCCTTTATGAATTATAGATAGAGAGGAACATAAAGACCAACCTCTGTCTTGCGCTAATTTCCTGATTTGATCCCTCTCTTCTTTGATAGTCCTCAGCTACCTGCTCCCTTGCACGCCCAGCTTCACAAAGTACCTGTAAGATCACAGAAGCATAGCACTATACAAAGACATGGATCTATAATCATAAACAATCTAGGATCAAATGTAAATTGACCATACAAATGTAACAAGCATCAATGACACAAAAGCATGGAGGAAAACTCAAATAGCTTTTATTGATAAAAAAGAAAAGAGCCAAGAGGAATTATAACCAGTTGTTCTGACCCAACATCAACCTCCCAGCAAAGAAGCCCCTCTTCACCTCAAACAAATCTTAGATCACCCAAAAATCTGATGTTTGTCTCAAGAAACCAACAACAATTCCTTACAATATGCAAAATTCCAGCCTCTAGATCTCTGGGATGAGGGATCCATATATAGATATCTATAAGGGGGATGAGTCAGCTTGTGATTTTATTAGTGTCTTCTCTCTGATAGTTGTTGCTTCCACTTGGAGACTGATGGCCTCTTACTCATCCTTGGTCGAATTCAGTGAGGCAAGTGTCACATGAGAAGATTCTGGAAGCTTCCATTGCCTCTCCACCTCGCGGAATGACACTGCCATTTGTCATTTCTCGCCCATAGCACCCCACAGAAGTGACTTTTGAAATGCAACGCACCCTCACAGTGTATTTGGGTGAGATGCAACACACTTAGCCAGTAGAGCAGCTGCAATGATCCTGTTTTGACCAATTCTGAGCAGTTTCTCATGGAGAACTTTTGGGAGAAGCTGTAATCTACTGACCTTGTTACTTTAGGGGTTAGAACAACACTTTTAGGGACTTAGGAGCCCTTGGTTTATGGACATTTCATGCTTGGGGTTGTAGGGCCCAAGCATGAGGCCATTAATCTTTTGATGTCGGGTGAAATGCTTTATTATGAGGATCCAAAGTTCTTTCAATGCTCAGAGGAGACCTGTAATAAGATACAATACAATACATTATCTTCATAATATTTTCATGATCTAGCTGAGGCGGGCATTCCCATGCTCAGCTTTATAAATTCATTTTCTTGTACATAGGACAGACAATCGTCTGAGTGTAGACTGATGATTCTGATAGAGCCATCATCCTTTTGAGCGGATGATTATCTGTGCAGCAATGATGTACATTTAATGTCTTTATTTCCCTGAATATATATCGCAGCCCGGATGGATGAAACTAGATCTGGGGTCTTCAATCTCGTCCGATCTTCACTCAAAGTACAAGTCAATCCATGTGATAAATGTTCTGAAGTCGAACATGGAAAGACATCGCTTGATTACCAGTCAATGATGTAAACTGTTAACAAGCGCGAGAGGAATCACCGATAATAATAATGACCCTCAAGGTACTGCAGTACAATTCACGTGGTGTGAATAAAGGACTTGGCGTCGAACACCACGCAAAATCTTTTGGTCGAATGCCATTGATGTAAACCTGTCGACGGAAGTGAGAAACTTGCCATTGAGGTATGCAAGCTTCAAAGTACTGAATGGGGTGTTCCTAGATCAACTTCTTGGATAATGAGCTGATGTCGACAACAAGTGATCCATCACAGGAGGGCCTTAATGAATCCCACATCAATGACACGGAACGGAGCAAATGATTTTAATGGAGATGAAAACGATTTGGTGATATAAGGTTCAGGGTGGCGGTCATGAAAGAATGGAGTATAATGTATGGTAGTGGGTGAGACACAGGTGAATTCTCTGAATGACTTCTCTTGAACATATCGGTGACACTGATGTGATGGATCGGTAGCATTAACCCCAAATGTGGATGGTATGGCGTGACCATGGTGATGTGGCCGGTGAATGAAACAACCCAACCCGACTCGGACATGGAGTGGAAGTGTCATGTTCAAGAGCGACTTGCTACCAACAAAGTTTCTTCAAGTTTTCTTCCCAATTTTCCCCAGTCATTGCTGACCAGTACCTCTTTATTTTTGTCAAGCTTGAGGAGGATAACATATGCTTGTTCTATAATTTTCCCTTCGGGAAAACCCATCGCTATGTTTTAACGAGCCTAGCGATAGTGAAACTCGTTCTCGTCTATAGACAAGTTTGTCGCTATTATACTTTTAACGAGTTTAACGAAAAAGATAACTCGATCCTTTTCAATTTTAGAGAGTCTGAAAAGGAACGTAAATGTAACTCCAAAATTCCTTTTTTGTCATCTAATCTCTTAAGTCCGAAAAAGTATAAAACAATACAGAAGGGATGAATTTTCGATACTTTCAACGAGCCGAACAAAACAAGCGCTCGATCGTTTTGTGTAATAATCCCTCAGGTCCAAAAAGATTAAAATCTAGAGAAGGGATAGCACTTCATGTCCCTTTAACGAGCTGGAGAGGCCAATGGCTCGGCAATCTTTTCATATTTTACGAGTCAGTTGAAAAGAGCTTAAAGGAGACTCGTCTTTTGAGGAACGAGTGATAAAATGGGTAGCAGCTAATTCCAGGTAAGGTTTGGAATTTTCCAATCATGGCAGTGTCACAAGGATGGCTAGTGAAATCAATCTTCGCAGCTGTTCCTCAAAATGGTTAAACAATCAAATGGAGGTGAATGATCGGCCAATGAAAAAGTGGAGGTGACGGTGCAAACATGACCAAGGCTTTAATGGCTGAAGTACTACATTCACAATGGTTATTTACTGGGGAATAGTTCATTTCTTAACGAGCTTAAACGCGGGAGGAAACATTTGCTCATGTCTTATGTTTATTTTTTAACGAGCTTGAACTATATGTTAAAACTGCTTGATTAATCCAGTCGTGTGATAAGAATGTCTCATAAAAATGGCAATTTTTAGAGTTTTTCCCCACATCCTTTCTTTATGTAATTTAGGAAACGACCAATCCAAAAAAAAGATAAATGATCCCTCTTTTCTTGCACTCCAAAAGCTTTTCATGCCCCCAGGTATAAAACAGAATTTCAAGGTTACCCCTTCTTTAGTCCGTTAAAACATTTGTTTTACCAAGAGAGGCCTACCTCTTACAGGTTACCCAAAGATTGTTCTATTCACAGTGCAAACAAAACACTTCTTCGACGATGTCTATCGAAATAGCCAAAGGTGAGTGGAGGAAGTTACTCCGCTCACGTAACTTTGACAAGAGAATCTTGTTCTAGAATAACCCCCTCTTCCAATCACGGACGGGAGTACAGACTAGTCATATTTTCTCGTGGAAACCTAGCCTATACCCGAAGTTCTCCTACCGAAGCAGACCAGGGTGCATGCCCCCTGGAATTCAGTCATGTCCTCCCGAATCACTCGTGCTCATCGGGTGGACGGAATGGAGATTGAGACATTTCTTGTGTGAAAAGACCATTTAAGGATGGTATATGACTATTTGCTCTGTATGATCCGGGAAATGAAAGCTGGTCTACGAGCTTGACCACTCTTCCTTCGTGTGGAAAACACATTACTCTAAAGAGAGAGGAGACAATTGCTCCCATGCAATAAATATAGTCTCGTCCAAGGAGTAGATTGTAATCCAGGGGTCCTTGAACTACCATCATGTTCATGTGAACGGTTTTCCCTCTCAATGTTATGGGCACATTGGGAAGGATCCCTAACGATCGACTGGTTCCTTTATCAAAACCTGTTAGATTTCTCATCTCAGGCAAAAGCGATGGCGAACCAAGTGTTTTCCAAGAAGTTGAGGAAAGGATACTCACAGAAGCCCCCTCATCTACGATGGTACAAGCCATAACCATTCTATATATTTTAACAATGATTCGGAATGGTATACTAGCTGGTAAACGGGGTCTGCCTAGTTGATTCCAGTTGAAGGAGACAACTACGTTGCTTGGAGGTGGGACCGAATAGATGGCCGAGTATGACTCTAACGAACTTCCTTCCTGCGGTAAAGGAACGGGTAAATTTCCCCCATGTTTTTTGGAATCTGTGCTTATGAAAAGAATTTGGACGATGTCATCCTTGTTCTCTTCCGTGGCTGTATCATCTAAAGATGGAACCTCTGAAGGCAAGACCGGGTCAACTGCCACCTCGACCTTTTGAATTTCGTCTGGTATGGGTTCAGATGGTTTATCTTCAATGATAGATGCTTCAACTGACCACCTGAGCGGGTTAGCCGGATTTTCAACTAGTGACGGACTCGGCAAGAGTTTTTTATATCCAGGAGGAAGTCGTAACGGTGAAACCGGACGATCGTCCAAAACTCTTTTAGCTTCATCTAAGAAGGGACAACGGCGGATGACATGATCGCCTTCGCATAGTTTAAAAGGAAATCTATATTTTCCTTTTTGTCCTGGGGCTTCACTTTCACTAGTTGATGGTGTGTTTTCAACATGATCATCAGAGGTTGACGACACTGGGTTGTGCAAATGAGGAGACCAGTCCCTTAAGATCCAAGGGATGCAAGGACAATCTCTGTGATAGTGGTCTCCTTTGCAAATGACACATGGTGATTTAGGCCTGGTCGGTGCAGTGTGTGGATTTTCGCTAGACGACACTCGTTTTCCCCCATTCGCTTTTGGCTCCTTCTTCTTCTTCACTTTCTTCTTCTTTTCCTTCTTCCCCTTAGGTACTTGACTTTTGGCTTTACCAGCCCCATCAAGCGAAGAGGAAGGAGGAGAGGAAGAATTAGAGGAAGTAGAAGGTTGGTGGGTAACTCTGGACTCGTCTAGTTGCTGATTCGATTATTCAGGAATAGTGGTGTTCTGAACGACAGAGGTTGAGAAGAGCCATACAGGCAAACCAATTGTCAGTCCTGGAAGTGACAATGTGGCCATATGGGGTGCACCAACATCTCCCCAATAGGAGAAGGGACTAGGATTTCCTCCAAGGGGAATTCCTTGGTTGGTGGATTCCATTTTCTCAACCCAAGATCAACGTAGGAAAGGGTAATGAATATTCCGTTTAAAATAAATTTTAGAAGCTTTGACACAACTTGTTTTTTCAATTTTAAAGAGTCAAGAAAAAACAAAATATGACTCTAGTATCCTTCGATTTTTAATGAGCCTGAAGTGACAAGTGCTCAGATGGACCTTTTACGTTAAGGAGTCTGAAAAGGAATGAAAGGGACTACTTTGGAAATCTAGGTAGAGGGATTACCAAACCAATCGAAAAACTGCAGAATACTTTTTACGATACGACAGTCAATCTTCCCCAATGCTGTGTTCAGTGCATTGCGATCAATAGGGCGGCAAACACAGCTTCCTATGGATAAAGGATTAAGCCTATTGGGGTGTCCCAAAATATACTTGATGGTACGTGGGAGCACAAGTCCGTACTGGCACTTATCGTCTCAAAGTGGAGGAATCACCCAACCATCAGTGAGAACAACAGTTACCAGGCTTTACGACGCCAGAATACGTCTCTAGCCTAGACTTCTAAATGTTGTGCGTTAAGTTCCAAAGCGTTGTTAGATTCATTGAATTTATTTTAAGTTGATCTTGTTTATGAAGTTTTCCTTTCGGGTTCACCACAAGATGTAGATGTAATTCCTAAAATGCAATCTAAGATGATAAACAAACTTTTTATCTCCTTTATGCAATGAAAATCCTAGCTACTAGGGAAAAGAAAGACATAATCTTTTCACAAAGAGCAAAGAGCACACTCTAAATGCACTTTCCTAAATCAAGCCAATCAGACTGTCTATATGCAAATGCACATGCAAGTATTTGTTTTTGACTTTCTTAGTCTATGAATGCTAAAAAGAAAGTTGATGCACAAATCTGAATTTCTTTTCAAGCGACAAATATCAACAAGTTTCTTTTCGAAATAAAAAATGGAGACAATCACAACACTTTCTGATTTTGAACTGAATACTTGTTCTTGACACTAGAAAATTACAAATTCAGACCAAAAGCAATAGTAACAGGATAATCGACCATCAAAAGCAATCAAACTCTTTCCTACGATTGAAATCGACACTTGCGACAGATTCAAATCAAAGGACGACAGTACAATTATGCTACTTTTGCAAAGGAGAACTGTAAATGACTCAACAAACACACAAAAACATCTACAATTTTTTTGTACAAAGGAGGCGGAATAACAGCAAGGAAAAGGGGTTTCAAACAAACATATACTGATCACAGGCAGCAAAATTTAGGAATAGAACTAGAAAGAATGAACCACAGAAGCCACAAATGCACAAAGCTAGTCTGATCAGCGCACCTGTAACACAGAGAATCTGAAATGCGGCGCAGGTTGTCCACTCGTGAAGTGCACTGAAATTCAGAATCTCTGAACAGTACCTGCGCTGGGCCCGAAACGAGACTTTGTTCGGGTTCCGGGTCACAGTTTGCAGTTCAGTTCTTGGGGTTTTGGCCGAGCAAAAAGCAATCAGTAATGCAACAATCAGGGGTAGATCTAAGGAGGATCTAAGAGCTATCACAAGGACAATCAGATAGTTTGTGAATCAGTTGTTTAAATCATAAACAGATCCAGTGGATGGATTGAAGCAGCAGTTATTTCCTTTGCATTTGTTATGGCAAATGCAGTTCGAATGCTACTTGTAAGTTTATGAAACAAACAACAAAGAATGATAAACAAACAAACTAATTATATCCACAGCGGAGTCGCCATTTTGTTACAGGGAAAAGTGTCTATATAGAACTGCTCTATCCCACTAAGGTGTGACAGCTACCTTAGAAACAAACAGAGAAAAGCTACTTTCATTTTTCCTTTATGAATTATAGATAGAGAGGAACAGAAAGACCAACCTCTGTCTTGCGCTAATCTCCTAATTTGATCCCTCTCTTCTTTGATAGTCCTCAGCTACCTGCTCCCTTGCACGCCCAGCTTCACAAAGTACCTGTAAGATCACAGAAGCATAGCACTATACAAATACATGGATCTATAATCATAAACAATCTACGATCAGATGTAAATTGACCATACAAATGTAACAAGCATCAATGACACAAAAGCATGGAGGAAAACTCAAATAACTTTTATTGATAAAAAAGAAAAGAGCCAAGAGGAGTTACAACCAGTTGTTATGACCCATGATCAACCTCCCAACAAAGAAGCCCCTCTTCACCTAAAACAAAGCTTAGATCACCCAACAATCTGATGTTTGTCTCAAGAAACCAACAACAATTCCTTACAATATGCAAAATTCCAGCCTCTAGATCTTTGGGATGAGGGATCCATATATAGATATCTGTAAGGGGGATGAGTCAGCTTGTGATTTGATTAGTGTCTTCTCTCTAATAGTTGTTGCTTTCACTTGGAGACTGATGGCCTCTTACTCATCCTTGGTCGAATTCAGTGAGGCAAGTGTCACATGAGAAGATTCTGGAAGCTTCCATTGCCTATCCACCTCGCGGAATGACACTGCCATTTGTCATTTATCGCCCATTGCACCCCACAGAAGGGACTTTTGAAATGCATCGCACCCTCATAGTGTATTTGGGTGAGATGAAACGCACTTATCCAGTGGAGTAGCTGCAATGATCCTGTTTTGACCAATTCTGAGCAGTTTCTCATGGAGAACTTCTGGGAGAAGTTGTAATCTATTGACCTTGTTCCTTTAGGGGTTAGAACAACACTTTTAGGGACTTAGGAGCCCTTGGTTTATGGACACTTCATGCTTGGGGTTGTAGGGCCCAAAAATTTCTATAACAATGAGGACCTACTTATCAGTCAACTGCTTGTTCTCTTGTTCCAGATATGTGATGACATGGCTCTCTCCAGGTTGTCGATCAATGCCTTGATTTGAGCCTCTTTCTCCTGTATGATGATGTTTTCTTTTGTTGCTTCATCCTGAGCCTCCAAGTCAATTGTCTCTATGCCATGATGAATATGATGTTGTTCTAGCTCACAATGCTCCATCAAATCAAAATATTTCTCCTCCTCATCATCAATACTTTCCTCCACTTTTTATTTCCCTTTGTGTAGTTGTTGCACCTGTACCTGTTGTGTTGATGAACAAGGCAAAGCCTCTACCACCCCCTGTGGAGCAAGCATTTGCCTATGAGTTGATGAAGATGTAAGGTCCCTTCCACACCGAGTGGAAAAAACACTTGCCTATTAGTTGCAAACAATTTTCTTGTCCCCCATTGGTATGTCTTGTAGGTTTTAAGCACCTAAATGGCTCTAGTCTCTTTGGCCTTCTCATCTTTCTTTACCTGAGCACTGCTAGAAGGTCTAGAAGGTCCTCCTGATTCTTGAGACACTAGTGGAAGAATTTGAGGACCACTGAAGATGTCATGAGAAATAAATGCCTCCCAGGAGATGTTGAGGAGGTTAATATGATGAAGCACAATCATCTTGATAAGGGAATAATGATAAAAACTACTCATCTACTAAGGGTATGGATTTTTTTGTACAAAGTGGGCCATATTCTCAATATTCCTAAACAAGAAATAAGGGAGGTTTAACATCCTCATCATGGTAAAAGGCATGAGAAGCCTGATGTGATAGGTGTATAGTCTGGAAAATCTGCCCTCACAAGTGAAATATTTCATGATGATTTTCATCATGGGGGCATACTTATCTGTTGTAGGGAAAAGTATCCGACTCGGATGACCCTAACCCACTCTAAGGGTGACAGTTCCTTAGCAACAACTGTAAAACAAACTACTGAAGGTTTACTTCTTTACGAAAGCAAAAGAGAATGGAGAGAGCACTAACCGTTGCCTTGCGCTTAATGTCGAATCCAAACTCTTCTCTTTGGCCGCTTGCTCCTAGCTCTTTGTTCTTCTGCTCGCCCAGCTACAATGAGATCCTGCACAATAACAAAGAAGGAAACTACAAGAGGCATGCAATCATAACTGGTTCATGGATTAGTGTAAACCAAACATGCAATCATCACAATATATAATTGAAACAAGAGCACATAGAAGAACCTCAATAGCTTTTATTAATGAAGAAATAAAGGTTCTGAGAGTATTACAACCATTGCAGGCTCCAACCCAGCAACATCTCCTAGCAGAAAGAATTGCTCTTCTTCACCTCTCTCAAACAATCACCCAATAACTCAATGATGAAACCAACAACATATCATTACTTTGCACAAAATTCCAGCCTCCTGAGCTCATAGGAGAGAGCTCAATATATAGATGAATTGAGAAAGGATGAGTCAGCTTGCAACTGATGTATAGCTGCCTTGTGTCCTCTCTCTCTTCAGTTAATCTTTAGTTGATCTTCAGTTCTTGAGTCCACTTGGTGAACCTTGCTTCCACTTGGAGAAACAAAGCCTCTGACTCATCACAAGGCGAAATACCTGATCCAAGTGTCATTTTTGGAAGATTCCAAAGCAATGACTCACTGTGCCACATGTCCAAACTCGCCCAACGCAGGTGGGCTTTGTTCTACCTGCTTTGCAACGCAGGTACACCATGGAGTAGTTGTGTTTCAGCGCAGAAGCCTAGTGGAGCACCTGCTTTGATTTCAGGATTGCTTGTTTTTGAGTGTTTTCAGGTGGAGAACTGATCTGAGAGCTGTTGGTTTGCTGACCTTGTTCCTCTAGGGGTAGGAACATCATGTTTAGGGAACTTTGGATCCCTTGGATTATTGACAATTCATGCTTGTTGCTGTAAGGCACAAAATTGTCTATAACAGATGCCCCCTAAAGTATGAAGTCGTTTATCGGGTGAAATGCTTTATTGAGAGGATCCGAAGTTCATTCAATCTGCTGAGAAGTGTCCTGTAATAAGATACAATACAATACATTATTTTTCATACATTTTTCATGATCTAGCTGAGGCGGGCATTCCCATGCTCAACTTTATAAATACATTTTGGTACATAGAACAGACGATCGTCTGATTTAGACTGATATTTCTCTGCCGAAATTATCATCCTTTGAGAAGGATGATCATCTGCTGCAATGATGTACATATCAAATGTCTTTATGTCCTGAATATATATCGCAGCCCGGATGGATGAAACTAGATCCAGGGTCTTCAATCTCTTCCGATCTTCACTCGATGTACAAGTCGATCCATGTGAGAATTTCTTGAAGTCGAACATGGAAAGACATCGCTTGATTACCGGTCAATGATGTAAACCGTTAACAAGCGCGAGAGGAATCACCGATAAGGATGATGACCCTCAAGGTACGACAGTACAATCTACATGGTGGGAATAAAGGACTTGGCGTCGACCACCATGCAAAATCTTCTGGTCGAAGGTCATTGGTGTATACCTGTCGCCGGAAGTGAGAAACTTGCCATTGAGGCATGCAAGCTTCAAAGTACTGAGGGGGTTGTTCCTAGATCGACTCCTTGGATAATGAGCTGATGTCGACAAAGAGCGATCCGTCAAAGGAGGGCCTTAATGAATCCCACATCAGTGACACGGAACGGAGCTAGTGATTGTGATGAGGTGAAAACAAACTGTGATGTATGATTCAGGGTGGCGGTCATGAAGTGGATGAAGGATAATGTATGGCAGTGGGTGGAACACGGTTGACTCTTTACAGAACCACATCTCTTGAACATATAACGACACTGATGTGATGGATTGGTAGCATTACCCCAATTGCGGATGGTGTGGCGAGGACCATGGTTATGCGACCGGTGAATGAAACAACCCAACCCGATGTGCTACGGAGGACAAAGTGTCATGTTCAAGAGCGACTTGCTACCATTAATGTTGTGAGGTTCTCCCAATTTTTCCCCAGTCATTGCTGACCAGTACCTCTTTATTTTTGTCAAGCTTGAGGAGGATAACATATGCTTGTTCTATAACCTGCCCTTTGGGCAAGCCCATCGCTATGTTTTAACGAGCCTAGCGATAGGGAAACTCGTTCTCGTCTAAAGACAAGTTTGTCGCTATTTAATCATTTTAACGAGTCTAACGACAAAGAAAACTCGGTCCTTTTCATTTTTAGAGAGTCTGAAAAGGTACGAAAAGTTAACTCCAAAATTCCTTTTTCGTCATCTAATCCCTTAAGTCCGAAAAAGTTTAAAACAATACAGAAGGGATGAAATTTCGGTCGCTTTAACGAGCCGAACAAAACAAGCGCTCGATCTTTTTGTGCAATAATCCCTCAGGCCCAAAAAGATTAAAATCTAGAGGAGGGATAGCTTTCCGGTCGCTTTAACGAGCTGGAAGGCCAAAACTCGGCAAACTTTTCATATTTTACGAGTCAGTGAAAAGAGCTCAAAGAAGACTCGTCTTTTGAGGAACGAGTGATGAACAGGGATAGCAGCAGATTCCAGGTACAGGTTGGAATTCTCCAATCACGGCAGTGTCACAAGGATGGCTAAGTGAAATCACTCTTCGCAGCTGTTCCTCAAAATGGGTAAACAAACATATGGAGGTGAACGATTGGCCAAATGAACGGATGGAGGTGATGGCATATAAACACGACCAAGGGCTTTTAATATGGCTTTCAAAGGTTACATTTCTCGAGGTTGTTTACCGGTTCATTTTTTCTGGATGAGCTTGAACTGTTAGGGAAAGATTGCTCACAATTTATGTTTATTTTTTAACGAGCATGAACTCTACACAAAAACTGCTCGATTCTTGCGTTTATTTTTTAACGAGCATGAACATTGCTAAAACTGCTCGATTATACCAGTCTTAATACAAGGAATGCCTTTAGGTGAGATAATCTTATTTAAGGAGCGATACCTCACTAATTACTCCAATTTGGCAGGTTTTAACTTTTGCCCTTCATCCTTTCTTTATGCAAGCTGGAAACGGCTAATCCTACGAGTTTAACGGGTTAGACCTACAGGTTTAGAGGGAGGACCTAAAAATTTAAAAAATAAATAGTCGTCCCGTGCTTGCACTCCAAAAGGTTTGCATGCCCCCAGGTATAAAGTATAATTTCGAGATTCTGCCATCTCTTACTTATTATCCGAAAAATGGTTTTGTTTGCTGCCACAAACTAAACTCTCTTTTTGGCGATGTCTATCATTAGGTTGCTAAGGATGGTGACTACTTGTTGCAGCAATTTCATCTCTTTCTTTGAAGACTGCCCCTACTTATCCTTCAAAACAGCTTGTTTTAATGGGTGAGGCTTGACATTCAAAGATGGTGGCTTCTTGCTGCCACAAATAGACCCCCTCCTTAGGAGAGCCCACTTCTTTAGACAAAGGGAGCGATCTTCCGCTTCAACATAACTTTGACAAAAGAATTTTATCCTAGAACAACCCTCTCTTCCTCTGCCGGACGGGGTACGGACTAGTCCATTCTTCTGCGGAAATTAACTTTATACCTAAGCTTTTCTCTGCCCGAGGCAGGCCAGGGTGCATGCCCCCTGGGTCCCAGTTCTTTTCTTTCCGAATTACTCACATTCATCGGGAAGTAGAACCGGAGGCGGTGGCATTCCTTGAGTGAATAAACCGTTAAGGGATGGTATTTGACTATTTGCAATGCGTGATCCTGGAAATGAAAGTTGGTCTACGAGCTGGACCATTCTTCTTTCGTGCGGAAAACACATGACTCTAAAGAGCGAGGACACTATCGCCTCCATGCAATATATATAGTCTCGTCCAAGGAGTAAGTTATATGCTAAGGGTCCCTGGACGACCATGATGTTCATGCGAACTGTCTTCCCTTTCAATGTAACTGGAACATTGGGGAGAATCCCTAACGGATGACTGGTTCCTTTATCAAAACCTGATAGATTTCTCATCTCAGGTAAAAGCGCCGGGCAACCCAGTGCTTTCCAAGCAACAGAGGAAAGGATACTCACAGATGCCCCTTCATCAATGATAGTTCCAGCCATCACCATTCTGTAGATTTGGACTATGATTCTGAATGGGATACTGGCTGGTAACCGGGGTCTGCCTAGTTGATTCCAATCAAAGGATACAACTAGGTTGCTTGGTGGTGGGACCGAATACACGGCCGGATACGACCCTGACGATGTTCCTTCCTGCGATAAAGGAATGGGCGCATTGCCCTGATGCTCATCAGAGTCTGTGTTGATGAAAAGAATATGGACGGTGTCATCCTTATCCTCTTCGGTGAGGGTGTCATTTGAAGATGGGTCTTCAATGACGGAGTCATTGGACGATGAAACCTCTGAAGGAAGAACCGGGTCAACTGCCGTTTCGACCTTTAGACTTTCGTCTGGTCTGGATTCAGCAGGTTCATTCTCAATGACCGACACTTCAGCTGACCATTTGGGCAGGTCAGCTGGATTTTCAACTATCGAGGGATTAGGCGCGAGTTTTTGGTATCCAGGAGTAAGTCGTAACGGTGAAACCGGACGATCTTCTAAAACTCTCTTTGCCTCATCTAAGAATGGACATCGGTGGATGGCATTCTCGCCTTCACACAATATATAGGGTGATCTTGGTCTCCCTCTTCGTCCTTCACTCTCGCTAGTTGATGGACCGCAATCAACATGACTACCAAAGGTTGATGCTACCGGATTGTGCAACCTTGGGGACCAGTCCCTCAGTATCCGGGGAATACAAGGACAATCACGATGGAAGTGGGCCCCTTTGCAAATGACACATGGCGATTTAGGCCCGGTCGGTGCAGTGTGTGGGTTTTTGTCAGCTGTCTTTTGCTTGGCCCCAGTCGCCTTCGCCATAGGCTCCTTCTGCTTCTTTTCTCTCCTCTTCTTTTCCTTCTTCTCCACGGGAGGCTGACTTTTGCCGGCTCTACCTTGTGAAGATGAAGGATGAGAGGAAGAATTGTAAGAAGTGGAAGGCTGGTGGGTAGCTCTAGATTGGTCTGACTGTTGATTCGACTGCTCAGGATTAGTGGCGATCTGGACTACATTAGTTGAAAAGAGCCATACAGGTAGGCCAATTGTCAATCCTGGAAGTGACAATGTTGCCATATGAGGCGCACCAACATCTCCCCAAGAGGAGAAGGGGTTTGGACTTCCGCCAAGGTTATTTCCTTGGTTGGTGGGCTCCATACTTTTCAACTGAAAGATCAACGTGGGAATAACAGGTGATTATGTTCCGCTTAAAATAAATTTTATTAACGACGCTTTTAGACACAAACTTGCTTTTTCATGTTTTAAGAGTCGAGAAAAAGCTAAAGATGACTCTAGTCACCTTCGATGTTTTAGCGAGCCCGAAGTGACAAATGCTCGGATGGACTTTTTCAGTTATAGAGTTTGAAAAAGGCCCAAAAGAAACTGCTCTGGAGTTCTAGGCAGAGGGTGTGCCAAACTTTTCGCGAAACCACAGAATACGTTTTACGGTACGGGTGGTCGATCTTCGTGAATGCTGTGTTCACTGCATCGCGATCAGTAGGGCGGTCGACACGGCTTCCTATGGATAAAGGATAATTGCCTATAGGGGTCTCCCAATATATACGCGACGGTACGTGGGAGCACAAGTCCGTATTAGTGCCACCGACTCTCAGGAGGAATCACCCACCTTCGTAGAGATTGACAGTCACTATGTTTAACGACGCCGGAACACGTCTCTACCTAGACCTCTAGATGTTTGCGTTATGTTACAAAGCGTTGTTATGTAAATTGGATTTATTTTAATGTTGATCTTGCTTATCAGTTTGCCTTTAAGGATCACCACGAGATGTATATAACAAATTCCTGAATGCAGTCTAAGATGAGAAGCAAACTTTTCAATCTTTCAACTTTGAAAACCTTAACTACTGAGGGAAAAGAAAGGCAATTCTTTTCACACAGATCATAGAGCACACACTAAAATGCAAATTTTTCCTAAATCGTCAAGCACACAGTCAAATGCAAAATGCACAATGCATGTATTTTCTTTTCCCTTTCTTAATGTGGATGGATACAAAAAGAAAGTGGTTATATAACTTTGATTTCGATTTAAAGCGAAAGTAAACAAGTTTGTCCAAAATCAAAAGACACCTTAAGATTCACTTGCTTAATCACTGGAAATGCATGAAATCAAACCATACTAACGAAAGTAAAATGACTAATCAGCTATGGACAGCAAACAAGCTAACTCTTTAGACCAGCAAAACGCCTAACACAGGTTCAGATCTAAGAGGCCAAAAGCATGACTAGTTTACTTTTCGTTATGGGAAATTGTAAATGAATAAGAAATACAAAGAACAAGTACAATTTCGTTATATAACAGAGGCGGAATGATGGCAAGTAATATTGGTTTCAAAACAGGCACAAGACTGACACCTAGTAGCGAAACTAAGTGAAAACAGGCAAGAGAAAGGAGGAAACCCTAAATGCACTAAGCAAATTTGGGCCAACGCAGGCTCTGCACAGCCAAACTGGCTCTCAGCGCAGGTAGCTAGTTCGGGACCTGCGTTGCAAAGCAGGTAGCCTGTGTACTACCTGCTTTGGAAAACGAGAATTGCGTTTTCACAGTTTCCGGGTCATAATTTTCTCAAAAATGCACGGTTTTTGCTCAAATCAGAAGCAATCAGTCAAGCACACTCAAAGGGATGATTTAGAAGGTGCAAAGCTATCACTAAGAGTTTACAAGGATCCTTGTAGATCAGCTCTTCAAATCATGAATCCGCTCAGAAAATGAGCAAGAGTAGCTGCCCTCTACTTCGCTTTTGATATAGTCAAAAGCTTTTCGATTTGGTACTCTTTGGTTCAGGAAATGAATAGCAAAATACTACAAACACAATCAAACGGATACGATCCCCAGCGGAGTCGCCAGTTTGTTGTAGGGAAAAGTATCCGACTCGGATGACCCTAACCCACTCTAAGGGTGACAGTTCCTTAGCAACAACTGTAAAACAAACTACTGAAGGTTTACTTCTTTACGAAAGCAAAAGAGAATGGAGAGAGCACTAACCGTTGCCTTGCTCTTAATGTCGAATCCAAACTCTTCTCTTTGGCCGCTTGCTCCTAGCTCTTTGTTCTTCTGCTCGCCCAGCTACAATGAGATCCTGCACAATAACAAAGAAGGAAACTACAAGAGGCATGCAATCATAACTGGTTCATGGATTAGTGTAAACCAAACATGCAATCATCACAATATATAATTGAAACAAGAGCACATAGAAGAACCTCAATAGCTTTTATTAATGAAGAAATAAAGGTTCTGAGAGTATTACAACCATTGCAGGCTCCAACCCAGCAACATCTCCCAGCAGAAAGAATTGCTCTTCTTCACATCTCTCAAACAATCACCCAATAACTCAATGATGAAACCAACAGCATATCATTACTTTGCATAAAATTCTAGCCTCCTGAGCTCATAGGAGAGAGCTCAATATATAGATGAATTGAGAAAGGATGAGTCAGCTTGCAACTGATGTATAGCTGCCTTGTGTCCTCTCTCTCTTCAGTTAATCTTTAGTTGATCTTCAGTTCTTGAGTCCACTTGGTGAACCTTGCTTCCACTTGGAGAAACAAAGCCTCTGACTCATCACAAGGCGAAATACCTGATCCAAGTGTCATTTTTGGAAGATTCCAAAGCAATGACTCACTGTGCCACATGTCCAAACTTGCCCAACGCAGGTGGGCTTTGTTCTACCTGCTTTGCAACGCAGGTACACCATGGAGCAGTTGTGTTTCAGCGCAGAAGCCTAGTGGAGCACCTGCTTTGATTTCAGGATTGCTTGTTTTTGAGTGTTTTCAGGTGGAGAACTGATCTGAGAGCTGTTGGTTTGCTGACCTTGTTCCTCTAGGGGTAGGAACATCATGTTCAGGGAACTTTGGATCCCTTGGATTATTGACAATTCATGCTTGTTGCTGTAAGGCACAAAATTGTCTATAACATTATCTTCAAGGAACCTGAAAGGAAAAAGCCTTTTTTCTTCATTTCTATACTTAGGTTTGATGTAAGGCTCATAATAGTGTTCATCGAGGTCTTGTGCCTTGTACCATTTCTCTCCCACATTTGGAATCCTGGTCACATCCACAATGATGGAGGGTGAAACTGTGAATGTCACCCCAACAAGAGTCACTTTGTTGTCACGAAGATTGGCCACAAAAATCCTGGTGAGCTCAGGATGGTGTTGAACTCTCTCTACCTACTCACAGAACTCATAACAACTTAGATGCCTAAAACAAGTGATAGCCAAATGAGAGGCCTCCATCTCTATGAAGTTTGATGGCTCTTCCCTGATAATTATGCCTGCCTTGTGTGGTTTTCTCTGATGCCTAGATCTATCTGCTGAACTGTCACTGCTAGTGTTTTCCTCCTCCTCATAGTCCTTGTCTCCTCTGTCCATGTTTGAAAATTTTGAGGTCGTGCACTCTTAGAAAATGGATGAAGGGGGTGAGCAAGAGTGATTAGGAATAAGGGAAGGACAGGTGACCTTGTGAGGTATTTGGTGGGCTAGGAAATGAATCAGAGGGTATGAATCATAAAAATGAGGGAGAGGGGCTTGGGTTTTTGAAGTATTGCTTATGGGATGAAGGACAGAGGGATATAAAAATGTTATGGAGTGATATAGGGAAAGGGTTTAGTGTTTTAGTGATAGGTGATGGGAGGAATAATAGGGGTTAGGGTTTTAGGCATAACTAGGGGAGAATCTAGGGTTTTACATTGCCATGGTAAATTATCCTTAAAATATTTAATTGCAAACCAATAATGAAGTCCAGGGAGAAAACTTACTTTTTTGAGGGAAAGGAGGGAAATTTTTATGTGTTTTAGGTGGCAGGAGGTCTTTTTGCCCAACACACAATGCCTCCTATAGGCGCCCAATGCCCTTCTTTAAGTGCAACACCATTGTTTTATCCAATGCCAAAATCAGCCTATGCGCAGCGCTCAGTCTGTACGCGCAGCACTCCGGCCTGAACGTGGAGTTCCACCTCCAACTGCCCCAAACACACAACACCAATCACCCTAAACGCAGTGCCACTTCTCCTTGGCCCAAAACTTGCTCAACTTCTCCTCTCTTCTTCACTTTTTGACTCCTTGTTTGCCAAATAAGAATGATAAGCTTGAAAATGAAATGTGACACCTTATGTAGGAGTAGACTTGACTTTTCATTAGAAAAACCCACTTTCTAATGTTTTTTTACCTTTTCAAAATCTTTGTTTTAATGCCTTTTATTTATTGTTCCTTTTCAAGTGGGTGATGCTCAATTTGAACTGATTTTTGCAGTGGTTCATTATCTTGTAGCAAGGAGAGATGCATTGATGCAGCCGGGATCATTTATTACATAAAGTGACTTAAATTACATAAAAATATAAATTACCCTAAAATACTCTATTTTCACCTCAAAAACATGTTTTTGAGGTGAAAATTACATTAGTGAAAGAAATAATTTTACAGTGACTATGAACTACTAGTAATCATTCTTGATTTATTTATCAGTCTCATACCCTTGATGCCATTTATTTAAACTTTTAAATCATGTCTTTGACCTTGGAAATGAACCCTAAAACCTAGTGAAAACATGTACTAAGACCTAATGGAAACATGATTGCATTTGACTCTGAAACTATGGCTGAATATAACCTGGAGATGGGTCTGCAAGTGTAATTTATGAGGGAGAAAATTGGATTTTCTAAGGAGAAGACAACCATCAGTGGATTAGTTTGACATGACCTAATGAAATGATGCAAAAATTTCAGCATGGGACCCTAAAATGAAAATGCAAAGTGAAAATTTGATCCCTGATGGAAGTATGCAGATAATGACACTAACATTAGCCTTATTAGGGATGGAAGCTCCTTGGAGGTGACAAGAACACTGTAGACCAAGTGCATAGTTGATTGGGCTAATACGGTCAAACAAATAAAAGACTGAAAAAACCCCTTTTCTTTTACAATTTTGAAGAATAATGACTCAATACAAACTGAAAACTGACATCATAAACAACTCTAAACTGACTCAAAAACAAACCAAACAAACTCAACAAAAATCATTCAAGATTTATAACCTTCTCTTCAGGCCCCAAGCTCAGATGATATTGTACTTGGAATCTTGCATAGAAAAGTAAACTGGCATATACAATGACGGTGAAGCAACTTCAAGGAACAACATTAAAAGTAGTAGTGTTTTAGGAGCCTACCATTCACTGGTCCTCCTGAGAATTCTTGACCATCCATTTCCTTTAATAAAAATGCATTCTATCCTCGATAGGCTAAGATTTTATATTGTCCTTTTAATAGATTGTCAAACTTACCATGCTTTCCTTTTTCTTCATTTCGTGCATCCCATCGTAGCACTACATCTTCTAGCTGAAACTTTTCTGCCTTGTTTTTGCGGTCATAAATCCTCTTTATCTTCCCTTGCAGTCATAAATTGTTTTGAGAAACCTCTTCCCTTGTTTGCTGAACGTGAATCATTTGATTAATCCTGCGTTGAATATCAACCTCTTCACTGTCGGATTCCCTGTAATAATCTCATGACTGGGACTGCAAGTGATGTGGGAAACACCGTATCAGTACCATAAACCAACTCAAAAGGTGACATACCTATTGATTTCTTGTTTCTCACTTTGTCAGCCCACAAGGCATTGACAAGATTTCGATGCCAATTCTTATTATTTGCCTCCAACATTTTCTTGATAATGTTCACCAAGGATTTATTTGACGACTCAGCTAATCCATTTCCCTGCGGGTAGTATGTCGTGGAATTACCCAATGTGATATTGTACTTGTTGCAAAACTGGACCATCCTCTTTGACTTAAATTTGCTGCATTATCTGTAATAATCTTGTGAGGGAAACCAAAACAAGACAAGATATTAGATTCTAGAAACTGGATAATTACCATTTTCGTGGCTTGCCTCGTTGGAATGGCTTCAATCCACTCGGTGAAGTAATCGGTAGCTATCAAAATCCATCTGTGTTGTGATAATGATGTGGGATGGATTTCTCCTATGAAATCAAGTCCCCACTGCTGGAAAGGTGCATTTACTTCAACTGGATTCAGAGGAAGAGGAAGAAACTTCCTTTTTCCCTGAAAAATTTGACATTCGTGGCAGCTCATAACTGTCTTATATAAATCTGAAAACAAAGTTGGCCAATAATATCCTGCTCTCAACACCTTGTTAGCTATTGTCTTCCAAAACAAATGACTGCCACAATCACCTCTATGAAAATGATTCATTACCTGTTGAGCTTCATCTTCAACCAAACAATTAAGAAGAACCCCTCCCGGGTCTTTCCAATAGAGGGCACTATTTAAAATGCAGAATTTTGCGGACTTTAGTTTTAGTGATCTACCTTTACTTCTTGACATTCTAGGAGGCGGCGAAAGATGCTGAAGAACATATACTATATCAAAATACCAAGGTGATTTGAGAAACATTTCTGATACCTAAATGAGTGAGCCACCATCTTCGTCATTTGACATTGCTGCAATTAGATTTATGTCTAGAGAATGCAGATTTGATTCAGCCATCAGTTTTGCCAAGCCTTGTCCTTTGATCAGTTTGGTAGGCTTAATCTCAAGATCGCAATCCAACATTGCTGTTATCCACTTACCTCTTCTTCCCTTCGGATCAATTTTCATGAGAACATCTTTGACAGTTGCGTTAGGAACATATGCTATGGTATGTGAATGCAGAATGTAGACTCGGAAATCATTCAATGCTTTTATAAGAGCTAGAGCTTGTTTTTCAATGATATTGTAATGCAAAGCAACATCTCTAATAGTCCGACTAAAAAAAGCAATGGGTTGCTCCACCTGATCCCTCTTTTGCATCAACATCGCAACCATAGTGTGCTCAGATGCAAATGAAAATATAATAAAATCATGAGTATAATTATGACTGATCAAAACTAGGGCTGTGGTTAAAGAAAACTTTACCAAGTTGAATGATTTCATGGCATCCTCGGTCCATTTCATAGTGCTATCCTTCTTCAACATATTAGTTAACTCACGTAAATGCTCAGCCAAATTTGGTTTAAATTTGCATAAGAAATTCATATTACCATTGAAAGCTTGAATCTCCTTTTTGTTGCGCGGAAAGTCTATTTGTTGGATTGCCTCCACACTTGAAGGATCAATGCGAATACCATCTTTAGAAATTATATGACCAAGGAGTTTACCTTTTTCCATGGCAAAAAGACTCTTTTTTTGGTTTAAAGAAATCCTGAACTACCTGCATTTTTGAGAAACAATCCTTAGGTGGTGAAAATGCTCATCATCAGAACCAGAAAATACTATCAAATCATCTAAATAGACCACCAAGAAAACATCCTTCTCATTAGCAAAAGCTATGTCCATTGCCTACTGAAAATTGGATCTGGCATTCTTCAGCCCAAATGGCATTTTGGCATACTGAAAAGTTCCCCATGGTATTGTGAAGGTAGTTTTGTCTTGGTCTTTTTCATGCACCAAGCTCTGATTATAGCCCGAGTAGCCATCTAGTAGTGACATCCGTGATGCTCCAACTACTCTTTATGGAATATGGTCCATCTTAGGAAGAGGGTAATTATCCTTCAAGGACACTTTATTGAGGTTCTGGAAATCAATGCACAACCTTATCTCTTCAGTCTTCTTTCGCACTAGGACCAAATTTGAAATCCAATCAGAAAATCTAATTGGAACAATGATACTAGCTTTAAACAATCTATTTACCTCTTTCTCGATGGATGGCAACAACTTTGGATTGATTTTTCTCAACTTTTGTCTAAAAGGTTTTTTATCTGAATTGATAGGAATATTATGTTGAATGATATTCTTGTCATACATTTTCAAATCTGAATAATACCACGCAAAAACATCAGAAAATTCAGAAAGAAACTTAACATACTTAGCCTTTGCTTAAGGAGACAATGTTTTTGATAACTTTACAAACTTGGGCTGGTCTACTATTCCAAGATTTACATCTTCAACTCCTTTGTCCATAGGAACCAAGGTTGGTTTTCTCGCCACATCATCTTGATCAAAGAGCTCCTCTAAAGGTATGAGACCTCTAGGAATAATATTATCCTTTAGCTGTAAAACCTCCATCTGATTTACCTCAATATCTTGTTCATCGAAATCACAAACATCATCAATGAAAGCATTCTTAAACTTCCCTTCATTCTGCAAAAAGGCATTAATTTCATTGTCATCCCAAAAAACTTGCCAATACCTCAAATTATCAGGACAGTAGGCCTATGTTTGACATGAATTTCAAATTTATTGCTAGAATTCATTGGAATCTTCAAATTTCTTGCTGCAGTAGTGAGGGAATCAACAATGATGTTTTGAATTCGAGGTACTGCTGTCAAGGTGTATTCCAGAAACATCTTCAAAATATCCAGAACTGCATTTCTGTAGGCTCTCATCCACGAATGCTTTGCTTGATATTCTCCTTTTACTTGTTTAATCACCAAATCTGAATCGCCATAAACAGAAATCCTTTTCGCACCCAGTTTCTTCAAAATTTTTAGACATGTAATCAATGCCTCATACTCCACTTAATTATTAGAGAAATTAAAAGCTAACTTGTACGAACATACTCTAACATTACTTGGGACTTTGGCAGGCTAGAAAGTGTGGAGCACCTGGAAGGTATGCTTTTGACTAGCAATCTAGTGGTTTTTCAATAATAGTTGTAACCTTTTCTGCATTATGAGTTCAAAGAAGATAAAGGGTTTTGATAAAATGTGCAACAATTGATAAAGGAAGCTTAAGTGCTAATGATTGACGTTTTCTATGCAGGAAGACGTGAAAACAAAGGATCGGCGATTGAAAGCAAGAAGCAAAGGGAAAATAACTACTGTCCCGCCAACAGGGAACCGGATGCGGACAAGATCAAGTAAAATTAGAGCTGAATAGCCCAGAGAAAGAAAGCGGGATACTGAGACGGAGAACACAAGAAGGGAAAGAGAAGAATCGAACGATTAGCGAATCCCTCAGGATCTTTGATCCTGAGGGATCGCTGCTTTAAATTATCTTTTGATTATCTAGATACCTCCGTCATTTCTGTTATATAAAGGCATCACGCCATTGAACGGGGGAGGGACTATCTTTTTAATTTTCAATTCCAGAACCAACTGTAATCATTGAGTCTCTCTGAGACCTGACTCTGTCATACTTTTGTTGATGCGATTAATATAAAAGTCTTGGTGTTCATTTCGTCTCTGCATCTGGAGTAACTTAAGGCGGTGTTCCATTGGTAGCCAAGGGCCCAGCTCCGAAGGACACTTGCTTTTGTATTATTATATTGTGTGGTTTGTTTATTTCCATTATTTCAGTAATCTGATACATCTTTTATGTGATATGCTATGTGTCGTTATAACTGACATCTGAATGAGTCCTTTTATCTCATGTCTCTGCATTGTATAAGTGGATCTATTCGAATTACATCTTTCAGCTATTTCTGTAGCGGAATGTTGGTATGAATGTATTGCTATCAGATCCATGTGAAATAGTATTTGTAAGACTTGAAAGCAATATTACTTCGTTCAGGAACATAGTCGTATCATCCATTATTCTCAGATTTCTGTAGTAGTAGAGAACGTGTACATACGGTTGAGGATTATTGTTACATTATTGCTGTTCCATTTATCATTGCTGTTCCATTTATCATTGTTGTTCCATTTATCATTGCTGTTCCATTTATTATTGTTGTTCCATTTATTCTTGCTGTTCCATTTCTTTACTGCTGTTCCATTTCCAGATTGCTGTTCCATTTTACTTTTCGCTGCTTGATTTACCTGCCTTTGTTGTTTTAGTGTGAGAGTAGGCCTAAGGCTGTCGTGAGCCTCAACAAGACGTTGCTTAGCCCCAGACCTATAAGTCCATGCTCTGATTTCCTTTCTTTATCAGTTTCTAAAGGGATAGGTTATTGTTTCCATACCCTTGACTGATCAACTGCCTTGCGTGATTTTATCTTTTGGGTTAGTTTCGTTACAACTTAGCATCTGTTTCCTTTCAGACCATTAGGACACTATACTACTGAGCATTACTCGGACAAACAGCCTCAGATTGAGTTACTCCTTGCAATAACAAAACGTTCCCGGATTGACTTATTAATGTGGGATAATTAGCGGTGTGAGAGACCCTAGTTACAACTCTACATTTTGGCGCCATTTCCGGGGAGGAGTAATAGCCATTTTCCCTTTACAGAGTAGTGCCCAAATCTGCTAGGGGGGAGTTGGATTTTAAAAACGGAAGGTAAGAACCTGCGTATGGAGCACGTAAAAGCCCTACTCCACCGTTCGCTCTCTTAGTAGAATTGCTGGTTGATAGGATTTAGTAGTTTTCAGAGTGCATGACTAAGCAGAAAAAGTTAGAAAGGAATACCAAAACCCCAGCCAAACTTGAGAAAGCCAAAGGACCGGTGACCCTTGGCCGAACGACCTTCATAGACGAAATCTACAAGAAAACTGAATCTCAGCCGTGAGTAGGCCTAAAAAAGACTCATTCTAAGCAGCCTACCAATTCCCTTCAGGCTACAGCATCATCATCTGGAGCCTACGCTGAGGTGCAGAGTCAGACTGTTGAACAGGACTTCCAAGAAATTGAAAATCCTGTGTCTGAACAGCTGCAAGAAGGGAACTTAAGAAACCTTTGTGAAGGAGAAGGGGAAACAGGGGAAGTAGAGGAACCGAAATCTCCTTCCAGGATAATCCAGTTGTTAAATAGCCCAGATAAGGGAAGCGCAGCCAGAATTAATACTGAAAACACCCCATTCCTTCAGATAGAAATCCCGGATAAGGGAAGTGTCATTAAGACAGCCCCTGCCAAGGCCTCCCCCTCTCAACCTAGGAACACCCTTCTAGAAATCCCGGAAGATTACTGGCACATATTCGATCCCATGGCGCAGAATCAGCCAAATACCCAAACTTCTACATTGCAATATCCGATAGTAGATTCTGCTGCAAATGCCCCCATGAAGGCAATTCCTCTTCAACATATCCCAACATTTCACGGACTGACATCAGAAGATCCTGATGCATTCTTATTTGAATTCGATGTGTTATGTAGAGGGTATGATTACAGCACTGATCCTCAGAAATTAAAGTTGTTTCCCTCTACTTTGAAGGGAGCAGCTCTGAGATGGTTTATGGGTCTAGGTGGTGGAGTCATAAACAATTGGGAGCAAATGAAAGAGTCCTTTCTCAAGAAATATCAGGATTACTGTAGGTCAAGGGAACTGAAAGATGAAATCTTCCAAATGACGGCCAGACCAAATGAAACTCTAGAGGAATATGTAGAACGCTTCCAGTATAACTTACAGAGATCCCCTTATGCATCATTACCTCTGCCTGACAATGTGTTGAAAACTGCATTAATTAGAGGTATGAAAGAACAATGGATTGAAACGCTGAATATCATGGGAAAAGGAGATATTTACTAAGAGAATTTTGCTGATATCATTAATTTATGTATTAGGAGTTCAAGGGGTAGCACAAGGATAAAACCAACAGAATATGATAGGTTTGTTAGAGATGACAAAATATCAACAGAAGGGGTAACACGGGTAGAACTTGGGAATTTACTAGAAAATTTTAAAACTGATATCCTAGGGACATTAACTACTCAGCTTGATATTATGCAGGCTAAACAAAAGCAAATGGAGGCAGAGAAAAATCTGGCAATTTTTTGCCCCCGATGCAGAAAAAACATAGCCACAAAGAATGTCTGCTAGATACAGTTCAAGCCTGTGCTATCTGTACGAAAGACCACCTTACTGAAAGCTGCCCCTCACTTCCTGGATTGAAGGCTGTATACAAGGAAGAAGAAGAAGAATCAGAACCAGCATACTTTGTTAACCAACGTCGCCAATGGCAACCGAGGCAATCAGGTATGTTTTCGGATCCAGCTTCTTCTTTTCAACCTCCACAATACAATGCTCAGCAATATGGTATGTGGCAAAACCAATCCACACCCCCAGTCCCGAATTGGTCATCACAGCCATTTCCTTCTCCGAATCCATGGATGAATCAGACAAACCAATTCGGATGGCAAAATTTTCCCTACACCCCACCATATTGGCAGAACAATTCATACCCTCCGCAATGGATTCCCTCCACATCACAAGGTTCACCCTGGCAGACCAATTGGCCAAGATCGACATATCAGTCAACAGGAACTATTCCACTCCCTCAACCAACTCTGCCAGCCTTACAACAAAACCCCCAGTCTAATTTAAGGCCACAACTCCCAGCCCAACCCAACCCCAATCCTAATAATAGACCAGTCCAATCCATCCAAATCATAGACACATCAGAAACTGGACTTGACTTAAGGGAGTGCAATGACCTTCAGTTACGATCTGGACGTATCATAGAAATAGAGGGAGACAAAATAGGTCACATTGAAGATCAGTTACCAATAGAACAACCGCTACAACAAAAGGATGTAAATAAGGAACAGACCCATCAACAAACAAATACATCCTCTCCTCCTTTCCCGGATTGATTAGTCATACCACGACCAATGCAACATCCAGACTTTGACATTCTGGGAGAGTTACAAAACCTGTATATAAAAATTCCATTCCTCCAAGCCATTCAAGATATTCCCATATACGCAAAGACTATAAAAGAATTGTGCATAAAAAAATCAAGGAGGAATATAACTACTAACCCTAGAGTCCAAGTAGTTGGAACTTTATCCGACCTGTTATCAGGAAAACAGACACCTATCAAATATGAAGATCCCGGGAACCCAATTGTAACTGTCCAAATCTATGGTCAAACCCTGCCTAATGCTTTAGTCGACTTGGGAGCTGCAATCAATATTTTGACAACTTCCACCTGCCAAAAGCTTGGCATCACATCGGTAGAACCTACTTCTACCTTGTTAGAATTGGCAGATCGATCTGTAGTTCGACCCGAAGGTACTCTATATGATGTCATGGTTTTCGTAGATTCCTGGGAGTATCCAACCGATTTCCTGGTAATTAATCCAAAAACCCAACTAGATGGACATCCACTAATATTAGGAAGACCTTGGCTTGCTACTGCCGATGCCTACATTGGTTGCCGGCAGGGAAACATGACTATAACTAAAGGACCAGATGTTAAAAATCTCGTTCTATATCCTCCAGCACAGCCAAGCCTTCCAATGATCAAAACCAATCAGTATCCTGTGTCATACCTTACTAACAATATCAGAGCCCCATTAACTGTACAGAAGGCTTTAGATTTTAAAGATAAAATAGAAGATGATGCTATCAATAACTTCATCAGTCAAACCGAATCTAGCTCTCACACACAGTGTTTTATGATAGAGGCAGCATTTGATAGTGAGCTAGAAGAAGACCCCTTAAAAGATCCACATGACCAAGCAATGCCAGTAACTGTTGTTGCCAATAGTAAAGTAGTCGAAATCGAACCTGGTAAGACTCTAAATATTAACGTCAACCTGACACCAGATCAAGAAATGAAGCTTGTTAGTCTGTTACAAAAGTATAAGGGAGCATTTGCGTGGGATTACCCTGACATGAAGGGGATTGATCCTCAATTATGCACACACCACATCTATATAGAGAAGGATGGAAGACCTGTTTGCCAGCCAAAAAGAAGACTCAACCCCCATCTAAAAGAAATAGTAAAAGCCGAACTTCATAAACTTTTAGATGTTAATTTTATTTACCCCATCTCCGACAGTAAGTGGGTCTCTCCCCTAGTGGTGGTACCCAAGAAAAATGGGAAATGGAGGATCTGCGTGGATTACAGGGAGTTAAATAAGGCCACACAGAAGGATCACTTTCCCCTCCCATATATAGATCAAGTACTGGACACTTTAGCAGGGAAGAAATTTTTCTCTTTCCTGGATGGCTTCAGCGGATATAACCAAATCCAAATCGCCCCTGAAGATCAGGATAAAACTACCTTTACTTGCCCTTGGGGAACGTTTGCCTATCGAGTACTACCCTTCGGCCTATGCAATGCCCCTGCTACATTTTAAAGAGCTGTTCTCAGCATCTTTGCAGACCTAATAAACGACGGACTTGAGGTGTATATGGATGACTTTACACCATATGGAGATGATTTTGACCCAGCTCTGGATACCCTGGAAAAAGTCCTACAACGTTGTATCGCTACCAGACTTTGCCTGAGCCACGAAAAGTGCTACATGATGATGACAGAAGGGCTCATTCTAGGGCACTACATCTCAGCAGCTGGCATCCAGGTAGACCCGGCTAAAATTCAGATTCTCTTGCTCATCCCTACTCCCACTACTCAAACAGAGGTACGCAGTTTCCTTGGATTTTCTGGGTATTACAGACGATTTATAGAACATTACTCACGAATTGCTGCACCTCTATATGCTTTAACTGGCAATGTTGATTTTTTGTGGACAGAAAAATGCGACCAGGCTTTTAAGGAATTAAAGAACCTGCTATCAACAGCTCCAGTCCTTCGAGGACCCAACTGGAATTTGCCATTTCAAATCTCATCGGATGCCTCGGACACAGCAATTGGTGCAGTCCTCGGGCAAGAAGAGGATAAGAAGCCATATGCTATTTACTATATCAGCAAAAATTTATCCTCTGTTGAACTCAATTATACTGTTACTGAAAAGGAATTCTTGGCTGTAATACATGCTGTTAACAAATTTAGACATTATATTACAGGCTATCCTGTTGTGTTATATACAGATCATTCTGCTATCAAATATTTGGCAAATAAACCTATTACGAATGCTAGAATAACCAGGTGGTTGATCTTATTGCAAGAGTTCGACATCACAATTAAGGATCGACCTGGCAAGGAGAACCCTGTAGCTGATTTCCTCTCACGGATACCGAAAGCAGTCGAAACAGCAGCAGTGGAAGATCAATTCCCTGACGAGCATATTTTTGCTGTTGCTGTTCGAACACCCTGGTATGCAGATGTCGCCAATTACCTCGCAGTCGGTAAGTTACCAAAACACTTAACCCCTCAAGAACGCAAGCAGATTGTTCAGAAGAGCACTCGCTTTTCATGGATCGGAGGCCATTTGTTCCATACAGGGGCAGACATGCAAATCAGAAGGTGTATTCGAGAAGACGAAATCTTCGACATTCTAAAAGCTTGCCATGACGGGCCATGCGGGGGACATTTCGCTGAAAAAAGAACAGCACATAAAGTATTACAGACCGGATACTAATGGCCTACAATCTTCAAGGATGCGAAAAAATTTGCACAAGCCTGTGACATCTGCCAGCGAGCAGGAAAACCTGGCCAAGCCGATGAAATGCCTCTGAGACCACAATTGGTCATTGAGCCATTCGAACGATGGGCTGTGGACTTCGTTGGGCCCATCAATCCATCATCAAATCAGAGGACATACATTCTGGTGGCGACAGACTATGTTACTAAATGGGTCGAGGCCGAATCATTACCTAGGGCTACAGAAGACTCTGTGATACAATTCTTGTTCCATTTGTTTGTACGTTATGGACTTCCGAGAGAATTAATCACCGATGGTGGACCACAATTTGTTGGAAATAAATTAGCTGCAACACTTAACAATTACCATGTCCAACATAAGATTACTACCCCATACCATCCGCAGGCAAATGGGCAAGTAGAAAGTAGTAATAAGGTAATAGAATCAATTTTAACAAAAACCATTGCATCGCATCGGCGAGATTGGGCCACTCGACTACCTGAGGCGCTGTGGGCCTACAGAACCACATGGAGAAGCACTACAGGCTATTCACCCTATCAATTAGTGTTTGGAAAGCAGCCAATTTTCCCCATAGAATTTGAAATCCGAACGCTACGAACTGCACAGGAAGTCGGCCTAGATCTGAGTGAGGCACAAATTAATCGATTACATCAGATTAATGAATTGGACGAAATCAGGCTCTCTGCATTACAAAATACAGCATTGATTCAACAACAGCGAGCTAAATGGCATGATGCACTGATCAAGAATAAAGTCTTTCATGAAGGAGATTGGGCTCTGTTATACGACTCTCGGTTTCAGGATTTCTCGAGGAAACTCCAGACTCGATGGCTAGGACCATACGAAATCCAGAAGGTGCACGATAATGGGACCCTTACCCTGGTCACAATTGACGGTTCTGGATATGCATTCAAGGTAAATGGCCACCGAGTTCACCTTTATTGAAAGCCACTCACTCGGGAATCCTTCTGTCAACAGCTGCGACAAGATACTGATATAAAAATTTTAGGAGAGGAAGAGAAATCTTCCTCACCTATAGCTTAAGAAATTCATTTCATAACTTGTACATAACATCTTGTATATATGTTTCCTTGATTTTTTTCCAAGTGTTTTTGTTGTTCCTTTGCAAAAAGGAACAACACTTGTGTGATTTTGCTGTTCCCTTTCAAAAGGAACAACTTTTGAGTGTTTTTGTTGTTCCTTTGTGAAAAGGAACAACACTTTTGCTTTTTTCTGTTCCCTTGAGAAAAGGAACAACACCCGCATGCTTTTTTGTTGTTCCTTTGCGAAAAGGAACAGCACTGTCGTGTTTTGTTGTTCCTTTGCGAAAAGGAACAACACTTGGTGTGTTTTGTTGTTCCTTTGCGAAAAGGAACAACATTGGTGTGTTTTGCTGTTCCTTTGCGAAAAGGAACAGCATTGGTGTGTTTTTGCTGTTCCTTTGCGAAAAGGAACAGCACTAGTGTGTTTTTGATGTTCCTTTGCGAAAAGGAACAACACTGGTGTGTTTTTGTTGTTCCTTTGCGAAAAGGAACAACACTTGTGTGTTTTGCTGTTCCTTTGCGAAAAGGAACAGCACTGGTGTGTTTTTGCTGTTCCTTTGTGAAAAGGAACAACACTTGTGTGTTTTGTTGTTCCTTTGCGAAAAGGAACAGCACTGGTGTGTTTTTGCTGTTCCTTTGCGAAAATGAACAACACTGGTGTGTTTTTGCTGTTCCTTTGCGAAAAGGAACAACACTGGTGTGTTTTTGCTGTTCCTTTGCGAAAAGGAACAGCACTGGTGTGTTTTTGCTGTTCCTCTGCGAAAAGGAACAACACTGGTGTGTTTTTGCTGTTCCTTTGCGAAAAGGAACAGCGCTGGAGTGTTTCTGCTGTTCCTTTGCGAAAAGGAACAACACTGGAGTGTTTTTACTGTTCCTTTGCGAAAAGGAACAGCGCTGGAGTGTTTCTGCTGTTCCTTTGCGAAAAGGAACAGAATTTGTGTGTTTTGCTGTTCCTTTGCGAAAAGGAACAACACTTGTGTGTTTTGTTGTTCCTTTGCGAAAAGGAACAACACTTGTGTGTTTTGCTGTTCCTTTGTGAAAAGGAACAGCACTTTCGTGTCTTGCTGTTCCTTTGCGAAAAGGAACAACACTTGTGCATCTTGCTGTTCCTTTGCAAAAAGGAACAACACTTGTGTGTTTTTCTGTTCCTTTGCGAAAAGGAACAACACTTGTGTGTCTTGCTGTTCCTTTACGAAAAGGAACAACACCTGTGTGTTTTGCTGTTCCTTTGCGAAAAGGAACAGCACTTGGATGTTTTGATGTTCCTTTGCGAAAAGGAACAGCACTTGAGCGTGTCCGTTGTTCCTTGTCAAAAGGAACAACATTTGAGTGACTTTGCTTCTCCTTTCTCAAAAGGAACAACATTTGTGATTTTCAGTGGCTCCTCTCAAAGAAATGGTATCCTATGAATGCCATTGCCATGTTTTCGTCCTTATGGAGGATGCTTTGTGACCATGGTTTCCTCAATTGTTTAGATACAACAATGAACTTATGCCGTGAACATAAACCATGAGATACCGAAATCAGCACATCATAAATCGCTATCACTATGAAGCCAGTATGTATAAAAGAACAGGAGGAGGGACGTGAACTTTTAATCTTCACTGTCATTGTCATTTACTGGTACCATTGTTATTGGTGATCTTTATTTCCCTAAAATCTTTTTTGATCACTACTTGGGAGTAAGAACGAATGATTTATATCTATTTGCTGGGATCTTAAGACTTCTTCCACCATTCCCCGCTCTTAAGGAGTGCGGAACCACCCTGATGTGAAAATAAACAAGAGAGATGCTCTGCAAAAGAAAACAAAAACAAAATATGAAGGTTGTCAAATGCAGGATAGGAGGTCTCATTCAGAGCCGACCTACCATGATCATAAGGGTGGAAGCGAAGTGGCATTCCCATAATGGCCACCACACCAGGGATATGGTCCAAAAATAAATTAACAAGCAAATTTTGGAACAGGAGGTCTCATCGCGAGCCGGCCTGACCACATTTCGTGCCTACCTTGTGAATGGAATTATGACTATTTGGTCACCAAGCCAGCATAATGGCCTGCATTTTGACAAAGCACTCTTCAAAATATACACAAAGGATCATGGTTCCGGAGGGTGAGATAAACAACTCTGTCAAGGTTATGAACACCTGTTGGCAGCAGAGCTCTGTTAATGGCATCGAAGTCGTAATATTTACACCAACAGGTATGATATTAAAATCTTTCTGTCTCTTATATCCTTCGCATGTATCATATGTCACACCCCGATATATTTATCGCATGAACATTACCACCAACCATGGCAACGGAACTGACAATGACTACTGGAGACTTCGTACAGTTGACAGACGTCCAATCCCCCGGTTCCTCATTATATCATGCAGGCTTATATAAAACGCGATCCACCTTTTTGCCTCGGTTTTGGCATTTCATTGTTCTTTTACAACATGGCATAATTTCATATGATGTACTTGATAATTGCACTCCCGACTGGCTGCTGCTCCTCTCTTTGACGGCTGTGGGCAGCCTATCAGATCGCGGGGGGGGGGGGGGGAAATAGCCTCATTACTCCATGGGTTACGTGGCTGCATACCATTTGGGCAAAATAATGTACAAGGAAATGGCATGATTTAACGGTATGATGCTTCCATCTCACGGAGACTGCCGTCCACGATCTCTTCTTTTTGTTGCATGCCCTGTGTAGTCCTTTCCTAAATTGGCATCGATCATCCTTTTTGCGTCGTAAATACCGCAAATAGTTGCTGTTCCATTTCTGAGTCCATTTCTGAGTTGAATCATGGGCGGAAGGACGGTCCGGAGCGAACCTCACAAGCTGACAGTCTCCGATGCTGCTCGTAAAATCCTGGAAAATGCAGGATGGTTGAATTACTTCAACCTCCTGCAAGAATCAAACGAAGCAGTAGCAATGGAATTCCTGCAGAATTTGCAGGAAAACTACTTCGTAGTAGGAGGAAAGCGGATAGAGGTTACAAAGGATATCATCACGGAAGTCTCAGGATTAATAGATGTTGGACCCAAATGGGGGCCGAAGAAGGAGAGATTAAAAAAAGCTATGGAAACTTTCCAGGACGAAGGCCAAAGCTTGACAGTCAAAGGGAAAGGAGTTTTGTCAGCAGCACTAGGGGAACCCTGGACCGAGCTAGCGAAGAGAGTACAAAGCTATATCACCTGTGAAGGGAGAAAAGACGTGGTAAGACCTCGTCATCTGAAACTCTTAGCTGTTTTAAAAGGAAAATGTTCTGTAATCTCCCTGCACTTTTAAATTCGTTACTGCATGGTGCGGCCCAAAGCCTAAAAAAGGCCCAGCACATAGAAACAGTCGTTAGCCACCATGGGCTGATTCGGTTGATAGTGAGCCATGGTCTCACTCAACAGCAAAGCTCTTGGGAGGAATTGGTCGCAATAGTTGAAGGGGGATCGGCTGTACCACCCCCAAAACCTGAACAATCCTCTGGCACGCCGGAACGATTAGAGAAATGCAAGAAGTCAGCAGCAGAGAGACATGCCGCTTCAAAACGGAAGCAACTTCCCGATACTCCAGAACAACCGAAGAAACCCGCAGAACCTACTGATACTCCCGACCAACTTGAGAGGCCAAGGAAGTCAGCTCGGCTGGCCCGGATACGAGGAAGGTTGGAAAGAATTCAGGGATTAACGGCCCAGCCAATTGAAATTGCGGAAGAACCTCCAGAATCAGAGGGAGGACCCTCCGAAGGAAATGCTGAGCAATCGAAGGCCGAGACTAACCAGCCGGAAGGAGAAATTGAAAAAGGACAGGAACCCTTTGAGGGAGAAGAGGCCACCAAACAGGGAAATCAGGAAGAAGAAATTGCACAGCCAGGGGGTAGCCTGTTGCAAGACCCTCCAAGTGAGGAGGAATTGGCAGCAGTTCTGGCCAATATGGGAGAATATGGCCAGGATTCTAGCACAAGAGGTGTCCCTGATGGTCCCACAGAAAGAGAATTACCCGAGGAAATGCATGCAGAAGAGGCAGGGGGAGAAAACTTGCCTCGCCATGATAATGAAATGGAAGATAACAGTCTGGGACAATCTGTCCCCAGGATGTCGGAAGATATTACAGATAAAGAAGACGCAAGCCTGAGAACCAAACCCTCTGCCAAAATAAGGGAAATTGCGAAATTAAGAAAGAAGCAGCAGAGGTTGCTGGGCACTATAGCCAGACTCCGGCAGCAAATTCGAATGTTGAAAGCCAGTCTGAGGATACAAAAGACTGCAGGGAAAATAAAGAGGACCACGGTAGCAAGAACCCCGAGGACAAGAATTCGCTTCGATGGACGAAACCCCATCAGGAGACCTACTGCCGAGGAACAGTCTGCTGTTCCAAATAATAATGAGGAACAGGGTGTTGTTCCAAATGACATGGAGGAACAAATTGCTGTTCCAATTAGCGCGGAGGAACAAACTGCTGTTCCATCTGGCCCTGAAGAACGAATGGATATTCCAATGGAACAGCAAGAGGCTCCGATGGCAGAAAGACCACAGCAACCCTTCGTTCGCATTAAGAAGGAAACATAAAACGAAGAAGTCCAAACGGAAGCACCACCCTCGGGTGTAATTCGGGTCCTAAACTCAAAGCAACGTAATAGGAAGGTCCAGGTTAAAATCCCAGCCTCTACGGCAGTGTGGAAGAAGGACCCAAAAACCAGAACCTTGCATAAAATGATGAAGGAAGCCCAGCAGGAAGCCGAGCAATTGCGAGAACAGACAGTCCCCAAGGAAAGATACGAAGAGCTCCAACAACAACTTCGAGACATCAGTCAGTCCGAGAGCCAGGCCTTTGAAGGATGGCAGAAGGAGCAGGAAAAGGTTGCTAAGGTAACTCATCGATTAGATAGTGTTGTTAAGCAGATGGACACCGTGTGTTCCTTATATAATGATGTTTTGACTTGTAGGGCCCCTGCTAAAAATTATGCTTTATTTTTGCTTGAACGATATCTGAGATTAAAAATAAAAGCCATTAGGGCAGGAGCACCTATCCACATCAACACTGTTAATGATTTTATAGACTATTGCAAGCACTATGGAGTTAGAGTTCAGAGGTTATTATGCGAGTTTTACCTGCACAATCTTGTGCTAGACCAGGAAACTGATTTAAATCCTGGCCCTTTTGTTGGCGATGTACAATTCCAAGCCTTCATCTCATTTGGGGTTAATCAGGTGAAATGGCTCAGAGCTTATAACACCTTCCAAAGACAACAAAATAGCCTAGACTTGTGGATACGAGCTGAACCTAGAGACCCAGTGACGCTATGGAGAAAGCATAGAAGTCTCATAAGGACCCCAGGAGTCATTGAGATAATAGGGCCCATGCACGAAGACTTGATCAGAAACGGTCTGGAATATTTCCTGACTATTAAAGATCTTGCCCTCGATGCTGCAAAATTTCGATACCGGACTTCTAGTCCAAGCATCCAGCTCAGGGAACCATTCAAATATGAGAATTTTGAGCTGGCTGCCAGCCGGTTGAACCTTTATGGGGAACGGATTCTGTAAGCAGGGCCATCCTAGTTATGGTATCGATTTCGCAGTCCAATTATTTGGCACCCTGCACCCGGATATCAGACCTTATATGAGATGCCTGCATATCAAATAGACCAGTTCTTTGACCATCTAGTTGCTCATCACGGTTGCCGGCCTCCTCACGAGATACCTTCTCCAGCCTATTCTCTCACTGCCTTGCATCTCAACTACAATGTTTTCATGAGGCCATGAAACAGGGTAAGCAGGGGGGTGTGTGGAGCACCTGGAAGGTATGCTTTTGACTAGAAATCTAGTGGTTTTTCAATAATAGTTGTAACCTTTTCTGCATTATGAGTTCAAAGAAGATAAAGGGTTTTGATAAAATGTGCAACAATCGATAAAGGAAGCTTAAGTGCTAATGATTGACGTTTTCTATGTAGGAAGACGTGAAAACAAAGGATCGGCAATTGAAAGCAAGAAGCAAAGGGAAAATAACTACTGTCCCGCCAACAGGGAACCGGATGGGGACAAGATCAAGTAAAATTAGAGCCGAATAGCCCAGAGAAAGAAAGCGGGATACTGAGACGGAGAACGCAAGAAGGGAAAGAGAAGAATCGAACGATTAGCGAATCCCTCAAGATCTTTGATCCTGAGGGATCGTTGCTTTAAATTATCTTTTGATTATCTAGATACCTCCGTCATTTCTGTTATATAAAGGCATCACGCCATTGAACAGGGGAGGGACTATCTTTGTAATTTTCAATTCCAAAACCAACTGTAATCATTGAGTCTCTCTGAGACCTGACTCTGTCATACTTTTGTTGATGCGATTAATATAAAATGCTTGGTGTTCATTTTGTCTCTGCATCTGGAGTAACTTAAGGCGGTGTTCCATTGGTAGCCAAGGGCCCAGCTCCGAAGGACACTTGCTTTTGTATTATTATACTGTGTGGTTTGTTTATTTCCATTATTTCAGTAATCTGATACATCTTTTATGTGATATGCTATGTGTCGTTATAACTGACATCTGAATGAGTCCTTTTATCTCATGTCTCTGCATTGTATAAGTGGATCTATTCGAATTACATCTTTCAGCTATTTCTGTAGCGGAATGTTGGTATGAATGTATTGCTATCAGATCCATGTGAAATAGTATTTGTAAGACTTGAAAGCAATATTACTTCATTCAGGAACATAGTCGTATCATCCATTATTCTCAGATTGCTGTAGTAGTAGAGAACGTGTACATACGGTTGAGGATTGCTATTCCATTATTGTTGTTCCATTTATCATTGCTGTTCCATTTATCATTGATGTTCCATTTATCATTGTTGTTCCATTTATTATTGTTGTTCCATTTATTCTTGTTGTTCCATTTCTTTACTGTTGTTCCATTTCCAGATTGCTGTTCCATTTTACTTTTCGCTGCTTGATTTACCTGCCTTTGTTGTTTTAGTGTGAGAGCAGGCCTAAGGCTGTTGTGAGCCTCAGCAAGACGCTGCTTAGCCCCAGACCTATAAGTCCATGCTCTGATTTCCTTTGTTTATCAGTTTCTAAAGGGATAGGTTATTGTTTCCATACCCTTGACTGATCAACTGCCTTGCGTGATTTTATATTTTGGGTTAGTTTCGTTACAACTTAGCATCTGTTTCCTTTTAGACCATTAGGACACTATACTACTGAGCATTACTCAGACAAACAGCCTCGGATTGAGTTACTCCTTGCAATAACAAAACGTTCCCGGATTGACTTATTAATGTGGGATAATTAGCGGTGTGAGAGACCCTAGTTACAGCTCTACAGAAACCAGGGCTTCGAATCCAAATTCCAATACTGACACCAGCTTTACCCAAAGCACCATTGAAGTCCATGCTCCAAAGACTGGCTTCATCTTATAGATGCTAGAATTCTATTTTATTTTCAACCTTACCTTCGTTGATTACTTCATTTTTCTGTTCCTCACTGACCTTTTCCTACTGTGTAGGCTGCTCAGAGGAAATTGCTATTTTTTCTTTTTCTTGATTAAGAACTGCTCTAAAATTCTTGGAAATTTCTGGTACATCATCTAACTCTACAAGTTGAATATATACATCATTCAATCCACTATCAGAGTACAAAACAAAAGACTCTAAATCAGTATGTACAACATTTATTGGATGATTCATAATCTTCTCTTTACTAGTGATCATATACTTCATTTTATTTTCCTGGTACAATTTCCTCGCCTTTGAGTTTGGTTCCCCACGATCTAGATAAGAGCATACCGAATTGTGGTGGTATATCAGCAATGACCACATCCATCAAGACATTTTTGGCTGGGATTTTATCTAAAGAAACCACCAAATATTTGATGAGACAAATGCAACGAACTCTACCAGAATCAAATGAGTATAAATCATGATATTTCTGGCTGATATCAAGGTTGAAATTTTCCATAATGGCCTTGGGCATCAAATTATGGAAGCTTCAGAATCAAACGTAGCATTATGGAGAATATACTCATGCAGTCTAAGACTCAGATAAAAGGGAAGGACTTCGCTATCTTCAGACTGACCTTCTATGGCTAGACCAAAAATGAGTTCAGGATGATCATCCTCAACATTCACCATGTCAAACAAAGGATCTATTTGCAGTATTCTAGATACATGATGCTTATAGTTGCTATTCTTAAGAAGCTCAGTCAAAGGAATGGACACTTTCAATTTAGCAATTTCACTTTCAAAAATAAAAGATGAAACTTTCTCTACCTCTTTGACACTGATGTCCTTCTTATCTGTTTGCTCTTTCATTGCACTATCCTTTTGCTGATTGTTCTTCTCATTTGTAGCGGTACTTGTTGATGGTACCTTGCTGGGATTAGGATTAGCAAGATCTTTTCCTTTATTTTAAGTGTTTGAGGGATCTTTCTTTGATTGCACATCCTTTCTTTTCTGAATGAGATTGACTGGTACATCTCTGCTCCTTAAAGAGTATTACCTCTGTTGTGCAGTCAAAGCATTCATGTAACCACGCTGATAATCATCAGATTCAGCCTCCAAAACCACATCATTTGCCAAGATGTAGTCCTCATCCTTTTGAATGTCGAGAACTTCCGCATACTCTTCATCTTTGGTCAAAAATATGGGCATACCATCAACAATGAAAAAGTGATTTGTTTCAATTACCAGATCTTCCTCATCTTCCTCTTCCATTCCTTGAACATAATTTTGCTGTAGGGGAGTTCTGATTTGTTGTTGTTGTTGTGCTGGTTGCTCTGGTGCTTTTTGTTCTCTTTGCTTGATTCAGAATTGGGGCTGTTGTTGGCCTCTAAAATTTGGATTCCAGATCTGAGGTTCAGGTCTATCTGTGATGGATAACCGATCAACCATCCGCTTCATTGTTTGAATTAGTGTATCCATTTTCACATCTGAAGTAGATGCTTCTTCTTTCATGGTCACTCTTTTCTCGGATCTGATTCTTGCTCTTTTGGCCAACAAGTTTGCTTCTACACTCACAACATTCTTTTGCATGTCATCTAGTGTTGTAGGATCACATTCTCGCAATTGATATGCCATATCAGTATCAAATCCGTTTCGAAACTCAAGCAAAGCCAATCCCTCGGTGGTTTAATGTTTGTAGGAATAGCATTGTATACTGCATTAAACCTCACACAATAGTCTTGCACACTCTCGCCAACATTTCTTTTGATGTTCTCATATTTAGACAAAATCTAAAGGGGATTCTTCTTCACCTCCCATCGATCTAGGAACTGCCTATGGAGGACTGGTAAAGTGGTGATAGAAGCTGCTGGTAGGGCTCTGAACCATTTCCGAACTTCACCTCCAAAACTTTATACAAACAAACTCATCATTACATCTTCAATTTCAACTTCATGGAGGTCAAAGAAATCATTCATTTTATCTACGTGTTGCTGAGCTGTAATGGTGTGGGTGGCATCAAAGAAAGGTATTTTGGTTTGATAATCAATGGGCATGGCACCAAGATTTTGAGGTAAAACAAGGGGTGCATATTGGGCAGCCATAACTTTTTGGTGTGGGAGGTGGTGGATTTAAATCAAGGATTGGGGTACTCGGTATATTCAAAGGGGGATTAACGACAACTTGAGTAGTGTGAACAATCTGTAAAGATGAAAGCAGTGGGTAAGGGATTATTTGAGTTGCAATATATGTAAAGGAGCTATTTTGAAAATTAAAAGATGGCATATTTTTCACCCAAGGGTCTATGTTTGAAGAAAGGTTCTCCAACTAATCGAGAGCATGAAGAAGTTGTGACCTTGATTTACTTTGTGGAAACAAGTATTTAATGGGGTTATCAAGAGATATAGAGGAATCAACAACAATTTGATCAATCCAACTAAAATATTTACTGCGAAATAGATTTTTCTCAAAATGAACATCAAACTCAATATCTTTCAGAGTGTCTAACCTTTCTGGGAGTGAATTAACATGAGGAATGAAAAATTCACTTGATTGATCTTCTGATACACTAAATGTCTTGGTAGCTTTCTTAGATTTCTGCCCAATTTTATGAGGATCACTGAAAATGGTTGGAGGATTCGGATCTGGATTGGATCTGGTGTACTTTCGAGAAGCCAATATGCTTAATTTTGAAATTTTATATGTTGCTTTACAAATTTCCAATTCAGCCTAGTAAATTCTAAAACTCGTCATCCACAAGCTTAAGAATTCAAATGAAAGATATTACTTGGGTGATTAATCTTTCGTTCCCCAGTATGGTTGCCACTATGTTATCACCTAGATTGAACCTTAGGCTGAAGGAAGGCAATGCCGGGGTAACCAAAAACCACACTTAGCTAAGTAGCTAGCCTTACTAAGCCAGGAGAGGGCTCTCTCCGTGAAAATCTTAGCCAAGATGACTGGATCAGGAAAATGATATTAGGCTAGGTATAGTAGCACAAGGTTTGATTTGATTTGAAGGGGTTTTACTGGATCAAGAGTTGTTGGACAATTTGGGCAAGGAAACTAGGTCAGAATTGCAGGGTGTTCGACGGGAAAACGTAGGTATGAAGCTTAGCACTCTATGGTTTGATGGGTGAGGTGATTCAAGACTGGTGAGAAGCTAGGAAGATCATGTGATCATCATGGATCCTTCCTAAACTGAAGAAAACATAAACTGTGAATATTTTCCCAAAGCATAACATTAATGTTATGGGTTCTGCCTATCAACTTGAAAACATCCACTAAGAAGAAATGAAATGATTAATGAAGTAAACAAAACATTTAAACATATGATCATAAAGAGATGAAACTGAACTAAACACCATACCACATGGATCCCAAAGAAAGAGCTGCAATATCTGATTAATCTCCTGCTAAACTGATACAAAATGATGTTCTCTCAAAACCTAAGCATCTAGCTGAGTCCAACCATTTACAATGAGAAAGCAGAAGAAGATATAGAAATTGTTTAAACCTCCTCCCATCCTCAGGGTTCTAATCCCTAAGATGAGGAGCTAATCTAACCAACACTGAACAAGAAACTGGAATCTACGTGTACTAACAACTTGCCTCTAGAAGTGAGGAAACTGATTCATTTGTGCTCAAAATGACTTTTAATCTAATGAATCTACCCTCTACTACTAATTATCCATCATATTGACAAGCCAAGCCATCATTTACATTAGTAAAACATCCTCCATGAGAGAAATTCCATGATCATAGTCAAAACACAGTGAAATGGAATTCCTGTGCAAAATTTGTCCTACGTGCAACACCACTAGCCCTACGCGCAGCGCCACTTTCAGGTCCCTTTTGGAGGCCTTCCCAGAATCCAAATTGAGCTCATGATAGCTAATTGGAAATATATTCAAGTCTAATTTCCAAAACATCTGGAATTTATTCATTTTAATCTTATTTGACCCCTCAAACGTTTATTCTCCCAAGACTGCTTTTGTGTGTCCAAAAAGTGGCAAAAAGGTCATTTTTGGGGTGTTTTTTGACCTTTTGGTAGACTAGTTATACTCCAAAAGCTTAGAAAATTTCTATGAATCCAAAAATTCAAGCCATTTGTCCATTGGGTGTCCCTAGGAAAAGCGTAGCGCCAGTGGCACTGAGCGTTGAGCCAGATTTTCTGTGTTTAAAATTTTCAAAATTTTCAAATGAAAAAAACTCCTCCAAAGTTGACCAAAATTGGTGAGCAGCACCATCATCAAGTATCCTATTGAGCCAAAGAAGCTTCAGCAAGAAACCTAAGCCTATCCTCCTCTTTTTTTCCTTCTAGAGCCTGTCTTAGCCTTGATTTCATCTGTTTGACCCTTATATTGAAAATTTTGTTTCGGGTCTTGTAGTGGTAGGCCATGTGCCTGATGATCTGGTTGTCCCTCTTGGCCTTTTGTAGCAGCTTTTCTAAGTGCAAATTGAATCTTTCAAGCCAAATATCTCTGTCACCCTCAATTTCCTTCTCAATTGGAGCCAAAGTGACCGATGCCTCTTCCTCTTGTATTGCTGATTTACCTTTATCACTTTGTCTTTTTGTCTTGAGAAGTTCCAGCTCCATGAGGACCTTCTTATCAGTCAATTGCTTGTTCTCTTGTTCCATCAATGCCTTGATTTGAGCCTCTTTCTCCTGTATGATGATGTTTTCTTTTGTTACTTCATCCTGAGCCTCCAAGTCAATTGTTTCTATGCCATGATGAATATGATGTTGTTCTGGCTCACCATGCTCCATCAAATCAAAATCTTTCTCCTCCTCATCATCAAGATTTTCCTCCTGCACTTTTTTTCCCTTTATGTAGCTGGTGCACTTGTACCTGTTGTGTTTATGAAGAAGGCAAAACCCCTTCCACCCCCTGTGGAGCAAGCATTTACCTATGAGTTGATGAAGAAAGCAAGGTCTTTCCACACCAAGTGGAGCAAACGCTTTCCTATCATCTGCAAACAATTTTCTTGTCCCCCTCTGGTATGTCTTATAAGTTTTAGGCACCTCAATGGCTCTATTCTCTTTGGTCTTCTCATCTTTCTTTACGTGAGCACTGCTAGAAGGTCCTCCTGAATCTTGAGACATTGGTGGAGGAATTTGAGGACCCCTGAAGATGTCATGAGCAATAAATGTCTCCCAGGAGATGTTGAGGAGGTTAATATGATGAAGCATAATCATCTTGATCAGGGAATAATGATAAAGACTACTCATCTGCTGAGGGTATGGCTTTGTTTGTACAAAGTGGGCCATCTTCTCAATATTATTGAACAATAAATAAGGGAGGTTTAACATCCTCACCCTGGTAAAATTCATGAGAAGCTTGATGTGATAGGTGTACAGTCTGGAAAATCTGCCCTCACAAGTGAAATATTTCATGATGATTTTCATCATGGGGGCATTCTTATCTTCAAGGAATCTGAAAGTAAAAAGCCTTTTTGCTTCATTTTTGTACCTAGGTTTGATGTAAGGCTCATAATAGTGTTCATCCAGGTCCTGTGCCTTGTACCATTTCTCTCCCACATTTGGAATCCTGGTCACATCTGCAATGATTGAGGGTGAAACTGTGAATGCCACCCCAGTAAGAGTTGCTTTGTTGTTACGAAGATTGGCCACAAAAAGCCTGGTGAGCTCAGGATGGTGTTGAACTCTCTCTACCTGTTCACAAAACTCATAGCACCCTGGATGCCTGAAAAAAGTGACAGCCAAATGAGAGGCCTACAACTCTCTAAGGTTTGATGGCTCTTCCATGATAATTATGCCTCCCTTGTGTGATTTTCTCTGATGCCTAGAATTATCTACTGAACTGTCATTTCCAGTGTTTTCCTCCTCCTCATTGTATCTGACTCCTCTGTCCATGTTTGCAAATTTTGAGGTCGTGCACTCCTAGAAAAGGGATGAAGGGGGTGAGTAAGAGTGATTAGGAATAAGGGAAGGGGAGGTGACCTTGTGAGTTATTTGGTGGGCTAGAAAATGAATGGGAGGGTATGAATCATAAAAACAAGGGAGAGGGGCTTGGCTTTTTGAAGTATTTCTTATGGGATGAAGGACACAGGGATATAGAATGTTATGGAGTGATATAGGGAAAGGTTTTAGGGTTTTAGTGATAGGTGATGGGAGGAATAATAGGGGTTAGGGTTTTAGGCATAACTAGGGGAGAATCTAGGGTTTTACATTGCCATGGTAAATTATCCTTAAAATATTTAATTGCAAACCAATAATGAAGTCCAGGGAGAAAACTTACTTGTTTGAGGGAAAGGAGGGAAATTTTGATGTGTTTTAGGTGGCAGGAGGTCTTTTGGGCCTTGTTAGCCCAATACGTCGTGCCTCCTACAGGCGTGCAATGCCCTTCTGTAAGCGCAACGTCGTTGTTTTCTCCACTACCAAATCTGACCTACGCGCAGCGCTCTGGCCTGAATGCATAGCACCCCCTCCAACTACCCCAAACGCGCAGCACCAATCACCCTAAGCGCATCGACACTTCTCCTTGGCCCAAAACTCACTCAACTTCTCCTCTCTTCTTCACTTTTGGACTCTTTCTTTGCCAAATAAGAATGATAAGCTTGAAAATGAAATGTGACACCTTATATAGGAGTAGACTTGATTTTTCATTAGAAAAACCCACTTTCTAATATTTTTTGACCTTTTCAAAATCTCTATTTTAATGCCTTTTCTTCATTGTTCCTTTTCAGGTGGATGATGCTCAATTTGAACTGATTTTTGCAGTGGTTCTTTGTCTTGTAGAAAGGAGAGATGCATTGATGCAGCCGGGATTATTTATTACATAAAGTGACTTAAATTACATAAAAATATATATTAACCTAAAATACACTGTTTTCACTTCAAAAACATGTTTTTGAGGTGAAAATTACATTAGTGAAAGAAATAATTTTATAGTGACTATGACCTACTAGCAATCATTCTTGATTTATTTATCATCCTCATACCCTTTTTGCCCTTTATTTACACTTTTAAATCATGCCTTTGACCTTGGAAATGAACCCTAAATCCTAGTGAAAACATGTCCTAAGACCTAATGGAAACATGATTGCATTTGACTCTGAAAGTATTGCTGAATATAACCTGATAATGGGTCAGCAAATGTAATTTATGAGGGAGAAATTGGATTTTCTAAGGAGAAGACAACCATCAGTGGATCAGTTTGACATGACCTAATGAAATGATGCAAAAATTTCAGTATGGGACCCCTAAAATGAAAATGCAAAGAGAAAATTTGATCCCTGATGGAAGTATGCAGACGCTGACACTAACAGAAGGATAAGTGCTTTTATTTTAAGAAGGACAATGCCTTGTTTTCAAGGAGGAAAATTATCTACATGATGCCTACAAGAAACAATCTCTTTTGAAATAGAAATATTTCATAAGAACGTCTATGAACATGATGAAATACACTACTCTTTTTGCAATGAAGAAATGACCTACATGAAGGCTATGTTTAGAATAAAAAATAGTTACCCACCCAAATGCATAAACAATGAAAATAGTCACCTATAAGAATGCATAATGGTAGCCTATAAGAATGCATAATGGTAACCTATAGTAGTGGAAGAATTCTCCTCAAATTGATATATTTGTTTTGAATCTGAGGAATGATGGTATGAACAAAGGTTTGATAAAATAAAACCATTGTTTTATAAACCCATACATAGGGAATTTGTATAAAAATATGTGCTCATATTTAGAGAAAATAAGAATTTTCACCTACAACAATAATGAGAATTGGTTATGACGAAAATGAGGAGTGTTGAGTATCATAGGTGTCGTCTTATTCAAATATGAATACAAAACGAAATCTATGTTGAGGTTGAGTAATCACTGAAATGATGTGATCCAAATCAAGTGTGTTTTAAAATGTTTTCATTTCAAAAGAAACTTTAAATGTGAATGAATTTGTTTACTGGAATAAGAGAGGGAATTCACTTTAGTTGAGTCTTCACAAGCCAAATTCATGTTTATATTTACATACTTATGTTAGGTTTAGTTTTAATTATGTTTATCTATGTATTCTCACACTATGTTTAGGGATTAGAGAGTACATAAAAACCCCTCAACTACTCAACAAAAATCCCCTAATCACTAATCTATTTGCGAGACGAAAGCTCTCAAACTATAAAGGAAGATGCTAGGGAATTTATTTAATAAAGGATGGAAAGACACCATAAGGATCTTCTCAAATCCTTTTCCATAATCCATAACTATCATTAAGAATGAATTTTCATTCCAAAGGATAGAACATGAGCAAAAGATCCATGAAGAGAATCGACAAGAGGAGAACCTAGAAGTTTCTTCTAGTTATCCTTGTAAGGAGGAAACAGAGTCATGGACCACATCTGATGAAGAGAATATACAATATCCATTGTTCATTCAAGAATTTGATGAGCATGTTTCAAAATAACTTTATGGTATGATAACAAAGGGTAGTCGAGGAGACAAAGATAATATAGAAACTTGGTTCCAAACAATCATTACACCACAACACCATTCCATTTCTTGATATTTATTGGCATCAAATCTATATGAGCAACTGATTTATCATATCCAAGCATTCATTAAGGCATATATTTCAAACTTGGATATGAGTTTACTTATGCTATTTTTATACAAAAGGATGCATTGGAAATTCTCGTATACTTGATAAAATGACTTGATTTTCTAAAATAGCATAGGGTACTATAAAGGAATAAATTAATTAATTAAAATATTAAGGAATTTTTTTCTTAATAAAGTTTGTTTAGCCTTGCATGAATAATCATTCAAATAATTGTTCAATACTCATTTTGAGAGGATTTTATGTCAAAATTCATAAGAACTAGTCCTATTTTGGAGGACCATATGAGTTCATTCTTAAAACTTTTTTTATGTACAAAGTAGCTCTTAAAATATAGTTTGATTATGCCAATAGGGGTTTTCACAATAAAAAATTATTAGACCCAAGTAATTTATGCCAGTATGCTAGTTTTCAAGTATTTCAAGGTCTTTTGGCACTTAAGACAAGTTCTTACCATCAAATTTTATAAAGGGGAAAATATGAGACACTGAGATAAATTGGCATGGTAAGTGAGTTGAGTTATGTTATTATATGGATTAGGGGTAGGATGGTATGGAAAATTGATGAAGGAAAAAGAGATTGAAGTCATAATTTGGTAGTAGTAGAAGTATCATGAAAGATTTAAATTTTGACAACTAAAACTAATAGGATTTTCGACTTCAACATACATGGATTGTTAAGCTTAGAAGAAATAAATCGAAATAGGAATATTATGGTGAATAAGTAGGATGAAAAATGGATCTTGTGTAAATACCTCATTTGTAGCAATGGTATGGATGTGAAAATGTATATTTACTTCTCCTTAATACTAATCTACATTTGGTGTTCATACCATTCTTCATTTGCATTGATTTCTATCCATCTTGAAAACTTTTGGGGTTGTTGGTCAATAGCTAGAACACTTTGTAGAAAGCTTTTGAGGAACTAGTGCTTCGAACATAGCTTGTTCAAAATCTCATGATGTCACACGTTTTTATCTTCGATTTTTGGATATCACACCTTCACTCACATGTCTTCAATATTTGATCTTTAAAATCACCTATTCATATTTTGACCCTCTTGATCCTTTCATGATTTGAAAAAATATAGAATTTTCCTACAATAAAATGTGAGATGATGGAGGAAGAGAGGTGTATGGTCTCTCTTCATTCAATGCTTAAAAAAATTATAAGTAGTACACAGGAAACAAATCCAAGAAAAAACAAAGACAAATACAATTTTACCTATCGAGGAGTGGTGGTCAACTTAAACAACCCAACAATGTTTTGTTGATAAAATATTCGTTTATGTCCAATTAAAGTTATTCAAAATCCATATTGAAGTGGTTTTAGAGAAATATTTATAGAAGAAACATACATTTAAAATAATTTTAATGGATTTGTGAAATATATGAATAATATCACACTTTATGAACGTTTGTGTACGAATTTAAGCTTAGACCAAGAATTAGTATTTTAAATCCATATTTTTTTTTGATAATGAATTAATGTGATTCCACTTGGAGATCAAAATATATTAATTTTGGTATTTCCAATATAAACAAGCTTTGATTTGGCATATAAATCATTGTCAAATTTGATGATGAAAAATTTGCAGGGAAACATTGTTGGTGACTTAAAATTTAGATCTACATTGACTCTCTTTAGCATAAATTTTCCATATGAATTTTGATCAACATGATTATACTATGAAATTAAAGCATATTTGAATGGATATATCCCATTGAAACAATTTATAAAAATACCTTTATTTGATAGCTAAAAATTGTTAATGAACTATAAGGGAGGCAAAGTTTTTATTATGTTTTTCTAAGATAGGCAGTAACTAATTTATGAATACCATTTTCATACAATCTACAAATGAAGTGATTCGAATTGTGTGATTCGAATTGTGCTTTAAAATAGAATCAAATAAATTCATCTCTTGTAAACATATTTTGAATATATGTTGTTTTGGTATGCCAAATATATTAATGAACAATTAAAGTGCAGATATTCTACAATGTTGATTTTATAACCAACAATTAGTAATTTGGGCATAATGATTTCATATAATGTTGGATAGAGATGATCGAAATTGGGTTGGAAACTATATTCCAATGGATACCTCCCCTAAAAACAAATTTAAAATTTCCTTCTTTTAATCCCTTAAATTCTAACTATCCCAACTTTGTTTTCAAGGTTTTTTTCAAATTCAATTTTCTACATGAATCAAAATCATTTAATTTTTCCAAAATTAAGCCATCAAGTGTATGAAATAGTTTGTGAATATGTTTATGATTATGTAAATAATTTATCTATGAATATAACTCAATACCTAACTTTGTTAGAGTTTCGAGTCATCGATAGCCTACGACAATCTACAAAATTTGGTGTCGCCGCTTTCCAACTGGTCAGCTAACCTCAGATCTTCCTAGAAGACTACCATTCTGAGCACATCAATGAGTAGCCCCTCACGTGTGTGGGGGGGTCAGGGGTCTCTTGGGAAGTTTTAGTGTCTCTGCATAAACGCTTAAACCCCTAGACTAGTAGCTAAGTCTAGAACCATAGTTTAAATAGTTCTCTACTTTTCCTATGATCAATATATTAAATAAGAGGCAAAGAAGCCTACCTGTAGCCTTCACTTGTTCATTATCTCCCTTGACCAATTTTGTCACTCTTCTCCGTACTTAATCCACTTGAAGAGTACCTGCACACAGAAATAAGACAACAACCAATCAAAGCATATGATAGTGATCTATTGATTAAACATAGCATGGAATCAAGTACATGATATACATATGAAAGCATAAATGAATAATACAAGCATATGGAAAATGCTTTGAACACTTTATTAGTAAAAGGAAGAGTTACAACCCATTGCTCGATTTAGCATCACTCCTCCAGTTCAATCCCATTCTCTCCTCATAACAAGCAAGACATTTTGACATCATTACACTACTTGAAATCAACTCAAGTGTCATACTAGCAGCATCTCCCTATAATTCAATAATTTCCAGCCCGTGATCACGTAGATGAGTGATCTTTTTATAGGTGAATTAAGGAAGTTATGCCATAAATGGTGATAATGAATGCCCTCCCAAATTTATAATTTAGTTCCATGGAGGAAGGGATAAGGGATTGATGTTCCTTAACTCCCTTCCTTATCCAAATACGAGCTCAAAGGAGTAGATAGCCTTGAGAAACTTCTAGAGGCATCCAATGGATAAGGAATCTTTCAAACCCTCATGGAAATTCGCTCAAATTCGCCCAACGCAAGAGGGACCAAGTGCGCTGCATAACACCCTGTCAGTGTATGGTTTTCATTGTAGCACACCCTAATGAAGGTCTACCTGCGCTGATCTTCTTAGAGGTAGTTTTTGGATGATTTTGGTCATGAAACTTCTTGGGAAGCTAGGCATTCTGATGGTTGACTTATTTAGGGCATGTAACAACTGAATTAGGGTTTGATGGGCCCTAATAGTATTAATATGTAGGTTGGGGTTGATGTGCCCAAATGGATCTGTAATAGTTGCCCCTTAAAGCATGAAGTCGTAAATATGTATGTCGAGTGAAATGATTTATCATGTGGAGAGGAGGTTTCAAAGCGGAAGGTGACCTGCATCAATTACAATACATATATCATGATAATTTGATTTTTTCTCATGAACTAGCTGAGGGAAGACATACCCATAATCAACTTACAAACTTTCATTACATGTACAAATATAGTCGTCTACAGATATAGACCCATGAATGGATAACCATGAATGTAAGGCCATTCTACATTTGATATAGTACTCCTGAATATATCCTAGCCCAGATGGATGAAACTAGATTTGCGGTCTTCAATCTCATCCAATATTTCGCTCAAGTACAAGTCTAACCATGTGAATAGATGTTCTGAAGTCAAACATGGGAAGACATTGCCTGATTACCAACTAATGATGTAAGCCGTTAATAGACGCGAGAGGAATCACCAATAATGATAATGACCCTCAAGGTACTAAAGTACATTTCATATGGTGTGAATAAATGATTTGATGTCTAACACCATACAAAGTCTTTCGGTCGAAGGCCAGTGATTTCAACCTATCACCGAAAGCGAGAAACCCGCCATTCATGTATGCAAGCTTCAAGGTATTGAAGGGTGTTTCTAAGTGAACTTCTTGGATGATGTGCTAATATTGACAAGAAGCGACTCATTGCAAGAGGGCCTTGATGTATCCCACATCAACGACATGAAACGAGGTAAATGATTTTGGAGATGAAAAATATACTAGCGACACAAGGTTCAGGAATGGAAATCATGAAAATGAAGGTTTATGGTATTGCAAAGGATGAAGTTTGAACGGAATGACTTCTCTTGAACATGTTGGCGACACTAATATGAATTGGTAGCATTGACCCAAAACAAAGTAATGGATGGTATCGTAGACCAACGGTGTGATAACCATCAAGTTGAATGACCCAACCCACATAGTCACGCTGATGAGGTGAAAGTGTCATGTTCAAGAGCAACTTGCTACCATAAAATGTTTTCCCCTTTTTCCAATTTTCTCTAGTCATTGCTGATAGTACCTCTTTATTTTTTATCAAGCTTAAGGAGGATAACATATGCTTGTTGTATAACTTCACCCTTCGGGTGAATCCATCGCTATTTGATGCTTTAACAAGTCTAGCGAAGGTGAAACTCGGTCTTGTCTAGATGGACAAGTTTGTCGCTATTTGATGTTTTTAACGAGTTTAACGACAAAGATAACTCGGTCCTTTTCATGTTTTAGGGAGTTTGAAAAGGGATGAAAAGGAAACTCCACAAGTTCTTTTTCATAAGTTAATCTCTCAAGTCTGAAAAAGCATAAAATAATACAAGAGAGATATCATTTCCAATCCTTTAACGAGTTGGAAAAGACAAGCACTCAACAATCTTTTCATATTTAGAGAGTCTAAAAAGAGCTTTAAAGAGGACTCCAAGGGGGTTCCTTTTTCATTTTTAACAAAGCTCGAAAAAAGGATAAAAGTTTGCTTTGTGGTCAAAGATGGTCAATTTACATTTGAGCACGTAAGATTCTACATTTCAATTGTTAAACCTATTGAAAACACCATCAAAATAGATTAAAAATACATATTCCATGGATAAAAATGAATAAAACTAATGTTTACTCGATTAATGTGCAAGAAATAAACATAAAAACAAGTTTTACCATTCATTTTTACCATTTCACTTTTACCCTTTGATTTTGGTGCTCTAGAGCAGTTTTTACCTCAAAGTTCACTAGCTGATTGTAGAGGATTCAGTGGACCGTTCCTCATGCCATCCAGACCAGGTAGGAGCTATCTCTGTTCTCCTTCATTTCATTCCATTTATTTTCAGTTTTAAGCAAAATTTTGAGTTTTTGAGGCCCCTAGGGTTTCATTTTTCAAACTCTGGATTAGCGCACCCTTTCAGTATCGAAAGGTGTGTTGCATTGCACACACCCAAAAGGTTGTATGCATTGCAGTGCACTGTCTCTAAGGGAGGGGTGTGCTGGGCGCAAAAACCAAATTTACATAGTTGTTTTCTCCCAAATTTACAGTTGATTTTTGCAAAAAATGGATCCTAATTTTTCTAATGGTTGCATTGTAGACATTCATTAGATGAAAATGGTGATTATATGGAGAGAACGAGAGCATGAAGAACAAGATATGATTGCCCTAAATAATCAGGGTATGGTTGAGGCCCTAAGGAATTGTGGGTTACTCAAGTATTTTCGATTATCTAGCATGCGACAACAAATTGAGCTTTTACAGTTCCTTATTCGTTCTTGGGATCCTACCAATCAGGCCTTTCACATCAGGGACAAAGTGATCCCTTTTACCATCGATGATATATACTTTCTAACTGGACTGTCAAGGTGGGGTGCCCCCATCTCACTATCAAGATTTACTAGAGGAGGTGAATTAGTGAGAGACTATATACGACAGTTCTGCTGGGAAGGAGCTCAACCTAGTAGAGACGAAATGTTTAACATCAGGGATGTTAGTGATTTACTGTTGAGGACGATCCTCTTTACCCTTGCCAAACTGGCTAGCAGTGCAGCACTACACTTGGAAAATAGATCATACATGCAATATGCATTAGAGTGTTTAGAGCCAAAAGTGTTCAACTAGTGTGAGGCAGTTCTTTCATCCATGAAAGAACAACTGACCATGGTAAATAATGGAAAGACAAAAATTTTGGGCTATGGGTCGATCTTGATTTCTTTTTCTTTGGAGAGAAGACCACTTATGCAGCCATAACTCATTTCACTGGGAGTACCTGGAGCTAGAGATCCATGCAGCGATGGGTAGATCTTATGGCTAGACATGCGGGTCAGTCATTGATCTTATTTACCCCTGCATTCTTTGAGTGGTTTAATTGACAGGATATGGCCTTTGCAGAATATCCATATTCAGGAATGGATTTCCGTGGTGATTCGGATTTGATGTTACCAGTTGGGGCACAGTGGAGTGCTATACGTAAATTTTTTGACGAAAGTGTTTTTTATTTTTAAAGTTTCTACATTTTTTTGTGTTTTTTTATTATTTCCAAGACTAAACAAAACATTTTTTTTTAATGTATGCAGATGTTGGACCCGTTCGACCTATGGGACACCAATGAGAGGTAGGTGGGCCAGCATAGAGACCTGTTGGGAGAGAAGTTCTTCGAGACTTAGATTTAGTTGAGACATTGGCTGAGTTACAAGATCACATAGAGGGTTTGACCCTAGGCATTCCGGATGTCGGGATCAAGGAGTTGCCTATGCGATTGCAGTGCCACACCATTGGTGTGCCAAGTCATTGGATGAGACTCTTACGTATGATAGCATAGACTGTAACCTGTTATCATGAGAAACACTAGTCTACTTAGATGTTTTTTGCATACATTTGGAGTTTTTGGGTCAGATGACCAATTTTTGTCTTAGACACAAACTATTTGTAAAATTTTTTAACTCAATTATCTATTTTACTTTCAGAGTTTTATTATGGTTAAGTGATGCAATCCTATTCAATTGATGATGTGAATTGAAAATATTTACTTTACATATGTCACAAATGTCTATTTAACACATAATTTGCTAGCGAATCAGTTAATGTGTTTATATTTATGGAAATATGATGATATTGAATAAATTCAAAATACCTTTCCAAAATACGAACTCTAAGGAACATGCAATGAATTGCTGGGTTTTGGACTTTATAAATTCCGGTAAGTTGTAGTACAACGAGTTGTGAGTCTAGCCTAATGATGATTCGGCATATGCCAAGTAAAATGGCATCAGAGAGGAGTTCAATCAATGCACTATACTCAACAATGTTGTTTGTCGATTGTCCAATACATATCCCTCTAAAACTCATTAACTCGCTGCTTGGAGTGAAAAATGGTCCATGCTGCAGAGGATAAATTCTGCGTACTATGACTAGCCCCATCGGCGTAACCAACAAATGGTTTCAAAAAGTTCAACATCTGCACCAAATGAAAATTGGATTACTTAACCAAATAATAACTCTAAAAGAAACACACACAAACATGCAATCAAAGCATATATACAGTGAGTTTTACTACACTTAACTAAGCATAGTAACGTTTAAGGTATAGCCCATTTCGAGGCTGCGATAATGGAAACCCATCATAGTCCACTAACTCGTAGGCACCTTTCATCAAAAAACGCTTAACAATGTAAGGTCCCATCCAAAGAGGTTCAAATTTTCCTACGCGAAGTTTATCAGACTCCTGGTTGTAAAGAAAGACCAGGTCACCTTCTGAGAAGACACTAGACTTGAAATTTGTATCATATTGTGCCTTAATACGTTTCTTGTGCGTTGCGTTAGCCAATGCGGCATCATGATGGGTTTCATCCAGATGGATTAACTCCAAGAAACATGCTTCTTATTCAGAAGTGTCGGGTAGTAGGTCAATCGCGACTTTGAGAGATGAGATTTCACATTGGATTGGTAAGACTGCTTCCAAACCATACACCAATTTGAAAGGGTGTAAATCTGGTCACATTTCTCACTGAGGTTCGATATGCCCATAGAGCCGAGTACAGGATTAAATTCCAATTTCTTTTATGAACTCCAATCATTCTTTGAAACATGTGCTTAAGGACTTTGTTGATAGTCTCAACTTTTCCATTAGATTGCAGGTAGTATGGAGTAGAACTATCATGTGATAGTCCTAACTTGGCGGTCAACTCAACCATCATGTGATTGCGAAAATGTGATCCATGATCTATAACTATGTCTTGCGGTACACCAAACCTAGTAACCACATGGTTGAAGAAAAATAAAGCAGTCGTTTTGTCACTGTTATTCAATGTTGGCATCGCCTCGGCCCATTTGGTAAAATAGCCAACGAAAACTATAATATACCCATACCCCCCGACCGAGGTGGGGTTACATGTCATAAAGTCAATGCCTCATTTGGCGAATGGGCCAACAAAAATGACTGAATGCAGTGATGTTGGTGGTAATATGGTTTTACGGTCAAATATCTGGTAAGCATGGCAACTTATGACAACGATAATGCAATCTTTGAATATAGTTGGCCAGAAGTAACCAGCACGGAGAATTCTCTGTGCGGTAGTGTAACCAGATAATGCCCCCCACAAGCACCTGCATGACATTCATTCAAAGCTTTTTCGGCTTCTTCATGAGTGAGGCACCTACGTAAAATAATATCGACACCATGACGGTAAAGTGTATCACCAACGATCATATAATCTTTGGCTTGATATTGAGTACGTCGTTGTTCAGAATGAGAGGTATTAGGTCGAAAATATTGGGTTTGGAGATAGACCAGTATATTGTTGGAATTTTGGCACAGGTGTGGCGCTACGGTACAGGTGTTGTCCTTGATGGCAACTCTCTTTGATGACAGATCTCAGTCCAGACTACAAGAATGAAGAGAAATTCCATATACGCAGGTTCATTAAGCCCAAGTTGTGTATACACGCTGGTACGCTATATACGAAGTCGCAGATATGCAGTCTCGCTATATACGAAGTCGCGTATACACGCAGTTTCATGAACAGAAAAGGGCGTACATGTCGAGAAGCTTTCTTTTGGTCTGTGGTAGTTAGTCCTCGGTACTTGAGCCTATGTTTTTTACCAAGGTATCTCGACAGGCGTGTTTATCCCTAGTTTTGAAGTTGTTGGTATTGGATTACTATGGTTTTGACCCGTGGTATTGAGCAAGGCCTAAGACTATAAAAGGAGAAGAAGATCATTAGGCAAGTGAAATTGGAAAAAGTCTTGAATATCTGATAAAGAAAGAGATCTAGTATGCAGGTTCTGGGTTGCTTGATCTAAGCTAAGGAGAGATCACACCGGGTGATGGAAGACTAGATCTAAGGATAGATCGGGATCAAATGGTTTGAAATGAACTATCGGTATATGGTTGATTATGCGTATTTTTAGATCTGCATACTGATGCAATGTTATGTTCTGGGTATGACTGATGTCTGGTACAGCTGCAAGTTATGAGAAATTATTTTTAGATCTGTACGCAGGTTGTCTTTGGTAAAAGCGCGTGTATACGCGGGTTGGTCTCATTGAAGTAGCGTATATCTTTTGAAGTTTAATTTTTGGGGTTGCAGTTGGGTCTGACTGTTATTGCAGAGTTCTGTAGTCTGCTCTGTGTTCTGGTGACTGGGTGTTGACAGGGTTTCAGTGGTTCAGCGATTCAAAGATTGATGATGCTAGTATTGGTTGTCTTGTGCTTCAATGATCTGTTATGAAAATTGGATGAATTGTGGTCTTCAGATTGTAATGTTGTGCTTCAGGAATATCCAGTCTGAAAATTGATGAAAAGTGGTACCTGAAGGAAAGAAGATTGTAGGCCAGCACCTACGTACTAGTATCTTAGCTAGTACAAGAGCAAAGGGGGTTGGAGCTCCCTTCCAGAAGAGTCTGGAAAACGAGAGAAGGTTGTAGCCTTCTGCAGGTTGTAGCCTGCGTACTGGTATAAGGCTGCACCAGTACAAAAGATTGTAAACTGAAGTTTTTTATTAAAGAAAGATAGAGACGACTTGCAGCAGGTGGTTTTCACCCACATTGGGTTTCCACCTTATATCATGGTTTTCATGTGTGTGGCTTTTATGTGATGATCTGTTCTGTTATACTGCACCTGTTTACTATTAATATGGTTAATAATGTCCTGATGAATTTACTAAAGATAAGCTAACTGAATCATAATTTTTCTGGTTATACGCTGGTTGCTTTAGGCACAGTAGCGTGTACACGCTGGTTCACTTAATTGAAGTAGCGTATATGTTTCTGAGTATGAAATTGAAAAAGTTTTATTGATCTGATAATACTGATTCACCCCCCCCCCCCCCCCTCTCAGTATTATTTCCAACATATATCTCCATACCATGGATCACTTGATGAGATAAGAAACAAAGACTCATCCAAGATTGATGCTTCTGATGTTAAATCATTGGAGGATGAGGGAATATTTCAAAGTAACTCGACAAAGACAAGATATTTATTTGATTTAGACTTAATGAATTCTAAATCAAAATCCTACAAAATTACTATCCATTTTGAATATTTTCCCCTCAGCAATTGACGTGAAAAAATGTATGTCATAGGGTTGCAATCTGATATAATGGTAGTTTTACGAAGGAGGATATAATGACGAAATCTCTGTACAGCTTGAACGACTGCCAAAGCTAACTTTTCGATGTAGGAATACTTACTTTCTGTATCGTTGAGATTACGACTCAAGTAATAAATAGGATGTTCAATTCCACTTTCTTCTTGGACTAAAACCATACCAATGGTTGTATTTGCAGTGACGAGATACATGTAATAGTCTTTTTGATAGTTTGGAGCATACATTAATGATGCTCTAATCAGGGAATCTTTGAGAGCATTAAAGGAAGCTTGTGTAACTTGATCCCAATGGAAGGGTACCTCTTTCTTCAATAGACGTGTAAAACCTTTATCCAACTCAAAATAGTTTGGAATGAACCTCCTCAGAAAGTTTGCCTTCCCTTGAAGTCTCTGTAACTGTAACAAGTTCGAAGGTGGAGGCAAGTCAAGGATAGCCTGAACCTTAATTGGATCAAGTCGAATTCCATCATCTGAGACTATGAATCCAAGCAATCAACCAAAGTCAACACAAAACACACACTTGTGTGGATTGAGTCTTATCTTGTAGTGTTGACGCCATAAAATATTGTGTACAAATGTTGTGGGTGATTAGACCGCTTTCATGAATGAGCAGGTAAATCATCAAGATAAGGTTGAAAAATGTGCTTGATGTCATGGAAGGCATAATTCATTGCCCTCTGAAATGTAGCCCCTACATTCTTCAAACCAAAAGGTAACTTTCGATAGGCAAATGTGCCCCAAGGACATATAAAAGTTGTTTTAGATTGGTCCTGTGGGCGGATATTGATTTGATTGTAGCCAGAGAATCCATCCATGAATGAAAAGATTTCACATCGAGCACATTCATCAATAATCTGGTCAATAAAGGGTGTAGGATAATTATCTTTTGTACATGCTTAATTTACATCCCTATAATCGACGCGCACTTGAATTTTCCCTTGTTTTTTCATCACTGGAACAATATTTGATACCCAGTCGGTAAGAGGTACAAGAAAAATGAAGCCAACACACAAAAGTTTTTCAACCTCTGCTTTAATGGCGGTGAATTTCTTAGGATTAATAGGTCGAAGCCACTATCATACTCTTTTGACATCATGGTACATTTTAATCTCATGTTCAACAATACTTGAGTCAATTCCTGGCATCTCCTCGTAGAACTATGCAAAAATATCTCTAAATTCACGGAACAGAGCACAATAATTATCAAGTTCCAATGGAGAACAATATTTTCCGACATGAATGTTCTCTACAATATTATGCTTGGTTGAAATGTTTATAGAAATTGTTTCTTCTATGTTTGACAAATTATGCTCAGAATCTACAGTTTCTATTCTAACAGATTTCGACAAGAAATCAACAATTGATGGGTGTTTTAACTCGTTTGAATAATCTTCATTGTCATCTGGAAGGTTGGAATGATGCTGATAATCGCCCCATGGTTCCTCTCCTATCATCATTGATTGGATGATTCCTTCATCCATAAAATGTATACGTGAAAAGGGATCTGAAGAGGTACCATATTCTAACGACCTATCTACCCATACAAAAGATGAGTGCAGATTTGGGTTTTCCGCACAAGCCCGAAAGATTGATTGCTATGATAATTCAATGGGGTTAACAACAATATCTCATGATTACCGTCGACTTAAAATTGGTTAGAAATCCTCCTTAAATCATATGAGGTGGAGGAAATTATGTTGAAGGTTTCTACTCTTGCCACTTCCGCCAAATCAGATGGTTATAGGAGGGTAAAAGTACCCATTAGGGAAGGATATTTAAAGAGACCTACTCCAACACTTTGAAGTGACAGTGGGGTTCTGTGTACCAACGGAATACTTCCCGTAGCCTGTGAACAATTGGCAAAGAAGGCTAGCTGATCAATGACTATGATTCCACCCTTAAAAGGGAATGCAATAGTACAAAAGTAAGTGGAAACCACAATAACCATAGCATATACCCAGGGCCTTCCTAGTAAATGTTGTAATCGAGGGGTTTGTCAACAACCTCAACTTCAATAGTAACCATTTTTCCCCCTAGTTCGACTTGGAGGTTACTCAAAATCCCACATGCAGTGTATGTTCATCCATAAAAAGCTTTCAACATGGTTGGTGATCATGACAACGGCGGTGAACCAAGTGTTTTCCAGCAGTTCATGGACATACTGCAAGTAGATGCCCCCTCATCAATAATAGTTCGGTGAACATTCTTATTGAGAGCTTTTACTTGGATTAGGAAAGCTAATTGCGCTGGTAACTGTGGTGAATATCCCGCATGGTTAAAGACTACAACATTTGAATCCATAGGATATATTCTGCCTATTGTTGACAGTAAAGCCTGCTTTTGGGAGGGACAATTTTGCAACACCTAAAGGGTTGACATAGCTGAAGGTGATTGAGTAAGATCTTATATTATGTTATAGTTTTGAGCTGCTCGAGCCTGAGGGTTGAATGTTGATTTGTGTATAACTCCCTTTGGTGGTTTTATTGTCAATTTAGGTACAATAGGTGAAACAACTTCAGATGAAGTCGAGGTCGAAGGATTTGGTTGATCAGTGGCCTGATTATTTGACGACGATGGATTTCCATAATCTTTGTTTCTTGTTGACACCAAAACATCATTTTGTGGCTTTGTGATGGACAACATAAGTAGTTGGGATGTGGAAGCATGGTCTATTGCAACCAAATGTGTTTCCGGGGTTGGAAATGGATCTGTCAACACTACCGATGTGTTTGAAGTCTTTAAAATTTTAGAGACCTCAGAGTGATGTGGAAAATCTCTTGTATAATGGTCATCATTACATATCAGACACGAATAATGAGGTTTCCTTGTCGCGGTAGAGGAATCAGATGATTTCTCTGGAGGGGAATTTTCTTGTTTCTTTTTGTTCTTCCCCTTTTTCTTTCTTGGTGGTTGATTTGGATTTTTGCCTTTGTCGGATGACACAACATTAATCTCGGAGGCAAGAGTATTTTCTAATGCATTGGTAGTTTGATTGGAAACAGCAAGAGTTTGATTAGATGGTCTTCCTGCTGATTGTGTGCTTGAAGAACCAATCACATCATCGCCGACATGAAAGTCTTTAGTCGATTGTGGAGGAAGTGTAACAGTGAAAGCTGGTCGAGGTGCATTGGGAATTTTATCATAAAGCGTGTCAGATTGTGTGTAAATTAAATCCAAGTATTGGGCACAAGCAAGGACCTGCTCTTCTATGACAACTCCACCTTTTTTCACATTATTATAGACATTTTTGTGCCTTACAACTCTAAGCATGAAATTTCCATAAACGAAGGGCTCCTAAGTCCCTAAAAGTGTTGTTCTAACTCCTAAAGGAACAAGGTCAACAAATTATAGCTTCTCCCAGAAGTTCTCCACCAGAAATTGCTCAGAATAAGTCAAAACAGGATCATTTCAGCTGCTCCACTAGCCAAGTGCGTTGCATAGCACCTAAGTCCACTAGCTAGGTGCGTTGCAACGCACCTAAATGCACTACCAGGGTGCGTTGAGCGGGAAATGACAAGTGGCAGTGTCATTCCACGAGGTGGAGAGACAATGGAAGCTTCCAGAATCTTCTCCAATGACACTTGCCTCACTGAATTCGACCAAGGATGAGTAAGAGGCTTTCAGTCTCCAAGTGGAAGCAAGAACTGACAGAGAGAAGCCACTAATCAAATCATGAGCTGACTCATCCTCCTTGCATACATCTATATATGGAGCCCTCATCCCAGAGATCCACAGGCTGGAATTTTGCACATTGTAAGGAATTACTGTTGGTTTTGAGATACATATCAGAGAATTGGGTGATCTATGCTTCGTTGGGGGTGAAGAAGGGACTTATTTGCTGGGAGGTTGATGTTGGGTCAGGAATCATCGGTTGTAACTCCTCCTGGATCTTCTTGAATATCAATAAAACTATTTGAGTTTCTTCTCCATGCTTGTGTTTCATTGATGCTTGTTACATTCGTATGGTTAACTTAAATCTGATCCTAAGTTATTTATGAATATAAACCATGTTTTTGTATAGTTTCCTTCTTCTGTGATCTTACAGGTACTTGGTGAAGCTGGGAAAGTAAGGGAGCCGGTAGCTGGAAGCTGTCAAAGAGGAGAGAGATTGGATCGAAGGACTAGCACAAGACACAGGTTGGTTCATCCTATTCCTCTTTGTTTATAGTTCATAAAGAAGAATACAAAAGTAGTTTTCTCTATTTGTTTCTAAGGTAGCTGTCACACCTTAGTGGGATAGAGTAGTTCTAAATAGACACTTTTCCCGATAACAAAATGGTGACTCCACTGGGGATCGTGTCTAGTTAGTTAGTTTGTGTTTCTCTTGTTGTTTGTTTCATAAACTTAGAAGTAGCAATCGAACTGCATTTGCCATTAACAAATGAAAAGTAGACATCTGCTGCTTCAATCCATTCATTGGATCTGTTTAGGATTTGAACAACTGATTCATAAACTAACTGATTGCACTTGTGATAGCTCTTAGACCCCTCCTTAGATCTACCTCTGATTGTGCATTACTGATTGCTTTTACTCGGCCAAAAACCAAAGATTAAACTGCAAACCGTGACCCAGAACCCGAATAGAATTCTCGTTTCTGCCCCAGCGCAGGCTCTGTGAAGAGGTTCTACATTTCAACGCACTTCCCGAGAGGGCTACCTACGCTGCAATGCAGTTTCTCTGTGTAACAGGTGTGCTGATCAGCCTAGCCTTGTGCAGCTGAGGTTCTTTGCTTCATTCTTTCCAGTTTTGTCTCTGATTTTTGTAGCCTATGATCAGTATTTGACTGTTTCAAACCCATTTTCCTTACTGATATTCTGCCTCAGTTGTACAAAAGAACTGTAGATGTTTTTATGTGTTTGTTGAGTCATTTACAGTTTTCCATTGCAAAAGTAGAATAGTCGTACTATCGTCCTTTGATTTAGATCTGACGCAAGTGTCGATTTTGATCATAGGAGAAAGTTTATTTGCTGTTTGTTATAGACATTTTTGTTCCTTACAGAATTGAGCATGAAATGTCCATAATCCAAGGGATCCAAAGTCCCTAAAAGATTTGTTCCTACCCCTAAAGGAACAAGGTCAACCAATGACAGCTTCTCCCAGAAGTTCTCCACCAAAAACAACTCAGAAACAGTCAATTCAGGATCAATTCAGAGGCTCCACTAGCTGTCTGCGCTGAAATGCAGAGGTTACACTGGCTAGGTGCACTGCAACGCAGGTGGAAGCACTACTAGGGTGCGCTGAGCGGGAAATGACAAATGGAAAGCTCATTCAACGAGGTGGAAAGACCCTGGAAGCTTCCAGAATCTTCTCCAATGACACTTGCCTCAATGAATTCGACTAGTGATGAGTAAGAGGTTCTCAACCTCCAAGTGGAAGCAAGAATTGACAGAGAGAAGCCACAAGTCAAAACATAAGCTGACTCATCCTCTCTGCTTACATCTATATATGGATCTCTCATCCAGAGGTTCAGGAGGCTGGAATTTTGTACTTTGCAGAGAATTGTTGTTGGTTTGAGATTGAGATTAGTACATTGGGTGATTTATGCTTTGTTGGAGGAGAGGAAGGGTTTCCTTTGCTGGGAGGTAGATGCTGGATCGGGACTCACTTGGTTGTATCTCCTCTTGGACTTTGTTATCATATCAATAAATCTATTTGAGTTTCTCCTATATGCTTGTATTTCAATGATGTTTTGTTATATTTGCATATTTAGTTTACATCTGATCCTAAACTAGTTATGAATGTGAATCTATGTCTTTTGTGTAGTTTTCCTCTCTTGTGATCTTGCAGGAACTGGGTGAAGCTGGACCAGTGAAAGAGCAGGCAGCAGGAAGCGAACAAAAGAGAGAGTGATTGGATCGACAAACTAGCGGAAGACACTGGTTAGTTACATCCTTCTTTCTCTATTTACATCTCATAAAGAAGAATACTCAGATAGTATTCCTTGTTTGTTGCTAAGGCATTATCACCTCTTAGAGTGGGATAGGGGCATTCCGAATTGGATAATTTTCCCAACAACAAATTGGCGACTCCACTGGGGAAAGTATCTTGTTAGTTTATTTGTGTTTCTATTACTATTCATTTCATAAACTCAAGAGTGTCGAATCGAACTGCATTTTCCATTTACAAATGCAAAGTAGAGATCAGCTACTCTAGTCCACTCACTGGGCCTGTTTATGATCTGAACAGCTGATCCACAAGTGCTCTAGCAGCCCTTTGTGATAGATCTTAGTCCTCCTTTAAATCATCCTTCTAATTGTACCTAATTGATAGCTTTTATCCGGCCAAAAACTGTAGATTAAACTGCAAACCGTGACCCAGAACCCAGAAACAACTCTCGTTTCTGCTTCAGCGCAGACTCTGTGAAGAGGTTCTGCATTTCAATGCAGGTCCCATGAAGGCTACCTACGCTGAAGTTTAGTTTCTCTATGTTGAGGGTGCGCTGATCAGTCTTTGCCTTGTGCAGTTGTGGTTCCTTGCTTCCTTTTGCTCAGTTTTATCTCTGTTTTTGCAGCCTGTTATCAGTCAGTGTACCTATCTGAAACCCCTTTTCTTTGCCTCAATTCCACCTCAGTTGTATAAAGAAACTGTATTTGTTACATCATTTGCAGTTTCCCATTACAAAAGTAAACTAGTCATACTGTTGCCCTTAGATCTAGACCTGTCGTAAGTGTCGTTTTGATCTTAGGAGTGAGTTTGTTTGCTGTTCACAGTTGATTTAGCTTTTACTTTTGTCTTTTGGTTTGAATTTATGCATTTCAAGTGTCGAAACAAGTAAATCATAAAGTGTCATAATCGTCTTTTTGATTTCGAAAAAGGAACTTGTTTGTGTTTTTCACTTGAAATCGAATTCAAATTTGTACAACAGCTTTCTTTTTAGGCATCAATATTAAGAAATTGAAAACAAATACATGAATATGTGCATTTGCATTTTGACAGTTTGTATGTTGATTTAGGAAAACGTGCATTACTGTGTGCTCTATGCTCTTTGAGAAAAGATGGTGTCTTTCTTTTCCCCTTGTAGCTAGGATTTTCATTGTTGAAAAGATATAAAAGCTTGCTTATCATCTTTAGACTGCATTTAGGAATTGTATCATACATCTCGTGGTGATCCAAAAAGGCAAACTTCTAAGAAAGATCAACCTAAAATAAATTGAATGAACTTAACAACGCTTTGTAACATAACGCACAACATAGAGGTCTAGGCTAGAGACGTGTTCCGGCGTCGTAAAACCTGGTCACTGGTCGCCTCACTGATGGTTGGGTGATTCCTCCTGAGAGACGATAAGTGCCAGTATGAATTGTGCTCCCACGTACCGTCGCGTATATATTGGGAGACCCCTATAGGAATATAACCTTTATCCATAGGAAGCCATGTTGGCTGCCCTACTGATCGCAATGCACTGAACACAACATTCAGGAAGATTGACCGCCCATACCCTAAAAAGTATTCTGCGTTTTTGCGAAAATTTTGGCACACCCTCTACCTAGAACTCCAGAGCAGTTCCTTTTGGCCTTTTTCAGACTCTATAACAGAAAAATTCCATCCGAGCATTTGTCACTTCGGGCTCGTTAAAACATCGAAGGAGACTAGAGTCATCTTTAGCTTTTTCTTGACTCTTTAAAATTGAAAAAGCAAGTTGTGTCTAAGCGTCGTTAAAATTTATTTTAAACGGAACAATCACCCCTTTTTCCTGCGTTGATCTTTAGGTTGAGAAAATGGAGCCCAAAAACCAAGGAATTCCCCTTGGTGGAAATCCTAGTCCCTTCTCCTCTTGGGGAGATGTTGGTGCGCCCCATATGGCCACATTGTCGCTTCCAGGACTGACAATTGGCCTGCCGGTCTGGCTCTTCTCAACCAATGTCGTTCAGAACACCACTATTCCTGAACAGTCGAATCAACAATTAGACGAGTCCAGAATTTCCCACCAACCTTCTACTTCCTATAATTCTTCCTCTCTTCCTTCCTCTTCGCGTGACGGGACTGGTAAAACTAAAAACCAAGTTCCTAAGGAGAAGAAGGAAAAGAAGAAGAAAGAAAAAAAGAAGAAGGAGCCAAAGGCAAAAAAGGGAAAACAAGTGTCGTCTGATGAAAATCCATACACAGCACTGACCAAGCCTAAATCGCCATGTGTCATCTGCAAGGGAGACCACTTTCACAGAGATTGTCCCTGCATCCCTCGGATACTAAGGGACTGGTCTCCCCGTTTGCACAATCCAGTGTCATCAACCTCTGACAGCCATGTTGAAAGTACACCGTCAACTAGCAAAAGTGAAGTTACAGGACAAAAAGGGAGAACTAGACCTCCCTGTAGACTGTGCAAAGGAAACCATGCCCTCCACTGTTGTCCCTTCTTAGACGAGGCTAAAAGAGTCTAGGAAGATCGTCCGGTTTCGCCGTTATGACTTCCTCCTGGATATAAAAAACTCTTTCCAAGTCCTTCATTAGTTGAAAATCCAGCTGGCCCGCCCAAGTGGTCAGCTGAAGCATCTATCATTGAGGATAAACTGACTGAATCCATACCAGACGAAAGTCAAAAGGTCGAGGCGGCAGTTGACCCGGTCTTGCCTTCAGAGGATTTATCTTCGAATGATACAGTCACTGAAGAGGATAAGGATGACACCATCCAGATTCTTTTCATCAACACAAACTCTGACAAACACGGGGGCAATGCACCCATTCCTTTATCGCAGGAAGGAAGTTCGTCAGAATGATATCCGACCATCTACTCGGTCCCACCACCAAGAAACCTAGTTGTATCCTTCGACTGGAACCAACTAGGCAGACCCCGGTTGCCAGCAAGCATACCATTCAGAATTATCGTTCAAATATACAGAATGGTAATGGCTGGCACCATCATTGATGCGGGGGCATCTGTGAGTATCCTTTCCTCTATTGCTTGGACAGCGCTTGGTTCACCAGCGCTTTTGCCTGAAATGAGAAATCTGACAGGATTCGATAAAGGAACCAGTCGACCTTTAGGGATCCTCCCCAGTGTGCCTATCACATTGAAAGAGAAGAATGTTCAAATGAACATGATGGTCGTTCAAGGACCCTTGGATTATAACCTAATCCTTGGACGAGACTATATATATTGCATGGGAGCCATCGTCTCCTCACTCTTTAGAGTAATGTGTTTTCCGCACGTAGGAAGAGTGGTCAAGCTCGTAGACCAGCTTTCATTTCCCGGATCACGCATCGCAAATAGTCATATACCATCCCTAAATGGTCTCTTCACGTAAGAAATGTCTCAACCCATGGTCCGTCCTCCCGATGAGCACGAGTGATTCGGAAGGATATGACTGGAACCCAGGGGGCATGTGTCCTGGTCTGCTTCGGCAGGAAAACTTTGGGTATAGGGTAAGTTTCCACGGGAGAATATGACTAGTCCGTACCCTGTCCGTGATGGAAGAGGGGTTGTTCTAGAATAAGATTCTTTTGTTAAAGTTATGTGGAAGGGCGGGCGTCGTCATTCACCTTTGTTCATCTCGGTGGACATCGCCGAAGAAGTGTTTTGTTTGAAAGATTAACAGAACAATCTTTGGGTAACCTGAAAGAGGTAGGCCTCTCTCGGTAAAACAAATGTTTTGGCGAAAAATGAAGTAGGGGTAACCTTGAAATCATACTTTATACCTTGGGGCATGCAAACCTTTTGGAGTGCAAGCAAAGAGCGATTATTTATCTGTTTTTTGGGTTAGTCGTTTCCTAACTTGCATAAAGAAAGGAATCCGGAGCAAAGTTTTGTAAGGCGCAAGCTCCATAAAAAATGGAATCTTAAATGAGACATTATTATCATATGACTGGATTAATCGAGCAGTTTTAGCACATAGTTCATGCTCGTTAAAAAATAAACATAAGATTGAGCAGTTTTAACACATAGTTTATGCTCATCAAAAAATAAACATAAGATCGAGCAAGTGTTTCAATTTGCGTTTAAGTTCATTAAAAAATGAACTATCCTCCGGTAAATAACCACTGTGAATGTAAATTTATCAGCCATTAAAGCCTTGGTCGTGTTTGCATCGTCACCTCCACTTTTCATTGGCCGATTATTCACCTCCATTTGATTGTTTACCCATTTTGAGGAACAGCTGCGAAGAGTGATTTCACTAGCCATCCTTGTGACACTGCCGTGATCAGAAAATTCCAACCCTTACCTGGAATCAGCTGCTAACCTGTTTCATCACTCGTTCCTCAAAAGACGAGTCTTCTTTAAGCTCTTTTCATATGACTCGTAAAATATGAAAAGATTGCCGAGTTTTGGCCTTCCAGCTCGTTAAAGCGACCGGAAGTGCTATCCCTCCTCTAGATTTTAATCTTTTTGGACCTGAGGGATTATTGCACAAAAAGACCGAGCGCTTGTTTTGTTCGGCTCGTTAAAACTATCGAAAACTCATCCCTTCTGTATTGTTTTTTACTTTTTCAGACTTAAGGGATTAGATGACGAAAAAGGAACTTTGGAGTTGTCTTTATGTACCTTTTTAGACTCTCTAAAATTGAAAAGGACCGAGTTATCTTTGTCATTAGACTCGTTAAAAAACATTAATAGCGACAAACTTGTCTTTAGACGAGAACGAGTTTCACTATCGCTAGGCTCGTTAAAACATAGCGATGGGTTTGCCCGAAGGGAAAATTATAGAACAAGCATATGTTATCCTCCTCAAGCTTGACAAAAATAAAGAGGTACTGGTCAGAAATGACTGGGGAAAATTGGGAAGAAACTCAAAGAAATTTTATTGGTAGCAAGTCGCTCTTGAACATGACACTTCCACTCAGTGCCTGAGTCGGGTTGGGTTGTTTCATTCACCAGTCACATCACCATGGTCTCGCCAATACCATCCACCTTTGGGGTAAATGCTACCAATCCATCACACAAGTGTCGCTGGTATATTCAAGAGAAGTCATCCAGAGAAGTCAACCGTGTCCCATCCACTACCATACATTATCCTTCATCCTTTCATGACCACCACCCTGAACCATATATCATCAGATCGTTTTCACCTCCATCAAAATCATTTGTTCCGTTCCGTGTCACTGATGTGGGATACATTAAGGCCCTCCTTTGACGGATCGCTTCTTGTCGACATCAACTCATTATCCAAGAAGTTGATCTAGGAACACCCCCTTCAGTACTTTGAAGCTTGCATGCCTCAATGGCAAGTTTCTCACTTCCGGTGACAGGTATACATCAATGACCTTCGACCGAAAGATGTTGCGTGGTGTTCGACGCCAAGTCCTTTATTCACACCACGTGAATTGTACTGCAGTACCTTGAGGGTCATTATCATTATCGGTGATTCCTCTCACGCTTGTTAACAGTTTACATCATTGACTAGTAATCAAGCGATGTCTTTCCATGTTCAACTTCAGAACATTTATCACATGGATCAACTTGTACTTAGAGTGAAGATCGAACGAGATTGAAGACCCCGGATCTAGTTTCATCCATCCGGGCTGCGATATATATTCAAGAAAAATAAAGACATTGACATGTACAACATTGCAACAGATAATCATCCTACCAAAAGGATGATGATTTCATCAAAATCATCAGTCTACCATCAGACGATTGTCTGTTCTATGTACAGAAAAATGAATTTATAAAGCTGAGCATGGGAATGCCCGCCTCAGCTAGATCATGAAAGCAGTATAAAAAATAATGTATTGTATTGTATCTTATTACAGGTCTCCTCCTAGCATTGGAAGAACTTCGGATCCTCCTAATAAAGCATTTCACCCGATAAACGGCCTCATACATTAGGGGGCAACTGTTATAGACATTTTTGTGCCTTACAGCATTGAGCATGAAATGTCCATAATCCAAGGGATCCAAAGTCCCTAAAAGAATTGTTCCTACCCCTAAAGGAACAAGGTCAACCAATGACAGCTTCTCCCAGAAGTTTTCCACCAAAAACAACTCAGAAACAATCAATTCAGGATCAATTTAGAGGCTCCACTAGCTGTCTGCGCTGAAATGCAGAGGTTACACTGGCTAGGTGCACTGCAACGCAGGTGGAAGCACTACCAGGGTGTGCTGAGTGGGAAATGACAAATGGCAAGCTCATTCAATGAGGTGGAAAGACCCTGGAAGCTTCCAGAATCTTCTCCAATGACACTTGCCTCAATTAATTCGACTAGTGATGAGTAAGGTTCTCAAACTCATAGTGAAGCAAGAACTGATAGAGAGAAGCCACAAGTCAAAACATAAGCTGACTCATCTCTCTGCTTACATCTATATATGGATCTCTCACCCAGTGTTCAGGAGGCTGGAATTTTGTACTTTGCAGAGAATTGTTGTTGGTTTGAGTTTGGGATTAGTACATTGGGTGATTTATGGTTTGTTGGAGGAGAGGAAGGGGTTCCTTTGTTGGGAGGTAGATGCTGGATCGAGACTCACTTGTTGTATCTCCTCTTGGACTTTGTTATCATATCAATAAAGCTATTGAGTTTTCTCCTATATGCTTGTATTTCAATGATGTTTTGTTATATTTGCATATTTAGTTTACATCTGATCCTAAACTAGTTATGAATGTGAATCTATGTCTTTTGTGGTTTTTTCCTCTCTTGTGATCTTGCAGGAACTGGGTGAAGCTGGACAGTGAAAGAGCAGGCAGTGGGAAGCGAACAAAGAGAGAGTGATTGGATCGACAAACTAGCGGAAGACACCAGTTAGTTACATCCTTCTTTCTCTATTTACATCTCATAAAGAAGAATACTCAAACAGTTTTCCTTGTTTGTTGCTAAGGCACTATCACCTCTTAGAGTGGGATAGGGGCATTCCGAATTGGATACTTTTCCCAACAACACTGTTGATAGTCAATTATGATTTTACTTTTGCCTTTGGTTTGAATTTGTGACTTTCTAGTGTCGAAACGAGTATTTATTTCAAAATCATAAAGTGTCGTAATCATCTCTACCTTTTGATTTCGAAAAGAAGCTTGTTTATGTTTGTCGCTTGAAAGAAAATTCAGATTTGTACATCAACTTTATTTTTAGGCATCAATATTAAGAAAGTGAAAAACAAATACATGCATGTGCATTTGCATATTGACAGTCTGTTTGGCTTGATTTAGGAAAAGTGCATTTACAGTGCGCTCTTTGCTCTTTGCGAAAAGATTGTGTCTTTCTTTTCCCCTAGTAGCTAGGATTTTCATTGCTGAAACGAGATAAAATTTGTTTATCATCTTTAGATTGCATTTTAGGAATTACATATACATCTCGTTGTGAACCCAAAAGGAAAACTTCATAAGAAAGATCAACTTAAAATAAATTCAATGAACATAACAACGCATTGGAACTTAACGCACAACATTTAGAGGTCTAGGCTAGAGACGTATTACGGCATCGTAAAGCCTGGTAACTGTTGTCCTCACTGATGGTTGGGTGATTCCTCCACTTTGATACGATAAGTGCCAGTACGAACTTGTGCTCCCACGTACCGTCGAGTATATATTGGGAGACCCCTATAGGCTTAAATCCTTTATCCATAGGAAGCCGTGTTGGCCGCCCTACTGATCGCAATGCACCGAACACAGCATTCGGGAAGATTGACTGCTGTACCGTAAAAATTATTTTGCAGTTTTGTGATTGGTTTGGTACTCCCTCTACCTAGACCTCCAAAGCAGTCCCTTTCGTTCCTTTTCAGACTCCTTAACAGAAAAGGTCCATCTGAGCACTTGTCAATTCAGGCTCATTAAAAATCGAAGGAGACTAGAGTCATCTTTTGTTTTTTCTCGACTCTTAAAAACTGAAAAAACAAGTTGTGTCAAAAGCATCTAAGATTCATTTAATTCGGAAACATACCTTCCCTTTATTTTAGTTGATCGAGTAATCCGCAATCGTGGAAGAAAGTCAATTGAAACCCCGTCGTTCGCGGAGGCTTATGAGTCAATCGTCTTTGTCTCCAGAATCGAAACTAGTACGGACAAAGTGAACTCGTTTAACCGGTTCCAAATCTCCTATCAAAGTTAGAACAAGTGTTCCAATGACATCAGAGACTCCGGTTACTCCAAACATTTCTGGAATCCCTGCCTCAATAGAAGAAGTTCAACAGCCACAGAAGGATAGTGATACTGATCCTAGTTTGAGAATAAACACTTGTGTTACCGAACCAGTTCCATCTACAACCGGTTCGGAGAGTCTTACTCTCCAAACATCTGTCCCTGCTGATTTCACACCTTCTTCGACACCAGAAATATTTTACGGACCTGACGGTCTTCCCCTTCCACCTGGTCTGATTGCAATAGAAGAAATTATAGAAGATCCTCAAACAAGTACTCCAACGCACTTTGGAGTTGGGATCACTCTATATCCTTCGACATCAGAAGTTAGTCTACCACCAACAGAAGTCCCTGTAGAATCGCTAGGTAATCTTTTGGATAGACTAAAAATGTCTGAACAACCGTCAACACCTAGGACTATGTCATCTGACACAGTGACGACAGAACTCCCTGCTGTAACTCCGACAATGTTCGTCGGCATACCATCTGTCCCGACTAGCTCTCAACCACTAGAAGGAGCCCATTCAGGGGCTATTTTGACAGTCTGGTCCGTTCCTGTTTGTTCATCCGGAATAATATCCGGAAACTCTTATGTTGAGTCTCAACAAATTGATCCATTTGGAGGTCAATTTGGGCAGTTCGGTCCCCAAGGGCAAACAATTCCCTTGAGTTCTAGATTACCACCGTATGGGGGGAAGTATGCCCTTTCATTATCCCCTCCGGGAGGATATCCATACGGGAGTTCACAACAGCATTCAGGTTATACTGGAATTACCTCAAGTGGTTGGGTACCTATACTACCTCAACAACCAAGAGTTGTGTATTCGATGCAACAATGCGTACCTATGTCAAACATCCCGACTACGCCGACTATTGTGACGGTGTCGCAAGTTCAAGCGTTGCCTGTTGTATGCCAACCTCAGGTTTCTCAGGTTGTAAGGCAACAACCCCTTGACCCTGCGACTCAACCACAATCACTGACTAGTGGGGTGACACAGGTCCAGACGGGTACAATTACCCCTCACCTTGGTCAAACGGTTAGTATCGGGCAACAGCACATGACCTCACAACCATGGCTAGTGCAATACCAACAACCACAATTCCAACAAGTATACCAAGGTTCTGAGCAGCAAATCTTTGCGAACAGTGGATAGTCGTACATTCAAAACGCTCAAAATCAACCATTTTACAATGGTCAAGTCCACCAACCTTACCAAACATACCAACATCAAATGCATTATGCCGGTATGAAAAGACCAACTTCTCAGGCGATTCCATCGTATCCTAGGTATGCTTCACCTAACCTGAATCAACAGTTACCATTCGTGGCAACTTTAGAGTTACCTGATTTAAACCGGTTAACAAACGATCCAATTGCTTACGCCCCTTGGTGGCCAGCGATTCCGCATAAACTTCCATAAGATATTCCTAAATTTAATGGAAATCCGGGTGAAGATCCATCGAATCACGTGATGACCTTTCATCTATGGTGTTCATCAAACACCCTAAATGATGATTCGATAAGACTTCGCCTCTTTCAGAGGACGTTAACGGGTCCAGCGGCAAAATGGTAAATTGAATTGCCTAGAGCTTCGTTCGACAACTTCAGTACCTTAGCCACAACCTTTTTAACCCATTTTCAATTACCAATAAGGTATGAAACGGGAACAAAACTTCTTACCAACTTCAAACAGACAACAGCCACTCACATATCTGATCATATACATGAGTGGAGACGTCGTCGTAGGATGGTAAAAACGTACGTTCCCGATCAGCTATTAGCTGAATGGTTTATCAAGTCATTACTGCCTTCCATCACGGAAGATGTGGCAAAGGGGGGAGTCGTAACGGAAGAGCAAGTGATCGCTCGTGCACAATTTCTGGACTTGATTTACACTCAATCCGGCACACTCTACGACAAAATACCTGACGCCCCTAGACCGGAATTCTCAATTCCTCCTCCTCGTAAATCGAACAATGACTCTCATGCCGACGATGGCGTGATTGGTACGACAGACACGAAATTGACAAAGGCCACATCCAAGAAGGCCTGTAAGATTTCAGGTCAAAATTCAAAAGACGAACTTCTTGCTTCGGAAGTAAATGTCGTATCGACAGATAAGGGCAAAGAAACCAAACAACCAGGAAGCAAGAAGAAAGGCAAAGGGAAGAAGAAGAAATAGGATGAATCATCACCTGAAAAATCTTCTTCAGATCCTCCTGGAAATAGGAAACCAAGATTTCCATGCATGATATGCGATGAGGATCATCGGACTGCAGATTGTCCACACAGAGTTGAGCTTAAGAAGTTCTTTAAGAATTCGAAAACCTCAACAGTGTTAATTGATCCGTTTCCGAATCCAGGAGCAAATCTGGTTGAAAGTGGAAATGCTTCCCCGTCTCAAGTGCTAATGTTGTCGATTTCAAAACAACAGAATGATGCTTTGATTTCGACAAGGAACAAAGATTATGGGAATCCGCAGCTGTCGAACAACAAGGAAAAAGATCAACCAAGTAGTTCAACAACAACTTCGACAGAAGTTGTACCACCCACCGTCCCTGAATTGACAATAAAACCGCCAAAGGGAGTATTCCACAAGTCGACGTTTAATCCCCGCGCTAGAGTGGCACAACAATATAACATAGTGGAAGATTTGGCCCAATCGCCATCCGCTATGTCGACTCTTGAAGTACTACAAAATTGCCCATCCCAAAGGCAAGCTTTATTATCGGCCATCGGTGGGATTGATCCAAAGGATTCCAATCTTGTATCCTTCAACCACAAAGGATACGATCCTCAGTTACCGGCTCAACTAGCTTTCCTTTTTCAAGTGAAAGCCCTCAACAAAACTGTTCATCGAATAATTATTGATGAGGGGGCATCTACATGTATTATGTCAATGAGTTGCTGGAAAACTTTAGGATCTCCAACCTTGTCGCGGTCTGCGACGACATTAAAAGCATTCGACGGAAGGACATATACCCCATATGGTATCCTAAATAACTTGAAAGTTGAACTAGGAGGGAAAACAGTAGAAATAGATGTTGAAGTCATCGATGGGAATCTTGATTACAACATCCTACTGGGACGACCATGGATATATGCCATGGCAGCTGTTGTGTCGACCTATTTTAGAAAGATTGCATTTCCCTTTCAAGGAGGGATTACAATCGTCGATTAGCAAAACTTCCTCCCCAATGGTTCTCAAGTTACAGGAAGCATTCCCATGATCCATGGAAGCCCCCATTCGCTTCAGAATATCGGAGTAGGCCTACTAAAAGATCCTATACTAATGGGAACTTTCGCTCTTCCACCTCTAATCGATCTGGCGGAAGTAGCATCGATAGGAACCTGCAACATGATATATTCTACAAAGATATCAAAAAACGATATCAACACGGATCATGCAATGGTTTTTCCCCCAATCCCAATGGAAATATTATAGCAATCAATGTTCCTAGCATGGGGGGCAAATCAAAATCAACGCTCATCAAGCGTTTGGATAGATAGGTCTAGAGAATATGGTACTCCTTCAGATTCTTGGTCGCGAGTGTATGTCACCGACGAAGGAATTCTCCAAGCTATGGTAATTGAAGGAGCACCATGGAATGATTCCCACCATCGTTCTCTTCTTCCGAATTGTGAGGAAGATACTCAAAATGACCTTTACCATCCTTCAGTAGTTGATTTTCTGTCAAATACTATAAATACGGTGGATTCAGAGCGAAACTTGTCCAACATTGAAGAGACTGTATCCATAAATATCTCGACCAAAACAGATGTTGTAGAGAATATTTATGTCGGCAAATGTTGTTCTCCTTCAGAGCTAGAAATATATAACGCTCTTTTTCGCGAATTCAGAGATGTCTTTGCTTGGTCATACAGTGAAATGCCAGGCATCGACTTGAGTATTGTTGAACACGAAATTAAGATGTATCCAGATGTCAAACCAGTACGACAACGGCTAAGGCAGGTGCACCCCAAGAAAGCCGCTGCCATTAAGGTAGAAGTTGAAAAACTTCTCCATGCTGGTTTCATCTACCTGGTTCCTTTAACTGATTGGGTATCGAATATTGTCCCTGTTATGAAAAAACAGGGGACAATTAGAGTGTGCATCGATTATAGGGATGTAAATCAAGCTTGTCCAAAAGACAACTACCCTACACCCTTCATCGACCAGATAATTGATGAATGCGCCGGATGCGAAATCTTCTCATTCATGGATGGATTCTCTGAGTATAATCAAATAAATATCCGCCCACAGGACCAGTCAAAGACTGCATTTATTTGTCCGTGGGGCACATTCGCATATCGAAAATTACCCTTTGGTTTAAAGAACGCATGGGCGACGTTTCAGAGGGAAATGAATTATGCCTTCCATGAAATCAAAAACATCGTTCAACCATACCTCGATGACCTTCCGGCTCATTCGCGAAAGCGGACTGATCATCCGCAGCATTTAAGAGCGATATTTCTACGTTGTCGACACTACAAGATACGAATCAATCCGCACAAATGTGTATTTTGCGTCAGCTCTGGTCGTTTACTTGGCTTTGTAGTCTCTAAGGATGGATTCGTCTCGACCTGTGTAAGGTCCAGGCAATCATAAATTTGCCTCCACCTTCGAATTTGCTTCAGATTCAAAAACTCCAAGGGAAAGCAAACTTTCTGAGGAGGTTCATTCCAAATTACGCTGAACTTGCTAAAGGTTATACTCGTCTCTTGAAAAAGGAAGTACCCTTTGTCTGGGATCAGGTTGCGCAAGCTTCCTTTGATGCTTTAAAAGATTCCCTAATGAAAGCATCATTAATGTACGCCCCTGATTATCAAAGAGATTTTAACCTGTATCTGGCTGCAGCAGATACGACCATCGCAATGGTTTTAGTTCAAGAAGTCGATGGAATTGAACATCCTATTTATTATTTAAGTAAAAACTTAAATGATACAGAGAGAAAATATTCTTATGTTGAAAAACTAGCGCTTGCAGCTGTTCAAGCGATACAAAGATTTTGACACTATGTCCTCTTTCGGAAAACTACCATTCTGTCAGATTGCAACCCCATGACTTATATATTGTCACGACAGTTGCTGGGGGGCAAATATTCGAAATGGATAGCAATCCTTCAAGAGTTTGATGTGGAATTTGTAAAATCCAAGTCAAAGAAAGCTCTAGTTTTCACAGAATTATTATGCGATCTCCCATCGTCGTCCAACGATGAAACATCCGAAGAATCAATCGTGGATGAAAGTTTGTTTCTGATATCTACAAGAAATGAGTGGTATGGGGATATAATCATTTATCTCCGAACCCAAAAATTTAGGCCAAACACCTCCCACTCTGAACAAAAACGTATACGATACCAAGCAAAAGACTACATGATCGTCGGTGATACACTTTACCGTCGTGGTATTGATACAGTTCTAAGAAGGTGCCTCACCCATGAGGAGGCCGAAAAATTCCTGAATGAGTGTCATTCAGGCGCGTGTGGGGGACATCAATCTGGATATGCTACAGCACAAAAAATCTTACGAGCAGGATACTTCTGGCCAACAATGTTCAAAGATTGCATAACCGCAGTCAGAAGTTGCCATGCTTGTCAAATTTTTGATAGCAAAACCAGAAGACCACCCACACCTCTACAACCAATAGTTGTTGTTGGGCCATTCGCCAAATGGGGCATCAAATTCATGACATGTAACCCCACCTCGACCGGGGGGCATGGGTATATCATAGTCGCAGTTGACTATTTTACCAAATGGGTCGAGGCGATGCCTACATTAGATAATACTGGTGAAACAGCTGCCCTCTTCTTTTTCAATCATGTAGTCACCAGATTCGGCATACCACAGGCTATAGTCACAGATCATGGATCGCATTTTCGCAATCACATGATGGTCGAATTAGCTGCCAAACTAGGGTTGTCTCACTACAGCTCTACTCCATATTATCCGCAAGCCAACGGACAAGTTGAAACGATCAACAAGGTCCTGAAATGCATGCTGCAAAGGATGATCGGAGTTCACAAAAGAAGATGGCACCTAATCCTGTACTCAGCTTTGTGGGCTTACCAAACATCGGTAAGGAATGCAACCGGGTTCACACCTTTCCAACTGGTATACGACCTAGAAGCAGTCCAGTGTGAAATCTCGTCTCTCAAACTCGCAATTGATCTCCTCCCCGGAACTTCGAAAGAAGAGGCTCGTTTCTTGGAATTAATCCAATTGGATGAAACCCGTCGTGATGCCGCTTTAGCTAACGAAGCCCATAAGAAACGAGTCAAGGCGCAGTTCGACAAAAATGTAAAACCCCGTGTCTTCTTAGAAGGTGACTTGGTCTTGCTATACGACCAAGAATCCGACAAATTGGGAGCAAGTAAATTTAAGTCCTTATGGATGGGCCCCTATATTGTTAAGCGGGTGTTAGCAAAAGGAGCCTACGAGTTAATGGATTATGACGGAATTCCACTGGCGCAGCCTCGTAATGGGTTGTACCTCAAGCGTTACTATGCGTAATAGTAACCAATATGCTTTTGTTATATTTTTGTTTTCGCTAAAATGTTTGTTTTGGTCAAATAATCCACCTTTTTACATTAATTGCAGATGTCAAACCTATTGGAGCCGTTTGTTGGATATGCCGACAGAGAGAGTCGTAGTTCGCGGAACCTGTCCTCCGCAGCCTGGGCCAATTTTGATCCAAGCGGTGAGTTAGTAAGTTTCAGAGGTGTATGTATTGGTCGATCAACGAATAACATCGCTGAGTATAGCACGTTGATAGAACTTCTCTCTAATGCCATCACTCATGGTATACGCCGACTAATTGTCAGGCTAGACTCACAACTCATAATACTACAACTCAATGGTATATATTCCGTCCGAAACCCAGCTATTTATCGCATGTTCCTAAGGGTTAAGATTTTGGAAAGACAATTTGATCTTATTCAATATCAACATATTTCCAGAAACTTAAACACATTAACCGACTCATTAGCAAACTATGTGTTAGATAGACATTTGAAAAATTTATAAAAAGAAACAAATCATCAATGTTTTGCATGTGGATCATATAGCTCAACCAAAATAAAACCCCAAAAATCAAAAATATATATAGTTGTTTATGGTTTACACATAATGTTCTGTAACCAAGAAAAAATCGGTCACGCGACCCAGAAACTCAAAATGCTAGGGGGCACCCTAGTCTACTGATGCTCATGATAGCAAGTCACAGCCTATGCGATCATGCGTAGGAGACGAGTCCATCATCTGGGCACACCAGTAGTATGTCGTTGTAACTGCAAAGGTAGCTCGTCAGTCCTCACATCTGGTATACCGAGAGTGAGGCCCTCAACCTGCTCTTGCAAAGCTGTGAGAGTCTCGGCCACATCGAGGTCGTGAAGAATAGCCCTTCCGGCGGCCTCTCCTGCTGGGGCAACAGCTGGTACTCTCAGGCGAACTACTGGACGAACAGGACCAACATCTGCATGTACACAAGAGTTTCATCAGAGTCTTGATAGAATAAAGCACAAGGACATTATAAACAGTAAACAACAATATGGTCAGAGATTTTACCAATAGCGCCCCACTGCTCGCCATCCGGCAGTACTAAATCTGGATCACCCCGGAAGTCCATGCCAGCATATGGATACTCGAAATAAACCATCTCCTAACGATCAAACCACCTGAAGAAGGTATCAGAAAATGAAATCTGAGACTAACCAGCATGCCTAGACATATGGTCAACCCATCTCTGCATACGTGGTTCAGTAGGAGAAGGTAAATCGAGTGCAATGTACTGCGGCTGCATCAGTGGTATCTTCTCCAAGGCAAAGGCGGTCAAAATAGAACCATACCCAAAGTTCTTCAACCTCCCGTTCTTTATCTTGGTCAACTGTTCTTTCATCACAAGAAGTACTGCGTTCCACCAGTTGAACACCTTCGGTTGGAGGCATTCCAAGGCATGCTGCATATAGGATCGGTTGGCTACATGAAGAGACACACTACCGGCCATCCTACCAAAAGTAAACAGGATAGTCCTAAGGGACCTGTCAGTGACATCATGGATGATGATCTTGCCGTCTTTACTCAGCTGAGATCCTTCTCTACAATACCGGCGGACATAATCTCTCACAGAATCGCCTCCTCGGGCCGAACCTGACAAAGAGATGGGGGCACCCCGCCTCGACAAGCCAGTCAAGAAATAGATGTCTACTGCAGTCAAGGGGATAGATTTGCCCCTAATCTGGAAAACCTGATTGATAGGATCCCAAACGTCGAGCAAATACTGCAGTAAGTTGATCTGCTGTCTCATGCTAGAAATGTGGAAGAACTTCAGCAAACCACAATTCCGCAGCGCGTTCACTGTAACTGGGTCATGTAGGGAAATCATGTCCTCTTCATCATGCTCACGTTATCACCATGTAAGGGTCATCTTACTCCAAAGATTTCTGAAAAAAAAACAAGAGACGAGTTAAGTCCTGATTTTGATGAGAAACAGGCAAAAATTCCATCAAAAATTGTGCAACAAATTCCCTTTCTGCGCCAAACGCACCTGCAGCAGTGTTCTAGGTGCGTTGAAAGCCAGATTGCCTTCAGACAGGCCAGCATTCAATGCATGTTTCGATACACTGGGGGTGCGTTGATGGCAGAACGAGTCCCTCAAACCCCAGGGGCTCAGAAAAGCAGGGAATCAGGCTCAAAATGCAAAATGGAAACCATGAAATGAAAGAGCTCAAGTTTAGCTCCTACCTGGTCCAGACGGCGCCGAGAATTGTCCACAGAATCTCCTGAAATCAACTGATGAAAATCAAGGGGGAAAGCACCTCCAAAGCTCCAACAAACCAAGTTCAAATGAAATGGTAAAATGAGAGGTAAAAAACACTTTTTAATTACTTTTACGTAGTTCAAAGTAAAATATTAGCATTTTAATCTCGTTTGCAAGCAAATATTGTTCATTTCTGACTAGTTTGATGAAGCAGTTGAAAATACAGTACGATCTTTGGAAGAACAAAGCTATTTATGGTAAAAAATCAAAACAAGACCATCTGATCGAGCAGTGTTTACCGCGAGGTTCAAGCTCGTTAAAAAATAAACCCAGACCGAGCAAATGTTTCCACCCGCGTTTAAGCTCGTTAAAAAATGAACTATCCCCTGGTAAATAACCACCGTGAATGTAGCATTTCAGCCATTAAAGCCTTGGTCGTGTTTGCACCGTCACCTCCACTTTTCCATTGGCCGATCATTCACCTCCATTTGTTTGTTTACCCATTTTGAGGAACAGCTGTGAAGAGTGATTTCACTAGCCATCCTTGTGACACTACCGTGATTGGAAAATTCCAAACCTTACCTGGAATCAGCTGCTACCCATTTTATCACTCGTTCCTCAAAATACGAGTCTTCTTTAAGCTCTTTTCTGACTCATAAAATATGAAAAGATTGCCGAGTTCTGGCCTTCCAGCTTGTTAAAGCGACATGAAGTGCTATCCCTCCTCTAGATTTTAATCTTTTTGGACTTGAGGGATTATTGCACAAAACGATCGAGCGCTTGTTTGGTTCGGCTCGTTAAAGCAATCGAAAATTCATCCCTTCTGTATTGTTTTATACTTTTTCGGACTTAAGGGATTAGATGACGAAAAAGGAATATTGGAGTTACCTTTACGTACCTTTTCAGACTCTCTAAAAATGAAAAGGATCGAGTTATCTTTGTCGTTAGACTCGTTAAAATGATTAATAGCGACAAACTTGTCTTTAGACGAGAACGAGTTTCACTATCGCAAGGCTTGTTAAAACATCGCGATGGGTTTGCCCGAAGGGCAAATTATAGAACAAGCATATGTTATCCTCCTCAAGCTTGACAAAAATAAAGAGGTACTGGTCAGCAATGACTGGGGAAAAATTGGGAAGAAAACTCGAAGAATCTTTATTGGTAGCAAGTCGCTCTTGAACATGACACTTCCACTCCGTGCCCGAGTCGGGTTGGGTTGTTTCATTCACCGGTCACATCGCCATGGTCTCTCCATACCATCCACATTTGGGGTTAATGCTACCAATCCATCACATAAGTGTCGCCGACATGTTCAAGAGAAGTCATCCAGAAAGGCCACCTGTGTCCCGCCCACTACCATACATTATACTCCATTCTTTCATGACCGCCACCTAAACCATATATCATCAGATCGTTTTCACCTCCATCAAAATCATTTTCCCTGTTCCGTGTCATTGATGTGGGATTCATTAAGGCCCTCCTATGATGGATCACTTCTTGTCGACATCAGCTCATTATCCAAGAAGTTGATCTAGGAACAGCCCATTCAGTACTTTGAAGCTTGCATGCCTCAATGGCAAGTTTCTCACTTCCGACGACAGGTTTACATCAATGACCTTCGACCGAAAGATTTTGCATGGTGTTTGACGCCAAGTCCTTTATTCGCACCACGTGAATTGTACTGCAGTACCTTGAGGGTCATTATCATTATCGGTGATTCCTCTCGCGCTTGTTAACAATTTACATCATTGACTGGTAATCAAGCGATGTCTTTCCATGTTCGACTTCAAAACATTTCTCACATGGATCGACTTGTACTTTGAGTGAATATCGGACGAGATTGAAGACCCCGGATCTAGTTTCATCCATCCGGACTGCGATATATATTCAGGAAAATAAAGACATTGAAATGTACAACATTACAACACAGATAATCATCCTACCAAAAGGATGATGACTCTATCAGAATCATCAGTCTACCATCAGACGATTTTCTGTCCTATGTACATGAAAATGAATTTATAAAGCCGAGCATGGGAATGCCCACCTCAACTAGATCATGAAAACAGTATGAAGATAATGTATTGTATTGTATCTTATTATAGGTCTCCTCCCAGCATTGAAAGAACTTCGGATCCTCCTAATAAAGCATTTCACCCGATAAATGGCCTCATACTTTAGGGGGCAACTGTTATAGACATTTTTGTGCCTTACAGCTCTAAGCATGAAATGTCCATAAACTAAGGGCTCCTAAGTCCCTAAAAGTGTTTTTCTAACTCCTAAAGGAACAAGGTCAACAAATTACAGCTTCTCCCAGAAGTTCTCCACCAGAAACTGCTCAGAATAAGTCAAAACAGGATCATTTCAGCTGCTCCACTAGCCAAGTGCATTGCATAGCACCTAAGTGCACTAGCTAGGTGCATTGCAACGCACCTAAATGCACTACCAGGGTGCGTTGAGCGGGAAATGACAAGTGGCAGTGTCATTCCACGAGGTGGAGAGACAATGGAAGCTTCCAGAATCTTCTCAAATGACACTTGCCTCACTGAATTCGACCAAGGATGAGTAAGAGGCTTTCAATCTCCAAGTGGAAGCAAGAACTGACAGAGAGAAGCCACTAATCAAATCATGAGCTGACTCATCCTCCTTGCATACATCTATATATGGATCCCTCATCCCAAAGATCCACAGGCTGGGATTTTGCACATTGTAAGGAATTGCTGTTGGTTTTGAGATACATATCAGAGAATTGGGTGATCTATGCTTTGTTGGGGGTGAGGAAGGGACTTCTTTGCTGGGAGGTTGATGCTGGGTCAGGAATCATCGGTTGTAACTCCTCCTAGATCTTCTTGAATATCAATAAAACTATTTGAGTTTCTTCTCCATGCTTGTGTTTCATTGATGCTTGTTACATTCGTATGGTTAACTTAAATCTGATCCTAAGTTATTTATGAATATAAACCATGTTTTTGTATAGTTTCCTTCTTCTGTGATCTTATAGGTACTTGGTGAAGCTGGGCAAGTAAGGGAGCAGGTAGCTGGAAGCTGTCAAAGAGGAGAGAGATTGGATCGAAGGACTAGCGCAAGACACAGGTTGGTTCATCCTATTCCTCTTTGTTTATAGTTCATAAAGAAGAATACAAAAGTAGTTTTCTCTATTTGTTTCTAAGGTAGCTGTCACACCTTAGTGGGATAGAGTAGTTCTAAATAGACACTTTTCCCGATAACACACATCCTCGGTGATTGACGGCAATAAGGATTTTATGAACCACTCAGCTAAACACTGATCGGGAACATATGTCTTAACCATTCAATGACGAAACCATCACTCATGAATGTGATCTAATATATGAGTAGCAGTAGTCTGTTTAAAGTTGGTTAGGAGTTTTGTTCCAGTCTCGTATCTGATAGGTAGTTGGAAGTGGGTCAAAAAAGTAGTGGCTAAAGTGGTGAAGTTATCCAAAGAAGCTCTTGGTAACTCAATGTACTATTTAGCATCTAGACCAGTAAGTGCTCTTTGGAAAAGACGAAGTCTGACAGAATCATCATTTAAGGAGTTAGATGAACACCATAAATGAAAGGTCATAACATGATTTGATGGGTCTTCTCCAGGATTTCCATTAAAATTCAGAATGTCAGAAGGTATTATGCAGAATTACTGGCCATCAAGGTGCATATAATATTTTGGATCATTAGTGAGCCGATTTAAATATGGTAATTCTAAAGTTGCTACAAATGGCAACTGTCGATTCAAGTCAGGTTGAGCATACCCAAGATATGATGGAATTGCTTAGGCAATAGATCATTGCATATCGGCATAGGGCATATGCATTTGGTAACCTTGGTATGGTTGTTGAAAAAAACCAGTGTAAGGTGGTTGTTGATAACCAGGTTGAATAAGTGGTTGTCCATAACCTGCAAAGCCTTGTTGACCTTGACCTTGGTAAGTTTGTGATTGACCAAACCTAGGTTAAGCCTGTGAAATTGTTAATTTTAGGTATGTTCTATGCTAGAGCAATTTATTTAAATTTTCACAGTTAGCAATCACATTAGAATTAAGATAAACTGCAGATGGAACATAAATATAAATCACAGAAGACAAGCCAAGACAAGAGGACATGAGATGTGGTGCTAGCCAGGGAAAAACCCCACAATGTGGGGAAACCCTTGATCAATTATTCTTTTATGTTCTTCAAAGTTCAAAAGCGAAAGAGAGAGAGAGATAGTACATTTACAATAGAATTCAACACATTGACTTTTGATATCACATGAGATTAGTTGAAGACATATGCTTCAACTGATTCTCTGAGGTGACCCTTTCATTAGCCACACATTACGGTGTAGCACCATGCTGCCCCATCACAATGCTAGACCTAGATGACTGAGCTGCTCTCATCTTCATGCTACTCATCATGCTGCATCTTCCATGGTCTTGCCCATGCTTATGATTACATTCATCTTGATGCTGCCCATGATCCATGTATCATTGTGCTGCCCATGCACATGATCTCATAGATCATGCTGCCCATACATCATGTTGCCCATATATCTTATGATGTTTTCCATGTTCATCATGCTGCCCATATATCTCATGATGTTGTCCATGTTCATCATAGGGTGTCTTTCATGCCATGCCATGCCATGTCATTACAGTCATACCATTGACTGCTATATCAACATTGCTGCCCCTCAAAGATGACAACGTATATGTATGCCTAGATCACACATCATGCTACTGCCCATGACTGCGTTATATATGTGCCCAGATCACACATAAATACTGCTGCCCATGACTGCATTATATATGCCCAGATCACACATCATGTTGCTGCCCATGACTGTGTTATATATGTGCCCAGATCACACATAAATATTGCTACCCATGACTGTGTTATATATGCCCAGATCACACATCATACTGCTTCCCTTGACTATGTTTCTCCATGAACTACATGTAAGGTCTATGGCTAGCGTATAACAGTCTTCAAGATAGTGAGTGAGTTCTTCATGACTGCGTGATAAGTGTCTTCATGTTGTGCATATGTATATCTGCGTATTCTATTACACAATGGAGCAGATTCATCACGTTGTCATGAACTGCGTGTTTCATGAATAGCGTATATGGCCTTACGTTGACTGAGTGTAGAAGTCTTCTATTGTTGCATATAGGGCATCACGTTGTCATGAACTATGTGTAAGGAGATTCATAACGTTTCATGAACAGCGTATATGACCTTACGTTGAATGAGTGTAGAAGTCTTCCATTGCTGCGTATAGGGCATCACGTTATCATGAATTGCATGTAAATATCTCTATTACGGCATGTAGATAGATCTTCATTTTCCAGCGTAGATAAGACCTCATCTGCTGTGTGGATGTGCCCTCATCATAGCGTATGGACTGCGGCTCTTTCTACTATAGCTATATCTGCAGCTAGGGCATCCAACGTATTCTCTTTATGTGTCTTCTCCTTCTCCAAAAACCCAAGACGTGGAGAGGAGGAGTTCACCTGGAGAATGTATCTCAAATGACATCAAATCCTCATCTATTTATACCAAAAACGTATAGTTTGAATAGAAATGACGTTTGGGCTTCTTGAGCCTATGTAAGATCTGGTCAGCTTGATAATAATTACATAATCAAAATAAATTCATATCTCCATAAATAATTTTCAGAATTGGATGATCTTTGGATCAATCCTACACCTCTCGATGAGAGGGATCCAATAAAAATATCAGCTGCCATAAATAAGCTAGCCCACTTTGAGACATTTTCTACCACTTTTATTCCATGGCCACTGACCCATCATGGAAGGTATCATTTTTGTCACTAGCATATAGGTTAGGGAAGATCACGTTTTCCGTTGCATTATGCATTCTAGCCTCCATACTGTGATATGTTTCCATAGGGTTGACCCCATTGTGTTATGATTCTTAAACCATTTTCACTTGCCGACTTATAAAATCATGACATGATGGTAGAGCCATCCTTTACATGGGCTTCCTAGTTAGATCCTCACTAGCATATGTTTCCCATGCTGCAAATATTGAGTAGGCTCGGGAGTCCTCTTTAGTCCCGCCATGACTTTTGTGATGAAGCTTCATTCTCCTTCTTCTTCACTATTTTTTTGGATTTATACCCTATAGGCTCCCACATGTTGAGTTGTATTGCTACATTGCATGTTGACTATTTTTACATTTTGTCTTTAAGGCGACTTCACTTGGACTCATGTATAAGCCACTTTTTGACCATGTCTTTCTACAAAATCAACCTTGAAATCACTTAGCCTCTGCAACTTGATACCTTATGCCCATGGAAATAACATTCCTTTAAGTGTCATTGACCAGTTTCATCACCTTGCATTGAGCATAAGAATGTTCCCCTCTCAGGAACTAGCACATCTATATTTGGACACTCGTTCTTTCCACTGTATCATAGGCATTCTTTGATTCTTGTTCAGGCTTTCCAAATATGAAAAAGATATATATATATATATATATATATATATATATATATATATATATATATATAGATATATATTCCAAAAATAGACTAGGAACGAGACTTTACTTCCATAATTGATGGCAGGAAGAGTCAGTTGTGTCACCCTTGAACAAAGCACTCAAATAAAACCTTTCCTCCATCAGGATGGGCTTTAGTTTGACTTAGGAGAGCCATAACCTTTTCATTGAGTCAGTACTCCTCCAATTGGTTACCTTTTCCAATCATATAGAGGGTTTGTTTATGTCTCCTGCATGATGAACTTATACAAAGTTATTGTATGCTGCCATACAATCACATTTTGAGTCGTGCTTTTGTTCAAGGGAAGTAAACCTAAGTCGGCCTTTCCATAATGTCCCTTGACTCATTTTCAGTCAGACATATCCGGTCTATCAGAGTTATGTTCAATATCACATCAACTATTTGGTCATTTTCTCATGCTAATTAAGAAGGTCTCCATTGACTTCTTGTTAGTGGGTCTTCTCTTATCAACTTCAAAAAACTTCTCTAGGAGTAGGGCTAGAGCCACACCTAGCCCTATTTCCATCAATTATAGGTGACCTTGTACTCAACATCAATCAATATCATGGGACTTTAACTAAGTGGTTTCGCTTGTGTTCACCGTCAGCTTACATTATCACACATTGGGATTTGTGCAGTACCTTGATTTCCATTTGACCATATTGGTGTATTCCTCTCCTTTTTGTCAGATTTCATTATTGGTTTGTTCAAAGGGCTTCTGTCATGCATTAGCTACATCTTGTGTACGCAGGAAACGTGCTTTGGTATGGTTACTTCATCTTTCTTCATCTAATTCCTTCCAAATTATTGGCTTGTGGGTCACACTCATGTTGGATTGATGTGGGATGCCTTAATTCCTTCCTTCTAGCAAATCGTTTCCCATTGAATCCAACTCATTGATCTAGTAATAAGATCTAAACTCCTTTTTTAGTACCTTAGGGTTTACAATCATCAGTGTTAGACTCTTTCACTGTCGACAGTGAGAATTCATCAGTGTCTCATGATTGATAGATTCTCTCAAGTGTTCGACTTCAATTCGTTTATTCACACTTGTTAGATTGTATTAGGGTACCTTGACTCTCATCGTCATTATTGATGAGTTGTCTCACGTTTGTTAACAGTATACATCAATGATTGGAAATCAAACAATTTCTCACATGGTCGACTTCAACTCATCTATTCCCATAATGTAAAAATGTACCATGGTGGTCGGTGAAGACCTAAGGTTGCATCATAATTTCTTGGTTCACTTGTCAATTCCTCCAGTTTGCTACTAGTGACACCATCCACCTTATATATTGCAGTTTATCATAGCAGCATCCTATATGTTCCCACCCGAGTTGCATGCAGTACCATTATTCCACTTTTTGACTTGGTACTTTGAGGTTCAGTTATGTGACATCAGTGATCATATATCTACTTCAACATCATTGATCAATTCTTATATATATCCAATATTGTGACATGGCTTTGATATGTACTTATTTTCTTATGATCAGATGATCCACTATGTATTTCTCAGTTTCCTTTATACGTATTGGATCCACTCTACACTTGATGTACGTATGTGCTTTACTATCTCTAAGCATGGGTATGCCCACCTTAGACACGAGCTTTCTTTCTGATCTCTTCCACTGGTTTAGTAGGCTATAATTTGGTGATCTCCTCCTTAACACCCATAGCATACGAAGGTTGGCTAAGGATTTAGGTGTGTGGAGTCACAAGTTCTATGTATTAGGATTGATGGAAATTCAATGCTTGCTTGAGAGTACAGCTCCATGAATTCATGAAAGGTTGAGGGCGATGGCGTGGATACTTGGTGAAAAGGTAATAGGAAGAAAGCTATAATGGTGTGTAAGTATGCAGGGTTAGGATGAGGTTCAATTCAACAGTTGGCAAGTAATCAAGAAACAATGTTTATAGGCATAGGTGTGCTACTTACCAATAGGACACAATCATTGTTGATAGGAGGAGGGAGGTTCACTTGTTGAGCATTGAAGGCAGAGTAAACTCAAAGGAGTGAGAGATTTGTTTTATAAACTGATGGCATGTGTGAAGGGGGTATTAGATTGAGTTGTGCACTAGATTTATCACACGCATTGGATCTGGTGAGGTTGCAAGTTAGGATTGTGTGTTAGGTTTATCTCATGTTCTAGGCTCATTGACATCATAGGTCACAACTTTAGAGTGCATAGACAAGTCAATGCAAATTCAAAATGTGATTTGTGACTAGATGGTATATGGTGTTCAACATAGGTCACAAATCACGATCTTAATGGTTAGATGGACTATCACTAAAAATTGAGATTGCAACCTTAGCCTAAAGAAACAAAACACAATTGACAAAGCTTTGAGGTTAGGCTTGCTAGAATCTAGGGAAACCCTATCTAGGTCAAAGGAGGGATCAAACCTTAAGAAACATTACGAAAATCATGATAGGACTTCGAGTAAATGGGAGCTCCAAATTTTAAATTAGTCAAAGATTTGGGGCTATTGTAGTGGCTAGAACGTGTTATTATTATAATACTATAAATTTTTGTCCTAGGGGGACAACTTAGTTGGTGATCAAAGTGATGTGAAGAGGCACAAACTAAGAGGTCCATGGTTCAATCCCCTAGTTGTGACCTAGCCTGCGGAGAGGATGAAAAGTCATAGGCCCCCAAGGTATAGTGGTAGTGGCTAGAATTGACCCAGTGTCATGCAAGTATGAGACTAACCCAGTTGTTAATTCCTCCGGGCCAAAAAATGAAAAAACTATAATTTTTTAATTTTTTTTATATATAATAATTTCAAAAAATGTATAATTAATATATTACTTTTAATTTATATCTAAATTTTCAATTTAATAATAATTATTATTATTACAATAAATTTATCCAATTTATAAATTCTAAAATTTGAAGAAATAAAAAACTTATAATTTAATTGTTAATAAATAATAATTACATAGTATTTATAATTTATTTAAATCATTTTTCATTTTTTTTCAAATAATTCAATAATTAAAATGAGAACATTTGAAGCCCAAAATGTTGACTGCATTGGTAGTTGTTTCTGTTAATGTCAAGTTATGTCATTGATGTCAAGTTCAGGGGGGACTTGTTAAGTATTCATTGTCATCAATGTCATTCTTATATTCATGAAGTTGTCTTTGATTCTAGAGTGTTGGAAGTCAAGTTTTTTTGTTGAGAGTTGGATGATAATTAGTTTACTTTATCTTTAAAATAATTTTTCCTATAGGTACCTTGTTCAAAAGTGCGTGAAAATATCTTGATTTGATAGCCCTCTCAGAGATCTTTCCAATGGTATATGGAACTTAGTATAGATCCCTAAGAATGAAGAAAAACTTATGTTTAAAGTGATGGAATCTGGGCATGGTTCCAATGGGTCTTGGTTCTGCCTTATTTTACCATCCAAGGGTTGCGTTGGGCAGATTTTCTTTGAGAAGATTGGATGGTTAGATTCCAAATCAATATGGTCTCTTCCAATTCATCTGATCATCTAGCCCTCCTGAAGAGCAATAGAGAAATTCTTAAGAAAGGTGTCCGATCTCAGAATTCTAATACCCAACGCCAAGTGGACCATAGCATGATGTGGAATCACAAATGGTGATAGATGGAAAATTTAGGTGGTAAATTAATGATGTGGCACCCTGATGGGAGTACACATGGAACTTTTCTGACATAGCAAGGTAACATTGCACACAAGTGGTAGTGATGTGGCAAGCAGGTCGATGACATGGCAGAAGGAGGATAAGATGCATGGCATCCAAATGGAATTACATGTGGTATCCAGGTGGGAATAACATGCCATGGATAATGATGTGTCATGAATGATGGTCATTACACATGGCAGATGGATTTGGAATTTTTTGGTGGCAAAGTGGCACTTTTTTTAGTGCCACATGGTGGTGATGTGGTAGTGTTGTGGGATGATAAATGGAATAACGTGATGTGGCATGATAGGTGGTAGAGAAATGATGTTGTAAATGATGTGGTAGTGACATGGAAAATGATGTGGCATACCTCAAAATTCACGCTAGGACATTGTTTTAAGAGGCCTCACAATGTTAAGAAATATGGTGATTTTTCATGTTTTTTAGTCTTGAGGCACAAGGTCATCTTGGCATCCAGTCGTCTAGATGTGCACATAGTATGCGCCATTAAAAACCAACTGAATTCTATATTTTTAGGTCCCTATAATACTAGTTTAGTCCCTATATTTTTATCGTTGTGCCCCATAGAATCCCATTATTGTTATTATTGTGTCGTTACATTATTGTTGTTATTTTGGCCCTAATTATAGGTTTACCTTTAAGACTCCTATATATACCAACGAGGTTTTTTCATTTGAATCATCCAAGAATTTTTCATTGTATTATTTGTAAAAGGAGGTCCCCCCCTCAAATTAGACTGCAATTATTTGTTTCTTATCATTTTTAAGTCGCAAGGATCATAAAATTTGGTATCAAAGCTCTTAATCCTAGGGTTTTTATGCTTCAAATAGACCATCTTGGAATTTTTGTTATATATATATATATGTATATGTATATGTATATGTATATGTATATGTATATGTATATGTATATGTATATGTATATGTATCTATATGTATATATATCTATATCTATATCTATATCTATATCTATATCTATATCTATATCTATATCTATATCTATATCTATATATATATATATATATATATATATATATATATATATATATATATATATATATAGGCTTTATAAGGTGAAACATTGACTACATAGAGTAGAAATATTGATGAACAACATATCAAAGTTCTAGATCTTGGTTCACTATATCTTTTGAGATATGGTCCAAGGAAGTTAGGGGTTTCTGAATGCTCATAATTCTTGTTTGAAATAAGTGTCCCAAGAAAATCATCGTAACTTTCTCTTCAGGCATCTAATTTGAATTCTACAAAAAATAACTGAAATTGTACAAACCATAGTTTTTCAGCTAAAACTTTCAAAACCAAATGTTGAAACAGTGGCACATGGCATCATGTACATATTCATTATACTAATCCATAAGAAGGCCATTATTAGAGATTTGGAATAACCTTATCTTGAAGAATCGAATCTTGGTCTAACTTGTGAGGTTGGAAAGAAGGCACAAAAAAATACCTTATGACAAAGTTTCATGCAATGGGAGCCTGAAATCATAGAGATATGATAGTTACAAGGTTGGCAAGATCAACAAGCTCAGAATCAAGCAAAAAAAAAGTGTGTATTTTTAAAATTGTAGTAAATTTTGTTTGAAAAATCAGTTTGAAGTGATTCAAAGGCCATATTGAAGCATATATATCATTATTTGGTTCCAAAATGTCTCCCAAAAAAAAATTAAAAAATTCTACACCCATTAAGCCCCTAGAAAGCTATACCATGGAATATGAAAAAGAGGAAGAAATACAACCTGATATGTAAAAAATACGGGGCCAAGTACAACAAATTTCTCTTTCACAAAGGGAAACTAAGAACTAACTAGAAGTGATGATAAATGTTAGCATTTATGGTTTAAAAGTAGAACTGAAAGGGTACATGGAAGGTTTTAAGGAATGTTTGACAAAGTTTCTATAAGAAATGCTTCTTAGTGGTAACAAGGTATTCTATGAAACTCATGATGAGAACAAGAGGAATGTGAATCATGATTTTAGAGACTCCAAATTTGGGTTAAAGACCAACCACATTCCAAATATTGATATGAAGAATTTTGATAGCAAGGATCTAGTAACATGGATACTACAAATGGCACAGTTCTTTGATCTACACGATGCGCAACACACACAAAAGGTATGCATTGCATCTTAATATTTAGAACCCAATTAATTTGTGTGCTATCGATGGCTTTGTTCTCGTAAATCACTTGTCAATTGGGCATTTTTACAGAGGAATTGATAACACATTATGAGGATAAAATGAGAAATATATTCTTAGCCAATCAACAAATATCAAACAAAGTGATGTAATTACGGAGGACATTAAGAACTTCCAAATATTGAATATCAAGGTAATTGATATTCTAGAGGAGAATTTAACTAATGTATTCATAGGGACTTTAAGGGATAAAATCCAACATGAAAGTTTCCTTTGGGAGCCTAATTCATTGGAGAATGCATTCATGGTAGCAAGTTATGTTGAAAGAAAAATTATGGCAATAAGTAAGTCTACCACTCACAACTATAAATATGGAAGTGTTTCCACTCCTAGCCTTCGACAACCTACAAGGTTGTCAACATAAAATATGGAGGAAAAAAGAGAAAAAGGGATTTGTTATAGTTGTGATCACAAATACAATAAAGGTCATAAGTGCACTAAGAAAAAAAATATTTACTTAGATTATGAAGAGGAGGAAGAAAAGGAACAAGAAACATCTAAATAAAAAGATCTGCACCAAGAACCATGTCCAAGGGTTGAAATAGAAGAAATCAATACAACCATATTTAAGGAATTAGCACTCCTCAAACTTTCAATATAGAAGGTTATATCAAGAATAAAAAGGTAATAGTGTTGATTGATTCAAGTAGTACCCATAATTTTATTCATTGTAAGGTAGCCAAGGATTTGAATTTACTTCTAGACCTAGCACCAAGTTTTCAATTGATGGTTGTAGATGGAGGAACTATAAACTTCTCAGGGAAGTGCCATAATATCAATCTAACCACGGGGGAATATGTATTGAATAGTTCAATGATTCCCATTCCAATGGGCGGTGTTGATGTTGTATTAGAAATTTAATGGTTACAATTATTGGGGATAATATATTTTAATCATCAAGAATATTTCTTGAATTTTTTTAGGTAAGGAAAATAATTTGAATTAAGGGGTATTGCAAGGAGACCTGGTAAGATAATCAGCTCTAATGGAATGAAAAATATTTTGAAGAAGGAATAAGTAGTTGTAATTACACAATTATGCTCACTATATGTTCAAACATCTAAGTCATCCATTTCTTCATATCTTCAAAGAGTTCTTGAAAATCATTCCATGGTATTTGAGACTCCCAAAGGTCTCCTACCTATTCACTATCATAATCATGATATTCACTTGATTCCAAGAAGTGTTCCTCCAATAATAAGACCTTATAGGTATCCCTATGCCTAGAAGAGTGAAATTGAATGTATGATTGTAGAAATGCCAAAGGTGAGTACAATTCAACCTATCCAAAGTTATTTCTCTTCTCCAGTAGTGTTGGTGCACAAGAAGTATGGATGATGGCATATGTTTCTGGATTATAGAGAGCTCAATAAGATCACTATTAAAGATAAATTTCCCATTCCTTTCATTGATGAATTGTTCGATGAATTGCATGGATCAATTTACTTCACCAAAATGGATCCTCATTTAGGATACCATCAAATTAGAATGAAGATAGAAGACATTCCAAAAACAACATTTGGAACTCATGAAGGTCATCATGAATTTTTGGCCATGCCTTTTGGCCTAACTAATGCACCTTCCACATTTCAAGGTTTGATTAATTCCACTTTCAAACCCACCCTTATAAAATTTGTGTTATTATTTTTGATGATATATTAATATACAACAAGTATTGGAAAGATCATGTTCAACATGTTGACAGAGTGCTAAAACTATTTGAGGAGAAACAATTATACACAAAACCTTCCAAGTGTTTCTTTGGGGTACAGGAGGTGGAGCATTTGGGTCATATTGTATCTCATGAGGGTGTTAAGGTAGACCCTAAAAAAATTAAATCCATCAAGGAATGGAAAATCCCCACAAACTTAAGGCATATTATGTAGGTTTTAACCCTATTCAGAACTTACCTGCATATTAATTCTAAAACAGAAAATAAACAAAGGCGAGAGCATAACACATAAAACAAATATACACAGATATTTTCCACTGGATCAAAAAAACCGAGAATACCAGATTGATTTTTCATTATGTTCCTTTTAATGTTACAATACATATATATACATGTCGAATCATCCAATACCATGGACCTAAAACCATCGCGCACAAAACCATGTGTGAAAACCATGCACAAAACCACAGACAAAACCATGGGTCCAAAAAATAGGGGAAACAGTAGTTGTGGAAAGAATATAACACACCCCAACATTCTCCCACTTTTTGTTTTCTTTGTATAGGGGGCCACAAGAGAGCTTAGTCATTTATCCAGCCCTGCAACGCCCATTGTTTCTCTACACCAAGAAAACTTCTTAGAGCTCACATATTTTTTCAATGCATCTGCAATATTCTTCAAAGTGTCCACCTTTACCAGCAACACCTTTTTGTCTTTTATCATATCCCTCGCAAAGTGATACTGAACATCAATGTTCTTTGTCTTTAAATGATAAGCAGGGTTCTTTGCCAAGAAATTTCACTTTGGATATCACAGTCTATCCTTATAGCTCATTGTACTAACCCCATAATTGAACACAATCTCTGCAACCAAAGTACTTCCTTGCTTGCATGAGTGTTTGCCATGTATTCTGCCTTTGTAGTTGATAGTGCCACTACATGTTTCTTACTCATCCAATTGACTGCACACCCAAATAGGTTAAACACATACCCACTTGTAGATCTTCTCTGATCCAGATCTCCAACCCATTCTGCATCAATAAAGCCATGGATATCCAAAACTTTGTTCAATCCTAGTCTTCCACGGTAGCACAGACCATAATCACTAGTGTCATGCAAATACCTGAAAACTCGCTTCACTATTGTCAAATGCTCCTTCCCTGGTTTTGACATAAACCTGCTCAATACTCCCACTACATGTGCAATGTCTGGTCTAGTACATACCATCGCATACATTAGGCTACTGACTACACTTGCATATGGAACACAGGACATGTCCTCTTCCTCTTCTTGGGTCTTGGGACATTGTTCTGAAGATAACTTTACACCTATAGAAATAGGAACCTTCACTAGTTTACTATCCTACATTTTAAACCTTTGCAGTATTGTCTCGACATACTTCCTCTGGTTTAACCAGAGCTTCCTCTTTGCCTGATCTCTTTTAATTTCTATGCCCAAAACATAGTTTGTAGCACCAAGATCTTTCATGTCAAATTTGGAGGACAATGGGGTCTTCAAATCCTGGATAATTTCTTTGTCATTTCCAACCAACAACATATCATCCACATACAAGACCAGATAAATAACACAGTACCTAATTAATTTAAAATACACACAATGATCTGCTTTGCTTATGATGAAGTCAAGTCCCCATATAAATGTATCAAATTTCTAATACGACATCCTTGGTGACTATTTTAACTCATACAGAGACTTTTTTAACTTGCATACCAGTTCTTTCTTACCCTTCACCACAAAGCCTTCAGGTTGCTTCATGTATATCTCCTTTTCCAGATCCCTGTGAAGAAATTTTTTCTTCACATCCATATGTTCTACCTTAAAATTGAAAGTAGCAGCGACAGGTAAAATTGATCTAATAGAAGCTACCTTAACAATAGGAGAAAAAATATCACCAAAATCAATTCCTGACACTTGGGAATAACCTTTTTCTACCAACCGAGCTTTCTATTTCTCTGCCTTTCGTTCAGCATTCGTCTTCTTGAATACCCATTTGCTGCCAATGGGTTTCCTTTTAGCCTACAACTCCACCAGATCCCAAGCCTCATTTTTGTGCAAAGATGCCATTTCATCAACCATGGCCTCTTTCCAGAGTTTTTCATCGTTTGAATCTACTGCTTCCTTCACAGTTATGGGATCATCATTAGTAATAGATAAAGTGAAATTTGAACAGAAAATAGATGGACTATACCTTTCTGGTTGCCTTCTTTCTCGAACTGATCTTCTCACACCCGAAGTTTGTGGTTCTTCATTTTCTAATTCCTCTTCTGTTGTAGAGTTTGATTCTTCCTCCTTTAGCTCAAACTCTATATTTTTAGGTTCCTTTGATGGGACTTCATGTTTAATAGCATCTTTCACTTCTTTGAACACCACATCTCGGTTGTACACAACCTTCCTTGTTACTAGGTTCCAAATCTTATAACCCTTTAAACCATCCTTATACCCAATAAAGATGCACTTTTCATATTTACTATCCAACTTTGTTATTTTCTCCTTTGGAACATGTACATATGCATCACATCTAAATAGCCTCAGATGTGGAAGAGAGGGTTTCTTACCAGTCCATACCTCTTGTGGAGTATTATCCTCCAACGCTGATGAAGGTGATCTATTGACCAGGTAACATGTTGTCTCCACTGCCTCTGCCTATAATTCTTGTCCTAACCTGACACCACTGAGCGTGCTTCTTTCCCTTTCAGTCAACATCTTGTTCATTCTTTCTACAAATAAAATTTTTTCAGGTGTGTATGGAGTAGTCTTCTTCCATGTTATACCACAATTCTTACATAATTCTTCAAATTCCTTGTTGCAAAACTCTCCATCGTTATCTATCCTCAACACCTTTATCTTCTTCTCTGTCTGGTTTTCCACTAGAGCCTTAAATTATTTAAACATGTCAAAGACTTCAGATTTATTCTTGAGGAAATATATCCATGTATTCCTTGAGAAGTCATCTGTAAATGATACATAGTACGAAGACTTACCTAGTGATGGAACCTTCACAGGTCCAAACACATCACTGTGCACAAGCTTTCATATCTATTTTTCCCTCTTACCATCAGAGGGGAAACTCACCCAATTCTGCTTCCCATATACACAATTTTCACAGAAATAGTCATACCTTCTACCATACATTTACCATGAATTATTCTACGTCCCTTCTCTCCACTATGTTCAAGCCTTTGATGCCATAGCATGGTCTTTTCTATAGAGAACACTAGATTTTCTACTCCACTTTCAGGAACAACATAACTATTGTACCCATCAACAACAGTGCTACCTTGTAGCTTGTACAGAGTTCCAATCCAAACTCCCTGCATCAATACCAATGCTCCCTAAACCATCTTGCAGGTATCCTTCTCGAGCACTATTTTTACACCTGCATCATCCAACTTGTTACAGGAATTAGATTTTTGGCTAATTTAGGAATATGCAGAACACCCGGAAGTGTTCTAATCCTTCCACCTTGCAACTTCAACTTTAATTTTTCATGACCAACAATTCTAGCCTTCATATCATCCCCCAAGAAGATATCACCACCATCATATTTCTCATACTTGCAGAACCACTCTCTATGGGGAGTGAAGTGAAAGGATACACCTGAGTCAATCAACCATGCCTCATGATCTAATGTGTACTTGAATAAGCCAAGTACACATCCCAACCTTCATTTGAGGTGGTACTCGCCACTGTAGAAGGAGCATCATTAGATCCCTTTCCTTTCTCAAGAGCTTTAGATTTACATTCCCTTTTGTAGTGCCCTTCCTTTCTGCATTTCCATCACACCTTTACAGGTTTTCCTGGAGATTTAGATCTCCCTCTAGATTTAGATCTCCCACTCAATTACTTACTTTTTTTTATGTTCTGGGACCGTTCTCGTACAGACAAGGCATCACCATTCTGGCTCTCCATATTTTTCCGTCTCATCTCCTCCGTCAGCAAAGCTAAGACTATTTCATCAAACTGCAAGGCAGCTGCATTGCTACCGATTGCAATAACCAGACTATCCCACGAATTTGGTAGAGAACAAAGCAAACTGATGCACTTATCTTCATCTGAAATTTTAATATCAATAGATAATAATTGGCTTACCTTAGTATTAAATGCGTTCACATGCTCTGTCACTGGGTCTCCATCTTTCATCCTCATGTTATACATCTTTTTCTACATTAACAGTTTATTCACCAGAGACTTAGATTGGTACAAATTCCCTAACTTGTCCCACAAACCCTTCACCATAGCTTCCCCTGATACATTCAATAATAATGAATCTAAGACATAGAATCGTAGTGTGCTCTTTGCCTTCCAATCCAACTTCTTCCATTACTTATCAGACACTCCCATTGGTTTAGTACCCGGATCTACTGCGATCCACTGATCTTTGTCCACCAACAGATCCTCCATCTCGAGTTTCCACAACTCAAAGCTCTAACCATTAAATTGTACACCGCCCCCCTCAAACCCCCTATAACCCCCTCATTGCGCATCGGCGTAGCGAAGGGGGGGATCTGGCCCCCCTCTAACCCCCCATTTTAACTATTGGGACTAGTCGTGGAAATAATATAACACAACCCAACATATTCAAGGATTTCTTAGGTTGATAGGGTCTTATCACAAGTTTGTTAAAAAAATATGGGCAAATTAAAAACATCTCTAACAACATTATTGAAAAAAAGATGCATTTTCTTGGACTTTGGAAGCAAATAATGCCTTTGAACATATTAAAGAGACAATGTGTAGCTCCAGTCTTAGCTACACTATACTTCACAAAAAAGCTTGTATTGTGGAATGTGATGCCTCAAGAGATGGAATTGGTTTTGTTATAATGCATGAAGCAAGATTCATTTCCTTTAAAATTCATCCAATCAAGGGAAAGAATTTACACAAACCTATTTATGAGAAGGAAATTCTAGGAACACTACATGCCCTAAATCAATGGTGCCTTTACCTAATGGGAATACACTTCAAAATAAAAACATATAATGGTAGTCCAAAATACTTCTTGGAATAATGATTATCTTTAGAAGAGAAAAAAAATAGGTCACAAAGATGTGGGGTTTCGATTTTGAAATCATTTAGAAAAAGGAAAGAAAAATGTTGTTTCAAATGCACTTTCAAGAAAGAATGAGGATGTGTAAGCATTAATCCATGCCATTTCTATTATCCAACCTAATTGGATAAATGAAGTGGTGGGCCCCATTATTGCAGAAATAATGTTGCAACTCTTGGGACTCCCTTCTTTAATTTTATCAACCTGGTAGTTCGTAACAAACTTGGAAGCGAGGTGTTGTATGCACAAGTACTAGCTCTTGCCGCAGCTGTCGCTTGGTCAGCTATCACAAGTCCACTAGGAGCTTAAGCCAACTTCTATGAGCTCTTAGAAGAATTTTTTTAACTAATGGATGAAAGCTAACTCAAAGGAGGCTAATCTACTTGCAGAAAGAAACTGAAAGCGGAAAGGAAATGCAAACCCTAGCAAACCCTAGTTTTACTCGCTATCACTACTGATGCAAGAAAGGGGATGCAAGCTACAGAAAGGAATTCCATTGAATCTTAGAAAGGTAAAATGCATGTGACTAAGCTATTTCTGAAGTGAAATCTAAAAAGAAACATCTTTTCGTATTTTTGAATAATTTGTCAGAATTATCGTGCATGCGATTTAACTGTTTTTGATTGCGCAGAGGTGGATTGGCGAGAGGAAATGATTGGAGGAGGTCAGGAAGGTTTGGAGGGGGCCTAAGGGGTCCCTAACACCCTTTCAAAGAGTTTCATAGAGTTTGGCTATCAAGAAACCTCATTCGTGAGCTTCTACAGGAAGTCTGCAGGGGTTCTACAGGATGTTCTAGAATTTCTATAGGATGTTCTGTAATTTTCTATAAGATGTTCAGAAATGAGATTTTGGAGGATGGATGGAGGAAGAAAGATGAAGGAGTGGGTATGGAGGTGAGATAAAGGTGTGAGGAGGTCCAGGACTTGGGGAATGGAGGTAAGAAGTGGTGAGGATGGTTGGATTTGTTCAAGGAGAGGTAGAGCAATGTTGCACAATAATATGGGAATTTAGGGCAGAGTGAGAAAATGGCAAATGTAAGGCAAGGATTCTAAGTAGAGGATGAAGCAGGTGGGATTGGTGGAGAATGGGTAGATAAAGAAGGATAACAGGTGCTCTGCAAGTTGTTTTTCAAATGAAACAAACAAGGATTTGGAAAATCATAGACCTAGTTACGTTAGTCTATTCTGACCTAGATAACAACAAAGAAATGGAACAGAAGTTTATTTTCACTGAAATCAGATGAAATAAATATGCAACAAAGCAATCAAGAATCTGAACATGTAACCAACTTCTGCAATTAAAAATCGACACTAATGATTGCATGGCGAAGCAAAGACTGTTTTCGTTGGCAGCAAGGTCACCTTGATCCCAGCTCCTGATCCCACTGAGGGAGAGGTGAAATCAGAGGTGCTTGATGGCCTTTTTCTAAATATCTTCCCTGTTATTAACCTATCAACTCAATCTGAACATGAAAATCCTTTTTAATCATCAAAAGTAATCTAAATAACAAAGCAATATTTAAATCTAAATAGCAGATTTTATTCTACGAATGCAGCAAAAACACATAAAGATAAACAAAGGAGGTATTGGGCACTTGAGATGGGCCCAACCCCAAGAGCTACAACCTCCTAAGAGAGATTTATAGCTGGTGCAAAGCTGGATTCATCTTTATTGATCAAAAGAATAGTTACATTCCAAAAATTGTCCACAAGGAAAACTTGAAAATGTGCTGAAATGCAGAGCTAAGCTACTACCTAAAAAATGACTAAAAACCGAACTACAAACTAGCTAAATTCTGCCTACAAAGTGACTAACTAAAATGAGGCCCTAAGCCCTCTTATTTATACAAATTGAGGACCCCAATAGCCCTCCTAAACTTTAGGAACTCGACTGCCAAAACTTGTAGTTAACAACACTTTTACTAGCACTTTCTCGGCTGCCCTTATGATAATTGATTTGGTGGTCTTTGAACTCCGAGCTGATGGTGGAGAATTCGAGGTAAGGGTCCATAAATGAGGGGGACACCTTCCTACAAATCCTCTCCCTTGTTCTTCCACGAATTTGGCTGCCAAGTGCTCATTAAAACCTTTTATTTTGTCTCAAAATTGACTAAAAATCTGCACAAAGCACCCATTAGACTTGTTGGCATAATGACTAACCCACTTCACTCTACTAGAATAAATATAGTAAAAAACATGCAATAAACTAATAAGAATGGTGTATTAAGTCAAATTAGGAGGTTGAATGAGCCCATATAATTATCCATTTTTGGGGCTCATCATCACCCCCTACTGAAAGTGTTGCTCATCCTCTAAGCAACCAATCTATCTCCTCATCTTTGATGGCCTTGGTGGCCTCCCTGTCATGCCAAGATTCTGAAGTGATGTCCTTTTCTCGATCATGAAACCATGCTTTTCTCTCTGCTTCTTCCCACTGCCTGTGCTCCTTTTCCTAGAGAATTCTCAGCTTCATGTAGAACTATCTCAGCATCTTGTAGAGAGGCCTTTCTGTCCAACATTTTCATTCTTTCTCTCTAGGTGGATGTATTCGGGCTTCCCCGTTCATAGGTGATGGATGCCTTGGAGGGAGAGCTCTCCTTTTGTGTAGCTGGGGTGTCCACAATCGTGATTGATTCTTTTGACGATTTTTCCTTTTGTTGCCCTTTTTCTAGACTTCCTATAGAAAGTCTTGTACTGACTGTTTTTTGGCTTCCTGTAGAAACGGTTTCAACTGTTTTGGTCTGCTTGGCTAGATGTGGCTCTTCCTCCTTTTTTCCCTCTTCTTTTGTCTTCTCTGCCTCTCTTATCTTGCTTCCTCACGCTCTGTTTTGGCTTTCTTCTCATCTTGTTTAGATTCTGCCTTCTCTGTTGTAGTCTTTTTCTTTTCTGTTCTTCCTTTGTTTTTCCCTCTACTTGAATGATTTGTGCTCCCTCATCATTGGTTTTTTCACATTCTTCAGGCTTGATTCTTCCCTAGAATTGCATCGCTTCTTTTGCATAAACATGCAACAAATAAAATTGTTTGTTTTCTTCTTCTCTTGAAGCCAGAAATTTTGCAAAACCCATGTTTTCTTCTAAAAAGACAGCGCATTGCCCCTCTTTTAAACTTGTTACTGCTCCTGGAATGTTCGTGTTTTTCACAACAACAACTTCCAATTTTTTGTCTCTTCAAACTTTTCCAACCTGAATTTGCTTCTTAGTTTTTATGAAAAGAAATCAAGTTTTTTTTATTTTTTTACAGATCAGAGAACAAATAACATAGTTTTTTTCTTTCAGAAAGTGGACACTCTTGCAAATTCATTCTTTCACATAGGCTTAGTTCCTATGGTTGCATCTCTCTTTTTAGAAGAATGTGAAAAAGAAGAAAAAACATATTTTGGATGCAGAGCAGGAAAACAGAGAGACTATGAATAACCCAAAGAAGGAAAAAAACACAGGCAGTCTTTTAAGCTTCACTTCCTTTCTTTCAACCCAATATTGTGTCTTTAATCCTCCACCTTATATAAATATCATATGCAGAGTAGTTTCTTGAGCCTACCTCTTTTCAAGCTCCAAACTTGATGAAGAAAAACTCGGGCTTCTCTGCTTCGGAAGGATATACCGTACTTCTTGTAGAACATCTTCCTGCAGAACGCCCCTGCGACCCTGAGCAAGCCCGATACGCAGCAGAATCTCGAAGACAGTTAGAAAAACCAGTGGAGGATGACTAGTTAATCATTTGGTGCATACTTCAGTTGAGGATGTTGCAAGTGAAAATGAACAACAGTTTATGAGTTTCAGTCGAGCATTTAATTGTTGCGTGATTCGTGGTGAGGTGGCAAAAATGTGCGCTGGCCCATGCAGACGGTAGTGTTGTCATGAAACATCATGTTTCCTCCCCCTGTAATCATTGCCATCAATTACACTAAGGTTTAAACGGCCAACACTCCCTGTTTTTTTAATTTTCACGTGAGTCGACTGTCCACGTATACTGTATGACTTCCGGCTGAGCACTAGAGAAGGCAATGTCGGGTTAACCTTGCTAGATTCGTGGCTTAATCCCACCATTCCATTTGTTCATGCAGTTCTTAAATTAGATTCATGCAATAGAGGAACGAGTTTCAGTCACATACCCAGAAGTCGATTGGTTGTTGTGAGGTGTTGTGGCCTTTCATTTGCTACATGCATTGGTTTTTGTGGTTGCATGATGGCTTGGTGGCTGATTCATGGTTATTTTTTCTTGTGCAGGTATCCTCTAGCCGGATCCATGCTGCAGGAGCTGGCTTCACGTTCAGATCTGCACCCTCAAGCTGCTGATGTCAAATTTTTACAGGACCGAAACTTATTTTTGTCATTTCTCCCGAACGATGGATCAGATCGATCTGAAACTTTTTGAGCATGTTCTTATCGTCATTATGCACCTCGCATAGCAAAATTACGATTAATGGATGCACCGATTTCGAGAAAAATGGAAAATGGCTGAAGATTATAGAGATCAATTTCTCGGAAACCGTGCATCGGAATCGGCTGAAAATGCTTGGGTAGGCTACTATCACCCATGTGCATCTCCCCATGAAATAGGTTTTGAAATGGATCCACAGATATGGAGAAAATGCAAAAATGGCTGAAGGTGATGGAGGCTAATTTCTTGGAAACCGTGCACCGGAATTGGTTGAAATTGCTCGGGCATGTTGCCATCATTCCTATACAACTCCCCCTATAACAGTTTTGCAAATGGATGCATGGTTTTCAAGCTAGGGAAAAAACAAATTCTGTTCTATGTATTTTTTCTTCAAAGCATTCTACAAGTTTTTGCATGGTAAAAAGAATGAGCTTGGGCTGTGATGCAGGCATGGAGATGATGGAGGAGGAGTTTGAAGATTGCAGGAGGACTTCTGAACCCTTGAGGAAGCTATCATGTTTGCCAAACTACCTTTTTGATATCCATTTCTAGCTTCCTGTAGAAATCTTGTAATTTCTACAGGAACTTCTTGTAGAACACACAATTTTGAGGAAAGAAGCACAATGAGATGGAAAAAATGATGGAGAAGGGTGAGGGATGGAAACATGGATGCTTGCAGGCCTCATGGACATATTCCTAGCCTTTTGGTCCTCTTCGGAGATCGATTTTGGCTTGTTTATAGGCTTCCTGTAGAAGACACAGAACTTCCTGTAGAAGGCAAAAAACTCTCTCTGTCTTTGTTTTGAGCGACCCCCCTGACTTGCAATTTCCTTCTTGCAACTTGCACTTATTCAATGGAAATTAAGTTTAATTTTTCTCTTCTTTTTTCTCTTTTTTTTTGAAAACAGCTAGGGCACCTCATGGAGGTTTTCATCCTAATTGCCTGCCCTGGGCGCCTCCAAGGGAGGTTTTCACCCAGGGATCTTATTCTCTTTTTATTTTCTCTTTTTTCCAACCCATTGACTACCTCATGGAAGTTTTCAATCAATGAGCCAATCTAAGGTGCCTCCGAGGAGGTTTTCACCTTAAATTTTTATTTTCCTCTTATTTTCATTTTTTTTTCTCTTATTTTTTTTTTCTAACCTACACTACTTGAAAAAAAAAAAAAATTCAAGTATAAGAATACTTCCAATGGAGCCATGTGCACATCGATATTAGAGACAAAATGATGTGGAGGCTTGAAATGCATGCTTTGACAACTATCCGATTTCAGAGACCAAATGATCTGACTTTAAAGGGATCAAACATAGATGAGGAAGAGAGTACCGCTACAACTTAGTGACGATCTGAAACCATATCTCAATATAGCTCTGATATCCTTGGTCATTTTGCTGATTTGGATCATGTTTCATGTCACCTTCTACCATGACTTTCTCATCTTCCTCTTTTTGTTGATCTTTCTCTTGAATACGTGGAATATTTGATGGTAACCATGAGGGAACTCTCTCGATCTCTGATTTTGATGACTTCTCTTCATCAAGTGCAGCCCATGGTTCTTTGATCTTTTCTTTTGAATTTCTTTTGCCTTTGGTCCTTCAATGTTGTCAATAAAATCTCTGTTTTGCAATATTCTTCCTGAGCTATGGTGAAGATCATCGAGCTCAAGAGGAGTCATTTGGACATGTTGTGCCTCAGCTTTGCAATTGGGTTGAGCTATTCCAATATGCGGGTTTGGAAATGGTGGTATGGGTAGTTGAGCGGGGGTGTATATTTGAGATGGATGTGGATGGGGTTGTGGTTGGGTAGGTGGTGGAGGCAAATGAGTAGGATGAGAGTTGTACTGGGACCTCCACCTTTGATGAGGTGTGTAGAGCTGTAACTAGGGTCTCTCACACTGCTAATTATCCCACATTAATAAGTCAATCCGGGAACGTTTTGTTATTGCAAGGAGTAACTCAATCCGAGGCTGTTTGTCCGAGTAATGCTCGGTAGTATAGTGTCCTAATGGTCTGAAAGGAAATAGATGCTAAGCTGTAACGAAACTAACCCAAAAGATAAAATCACGCAAGGCAGTTGATCAGTCAAGGGTATGGAAACAATAACCTATCCCTTTAGAAACTGATAAAGAAAGGAAATCAGAGCATGGACTTATAGGTCTGGGGCTAAGCAGCATCTTACTGAGGCTCACGACAGCCTTAGGCCTGCTCTCACACTAAAACAACAAAGACAGGTAAATCAAGCAGCGAAAAGTAAAATGGAACAACAATCTGGAAATGGAACAGCAGTAAAGAAATGGAACAACAAGAATAAATGGAACAACAATAATAAATGGAATAGCAATGATAAATGGAACAGCAATAATGGAACAGCAATCCTCAACCATATGTACACGTTCTCTACTACTACAGCAATCTGAGAATAATGGATGATATGACTATGTTCCTGAACGAAGTAATATTGCTTTCAAGTCTTACAAATACTATTTCACATGGATCTGGTAGCAATACATTCATACCAACATTCCGCTACAGAAATAGCTGAAAGATGTAATTCGAATAGATCCACTTTATACAATGCAGAGACATGCGATAAAAGGACTCATTCAGATGTCAGTTATAACGACACATAGCATATCACATAAAAGATGTATCAGATTACTGAAATAATGGAAATAAACAAACCACACAGTATAATAGTACAAAAGCAAGTGTCCGTCGGAGTTGGGCCCTTGGCTACCAATGGAACACCGCCTAAAGTTACTCTAGATGCAGAGACGAAATGAACACCAAGTCTTTTATATTAATCACATCAGAAAAAGTATAACAACGTCAAGTCTCAGAGAGACTCAATGATTACAGTTGGTTCTGGAATTGAAAATTACAAAGACAGTCCTCTCCCGTTCAATGGCGTGGTGCCTTTATATAACAGAAATGACAGAGGTATCTAGATAATCAAAAGATAACTTAAAGCAGCGATCCCTCAGGATCAAAGATCCTGAGGGATTCACTAATCATTCGATTCCTCTCTTTCCCTTCTTGCGTTCTCCGTCTCAGTATCCCGCCTTCTTTCTTTGGGCTATTCGGCTCTAATTTTCTTGATCTTGTCCGCATCCGGTTCCCTGTTGGCGGGACAATAGTTATTTTCCCTTTGCTTCTTGCTTTCAATTGCTGATCCTTTGTTTTCGCATCTTCCTACATAGAAAACGTCAATCATTAGCACTTAAGCTTCCTTTATCTATTGTTGCACATTTTATCAAAACCCTTTATCTTCTTTGAACTCATAATGCAGAAAAGGTTACAACTATTATTGAAAAACCACTAGATTGCTAGTCAAAAGCATACCTTCCAGGTGCTCCACACACCCCCCTGCTTACCCTATTTCATGGCCTCATGAAAACATTGTAGTTGAGGTGCAAGGCGGTGAGAGAATAGGCCGGAGAAGGGATCTCGTGAGGAGGCCGGCAACCGTGATGAGCAACTAGATGGTCAAAGAACTGGTCTATTTGATCTGCAGGCATCTCATATAAGGCTTGATATCCGGGTGCAGGGTGCCAAATAATTGGACTGCGAAATCGATACCCCAACCAGGATGGCCCTGCTTGCAGAATCCGCTCCCCATAAAGGTTCAACCGGCTAGCAGCCAGCTCTAAATTCTCATATTTAAATGGTTCCCTGAGCTGGATGCTTGGACTAGAAGTCCGGTATCGAAATTTTGCAGCATCGAGGGCAAGATCTTTAATAGTCAGGAAATATTCCAGACCATTTCGGATCAAGTCTTCGTGCATGGGCCCTATTATCTCAATGACTCCTGGGGTCCTTATGAGACTCCTATGCTTTCTCCCTAGCGTGACTGGGTCTTTAGGTTCAGCTCGTATCCACAAGTCTAGGCTATTTTCTTGTCTTTGAAAGGTGTTATAAGCTCTGAGCCATTTCACCTGATTAACCCCAAATGAGATGAAGGCTTGGAATTGTACATCACCAACAAAAGGGCCAGGATTTAAATCAGTTTCCTGGTCTAGCACAAGATTGTGCAGGTAAAACTCGCATAATAACCTCTGAACTCTAACTCCATAGTGCTTGCAACAGTCTATAAAATCATTAACAGTGTTGATGTGGATAGGTGCTCCTGCCCTAACGGCTTTTATTTTTAATCTCAGATATCGTTCAAGCAAAAATAAAGCATAATTTTTAGCAGGGGCCCTACAAGTCAAAACATCATTATATAAGGAACACACGGTGTCCATCTGCTTAACAACACTATCTAATCGACGAGTTACCTTAGCAACCTTTTCCTGCTCCTTCTGCCATCCTTCAAAGGCCTGGCTCTCAGACTGACTGATGTCTCGAAGTTGCTGTTGGAGCTCTTCGTATCTTTCCTTGGGGACTGTCTGTTCTCGCAATTGCTCGGCTTCCTGCTGGGCTTCCTTCATCATTTTATGCAAGGTTCTGGTTTTTGGGTCCTTCTTCCACACACCCGTAGAGGCTGGGAGTTTAACCTGGACCTTCTTATTACATTGCTTTGAGTTTCGGACCCGAATTACGCCCGAGGGTGGTGCTTCTGTTTGGACTTCTTTGTTTTCTGTTTCCTTCTTAATGCGAACGAAGGGTTGCTGTGGTCTTCCTGCCATCGGAGCCTCTTGCTGTTCCATTGGGATATCCATTCGTTCTTCAAGGCCAGATGGAACAGCAGTCTATCCCTCCGCGCTATTTGGAACAACAGTTTGTCCCTCCATGTCATTTGGAACAGCACCCTGTTCCTCATTATTATTTGGAACAACAGACTGTTCCTCGGCAGTAGGTCTCCTGATGGGGTTTCGTCCATCAAAGCGAATTCTCGTCCTTGGGGTTCTTGCTACCGTGGTCCTCTTCCTTTTCCCTGCAGTCTTTTGTATCCTCAGACTGGCTTTCAGCATTCGAATTTGCTGCCGGATTCTGGCTATAGTGCCCAGCAACCTCTGCTGCTTCTTTCTCAATTTTGCAATTTCCCTTGTTTCGGCAGAGGGTTTGGTTTTCAGACTTGCGTCTTCTGTGATATATTTCGGCATCCTGGGGATAGATTGTCCTAGACTGTTATCTTCCATTTCATTATCATGGCCAGGCAGGTTTTCTCCCCCTGCCTCTTCTGCATGCATTTCCTCGGGTAATTCTCTTTCTGTGGGACCGTCGGGGACACCTCCTGTGCTAGAGTCCTGGCCATATTCTCCCATATTGGCCAGAACTGCTGCCAATTCCTCCTCACTTGGAGGATCTTGCAACGGGCTACCCCCTGACTGTGCAATTTCTTCTTCCTGATTGCCCTGTTTGGTGGCCTCTTCTCCCTCAGAGGGTTCATGTCCTTTTTCAATTTCTCCTTCCGGCTGGTCAGTCTCAGCGTCCGATTGCTCAGTATTTTCTTCGGAGGGTCTTCCCTCTGATTCTGGAGGTTCATCCGTAATTTCAATTAGCTGGGCTGTTGTTCCCTGAATTCTTTCCAACCTTCCTCGTATCCGGGCCAGCCGAGCTGACTTCCTTGGCCTCTCAAGTTGGTCGGGAGTATCAGTAGGTTCAGCGGGTTTCTCTGGTTGCTCTGGCGTATCGGGAGGTTGCTTCCATTTTGAAGTGGCATGTCTCTCTGCTGCTAACTTCTTGTGTTTCTATAATCGTTCCGGCGTGCCAGAGGATTGTTCAGGTTTTGGGGGTGGTACAGCCGATCCCCCTTCGACTATTGCGACCAATTCCTCCCAAGAGCTTTGCTGTTGAGTGAGACCGTGGCTCACTATCAACGGAATCAGCCCATGGTGGCTAACGACTGTTTCTATGTGTTGGGCCTTTTTCAGGCTTTGGGCCGCGCCATGCAGTAACGAATTTAAAAGTGCAGGGAGATTTACAGAACATTTTCCTTTTAAAACAGCTAAGAGTTTCAGATGACGAGGTCTTACCACGTCTTTTCTCCCTTCGCAGGTGATATAGCTTTGTACTGTCTTCGCTAGCTCGGTCCAGGGTTCCCCTAGTGCTGCCGGCAGAACTCCTTTCCCTTTGACTGTCAAGCTTTGGCCTTCGTCCTGGAAAGTTTCCATAGCTTTTTGTAATCTCTCCTTCTTCAGCGCCCATTTGGGTCCAACAACTGGTAATCCTGAGACTTCCGCGATGATATCCTCTGTAACCTCTATCCGCTTTCCTCCTACTATGGAGTAGTTTTCCTGCAAATTCTGTAGGAATTCCAATGCTACTGCTTCGTTTGATTCTTGCAGGCGGTTGAAGTAATTCAACCATCCTGCGTTTTCCAAGATTTTGCGAGCAGCATCGGAGACTGTCAGCTTGTGAGGTTCGCTCCGGACCATCCTTCCGCCCATGATTCAACTCAGAAATGGAACAACAACTGTTTGCGGTATTTACGACGCAAAAAGGATGATAGATGCCAATTTAGGAAAGGACTACACAGGGCATGCAACAAAAAGAAGAGATCGTGGACGGCAGTCTCCGTGAGATGGAAGCATCATACCGTTAAATCATGCCATTTTCTTGTACATTATTTTGCCCGAATGGTATGCAGCCACGTAATCCATGGAGTAATGAGGTTACTTCCCCCCCCCCGTGATCTGATAGGCTGCCCATAGCCGTCAAAGAGATTAGCAGCAGCCAGTCGGGAGTGAAATCATCAAGTACATCATATGAAAGTATGCCATGTTGTAAAAGAACAATGAAATGCCAAAACCGAGGCAAAAAGGTGGATCGTGTTTTATATAAGCCTGCGTGATATAATGAGGAACCGGGGGATTGGACGTCTGTCAACTGTACGAAGTCTCCAGTAGTCATTGTCAGTTCCGTTGCCATGATTGGTGGTAATGTCATGCGATAAATATATCGGGGTGTGACATATGATACATGCGAAGGATATAAGAGACAGAAAGATTTTAATATCATACCTGTTGGTGTAAATATTACGACTTCGATGCCATTAACAGAGCTCTGCTGCCAACAGGTGTTCATAACCTTGGCAGAGTTGTTTATCTCACCCTCCGGAACCATGATCCTTTGTGTATATTTTGAAGAGTGCTTTGTCAAAATGTAGGCCATTATGCTGGCTTGGTGACCAGATAGTCATAATGCCATTCACAAGGTAGGCGCGAAACGTGGTTAGGCCGGCTCGCGATGAGACCTCCTGTTCCAAGATTTGCTTGTTAATTCATTTTTGGACCATATCCCTGGTGTGGTGGCCATTATGGGAATGCCACTTTGCTTCCACCCTTATGATCATGGTAGGCCGGCTCTGAATGAGACCTCCTATCCTGCATTTGACAACTTTCATATTTTGTTTTTGTTTTCTTTTGCAGAGCATCTCTCTTGTTTATTTTCACATCAGGGTGGTTCCGCACTCCTTAAGAGCGGGGAATGGTGGAAGAAGTCTTACGATCCCAACAGATAGATATAAATCATTCGTTCTTACTCCCAAGTAGTGATCAAAAAAGATTTTAGGGAAATAAAGATCACCAATAACAATGGTACCGGTAAATGACAATGACAGTGAAGATTAAAAGTTCACGTCCCTCCTCCTGTTCTTTTATACATACTGGCTTCATAGTGATAGCGATTTATGATGTGCTGATTTTGGTATCTCATGGTTTATGTTCACGGCATAAGTTCATTGCTGTATCTAAAAGATTGAGGAAACCATGGTCACAAAGCATCCTCCATAAGGACGAAAACATGACAATGGCATTCATAGGATACCATTTCTTTGAGAGGAGGTACTGAAAATCGCAAATGTTGTTCCTTTTGAGAAAGGAACAGCAAAGTCACTCAAATGCTGTTCCTTTTGACAAGGAACAGCAGACACGCTCAAGTGCTGTTCCTTTTCACAAAGGAACAACAAAACATCCAAGTGTTGTTCCTTTTCGCAAAGGAACAACAAAACACACAGGTGTTGTTCCTTTTCGCAAAGGAACAGCAAGACACACAAGTGCTGTTCCTTTTCGCAAAGGAACAGCAAAACACACAAGTGTTGTTCCTTTTCGCAAAGGAACAGCAAGACACACAAGTGTTGTTCCTTTTCGCAAAGGAACAGCAAAACACAAAAGTGCTGTTCCTTTTCGCAAAGGAACAGCAAGACACACAAATGCTGTTCCTTTTCGCAAAGGAATAGCAAAACACACAAATGTTGTTCCTTTTCGCAAAGGAATAGCAAGAACACGCAAGTGCTGTTCCTTTTCACAAAGGAACAACAAAACACACCAATTCTATTCCTTTTCGCAAAGGAACAGCAAGAACACGCAAGTGCTGTTCCTTTTCGCAAAGGAACAGCAAAACACACCAGTGATGTTCCTTTTCGCAAAGGAACAGCAAAAACACTCCAGTGTTGTTCCTTTTCGCAAAGGAACAGAAAAACACACCAATTCTGTTCCTTTTCGCAAAGGAACAGAAAGAACACGCAAGTGCTGTTCCTTTTCGCAAAGGAACAACAAAACACACCAATGCTGTTCCTTTTCGCAAAGGAACAGCAAGAACACGCAAGTGCTGTTCCTTTTCGCAAAGGAACAGCAAAACACACCAATGCTGTTCCTTTTTGCAAAGGAACAGAAAAAACACGCAAGTGCTGTTCCTTTTCAAAAAGGAACAGCAAAACACACCAATGATGTTCGTTTTCGCAAAGGAACAACAAGAACACGCAAGTGCTGTTCCTTTTCGCAAAGGAACAACAAAACACACCAATGTTGTTCCTTTTTGCAAAGGAACACCAAAAACACTCCAGTGCTATTCCTTTTCACAAAGGAACAACAAAAACACACCAATGATGTTCCTTTTCGCAAAGGAACAGCAAGAACATGCAAGTGCTGTTCCTTTTCGCAAAGGAACAACAAAACACACCAGTGCTGTTCCTTTTCGCAAAGGAACAGCAAAAACACTTGGGAAGGAAAAAAAAAGTCAAGGAAACATATATACAAGATGTTATGTACAAGTTATAAAATGAATTTCTTAAGCTATAGGTGAGGAAGATTGCGCTTCCTCTCCTAAAATTTTCATATCAGTATTTTGTCGCAGCTGTTGACAGAAGGATTCCCGAGTGAGCGGCTTTCGATAAAGGTGAACTCGGTGGCCATTTACTTCGAATGCATATCCAGAACCGTCAATTGTGACCAAGGTAAGGGTCCCATTCTCGTGTACCTTCTAGATTTCATATGGTCCTAGCCATCGAGTCTGGAGTTTCCCCGGGAAATCCTGAAACCGAGAGTCGTATAACAGAGCCCAGTCTCCTTCATGAAAGACTTTATTCTTGATCAGTGCATCGTGCCATTTAGCCCGCTGCTGTTGAATCAATGTTGTATTCTGTAATGCAGAGAGCCTGATTTCGTCTAATTCATTAATCTGTTGTAATCGGTTGATTTGTGCCTCACTCAGATCTAGGCCGACTTCCTGTGCAGTTCGTAGCGTTCGGATTTCGAATTCTATGGGGAAAATTGGCTGCTTTCCAAACACTAATTGATAGGGTGAGTAGCCTATAGTGCTTCTCCATGTGGTTCTGTAGGCCCACAGCGCCTCAGGTAGTCGAGCGGCCCAATCTCGCCGATGCGATGCAATGGTTTTTGTTAAAATTGATTCTATTACCTTATGACTACTTTCTACTTGCCCATTTGCCTGTGGATTGTATGGGGTAGTAATCTTATGTTGGACATGGTAATTGTTAAGTGTTGCAGCTAATTTATTTCCAACAAATTGTGGTCCACCATCGGTGATTAATTCTCTTGGAAGTCCATAACGTACAAACAAATGGAACAAGAATTGTATCACAGAGTCTTCTGTAGCCCTAGGTAATGATTCAGCCTCGACCCATTTAGTAACATAGTCTGTTGCCACCAGAATGTATGTCCTCTGATTTGATGATGGATTGATGGGCCCAACAAAGTCTAGAGCCCATCGTCCGAATGGCTCAATGACCAATTGTGGTCTCAGAGGCATTTCATCGGCTTGGCCAGGTTTTCCTGCTCGCTGGCAGCTGTCACAAGCTTGTGCAAACTTTTTCACATCCTTGAAGATTGTAGGCCAATAGTATCCGGTCTGCAATACTTTATGTGCTGTTCTTTTTTCAGCGAAATGTCCCCCGCATGGCCCATCATGGCAAGCGTTTAGAATGTCGAAGATTTCGTCTTCTCGAATACACCTTCTGATTTGCATGTCTGCCCCTGTATGGAACAAATGGCCTCCAATCCATGAAAAGTGAGTGCTTTTCTGAACAATATGCTTGCGTTCCTGAGGGGTTAAGTGTTTTGGTAACTTACCGACTGCGAGGTAATTGGCGACATCGGCATACCAGGGTGTTTGAACAGCAACAGCAAAAAGGTGCTCGTCAGGGAATTGATCGTCTACTGCTGCTGTTTCGACTGCTTTCGGCATCCGTGAGAGGAAATCAGCTACAGGGTTCTCCTTGCCAGGTTGATCCTTAATTGTGATGTCGAACTCCTGCAATAATATCAACCACCTGGTTATTCTAGCATTCGTAACATGTTTATTTTCCAAATATTTGATAGCAGAATGATCTGTATATAACACAACAGGATAGCCTGTAATATAATGTCTAAATTTGTTAACAGCATGTATTATAGCCAGGAATTCCTTTTCAGTAACAGTATAATTAAGTTCGGCAGAGGATAAATTTTTGCTGATATAGTAAATAGCATATGGCTTCTTATCCTCTTCTTGTCCCAGGACTGCACCAATTGCTGTGTCCGAGGCATCAGTTGAGATTTGAAATGGCAAATTCCAGTTGGGTCCTAGAAGGACTGGAGCTGTTGATAACAGGTTCTTCAATTCCTTAAAAGCCTGGTCGCATTTTTCTGTCCACAAGAAATCAACATTGCCAGTCAAAGCATATAGAGGTGCAACAATACGTGAGTAATGTTCTATAAATCGTCTGTAATACCCAGAAAATCCAAGGAAACTGCGTACCTTTGTTTGAGTAGTGGGAGTAGGGATGAGCAAAAGAATCTGAACTTTAGCCGGGTCTACTTGGATGCCAGCTGCTGAGATGTAGTGCCCTAGAATGATCCCTTCTGTCATCATCATGTAACACTTTTCGTGGCTCAGACAGAGTTTGGTAGCGATACAACGTTGTAGGAATTTCTCCAGGGTATCCAGAGCTGGGTCAAAATCATCTCCATATGGTGTAAAGTCATCCATATACACCTCAAGTCCGTCATTTATTAGGTCTGCAAAGATGCTGAGAACAGCTCTTTGAAATGTAGCAGGGGCATTGCATAGGCCGAAGGGTAGTACTCGATAGGCGAACGTTCCCCAAGGGCAAGTAAAGGTAGTTTTATCCTGATCTTCAGGGGCGATTTGGATTTGGTTATATCCGCTGAAGCCATCCAGGAAAGAGAAAAATTTCTTCCCTGCTAAAGTGTCCAGTACTTGATCTATAAATGGGAGGGGAAAGTGATCCTTCTGTGTGGCCTTATTTAACTCCCTGTAATCCACGCAGATCCTCCATTTCCCATTTTTCTTGGGTACCACCACTAAGGGAGAGACCCACTTACTGTCGGAGATGGGGTAAATAAAATTAACATCTAAAAGTTTCTGAAGTTCGGCTTTTACTATTTCTTTTAGATGGGGGTTGAGTCTTCTTTGTGGCTGGAGAACAGGTCTTGCATCCTTCTCTATATAGATGTGTTGGGTGCATAATTGAGGATCAATCCCCTTCATGTCAGGGTAATCCCACGCAAATTCTCCCTTATGTTTTTGTAACAGACTAACAAGCTTCATTTCTTGATCTGGTGTCGGGTTGACATTAATATTTAGAGTCTTACCAGGTTCGATTTCCACTACTTTACTATTGGCAACAATAGTTACTGGTATTGTTTGGTCACGTGGATCTTTTAAGGGGTCTTCTTCTAGCTCACTATCAAATGCTGCCTCTATCATAAAACACTGTGTGTGAGAGCTAGCTTCGGTTTGACTAATGAAGTTATTGATAGCATCATCTTCTATCTGATCTTTAAAATCTAAAGCCTTCTGTACAATTAATGGGGCTCTGATATTGTTAGTAAGGTATGACACAGGATACTGATTGGTTTTGATCATTGGCAGGCTTGGCTGTGCTGGAGGATATAGAACGAGATTTTTAACATCTGGTCCTTTAGTTATAGTCATGTTTCCCTGCCGGCAACCAATGTAGGCATCGACAGTAGCAAGCCAAGGTCTTCCTAATATTAGCGGATGTCCATCTAGTCGGGTTTTTGGATTAATTACCAGGAAATCGGTTGGAACTCCCAGGAATCTACGGAAACCATGACATCATATAGAGTACCTTCGGGTCGAACTACAGATCGATCTGCCAATTCTAACAAAGTAGAAGTAGGTTCTACCGATGTGATGCCAAGCTTTTGGCAGGTGGAAGTTGTCAAAATATTGATTGTAGCACCCAAGTCGACTAAAGCATTAGGCAGGGTTTGACCAAAGATTTGGACAGTTACAATTGGGTTCCCGGGATCTTCATATTTGATAGGTGTCTCTTTTCCTGATAACAGGTCGGATAAAGTTCCAACTACTTGGACTCTAGGGTTAGTAGTTATATTCCTCCTTGATTTTTTTATGCACAGTTCTTTTATAGTCTTTGCGTATATGAGAATATCTTGAATGGCCTGGAGGAATGGGATTTTTGTATACAGGTTTTGTAACTCTCCCAAAATGTCAAATTCTGGATGTTGCACTGGTCGCGGTATGACTAATTGTTCCGGGAAAGGAGGAGAGGATGTATTTGTTTGTTGATGGGTCTGTTCCTTATTTACATCCTTTTGTTGTAGCGGTTGTTCTATTGGTAACTGATCTTCAATGTGACCTATTTTGTCTCCCTCTGTTTCTATGATACGTCCAGATCGTAACTGAAGGTCATTACACTCCCTTAAGTCAAGTCCAGTTTCTGATGTGTCTATGATTTGGATGGATTGGACTGGTCGATTATTAGGATTAGGGTTGGGTTGGGCTGGGAGTTGTGGCCTTAAATTAGACTGGGGGTTTTGTTGTAAGGCTGGCAGAGTTGGTTGAGGGAGTGGAATAGTTCCTATTGACTGATATGTCGATCTTGGCCAATTGGTCTGCCAGGGTGAACCTTGTGATGTGGGGGGAATCCATTGCGGAGGGTATGAATTGTTCTGCCAATATGGTGGGGTGTAGGGAAAATTTGGCCATCCGAATTGGTCTGTCTGATTCATCCATGGATTTGGAGAAGGAAATGGCTGTGATGACCAATTCGGGACTGGGAGTGTAGATTGGTTTTGCCACATACCATATTTCTTAGCATTGTATTGTGGAGGTTGAAAAGAAGAAGCTGGATCCAAAAACATACCTGATTGCCTCGGTTGCCATTGGCGACGTTGGTTAACAAAGTATGCTGGTTCTGATTCTTCTTATGCTTCTTTGTATACAACATTCAATCCAGGAAGTGAGGGGCAGCTTTCAGTAAGGTGGTCTTTCGTACAAATAGCACAGGCTTGAACTGTATCTAGCGAACATTCTTTGTGGCTGTGTTTTTTTCTGCATCGGGGGCAAAAAATTGCCAGATTTTTCTTTGCCTCCATTTGCTTTTGTTTAGCCTGCACAATATCAAGCTGAGTAGTTAATGTCCCTAGGATATCAGTTTTAAAATTTTCTAGTAAATTCCCAAGTTCTACCCGTGTTACCCCTTCTATTGATATTTTGTTATCTCTAACAAACCTATCATATTCTATTGGTTTTATCCTTGTGCTACCCCTTGAACTCCTAATACATAAATTAATGATATCGGCAAAATTCTCTTGGTAAATATCTCCTTTTCCCATGATATTCAACATTTCGATCCACTGTTCTTTCATACCTCTAATTAATGCAATTTTCAACACATTGTCAGGCAGAGGTAATGATGCATAAGGGGATCTCTGTAAGTTATGCTGGAAGCGTTCTACATATTCCTCTAGAGTTTCATTTGGTCTGGCCATCATTTGGAAGATTTCATCTTTCAGTTCCCTTGACCTACAGTAATCCTGATATTTCTTGAGAAAGGACTCTTTCATTTGCTCCCAATTGTTTATGACTCCACCGCCTAGACCCATAAACCATCTCAGAGCTGCTCCCTTCAAGGTAGAGGGAAACAACTTTAATTTCTGAGGATCAGTGGTGTAATCATACCCTCTACATAACACATCGAATTCAAATAAGAATGCATCAGGGTCCTCTGATGTGAGTCCGTGAAACGTTGGGATGTGTTGAAGAGGAATTGCCTTCATGGGGGCATTCGTAGCAGAATCTACTATAGGATATTGCAATGTAGAAGTTTGGGTATTTGGCTGATTTTGCGCCATGGGATCGAAGATGTGCCAGTAACCTTCCGGGATTTCTAGGAGGGTGTTCCTAGGTTGAGAAGGGGCGGCCTTGGCAGGGGCTGTCTTGATGACACTTCCCTTATCAGGGATTTCTATATGAAGGAATGGGGTGCTTTCAGTATTAATTCTGGCTGCGCTTCCCTTATCTGGGTTGTTCAACAGCTGGATTATCCTGGAGGGAGATTTCGGTTCCTCTATTTCCCCTGTTTCCCCCTCTCCTTCACAAAGGTTGCTTAAGTTCCCTTCTTGCAGCCGTTCAGACACAGGATTTTCAATTTCTTGGAAGTCCTATTCAACAGTCTGACTCTATACCTCAGCGTAGGCTCCAGATGGTGACGCTGTAGCCTGAAGGGAATTGGTAGGCTGCTTAGAATAAGTCTTTCTGAGGCCTACTGACGGCTGAGATTCATTTTTCTTGTAGATTTCGTCTATGAAGGTCGTTCGGCCAAGGGTCATCGGTCCTTTGGCTTTCTCAGGTTTGGCTGGGGTTTTGGTATTCTTTTCTAACTTTTTCTGCTTAGTCATGCACTCTAAAAACTACTAAATCCTATCAACCAGAAATTCTACTAAGAGAGCGGACGGTGGAGCAGGGATTTTATGTGCTCCGTACGCAGGTTCTTACCTTTCGTTTTTAAAATCCAACTCCCCCCTAGCAGATTTGCACACTACTCTGTAAAGGGCAAATGGCTATTACTCCTCCCCGACAACGGCGCCAAAATGTAGAGCTGTAACTAGGGTCTCTCACACTGCTAATTATCCCACATTAATAAGTCAATCCGGGAACGTTTTGTTATTGCGAGTAACTCAATCCGAGGCTGTTTGTCCGAGTAATGCTCGGTAGTATAGTGTCCTAATGGTCTGAAAGGAAACAGATGCTAAGCTGTAACAAAACTAACCCAAAAGATAAAATCACGCAAGGCAGTTGATCAGTCAAGGGTATGGAAACAATAACCTATCCCTTTAGAAACTGATAAAGAAAGGAAATCAGAGCATGGACTTATAGGTTTGGGGCTAAGCAGCGTCTTGCTGAGGCTCACGACAGCCTTAGGCTTGCTCTCACACTAAAACAACAAAGGCAGGTAAATCAAGCAGCGAAAAGTAAAATGGAACAGCAATCTGGAAATGGAACAGCAGTAAAGAAATGGAACAACAAGAATAAATGGAACAGCAATAATAAATGGAACAACAATGATAAATGGAACAGCAATAATGGAACAACAATCCTCAACCATATGTACACGTTCTCTACTACTACAACAATCTGAGAATAATGGATGATACGACTATGTTCCTGAATGAAGTAATATTGCTTTCAAGTCTTACAAATACTATTTCACATGGATCTGGTAGCAATACATTCATACCAACATTCCACTACAGAAATATCTGAAAGATGTAATTTGAATAGATCCACTTTATACAATGCAGAGACATGCGATAAAAGGAATCATTCAGATGTCAGTTATAACGACACATAGCATATCACATAAAAGATGTATCAGATTACTGAAATAATGGAAATAAACAAACCACACAGTATAATAGTAAAAAAGCAAGTGTCCGTCGGAGCTGGGCCCTTGGCTACCAATGGAACACCGCCTGAAGTTACTCCAGATGGAGAGACGAAATGAACACCAAGTCTTTTATATTAATCACATCAGCAAAAGTATAACAACGTCAAGTCTCAGAGAGACTCAATGATTACAGTTGGTTCTGGAATTGAAAATTACAAAGACAGCCCTCTCCCGTTCAATGGCGTGGTGCCTTTATATAACAGAAATGACGGAGGTATCTAGATAATCAAAAGATAACTTAAAGCAGCGATCCCTCAGGATCAAAGATCCTGAGGGATTCGCTAATCGTTCGATTCCTCTCTTTCCCTTCTTGTGTTCTCTGTCTCAGTATCCCGCCTTCTTTCTTTGGGCTATTCGGCTCTAATTTTACTTGATCTTGTCCGCATCCGGTTCCCTGTTGGCGGGATAGTAGTTATTTTCCCTTTGCTTCTTGCTTTCAATCGCCGATCCTTTGTTTTCGCGTCTTCCTGCATAGAAAACGTCAATCATTAGCACTTAAGCTTCCTTTATCGATTGTTGCACATTTTATCAAAACCCTTTATCTTCTTTGAACTCATAATGCAGAAAAGGTTACAACTATTATTGAAAAACCACTAGATTGCTAGTCAAAAGCATACCTTCCAGGTGCTCCACAAGGTGCATTCCACTGAGGATGTGGCTGAGCATAAGGGTGAAATGGATGAGCATCTGGTTGAGCATGATATTGAGGAGGATACAACCAAGGAGGCGGTGTGGACCAGGAAGGATGAGGAGGGGGACCCCAAGAAGGCATGGAAGTGGTTTGATAGGGGTCATAATAGGTCTGGGATGTACCTTGAATTCCCTGCTGGTAGGGTATGGGTCCATGTGGCCTCCTTTGGTTCATATAATAGAGTGATTCAGTGGCTCCTTTGGCTCTCTGGTATGCAGCTTTAAGTCCAGGCAAGGAAGGGCACTGATTTGTAGGATGGTATTCTTCACAGACGAAACACACTTCTAGGGAGTGTATTGGACATTCATTCCTAGGATGCTTTCTAGTGCACCTAGGATAAAAGATGGCCAAAGCCCTCTTGGCTTCCTCTTGATTCCTTTGGATCTACAAGGTATCCAGTTGCATGGCAAGGAACTGCCTCATATCGCTCTTGAAATCTTCCATCTGATTTGCAAATTCATTTTTGGATAAGGTACTACTCCCAAAATTTCTATTTGTAGCCATTTTCTCCAGAGGAATGGTTTCTTCTTCTTCTTCCCTTGAGGTTCTTCAAATATGTCTTGCTATCCACTTAAGGGTTCTTTAACCACAGCCATCGAAGAAGAGAGAAGGTTGGCTATGTGAAGCAGTGGGGGTGTTGTGCAAACATTTTTCTGACTTATCTCTACTCCTACAAGGCATGAAAGGAAATATTTTTGGTTGATTTTTGTTTTTTTCTGCATGTACCTGCAAAAACTAAAATAGATTGAACTGCAACTAACTAAAATCTATCTTACTGAAATGAAAATGTGGAATTGAAATGAATGTGGGAAAGGACTAATCTATTTTTCTCAAATGAAATTGTAGGAATGAAATGCTAGTCTACGCTTGCATAATTGAAATTGAGGAATTGAAATGCTAATCTATGAAAGCAGGAAATGTCTAATCTACTTTTGCAGAAATGAAATTGCAGAATGGAAATGAAATAAACTACTTAGCAGAAGGTTGTAGTAGAAAATAGAAGAAAAGCAGCAATCATCAATACTCTGACGCTTCCCCTGCAACGGCGCCAAAAAGAGTGGTGGGCCCCAGTATTGCAGCAATAATGCTGCAACTCCTGGGACTCCCTTCTTTAATTTTATCAACCCAGTAGTTCGTAACAAACTTGGAAGCGATGGTGCTGTATGCACAAGTACTAGCTCTTGCCGCAGCTGTCACTTGGTCAGCTGGCACAAGTCCGCTAGGAGCTTAAGTCAACTTCTATGAGCTCTTAGAAGAATATTTTTAATTGATGGATGAAATCTAACTCAAAGGAGGCTAATGTACTTGCAGAAAGAAACTGAAAGCGGAAAGGAAATGCAAACCCTAGCAAACCCTAGTTTTACCGGCTAGCCCTACTGATGCAGGAAAGGGGATGCAAGCTACAGAAAGGAATTCCATTGACTCTTAGAAAGGTAAAATGCATGTGACTAAGCTATTTCTGAAGTGAAATCTAAAAAGAAACATCATTTTGTATTTTTGAATAAATTGTCAGAATTATCATGCATGTGATTTAACTGTTTTTGACTGCGCAGAGGTGGATTGGCGAGAGGAAATTCTTGGAGGAGGTCGGGAAGGTTCGGAGGGGGGCCTAAGGGGTCCCTAACACCCTTCCAGAGAGTTTCACAGAGTTTAGCTATCAAGAAACCTCATTCATGAGCTTCTACAGGAAGTCTACTGGGGTTCTACAGGATGTTCTGGAATTTCTACAGGATGTTCTGTAATTTTCTACAGGATGTTCAGAAATGGGATTTTGGAGGATGGATGGAGGAAGAAAGATGAAGGAGTGGGTATGGAGGTGAGATAAGGAAGAAAGATGAAGAGTGGGTATGGAGGTGAGGTCCAGGACTTGGGGAATGGAGCTAAGAAGTGGCGAGGATGGTTGGATTTGTTCAAGGAGAGGTAGAGCAATGTTGCACAACAATATGGGAATTTAGGGCAGAGTGAGCAAATGGAAAACGTAAGGCAAGGATTCTAAGTAGAGGATGAAGCAGGTGGGATTGGTGGAGAATGGGCAGATAAAGAAGGATAATAGGTGCTCTGCAATTTGTTTTTCAAACGAAACAAACGAGGATTTGGAAAATCACAAACCTAGTTACGTTAGTCTATTCTGACCTAGATAACAGCAAAGAAATGGAACATAAGTTTATTTGCACTGAAATCAGATGAAATAACTATGCAATAAAGCAATCAAGAATCTGAACATGTAACCAACTTTTGCAATTAAAAATTGACACTAATGATTGCATGGCGAAGCAAAGACTATGTTTTCATTGGCAGCAAGGTCACCTTGATCCCAGCTCCTGATCCCACTGAGGGAGAGGTGAAATCAGAGTTGTTTGATGGCCTTTTTCTGAAGATCTTCCATGTTATTAACCTATCAACTCAATCTGAACATGAAAATCCTTTTTAATCCTCAAAAGTAATCTAAATAACAAAGCAAGATTTAAATCTAAATAACAAATTTTATTCTACGAATGCAGCAAAAACACATAAAGATAAACAAAGGAGGTATTGGGCACTTGAGTTGGGCCCAACCCCAAGAGCTACAACCTCCTAAGAGATATTTAGAGCTGGCGCAAAGCTGGATTCATCTTTATTGATCAAAAGAATAGTTACATTTCAAAAACTCTCTACAAGGAAAACTTGAAATGTGCTGAAATGCAGAGCTAAACTACTACCTAAAAAATGACTAAAAACCGAATTACAAACTAGCTAACTTCTGCCTACAAAGTGACTAACTAAAATGAGGCCCTAAGCCCTCTTATTTATACAAATTGAGGACCCCAACAGCCCTCCTAAACTTTAGGAACTCGGCTGCCAAAACTTGTAGTTGACAACACTTTTACTATTGCTTGCTCGGCTGCCCTTGTGATAATTGATTTGGTGGCCCTTGAACTCCGAGCTGATGGTGGAGAATTCGAGGTAAGGGTCCATAAATGAAGGGGACACCTTCATACAAATCCTCTCCCTTGTTCTTCCACTAATTTGGCTACCAAGTGCTCATTAAAGCCTTTGATTTTGTCTCAAAATTGACTAAAAATCTGCACAAAACACCCATTAGACTTGTTGGCATAATGACTAACCAAATTCACTCTATTAGCATAAATATAATAAAAAACATGCAATAAACTAATGAGAATGGTGGATTAAGTCAATTAGGAGGTTGAATGAGTCCATATAATTATCCATTTTTTGGGCTCATCATGAAGCAAGGGATTAATGGAAGGATAACGTGTTAATTTTTCCTTAGGGATATATTATACCTTTCTTTAGATTATTTTATTACATCTTTTACACGTTGAATTTACCCCACAACATTACAACATCATTAACAATTATGTAGAAAGAACGGTAACATTAGAAATGTAGCGGAACATAAAGGAACAACGAAAGAAAAGCATGCACAAATAGAGACACTGGGATTTGTTTTGAGGCCAGTGAAAAACCCCACAAGGGGGAAACCCTCAATCAATTCTTCTTCTTCTTATATGAAATTGTCATAAAATTTTCAATAGAGAGGTACAAGGTACAAATATCCTGAGCCATAAATCAGGTTGTACAGGACCTGTATATGTGAACAAGTTTCACTACCAATACTGCCATAATAAGAAGGGTGTTATCTTTATAAATCAAGGTTAATAATATATGTAGCATAGAAGATCATTGTTATATCACTGTTGTATGGATAACAAAGTCACTTTCATATAATATACCATTAGTTGACATATTTCCATTAGGGTTATAACTCATTGTTGTGTCATAAGTGCTCCAACCTATTGTTGTGACATAAGGGCTACAACTCATTATTGTTTCAACATATAATGATGCCTTACATTCCAATGCATAGGAACTATGATGCCATACATAACACTGTGATTGATTGATGCCAACAAAATCACAAAGATACCATGCCATATGCCAACTATATTGTAGCGATGTTGATGTGAGATAAACCTCGATGTAGAGAGGACATGTGTACCAACATAAAGATGCAATATATGCCAATGCATAGATACCATATATGTTATGAAACCAACTCAAGAAAAGATAGAAAAGATAGATCAATGCCTTAGAATTCAGCCTCTTCGAGGGGGCAACCTCCTTTACATTACATAAATGAACAATTCTTGGATGATTCAAATGACAAAACCTCCTTTCTATATATAGGAGTCTAAGGAGTCACAATATAATCCAGCCGACCTAACAATAATAATATAAATCCACGAAAATAACAATAGAGGGATTCTATGGGGCATAGTAATAACAATATGGGAGAAATAGGGGCACAACAATATTAATAAGGGGTATAACTACAATATTAATGGGGTAATCACTAGTATTATAGGGACCCAACATGCCCCTCTCCTTCAAAAAAGTGTTTTCCTCAATGTTTGAGTAGTTTTGGATACTTCTGCATAAAATTCTCATCCTCCCATGTGGAATCTTCAGGGGATAAGTTCTTCCACTTGATAAGATACTCTGAAATTGATCGATTTTGTAGCTGTTGAGTTCTTGTTTCTGTGACTGCTTCCGGTTCCAATATAATTTTTCCTTCCTCGTCAAGTTCTGGCAATATTGTTTGAACTAGGAGCTTGTTGCCTATAACCTTCTTTAAACATGAAACATGGAAAATTGGGTGCAATCGAGAAGCTGCGGGAAGCTCCAATTTGTATGCCATAGTACCAATCTTTTGCAACACCTTGTACGGACCATAATACTTTGGTGATAATTTATTATCCTTCTTAGCTTGCTTGAGGGACATTTTCTTATATGGTTGTAGCCGTAGGAATACCCAATCACCTACATCAAAAATTCTTTCACTGCGATGTTGATCTGCCTATTGTTTCATTCTATTCTCTGCCAACACGAGGTTATCCTTTAAGAGTTGGAGGAGTTGTTGTTGATGTTCGATGTGATTTTCCACTGCCTGAACCTTAGAATTTTCTCTTAAATATGATGTGGTGGATGGTGGTTGTTACCCATAAAGTGCCATAAATGGGGTCATTTTTGTTGTTGTATGGAAGGAAGTGTTATACCACCATTCATCCAGAGGCAACCATTTGACCCATTGTGTCTGTTTATTAGATACAAAGCAACGAAAATATCCTTCCAAACATTTGTTTACTATCTCAGTTTGCCCATCAAATTGAGGATGATAAGATGAGTTATGAGCTAACTGAGTACCAAGACGAGAAAATAATTTTGTCCAAAAATTTCCTGTGAAAATGGGATCTCTGTCACTTACAATAATCTTTGGGTTTCCATGTAGCTTTTGAATTGTTTCCATAAATGCAATAGAAACTGTACTGGCTTTAAATGGATGTGATAATGCACAAAAGTGTGCATACTTGGTAAGTCTGTCAACTACCACCATGATGACACTCTTTCCCTCAGACTTGGGTAAACCTGTGATAAATCCATTGAAACCTCCTCCCAATGTTGGCTTGGAATGGATAAAGGTTGTAATAGACCCGGTGTCTTAATTGTTTCAACTTTATTTTTTTGGAAAACCAAACATTCTGCCAAAAACTTTTGAATATATGATTTAAGGCCATCCCAAAAAAATTCCTTCTTAACCCTGTGGTAAGTTTTTAAAAATCCTGAGTGCCCTCCTAAGGGAGAAGTGTGCAATTCCATAATAATCTTTTGTTTTAGCTGGGAATTCTTACAGAGGTATAAGCGATCTTTGTACCATAATGAATCATTTTTCCAACTAAATGTATCAGATGTACTGGAATCTTGTTGTAACTTTCAAATAAGTGCCCACACTTCTTCGTCATTCTTCCATTCCTCCCTTGCTTCGTTTATCCAATCCGGTTGGATAATAGAAATGGCGCACAACAATGCTTCCACATCCTCATCCTTTCTTGAGAGTGCATCTGCCACCACATTTTTCTTTCCTTTTTTGTAGATGATTTCAAAGTCATAACCCAACATCTTTCTGACTCACTTTTGTTGCTTTTCAGAGGATAATATTTGTTCTAAAAAGTATTTAAGGCTATCATGATCCGTTTTTACCTTGAAGTGTCTTCCCATTAGGTAGGATCACCATTTCTTAAGTGCATGGAATATTGCCAACATTTCCTTCTCATAAATAGCTTTTCTTAAAAACTTTCCGTTGATTGGATGACTTTCAAAAGCAATGGGTCTTTCATCTTTCATTAGAACAGCACCAATTCCATTTCCTGAAGCATCAAATTCCACAATAAAGGTTTTTGTGAAGTCCGGTGTAGCTAAGACCGGTGCTTGGCACATTGCCTCTTTAAGATGTTCAAAGGCCTTTGTTGCTTCCGGAGTCCATGAAAATGCATCTTTCTTCAATAATGTTGTTAGAGGTGCTGCTATTCTCCCATAATTCTTAACAAACTTGCAATAATACCCTGTCAACCTAAGAAATCCTCACAGATGCTTTATGGATGTGGGGACTTTTCATTCCTTAATGGCTTTAATTTTTCTAAGGTCTACCTTAACTCCTTCATGAGATACAATATGACCCAGATATTCCACCTCCTGGACTCCAAAGAAACATTTGGATCTTTTTGCATATAATTGTTTCTCCTCCAATAGTTGTAGCACCCTGTCAACATGTTCAACATGATCCTTCCAAGACTTGTTGTAGATTAGTATATCATCAAAAAATACTAACACAAATTTTCTAAGGAATGGTTTGAAAATTGAATTCATCAAACCTTGAAATGTTGAAGGTGGATTGGTAAGGCCAAAAGGCATGACCAAAAATTCATAATGACCCTCATGAGTTCTAAATGCTGTTTTCGGAATGTCTTCAGTCTTCATTCTGATTTGATGATATCCTGAACGAAGATCCAACTTGGTGAAGTAAATTGATCCATGCAATTCATCCAGTAATTCATCAATGACAGGAATGGGGAACTTATCTTTGATAGTGAGCTTGTTGAGCTCCCTATAATCCGGACACATGTGCCATGATCCATCCTTCTTGTGCACCAATACTACTGGAATAGAGAAAGAACTTTGACTCGGTTGAATTATACCAGCCTCTATCATTTCTGCAACCATACGTTCAATTTCACTCTTTTGGACATAGGGATATCTGTACGGCCTAATGTTTTGAGGAACACTTCCTGGAATCAGATGAATAGAATGATCATGATCATGCATAGGTGGGAGACCTTTGGGAGTCTCAAATACCTTAGAATGATTGTCCAGGACTTTTTGGAGATCTGGAGAAATAGATGATTCCGATGTGGAAACATCTAGCGAACATAATTATGCAATTACACCTCTTTGCTCCTTTCTTAGAAGCTTTGTCATACCATTAGAGCTGATTATCTTTCCTGGTTTTCCTGCAATACCCCTTAATTCAACTTCCTTTCCTTCCATAGAAAATTTGATGAAAAGTTCTTGAAAATTAAAATCTATTGTACCCAAGGATTGTAGCCATTGGAATGGAAAGCATTGGGCTAGTCAATACATATTCTCCCATGGATAGCTTGATATTATGGCACTTTCCAGAGCAATTTATTGTTCCTCCATTTGCAATCATCACTTGAAACTCTGGTGCTGGATATAGGAAGCAATTCAATTCTTTTGCTACCTTACATTGAATAAAATTGTGGGTGCTTCCTGAATCAATCAACACTATTACCTTTTTCTTCTTGATTTGTCCTTCTATATTGATGGTTTGAGGAGTGGTAATTCCCGCCAATGCATTACAAGATATGGTCGGATTTATTTTTTCTTCATCTAGGCTTTGTTCCTGGAGTATATCCTCTTCTTTTGACCTTTCTTGCTCCTTTCCTTCTTCCTCTTCACAATCTATGTAGAATAATTTCTTCTCAGCACACTTATGACCTTTAGTGTATTTTCTATCGCAACTGTAACAAAGCCCTTTTGCTCTTTTTTCTTCCAATTGTTGTGGTGTCAACCTTATAGGTTGTGGAAGACTAGGGGAAACAACACTTTCGTCTTTATAGTTGTGAGTGATATGCTTCCTGGTTGCCATAATTTTTCTTTCCATTTTTCTTTCTAACCTGAATGCCTTCTCTAATGAATCAGGTTCCAAAAGGCGAACATCATGTTGGATATTATCCTTTAAAGACCCTATGAACACATCAATCCTATGCTCCTCTGGAATATCTTTTACCCTTATGTTCAATTTTTGGAATTCCTCAATGTGCTCCATTATTGAACTCTTTTGTTTGAGACTTATCAATTGGCTAAAAAAGTGTTGCTTTTTGTATCCTCATAATGTGTTATCAATTCTTTCGTAAAAATTGCCCAAGTGATAAATTGTTTATGAGAGCAAAGCCATTGATACCATACAAACTGATTTGGTTCCAAATATAAAGTTGCCATACGTACCTTTTATGTGTTTTGCACATTATTGAGATCGAAGAGTTCTCATCTGTAATATCCATGTGGCGGGATCCTTGCCATCAAACTTCCTCATATCGATTTTTGGAATATGGTGGGTCTTCGATCCAACATTAGATTCTATGGAATCATGATTAACATTTCTTTTGTTCACATCATGAGTTTCCTTTACAACCTTTTCACCATTAGTAAGTATTTCTTGTAGAAAATTTGTCAAATCTGTCTTCAAATCTGCCATGTTTATCTTCAAATCTATCTTCAAATATTCCATGTCTCTCTTCAAATATATCTTTGAATCATCCATCTTAGCTTCCATGTCCTTTATCTTAGATTCCACGCCATTTATCTTAGCTTCTGTTAGCTTTTTGAGCGTGACATTTGTTGCACTTGTTCTTGTAATTTTGATATATCATGTAGCATTTCTTCCTCTTCTTCATGAGTCATGCTAGAGCTTTCAGGTTTCTTACTAGGTGTTTGAATTTTCTTTCCTCGGTGCATTAGTTACCGATAATAATGCTTTAATATGCCCTTTGAATTCCTTCAAACCAAGCTTACGCAAAAATAAAAAATAAAACTACACACCTTTTTTCACTTTGTAGAAGCCTGATATTGAATCTGATGTATCTCTGTAAATTCAGATCCTCCAGTTCTAAAATTGCGACCTGTAGTATCCTTCTGCGTCCTCTTTCCAATTCCACAAGTTTGACCCAAATTGGATTCTCCAAGGAAGCGTTATGCGAAATATCCCACAGTGACTTGATTATAGACTAGTTCAGTAGATCGAACTTGTACGATGTGCCACGAGTCACTATTTCGACCTTTGGATCTGAAAAATGTATATAAGAAACTACAGTCCGTCCTCTTTCTATACCTTCTTACGAAATTTCAATCTGATCCCCAGAGAGAAAGTTATGATGATTTTCCCCAGGTCACCTGTTTGTAATGTAATTCAAGAGTCTGCACAAAGACCAACTTCCTCAGATCATATCTCTGCAAATATAGCGCGAAAAGCTTTGAAATTTGGACCCAATGTTCATCGTGATTTCTTCTCAAATGGGTTTTTCTTGCAACTTTTTAAACGTCATAGAAAAAAGTTATAGTGAAAATTCCACAGTGACCTGTTTGGAGCAGTGAAACCCTAGAATCCAAAGCTCTGATACCAAATGTTATGAAACCAGCTCAAGAAAAGATAGAAAAGATAGATCAACTCCTTAGAATTCAGCCTCTTCGAGGGGGCAACCTCCTTTACATTACATAAATGAACAATTCTTGGATGATTCAAATGAAAAAACCTCCTTTCTATATATAGGAGTCTAAGGAGTCACAATATAATCCAACCGACCTAACAATAATAATATAAAGCCACAAAAAAACAATAGAGGGATTCCATGGGGCATAGTAATAACAATATGGGGGAAATAGGGGCACAACAATATTAATAAGGGGTATAACTACAATATTAATGGGGTAATCACTAGTATTATAGGGACCCAACAATATAAACTAAGAGAGAGAATATAATGAGACCATATCAATTAGAGGGAGATCATAGTGATGACATACCAACTGTGCGATATTAACAAAGTGGGATTCCATTACAATGATGCCATACAGAGAGAAAAGAGCACTAGACAAAGAGCGATAACACATGACATAGAGTGAGACCAAAAAGTGCAAATATGGTGAGGTAGAGAGCGAAGAATTTAATGCCAATTAGAGTGATTTCAAAGAGATGGGATGGGAGTATATAGACCTGTAGCATGATCACGAGTGATATTCCTGAAGCATGACTGAGAGCGAGAGTATGTGTAGTCTTGTAGCTTGAGTGATGAGCCCATAAGAGAAGCATGTGCTAAAGTGATATATTGTGACTAATATGAGTCTTGAAGTAGATCATACCATAACCCCTATAACGTGTCGAAAGGGAAATCTCAAAACCAAAAACAAGCCATCCAAGGATCTCAGAGAAATATATGTGCCATATAATATATGGCATCTGGAACCTCAGAAAAATTGTGCCATCCATAGTGCCTTTGGTGATCAACCCAATGGTGTATTTATAGTTGTTTCTATGAAGGGTCACAAACCTTGAGGGGAGATGACATGGAACCTTGAAGCCAACCTCAACCAACTTAAAATTTTCAATTTTCCCTCCAATAAATTGAATCCAACATGAAAACATTAATCAATTCCTTTTTATTTAATCACTTGAAATATTTTGTAATCAATTGTAGTCTAGGAATTTCTCCCTATCTGCCAAAAAATAACATGATGAAGAAGTGTGGACACTAATTTAAAAGTTGCAATAATATCCTAGTGCATTTGATACATTTATCTAGAAAAATGATTCACCATGGTACAAAGATCACTTATATGTATGTAAGAACTCCGAACTAAAACAAAAGGTTCTTTTGGAATCGCTCACCTCCTATAGGAGGGCTCCCAATATTTTTAAAAACTTACCATAGAGTCAAGAAGAATTTTTTTTGGGATGGCCTTAAATATGATATTTAGAAGTTTGTGGCAGAATGTTTGGTTTTCCAACAAAAAAAGTCAAGACAATTAAGACCCTGGACCTTTTACAACCATTAACTATTCCAAGTCAGCATTAGGAAGAGGTCTCAATGGATTTTATCATAGGTCTACCTAAGTTTGAAGGAAAGAGTGTCATCATGGTGGTAGTTGAAATAATTACCACATATGCTCACTTTTGTGCATTATCTCATCCTTTCAAAGCCAGTATAGTCTCTATTACATTCATGAAGACAATTCAAAATATACATGGAAACCTAAAGATTATTGTAAGTGACAAATATCCCATTTTCACTAGAAAATTTTGGACAGAATTATATTCTTGCCTTGGTATTCAATTGGCTCATAGCTAATCTTATCATCTATAATATGATGGGAAAACTGAGATAGTCAACAAATATTTGAAATGATATAATTTTTGCTTTGTATATAATAAACAAACACAATGGGTCAAGTGGTTACCTCTAGTAGAAAAGTGGTATAATACTTCCTTCCATACCATAGGAAAAATGACCCCATTTATGGAACTTTATGGATGTCATCCATTGTCTATCACATTGTCTCTAACAGAAAAATCTAAGGTTCAAGTAGCAGAAGATCACATCGAGCATCAACAACAAGTTCTCCAACTCTTAAAGCATAACCTGACTCTAGTGCAGAATTGAATGAAACAAAAAGTAGATCAACATAGCAGTGAAAGAAGTTTTGATGAGGGTGATTGGGTATTTTTACATCTACAACCATACAAACAAATGTCCCTCAAGCAAGATAAGAAGGATAATAAATTATCACCCAATTAATATGGCCCTTATAAGGTGTTACAAAACATTCGTAATATGGCATACAAATAAGATTTTCCTACATCTTCGCGAGTACACCTAGTTTTGCATGTTTCATGCTTAAAGAATGTTATAGGTGACAAGTTCCTAGTTCAAACTATATTTCCAGAACTTGATGAGGAAGGAAAAATCATATTAGAGCCTAAAGCAATCACAAAAGCATCTAGAACGGCTCAAGCATTGATGACACCACTTTTTATAAGGAGAGGGGCATGTTAGGTCCCTATAATACTAGTGTAACCCCTATATTATTATTGTTATGCCCCATATAATCCCACTATTTTTATTATTGTGCCCTTACATTATTATTATTATGTAGGCCCTAATTATAGTTTCACCTTTTAGAATCATATATATACCAAGGAGGTTTGTCATTTGAATCATACAAGAATTGTGCATTATATTATTTTTAAAAGGAGTTTTACCCCTCGAAGTGGACTGCAACTATTTGTTTCTTAGAATTTTTAAGTTGTAATGATCATGTCACGAATCTACATATTTCAAACTCCATCACATGTTTATGCAATGGTATCTAGACCAGTAGTTAATCCAAAGGTTAAACATCGATGCGAAGGGTAGAGGGGATCGAATCAATGAATTCTTACATCCATGGATCAACACAAGCTAAAATCCTTTTTGAATCTAGCCTCGCAGTGGTATAGTAGAGAGTGAAGGGGAGAAGGCTCCAAATGTGAACCTCTTGAATCTGAGACTTAGCATAGAGGTTCCATATACCTATCCACCTATATGGTATGTTGTAGTGTTTTCTTCTCAATGATGTATGAAAAGAATCTACTTAAGATCGTGGATGACAAATGATCTCAACAATGGAAATGACTGCTAAACATTTAGATCTGCAACTATTGATAGAAAAAAAACCTGCCAAAATCCTGATCTATGCTGCAATCATAGTTAGACAGTAAAATGAAGAGTAATAACCCCAAAATATCCAATGGAAATCAGATTTGCAAAGAATGATTTTATTATAACACCTATGAAGGGAACAAATATATGTTACCAATCCCCCTCTATGGGATGGGTTCTTGGCTATCCTCAAACACTTTCAGCTTCTGTAAAGTCTCTCTCCTCTATAATGCATAAACCCAACAAAAATATGGTGTGTGACAATGAAAATAATCAAAGTTACAACAGTGAGTGCAACAATGAAAATAATCAAAAGTGAATAATGAATGGAAAACCCTCGTACTTATAACAAAATATTGAGTTATCCTCAAATAATGAGAAATAATAAAATATTATTGATCCCATTCTTGGAATTACCACTTGGAATATTTTATTATATTTGTTTAGGAGGGAAAAAGTATTTAAACTTTTATTTAGAAATAATAAATAAATAAATGATTTATTTATTATTTCAATGAATTAGTTAAGGAATAATAAACAAATAAGGATTTATTTAATTATTCCTATGGATTTAGTCAATTTTTTCAAAGAATAATAAGTAATTAGTTATTAATTAATTATTCTTAGAGAAAAATAAGATAAATAATGATTTATTTGTTTATTTTTCATGATTGGGTCAAATTTGACAAGGAATAATAATAAAACAGTGGTTAAATTAATTATTCCTAGAATAAAATCAAATAAACGATGATTTATTTAATTATTCTTCATGGGTTTAATTATAAATTACTTAATGAAGGTGGTTTATTATGTAATTTCGCATAGTGAAAGCAATTTTACTATGGTCAAATTGGCTTTACATGGTGTACTTCGATCCATCTAGTAAATTAGGCTAGATGATCAATTTTTTGGTGATAACATGGTGGTTTTTATCTCAATGCAAAATGAGAATGGGAATAGATCCCAGATCCCTATATTTATCTATTAATGTGGACATTCAGGCCTAGACCAGTATCGAGGTATATGCTATAGCAAAAACCTGTAATAACTGCAAATGCCTAGATAACCAGATCGTCAAGACAAACATTAAAATGGAAAAGTGCAAAGTATCACAGCCTACATAGCTAAGCACCCTTGATCCTAAGCTTCAGATCATGTTCTGCGATCATATGGTCCATGGTGGTTGAAGCTTAATGGAAATGCCTAAGAAATTTGGCATTTTGGGTGCCCAAAACCAATTAAATGCAATTTTTTGTATAAACCAAAAATAAAACAAGGGTTTGTTCTAATAGATCTGACGGTATAAAATTGAAATCAAATGGCCTAAATCTGAAGCATCTAATGTTCCCATGGTTTAGAAGATGAAAATTCTATAAAAGAGTAATGGTATTATGGTAGTTTGTGAGAGGGAGTGATGCTACGAAAATTTATATAAGCTAAGTTCTTTATTGGGAAGAAGACTAATGAAAAGAGATAGGAAGATAGATTATGAGCAAGAGAGGACTCATTATAGGTTAAAACTACTAAATTTCATAAATCTAAAGTAGATAAGAGATAGAAGGTCAAAGAATAGCTAAGAAAAGGTTGAAAGTGGATATTAAATGAGATTTGAAGTTTTTTTGTACAAGAAAAATGTTGAGAATCAGATAAAGAGAGGGTGTTACAAAGAAACATCAGAGAAGTTGGGAAGAACTAATATTAAGATTGTCTATCAGGGGATTGGAGTCTCCTTCAAGTAGGTGCTTGTAAATATCAACAAGTTTGTGCCTACAAAATATGGTATTTAGTGCTTCTAGCAAGTGGGTGCTTGTAAATAAAAAGGGGGTTGGAGCCTCATGCAGGTTGGTTCCTACATAATTTGATGTAAATTAAAGTTGGTGCTTGCATTTACAAAAATACTAAAATAAGGTTTGTGATTTTCTCTTGTATGGGTTTCCATTTAAAAATCTTGTGTCCAATTCTTCATGTGATTGATGCATTGTTGAATTATTGAATGTTTTTTACTAGCTAAATAATTGTTTAATATTCACACAATATTGATTCACTCCCTTCTAGGTATTATTTTGGTTTCCAACAATTGGTACCAAAGAAGGTTCCTTCAAATGCAATCTAACAACTAGAAGGTAGATCCAATCTGAAATATGGGCATCCAAGATGGTAGATTTACTAAAAAAGTACTCTTTTGATGCAATGAACTATACCTTTTGGAAAGTGAGAATAAGGACTTACCTAATTCCCCTTAGTGTATAATTCTGGAATGCAATGTTGAATGGCTATAAAAAGCTAGATGTATTGATTGAAAAAGATAATGAGCTCATTTTTTCTTCTAATGCTAAAGAAAAGAAATGTAATCCTAAGTCAATTGTCTAAATCTAAATTTGTTGAAGTTATGAATTACATCACAACCAAAGAGATATGGGAAAATTTGAAGGAAATCTATGAAGGTGATAGTAAGGTAAATGAATTCAATCTCCAAGTCTATAGGATGCAATTTGAATCATTAAAAATGAATGAGGATGAAGATATAGAAAAATATAGTGAACACTATGATAGGTCTTGATGAAAATGTGAATGGTTCCATAGTAGTTCAAAAAGTGTTGAGATATCTCCCTACTAGATTCAATGCCAAAGTATAAACTATTTAGGAGATGCAAGACAAGATGGATAAATTACATGGAATATTAATTCCGTATGAATTAAGAACTACAAAAAGTAGATCTACATCAAGGGAAGAAACCTTTAAAGCAAATAAGAAGACCATATATGACCAAGAATGCTCAAGATTTGGATTGAATGAAGAAGAGGCCAAGTTTGTTATAAGACTGAAGAGAGGAACTGGAAAATACAAAGGTAAGTTTCCTTTAAATTGTTTCAACTGTGGAAAGGTAGGTCATTATGCATCTAAATTCCCATACATAAAGGAAGATAATAAACATGATAAAAAGGATAACAACAATATAGGAGAGTCAAGTAGGAGAAGAGTTTCAAGAAGGAAATATTCTATACCTAGGAGGACAACATCTCCTTAGAGGATAATAATGAAAAATCTTTTGATGAAGAAGGGATCAATGATTTCATGCTTATGTCCATAGAAACCCAAGATGAAGGACTTGTTGAATATGAATTAGATCAAGAATAGGCTAAAGTATATTTGGAAGGTGAATTAAGTAATGCCTTAGAAGAAATCAATAGAATTAGGAAAAAGAATAATAAATAAAAGGAGCTATTGATTAAGCATGGAAACAAAAAGCACAAATTTGAATATTTTTCACTTCTTCTTCTAAGACTTGAGCTGGAGGAAGAAAAGAATATTGCATACATTCTATTACAACATCCGAAAGATAAGTGAAATGAAAGTGAAAAAATAGAGGAAGGGATAGTCTCCCTTAGAAAGTAATTAGAGAAAACAAAGGATCAGTTGAACCAAGACTTAAATCATATTAAAGAATCTAAAAAACTAGATAAAATTATTAGTGTTCAGTGATCTCCCCGAGCCAATACTAGTTTGGATTATAAAGAAGACAAACACCAAGAAACTTTAAGACAAATAACCAATTAGATTTATTGAAGAATTCAAAGGACACAACAACGATGCAATCAAAGGAAATAATAAAAGATAACAATAACAAAGAGAAGAAAATCATAGCAAGGGAACAAAATAATTAATAAAACTCAACATTAACAAAAATAAGAAAATGACAACAAGGCAATAAAAGATATTAATAAAACTCAATAGTAGCAAAGAGAAGAAAATGTCAACAACACAATAAGGAATATTAATAAAACTAAACAACAACAAAGGAAGGAAAATTACAACAATTTGAATAGCCAAAAAGATCAAGAAAGAAATTTGCAGAAGCCTTATCCCCCCTTAAAGGCAAAGTCATAAAAAATTTAGAAGACCATATCCTCAAAGATAAAATTCTCTCACGTATGGAAATATATTCTATGGTTATTGTTATTCATTTACAATATTTTTCCATGAGGATTTAAATTGTAGATCCTATCATAGAAATAATCAAATAAAAAATAAAAGAAATGTATCTTATCAGTCAACAAGAAGCAAAGGTAGCAGATGTGTAAATTCGGAGAGGAATGATTCAAGAGACAAAAATCCTTTATCTTATTATATTGAATGCTATAATTGTCATAACTGTGGACATAAAACAATTTATTACAGAACCAACAAAATTAGATCAACTCCTCAGATCAAGCAAGCATAAGAAGAACCAATACATGGAAAAAGAAAGGGGAAAAAAGGAAAGAATAATGTGGCATTATCTTATATGCCCAAATCCAAGGCAACCATTGATATGTGGATAACAGATGCTCCAAACACATGACTAGTGATACGAGTGAATTATTATCACTAAAAGAAGATAAGACAGGAAGTGTTACCTTTGGTAATGAGGCTCCAAGAAAAATCACCAGCAGGTATTGTTATCTTGGACAATGGAAGAAGCAAGGATCATAATGATCCTTTTTGTGGATGGACTCAAACACAACTTGTTGAGTGTGAGTCATATGTGTGACTAGTGGTGTGATGATAATTTTCAATCTGAAGGTTGTGAAATAAAGAAGGAAAACATAGGGAAAATGGTAGAAAAGGTTATGAGAACACCAAGTAATGTGTACATACTCAATGAGGAAAATGGGAAATGTTGTTTGGGAAAGCTTGATGAGAGTTGGCTATGTAAAATAAGGTTATGACACTTAAATTTTGATCATATGGTGAAGATCGGTAACAAGCAAATTGTAAGGGATTTTCCATGGATTTCTAAGCCTAACAATACAATCTATAAATAATGTCAAATCAGTAAACAAGTTCAAGTACCCTTTGATACCAAGGAACACTCATCAACCAGACCTCTGCAATTAGTTCACACAGACTTATGTGGACCTTCAAGAACTAAAACAAAGCGGAGAATGATATTTTATGTTGATTATTAATTATGATGTGAGGCTGAATTGGATTGCATTTTTTGAAGGAGAAATCTGAAGTGTTTGAAAATTTCAAGTCTTCAAAGCCCTTGTTGTAAATCAAATTGATTGCAAATTTAAATGTCTAAGGTCTGAAAAAGGTGGGGAGTTTACTTCAAGAGAATTTGATGATTTTTGTGAAGAACATGGAATAGAAGATGTTGATTTTCTAGTGCTAATTATATAAGCACAATTTTCTGCATTAGGTAATTAATTCCAATAATTTATGATATCACTTTGGCATACACCAGGAAATTATTAAGTAATTACACAAAGAAAATTCAACTAGTCAAACATTGACTATGTTAGAAATTCAAATCCTTGTTTTTTCTTTGGCCTCTTCCTTAGATTACTTCCCATGTGAGAGAGCAAGAGAGAAAAATGTGAGTGATGAGTGAGTTAAATGAGAAGTTCAAGTTTCCTTTTATAGTGACGTTAGATTCCCCAAGAGGCATGTCTCTTTGAAAATTAAATTTAAAATTAAATTAAATTTTCTTTGTTGTTGTTGTTGTTGTTGTTGTTTTTTTTTTTTTTTTTTTTTTTTTATTAATTTTAATTTATTTTAACTTGTGTAGCTAGGGAATACTTCCCATAGCTACCAAAAAATCAACACTTCTTCTTATCTAGGGAGGTGAATACATTGACTTCCTCAAGATGTCCATTTAGTTGAAAATTTTCACCATCTCGAGAAAAGAATTGAATGAAATTGCTACGTTAATGTATCCATCCAATTTATGTTCCATTCCAGAACCATGTGGAAAGAATCATGCATCAACATCATGAAAATTATCTAGTCGCCCACTAGCCAAATACCCTTTGGTGATATGGCAAGAACCCCCTAACCAAGGTAAAAGCAAAACTAGTCATGGGTCACCAACTAACCAAGTTGTCACTTGGAACTAGGCCATCTTTCCTTAACTAGTGGTGAAACCCTGGGCTGATTTACCATTTCCCCATGTCTTCACATAACACTTGAATGGTAAAATACTTTCTCGATGCTTTGAGGCACTCACTCTACCCACTAAACAAGTAACCCTTGGAAATATGGTTAGAACCTTTTGACAGGGGAGCACTCTGGGACCTAATGCTATCTGGGATGCTCTCCTTAGCCACATTACAAGGAACCTACTAAATACCCTTGACCTAGGAATAATGTATGCCATAATGCTACAACATTAACACTCCATATCAATGAGGAAGGCATTATCAACCACTTCAAGCTTATCCCTAATGTATACAATCTTCATCTAAGACAGATGCATTGTGAGAATGTTAGTAACCTAGTCATCCATAGAAATGTATTGGAGCCTCACAAATCCCTTTTGTACCATGTCTTAGATTTAGTGGTGCTTTATCTCAATGTTCTTCAAAATCTCATGGAAAACTAGATTTTCCAAAATCTTCACACAACTTTGATTGTCACAATGTATCATGGTTGTCTCCATAACCCAGTAAAACAACCCTACAAGCATCTTTTGAAGCCACATTGCTTCATACTCAATAGACTAGTTTCAATGTACTCAACATTTGTGGTGTTGAGTGTGACAAATGTATGCTACCTGCTCATCTAGGATATCATAACAGAACCCAAACCTAAGAAACATACTAATGTGATCTTCTTGTCTTTTGGCATAGTTCTAGATGTCTGCAAAATTTCTCCCTCTCAAACACAAATCACTCTCGTTGATTTTATGCTTGATCCTGGGAGAATCCTCCTAGGTGTCCTTTAAATCTCCTAGGTTAATTTCTTATGAAAACTAGTGGATATATGTCACTATTCACCCCACACATATTATCTAAGAATTTACTCATTGGTGATATGAGGTTAAATCTCTCCTCACATTAAAATTTATATTTTACTCCATTGGAATTAGGCTATAATCCACCAACATAGTGTTTTACTTTGTTAAATTGTTCCTCCATAATCTATGTGATTCTTTGCATAAATTTAGGTAGAAGTAAAAGCTAAGTATGAAATACATTATTTATATTTCAATAATTAAACATACTCACCATTTATTATGCACTTCTTTGCATAAATTTAGGTAGGAGTAAAAGTAAATATGCTGTACATAAAGATTGTAATAACCCCAAAAATTGAACACTCCATTGAGGCCTTTCTCCACCAAATCTCTAATACCATGTTGATTTTCTAGTGCTAATTAGACAAACACAATTTTTTTCATCTAGTAATTACTTCCAATGATTTATGATATTACTTTAGCACACTCCAGGAAATCGTTAAGTAATTACACACAGAAAATTCAATTGGTCAGACATTTATTTTCTGAAACTTACCTCTTCCTTAGATTACTTCCCATGTCTGAGAGAGATAAAAATGTGAGTGATGAGTGACTTAAATGAGAAGTTCAAGTGTCTTTTATAGTGATATTAGAGTACCCAAGAGGTATGTCAAGTTGCAAATTAAATTAAATTTTCTTTCTTCAATTTAAAATTTAAAATTTATTTCTTTTAACTTGTGTAGTCATGGAATACCTCCCACATCTACCCAAAAATTAATAGAAGACAATTCTCAATTGCAAACACCCCACAACAAAATTATGTGGTGGAGAATAATAATAGATCGACACAACAAATGGCTAAACTAATGTTAGATGAAATAAATCTTCCAAATACTTCTTGGGCTGAAGTTTTTCATACAACAATTCATATTTTAACTAAAGTACACCTCAGGCCAAACATTGAAAAACTCCCAATGAGTTATGGTATGGAAACCATCCTCATTAAAGCATTTCAAAGTCTTTAAAAGTAACTGCTCAATCAAAATCAATGATTACAATCTTGGTAAGTTTAATGCTAGAGCTGAAGAAGGGATATTTTTAGCACATTCAACTAAAAGAAAAGGCTATAGATGTTATAATAAGAGATTATTCAAGATTGTAGACAATATTGATATAAAGTGGATAAATCTCTACCTCTCAAGGAGAAGCAACCAAGATGTCTAAGCCCAATAAATCAAATCAGCAATGAGAAAGAGGAAGAACAACATAAGGAATCATAAGAGGAATAAGTAGTATAGGAATAATGCTCTCATTCAACACCTCCTTCAAGGTATGCGCAAAATAATCATCCTGGAAATCAAATTCTTTGTGATAAGGAAGTAGGAGTTCATGTAGGAAAATGGATAGTGGTAGTTATTAATATCATTTTTCTTAATCTTAATCTTGTGTTGGGAACTTGTTATCTTTGTTGTGTTCTTTTAGTAATATATTTCATCAAACAAATATCAATAAAATAAATTGAAACAAGAGATGACATAGATATTAGGCTCTTAGTCAGGGAAAAACCCCTCCAAAGGGAAAACCAGAAAAGTATTCTCTTCTTAGAATCTACTTCAAATGAGATATAAATACCCAAACCATAGACAAATTTCTTCTCCTAGTACCAAGTCAACCCTTCCTCAAGTAATTCCTTGATTTTGCATCAAATTGATACACACTGCAAATTCAACTTGCCAACTTGGATACTGCAACTTTTCTTGTAACTTCAACCCTATAATTTTGGCCTTGCAGATTATCCTCTTGAGACCTTCCTAGTGCAAGGTAACTCTCCCATGGTCAACGAGATCAATATAGGGTTTTCTACTCCCCAACTACAATATTTTTCACTTCATCCTATTGCAACTGACACCTACAACTTCGGTCTCCTTCTGCAGCACCAGAAACCCTATAAATTTTCACGTGTGAGAGAGATAGATCCAAAAACAAAGATTTTTTTCCTTACTTCTTCCCTCAAAACTTCGCTTTTATTCTTCTTGATTCTCAGCTTCAAATCAAACTCTTTCTTTATAGATTAAACTTTTGGAGTGAGTGAGTTCCAGAGTGGTCCCAAATGAGGTCAAACTGCTCATTTATATAGCCTTCTCAAGGGGTCAAATTCTCTCCTTTAGGCCGAATTGGTGTTCCCAGGGCCGACTTATTCTTTTGGATTTTCCCTAACTTTCTAAACTCAAAGTAATTATTTTTTAAAAATATACTTTTCCTGAAAGGGTCTTATAAACATGATATTGAATCCTTTGACTCAAGACAATAAATCCTAATATCTAACAAACCATAGAACTAAGAAGAACATGATTTTACCTAGAAGACCATCAATAATGAGCATGAAACCCATGCTTTAATAATAATATCTTTTTCTTTTTCTTTTCTTGTTTCCTACATAGGATACATATTCAAATGAGTACAACAATTATGAAGACCAAAACTAGTTAAATTTCTCAACACTCCCTCTTAACTAGGGAGGTATTCATAATTGTGTAACATTGTATCTCAAATTAAATATTTTTCACAAGAAGAGTTGGATTGATAAGCCATATTGTAAGCATCATCATTATGACTAGCACTGCCCTTGAGGCCTAACTAGACAAGCTCTACTTTAATCAAGATCATTATGTTGGGTGGCTTTACGTGTGATATTTCACTAACTCTACAAGGCACATACCCCATCTAGATGTTTGCAAGGTATATCCTTTTAGGATTATTCTTATCTTGGATCCCCAATCTTGAGTCCTCAAATAATATTGGTCCTCTTCAACCACTCTTCTCTTGGATACTTATCACACCCTCAAATGGTTTCAGCCCCTTTCCTTTCTTGGATGTTATATCCTCAAGGAAACCATAGATGTTTATCCAATCCTTTGTCAATATCTCTTCATCAGATGAAGAGGAGAATGCACATGTGATTTCCAACATCACAACCTCTCAAACCGAGAGGAAATCCTTATTCTCCTCTAGTATTGAGAATAGAACCTTTCTCCTGTACAAGGAGACTCCTTTACTCCCTCTCAAAATAAGAGGAGATCTAGAATTCCTTTCTATTTGGGAAGTCACCATCACAAGCCTTACAACTTGTCTTCATAAGAGTATTAACTACCAGTTATTCATTGCTTCCCAACTCCCTCTTTCCTCTGCATCATCGAGCTTTCTTTCCTTCAAGGTATAATGGAGCCACCTTCAATTTTCAATCTTTTGATAGGTTCCAGGCCAATATTCTTGCTCCTCAATTTCTTATTTGATATGAAGGCATTACATTGAGCCTTCCCAAACTTCAATATAATCATTTCTTCTTCGTGAAAGTGATCTTCCTTTGACCTCCAAGTTATCATTTTGCATTGATACCTTTTAATCCCAATATGTCCATATGTTGACTTCATAGTTTACATGTATGAGATATCGAGCTTCCCTTAATATCCTTCATCCATATATTTGAACTTGCCTCAACTGCCATCATATATTGTTGCAACATTCTTCGAGGTAACAAAACGATATGTTAACCAGATAACCAATAATAGTGAAAATTAGACTTACCTCATCATGATGACATTATCATCCCATCAATATCCTCATGTTCCATCTCCACTTGAATCTTCCTTCAAGGATCAGAGTTCCCAGGATCGAACTTGATCACAGTTAGAACTTCTCTTCCTAAGACTATACTGGATGTTAAATTATATATATTATAGAGAAAGTCTTAATCTTTTATACATCCTTAAGTAAGTCAAATTATATTATTTCTCCACGTCATAAACACTCAAGCATAATTTTATAACAAACTTTATTTCATAATATTCTTGTACATATGAATCTTACCCAAAGTTTTCTATCCAACATACATTCCTATGCTTTCATCTGACCATCTAGCTATTTGTATATCTCACAAAGAGCCTACATCCTGGCCCATTTCACCCCTTCATCCCTTTACTAGCATTGAATCCACATGACATGGAATGCATACTAACCTTATCATAGTGTTTTTCCCAAGAACCATCCATAATGATGGTTCTTCCAGGATCATCATGATCCACCTAAGTAAGATGAATAACTCTAACATAATTTTAGAAAATTCCTAGATGATCAATATGCAAAATGTTCTATTTGTCCATCTATCTAGATGATCTCTACATACAATCATGTAAAAATTATAGACATGCTAATATCATATGCTTCCTTTTATGATTCTATGAATAACATATTATTCTAAAGGAAAGATTAAACTTCACATAGAACCTGACGGTCAGTGAACCTTCTTCAGTAGTAAATATCCTTCACTTCTTCCTTTTGTTCATTCTTCTTAAGTCCTCCCATTAGCTTGGCTACATGAGATTCACTCATTTTATTTATCTTGTTGTTTTGTAGGCTTGGAAAATACCTCTTATAGTGTCCAAATTTATTACACTTGAAGCATTGAACCTTGGATATGTCTTTCTTCTTAGACTTACCAAAATTTTCCTTCTTTAGCTTCTTGATTCAGGCTAGAAAGGCTTGATATTGCTCATCAGATCAAATATCATCCTTGACCATAATCCTTGATTCTTCTAATATGAAATACGCCCACAACTCATCAAAGGGAGTTGAATCATCCATGGAGTAGATGCTTGTTGCAAAGATGCTCCATTCTGGTAGCAATGCATTTAGTACACAGATTGTTACTTCATAATTAGTAATTGGTTCCCCAAGGCCTTGTAGATGGTCTCCTCGTTGAGAGACTCTCATGAGAAAGGATACCACATCATCATCCTTTTATTTCTTCATTCTATATAACTTGTCCCGTAAAGACATATTTTTTCCTATTATAGTTACATAGTACAAAGTCACTATCTTGTCATACATAGCCTTGGAAGTCTTTAAATTTACAATGAATGGAACAAGAGAATCTTTAATGGATTCCATTATGATCTTGTTGTAGCAACTACAACCACCCTCCAAAATGTTTCCTTAGCCTGTTTTGGAGCCTCCCTACCAACCTTACATAGCAATTTGTCTTGCGTCATCAAGTACTCAAGATTCAAGTGTTTTCCTTGCACAAAGGAAGCTTGATGATCACAGTTGATCCATTCCCCTCATGAGCTGCTCACCTAGACTTAGTCCAGCTGTAGGCTGAGCAGCTTCCCCTTGAATATTGAGTATTTCTAGAGGGAAACTAGCCTTCCATCTAGGAATTGTGCAATCCTCTCTGACAGCCTGTTGGGCTCCAGGATTGCACAATCCTGCCATCCAACCCTCCTAGTAATATTTGTGCAAATTTTCCCAGCAGCAAGCTGTTCTATAAATCTAGGTAGCAGTTAGTTGCTCTGCCCAGAAATAGCGCAAATCTCTTTGGCAGCCATCCCAACTCTGAGCCAGAAATGCGCATTTTTCTCCAGCAGTCAAACAATCTCTTGCATGTGCATCTGAGTTGACAAATTCCCTCTAGGATTGAACAAAATAGACTTGCATGTATGGATTGTTTCTCCCAAGGAAGTATGCAGAGACATCCCTTGTTTCAAGGATCTATGTTTAGCCGTTGGAGGTTACTGTTAGGCCCCTATACTACTAGTGTAACCCCTTATTGTTATTAGTAAAACCCACTTATTATATTGATGTACCCATGTAGTTCCCATATTGTTACTAATGTAGCCCATAGAAGCCCACTATTGTTATTATTGTGCCCTTACATTATTATTGTTATGTCGGCTCTGATTATGTTATGACCCCTTAGACTCCTATATATAGAAAGGAGGTCTTTTCATTTGTATCATCCAAGAATTTTTCATTTATGTAATGTAAAGGAGGTTTCCCCCTAGAAGAGGCTGAATTCTAAGGCGTTGATCTATCTTTTCTATCTTTTCTTGAGCTGGTTTCATAACATTTGGTATCAGATCTTTGGATTCTAGGGTTTCGCTGCTCCAAACAGGTCATCGTGGCATTTTCACTATAACTTTTTTTATATGATGTTTCAGAAGTCACAAAAAAACCCATTTGAGAGGAAATCGCGCTGAACCTTAGGTCCAAATGTCAGATCTTTTCACACGATATTTGCGGAGATATGATTTGAGGAAGTTGGTCTTTTTGCAAACTCCTGAATTACATTCCAAACAGGTGACCTGGGGAAAATCGTCATAACTTTCTTTTTGAGCATCAGATTGAAATTTCGCAAGAAGGTACAGAAAGAGGATGGACTGTAGTTTTCTTTTATATATTTTTCAGAGTCTAAGCTTGAAACAGTGACACGTGGAACTTCATACAATTTCGCTCTACTGAACTAGTCTACAATCAGGTCACTATGGGAGATTGTGCATAACTCTTTCTTGGAGAATCCAATTTGGATCAGACTAGTGGCATTGGAAATAGGACACAGAAGGCTACTATAGGTTGAAATTTCAGAACTTAAAGATCCGAAAGTACAGAGTTACAGTTGTTTCAAGGTGAAGCTCCTAAAATCAAGAAAAAGCAAGATGAGGAAGTTTGATGGCAAGGATCCGGTAAATTGGATAGTTCAGATGGAGCAATATTTTGATATACATGGTGTACAACTGTTACAAAAGTTATGTATTTCATCTTCATATTTAGAACCAGATCAATTTTTATGGTACAAAGGGCTTTGTTCTCGTAAACAACTTGTTATGTGGTCAATTTTCACGGAGGAAATGATAGCACATTATGAGGATACAAAGAGCAACACCTTCTTTAGAGCAACACCACAACAATTAGAAAGAGTAAAAGGGCTTTGTGACATAGTGGAAAGCAAAATTATGGAAACCAGGAAGCGTACCCCTCACAACTATAAATATGGAAGTGTTTTTTCTCCTAGCCTTCCACAACCTACAAGGGTTACACCACAACAATTTGAAGAAAAAAGAGAAAAAGGGCTTTGTTACAATTGTGGTAGCGAACACACTAAAGGTCATAAGTGTGCTGAGAAGAAATTATTTTACATAGAATATGAAGAGGAGGAAGAAAAGGATCAAGAAACATCAAAAGAAGAAGATATACGCCAGGACACCACCTCAGAGAAAGAAGAAATGAATCAAACCATATCTTGTAAAACATTGGCAAGAATTACCACTCCTCAAACTCTCAAGATATAAGGACATATCAAGAAGAAAAAGGTGCAAGAAGTGAAAGATCACATCGAGAAAGAAGAAATGAATCCAACCATATCTTGTAATTCATTGTTCGAAATTACCACTCCTCAAACTATCAAGATAGAAGGACATATAAAGAAGAAATATGTTCAAGAAGTGAAAGATCACATCGAGCATCAAGAAATAAATCCAACCATATCTTGTAAAGGATTGGAAGAAATTACCACTCCTCAAACTCTAGAGATATAAGGACATATCAAGAAGAAAAAGGTTCTAGCAGTGAAAGATCACATCGAGCATCAACAACCAGTTCTCCAACTTTTAAAGGATAACGCCACTTCGGTGCAAAACCAAACGAAACAACAGGCACTTAAAAAATGGTGACCTTAACGAATGGGAAGACTCTTCAAGGATGAGGATGTGGAAGCATTTTTTTGTGCTATTTCTATTATCCAACCAGATTGGATAAACGAAGCAAGAGATCAATGGAAGAAGGAAAAAGAAGTATGGCCACTTATTCAAAAGTTGCAAAAGATCCCAATTCAAACAATATTTCTAGATATTGAAAAGGAAGGAAAAATCATATTGGAACCTGGAGCAGTCACAGAAAAAAGAACCCGATAGCTACGAAATCGATCAATTTCAGAGTATCTCATCAAGTGGAAGAACTTACCCACTGAAGATTCCACATGGGAGGATAAGAATTTTATACAGAAGCATCAAGAACTACTCAAGCATTGAGGACAACGCTTTTTGAAGGAGAGGGGCATGTTAGGCTTCTATACTACTAGTGTAACCCCTTATTGTTATTAGTAAAACCCACTTATTATATTGGTGTACCCATGTAGTGCCCATATTGTTACTAATGTACCCCATAGAAGCCCACTATTGTTATTATTGTGCCCTTACATTATTATTGTTATGTCGGCTCTGATTATGTTATGACCCCTTAGACTCCTATATATAGAAAGGAGGTCTTTCCATTTGTATCATCCAAGAGTTGTTCATTTATGTAATGTAAAGGAGGTTTCCCCCTCGAAGAGGCTATATTCTAAGGCGTTGATCTATCTTTTCTATCTTTTCTTGAGCTGGTTTCATAACAATTACATGCAAGGAGAAATTCTGAAACCTCCCACCAAATGTTGCTTCCCTTAGATTCGTGCCATGTGTGTCACAACCTCGATGTTATCAAAACTCATCAACCATACCTTGTAGAGCTTATTCCTCACATCAACCTTTCAGCTTGACATCCCACATCACATCTAGGAATAGTCGGCACATTCAGCTCAACTGTTTTGGGGAAATCCAGCTTCCCATGCCTTGTGCTACATTTTTGTCGCTTTTTGTGCTTTCACTTGTATGAATTTTTGATTGATTTATTTGAACACTTTCTTTCATTTACATATATACTAGCTTTTCCTAGCTCTGTTTCAGTTTTTGTTGCTATCTCACTGCTTTCGCATGCTTGAAATTGTTTTTCACGGATGTTCACCCAAGTGGCAAATTTCCTCACCCACATGCATGTTGATCTAATTGTTGAATATTTCATTCATGTTTTTCATGCACTATCAATAACTTTTTCTATCACTTAGTGTCACCATGAATTCATTGACTTACTTGCTTTCAGTCGCTCGTCAGTGAGTCAGGCCAACCTTGGCCTGGGCTCTACCTTCACCAAGGTTGTATTGCATAATTTGGGAAAGGAAGGCTCACCTTCCTCTCTAGATTTGAACATTCCTACTGGCACTGGCCTCAAGGACTGTTTTTCACATTTTTGGAGGATAGTTGCTACTTGGCCCAATAAATTTCGCAGATTTGTCCCTAGGCCAACAGTCCTTCCCAGATGGAATTTCACATTGTGCAATCCCAACAATCAGCAGCTAGACTGGACTATGCATTGCGTAGTTGCAGCAGTTAGCTAGTCTCCCAGTAGCCCATACTGTGCCTTGAGTAGTCTTGGTAGTTGGTATCTTGACCCCCCAGACAAAATTGCTCAACCTTCGTGATCATTCCCCTAGGTATGTTGCAAGTCAGTTCTCATGTTCATTTTGGCTTTCAATTGACAGACAACTTTCTATGAGTTTTGCCATGTCTCCTGGTACCGCAAGTGTTCATCTACCTCTCAGCAGTACAAGTACAATGGTTTCTAGGAGAGTAGAGATAAGGACACTATTTAGATCACGCTTAGGGACGCAGTCGATCAAGTGTCTATGATCTTGCCTACTCACGAAGACATCAAGTTTTTCATAGACAAGGACATCAAGCGATAGCATCACAATGAGTAGCATCATGAACAACAACTGAAGACATCATACCAAATGCAACGAATGCAAGAGGAGGGTTTTTGAAAACATGGAGATGGAACAAGGTTGCAAGCTCAAGCAGGTCCACTGATGATGAAAGCAACTTTGGAGACTCTGACTATGGAGTGACGACACAACATGAAGATCACATGAAGGCAGAATATGTAACAAAGAAGGAGTTGCATGTGTTGAAAATCAGCTCAAGAAGAACATGAAGTTGTGCGAATAGACGAATCAGTTGCAGTAGGATCAGGAACATCATTGGGTGCAGCATGCACTCACGGATGAAACTGCACCTGGACAAGTTAAAGATCCATCCTAGTAACTAACACAGAGTAGACATGGTGAGAAGCGTGGTTGATCGCATGCAAGGGATTCAGAAGCATGCATGTCATTATGCACACACATGCAATCCAACCCATTCAACAAACTCACCATGGCGAAGACAAGAACCAAGTCCAACTAGAACTGAACGGGTACTTTTGTGAGTTGATGTGCATGACCACCAGCACACACTTGAAAATCAGCATGGCCATTATGCATCAGTGTGCTACCGATTTAGCTGCACCCAAGAAGACCATGTGCATGTTAGCATATGAGTTGGATGAAGGAGCCGAACCAATGCACCAGTTGAAATGAAAGAAAGAGTTGGCTTCAGCAAGATGTCACCATGAGGTGCATGCACACCATCATGGACGACCAAGCTTGGCATCATCTCACTAGCTTCACCATCACAAGCATGTCAAAGAGTTGGTCTCACCACAGCGGACCGAGTGTCAGTGATGTCTTGAAAGGCTTGCTCAAGCCATGTTGTCTCACATGAGTACATGTGCATTGTAATGTTGAGTCATGTCAAGTGTAAGTCAAGTGTCAATAGTTGGATGTAACAGTCATAGAGTAGGTGAAGAGTCATGAGGGTAGTTGAATTGTCACAAAGGGGAATGTCAAGGGTCACCCCATCCTTTTCTATAAATAGTCCCTCATAACTCATTATATGGGCTTTTGGTTAGCCAAGCTTCTACTAAGACTATTTTGAAGAAGGCTTGGATAGTATTGTAATGCACCTTGGCTTCTCCATTGCACGGAGCTAGTACATCTCTTTGGAGGACCAGGCAGATGTGGTTGTAACATTCCGCTGTTGGGGCTAGTAGGTTTACATGGATGTATTGTATGACTGTGACTTACACTTATTTATATAATAAGAGCCATCACATTTTCATGCATATGTTGTTATTGTAGTTGGACTGCTCCAGTTACTTTAATGATATGTGTTGTTTAACTTACATACTTGCGTATGAACTGATTCACATGCAATTATATGAATCTTGCTATTAATGTGTTTCATATGTTGTTAATGTTGTCACCATTCTTTTCGACTGCTTTGTCAGACATTAGACAAGCCTTCCACTTGAACCTTGCTATAACAACTGTCACACTCATCTAAGATTAATCCATAAGTGTTGTATGTGCTTTCTTACCTTGTATGATGTGACTGCCGCATCCGAGTTGACTGCTCCACCAGAAGCTGTGCATGTCCTTTGTGTTGTGTGTTCCTAGCCAAGTTGGGACTGATCCCTTTCAACCTAGAACTCACATTCACCTCCTTCCCCCTTTGAAGTTTTAGAACCTCTCATACACCTTCCTTGACTCACTACATCAGTCACACCCTTGCTGCTAACAGAGTTATTCTACTTTCCTCTGTGCGACACCACGGTCAAGGAATTACCTTATGACCCACTACTGGGACTTCTAAACCAAATGGTCTAAAGTCTAATTCGGACTTCTTATCGGGAATATCCCCTTGACATGTTGGCAGTTCCAGCACCGTCATCATTTGTGGTGCTAGAAGGAGGGCCTGATGACAAGCAATGTCCTTTCATCTAGTTTTGAACCTTTGCATATCTTTCATGGAGTCTTGCATTCTTCTTCCCCCGAGGTGTTTTTCGAACCATGAAGATGTCTCCATCTCAGGGAAGCTTTTATATCTCTTATCAACTCACGTATGATGGTGAAGGTGAAGTGGCCTGGCCTGAGCACTTACATAGCTTTCTTTCCATGATTCATGAGGAATATGAGTGTTTTGACAAGCAGGACAGTTCGCTTCTTGCATACACACTTCGTGAATCTCCATTTCATTGGGTGCTCAACCTATTGGCTGACATCGTGCATTCATTTGAACACTTCTATGATCTTATTGAAGACATGTTCTATCATTTTGATCCAGACCATCTTGATCAGAAACTGTTACAACAACAAAGGATTCTGCATGAATCCATTATTGATTTTTGGCAGCGCTTCCATGACTTGCAGTTTCAAGATCTAAGGAGCAAGATGAAGTTCTCTTATCTTTGGGACTGGTTTCGAGTATTGCCTTAAGAAATATTCCCATCCTAAGAGGAAGCTTGATATCAAGCCTTGTTCAACATTATTCATTGATGGAACTACGCAATATCTTATGGGAGCAGGAACTGTCTCAATTGATTGTCCGCCTCCCTCTCATTCAACAACTTCACCACTGCTCAGTGATGTTGAGGGTCATGCTCACACACCTGTTCATCCATCACACTCTCCCAACATCATTCCACTCAATTTTCACACAGATATGGTTGTGAGTCCTTTGAGTTCTCGTCTGCATTCTTTTCTTTGACTTCTGTCTTCACACCTGGGTGTTCCTCCAGATGATGCTCTCTTGTGTTCGTCCATTCCAGACTCTTCACTTGTTGTGAATGAGGAACAACCCATTGACAGAGTTGGTGTTGCAAAACCAACATGCGTTGTCGTTCATGAATAATATGAGTGGGAGCTTGAGCATCAACACTTGGTGAAGGATGACTCCCTTCCATCTGATCCCCCTCCGTTCTTTCCTAACATCATTGGTGAACTTGCCATCCATGATTTCGCACGTGTTTCTTCATCCACAGATGCACCCATTGTTGATCTTTCACGGAACACACCATATGTTATCCCATCATCCAAAAACTTATAGGACCAATCATTCATTGGAAATCCTCTTCATCTTTCATCTGCCTTTTCCAGAAATGCAGAGGGTGAACATCCTTCGTCCTCATCTACCTCTCTGTGTGATTCATCAAACCATGAGGATCCCAATCAACATCTTGAATTTTCTGATCTTGGTTGTCATGATCTCTTAACCTCATCATTTGATCACGATGTTGATTCACTCATTGTTAATTCGTCTAAGGCACTGGTCTACTAATATCCATCTGTCAACGAAGTCGAAACCCCACAGGTCGTCGAGGCACTTCAGCCTGAGCTTATGGTTATGTCAGGCCCTCGCTATCCTGAGATTGGTTTCCCTTCCGATCAGGAAATTGTTCAAATGCTCAACACTCCTCAATACTCATCTATATGCACTCAAGATCAATCTAACACTCAAATTTTACTTCCTCCACTCGAACTATACAATCCCATTGCTTATGCATTGGAGGAGTCTTACATTGTAAGCACTTGTGTACGACAAAAGTTATCTTTGTTTCTTTCGTTTGCTTGCATGTCACTGTCAAGAGTGTGCTTATGCTTCAAAGTTGCACATAGTGTCACACAACAACATGATAAGTCCGCGGACTACCTTTCATGCACATGCACTCACTTATGTCCCGTGGGCACTTTGAATCACAAACTGTGGTTGTCTTCATTGTTATATCTTTCTTTCTTGCTGGTTCGCACAACTGGGTTGCTTGCAGACCAAGCCTTCACCAACATGTATCTACCAATGCGTCAGTGGTTGCATTTGAAGTAGGAGTAGTGTTTGCTTTTAGTTGTTTGCTTGCATGTTTGTTTGCTTACATGCTTTTTTTTCTTGTTTTTTTTGTTTTCTTGTTTGCTTACTTGCTTTGAATTCACTTTTGCTTTTGATTTTTCTTTGCTTTGATTTTTGTTAGTTCGTTTGTTTTGTTCAAAGGTTAGCCTTGCATGAAACCATGTATGACTCTTGAAGCAAGCTGGGTAAAGTACAAGAGGGCTTGTACATCTATCACTACTGTTTTATCTGTCATCTTACCTCTGTATGATGAGCTTGTTACTCTTAGTCCATGATACATCAAAGTAAGATACGTATTGTTTGAAGTGAACCTTGGTGAAAACACAACGCTTGTGCGCTAACTAGTGTCACCTTCTCTAGTCGGTTGTTTTTGGGTTAACCCTTGTCAGCCCAGTCTAGTAGAATAAGGTGAGTGGGAAACCTTAACAGGAACATTAGAGATATAATAAACTAATTCTCTACTGGAACAACCTCTTATGCTCTCAACAAGTCTGGATCCCTCTTTCACCTTTGAAATGAATAAGTGCTATGCACAATGAAAATGAAAGAAATGAAAAGTAAAAAAAAAATTGAAAATGAAAAATGAATAAGGCAAAAGAAGAGAAAGGCTTCCTTCGGAGGGAGGTGATGCAAGTGACTCCGCCAGGGTACTGACCAGGCTCACTAGCAGCGGAGCCATGCTTGTGTTCCTATGTGACTCCACTGGGGTACTGTCCAGACCTGCTGGTAGTGGAGCAACACTAGAGATGAAACTAATACTCTGACGACTATACTGCTTATGCACCTATATACCCCTCAACCCTAATCGAAACAACTGTGTTGCCTTGGCTTGGAATGTGTGTCAATCGACTAAGAGTCTGGTAGATGCTACATCTTACAATCAAACAAGTATGAAGCAAAGATGAGCTGAGAGCTGAACAATACTTTCGGAGGTGTTAAACTTGCTTTTCATGAACAAGGTCCATTCAGAGAGTTGGATTTCTACCAGTGTGTCACCAAGTGTTGTAGCGGCTACAACCACCCTCCAAAATTTTGCCTTAGCCTGTTTTGGAGCCTCCCTACCAACCTTACATAGCACTTTGTCTTACTTCATCAAGTACTCAAGCTTCAAGTGTTTTCCTCACACAAAGGCAGCATGTCGATCACAAGTGATCCATTCCCCTCATAGGCTACTCACCTAAACTTGGTCCAGCTGTAGGCTGAACAACATCCCCTTGAAAATTGTGCATTTCTGGAGGGAAACCAACCTTTCCTCTAGGAATTGTGCAATCCTCTCTGACAGCCTATTAGGCTCCAGAATTGCGCAATCTTGCTAGCCAACCCTCCCAGCAGGATTTGCGCAAATTTTCCTAGCAGCACACTATTCAGCCCAAGATTTGTGAAAATCTAAGCAGAATTCAGATCCTCTTCCCAGAAATTGCACAAATCACATGGGCAGCTAGCCCATCTCACAGCCAAAAATGCACATTTTTCTCCAGCACTCGAGCAGTCTCTTGCATGTGCAGCTGAGTTGACCGGTTACCTCCAGGATTGAGAAAAAAAGACTTGCATGCATGGGTACTTCAGCAAGTTGATGTGCATGACCACTAGCACACACTTGAAAATAATCATGGACACTATGCATCAGTGTGATGCTGGTTCAGCTACACCCAAGAAGACCATGTGCATGTTCGCAAACGAGTTGGATGAAGGGGCCGAACCAATGCACCGGTTGCAACGAAAGCAAGAGTTGGCTTCAACAAGATGTCACCATGAGGTGCATGCACACCATCACGGATGACCAAGCTTGTCATCAGTTCACCAGCTTCACCATCACAAGAATGTCAAAGAGTTGGTATCACCACAATATATCGAGTGCCAGTGACGTCTTGCAAGGCTTGTTCAAGCCATGTTGTCTCACATGAGTACATGTGCATTGTAATGTTGAGTCATGTCAAGTGTAAGTCAAGTGTCAACAGTTGGATGTAACAATCATAGAGTAGGTGAAGAGTCATGAGTGTAGTTGAACTGTCACAAAGGGGAATGTTAAGGGTCACCCCACCCTTTGTTATAAATAGTCCCTCATAACTCATTGTATGGGCTTTTGGTCAGCCAAGATTCTACTAAGACTATTTTTAAGAAGGCTTGAACAATATTGTAATCCGCCTTGGTTTCTCCAATGCACGGAGCTAGTACATCTCTTTGGAGAACCAAGCGAATGTGGTTGTAACGTTCCATTGTTAGGGCTAGCAGGTTTACATGGATGTATTGTATGATTGGGACTTACACTTCTTTATATAATAAGAGCCAACACATTTTCATGCATAGGTTGTTATTGTAGTTGGACTGCTCCGGTTGCTTTAATGATATGTGTTGTTTAACTTACATACTTATGTATGAACTAATTCACATGCAATTATATGAATCTTGTTGTTAATGTTGTCACCATCTGTTTCGACTTCTCTGTCAGAGATCAAACATACCTTTCACTTGAACCTTTCTATAACAACCGTCACACTCGTCTCGAACTGATTTGTGAGTGTTGTACATGTTATCTTACCTTGTATGATGTGACTTCTGCATCCGAGTGGACTGCTCCATTGTAAGTTGTGCATGTCATGTGTGTTGTGTGTCCTTAGTCGAGTTGGGATTGATCCCTTTCAACTTGGAACACACATTCGCATCTTTCCCCCTTCGAAGTGTTGGAACCTGTCATACACCTTCCTTGACTCACTGCATCAGTCACACCCTTGTTGCTGACAGAGTTATTCTACTTGCCTCTACGCGACACCACAGTCAAGGAATTACCTTACGACCTATTTTTGGGACTCCTACACCAAACAGGCTGAGGTCTAATTGGGACTTCTTACCAGGGAAATCCCCTTGACATGTTGTTGTGTCCAACACCGTCAACATATCCTTTGTTCCCTTACTTCCCCTTTCTTGTATTTTTCTATTTACTGTGGCTTATCTCTCTTAAGTTCAGTAATTTATTCAATAACATATTCCATTACTTCTTGTTCTATGAGTATCAAGTCAATTATTTTCTTCCATGCTACATAGTTTGATGTCCCAATGATCCTACTTCTCTCATTCTAGAAAAAAAAACATATGACTTGAAGATTCATGCACGATGTAATAATATGCTACTTACATGATATCAATATTCTCCTTGATGATGTCTTCAACCTTATTTGATGCCTTCAAGATTCATGAAGAATCTTCAACAATGTCTCTGAAATATTTCTCTTGAGATATTCCAAAAATAACTTCCAATATCCTTGATGCCTTCTTCAAATATTCCTTTCAAATAGATCTTCTTTCAGAGAGAGAGATCAATATTCTTCTTGAAGTCTTCCTGTCATATTTTCCTTAGATGTGAGTTTGATGTAGACTTAATATCCTTGTAGAAACCCTCCTACTAGGTCTTCTACCATTGAGTCCTCAATCCTTATTGAATCTTTCTCCTTTAATATTTTCATGAGAGTTTCATTTTTCCCTTCCCCTTGACAAGAGAACCCTTCCAGTTTCCTTTCAACTACCTTCCTTATTCACCTTAGCTCTTATACCATGTTGGAAAATGGATAGTTGAAACTATTAATCTTATATTCCTTAATATTAATATTTGCTTGTGAACTTATCATCTTTCTTGTGTTCTTTTAGTTATATCTTTCATAAAAAAAATATAAAGAACATAAAATACAACAATAAAGAACATAGATATTAGGCTCTTAGCCAGGGATAAACCCCTCCAAGGGGAAAACCCAAAAACTCTTATCTTATTAGAAACTACTTCAAATGAGATACAAAGACCCAAACCCTAGACCAAGTCCTTCTCCTAGTACCACGTCAGCCCTTCCTCAAGTCCTTTAGTGATTCTGCACCAAACTACTACACACGACAACTTTGACCTGACAGCTTCAATATTGCAACTCATCCTACAACTTTGACCCTACAATTTCGGCCTTGCAGCTTCTCTAGAAACCATAATCCAACCTCCTCCTAAGACCTTCTTAGAGGAGGAAAACTCTCCCAAGGTCAACGAGGTCAATATAGGGTTTTCTCCTTCCCATCTACAATATTATGCACTTCATCCTACTGCAACTCAGATTTATAACTCTGACCTCCTTATGTAGCACCAAAAACCATAGGGCTCTGCACATGTGAAAGAGATAGAGCACAAAACAGAGATTTTTTGTCCTTCTTTCTTCTCCCATACCTTCACTTTTCTTCTTCTTGCTTCTCAATTTCATATCAAACTCTTTTTTGATAGATTGAACTTATGGAGTGAGTGAGTCCGAAATGAGGTCAATATTTTTCTTTATATATCCTTTTCAAGGGATCAAATTCCCTCCTTTAGGCCAACTTGATGTTCCTAGGTCCAACTTGTACTTTTGGAGTTTCCCAGACTTTCTAGACTCAAAAATAAATCTTCTTACAAATTTATTTTTCCCGGAAGGGTCTTATAAACTTGATGTTGACTCCTTTGACTCAAGACAATAAGTCCTAAGACCTAAAAAACCCTAGAAGCATGAAGAATGTGATTTTACCTAGATGACCATCAATAATGAGCATGAAACCCATGCTTTAATAATAATAGATTTTTCTTTTTCTTTTCTTGTTTGTTACATAGGATACATATTGAAATGAGTACAACAACTATCAAGACTGAAACTAACTTCATTTCACAACAGCTCAAACTAGAAATATGAGAAGTGCTAGCCATATGGTCAATGGTGGTTTCAATCTTGATGGCCACACCAGAGAAACTTGGCATTTTGGGTACCCAGAAATAGTTAAACACAATATAGACCAAAAATAAAATAAGGGTCTGTTCTGATGGATCTACTAGTATAATATTATAATCAAATGACCTGAATTTGAAGTGTCTCATCTTCCCATGATTTAGAAGATGGAAATATTGTAGAAGATAAATGGTATTCTGGTAGTTTGTGAAAAGAATCAATGTTGTTGTATTTATATAAGGGAAGTTATTGCTTGGGAATAAAATTGATGAAAAGAGAGAGAAAGATAGACAATGGGAAAGAGAGGATCGAGCAAAGGTTAAAACTACTAAATGCCTAAATATGAAGCAAATAAGAGAGAGAAGGTGCAGAGAAGAGCTTAGCAGAGGCTGAAAGTGGAGATTGATTGAGTTCTGAAGCTGATATGTACAATAATAGAGTTGAGAATCAGAGAAAGATATGGTGTTGTAAAGAAAAGATTAGAGAGCTTGGCAGAACTAATATTAAGATTTTCTATCAAGAGATTAGAGTCTCCTTTAGTAGGTTCCTATAAATATTAGCAAGTTGGTGCGTAAAAACAGTTGGAATTGGTGCTTTTAGAAAATGGTTTCTTGGAAAGAAAAAAGGGGTTGGAACCTCATTTAGGTTGGTGCTTAAATAATTAGATGTAAATTAAATTTGGTGCTTACATTTACACAAAAATTAAAAGAATATTTGTGGTTTCCTCCCGTATGGGTTTCCACGTAAACATCTTGTGTCCAAATCTTCATGTGATTGATGCATTGTTGTATTACTGAATGTTTTTGGTGTTGGAATATTAAACACTACTGGGGGGTGAATCAGTATTGGGCACATTCTTACAATTCAATTATCTCATACAAATATTAACAATTAACATTAAATTCAATAATGCACAACATAACACATAGTACACAAGATATTTTTATGTGGAAACCCAAATGAGAGAAAACCATGAAACGTTTTTAATATATATTTTAAATATTACATCAACAGGAAAGGCCTACTTCGAAGATTATCCAACACCAACTGCAAGGGGGCACCAACCCCTTGATTCATCGACAATGATTGGAAGGAGGTAACAACCCCTTAGTTTTATCAACTCCAACTAAAAGGATGCACCAACACCCTGTAAGCACCAACTTGTTGCACTAGCACCAACCTACACTAGCACCACCCTTCCACCCTCAAGTCTTCTTAGGAACTAACTTGAAGAATACTTAAATCTTTGTCTTCCACCACCTTACCACCTTGAATATTAATTATAACTTAAATAATCTAGGTTACATTATTTTAGATCACATGGATTTTTGGAACCTCAATTTTCCACTGTGATTGATCACTCTGGCCACTCCACTGTCACCTTTGCTACTATGTTGTTACTACTACCACCTTCAACGCATTCAAATATGACTTTGTTTTATTGTTATATGTAATACCTAATCTCAATTATAATTCGAAAAACATAGATAGAAACATGTAATACAAACCCTAGAACCTCTGGTCGTAAGTAGAAACAAACCCTAAATGCTTATACCAATCAAATTTAGCATCATCAACTTAGGCAGAAACCCTAGTTGCATACATGTCTTCAACAAAAAATCTTGACATATTTTTTGGCATAATAGAAACAATAATACTCTATCCTCTATCATCTAACACACTAGCACCATCAACAATATTTCAATACATTCATCAAACCTTAAAGAAACAAGACTACTCTACACACTAGTGGTAGAAATATACTCATAGACAACACTATCATTTGCAACATGTTGTCCTCATACTCATTCAATCATACACTAACATCAACAACTATACAAGACATCATTTATATATGGAATAAGAAACATACTCCCAAATCAACTTTTTCATGACCTCACTTAGCCATACGACACACACATAAACATAAACCCAACAATCATCCATTACACTAGGCATATACAATGGCTTCACATGCATCTTCACTCAACCATATGCATCAAGACTCATACATCCATGTTGATGCAAGCCTTACCTTTTTATGATCAAAACTAGACTATAACCACCACAACCAAGTCGAGATTATATATAATATCCAAGCTTGAAACATAACCACCATAGCTTAGTATCATGGCAAGCACCAAAAATGAGGGGGGATTACCTTCGTTCAAATCGCAACTTAAATCTTTATGACAGGTGTTACTCCATGACCTTATTCCTTATAGCTCCTAGTTCTTTCAAATTCTCTACGATAAGACCACCTCTCGCAACTAGGGTCGCTCTTTGAACTTTCCACGTGAATCAACTACTGGACACATCAGCCTAGCTCACATCATCTTAGCCTATCCACAAGCTGCACAAGGGAAAATCCCCGAGAGACAGACTCTAGGATTTCTTTGTTAGTTATTGGGCGTCACACTATCAACTGGTGATCCTGATGCATTTCAGAAATTGTTCACATCTCTGCCTATAGGGTGAGTCAGTGCATTCCCACCTGCTCACCACAAGATCTCAGCTTCCTTTCGATTGGTTGGGCTTCCACGTTATCCTAACTCCAATTGTTAAATTTTCATATTGTTCTATGTAGTATCAATTACTTTAGCCCAATTAAATACTTCAATTAGAAATATTTCCAGTTACAATTAGTCTTTTCATTCATGAACAATAATTGAAGATAGAACAATAAATGCAATGATAAAGGAGACAATCACCACATCAACAAGAGACACCATTTTGGTCAAAAACAAAGGAATATAACTACATAAGGGGGAAAACCATTTGAAATTATTCTTCTATTAGATTTTCATAAAATGTTCAGCAAAAAGTACAATGAACCCAATACAATATCATGAGAAAAACAACCCAATAAAATTAGAAAATAAGTTTCTAACATTAGAATATATCAGAGACAACATTTTTGGTTTGCGGTCAACTTTGATCTTTGGTCAAATATGAGTCAAACTTCTCGGTCGCATGCAAGAGGAGCTACAAGAGCGATTGAGGGTTTTCGGTCTCTCTCTTAATGCATGCAAGCCAGAAACTATGCCAAAGTTTTGATGTGATGTGCCTACAACTGTAATCCAAACTTCCTAAAATAGATGTGAGCCTATGACCTCGTAATTTCAGACTTTAGTGAAATTTTTCGGTCATCCCTGCCTTAGACCTATGCAAGCCAATAAATGAATAAGAGAAGAATTATATGCTTGGTGATTTCCAAATTAGCTTGAGGTAACTCGTATTTATAGGCTTCTAAGGGTTTCCAATTTCCTTTAGGTTAGACCTTGTCCAAATGTGCATATGTGGGCTTTTCTTCATAAGTACACTTTCCCTTGTCCAAATTTGATGATCTTTAGGTCGATTTTGGTCCTCGCAAAAAGATGAATTCAATGAAATAATAATATCCATCAAATAAGTTTTCTAAAGTGGAATTTGACTGTAGTTTCATAATTTAACACTCCCTCTCAACTAGGGAGAATTCCACCTGTCAATATCGATCAATCTGTCATGTATATCATGTCATCATATCATGTCCTATCTCTACTCAACTCTATTTGTTGAAGCATTCTCGAATCTAAAGAAGAAAAACCATCAGGGAGATAACACTTCCACCCTCTACATCATCGAAGAGAATATATTAATCTGAAACCACTTCAGGGAGTACATATCAACCCAAAATCTCATGGGGGAGCTAAATATATTTGACACCATATCGAGTAATAGGTCATATAAGGGAGCACATCTCAACCCATCCATTTGCCTACCGATATTCCCAAAAATGAACCTCAAGAGTCATGTGATAGAACACCTTCATCATAATCCTAGCTTGGGTGAGATACCCGCAATACCAAAAGCTAAGGATCACACACCCCCAAGCCTCCTCAACCTGTTGGTCAAACAGGGAGGGACAATCCCAATGAGCCCATCTTGTGGGTATGATGCTAACTGGGGTATACTCTATAAAGACCAACATAGGGGAGAAACATATCCAACCCTATGGGTAACATATAGGGGTAACACCCTATTGTCTAGAGATCCCTCAACCACAAGAGCCCTCTATCTCAATTCCACAACTTGGGAACTCAAACAAGGGGGAAGAGTTGGCTCAGTGTCCTCAGTGATTGATGCCCCTTATAAGGAGGGATCAAATCCATCAGTCCAAGCTGTTCTCTAAAGACTAAGAACTTCCATTTCAGTAAATCGTTGGTGAGAATATCTGCAATCTTCTCATCTATCAATATGTGATGGAGTCTAACAGCTCCTCTCTACACCATGTATCGAATGAAGTGATATTTAATCCCTATGTTCTTGGACTTGTCATGAAATATGAGATTCTTTGTCATATGTATCCCAATCTTGTTATCGTATTATATCTTTGTAGTATCTAGTACCTACTCAAATAGATATCCAAAGAGCTTCCTCGACCAAATTTCTTCGCAACCAACCATGCTAGTGGAAATATATGCTACCTCGATGGTACTTAATGCTATGGACTTATGCTTCTTGCTCATACAAGATATCATGGTAGATCCAAGGATAAAACAACATCCAATTGTACTCTTTCTATCGACAACATCTCCTACCCAATCAACATTGGTGTATCCATGAAGTCAAACATCTTTGGTAGAATATCTTAGACCAAGTCTGATTGTCCCATGAAAATATCTCAAAATGTGTTTGGAAGCAATCAAATGTGCATGGAAAAGAGCAATCATGAATCGAATCAACATATTCACTGCATATCATAGTTTAAATGGGTGTTCAATAGGAAAATTAGAGCCCCAATCAACTATTTATACTCGAATGGATTGTAGATTTTCTTGTAGTTTCATAGCTCATTTAATTTCCTAAAATAGAAGACAATAATATACTCTACTCTTTACACCAGCGGAAACCAATAGATTGATGAAAACAATATGAACAAGAAGAATACAAATCAATGACACATAACATAATATTTATCCGGGGAAAGCCACAGCTCAAAACCCCTAATATCTATATTATATTAATCATAAATCCAAGATGAGAATACAATGCTTGTTCTCACAAGAACAATCCCTGTACAAGTAGAATCAACTCTCATCTCGCAAGCTAACTCAAGCCAAACCTCAACCTCTTTTGCTTCTCTCTGATCCCCTATTTACTTGCACAATTCCTAGGATGAATAACTTGTATCTAAGGGGAATTCATGCTTCCAAAATTGTGCAATCCAAACATAGGTCCTTCTCTGATTACAAGCATGATATTTACAACTCAGTAAATCATACAACTAACAATACATTTTCCCTGCACTCTAGTCTCAATCGATTCTTTCTCTGAACTTGCATGCATGAGTTTCTTATGAGGGAATCTTATGTTAATTGGAGTAACACTTGTGGATGCACAAGTGCACCAAATCAATGTTAGTCCTCTATTAGTTCCACAAAAAGTTAGAACTAATTTAACTTACCATAACTCAGTAAACTAAATTAATCTAATTACAACTCAAATAAACTCATCCTGGACCCCTAAAATTTAGGGAGAACATATACATGACTAAAAAAATACTTCCAACTTGAAATTCCTAAGATAATTAAGTTAATTAAACTTAATTAACTATTTACAAGTTTTTATGAGAATATTATTACAATTTAATTCAAGGACAAATTAAATTAGAATTTATGGATTCTATTTTTAACATTTCTTATTGTTATTTCCAACACTCCCTCTAGACAAGAATGGAATTCAACTCTATCCTGACCTTGAACCTTTTGAATGTTTTTCATGCAACACTTCTCTCTAGTGTTGTTGCTACAACAACTCCAAAAACAAAAAGAACATCCAACCCGAATCCATATGATGCATTTGCCATCAAAGTCTCTGACTATTATTACCTTTATCAACTAAAAACTCTGTGCTTTCACTTACTCTTCCTTTATTCATTGTTTTCAACCCTTCTTTGCAATTTTCAGTATCTGACTGCTCTAGCCTCCATCACTTTGATCTCTGACTGCATCAATCACCACTGATTCTTCCTACTATTATGTACTTTAGGCTTCTGTAGCAAGGTGCGATCCATGAGAAAAAACCTCTCAATGGATCCTGCCCAATTTCAGCCCCCTTGGGAGTATCACTTCACATCGCCCCACCTCACGCCTAGAAGTATGGCTACATGTGCTCCCTCTGCCCACTTGGCTCAAAATTTCCCCCTACTAGAAGTCTCTTCTTGAGTGGATGTCTCCACTTGGTCTCCTGTCTGCTTCTCCAATTACTCCATAATTGACTGAGATTGCTTCTAAGGCTTCTTCCATGGCTGCATGTTGAGAGGTAATTCACTCTCCCTCTCAACCACCAAGTCTCTATCCTTTTCCTTTCTCCTCTAGGATTTGCATGCATCTTTTACCTTAAGAGAATATAGGTTCTTAACCATTACACTGATCTATTTCACCTGTCTCGTGGTGATGTATCTAAGGAAAACATTTCCCTTACTAAAAAGCACATCATAGCCACAATCTTTCAATACCACGACTGAAACAAGATTCTTCTTTAGTCCTAGAACATACATCACATCTGTGATTCTAAGAGGGGAGCTAGACTCCATCTGAAAGGTAACCATACTGATCTTGGTAGCTCTATATCTCCTGTCATCTCCAAACTCTATGATCTACTTGAGGTCTTTCTCCTCAAAATCACTAAAGCGATCGTTGTTCCTTGTCATATGGAATGAGGAACCATTGTCAAGATACCACATGCATCCCATTACACTGTTGGCCATGCATGTAATGAGAGTGAAATCAAGTTCGAATTGTGAAGATAGAGCTTCACCTACTGCAGCTACTGTAGGCCTCGTCTTGATTGCTTTCTTCTGTGGGAAATTCATGGCATAAAGCTCGTGCTAGTGACAGTGAAAAAAATTGAATTTCTACAAGTCCATCTTCTTGTCGCCTGCCTCTCCTTGGGACTTCTTTCCCTTGGCCTTCTTTTCCCTACTTGCTAAGCAAAGTCCTCTTCCACTTCCTTGGAAGATTTCCCATCTCAGGTGTTCCGTCGAAACTCATCTTGTACCAAATCTGACCACGGTCGTTCCCAATCTGGCAGCTTCTCCCTCCCATTGACAGAGTCCTAATAACTATGCCAACTCTTGGGAAATCCTAGAAGAGCTAAGCTCACCATATAGTCCTTGGCAATAATGATTCCAACACTTCCAAGCTCATCTTGACAATGAGTGAACTTGGTCAAGTGATTTGGAATTGAGTCGCCTGCCTCCATCTTGATTTTTCAAAGTTTTTCCTTCAGTGCCAACTTCCTATGGTCACTGTTTTTCTAAAACAGTTCCATCAATTGTTTCCATATAGAATGCAGATTTTCGCTGCCATGGAGACTCGAGACAATGTGGTCTTGAACTCCCTCAAGGATAATTTGCCTCACCCTTGCCAGACACTTCTTCCATTCGGCCAAATATTTTGCATCTGATGTTGGTGGCTTAGGAACGTCTTGATAAATAAATTCTTTTAAGCCATTATCCTCGAACATGGCCTCCATCCTATCCTTCCAAACTATATAATTCGAATTGCCATCCAAGGCATACTCTAGCCGCAAACCGTAGAATGCCATCTATTGATCTTGAAGTATTGCAAATTTGAATTTCACCTGTAACCGAAAATTAAAAACTTCGAAATCTCCTCTAGTATACTATCTTCATATGAGATACCATGTAGATTTTTCTACATATCTAGCTCTAATACCAAGTAGATTTTCCTGTAGATTCACAGCTCATGTAATTTCCTAAAACACAAGAAAATAATCTATTATACTCTTTACACGAGTGAAAGCCAATAGATCGATGAAAACAATATGAACAAGAAGAAGAGAAATCAATGACGCATAACTCAATATTTATTCAGGGAAAGACACAAATTACTATATATATTGCATTAATCAGAAATCCAATATGATAATGCAATGCTTGTTCTCACAAAAACAATCCCTGCACAAGTATAATCAACTCTCAGCTCACAAGCTAGCTCAAGCCAAACCTCAACCTCTTTTGATGCTCTCCAAGCCCCTATTTCCTTGCACAATTCCTAGGATGAATAGCCTGTATTTAAAGGGAATTCATGCTTCCAAAACTACATAATCCAAACATAGGTCCTTCTCTGATTGCATGCATGACATTTACAACTTAGTAAATCATACAATTGATAGTACATTATCCCTACACTCTATTCTCAACTAGGTCTTTCTCTAAACTGACATGCATGAGTTTCTCATGAGGGAACCTTCAGTTAACTGGAGTAACACTTGTGGATGAATTAGTGCACCAACTAACTGTTAGTATATTATTTTCACAAACAATTAGAACTAATTTAACTAACCATAACTTAGTAAACTAAGTTAATCTAATTACAACTCAAATAAACTCATATTGGACCCCTAAAATTTAGTGAGAACATATACATGACTACAAAAATACTTCAACTCAAAATTCCTAAGCTAATTAAGTTAATTAAACTTAATTAACTATTTGCAAGTTGCTATGAGAATAGAATTACAATTTAATTCAAAATTTAATTGAAGGACAAATTAAATTGGAATTTCTGGATTATATTTTTAACATTTCTTGTTGCTATTTTCAATATGGATTTTCTAAATAGAGTCTTGTATCTTGTCCACATAACTTCTTCAATTTCATTTCTCTTCGTATGGGTAGTGACTTGCATTTTATTATTCCAAATCTTTCCAATAGCTTCACAACATAGTTTCCTCGTGAAAGAAAAATCTCACCGGGCCTTTGCCACACTTTAGGGTCTAGAAAGTAGTGCATGATTCCAAGGTCCTTTATCTCGAATTTAGAGGCTAACTCCCTCTTACATTGTCAACATCTAAAAACAAAATAAACGACATACCTTGGACTACCCTGAAGTAGAGGTTGGGATCAGCATTGCTTCTTGTCAATCACAACTTCATCAAATAATTGTATGCATGTGTACCATGCTCCGACGGCTTCCTTCAAACCATATAATTCCTTATTCAACTTTCAAACATGTGTCTTTTGATCCTCTGCTTCAAATCCCTGTGGTTCCTCAGCGTACACTTCTTCTTGTAACATGCCATGGAGGAATGTAGTCTTCACATCCATCTGATGAAGGGTCCATCCTTGAATTGTGGTAAAGGAAACTATCAAATGAATGGTTTTATATCAAGACATAGGTGCAAATATATCATCATAATATTCTCCCTTTTTTCTAGGAGAATCCTCAAGCCATGACATTTTCCTTATATTTTTCAATCCTGCCATTAATTCCATACTTAAACTTGAATATCCACTTTGAAGTCACCATGGATTTACCTTTTGGCCTTGGCACAACATCCCATACGCCATTCTTCATAATGGATTCATGTTCTTCGGCCATAGCATCGTTCCAAAATTTCTATTTCATAGCTTCTTCAAAGGTGGGAGGTTTAGCTTGAATCATATGCTCATGACTACAACATATCTCTAGCACTACATGGCTTCTTTCTTTCTCTAAATTATCTTCGAATGGGAACACATCTCTCATCATCCTGTAAAGTATCATGGAACCAAAGTGGCCTCTTCCTGGTAGGAGGATCACATAAAGAAGGATCTAGGGGATCCATGGTATCCATGGGAACACATATGTCTGTCTCAGATTCATGCATGGAAGGACCATCTAAAATGTCCATATCATCATTCTCCTTAGGAGGAAAAGGAGGAGGAAGATCCCTTGATTTTCCAAGGGAAACATCTTCATAAAATGTGACATCCCTGCTAATTTCAACCTTCCCTCGACCAGGAATATATAATCTAAATTCTTCAGAATTTTCACAATATCCAAAAAATGTACCTTCTCTTATGGAGGCTTCCAACTTGTTCCTTTTGTCCTTCAACACGTGAAAGTATATGAGGAAGCCAAATATATGAAGATGACTAACATTGGGCTTGACACTTATGAATACTTCTTTGGGGGTCTTGTTGTCCAATGCTTGATGAGGTACCCTATTTTGAACATATACGATGACATTTGTTGCTTCTCCCCAAAGGAACTTTGACAACTTTTGATCATGGAGCATGGCGTGAGAAGCTTCTATAATGGACCTATTCTTTCTTTCAACCACTCCATTTTGTTTAGGAGTATAGGGCACACTTTTTTCTTTCTTAGTTCTTTCCTTACAAAAATCAATGAGCTCCTTTGTTGTGTACTCTCCACCATTGTCAGACCTGAATATTTTGATTTTCTTCCTTGTTTGATTTTTGACCAAATATTGGAACCATTTGAACATTTATAAGGCTTCATCCTTGTACTTTAAACAATATATCCATGTATTTCTTGAGAAGTCATCAATGAAGGTGATATAGTATAGATGGCCACCAATATAATACATGGGCATTGGACCACATATATCAGAATGAATGAGATGGAGGATATCATTTGTCTTATTCTTGCTAAAGGGGAATGGTCCCCTTGTCTACTTTCCATTTTCACAACATGTACATACTCAATCATGTAGGGCTTGAACCTTGGAATTCCTAATACCAATTCCTCCAATTTGGGAAGAGCATCATAGTGTAGATGGGTCAATCTTCAGTGCCATAGCTTGCTTAGATGATTAGTATCATGGACCAATGTTAGAAGTGGTCTTCTAGTAACCCTGTAGAATCCTTCATATCTTGATCCTAACATGAATGCATCTCTCATAGGCGATCCAACACGACAAGTGAAAACCTTTCGCCTTATGAACGTGTTGATGGTGCTAGACCCGTCAACATTCAAGGGGATCACCTCGATAAGAAGTCCCAACAAGACCTCAAACCATTTGGAGTAGGATTCCCAGTAGTGGGTGGTAATCTAGTGCCTTAACCATGGTAGCATGCAGAGATAAGTGTGATGACTTTGCTTGAAAGCAAGTGTGTGACCTTGCAACAATTCAAGTGAGATGCATTGGGTTCTAACACATGGAGGGGAAAGGAAGTGTGTCCCTTAGAAGTTTGTAATAGTATGTAGCCTAGAAGGAACACATGAGTGGAATGACATCACAAGTTGGAATCAGAATAGTCCACAATCCAAAGTGATGGGTTAATCGAACAAAATGCCTTCAACACAATTCATACAATTGCATACAAAATAGTTCATAAGCAAATGTGTAAGTTAAACAACATACATTGCTAAAGTAACTAGAATAGTTGAACTACAATAACAACATATTCATGAAATTTTTTTGGATCAACTATATTATTATTAAGTGAAAGATCCATCCATACATACACCATTGACAGCCACTAGCCCCAATAGTGGAACATTATAGTCAACACTGCCTGCTCCTCCAAAGAAGTGTACTCGCTCTATGTTGTGGAGAAGACAAGGCTCATCAAAATACTCCCAAGCCTTCTCTAAGCCTAAGCCTAGCCAAAAGCTTGGCTATATAAAATCTTGTTCTATGAGTTATGAGGTTCTATTTATAACAAAGGGTGGGGTAACCCTTAACATGCCCCTTTAACTCTTTGACTACCCACATGACTCTTCAACTCCTTTACAAATAATTTTTTACATTACGTAGTGACTTTTCACATTCCACTAATGACACTTGGAATTTCACTTACAATATATTTAAAATAATATACAATTTCCACATATACCCATGTAGGACAAAATAGGCTAGAGTCAGCCTAACAAGACAAACACTCTGACTAAGAAGCTTGGGGAAAGACCAACTCGGCAACATCCTCTTGATGATCTTTGGTGATGAACTGATACCAATCTTGGTACTACACTATGGTGTCCCCATACTATTTAGTGATGTCTTTCTAGAAACAAACTCTTTCCTCCACGACTTCTGGGTATATGGTCCTGGAGCCTTTGTCCAACTCATCTTGAAGCATGTGCAACATTGTCCTAAGTGTGGCAGGACCACCAATGTACTTATGCATGTTTTATGTGCTTAGTTGTAAGTCATCACTAGTGGCCTCTTGCATTACCTACTCCACATACATGTCAACCTCCAGTCTGAGTTGGCTCTTCTCAATGGCTTGGGTGAGGGAACCAATTGAAGGGATCATGTGTGTCCTCACCATGACATCCAAACTCTTGAACAATCGTGCATAGGAAACCTCAATGCTACTAATGAGTAGAGGGAGATGCTCATAGTTCTGGATCAACATCCAAATCCATGTTTTGTCTAGCTCTGCATGCAACTACATTATCTTGTGAAAATACGAGGCTCCCTTATATTTCATTCTCCATTCCTATATGTGTGAAATATCAGCATGTATATTGTTGAGATTTTGGGAAATCTTCATGCGTTGCTACTGAAAACCATATAGACGGACAACTTGCCTTATGCATGGTGACAAATCCATCATAAATTTTCTCCATGGTGGTCTCAAGAGTTGATACTTCAGCAGGTATCACTTTCCTCATCTCTACCATAGCGGATCCTGCTGCTCTTTTCCTGGTTGCTTGCAAGTCCTTTACCATCTGATCATTCCCTGCTAACAAGAACTCAACATTTGAACTTGTGGCTTCTACATAAGCCTAAGTGGCATTAGCCATGGTAGCCAGATACTTTCCAACATTTGACAGTATCACCCTTTCCTTCATAAATGCAGGTGATGCGTGATCATCCTAGGAATGATTTCTCCACACCTGTACAATCTGTTGTTCCAACTCATCAAAGGATATATTGTACAAATCCATCACCGTATCATCATCAAGGAGGACAACCTCTCCTTGCTTTCTCGAGATTAGTTATGATACTAGAGGTGGGGGAGATTGTGGGGATAACTTGGATGCTCTTGGCATGAGGTAGGTATCTTGGTCGTACGGCTCCTGTGCCAACTCCATGTCCATCTCTTCAACCATTTTCTCAATTTGTTGAGCAAGGTCCCGATCCTGCAACTGCTCACCCTCTTCTTCATTTGTTGGTTTTTTTGACTCTTCAACCTGTATTGGCATAGTTTTTCTATGACAGTGCCTTGCCCTTCTTCTTGTTCTTGTTTCTTCTTCTCTTCCCTCTCTCTCCTTCTTAGCTCCTTCTCTTCTTCCATCTTCTTCTTTGTTTCTTACAACTTCCTTTCTACTTCCTCCAACCTTTTCTTCTCTCTCTTCCTTTATTCTACTATCTGTATGTGCTATTGCCTCTTTTCCTCCCCTGCCAAAGCTGCTTTCTAAATTAGGGGATCTTCTCTGAACTTGTAGATTTTCTTAGCCTCTGGGTTCTCAGCAATCTACCTCTTACCTTTTTCCCGCATCGGTTTGCTACTCATTTCTGTTGTTGTTGTTGCTTCCTGTGGTGTTGTTGCTTGTGGATAAAATTTCCATTCTATAGCCATGTTTACCAATTCATTGGACTTGTTAGCACCTGGATTGAACCTTAGGTTGAAGGAAGGCAATGCCAAGGTAACCAAAAACCACGCTTAGCCAAGTAGCTAGCCCTACGAGGTCAGGCGAGGGCTCTCTCCGTAAGGATCTCAGCCAAATTGACTCGATCTAGTAACTGATATTAGGCTAGGTATAGTAGCACAAGGTTTGATTTGATTTTGAAGGGTTTTGCTGGATCAGGAGGAGCCAACCAATTAGGGAAAGGAAATTAGGTCAAAATTGTAGGGTGTTCGATGGGGAAAGGTAGGCACAACGATCAAAACCTTAGGGTTTGATGGATTAGGTGAAAATACAGGTGAGGAGCTAGGAAGAGAATGTAAACCTCATGGATTCTTCCTAAACTGAAGAAACCACAGACTGTGAAATGTCTACCCAAAACAGAGCATAAAAGTTATGGATTCTGCCTTTCAGACTTGTATATATTCACATAAAGAGTATGAAATGATGAAATGGAGTCAAAATTACATTTTAACACATGAAAACATAATAAAAACTGAACTAAGCATCATACACATGGATCCCAAAGAAATAGTTGCAATTTTTCATTAATCTCTTGCTGTAACTGGTACAAAATGATGTCTATCAAAGCCTAAGCAATCCCACTGAGTCTAACCCTTTACAATGAGAAAGAAAAAGAAGATATAGACCTAAATTCAACCTCCTCCCATACTTAGGGGTCGAATCCCTAAGATCAAGAACTAATCCATCAAAAGTTGAACAAGAAACTGGAATCTAGCAACCCTAACAACTTGCCTCTAAAATGGGAGGAACTGATTCATTTGACCTCAAGAGAACTTTTGATTCAATGAATATCCCCTCCAGTAACTAATATATTTACATGCATAGTCAACATTTACATTATTAAAAACATCATTCATGACAAAAACCCAAAAATTATAGTCATGGCACAATAAAGTGAAAATTTAGCAGAAAATTATCCTATGCGTAGCGCTAGAAGGCTATGTGCAACACGTTTTGCAAGGCCATTTTGAAGGCCTTCCCGGTGTTCAAATTGAGCTCATGATAGCTCATTGGAAATACTGTCCTGTCTACTTTTCAAATCCGCCTTTAGTTTCCCATTTTAAGTTGATCAGACCCCTCAAAAACAGATTCTCCCAAGACTTCTTCTATGCACAGTGCCATGGTCAAAATAGGGGCGAAAACATGATTTTTTTAAGGTGTTTTTTGACCTTTTGTCTGACCAGTTTTGCTCCAAAAGATTAGAAAATGCACAAGGAGTATTCTTACATCATTATGAATCCAATGATGGTCTTTGTTTGGCCATTGGATGCTCCTAGGAAAAGTGCAGCGCTAGTGGCGTTGCACATAGAGCCAAAATTTTGGTGTCAAAAGATAAATTCTTCAAAATTGCAAAATTTCTCACAACTTTCTCAAAATTTCTCAAAATTTGTGGGAGACCACCACCATAAGGTGTCTAGGTCAGCCAAGGAAGCTTCAATAAGCAACCTAATCCTATCGCCCTCCTTTTTTCCTTTGAGGGTTTGTTTTAGCCTTGTCTTCATTTGCTTGAATCTTATGTTACAAATCTTGTTCCGGGTCCTGTAATGGTGAGCCATGTGCCTGATGATTTGATTGTCCATATTGGCCCTTTCTAAAAACTTCTCCAAATTCAAATTGAACCTATCAAGCCATATTTCTCTCTCCTCCTCAATCTCCCTTTCAAGCCTCTGTTCTGTAGTCAAGGTGGCTGGGGTCTTTTCCTCTTGCATTACTGATTTTCCTTTGTCATCTTGCCTCTTTGCCTTGAGAAGTTCTAGCTCCATAAGGACTTGTTTGTCACTAAGTTGCTTGTTCTCTTGCTCAAGGTATGAAATGACATAGCTCTCGCCAAGTTGTCCATCAATGCTTGGATCTATGCATCCTTTTCCTTTATGATTATATTTTCATTTTCCGCCTCATCCTGAGCCTCCAAGTCGACTATCTCAATGTCATGATGAATGTGTGGCTATTTTGGTTCATCATGTTCCATCAAATAAAATTCCCTTTCCTCTTCATCATTGAGGCTTTCCTCCAGCATCTTTTCCTTCCCTTTTTGCACCTGTTGCACCCATTGTACCTATTGTGTTGATGAAGAAGGAAAAGCCCCTTCCACAGTTTGTGGAGCAAGCATTTTCCTATGAGCTGATGAAGAAGGCAAGGCCCCTTCCACATCAGGTGGAGTAAACACTTTCCTATCCACTACAAACAATTTTCTATCCCCTCTCTAATATGTTTTGTAGCTTCTGGCTTCTCAACAACTTTAGTCTTTTTAGCCTTCTTACTTTTCTTTACTTTGGTACTGCTGGAAGGCCTTTCTACTTCTTGAGGCACCAATGGAGGAATATGAGGACCATTGAAGATGTCATTGGTAATAAACGTATCCCAGGAGATGTTGAGGAGGTTGAGATGATGTAGCACAATAATCTTAATCAAGGAATAGTGACAAATACTATTCATCTGCTAAGGGTATGCCCTTTTCTGTATAATGTAGGCCATATTCTCAATGTTCCTGAATAAGAAGTATGGGATGTTCAACATTTTCACTCTTGTGAAGTGCATGAGAAGCCTAATATGATAGGTGTATAGTTTGGAAAATCTACCCTCACATGTAAAATACTTCATAATGATCCTCATCACCAGGGCATACTTGTCGTGAGGGAACCTGAAAGGAAAGGTCTTCTTCTTTTCATTCCTGTACCTAGATTTGATGTATGGCTCATAGTAGTGCTCATCCAAATCTTGTGCTTTATACCATTTTCCTCCCACATTCAGAATCCTTGTAGCATCAGAAATGATGGAGGTGGAAACTTCATATGTCACCCCAACAAGAGTTACCCTATTATCACGAAGATTTTCTACAAAATCCTAGTCATCTGAGGATGATGTTGAACTCTTTGTACTTGCTCACAAAACTCATAACATCTCATATACCTGAAACAATAGATACTCATAAGGGAAGCCTCTAACTCTCTGATGTTTTATGGTTCCTCTCTGATAATTCTACCTCCCTTATGTGGTTTTCTCTGATGTTGAGGTTCATCTTCCATGCTTTCACTGCCACTGTTTTCCTCCTCCTCATAATATTTATCCTCTTTATCCATGTTTTTGAGTTTGAAGCTTTAGAAACCCTGGAGAAGGTAATCAAGAAGTGGGATTTATGGTGGATAGGGATAGGGGAAGGGGAGAGGAATTTTTGTGATGTAGGAATGAGATATGTATGATGTGAGAGTGAGAAAGGGGGGTATTTTTTAGTAGGGACTATTTTGTAAGTAGGGGTTTAGGGATTTTGTTTGGGGACTAGGGTATAGGGTATAAGTGTATTTGACGGTAGGGAATAGGGAATAGGGATGATATTTAGGGATGTGACAATAAGATATGGGAATGAACAGGAAAATGATAAGTGGGGAGGGTTTTTAGGCAACCTTGGGTTTGAAAATTTTATTAGCGAACAAACTCAAAATTCTCGAAATGAGTGCTGGGAGGACATCTTAGGGATCATACTTACTTGTTTGAGGCTCTATGTAGCAAAAGGAGTGATTTGGGTGCTTGATAGGATAGTTTTGATGGTTTTCGGCCCTATGCGCAGTGTCGTGCACAGGTGCGCAACACCCTGTTGTATATGCAATGTCATGTACAAGTGTGTAGCACCCTGTTGTATGCGCAGCGTCGTGAAAAAATAAACAGGTGCACGGGTTCTATGTGTAACACTCAAGATCTATGCGCAACGCTCAAGATATATGCGCAACGCCCAAGCTCTATGCGCAACACCCAAGCTCTATGCGTAGCGCCCACGGTTTCTTCGACCACCAATTCACTACAACTCGGTTTTTCTCTTTGTCAAATGAGCATGATGAATTTTAGCTCATCCCTTTGAGGTTTTATAACTGTATTATTCACTATAGGGACCCACCACTTTAATCATTCACCTTTTAGAATTTCTTTCTCATGTTTCTTTCTAATGCTTTTGAGTGGTTGATATGCTTTAAGGCCTTGCATTATGGAGTGTATAGCAAGGAATATATGACTTTAAGTAGCTTGTGAAATTAGAGACTTTATCACGAATTACTTTGACAATTACAAATAAATCTTCTATTTTCGATCAAAAGCTACAAAGAACCAAAGAAAACATCCATATATCAATTTTGATTGAAAGAGACTGAATGAACTTTATTAGGTCTTCCCCACACTTGTTGTTGCCCTTTATTTGGATACAATAATGACCCTAGACCTAGAAAGATGAAACCCAATGACCTACATGAGAAATGAAGACCTGATTTCATGAATAATTTTGGATGAGATGACAAGAGTGACAGAAGGTTTTAAAAGCTCAGCCAACTATGAGAGTGGGTCAGCAGACATCTTTGTGAGGGAAAATGTTGATCTTTACTCAAACAACCATCAGGGAATCAATTTCAAAGTATGACCTAGCAGAATGACTTGAAATTGCAAGGTGAGACACCTAAAATGATCATGCAAAAAGAGGAATGTGATCCCTGATGGAAGTATGCAAATACTGACACTAACAGGGCTTAGAGGAGTTGTAAACGTACCTCCAAGGATCTTCCTCTACTCAATGATATTTCCCATGGATCCATGGATAATACACCTTTGCACAATGATTCTTGCATATGAAGTGGGGATCATATGGATTGTAGTCCTTAGTTGCGAACTAAAATGTTTCTAAGTCCTTGGCCTCGGCATCCACATCCTTTAAGCTCTTGATATCATACAATCCAATCCATAAAGGAAGAGCGGTCCATGGTGTCATATTCCTCCTATGTATCCTTGTTGATAACCCTTTGGAAATGTGATATGCAACCTCTTCCATGACCAACTTATTCGTGGAAAACATTGGTAGGACATGTAAAGGTTTCTCTCTGCGAAACATTTTTATGAAGGTGCCACAGGGTGAGGCATACCAATCTACAATGTTAAGTAATGCTTCCATCACTTCTTGGGACATGCAAGGTGGATCTTTCTTAAAGATCAACTTGTAAACCAAGATGATGAAATAGTCATATAGCCTCACCATGACTCCACAGTAGCTGCAATTGGAAAGAAACTTGTAATAAATATTCATAGAAGTCTATGATGGTGTCCATGTCCAACCCATGCCAGGAAACTGATGTTGGGCACAGATTGCGTCAAGTAGGTACACGAACATATAGAATCTCACTTTCTCATACTTGAGCATATTTCAGGCATTAGTCACATTCATTTTCAATTGAAGAGCCAACAGATCCGACCAGTTGAATTCCCTTCCATCATTCACCAATTGGTCCAACACAACCACCCAATCCTGTGGAAAGATCTCCATTCTCTCTTGATCGTATAGTCGACATGCAAATATGATCAAGAGTTGGTAGGCGATTCTGAGTGACTTAGTATTGTAAACATGATTGGGTGTCGATCTAAAATTCGATGGCTCTTTCACCCAACACTTTATGATGTCTCTAGTGTTCACATTGTTGTTGGGGGCATAGAAACGTGAATCCATGTGGTTCATCGCCTATGGTAAGTGATACATATGATGATAATTTTTCGTCTTGATGGTAGCAAGTTGTGTTCTACTGGCACTTCTCAATGTCATCATCTCGGGATTGATACATGAGACAATCTAGTGAATGATGTTTGCACATCAGAAGGTGGGGTACCTACATGCAACCTTATATAAGCCTGACTTGTGGATGTTGACATAGACCTATCAATCTTCCAGATCTTCCTTGAAGCTACCTGCAAAGATATCCCTGATTTCCTACCACGTTATTTTCATGTCCTTCCCTATGAACAATTGCGTGTCTACATAGACTGGAAAGTTCATTAACACATGTTCAACTACATCCCCAATGTTTCTCTCAGAAATATCCTTCCATGCATCTTTCTTGGAATGCATGTTACTTATATTGATGAGGTGTCTCTCAACAATTGTTGTAACTGGAGATAGAGAGCACACTAATGGCATGCAAATGTTAGCTTAAAAGCAAAATCACTTCAAGGATAGACCAAGAAACAAACTGGGCAACTACTGGGAAGGATTTCACAATTCTGGGTCTCAGAAGTGAGTGACTTTCAGATGGATCTGCGCATTGCACAGTCCTAGCTGCCAATGGGGAGGTGATGTTGATTGGGAATGTGCAATTCGTAGTTCATTTTGGATTGTGCTGGCTGGGACTGTGCATTGTGCAATCCCAGTGGCCAACACCTTGGGACTGGCTCCTATAATTGCACTAATCTAGATTTAAACAGGAACGTAATAAGGTACATAAATAACCATAAATATAGAGATGAAACAAAAATAATGTTTCATTTCATTAATGTAAAATACTGAAATATGCTTACAAAAATGGAAATAAACTAGCTCGGGCGACGGTAGCTTATCTCTAAGGAGAGATGTGGCAGCTACATTCCTCTAAGTTGTCTTACAACGAGGCTTGAAGGCCTATTTATTTTTGAGAAATAATGGAAAACCATAAAAATCCAAAAACCTAACCCTAGGAGATGAAGCTCCAAACTATGGGCCCTGTTTGGTTAAATTGGTACATCAACTTCCTGGGGTCGTAACTTTGGCATACGATCATTGTTTGATGCGCATAATACCTCGTTAGAAATATATATATGACAACTACAAATTTTGAATGACCAACATCAGTCCATGACCCATATTCGTCTTGGTTTTCCAAAAAAATGTCGTTTAGGTCCTCAAAACGATTGGAAGTTCAGGACTCGAAAAACCACAAAAAATAGTAAATCGTGCTACAAATAAGGAAACTGAAAAAATGAAAGAAAAATGGTGGGGGTCCAAGTGGAATAGGTGGGTGGCCAACAATATCCACTTGGATCATGCACAATGCGCAGTTGGAGCCAGTCCTTGGCAGCCTTTGCACAATTCTTGGAGCCAAGGCAGAGCCTTGAGATCCTAAAATGTGCAGTGCATGTCAGGAATAGCTATATCCAGGCCAAGGAAGCCTAGATTTGCCCAAGGGAAACATGAAAACAAGAAGATCTGAAATTGTAAGTGATGGTTGGTGCAGATCTGGGTGGATGATGATGCACGCAATCAAAACTAGTGTAGGAATCGATCAAACTGAATAACAATGAAACTTATGGAGAGGGTTGCCACAACGGTGACTGTTAGTGCAAAAATTGGGTTATGCATGCAACACTTACAAGCCAAGGAAACAAAAGCGACATAAAAAGTAGCAAAACACTAGAAAAGAAAGTATTACCTGGAAAAGTTGCAAGGACTGTGTCGAAGGTTCCTAGATCTCCTTGGTAAGCCTAGAGCTCCAATATCAAATGTGAAAATGACGTATGGTGGCATCCATTAAATAGATTTTTCAATTTAGGTTTTATGACATGAAGGCCAAAAACCTACAAAAAAGTGACACATGGTGACAATTTCCAAAAATAACTCAAGCGTAACTCTGACTGCTAAAATTAGATCCCTATTTTTTCGAGATGATTTTTTGATTTTTTCTTCTTCTTTTTTCAGGAAAGGATGTCATGCATGCTCAGAGAGATTGTGCAGTTCTGGGGAGAAATGGGAAACTCACTGGCACATGCATCAGGTAGCTTCTAAAGGAATGCTTTTGGGCAATTCCTGGGTTGAGTGGCTCTGGCTGCCTCTCATGCTCTACGTAGTTTCCCAACTGAAGAAAGGTTCCCAACTAGTTCTTCTCAATTCTAGAGTTGAAGCTCATTGTTGGCTTGAATCGCACATTTCCTAGGAGAAAGGTGGGTTTCCCCCTAGGATTGTGCAGCTGACGACGAAAAGGCTAGAACCGAATTGCAACCAAGTCAAGAGGTCAACTTCTAGTTAGATAAAAAATCAAGTAAGAAAAAAAAAGCTATCAAGAAACAGATAAACTCAATTAAATCATAAGTACCTGGGTCAGTGCGAGATAAGTTGTTGGGATTTAAGTAGGGAGGCTCCAAAACAAAGCGTAGGCAAAATTTTGGAGGGTGGTTGTAGCCACTACAACATTGGTGACACACTGGTAGAACTTCAGCTCTCTGTATGGACCTTGTCTCGTGTAAAGCAAGTCTAACTCTTCCAAAAGTGTTTTTCGATTCTTTGATCATCATGGCTTCTTCACTAGCTTGGGTTAAAGATGTAGTCTCTACCATTCTATTTTACCAACAACACACATAACAAGTCAATTCAACTGATTTGTTTTGATTGGGGATGAGGGGTATATTGATGCACAATTAATATAGATTGTCGTAGTTTTAGTTTCATATCTAGTGTTGCTCTGCTGCTAGTAGGCCTAGAAAGTACACCAGCAGAGTTACTTCAAGAACACAAGAATTTCTCTGCTGCCTGTGAGCTTGGATAGTACACTGGCGGAGTTACTTGGTTCACCTCCCTCCATAGGAAGCCTTTCTCTTCTTTCACCTTTATTTTTTTCATTTTTCAAAGAATGGTGCATAGGCACTTATTCATTTCATGAGGCGGAAGAGGGATCCTAACTTATTGAGAGAAGAATAGGTTGTCCCTTTAGATAAGGATTTTTATATATACCTCTGACATACTTGTTAAGGTTTTCCCCCACACCTTACTCTACTTGACTGATTTGACAAGGATTAACTGAAAATTAAAACTGATTAGAGTAGGTGGTATTAGTTAGAATTTCAAGTTTTGTGACTTCACCAAGACTCAATTTGAAAGGAACGCATTTTCCATCAAGGTATCATTGACTAAAATAACACAAGATATTCATAAAGAGAGGAAATACATATACGACCAAATGTTGATAGTTGTACAAGTCCTCTTGTATTTCACTTTGCTTGTCTCAAGAATCCAAACACAGTTTCATGGGAAAGTTAATCCTATGAGTGCTTAAACAATCAAAATAGCAATGAAAAGAAGTAACATGAAGCAAAACCAAGTAAGAAAAGCAAAATAAGAAATCAAAAGCAAACACAAAATCAAACAATACTCCTACTCCTAAGCTAAACAGAGCATGGGCCTACTCACGTGAAGTGATATTTCTAATGTAGCGACCGATACACTGGTTGGTCCATGTAGGTGATGACATGGTTAACAAGAAATATATTCAGTCATACTAACAAACAAACAAAAAGATAAATCAATGAAAACCAACATGTTCAAAGTTTGAATGCATCCACAGAAAAGAAAAGATTAAAAGCACATGAAAGGCACTCTGCGAACGTATCATGGTGTTGTGTCACACAACACACAGATGATAAGCATGTACACACTTTCAACCTTGATAAATGAGAAAACATGCAAAAATAAGAAAACTTTCATTTCACAGCATGGCTTGCTACGTATGACTTCTCCAATGCATGAGCAATAGGATCGTGTGATTCTAGTCGAAGATGTGAAAATTGTAGATCAAATTGATTTTCAATGTGGACGAGAGAGTGGTGAGGAGCCTGGGCTGATTCAAAAGATTTCTGATCAAAAGTGGAACTAAACTGAAGGCTATGAGAACCTGACATAACTGTCAGCTTGGGTTGAAGTGCCTCGATAGCTTGAGGGGTTTCCACTTTATCAAGAGGTAGATCATCAAAGACTGGTGGCTTAGAAATATCAACAACAAGTGAATCAGAATCATGATCAAATGAATGGGAAAAAAGATCATGACAACCATGATCAGAAAATTCTAGATGTACATTGTTATCCTCATGATATGACGAATCATACAGAGGGGTTGATGAGAAGCAAAAGTTTTCACCCTATGAATTTCCAGAAATGAAAGATGAGAGGTTAAGTGGATTCGAAAAGAAAGATTTTTCCTCTCCACAATCAAATGACAGACTAACATCCTTTGCTTTTTATGAGTGATCATAAGTAGATACATCTTGGAATTAATTTTGACAAGAACAATCAACAATGGCATAATCACAGAAGATGCCAAGATAGAGTGAATGAGGCTCAGAAAGAATGAGGTCATCCTTCAACACAACTTCTTCTTCATACTCCCACACATACTCATCAAAAATCATATCGCAGGTTGGTTGCTCAACACCAACTCCATCCACAACTTGATCCTCGAGAACATCACATGTGGAATCCATAACAGATGAGCACAAAAAATCAAAATATGAAGGATCAAAGGAACTAAAGGATGGAGGTTGAGAAAATGAGATCACATGACAACCATTGGGGTTGCATTCCAAATCTACGTAGAACTCTAGAGCAGGTGGGGTGGGAGGATGTGATAGTTCAACAGGTTGGTTCACAACTTCTCCCACCTCGTCCCGCAGATCTAGAGATGTTTGATGGGAGGAGGATGGAGAGTAACTTGTGACAATGACCTTGTCCATCTTATAGCTGGAAGCTCTAACACCAAAGTATAATGGGAGGGGTTCGAATGATTCTAACTCATGTGGATGGTGAGATATGTGAAGAAGATACTAAAATATTTCAAATAGAAATTTCCAATCAACTTCATCTTTTGGGATTTGAAAATAAAGATCACTAAAGCATTTCCAAAATTGTGCAACATATTCATCAAGTGCTTTACATAGTTCCAATATTTTGTGATTTATTACTTTACAATCAAAACAAAAGAAAGCATGACCTAACTCTCTAATCATGTGATTGAAAGAGTGAATAGAGGCTTCGAGTAATGTGAGACACCATTTCTTAATGTGACATCTGAATGTATAAGCGAACAACCCCACAAGCAATGTCATCTGAGGGGACTTCATTCTTGTCATAGAAACCCAAAAATGAAACTATGTGTGTTAACAAGGCTATTCCTCCTTCACCATCATATTTAATTTGTGACAAGTCATCAATGACATCCTCCAACATTTCAAAATAATGAGCATGCGAGAAACATGCCAGAGTTGAGATTGTGATGTAAGTCATGAATGATGTGTAGAGATTCAAAACAGACTTTGAGGGCTTAGTTTTTCATCTGGCCCTCCTTCTAGCATCAGAAATTTTGACGGTGCTGGACACACAAACATTCAAGGGGATCTTCCTGGTAGGAAGTCCTAACTATACCTAAGGCCATTTGGAGTAGGAGTCTCAGCAGTCGGTGGTACTGTAGTTCCTTGACCGTGGTAGCACGTAGAGATAAGTATGATGTCTTTGGTTGGATGCAAGTGTGTGACCTTGCAGCGAGTCAAGTGAGAAGCACGGGGGTTCTAAGAAACGGAGGGGAAAGGAAGTGTGTCCCTCAAAAGCCTATAATAGTACACAGCCTAAAAGGAACACATGAGCGGAATGACATCACAAGATGGAAGCGGAATAGTCCATAATCCAAAGTGACAGGTTAATCCAACAACACGCCTTCAACATGATTCATACAATTGCATAAAAAATAGTTCATAAGAAAATGCATAAGTTAAACAACATACATTACTAAAGTAACTAGAATAGTCGAACTACAATAACAAGATATGCATGAAAATGTGTTGGCTCTATTATATTATTATTAAGTGAAAGTTTCGTCCATACATACTCCATTGAAAGCCAATATCCCCAATAGTGGATCATTACATTCAACATCACCTACTACTCCAAAGAATTGTACTTTCTCTACATTGTGGAGAAGCCAAGGTTCATCACAATACTCCTGAGCCTTCTCTAAGCCTAAGCCTAGCCAAAAGCTTGGCTCCCCAAAAGCATGTTCTATGAGTTATGAGGTTCTATTTATAACAAAGGGTGGGGTGACCCTTGACATTCCCCTTTGACTCTTTGACTACCATCATGACTCTTCAAATCCTTTAAAAATAATTCTTTACATTACATAGTAATTGTTCACATTACACTAATGACACTTGGAATTTCACTTACAATATATTTACAAATAATATACAATTTCCACATGTACCCATGTGGGAAAAAATAGGTTAGAGTCAACCTAACAAGACAAACACTATTACTCATAAGCTTGGGGAAAGAAAAACGCAGAAACATCCTCTTGATAATATTTGGTGACGAACTGATAACAAGCTTGGTACTATGCTATGGTGTCCCCATACTGTTTGGTGATGTCTTTCTAGAAACATACACTTGCTTCTATGGCTTCTAGGTATATGGTCCTAGAGCCTCTTTCCAACTCATATTGAAGCATGTGAAGCATTTTCCTGAGTGTGGTTGGACCACCAATGTATTTATACATGTTTTCTTCTCTTAGTTGCAAGTCATCGTTGGTGGCCTCTTACATTAAATGCTCCATGTACCTGCTGACCTCCAGTCACACTTGGCTCTTCTTAATGGCTTAGGTGAGGGAATCGATTGAAGGGATCATGTGTGTCCTCACCATGAAATCCAGAGTCTTGAACAACCATGTACAGGAAGCCTCAATGCTACTAATGAGCAGAGGGAGTTGCTTATAGCTCTGGATCAACATCTAGATCTATGCTTTGTCTAGCTCTTCTTGTGGCTTCATTATCTTGTGTAAGTAAAGTGGGGCTCCCTTGTATCTAATTGTCCATTCATGTACATGTGCAATAACATCATGTATATCTTTGAGAGTTTGCACAATCTTCATGCATCACTTTTGAAAACCATATAGATGGACAACTGCCTTGTGCATGGTGACAAATCCATCATAAATTTCCCACATTGTCGTCTCAAGAGTTGTTACTTCAACAAGTATCGCTTTCCTCATCTCTGCCATAATGGATCCTATGGATTATTCTTCTCTCTTCGTGGTCGCTTGCAAGTCCTTTTCCATATGATCATTCTCTGCTAACAAGAAATTGACATTTGAACTCGTGGCTTCTGCATAAGCCTTTGTGGAATCAGCCATGGCTTCTAGATGCTTTCTAATATCTAACATTATCACCCTTTCCTTCATAAATGCAGGTGATGCGTGATCATTTGGGGAATGATTTCTCTGCGATTTTACAATATGTTGTTGCAACTCATCAAAGGATATATTGTACACATCCATCACCATATCATCATCAAGGATAACAACCTCTCCTTGCTCGCTCAGGACTGGTTCTGATACTGGAGGTGGTGGAGACTGTGGGGTGACCTCAAATGCTCTCAGCATGAGGTCGGTATCTTGGTCCTGCGATTCCTGTGCCAAATCTTTTTCCATCTCTTCAACAATTTTCTCAATCTGTTGAGCAAGGTCCTGATCCTGCAACTTCTCATCATCTTCTTCATCTATTGGTTGTTCTAACTCTTCAACTTGTATTGGCGTATTTTTTTCTATGATTGCAACTTTCCCTTCTTCTTGTTCTTTTTTCTGCTTCTCTTCCATCTCTCTCCTTCTTAGCTCCTTCTCTTCTTTCAAATTATTCTCTATTTCTTTCAAATTCACTTCTGCTTCCTCCAACCTTTACTTCTCTCTCTTCCTCCACCCTATTCTCTTTATGCATTGTTTCTTCTTTGCCTCCACTGCCAGAGTTTCTTTCTCAATGAGAGTATCTTCTTTGAACTTGTAGCTTTTCTCAGCCTCTGGGTTCTTTGAAATATTCCTCTTTCCTTTATCCTATGTTAGTTTGTTTCTCATTGCTATTGTTTTTTTTGCTTCTCGCAGTGCTACTTCCTGCAGAGAAACTTTCCATTCTATAGCCATGCTTACCAGTTCATTGAGCTTAGAGGAGTTGTAATAGTACCTCTAAGGATATTGTTTTTCCCAATGAAATGTCCCATGGATCCATGGATAATACATTTTCACACAGTGGGTCTTGCATATGCAGTGGGGATCATACAGATTGTAGTCCTTGGTGCTGAACTCAAACTTTTCTAAGTCCTTAGCCTCGACATCTACATCCTTCAAGCCCTTAATCTTGTACAATCCAATCTGCAAAGGAAGAGTAGTTCGTGGTGCCTTCTTCCTCCTATTCAGCCTTACTGATAGCCCTATGGAGATGTGATATGCAACCTCTTGCATGACCAACTTATCTTTGGAAAACCTTGGTATCACATGAAAACACTTCTCTCGGTAAAACATCCTGATGAATGTGTCATCAGGTGAGGCATACCAATCTGCAATGTTAAGTAATGCCTCCATCTCTTCTTGGGACATGCAAGGTGGACCTTGATCAAATATAAACTTGTAAACCAAGATGATGAAATGGTTAGATAGCCTTGCCATGACTCCTCGGTAGCTACACTCAGAAAGAAACTCGCAATAAATATTCACATCAGTACCTGATGGTGTCCATGTCCAACCCATGCCAAGAAACTAATGTTGGGCACAAATTGCATTAATTACGTATGCAAACATATATAATATTGCTTGCTCATCCTTGGGCGGATTCTGTGCATTATTCACATGCACTTTCAGCTGAAGAACCAAGAGATTTGACAAATTGATTGGTCTTTCATCATTTGCTAACTAGTCCAACAAAACCACCCAATTCTATAGAAAGATCTTTGTGTTCTCTTGACCGTACATTCAACATGCAAATATGATCAAGAGTTGGTAGGCCTTTCTAAGTGACTTAGTCCTGTAAAAATGATTGGGCATCGATCTGAATTTTGACGGCTCTTTCACCCAATGCTTTATGATGTCTCTAGCATTCACATTATTGTTGGGGGCATACAAAAGTGAATCCATGAAGTTCAATAGTTGTTGTAAGTAATACATCTGATGATAGTTTTCCATACTGAAGGTAGCAAGTTTCGTTCCACTAGAACTACTCAATGTCATCGTCTCGAGATCGGTATGTGAGACAATCCAGTGAATGATGTTTTGTTCCACTGGAACTACTCAATTTCATCGTCTCAAGATCAGTATGTGAGACAATCTCACATGGGAAGGTAAGTTACCTGCATGCAACCTTATATAAGCCTGACTTGTGGATGTTGACGTAGACTTGACAATCTTCCAGATCTTCCTTGAAGTTTCATACAAACATATCCTTTATTTCCTGCCATGTTATCTTCGTTTCCTTCTCTATGAACAATTGTCTGCATAGACTTGCAAGTTCATTGGCACCTGTTCAACTACATCCCCAGTGCTGCTCTCAACAATATCATTTGATGCAACTTTATTGGAAGCAATGTTACCTATATTGTTGAAGTACTACTCAACAACTGTTGTACCTAGAGATAGAGAGGACACTCTTGGCACGCAAATGTTAGTTTAAAATCAAAATCACTTCAAGGAAAGAACAAGAAACAAACTAGGCAACTACTGAAGGATTCCATAATTTTGTGTCTTAGAGGTGAGTGACTATGATGTTGACTAGAAATGTGCAATGTGCAGTTCATTCGGGCTTGTGCTGGCTGGGACTACGCATTGCACAATCCCAGTAGCCAACACCTTGGGATTGGTTCCTGGAACTGCACAATGCACAGTTGGATCCAGTCCCTAGTAGCCTCTGCATAATTCCTGGAGCCAAGGTAGAGCCTTGAGATCCAGAAATTCACAATGCATGCCAGGAAGAGCTAGATCCAGGCCAAGGAAGCATAGATCTACCCAAGGGAAACATGGAAACAAGAAGATCTAAAGTGTAAGTGATTGTTGGTGCAGATTTGAGTGGATGATGATGAATGGAATCAAAACAAGTGTAGTAATCGATCAAACTGAAGAAAAATGAAGCTTATGGAGAGGGTCGCCACAACAGCGACTGTTAGTGCAAAAATTGGGTTATGCATTCAACAATTAGGAAATGAAATGGAAAACTTAAAACAACACTTCTACAATCTAAAATAAATCAAAACACCAATGGTCATTAAATAAAATGGGAAACATAGCACTCTCACAATCCAAGGAAACAAAATCGACATAAAAAGCAGCAAAAGACTAGAAAAGCAAGACTTACCCAAAAAAGCGGTGATGACTGTGCGAAGGTTCCTACATCTCCTCGATAATACCAGAGCTCCAAGATCAAATGTGAAAATAATATTTGCCAGCATCCATTAAATAGATTTGATTGATTTAAGGTTTATGGTGTGAAGACCAAAAATCTAGGAAAAAGCGACACATGGCGGAAGTTTCCAAAAATATCTCAAGTGTATCTTTGACTACTAAAAATAGTTCCCTATTTTTTAGGGATGCTTTTTATATTTTTTCTTTCTTATTTTTCGAGAAAGGTTTCCATGCATGCTTGAATATATTGCAAATTTTTAGGGAGAAGTAGGCAACTCACTAGCACATGCTTTGGGCAACTGGTGAAGGAATGTTGCACCGCAATTCCTGGGTTAAGTGGCTGTCGATGCCTCTCATGCTTTGCGCAGTCTTCTAGTTGAAGATAGGCTACCAGCTGGGTCTACGTAATGCTGGATCTAAAGCTCACTATTGGCTTGAACCACGTATTTCCCGGGAGCAATGTTTGTTTCCCTCTAGGATTGCACAATTGTTGCGGCCTCAAAATTCTACCGTCGAAACATGGGGGATAACCACCCGGTCTGAACCTTAAGACAACTCCTTTTCTGTTTAAAGTGGTGGCTCCAACTGGGGATAATGAGACCATTTTCCCAGTTTGGGTCTTAAGATGAGAGTGGGTGGTTCATGAGTGCTTTGCAATAAAATAATGATAATCTAAGTGACCTATTCTGTAATGCAATTTCTCTAACTAACTTATTATATTATAAACCCGAGTGTTCTTGTGTGATATGCGATCTGCAAAGATATCTATTTAACATGTGATAATAAATATTGAACAAAACTAAACAGAGATGATAACGTAAAAGATAATTCCTTTGAATAAATAGTTATTTAAAGGAATTTATAAAATATATCGCATATATGATGAGTTATATATAAAAATCACAACTTCAGCTAGGCATCATACAAAAGTGCAATTAACACTTAACAAAAACAATAAATCTCACATATAATTCATGAAAGTAAAGTTTTGCCACTAATTAAATGTAAATAGAGTCAATCATACATGATAATAGTACCATATGTGTGAAGTCATGCTCATTTGACAAATGACATAGTCCAACTTCTTTCTTCAAATCAAATTGTCTCCAAAGAATACAAAAGTGCATCAACAAAGGAAAGTAGTCTGATATCTAAAAGAAATGATCATGTTCCATAATTTCACGAAAGCATTCACAAACTTACAATAGTGCATTATTTGCAAATATTTTTGATAAAATTCTAGACCCTTCTCTAAATGCATGAGAAGGGTATAAATACTATTCTAACTAAATGTGAAAAAATAGAGTATACAAAATTTGAGCAGGTTTCAAACAACCTTCCTCCTAACTAGGTAACTAACTCCAAAAATAAACAGAGGGTAAATAAACAAAATTAGGAGGATGACATGCTGTCTTCCAGCTTGTCCTTTAAATTTCAAATATCGTCATAGGTTGAATTTGAGGAGGTGGCCTGAAATGAGTCTTGAGTTGTCCTGTGAAGATCGCATTAGTGAGCAGTGGTAGGATCCTTTAATTTGTGTGAAGGGAACAATTGAGAGTCATAATTTGGCTATGTGGCTTAACAAGATACTACCAATACGACTCTGAGTTGGTCGTCGTCAGTTTTGTAATTGTCTCTCTTTGACTCCTCGCCTTTTCTTGCCAAACTTTATACATAGCAGTTAAATCGGGCATTTTCTTTTGTATTGCCTTCTCTGATGAGATTGGTAGCAAACAAGATGTGATTCACTACTTTGATGATATTCTTTGATACTCCATATGCCCTTGCGACTGCTAGCTTGGCCTGTTTGATTCTGGCATCCCAATATGTGAAGAGAATGTATTTATGAGTTTCTTCAATCTTGAGTAGATTGACTTTCCTTCCATCTTTCATTTTCTCACTTTCTATGAACTCAGAGATTCTGGGTTTTAAATCATTAAACTCTATTCTCTGGTCGATTGCCTTATCTGTCAGTCGGTCGCTAGCGGTCAGATAGGGAGTAAAGTGCGACATCTTCTAGCAGAAATACTCCTGTTGTTTCACCAAAAGCGAGTTTAATTCTAGGGCCTCTTTGATGAACTCCTCAGTAGTGGGAACGTCCTTGTATCATTCCATGGATTTCTGCATTTCCTAGAGTTGCATAATTTTGGCTGACATATCAGCTTCATGGCTTATTTTCAGGACCTCCATGTCCTGCTGCAATTGCGCCAATTGCTCCACCACCTTCTTGTTTGCGCTTGCTTTCTCTACCTTGAGCTCTTGTTCGAGCTGTGCAATTCTCTCCTCTTTCTCCCTTAGTAAAGTAGATACCTTAGTAGCCTTGTCCATAGTGGTCGATGTGTATGCTGCAATGAACTGTGATAGTCTAGTCAAGTTCTCAGTTTGATTAAAAGCAATGTCCTTCCATACAATGTCCATCATCTCATTTCCAGGTGGGAATTCAGGTGTATATACTCTTCTCCTTTTTCTCTGCCTTCTAACAATAGCCTTGTGGAGAGGGCTATAGAACACATCGATATGGAGGTATTTCAGTTACTTTCAGAACAATTTCTGTTATGGGAAGAGAAGTGATAATTTCAGTATGCTGGGATGTTGTTTCTTGTTCCTCCATAGGTGTAGATTATTCACTGACAGATTGGGGCTCTATAACCTTATGAACATGCAAATGAGTCTTGCATCCCTCTGTTTCTTGGGTATTTGAGGCTTTGGGAATGCCTTGCAATTTCTGATTAAACTGATCCCATGCCTGCTCCAAACTACCGCCTTTGAACTCTGAACTATTCTCTGGAGTTGGGGTGCTCATCACTTGCTTCTCAGCTGACTTCCTACTGGAATCAGTTGTGTTGTCAGTGTCTTGGGGTTCCCCTTTGTCTGGTGCCTTCTTAGTGTTTACCTGAGAGTCTATTTGAGAGCTGGGACCTCCACTATCAACAATGATACTTGGAGTAGACTTATCCTTGGGCTTTAATAGATGCATTGGGATCACCCAGAGCCTCTCATCTCTGAATTCTTGAAATCTTTGAAATTCTTCAGGTTTTAGATTCACATTTTCCCATTTGAACACTTGTTCGAAGGATATGGCTGGCTATAACAAATCCTCAAAATAATTGTCGTCATGATTGTATGGTTTGATATTTACTCCAGTAGTGACATTATATTCCACTTTATTCGGATCAAATTTCCTATTAGGCAATGTATGAATCCTGAGGGCTTCCATATGTCCTGATTCCTTAGTAGCATGAACAAAATTGGCTAAAGAAAAAGAATCACACTTGACATGGAAAATGGGCCATAATGACTTCTTGCCATCTTTGAGAACTTTAATCAAGCCCTTTCACACAGTCTGGTAGGAAATCTCCCTTTCTAATAACTTATTAGAAACATATAAAGGAAGGACGTGTGGATTAGTTGTGCTACCAAAAACCCTAATGTAGGTGAACCACTCTTCAATAAAATACTTGCTGACAATAAGCAGGTCTGTTGCAGCTTCTTAGAAAAATCTAGGGGCTTTCTTATTGAAAATTATTTGATGTATGGGCAACACAACAACATGGAATATCTTATAGAAGTGAGGTATGTAATGGGATTGCCATATTTGTTTATGACTGAGATGGTTGGGTAAGGATTTTGTAAGTTCCATTTCTAACCCATGGTTGGAAATGTCATGCAAAAACAGATAGCATCCATAATGTAGGCACTAAAATAGAAGGGACGGAGGTTATCTGAAAAGGAGGCTTTCTTCTATCGATATTCGGTAATGGTGGTGGATAAGTTGTCAGATAGGATGGAAGGATAATTCATGATATGGTAATTAACACAGGCAGTAATCAAAGGAATCCATTTTATTGGGTAGTGTTGTTGGGAAAAGTATCCAATATGGAATGACCCTATCCCACTCTAAGGGTGATAGTACCTCAGCAACAATCAAAGCAAAGCTATTAGAGATTACTTCTTTATGAGATGTAAGAGAGAGGGGGAAGAGATCCACTAACCGATGTCTTCCGCTAATGATTGATCCAATCTTCTCTCTTTGCTGCTTGCTCCCAGCTCCTTTCTCTTTTACTGGCCCAGCTACACCAAGATCCTGCAAAATAACAAGAGAGGAGAACTACAAGAAGCATACATTCATAATTGATTCGAGTATTAGAATAAATCAAATACACAAGCATAACAATACACCATTGAGACACATGCATATAGAAGAACCTCAAATGCTTTATTAATGGAAGAAGTAAAGTTCAGGAAGTGATACAACCATAAAAGGCCCAATCCAGCATCACCTCCTAGCAGAAAGAAATCTCCTCTTCACCTCCTTCAAGCAAATCACCCAATAGTTCTATACTCAAACCAACAGCACTTCCTTACATTCACAAGATTCCAGCCTCCCTAGACCTCATGAGAGAGCTCTATATATAGGAGTTTTGGAGAAAGGATGAGTCAGCTTGAGCTTGGCATGGAGCTGACTAGTGTCCTCTCCCACTTCAGTTATTCTTCAGTTCTTGAGTCCACTTGGAGGTTCTTGCTTCCACTTGGAGATCTAGACCCTCTTACTCATCACTAGGCGAATTCTCTGATCCAAGTGTCATTTTGGAAGCTTCCTGGGCATTGACACCTTGAGGAATGACTGTGCCACTTGGCCAAACTCGCCCAGCGCAGGTAGCCTTCTTTGAAGTTGACATTCAGCGCAGGTACATAGTGGAGCAGTTGACATTCAGCGCAGATGCTCAGTGGAGCAGTTGACATGATCCAGAATTAGCTTGTTTTTGAGTGTTTTCAGGTGGAGAACTGATATTTAATGCTGTGGTTTGCTGACCTTGTTCCTCTAGGGGTAGGAACAACATGTTTAGGGACTTTGGATCCCTTAGATTATTGACATTTCATGCTTCATGCCGTAAGGCACAAAAATTTCTATAACAGTTGCCCCCTAAAGTATGAGGTCGTTTATCGGGTGAAATGCTTTATCAGGAGGATCCGAAGTTCATTCAGTCGCTGAGAGGTGACCTGTAATAAAATACAATACAATACATTATTTTTCATTTTGCTTTCATGATCTAGCTGAGGCGGGAATTCCCATGCTCAACTTTATAAATTCATTTTGGTACATAGAACAGACGATCGTCTGATGGTAGACTGATAATTCTCTGCTAAAATTATCATCCTTTGAGTAGGATGATCATCTGCTGTAATGATGTACATGTCAAATGTTTTTATATTTCCTGAATATATATCGCAGCCCGGATGGATGAAACTAGATCCGGGGTCTTCAAAATCGTTCGATCTTCACTCTAAGTACAAGTCGATCCATGTGAGAATTGCGCTGAAGTCGAACATGGAAAGACCTCGCTTGATTACCGGTCAATGATGTAAACCGTTAACAAGCGCGAGAGGAATCACCGATAATGATAATGACCCTCAAGGTACTGCAGTACAATTCACGTGGTGTGAATATAGGACTTGGCGTCGAACACCACGCAAAATCTTCTGGTCGAAGGTCATTGATGTATACCTGTCGCCGGAAGTGAGAAAATTGCCATTGAGGCATGCAAGCTTCAAAGTACTGAGGGGGGTGTTCCTAGATCAACTTCTTGGATGATGAGCTGAAGTCGATAAGAAGCGATCCGTCAAAGGAGGGCCTTAATGAATCCCACATCAGTGACACGGAACGGAGCTAATGATTTTAGTGGAGGTGAAAACAATCTGTGACATATGATTCAGGGTGGCGATCATGGATGGATGAAGGATAATGTATGGCAGTGGATGGGACATGGTTGACTCTTTCTGAACACCATCTCTTGAACATATAACGACACTGATGAGATGGATCGGTAGCATTACCCCAAATGTGGATGGTTTGGCGAAGACCATGGTGATGAGACCGGTGAATGAAACAACCTAACCCGATGTGATACGGAGGAAAAGTGTCATGTTCAAGAGCGACTTGCTACCATTAAAGCTTTGAGGTTCTCCCAATTTTTCCCTAGTCATTTCTGACCAGTACCTCTTTATTTTTGTCAAGCTTGAGGAGGATAACATATGATTGTTCTATAACCCGCCCTTCGGGCAAGCCCATCGCTATGTTTTAACGAGCCTAGCGATAGGGAAACTCGTTCTCGTCTAAAGACAAGTTTGTCGCTATTTAATCATTTTAACGAGTCTAACAACAAGGAAAACTCGGTCCTTTTCATTTTTAGAGAGTCTGAAAAGGTACAGAAAGTTAACTCCAAAATTCCTTTTTCGTCATCTAATCCCTTAAGTCCGAAAAAGTATAAAACAATACAGAAGGGATGAGTTTTCGATAATTTTAACGAGCCGAATAAAACAAGCGCTCGACCTTTTTGTGCAATAATCCCTCAGGTCCAAAAAGATTAAAATCTAGAGGAGGGATAGCTCTTCCGATCATTTTAACGAGCTGGAAGGCCAAAACTCGGCAAACTTTTCATATTTTACGAGTTAGTTGAAAAGAGCTCAAAGAAGACTCGTCTTTTGAGGAACGAGTGATAAACAGGGATAGCAGCAGATTCCAGGTACAGGTTGGAATTTTCCAATCACAGCAGTGTCACAAGGATGGCTAGGTGAAATCACTCTTCGCAGCTGTTCCTCAAAATGGGTAAACAATCATATGGAGGTGAACGATCGACCAAATAACAGTGGAGGTGGCAGGTGCAAAACACAACCAAGGCTTTTATGGCTAATAAATTTATGATCACAGTGGTTATTTACTAGAATAGGTTCATTTTTTAATGAGCTTAAACTCTGGAGGAAACTCTTGCTCAATCTTATGTTTATTTTTTAACGAGCATGAACTATGTGCTAAAACTGCTCGGATCTCGCTTTTCTATTTTTTAACGAGCATAAATTCCGCGGTAAAACTGCTCGATATCGCTTTTCTATTTTTTAATGAGCATAAATTCCGCGTTAAAACTGCTCGATTAATTTTGCATGCCCCCAGCATAATAATGCAAACGAGGCGCATGCCCCCTAGACTTCAGGGGGTCGTTTCATTTTTTAATGAGGTTGACACAGTAAAGAACTATCCTCGACTCTTTATTTCATTTTTTAACGAGGTTGACATGGGATAGGAACTATCCTCGACTCTTCATTTTTTAATGAGGTTGACCTGAGATAGGAACTATCCTCGAAGTTTTAGATCCATTAGAAATAGAAGGTTTCATATTCCACTGTGGCCATTTCTGCCAGATTACTTGGAGGCGGTAAGGCAAAAGTACCCATTAAAGTAGGGTCTTTTAGGAAAATGACTCCGATATTTTGGAGAGGATGATTGCTTCTATGGATCTTTGGAATGCTTCCTGTAATGAATGGTGGCACAACTTCTGCCGAAGTTGTCGTCGAACTGCTTGGTTGATCTTTTCCTTTGCCGTTCGACAACTGCGGATTCCCGCAATCTTTGCTTCTTGTCGAAATCAAAGCATCATCCTGTTGCTCGGAGGTCGACAACATTAGCACCTGGCACCGGGAAGCATTTCCACTATCAACCAGATTTTGACCTGGATTCGGAAACGGATCAGTTAACACAGCTGGGGTTTGTGAATTCTTTAAGAATCTTTTTAGCTCAGCTTTGTACGGATAGTCTGCTGTCCAATGATCCTCATCACATATAAAACATGGACTTTTTGGTTTTCCTTTCCTGGGAGAGTTCGAATAATTCTTTCCAGGAGATGACTCACCATGTTTCTTCTTCTTCTCTCAGTTTTGCTTCTTCTTGCTCCCTGGTTGATTGGTTTCTTTGCCTTTATCTGCTGATACGACATTTACTTCCGAAGCAAGAATTTCTTCTTTTGCATTTTGATCCGAATTCTTACAGGCTTTCTTTGACGAAGCCTTTATCGATTTCGCATTTGCTGTGCCAATCACACCATCACCGGCATGAGAGTCACTATTTGATTTAGGAGGCGGAGGAATTGAAAATTCCGGTCTAGGAGCGTCAGGTATTTTTTCGTAGAGTGTGCCAGACTGAGTATAAACTAAGTCCAAATACTGTGCACGAGCAATAACTTGCTCCTCTGTTACGACTCCCCCCTTGGCCACATCTTCCGTTATAGCAGGAAGTAACGAATTTATAAACCATTCAGCTAACAGCTGATCGGGAACGTATGTTTTCACCATCCTACGACGACGATGCCACTCATGTATATGATCAGATATATGGGTGGCAGTTGTCTGCTTGAAGTTGGTTAATATTTCTGTTCCCGTTTCATACCTTATCGGTAATTGAAAATGGGTCAAGAAATTCATGGCTAGGGAACTAAAATTGTCGAAAGAGGCTCTTGGCAATTCAATATACCATTTAGCCACTGGACCTGTCAATGTCCTCTGAAAAAGGCGAAGCCTTATCGAATCGTCGTTTAGGGTGTTCGACGAACACCACAGATGAAAAGTCATCACGTGATTCGATGGGTCTTCACCTGGATTTCCATTGAATTTAGGAATGTCAGATGGAAGTTTATGAGGAATCGCTGGCCACCAAGGGGCATAAGCAATCAGATCGTTAGTTAACCGGTGTAAATCGGGTAACTCTAAAGTTGCCACGAATGGTAACTGTTGATTCAGGTTAGGCGAAGCATAACCAGGGTACGATGGAATCGCTTGAGAAATGGGCCTTTGCATACCAGCATAATGTAATTGATGTTGGTATGACTGATACGGTTGATGGACTTGACCACTGTAAAGTGGTTGGTTTTGACCCTTTTGGATATACGGTTGTCCACTGTTCGCAAAGATCTGCTGCTCAGAACCTTGGTACACTTGCTGGAATTGCAGTTGTTTGTATTGCACAAGCCATGGTTGTGAAGCCATGTTCTGTTGTGCTATGCTAACCATTGGACCAAGGTGTGGGGTAATTGTACCCGTTTGGACCTGTGTCGCCCCACCAGTTGGCGATTGTGGTTGTGACCCATGGTCAAGTGACTGTTGCATTACAACCTGAGAAATCTGAGGTTGACATGTAACATGTATCGCTTGAACTTGTGACACTGTTACGATAGCCGGTGTGGTTGGGATGTTCGTCACAGGTACACACTGTTGCATAGAATATAAAACCCTTGGTTGTTGAGGTAGCATAGGTACCCAACTACTTGATGCAATTCCAGTATAACCTGAATACTGTTGAGAACTGCCATATGGATATCCTCTCGGAGGAGGTAATGAAAGGGCATACTGCCGCCCATACGGTAGCAATCCGGAACTCAGAGGGATTGTTAGTCCTTGAGGACTGGATGGCCCAAACTGACCTCCATGAGGATCGATCTGTTGAGTCTCAACGTAAGAGTTGCTGGGTATTACTCCGGATGAACAAACTGGAACAGACCATACTGTCGAAATAGTCCCTTGGTGGACTCCTTCTAGCTGTTGTGAGCTAGTTGGGACAGCTGGTATGCCGGCAAACATTGTTGGAGTGACGGCAGGGGCTTCTGCTGTCGCTGTGTCATTTGACACAGTCCTAGATGATGACGGTTGTTCAGACATTTTAAGTCTATCCAATAGATTGCCTAGTGATTCTACAGGAACTTCCACTTGTGGTGGATTAACTTCTGATGAAGGAAATAGAGTGACCCCGACTCCAAAGTGGGTTGGAGTACTTGCTTGCGGATCCTCTGCAATTTCCTCTATCGCAATCAAACCCGGTGGAAGAGGAAGACCGTCAGGTCCGTAAAATATTTCTGGTGCCGAAGAAGTGGTTGTTTTGACAGCGACAGTTGTTTGAGGAGCAAAACTCTCTGGACCGGTTACAGATGGAACTGGTTCAGTTATACAAGTATTTGCCCCCAGACTAGGATCAGTATTACTGTCCTTCTGTGGCTGTTGAACTTCTTCTATAGAGGCAGGGTTTCTAGAAATGTTCGGAGTAACTGGAACCTCAGATGCAGTTGGAACACTTGTTCTAACTTTTATAAGAGATTTTGAACCGGTTAAACGAGTTCGCTTTGTCCGTACTGTTTTCGATTCCGGAGACAAAGACGGTTGACTTGTAAGACTCCGAGAACGACGGGGTTTCAATTGACTTTCTTCCACGATTGCGGATTACTCAATCAACCAAAATATTAAAATGGGAAATTTGTATTTCCGGATTGAATGAATTTTATTAGACGCTTTTAGACACAACTTGCTTTTTCACTTTTTAAGAGTCGAGAAAAAGCTAAAGATGACTCTAGTCTCCTTCGATGTTTTAACGAGCCCGAAGTGACAAATGCTCGGATGGAATTTTTCAGTTATAGAGTTTGAAAAAGGCCAAAAGAAACTACTCTGGAGATCTAGGCAGAGGGTGTGCCAAACCTTTCACAAAACCACAGAATACGTTTTACGGTACGAGTGGTCGATCTTCGTGAATGTTGTGTTCACTGCATTGCGATCAGTAGGGCGGCCGACACGGCTTCCTAAGGATAAAAGATATATGCCTATAGGGGTCTCCCAATATATACGTGACGGTACGTGGGAGCACAAGTGCGTGTTAGTGCCACCGACTCTCAGGAGGAATCACCCACCTTCTTCGAGATCGACAGTCACTACGTTTAACGACGTCGGAACACGTCTCTAGCTTAGACCTCTATGTGTTTGTGTTATGTTTCAAAGCGTTGTTAAGTTCATTCAATATATTTTAAGTTGATCTTTTTAAAGTTTTCCTTTCAAGGTTCACCACGAGATGTTTGATACAAATTCCTAAATGCAGTCTAAGATGAGAAGCAAGCTTTTTCAATCTTTTCGACTTATGAAAATCTTAACTACTGAGGGAAAAGAAAGACATCATCTTTTCACACAGATCAAAGAGAATACACTAATGCACTTTTCCCTAAATCAACATGCAAACTTATCGAATGCAAAAATGCAAAATGCAGGTATTTCTTTTCTCTTTCTTAATGTTGATGTAATACAAGAAGAAAGCTGTTGTATAACTTTGAATTCAATTTCAAGTGAAAGCAAACAAGCTTGTCCAAAATCGAAAGATACCTTAAGATTTACTTGTTTCGACACTAGAAATATATAAATTCAAACCATATGACGAAAGCAAAAGCTCAATCAGCTATGAACAACAAACAAACTAACTCTTAAGATCAAAACGACACTTATCACAGGTCTAGATCTAAGAGGCCACAGCAAGACTAGTTCACTTTCGTTATGGGAAACTGCAAATGATACAAGAAATACACAAAGAACAAATACAGTTTCTTTATACAACCGAGGCGGAATAGTGGCAAGGAAAGTTGGTTCCAGATAGGTACATTGACTGATAATAGGCTGCAAAAACAAGGATGAAAACAGGGCAATAAACAGCAGGGAAACCCAGTACCACTAGGCAAAACTGGTTCAGCGCAGGTGGTACACTGTCAGTTTGACATTCACCGCAGGTAGTCCCTTCCGGATCTACGCTGAAATGCAGACTGCCTTCACAGTGTCCGCAATGAAGAGTCAAAATTTCGTTTTTCTCAGTTTCTGGGTTACAGATTGCTCAAAAATTCACAGTTTTTGGCCAAATCAGAAGCTATCAATCAAGTACACACTAAGGGATGAAAAGGAGGATGAAAAGCTATCACTAAGAGCTATTTAGAGTCCTTGTGGATCAGCTCTTCAAATCATAAACATGCCCAGAAACTGAGCTAGAGTAGCTGCCCTCTACTTTGCATTTGAAAGCTCCAAATGCAGTTCGATTCGGTACTCCCTATGTTTATTAAATGAATAGCAAAAACACAAACAACCAACAAGATACGTTCCCCAGCGGAGTCGCCAATTTGTTGTTGGGAAAAGTATCTAATATGGAATGACCCTATCCCACTCTAAGGGTGATAGTACCTCAGCAACAATCAAAGCAAAGCTATTCGAGATTACTTCTTTATGAGATGTAAGAGAGAGGGGGAAGAGATCCACTAACCGATGTCTTCCGCTAATGATTGATCCAATCTTCTCTCTTTGCTGCTTGCTCCCAGCTCCTTTCTCTTTTACTGGCCCAGCTACACCAAGATCCTGCAAAATAACAAGAGAGGAGAACTACAAGAAGCATACATTCATAATTGATTCAAGGATTAGAATAAATCAAATACACAAGCATACCAATACACCATTGAGACACATGCATATAGAAGAACCTCAAATGCTTTATTAATGGAAGAAGTAAAGTTCAGGAAGTGATACAATCATAAAAGGCCCAATCCAACATCACCTCCCAGCAGAAAGAAATCTCCTCTTCACCTCCTTCAAGCAAATCACCCAATAGTTCTATACTCAAACCAACAGCACTTCCTTACATTCACAAGATTCCAGCCTCCCTAGACCTCATGAGAGAGCTCTATATATAGGAGTTTTGGAGAAAGGATGAGTCATCTTGAGCTTGGCATGGAGCTGACTAGTGTCCTCTCCCACTTCAGTTATTATTCAGTTCTTGAGTCCACTTGGATGTTCTTGCTTCCACTTGGAGATCTAGACCCTCTTACTCATCACTAGGCGAATTCTCTGATCCAAGTGTCATTTTGGAAGCTTCCTGGGCATTGACACCTTGAGGAATGACTGTGCCACTTGGCCAAACTCGCCCAGCGCAGGTAGCCTTCTTTGAAGTTGACATTCAGCGCAGGTACACAGTGGAGCAGTTGACATTCAGCGCAGATGCTCAGTGGAGCAGTTGACATGATCCAGAATTAGCTTGTTTTTGAGCGTTTTCACGTGGAGAACTGATATTTAGTGCTGTGGTTTGCTGACCTTGTTCCTCTAGGGGTAGGAACAACATGTTTAGGGACTTTGGATCCCTTAGATTATTGACATTTCATGCTTCATGCCGTAAGGCACAAAAATGTCTATAACAGGTAGCCCATATAATCTACATAACATGGCTATTGCATAGTTGTAGTGGTTTACCAAAGAGGCGATAGCATACATACCCAATTTTTCATCCATGAATTTTTTGTCCAACACTCTCCAACCCTGAATTAGCTTGAAGGGGTCTAGGTTCTTCTTGAAGAAGTTAGCCACAAATGTGTTGTCATAGATATCCTCCGAATCAGGTATGTGGTACATCTTCTTCAAATCCTCTGGTCTGAATGACACTATGAGTTCCATCCTTGAATTCTTGAACTGCCTATCTTCAATGATAAGGTTTTCGATCACCCACTTGATCATATCTATATAGGGAGGATTTTAGCTCTTGGTCCTATCCTATGAAGGAATGAACAGGAAGCATCTCTGCATTGAAGTTCTGAAGGCAAATTTGAGTCAGTTGTTGCTCTCGTAACAGTGATTTTAGGACGCTCGTCCTCCAGCCTATTGTAAATCACTTCCCAAGTTGTTGCCCCTCCAGCAACATCACAAACTGTATCAACAAAGATAAGGTCCATCTTTGTAAACTCAGCTTCAACAATGATCTGTTTTCTCTGTTTCTGCATCACCTTTCTTAGTGACATGTCTTTTGTCACTTGCCTGATATAGACAAGATATATCCACACAGACGATATCTAGTAATTAAAACTGAAAGATTCTATGAAATGACTTTGGATCATGAGAAAGGTTTTAATGAGATATTCGATTATAGCTACCCATAACTTGGGAAAATTATTATCCTTCCTCGGGTCACTAAATATTTATTAACCTATCAACTTGTTTGTTTTGGTATTTAAAACGTAATTATTCCACATGTTTTACCGCTTTTAATCATGCATCGTGGTCTTTAAAGGGATACAATATTAGACTATTGGATCCATCAAGGGAAATGTGATTGCAGATATCGCAATATTTCATTTTGCAAATCGTTTGTGGTTGTTCTAATGGCATGGTTAAGTTTCTTGCGAACTATGCGAAGTGTGAAATGCGATTACAAACTATGAAAATTGTGAAATTTGATTGCGAAATGACAAGGTGATGTTATTGCAGCAGGAGACTTAATTGCATATCTCAAATTTTCGAAGGTGTTTTAACATAGTCATGTGGAAAAGTGTGATTTGCGATTTGCAATATGGATTTCATCCTTAGTTATATTTGCAAGGTTTTACTAGGTGTTTTTATTAGAGTTAGGTATTATTATCCTAAGCCTAAAAATTTAAAAGTGTCCCCATTTATAACTCTAACCCTAGCTATTGTTTTTTATAAATGGGGGGGGTTGTTTCATAGTACAACAATTGGCGATTCACTTGGGAGAACCAATTATATCTAAGCAATTTTCTGAAATTTATAAAAAATTTCAAAGTAATTGGAGTTATAAGAATAATGATTACATGAACTATAAGGTAAACATTGTTTCTCTGGGATCATCATTACTTGCTCAACTTATTTACTTAATTACTTTACCCTTGTAATGATAGAAGTACAAACATTCGCATCAGCCAATAATTTTTAAAGTAATATAGTAGGTGCCTTATGCAGATTAGTTTTTTGGTGTTTACTCATTTATCACAGATAGAGCCTCTACTACCAGCAAGAGTTCATAGCCTTGACAGGGTTTTCTTTTAACCAATAATGATTCATTATCCCATCTGTATGAATATTTAGATTTCAAAATGATATTCACTTGGATTGAATCTCACTTGGACCTTGTCCCTTTTTTCCCTTTTGAATGTAATCTTTTTTTCTTTTTTGGTCTCTTAAAAGACATTGTCTAGGCATGGTAACCTACTAGTGATAATGCATTCAGTGGTTGTAACTAAATTGAACAAGCTGTCTCTTGATGAGACCCCTTGTCTTTTGATCCAAAAGATCATTAGCTATTACCCTATTTGGTATGCAGTATTGGTAATATCATTTTTAATCACTTCCCTATGAACATGGTAAACAAGCTCGTAATGAATCTTTTAAGTTTATATATTTTAGAATTACACTCTGAGAAAGGAAAATTTTAACAGATGGGGTGGATCATTGGCACTTTTGAGAGTTTTGGGTGATAGATAGATTTTTTTAAGATACTGATCTGCAGAAAATCCTTACTAGGTTAAAGATTATTTTCTTGACTGATAACAAAACCCTCATATTCTATAAAGATAAGAGTTTGTTCCTAAAATAAATATTTTAAGCAAGGTCAAGTTTTTGCAAAGAAATCAAGTTTACTTTAGTACTCAAATGTCCTAATTATTCCTTTTAACTTTTACTTTCTTATAAAAGCGAAAAATAGACATGTTATCAAAGATTTTATTTTGAAAAGACAACAATAAATACTAGTTAACCATTATTTTCCTAGAAAGCAATATGTTACAAAGTTGGAAGTGGTTATCTCCTAGGAGAAGCATTTTTTCAAAATTTTCCCATTGACGGGCAAAGAATCCTTCTTACCTAACAAGTCTTGTAAAAGAAGTGTTGATTGTCCAATCTTTTCAATGATATAAAAAGGGCCAAGCCATAGTCTTTGGAATGTGGTATGACTACCCTTTTCCTTGTGTGCTTTGTCCCATTTCAAAACCAAATCACCTACTTCAAGGGTTTTTTGACTGGAAGAAGTTGTGTCAATAGAAGCTTTGACTAATTGTTGATGATGGAAGTGGGTTGCTTTAGCCTTTTCTCTTTCTTCTTCAAGCTTGAGAATTTGAAATTGTCTCACTTGGAGAGAAGATGAAGGGTTTACATCGATAAATTGTACTAGAGAAAGAGATGGGATTTATACGTTTATGGGAAGAACAACTTATTTTCCATAAAATAAAGCAAAAGGAGAAGAACTTAGTATTATTGGGTAACCCATACAATCTACATAACATGGCTTCTGCATAGTTGTAGGGGTTTACCAAAGAGGTTATAGCATACATACCCGATTTGTCATACTTGAATTTTTTGTCCAACACCCTCCAACCCTGAGTTAGCTTGAAGGGGTATGGGTTCTTCTTTGCGGAGTTAGCCTCAAATGTGTTGTCGTAGATATCCTATGGATCAGGTATGTGGTACATCTTCGTCAAATCCTTTGCTCTAAACAACCATATGAGTTCCATCCTTGAATTCTTGAACTGCCTATATTCAATGATAAGGTTTTCAATCACCCACCTGATCATATCTGTGTAAGGGAGGATTTTAGCTATTTCTCCTATCCTATGAAGGAATGAACAATAAGCATTTCTGCATTGAAGTTATGAAGGCCTTTTTGAGTCATTTGTTGCTCTCGTAATAGTGATTTCAGGATGCTCGTCCTACAACCTATTTTAAATCACTTCCCAAGTTGTTTCACCTCCGGCAGCATCACAAACTGTATCAACAAAGATAGGAGCCATCTCTATAAACTTAGCTTCAACAATGGTTTGTTTGCTCTATTTCTGCATCACCTTTCTTAGTAACATGTTTTTTGTCGCTTGCCTAAAATATACAAGATATATTAGTGCAGATGATATCTAGTAATTAAGTTTGAAAGCCACTGTGAAATGACTTTGGATCATGAGAAAGGTTTTAATGAGATACTTGATTATAACTACCCATAACCTGGAAAATTATTATCCTTCCTTAGGCTGCTAAATATTTATTAACTTGTCAACTCGTTTGCTTTGGTATTTAAAACTTAATTATTCCACATGTTTTACCACTCTTAATTGTGCATCATGGTCTTTAAAGGGATACAATGTAGTGTTATCGAATGCATCAAGGGAAATGTGATTGCAAATATCACAATATCGAATTTCACAAATCATTTGTGGTTGTTCTAATGGCATGGTTAAATTTCTTGTGAACTATGTGAAGTGTGAAATGTGATTGCAAACTATGCAAAGTGTGAAATGTGATTGCAAAATGACAAGGTGATGGTATCGCAATGGGAGACTTAATCACATATCGCAATTTTTCAAAGGTGGTTTAACATAGTCATGTGGAAAAGTGCGATTTGTGATTTATGATATGGATTTCATACATAGTTTATTTTGCAAGGTCTTTCTAGGTGTTTTCTTAGAGTTAGGTATTATTATCCTAAGCCTAAAAATTTAAAAGGGTCCCCATTTATAACTCTAACCCTAGCTATTGTTTTTTATAAATTGGGGGGTTGTTCCGTAGTACAACAATAGCTCACTAAGGCAAGGATAGAACCGGGTTGCAACCAAGTCAAGAGGTCAGCTTTTGGTTAGACATAAAAGCAAGTAAGAAAACATAATCTATGAAGAAACATATAAATTCAATGAAAGCACAAGTACCTAGGTTAGTGCTAGATAAGCTGCTAGGATTTTAGTCAGGAGGGTCCAAAACGAAGCGTAGGCAAAATTTTGGAGGGTGGTTGTAGCCGCTACAATAGAAGGCAAACCTCATCCCTTTATCTTCCAAAGTGTATATTGATACCAAATTCTTCTTCAATCCTAGCACATACATCAGATCATGGAGAAAAATTGAATCTCTTGAATTCAAATGAAATTTAATGAACCCAAACCTTTACAGGATTAGTGGAGTTGTCTCCAAGAATGATTTCAAATTGACTCCATCTCTACCAAATTAGAGAGAAATTCCTTATAACCAAAGAAGTGATGAGTGGCCCCACTATCAACCATCCAACTATCCCACGAATCTGAAGGAGATGAACTAGTAAGGGAAGAAATAAGAATATATTCAGATTGATTGACAACATTGCTTTCATACCTGGAGAATTTTGACTTCTTTTGTGGACAACGTTCTTCTCCATGTTCACTTGGACCACATATTCTTCTTCTTTCTTCTCTTACAATGTGATCATTCCTTCAGTCATCTCTCCTTCTTTGATCATTGAACATGTTGTTGTTTCTTCTATTATTGTAGTGTGGTCCATTTTTCTTCTCGAGGCAATCTCGAGCATAGTGGCATTTCTTATGAAAATTGTAGCAATTGATGTGCATAAATTATTTCATTATATTTGGATTTCGAGGAGGATTTCTTGAATTTGATGGGCCTCCTTTTCATTTCTTCTTCTTCTTACCATGAGTGATAAAGGTAGTGGGAACTCGTTCATGCTTTTCAATCATTCCTCTTGATTTCATCATTGATTCTTCTTGAGTGAGATTTCCAACAACTTCATAAAATGATGGGAGGATATTGTTGTTGCTTATAGTAGTAATAAAGGTTTCCCAAATAGGAGGGAGACCTCCTAGAGTTACATGGTTTAATTGGGTAAAATCACTCTCACACTCCACACTTGCTTATTTTATTAATTCAATAAATAATAAATCAACAATTTTCTAAAATTAATGGATTATATGGAAATATAGTAAGCCAAAAAAACTGTGTCCTAACAAATCCACTTATTGAGGAACCAACTCCTCTGATAAATAAATTTTTACCTCTTAGTCAATCAGTTTTTTATGGATGCCCCTACATCATACTCCCAACGAATAATTAATTCATGGGCTCCTTCCCATGAGGTCTTCAACATTTCTACCACTTTTTTATAGTAATGTGGCAGTCATCTAGGTTACATCAACTACTCAATGGTCCTTCTACTTAACCATATACTAATAGAATTCTTTGCCCCTGGTCTTCTTAATCAATCTCTTATCTGAAATCTTCTTTGGCTGCAAAGGATCTACTACTGGTAATTTCTTTTGACACTGAATTGATTGATGTCCACTGTCATCTGTTGTCTATACCTCTTCTCCTAGTTGATACTTGTATAGATATGCAATAGTAAAGATGGGAGAGATGCCAATCCCTAGTGGCAACTCTATCTCATAAGGATTAGCTAAAAAATTCCTAGGGATTTTACAAAGGCCAATTTTTTTTATTTTACTTCATTATATTCTCCTTTAGGGAATATTTCTTTCCTCAAATGTGTCAATACTAAGTCTCCCACTTCAAAGTTTTTTTCTCCCCTCTTAAAATCTACTCTGGTCTTGTATTTATGGTTTCTCTCTTGCAATCTATGTTTCACTCGTTCATGGATATCTTGCACAATTGTAACAAAGTCTTCTCTTTTTGTACTCTTTTGCACTTCTCTTCCCAAGTTTCTAAGTTCGTGCACTCCTCTTAAATGCATTCCATACATAATCTGAAGAGGAATTTAACTAGTGATACTGTTTGGAGAATCATTATAGGCGAATTCATCCTGGGAAAGTACCTGATCCCACTATTTTGAATGATCTCCAACCAAGCTTCTCAAGGTATTTCCCAAAATTTTATTAACTAATTCAGTTTTCCCATCGGTTTGATGGTGGTATGTTGAATTAAATCTCAAATCAGTTCCAATTTTCATCCATAAAGTCCTCTAGAAATGTCATAAGAATCCAGTATCTATATCTGAAACAATGCTCTTAAGCACTCCATGTAATCTCACTACTTCTTTAAAGAAAAAGTTATCAATATGGGTAGCATCATTGGTTTTAAAACAAGGGATGAAATGGGCCATTTTTTAAATTATGTCCACTACAGAAATGATTACATCATTACCCTTTTGAGTCTTTGGAAAACCCAATACAAAGTCCATGCTTACCAAATCCCATGGTTTGTGTTGAATCAGTAGTAGTGTATACAATCCTGTATTATTGCTCTTTGCCTTTGCATGCTAGAAAATTATACAACTGCTTACAAACTTCTACACATTAGTCCTCATCTTTGGGTAATAGTAGAAATACTTTAATTGCTCATAAGTATTTTCATGTCCAAAGTGTCCATCAATACCTCCACTATGCTTCTCTTTAATTAAGTTCTCCCTCATTGAGCATTTTGAAACACAAAGTTGATTGTTCTTAAACAATAATCCTTCTTGAATCATGTAATCAAGCCATGAAATACTATCTTGGATTGTTGGGTTCTTACAATATTTATAGGCCTCCTTAAAATATACATCTTCCTCATACAAGTCCTTCATCAAGTCAAACCTCGTGATTTGGACTTGAATTTTTTGCATAATCAAATTCCTCCTGCTCAAAGCATGAGTAATTTGATTATCTCTACCACTAATATGCTTTAAAAGGGTTAAATTCTAAAGATATTTAATCCATTTAACATGCTTTTGACTCAATTTAGGTTGTTGGATAATGTATTATAGGGCATGATTATCTGTATACAAGAAAAACTCTTTAGACATTAAATAATGTCTCCATTTCTTTAAAGATTGTACCACAACATAAAACTCCTTGTCATAGGAAGTATACTTCCTCCTTTCCTCATTCAAATTCTCTTTGAAATATGTTATGCACTTATCCTCCTGACTTAACACAACACCAATCACTTTTCCACTAGCATTGCACTTCACTTGGAAAGGTTTGTTGAAATATCAAAAAATCAACATAGGTTGTTATGTGATATTCTTCTACAATAGTTGGAAGCCTTCCTCTACTTCAACAGTCTACTCTAATAGTTGTTTGTGTTTCTTTATGGTCTCCACAATTGGAGCACTCATTCTACTGAAATTCCTAATGGGCTTCCTGGAAAAACTAGTCAGACTATGAAAACTTCTAACTTTGAAAATACTTTTAGGATAGGGCCAATAAATAATAGCTCTTACCTTCTCAATATCCATATTCAAACCAACCTTGGATATGAAAAACCCCCAATATACAAGTTATATATTCGGTAATGAACATTTCTTCAAATTAATAAGTAATTTTTCTTGTCACGACTTCTCTAACAAATACCTCAAATGTATCAAGTGCTCTTCTTTAGACTGGTTGTAAACTAAGATATCATCTAGATACACAATTACAAAGGTACTAGGTGAATAAGACAACCCAAATGGAATGAGCGGCCATCCATACAACCCATCATTGGTTTTAAAGGTTGTCTTCCAGTCTTCTCCCTCTCTAATATTGATCTGACGGTATCCACTCTTCAAACCAATATTAGAGAAATAATTTGAACCACTCAAATAATCCACTAGGTCATCTGTTCGAGGTAAAGGTAACATGTACCTGATTGTGATGTTTTTCAGTGCTCTGGAATTTGTACATGTGTGCCAACCTCTATATTTATTAGGACTCAACATTGTTGCAATTGCACATGAGCTAATTCTCTCTTTGATAAGCCCTTTATCTAATAGCTCCTACAATTTCTTCATGATTTCTTCCTCCTATTGAGCAGTCATTCTATATGCATCCTTATTTGGTAGACTTTCTCTTGGTATCAAGTCAATATGACGACTTATACTCCTCACAAGTGGCAACTCATTAGGAAATTCATCCACTATGATATCACTATACTCATTCAACATATTTTGAATGTCAAGAGGTAAATCATTTATAGTAGTAGAAGTAGGAATTACCTTAGTTTTACACACCAAAGAAAAAATCACCTCATTATCTTCCATTTGCTACAAAAATTCTTTCCTACTCAACAAAAATGCCTTGGAATCACTGCTCTTTGTTGTTCCCTCTTCTTGCAAAGGAAACAAGGTATGGTTGATGCCATCCTTTATGAAAATTGCAAACATTCTCCTTCCCATCATGCATAACACCTCTATCAAACTACCATGGTCCAACAAAATATGGCACACATCCATGGGCATAATATCACACAAGATTTTATCTTTGTAGCTTCTTGTCTACAACTCCACTTCACACTATTCATTCACCAACAATTGATGACTCTTTTGAAGCCATGACACCTTATAAGGTATTGGATGCTTTATCTTCTTGAATTTCAACTTCTCAACTACTTATGTAGACACCAAGTTAACTAAGCTACCACTCAATCACCATATTGCAACATGTCCCTTGGAATTTGCAAACAATCCTGAATAATGACTTCCTCTGAGCTAGCTCAACAAATTCCTTCTCTAGTTTCAACAACATTTTCTTGAGCAATAAAGACTCTCCCATCTTTGGTACATTAGTTGCCTCATGTACCTTTTCTTCCCCTTCTTTTGTTTGGCCAATAGCAACACTAATCTAGCCTTATTCTATGTTTTCCTTACATTCATATGCCATATGTCCAAGTTTTCCACATTTGTAGCAACAAATATATCATCAGATGCCTCTTGCTCGTCCTCTAGAAAAGGATCTTTGGCCTATGGAGTCTCCATGTTGCCATCATTGTCGACTTGAGCTAATAACTCCTTCCTTTTGTGTTGTATATTTTCCTCTAGTTTATTGTTGTCCTCTTTTTCTAGCATTACTTTTTCCTTTATCAGATTGCTTCCTTGCAATATTCTCCTCAAGCTTCAAAGCTAGCTGGTATGCTTCTTCTACTATTATGGGTGATAATACATTGATTTCATCTTAGATATCTAATATGATACCATTAATGTATCTAGATGTCTTCTTTGTAGACTCTTATACATATCCATCCCTAATGTTCACCTTAGAGTACTCTTTTGTGTACTCCCTCACAGTCATCAATCTATGCCTGAGATTTTGCATCTATCTGAATAAAGTGAGTTGATAATCCTTTGGTAAGAAATTTCCTTTAATCTTTGCTACCATTATGTCCCAGCTCTCAATTTTATCCTTGTTCTTCCTTCTATTTTTAGCATGTACTCCATCCCACCATAAAGTTGCATGTCCCTTCAATTTTGTAACATCAAATTTAACCTTTTGTCTTCTTCTATCTCTTCATACTCAAAGAATTTGTCCATCTCTATAATATATTCGATGAGATCTTCTAGATTTAGGCTACCTATGTAAGAAGATATATAAGGATTTTCCTTCATAACAGATCCTAAAAGTGCCTTCAATATCCTTCCTTCTATAGGATCTTCAGTTAGTTATGTAGAAATTTCACCTATAGAACAAACAGATATATGCAATGTCTTAAAGCATAATACTTGTTCTACTTCTACAAAACTTTAAGCGGAAGCATAATCGAAATCATGAGCAACATCAATTAGAAACATGCATAATTGATCAAGAGAATTAATTACACATAACATAAGATATATCTAGGGGAAAGCACCATCATAAAACCCCAACCATGTATTATCAATCAAGTGGAAATCCTCTTCACAATACAAGAAGAATTAGGTCTCAAGCTATTCAGTTCTCAATGAACTGTGAAGATATGAAGATATGTCTCATGAACCACCCAAGCCCTATTTATATAGGCTTTCCCTATGGTCCTTACATAGTTTTCTTAGGAAATAATAGCAAAAGCACATGCTATTAATTCCGACATACCAAAAACAACCAATGGTCCAACTACGTATTCCTTGAGAACACTAGTTCCTCAACCATGCAAAAAGTACTTACTAGAAATAGTTAAGCATTTGATAGTACACTGTCCCACATCTGATCTCAACTAGGTCTCTGAAAGAACTGACATGCAACAGTTATCCATGAGTGAATCCTTAGTTATCTAAAATAATAGTTGTCACATGCATGCAAGCATTAACAAAGTATATTTTATTATTTTAACATCTTGTTAAAATAATCTAACTGGACTTGACTAGTTAGAACTAAGTCAATTGATTCTCTCATTATAGAACTGAACCTTATCTCCTTTAATCAAGGGATAAATTCCTAAATCAAGGGAGAAAATAATTGCATGATCTCACAAAGACTTCAAGTTTAATTTTTCATAATTAATTAACTCATGGAGATTAATTAATTAATATTTTAAGCTGTTGTTAAGACCAAAATTAATTTTACTTCCTATAGATAGACTAGCGATTACTATAAATAGGAAGGGACCCAGAAATTCTATTTTTAGAACTTTCTACTTTTATTAGTTTCACCTCTCACCCAATGTGGCCAATGACCTCATTGGCCAAACTGCTATTTTTAGATATGCTATTTTTAGCAGGTCTATTTTTTTTGGCACATTCTAAATTTAGCATTTCTTGTTGCACACTTTTCAACACTCCCTCTCAACAAGAAAGGGATTATTAGCAACCCTGATCCTGTCTCTATGGAACTAAAACTTGCCCTTTGACAATGCCTTTGTCAAAATATCTTCATCCTGTTCCTCGGTCGAAATATACTACAACATCATGATCCTCTTAACCACACAATCCTGTAGATGATGATAGCAGATATCTATATACTTGGACCTGTAATGAAACACTAGATTCTCAGAGAGTTTAATGCAACTCTGACTATCACAATATATCACTGTTGGATCCATCATCTGACCAAACAATCCCACTAGGATCTTCCGCATCCCGATGGCCTCACATGCAGCTTAACTGGCTGCCATGTACTCTGCCTCTGCTGAGCTAAGTGCAACTGATCTCTGTTTCCGGCCATACCAAGAAACTGTAGCTGACCCAAGGATGAAGATCCCTCCAGAAGTGCTCTTCCTATCTGATGGACTACCTACCCAATCTACATCTGTGAAGCCTTGGAGCTTCACTCCCTCTGTCCGCTTGTACCATAATCCATACTGTGTAGTGGCTCTGAGATATCTCAGCACATGATTTTTCACCTTCCAAAATAACTTGGTTGGTTGAACTATAGCTTGATTCAATTGGTTCACTGCAAAGCACAAATCTGGTCGTGTGTTCACTAGATACATGAGTGAACCCAGAAGCTGCCAATAAATTGTAGCAGTAACTACCTCACCTGAAGTAGCATCCTCCTTCCTCTAGTTACCTGCTAGAGGAGTGTCCATGGGCTTGCACATATCCATGTGGAAGCGCCTCAGTATCTCAATGGCATACTTTCCTTGAGAAACAAATACTTCCCCATCTCTCTGCCACACCTCCATGCCTAGAAAGTAGTGCATGAGGCCCATGTCCTTCATCTCAAACTCTTGCAAGATCCTTCTTGGAAGTCTTGATCAACTCATCATCACCTGTCAAAATCAGATCATTGACATAAGGTACAGTAATCAATAGCTTACCATCTACAATGAGGTGGTAGAGGTTCGCATCCGCTTCACTCTTGGTGAAGCCCAACCCAGTGAAATAGCTATCGATCCTGGTATACCAAGCACAGGGTGCTTGCTTCAGCCCATGAAATGCTCGCTTGAGCCGACACACGTGTAACTCATGATCGAAGGTCTCAAATGCTTCAGGCTGCTCAATGTATACCTCTTCCTCAATCTCCCCATTGAGGAAAGTTGTCTTCACATCCATCTAATGGATCTTCCAACCCATCTGTGCTGATATTGATGAGTACCTTGCAACATGAGCAAAGGTCTCATCATAGTCAATCCCCTCAACCTGTGAGAAACCACAGACAACAAATCTTGCCTTATGTTTCTCAATACTGCCATCAACTACCTGCTTTATCTTGTAAATCCATCGGGAAGTAACCATTGACTTGTCCCCCGGTCTAGGAGCAACATCCCATACACTGTTCCTCATGATAGAATCATACTCCTCTACCATCGCATCCATCCAAATTGGCTGTTGCACTACCTCCTCAAAAGAAGAAGGCTTGGTCACTACACACTCCCCAACCAGGGCCATGTAGCCAATGTATCTATCGAGAGATCTCCTCTGTCTGTGATGAGAGGATCGCTGCCCCACATTCTCTCTCGCATCCTGCATCAATTTTTCAACTTTCTGAGAGCATTTCCGCCCCTCTCTGGAAGACTCTCCAATAGTGGTGATCTCCACCATTGGAGTCTCTGCATGCATCTGCTCCGCACCGTCAAGAGGCTCCTCCTCCTTAGAAACTAATAGTTCCTCATCATCACCATGCAACTTGAGCTCCCTCTCAAGTGACTCTCACATGGCTCACTGCTCATCAAACTTCAGATCCCTGCACACTACTGTCCTCTAACTGGCAGGCAGAAACACCCAATAGTTGTGAGGTGTATCCGTATACCCCACAAGTATTCCCAACTCAGCTGTTGGGTCTAGCTTCTTCCGAGCATCTTTGGTCACACGACGGTAAACTGGTGATCCAAAGATACGAAAGTGACTTACATCTGGCTGCTTCCCTGAAAAAGCCTCTATAGGTGTCTTCATCCCCAAAATACGATGAGGACTTCTATTCTGAAGATACACTGTTGTATTGCATGCCTCATCCCGCAGATGAAGTGGTAGGCTTTGGTCGTACAACATCGCTCGAGTTTCTCCCATAATAGATCTGTTCTTCATTTCGACCACCCCATTCTGTTGTGGGTTATGAGGTGTCATGAATTTCCATTTAATCCCTTCTGAAGCACATAAATCTTTAAACTGTTGGGAAACATACTCTCCACCGTTATCACTTTTCAAGGCCTTTATCTTCCTCCCTGATCCTTTCTCTCCAAAGTTTTGAACTCACAAAACTTCAAGAAGGTTTGATCCTTCTTTTGCATGAAGTATATCCAACATCTACGAGAAAAATCATCTATAAAAATAACAAAGTACCTTTGATTCATAGTGGAGGTTGTAGAGAAGGGCCCACATACATCTGAATGAACTCGATCCAGAACTACTTCTACTCTACCATCCCAATCATGAAAGGAACCCTTCGCATACTTACCCATACTACAACCTTTGCTTGTGCTTGTCTGCTCCAATTTGCACTTGGGTAATCTAGTAGAAATTTGCTGCATGATCTTCAAGGCCCCATGATGCAAGTGGCCCAGTCTCCTATGCCATAGCTTGCCAATATCTTGGCCATGCACCACTTCTACCTTGGAACTGAGAGCAACACAATCTTCTACCTGTAACTTGTAGAGATTTTTAATTCGAATCCCATTCTGTTTGGTCTGTCCAGTGCCGATATGCCTTAGGAAAACCTTTCCCAAACTAAAGACTACATCATAGCCTTTATCCTCAAGCATAGCAATAGACACAAGATTCTTTTTCAGCCTTGTTACATACATAACATTAGAAATAGTGAGGGGAGAACCATGCTCCCTCTGAAACATAACTGTACCTCTACCTGAGACACAGTACTTTCCGTCATCCCCCATCTTGATCCATATCTAGAGATCTTTCTCCTCCAAAGTGCTAAAAAGATTCTTGTCACCTGACATGTGGAAAGAAGCTCCACTGTCCAAATACCAAACACATCCCATGCCGGATGAAACCATGCATGCAATAAGTGAGAAATCCATCTCAAACTGTGAAGCTAGTGCATCAGCATCAGATTCCTTGGAGGAACCTTTCTTCTTGGACTTCCTCTTTGGGCAATTATTAGCACAATGACCCAACTCATGACAATGAAAGCATCTCACCTTTGACTTTTCAAACTTATTTCCTCCTTAAGAAGACTTGGAATGGGATGCCTTCCCTTTCCATTTCTTAGCTTTAGAAGCTAAAGCCAAGTTCTCTTCATCATCATGTTTTGATGAAGAAGATCCATCCTTGGTGCTCCATCTGATCTCCTCCCGCATCAAATCTGACCATAGTTGTTCCCAATCTGGCAGTTTGTCCCTCCCATTCACTGAGTCCTGGTAGCTATGCCATCTCTTAGGAAGGCCAAGAAGTGATAGACTCACCATATCCTCATCAGCTGTAGTGACTCCTACACTTGTAAGCTCATCTCTACAGGTGGTGAGCTTGTTCAAGAATTTATAAATAGAGTCACCCTTCTCACACTTGATCTTTCGAAGCTTGTCCTTCAGCGCCAACTTCCTTTGATCACTGATATTCTAATATAAATCTTTCAATGTTTTCCACATTGCAAATGGAGACTCCTTCCCATGGAGGCTTGAGACTATGTGATCTCGAACACCCTCCAAGAGAATTCTCCTAGCTCTAGCCACACACTTACCCCATTCAACCAGCTCAGTCTTGTCAGTAGGCTTAGGGACTTCTTGATCAAAGAAATCCTTCAGACCATTATCTTCCAAAACTACCTCCATGCGATCCTTCCAAGCTATATAGTTTGAGCTGCCATCAAGGGCATACTCAAGCCTCAAACCATTGAACACCATCGATGAAATAGATGTGATAAGAACTTGAGATCTATATCAAGAATAAGAAAATTCGAATTCCTCTTGCTAGTATACTATTCTTGCTTGATCACCTATGCTCCGATACCATGTAGAAATTTCACCTATAGAACAAATCGATATATGCAATGTCCTAAAGCATAATACTTGTTCTACTTCTACAAAACATTAAGTGAAAGCATAACCGAAATCATGAGCAACATCAAGTAGAAACATGCTTAACTTATCAAGATAATTAATCACACATAACACAAGATATATCCAGGGGAAAGCACCAGCATAAAACCCCAACCATGTATTATCAATCAAGTGGAAATCCTCTTCATAATACAAGAAGAATTAGGTCTCAAGCTATTCAGTTCTCAATGAACTATGAAGATATGAAGATATGTCTCATGAACCACCCAAGCCCTATTTATATAGGCTTTCCCTATGGTCCTTACGTATTTTTCTTAGGAAATAATAGCAAAAGCATATGCTATTAATTCCAACATACCAAAAACAACCAATGGTCCAACTACATATTCCTTGAGAACACTAGTTCCTCAACCATGCAAAAACTACTTACTAGAAATAGTTAAGCATCTGATAGTACACTGTCCCACATCTGATCTCAACTGGGTCTCTGAAAGAACTGACATGCAACAGTTATCCATGAGTGAATCCTCAGTTATCTAAAATAATAGTTGTCACATGCATGCAAGCATTAACAAACTATATTTTATTATTTTAACAACTTGTTAAAATAATCTAACTGGACTTGACTAGTTAGAACTAAGTCAAATGATTCTCTCATTATAGAACTGAACCTTATCTCCTCTAATCAAGGGAGAAAATAATTGCATGATCTCACAAAGACTTCAAGTTTAATTTTTCATAATTAATTAACTCATGGAGATTAATTAATTAATATTTTAAACCACTGTTAAGACCAAAATAATTTTACTTCTTATAGATAGACTAGGGACTGCTATAAATAGGAAGGGACCCAAAAATGCTATTGTTAGAACTTTCTATTTTTAGCAGTTTCACCTTTCACCCAATGTGGCCAATGACCTCACTGGCCAAACTGCTATTTTTAGACATGCTCCTTTTCGTAGGTCTATTCTTTTCTTGGCACATTCTAAATTTAGCATTCTTTTTTGCACACTTTTCAACAACTTATTCCTGTGGGGATTCTTCTTCTTACTCACTTATATCTCTAGCTTCAGGTTCCCTTTGCTTGTTTGTTTCCATGGCTACCATTCTTTCTTCCAATCATTGCATAGATCTCATTACTTCAATGTTAACTACATTCCTATGTCCTCTCTAACCTCCTCTAACACCTCATCCAACTCTATGTGCCATGGTAAAATTATTTGTTCCTAGAGAAAATGCAGGATCTGCTATGATACACACTGATGCAGGCCTTACTTTTTTATGGTCAAACTAGACTAGAACCACTACAATCGAGCCTAGATTACATGAAATATCCAAGATTTCAATAGAACCACCACATTCGAGTTTCATGACAAGCACCAAAAAGGAGGGGGTCTTACCTTTGTTCAAATCACAGGTTAATTTTTTATGACACGAGTTACTCCTGCAACCTTATCCCTTATAGCTCTTGATACTTTCAAATTCTTTGTGGTAAGACCATCATTGGTGACCAAGGCCACACTTTGAACTTGGCATGTGAATCAACTATTTCACATGTCATCTTGACTCACATTATCCTGGCCCATCCATAAGGTGTGCAAGGGAAAATCCTCGGGAGAAAGAATATGGGATTTCTCCATTAGTTGTTGGACTCAACTTTTTCAACTGATGATCCTGACTCATTTTACAAAGTGCTTGATCACATCTATGCCTCTAGGTTGAGTCGGTTTCATCCCACCTTGTTTCCACATGATCCCAACTTCCTTCCGATTGGCTAGGCTTCCAAGCAGCTCAGCTCTAATCAACCTACTTGTTCTCGTTGAGTGCCCCTCTTATCTTCTTGGGATAAAGGGTTTGGCCTGGTGCTATTAACTAACAACTTCCCCTTGATTGGACATTGAATTCCTGTCTCTTGGCATTTTTAGGTTTCAGACTCCCGTATGATCTTAAAAAGAAATGAGTGTTGCTCTCCCTTCTGTGTATTTCACTTCACTTTGTCAAATTTTCAACTCCTCTATCGCTCCTCTCTATCACTCTTAGAAACCTCCCAATCACATAGAATAAAATTCATGATTAATTACCTAGTCAAATTTATTTTTTTGTAATATTATATGTGCAACTAAAAACTAATAAACTGATTGTAGAAGGACTAGTTAAGGATTAAAAGAAAAGTTACAAAAGGACTAGTTACATGATTTAATTGGGGAAAATCACTCTCACACTCCACACTTCCTTATTTTATTGATTCAATAAATAGTACATCATACATCACACAATCAATCCAAACCCACGAAGATAGGATCAAATTTGCAATAATTTTCTAAACTTAATGGATTATATGGAAATATGGCAAGAAAAACAAACTCTATTCTAACAAATCCACTTATTGAGGAACCAACTCCTCTGATAAAGAAATTTTGACCTCTCGGTCAATCAAGTTTTCACTAATTCCCCTGCATCACATATCTATGAGCAACATACATACATGCATGGCCTCAATTGAACTCTATGAAAACCGCAACATATATAAATCAATACAATACAACAATAGCACAATATATGATTGTATACACAATACTCTATCCAATGGTATGCTACCTCTATACTTCTGCAAACAATCATTGTATCCAATATAAAACCTCTAGCAAAGTCATCCTCGTGCAGCATGTTCAGTAAAAACCTACACATAGGTACTCATTACACAACACTTTTCAACCAGAAAATTACACATTCAATGCACTCTACTATAGATGTTTACATTGACATACAAATCACACTGCCACATGATACATGCTCAAATAAAATGCACAACCATTGTAAAACTCACTCTCACACATTCTCCATATCTTGATAGCCACTGCAAAACACACGTTTTCCTCTAATTGATTTTCTATCTCTGCAATAGCATTTTCACAATGTGTGTGGTGCCATCTATCTCATAATTAGGTGAGTTCAACTTATAAGTGCATAACACAAAATCACATTGTGTGTATTCATTCTACTACAACGCACAACATCTAAACTTTTCTAATTCACTCCATCACAGGTGATAGAGCTTAACTCAAACCATCATTGTATTTTCATCTCATGCAGTGGGCTATCAATCCAAGGAAAATCCATCATATCACAATGCCACATAGAGACCCTCCAATAGGTTAATGTGACTAGAGCTTCACAACAATATCAACTAAAAGTAGTGCTTCGTAGCGAACAACATAAAACCCAAGGCCCAAAATTCATTGATTTTTCCATGTATCAATTTAACAATGGGACCATGTAATCAAACCATAATTGAAACCTTTCACCATACTTCCAAACTAGTGCTTGGATCCAAACACCACAAAAATTAAACTTCAATTCCAAACCAAGGCCATTCACATTTCTTTGGTGAAGCAAAAAATGTCGTAGTCACCTTCGCAACTAATTCATTTATATTATAGTTTTTTGTATATGTTTAATACTCAACACCTCAAGTGTTTTATATATGTTCGATGGTCCCATGGTTTGGAAATATGATAATTAAATTTTGATCCAACCAACAACATGTGACCACACCCCATTAAAATTCAAACCAAGGTACATATGACTACAGTACATGATCAAGGTTGACTTGTGCTCATAATGTTAATTTGAAAATAATATTCCAACCAAGGATGGATTGGTTTGGGTCATCTCATCTGTTTCATTATTTTTTACTAGCTTTGGGTGAATAGTTCGACGCATTAGGGCACACTATCTTCAAATGAGCATACCTCCCCAACTGAGAGGACCCACATGGCGTGTCACCTACCATTCAAAATGGCATGATGAGTACTTTCCAATGGTGATGGTCTAGCATTAAATTTCACATTCAAGTGTGGGGAAGTGTGGGGCTTCTTGGTTGGTAGTTCCCCTTATTTCAATCTGGCATATGTTAAAAGTGTTCATGTCAAAGCTTCTTCAAGGCATTGTCAAAACTTGCCTTTTATTTTTTTCTTCCAAATAATATTCACTCTTCATGTTTCTCGCTAACAACTGACTTTTGACATGAATGGAAACACCATTTAATAATATCGCCCTTTGTCATTGATGGCAACACTCATACTTCCCCTCTGATTTTTTCTTCGCTTGTCTCCATGCTTCTGATCTTTCTCTCCTGATTTATTTGCCCTTTTGGTATCAATATAAAAGAGTAACTCCCCATGATAGTATAAATCCCCTTGACAAATTCTTTCCCCTCACCTTGTAGTGCCTCTCACAACTTGTCATTATGTGACTAGTTGATTCCACCTATCAATATGTTTCATTGAAAATTCACCTCTATGATAATGACGAGTCCTTTATATAATTCTTCCGAGATCAATATTGAGGTGCTACAAAAATGTCCATAACTTTGCATTTCAAGTCTACTACTCAATTGTACACAATGTTGATTAATCTGCCACTTCAATGTTTTTACACCTTCAAATTTGTTGCAATTGATTACCACATAGAATTTGATTTGAATTGTGGTTTAATTAATCAACTTATTTGAAATTTCACAAGTATACTATGAGTCTATCTTCCCAAATATGACTACTTGAAGGATAGCTCTTCAAATTTGTAAGCATTGCTACTTAGATTTCCCATCTTCAAACTTCCTGGGACTAGGAGTCTCCAAGATATATTGTTTATAATAATGTATGTACCTACTTTGTTGTAGGATCATCATTATGAATCCTCACTTATTCCTTGATATTTGTAGGTTCATTATGGTCTTATAGCTTTAAAAATCCTATGAGTTTGACTTCTAGTATTTCTTCATTCACTTTTTCTTATTGCTTTTGTTTTCTTATCTGAATATTCTTGTACCTCATATAAATGTTTTCCCTTATGGAATACTTCATCATGCTTCTGCAATCAAGATTTATATGTCCATAGTTATGGAATTTGTAACATTCAATGTAGTACCTAAATGACAAAACAATTGTCGTATACTTTTTGTTGATGACACCATTTGGATATCTATCTTGTGTTCCTTCAAACTTTCTTCTGTGGTTTTGATAATGTCCTTAATAATCATCATTGTCATAAGCTTTACAATCCCTCGCCTTATGCCTAAAATTTGTGCATGAATAACAATAACCAAGAAATATATGAGTGTACCTAGATGACATGTCTTGCCTTAATGATGTTGATCTTTTGAAGACATTTTTTCTTGGAGGAGATTCAGTCCTTTGTTGATCGTTGTCCTTGATTACCTCATGATAACTTCTTGGTTCAATAATACTTTCAATCTTCCTATGTCTTTCACTTTGATTTGGCCTTTGAAGGATGATGGCTTTGCTTCCAGGCTTCTCTTCAACCTTGCTTTATGGGGGCTTAAAACTTGTGTCTTTGTTGCATGGAGCTTTACTTACATAGTAAAGACTTGTCAAAATACCTTCTCTTCTTTCTACTTCTTTTTCCTTCATTTTGAAGCAAGAAATTTCTTGTTCCTTTTCGTCAATGACATGATTCTTCTTTCCAACATCCTACATTTTCTCTTTCTCCCATTCCTCAAGCTTGTTTATTTCAGCTAGAGTTGCTTCAAGTTCCTTTTTCTCTAATACCAACCCCCCCAACATGAGTTGCAATGTTTTTAACTCAAGACCTTTGACTCTGATACCACTTGTTGAAATCAGGATTGTTGTTACACTAAAAACCACAAGTGTTAGTAAATGGATGCATCGTTGGAGTTAACCGATCTGTGATAGGTGGTTAAACACATGTCGTGAAACACACAAGGAGCGTTAACATATCTAATGCCCAACATTTGGGTGGCTAAATAATTGTTTAAAATTTACATAATATATATTCAAGTCCCCCAACCACTCTCAGTGTCATTTTGCTTTCCATCACGTGATAACCTTCATAAAAGAAAAATTATTTAACCACACATCTTTAAAACATATTAAATTTTACTATATTAAAGTATACATTATAAATATAAGTATTTGATCATATTACACTCTAATAAATTTTTTTATAGAAATAATAATATAAAATAAGTACCTATATATTATTAAAAATATATAGGTAAAAATTGTAAAATTCAAACACTAAAATAAGTGTTCTAACTTTCTGTATTTAATAATAAAAAAATTATTTAAATGATTTATAACATAATAATATATCAAACCCCACACACACACACACACACACACACACACATATATATATATATATATATATATGCATATATGCGTGGATGAATGTTATATACACTATATCTCTTTATTAAAAATGGCATATCCTAAATGTTGTCATAGTTACTGCCATTACTCGATCATAATCATAGAAGCAAAACTAATCCTTTGATAGTCACTAAACCATATCTTTTTTAATCCACTCACTCATTTAATTTAAAGAAAAAATTAAAATAAATAAATAAATATATATATATATATAAAACATCCATTTCATTATGATAAAGGAGTACATAAAATTATATATGGTCCAAAATATGGAAGAGATGAATACAACCACAAAAAAAAAAAATGGAGTTGTATCCAATGCAAATTGTGCACATATTATCAGGAGCCCATCAACAAACTATCCAAAACCACAAAAGTTACAAAGCTATAGAATAAAATATGCAAAAGAATACAAAGATGAAAATGTTGATACAATATAGACTTCAGCAAAAGAAATTCTACAAAATTATGCAGAATTAAACTACTAAAAATTGATTTGTTAAAAAAAAACATAACAATTCAAAGGACTTGAGTCAACTGAAGATCACAAGGATCTGTACAGATCCCCTCCTCCAAAGTTGAATGGATATTATTTCTTTGAAGAAGATGAATCCTCCATCTGTTTGAAGTTCCTTTTTGGAAAGAAAATCTTCTTGCATGTTCCATTCTCTCATAATATGCTAGAAGTAAAGATTCTAAAAGAGGCCTTTAAGGATATGTATTTGGTCCATCCAAGGCTTGAGAGAACAAAAATTCAGTTGGCCCTTCCCCACTAGCTAATATACCATACACTTGGAGTCTCCATAAACTTGAAGAGAGTTAATGTTCAAGGAAGCAATTATATATAAGAGAGCCTAGGCAAAAATAACCTTAGCTTTTGTATTAGATTTTGCATCTATATTCATCCAAATCTAAAAAGTCACATTTCTAGGGAGAAAAATAATGGCACCCCCTCCACAAATACCTAAATAATATGCACCATCAAAAAACCAACATAATTAGAGATAGGGTTGGGAGGAAAGCAAACAGATCTTCTCCGAGAAAGATTCACAGGCTTGAGGTAATCAGAAGAAGAAAAAAAAACCACAATCTGAGGCAACATTCCAACAATCTTAATAGGTTTACCTTCGAAAATATGTTTATTCCTAACTTTTCAGATACCCCAGGTGATGAATATGGACAAGGCTTTATGATTTCCCACATTTTTCTCCCACTAGTGGAGACACATGTTAAGAGAAGACAGAGGACCGATATCTAGGATATTTAGGAATCTAAGGGTTGTTGTTGAAAGAGTTATATCCTCAACAATGGGTCCCATTTTAGGATCAATTTCTCCAAATCCAACCAGATGAATCATTTTAGTTTAGGAGCAATAGGCCAATTCCAGATCTATCTGGACCACTAGTTTGCCATGGGCCTAGAAGAAACAATTGAAAAAATGTCATAGGCAAGTTTAGCAGAAATCTTCCCAGACGAGACATTACAGACCCAAACAATTGAATCTTCCTCCTCTTAAATGATAAGACCACAGATAGATATTCTTAGTGAAACTATTCCATTCAATAGCAAGAGAATCGGTTAGACCCAGACCAGAAGCACTCTAGCTTACGTATGCCAACAGAAGGTTGCAATGAAGAATACCAATAGGCATGACAGAGCCTGGAAACTCCTTGAATATTTAGGTGTGAAATGAGCTCTGGGGATAAATGATAGAAGGAGGCTCCTCCAATAAAAGGTTCGATTCACAGCTTGACTAATTTTCCATTGCCAACCTTCCACATCAACCATTTAGTGATCCAAGGGATTGTAATTAGCATGCCCCTCTAGATGTTCGAGCCTACATTAGATTTTTGGGGATCAAAATACCATAGCCAATCTGGGACAGAATTATTGTGAATGTATTTCTCCAATGTTATGCTACTCCATAATCCTTTCTCTATGATGGCCCACCACGTACTCTTCATAGCCAGCACAAGGCCAAACCATTAAAGGTTCTTAAATTCCCATACACCTTAATATTTAGGTTGAAAAAGGATTTTCCACTTAATTAGATGGCATAATGAGCTCCTTTTTTTACCATTCCATATAAAATTTCTCATACATTTTTGAATATTATGAAGGGTCGACTTGGCAATATTCATAAGGGAAAGTCAATATACAAGAATGCTTTCCAAAACTGAATTAATTAAAGTCATTTTTCCACCAATCATTGAGGACAAAACTTTTTTGAAGGAGAGGGGCATGTTAGGACCCTATAATAATAATGTATTCCCTCATTTTTATTGCCAGTATAGCCCCTTATAATTATTGGTGTGCCCATGTAGTCCACATATTGTTATTGTTGTGGCCCATAGAAGCCCACTATTGTTATTTTTGTGCCCTTACATTATTATTGTTATGTCGACTCTAATTATATTGTGACCCCCTAGACCCGTATATATAGAAAGGAGGTTTTGTAATTTGAATGATCGAAGAATTGTTCATTTGTGTAATGTAAAGGAGGTTTCCCCCTAAAAGAAGCTAATTTTGAAGTCATTGATCTATCTCTTCTTCTATTTTGTGAGTTGATTGCATAACGACCTCTAGCACCAATTATTTACCCTGATTCAGTAACCATCTCTAGTCCTCCACATAGTAATAGTTCGGCCTAAGGAAATAACCCAAATAGAAGAATTTGTGTTCTAAAGAAACCATCTTATATGGGAGGACAAATTTGATAAACAAAATATTTTGAGTAAGAACATTGTTATGAAAAAAATTGGCTTCTATTGACTAGTCATCATTTTGATAGTAGAGAAAAAGATATAAAATATACTTTGAAAAGTGATCCGTTCAGATTTAGAACCATCACCCAGAAATACAATATCATCCAAAAACAAGGGATGTGTAATATAGATATATTTTGATACCTTAACTCCTTTCATGTGTCCCTATCTTAGCAACAATTATCATCCTACTTAATCCTTGAATAACTAGGATAAATAATAGTAGAGACAGAGGACATCCCTATCTTAAAACCCTGGATGCTGAAAATATTGAAGATGGAACCCCATTCATGAGCACAACAAAGTTTGTTTATATAACACATCCCATAATCCAATTGTTTGGCATTGCATCCAGACCAATGTGGTGCAGAAGAATTCAAAGGAAGCACTAGTTCACCCTATCATATGCCTTGACAAGATCCATTTTGAGAATGACAAAAAATTGTTTCCTCACTTTGATAGAGTGAAGGGCCTCTTGAGTAGAGCCAACGACATCATGAATTAGTCAAATGGAAAGGAAGTTGATTTTTTCCTTGGATAGAGTGGAAGAAAGAACATATTTCATCATGGAGGCCAAGACCTAAGCAATCACCTTGTAAATAAAATTACAAATATAAATGGGATAGTAATCATTGTAAGATTGAGTCTTATATGATTTATGAATCAACGCTAAAAATGTTGATTTAATAGCTCCAAATGCCTTCTAAATCATTCTCTCCTCTTCCACCACACACAAGATGTTTCCCCTAAATAAATAAATAAAATCAAGGTAGAATGGAAACAGTCCAACCATCAAGCCCTAGACTTTTGGCTTTGCCAAATGAAGTCAAAATATCCTTTATCTCATTCAATGATATAGGTGTCATGCGGAAAGAGTCAATTTTGCAGACAAAACCGACCTCCCTAGCAACCAAAGGTCGTCTAGTGACAAACAAAACAATCAAGCACTATCTTTCCCTAAATATGCATTTAGAATAAAAGCAACTAGGTGTTTAAGGCTTACCTTTAGTCCAACGCTTATTTGTTGTAGTCCAGCCTCTCTGATCCAGATGAGCTCCTTCTCCTTGAAGCCTGCATTCACTAACAAGCAAACGATTACATAGCACCTGAATAACTCATATAATAAAACATATTCATCATAAAGACCAAGGAGTATATGAAACAAATTATATATAACAACTTATTGAGAAAAATGAACTTAATTGTATTAATTGGAAACAAAAGAAACCATTACAGACAGAGTGTACAAGTACGCAGGTTTTATGAACTTGAGGTGCGTACACGCAGGTAAGGCTAAGAGAAACTACGTAACCAGAGTTATATTGACTTTTGAGGACTTTCTCTCTTTCTTGGAGTTTGACATGAGAAGCAGAGGTATGAGACTTGCCAAGGAGGACAGTATGACTATTGACGGAGCCATACTGACTGCAAATAGTCATGGTGATAAATTTTAGTGTAACAGATTTCCCCCTAAAGTGCGAAACCTGTAGTAGATTAGGGTTTCATATCATCTAGGAAGGGTGAAGTACTTTATCATTTCAAGGATTATCTTGTGGAGAGCCCAGTCGGAACCTGCAAATATTCAACACAAAATACATGTATGAGATCATATCATCGCTGAGGTAGGCATTCCCATACTTAGATCAAAAACTTTAACTAACAAACTAACTACTGCTCTGATACAGGAATGATTTCACAGTACATCATAATCATAGACTCATGTAGACACAGTATGGACGCAGCCATCTGTTTATAATTAGTCTACTATATAATGAATACAAAACTCCTTGCAGCCTGGATGGTGGAAACTAGATCCAGGGTCTTCATTTCTACTTCCCGAAATAGTACGATTCTATCCATGCGAATAAATGAGTTGATGTCGAGCATGGTAGAAACCACTTGATTACCAGTCAATGATGTAAACTATTAACAAGTGTGAGAGAGACCACCAATGATGTCAATGGTTCTCAAAGTACCCAGTACAATCCATGAGATGTGAATGAATGTGCTGATGTCGAAAATGTCATGGAATCATTCGATCAAAAGTCAATGATGTAAACTGTCGTCGAAGGCGAGAAATCTGCCATTGATGCATGCGGATTTCAAGGTACTGACAATTTCTAGATCATCTTTATAGATAATGTGCTGATGTCGATAGAAAGCGATCCGTATTAGGCAAGCCGACAACACGAAATCACAGATCAAGTTGAAGAAATGTAGCTGTAAGGACTGACTCAGGGACGGTCAAGATGGATGACAGGTATTTTGCAGATGAATGGTTTATTTGCAGCGACCTCTTGAACACATAACGACACAACAGATGGCTTGGTGACATTTGACCCAAAGTTGATACCCGGCTGAAGACTTTCCCAACCCAGGTGAATGAAAAGTGTCATGTTCAAGAGTGGTGATAAGGTTTCTCTGAGACAAAGGATAACAAATAGGCTCATTTTTCTCTCTTTTCCCCCACCATTTCTGACAAGTACCTCTTTATTTTTTAACAAGCTTGAGGAGGATAACATTTGCTTGATTGTAAGCTCATCCTTCGGATGAGTCCAACTTAGTTTAGATTCGAACCCTAAGAAGGAGTGGTCCGTTCCTGTTTGTAATCGAACAGGTCCTTTACTGTGAAATTTTAACGAGTCCAATATAGGAGAAACTCAACGTTTTTCAATTTTAGAGAGTCTGAAAAACTTAAGAAGACTCCAGGGTTGACCTTTTTCGTAAGTTTGTGTCTCCCAAGCCCGAAAAAGTATAAAATAATACTTGAGAGAACCGCTTGATCTTTACGACCAAGGAGTACTTTCATGATTAGTGTCTTTGACCTGAAAAGTAAAAAGCGATCAAGGACACGTCGTTTTATTTCCAGTATCGAATTTGAAATGACAAAAATCGGGCAATCTTTTCATGTTTTTACGGTCAGAAAAGGGCTATAAGAGGACCGTCTTTTAATTCCATTTTAACGAGTGTAAAAGAAATGCTCGGCAATCTTTTCATGTTTTAGGAGTCAGAAAAGGGCTTAAAGATGACTCTGATGTTTTTGTTTGTAAAAAATGACAATTTTTCCCTGAAAATCCTTTATCCTGTACAAAAACCAACACATTACTCATACCTTTTTACGATAGATAAAAATACTTTGAAAAAATACCTTTTCATGGTGAAAAATAAACAAATTTACCATTTATTTACCCAAAAAACCTATAAAAAGGGCTTTTACCAATTCATTTTTACCATTTTACTGTTGAGGAGAGAAAGGGATTTTGGCAAGAAACTTCCCGTGGACATTGCGGAGAATCTGACTGTCGAAATCGAACGCCGTCTCTTTCAGGTATTCTACAACATCCTCCTCTTCATTTTCATCCGTTCAGAATTCATTTTTAGGCCCTAGTTTCATTTTTTTGGAGGCTTTGGGGTTTCAAGGTCTGCCTTTCGGCATACGCAGGTGCTCCACTGGTGACCTGCGTACCCCGACATTTTCTCAGTTGGGAAAATGTCGGGCGTAAACACCTTGCCTTAATGGAACTTGCGTACCCACACTCTGTTCCTAAAGGCGTGGTGCGTACCCCGCAAAACGAATTTTTAAACCCCAATTTTTCCAAAATGGACCAAATTTTTTTGATTTCATTGAATCTAACAGATGTTTTTTGGTGTGTAGATTTCCCACCATGCTTGATTGGCGCGAGAGAGAGCACGAAGATGTTGATTTGGCCGCCATTAATCATCAACCATCAATTGATGCTTTGAAGACATGCGGCCTTTATAAATATTGGGCCATACCTGGCATGAGGGCCCAAGTGAGATTTCCGGAATGGCTGGTAGAAAGGTGGAATGTTCAGGACCAATGATTTTATATTGGAGGGCACCAGCTCGAGATAGAGCCCTCAGATATTTACTTTCTCACTAGTTTGCCCAAGAGAGGCGAACACTTGACTCTGTTCGGGACTAGGCCGGGTGGCCAGTCCATCGCTAGTCTCCGACTAGAGTGGTGTAACACTCAGAACTAGGAGAAGGGGATAGAGATCAAAACTATATCCTGACCTGAACTTATGGTGATTGCCTTTACAGTTACCAGACTTTGCGTGGCTGCCGCTCTGCACATTGCCACTGGGTCCCAAATGTGGATGGTGATTGATTAATATCAAGGAACCATTTTTAACTAGTGTGATGCTGTGTTGGCCAATGTAAAAGGCCAACTAACTAGAGTAAAAAACGGGCAGCTGAAGACTTTTGGTTATGGGCCTTTAGTTTTCAATTTTGCCCTAGAGAGGGTTCCGATGCTGATCCCACAGTAGCTCAATGTTGGTGTTGGGCTTCCTCGAGAGCCCAAATTGATGCGATGGGTTGCGGTTATGGCCCGTCATCCTGATGAGCGAACGAAGGTTGTTCGATTTACTCTGGAGTACTTCCACTGGTTAGAGGACCAGGTCTTTTTGATACAAGATTTTCCTTATGCCAGAGTTGATTTTCGTGGAGATCCGGACATGATTCTTCCACCGGGAGAACAGTGGGATGATACAGGTAACTTCATTTTCTACAAGTTTTTAAACTATCTATTTTTTTGTTTTTATATCATCTCAAAACTGACAGTGACAATTTTCAAAATGCAGATGTAGGCCCACGTCGACCAGCCAATCTCCGGCCTTTCGAGAGGAGACTACCAGTTGCAGCGGCACCAGCCCCATAGGACGAGGCCACAGAGACTTTAGCTGAGTTGGAGCATGACCTAGAGCGTCTTACAGCAGACATACCGGAGACTACTATAGATGATATTCCTATCAGGCTTCAGCGCTTTGTAGTCGGGGTCCCAGGACCTTTTAGGAGGTTCTTGTCTAGGGTGGCTCGTGGAGTGGTGTCATATAGAGATCATCACCAGTGACTGGATGGTCATTTTTGTAGACACATGTGACATTTTGGTTTTCTGTACTTATCATTTTTGCCGATCATAAGGTGTTTTTCAACCTATGATCGAAGACGATGTATTTTTTGACACACTCCTATCTATATATATCATTATTACAGGCTTATCTTGTAAATCATGTTATGGAATGATTTTAAATTTACAGGTATGTTTATTGCAAATATCTATTCAACATTCGAGAAGCAATTGCATCTGCTAATGTATTTAAAGACCTTGGAATATGTTGATATTCAATGTAATCAAACTCACGTTCCAAGAGACGCACTCTCAAAAATAACCTTAATAACACTGGATTTCTAATGGCATACACTCTATTAAGCTGTAATACAACGAGTTCAGAATCTAACCTCACTATCAAACTCCGAATCCCAAATGAAATAGATTCAGACAATAACTCAATCACTGCACTGTATTCTGCAATGTTGTTTGTTGTTTGACCGAGGCTCACCCCATGCATAGAAACTAACTCGTCAGAGGGCGAATAGATAACCCAAGCTGCGGAAGAAATATTCCGTGTACTACGACAAGCACCGTCAGTGAAACCAATGTATGTTCGGAGTGGCATCAACATCTACATCATTAAGAGTAAAACCAAGATAAGCCAGAATAACGACGAAAACACACTTTCTAAGCTAAGCACATTGTTTAAACTAACAAACACACCAGCTAGAAAGAAAAACCTAACCTAACTAAAATATCCATACCCATCTTTTAAGCATAATACCTCTTTAGATAAAGTCCATTTTTGGGTTTACCCAAAGAGTCCCTGTCAAAGTCTACCAGCTCATAGGCCCCTTTGGCAAGCTTTCACTTGACAATATAGGGCCCGTGCCACATAGGAACAAATTTTCCAGCACCTAATTTATCATTAGCTTGATCATATAATAACACTAGGTCTCCTTCCGAAAAATTTCGAGGGGTCACATTTCGATCATACTGAGCTTTCATTCGTTTTTCGTGAGTCTCGATTGCCAATGCGGCATCACGTCGATTCTCATCTAATTGATCTAAGTATAATAAACGCTTCTCCTCTTCAAAAGTAGCTGAAAGTAATTCGATGGCCATTTGCAGTGATGGGATTTCGCATTCAATGGGTAGCACAACTTACAAACCATAAACTAGTTGGAAAGGAGTGAACCCTGTTGATGTTTTCACTAAGGTTCGGTACGCCCAAAGCGCTGAAAATAACATGTTGTGCCAATTCGACCGATGAATACCAATGATTTGTCGGATCATGATAACTAAAACTTTGTTGATAGACTCAACCAGACCATTCGCTTGTGGATAATAAGGAGTTGAGCTATCGTGACGCAAACCAAGCTGGCCTGTAAGTTCTGTCATCATAACGTTTCGAAAATGGCGCCCATGGTCAGTGATTATTTCTTGTGGGAAACCAAACCTAGCAATTATGTGATTGAATACGAAAATTGCAGTTGTCTTGCCGTCTGCCTCGAATGTAGGCATCGCCTCGGCCCACTTAGTAAAATAATCAACCGCAAGGATGATATACGCATGCCCCCCGGCCGAGTGAGGGTTACATGTAATAAAATCGATACCCCATTTGGAAAAAGGACCAACGGCAATTATAGGGTGGAGAGGAGCAGGTGGAGCGCGCATCTTTCGATCAAACACTTGACAGTTGTGGCATTTTCGGACCGCAGTAATACAATCTTTAAACAAGGACGGCCAGAAATAGCCAGCGCGCAACACCTTTTGGGCTATGGCATACCTAGACATATGACCACCACACGCTCCAGAGTGACAGTCATTTAGAACCCTTTCTGCCTCTTCATGAGTTAAGCAACGTCAAAAAATAGAGTCTGCCCCACGTCGATAAAGAGTATCTCCAATAATTTTGTATTGTTGGAACTGGAATCGAATTTTCTGACGTTCCGACTTTGAAGCTTCGGGCCGAAAGGATTGGGTCTGGAGATAGACGATGATATCCCCATACCACGGATCTAAAGTGCTGATTAGAAACATAGATTCGTCCGCAATGGGCTCCTCTGCCACAGTTTCTGTGTCAGCACGCGGGAAGTCACACATTAACTCTGCAAAAACTAAGGATTTCTTAGACTTAGATTTCTCAAACTCCAAGTCGAACTCCTGCAGGATAACAATCCATTTGGAGTACTTGCCCCCTAGCAATTGTTTAGTCAAAATATAAATCATAGGGTTGCAATCCGAAATGACTGTAGTTTTATGAAGTAAAATGTAGTGACAAAAACGTTGGACAGCTTGAACGACTGCCAATGCCAATTTCTCCACATGTGAGTATTTTAGCTCAGTGGGATTTAACGTCCTACTAAGGTAATATATCACATGTTCCGTTCCGAATTCATCTTCCTGAACTAAAACCATTCCAATGGTGGAATGGGAGGCGGCGAGGTACAAAAAGTAGTCTTGGTTGTAGTTGGGAGGATGCAACAACGGTGCATGGGTCAACGCGTGTTTGAGTGCATCAAAAGATTTCTGAGCTATCTCATCCCAAGAGAATTGAGCATTATGTTTCAACAACCGTGTAAAACCTTTTGTAACCTCGGCGTAGTGAGGAATGAATCGTCATAAAAAGTTTGCTTTCCCCTGCAAACTTTGGAGTTGGCGAAGACTCGAAGGAGGAGGCAATTTGATGATAGCTTCTACCTTCGAGGGATTGACGTGGATGCCGGCTTTTGAAACTACAAATCCTAGCAATCGTCCCACTTCTATACAGAAGACACATTTGTGCGGGTTCAACCGAATATGATAATGCCGACACCTCATGAAGATTGCTCGTAAATGGACAAGGTGATCAGCTCGATGTAATGAATGATCGGGCAAATCATCGAGATACGGTTGCACAATGTGTTTGATGTCATGAAACGCGTAAGACATTGCCCTTTGAAAAGTTGCTCTGGCGTTCTTAAGCCCAAAAGGTAATTTGCAGTAAGCAAATGTCCCCCATGGACAAATGAAAGTCGTTTTTGGTTGATCAGCAGGTAGAATATTGATTTGATTGTAACCGGAAAAACCATCCATAAAGGAAAATATTTCATTGCCGACACAATCATCAATGATTTGATCGATATAGGGCATTGGGTAGTTGTCCTTTGGACAAGCTCGATTAATGTCCCTATAGTCAATGCATATTCCTATTGTTCCTTGTTTTTTGTTAACCGGAACAATATTCGATACCCAATCCGTTAATGGTATCAGATAAATGAAACCTGATTTCAACAGCTTTTCAACTTCTGCTTTAATTGTAGCAGCTTTGCGTGGGTGAATCTGACGCAAACGTTGCCGGATGGGTTTAGCATCCGGGTAAGTTTTGAAAAAAAAATGATGAAAAAACTCCTTGCAATTCCTAATTTTCCTATCAAACGCACTTCAAGTAGCCCTTTCACTAGTAAGGAGAATTCATTTCTTTTCCAATGCAAGTGACGATGCAACTCTAGCCTTCAATGATGCTAACTAACGTAACATATTGATTCAGAAAACTAGAATTATGTATTTCTCAATGAAATGACGGAATGAATTTTTCACAAACACTTCTCACTTCAATGAAACATTTCCAGCACACTCAATCACAAGTAAACACAAAGTACAAAAGAAAATTCCTTTCAAACTAATGAAGCAAATTCTGAACCAAAAACAAGATGAGAATGTGATATATGCCTAAAAATAGACGCTTAAGTGACAAATGAAACTTTTCAAACTTGTTAAATGGAAATCAAAGCAACAAAAGGACTAATCATACGAAATTCAGGGAACAACTTTGACTATCAATTTGACTTTCTAAGCACACAAAAAAGTGAATAGATGACGACCTAGATTCCCTAGGGTTATAAACCATCCAAGAACTCAAGAAAAAAAGTAAAGAAAATGAAAATCAGACAAGCATACACACCAAGCTAAAAGAGATTTCCAACCAGGGAAAACATATTCAAACCAAGTTGAGAGACAAAAATATGAAGGGAAGGACACATTGGCTATGATCTAGAGTAAACCCTCGTCTTCACCTATAGGAATCAACGCGACTGCCTAACTGACAACAAGCGTCAGAAGGGGTTCTGTTAGTGTCGGTCTTGAAAGCCCTCCATCATTGATCAAAGCTCTTTGCATTTGCATTAATAGGTGTCTCATCAGTGTCAAAGTTTGCATCCCGTTAGGCATGCCATAACCCTGATGGAGGAGCTGGTCTATTCATACCCCTCTTGGCTTTGCTGGATCAGGTCATATCAGTCATTGAGTTTGTCAAGTTGCTCTTGTTTGGTCTTAATGTCAAAATTCTAGGTCTAGGGTTTTGGTCAGTTGTCTTAGCAAGGTCATGTCTCTGAAAGTCCTTGAGTGACCAGCAAGCCAGGGGGAGGATGGTAAACATGTTCCTTTGAAATTTCCATCATGTACAGTTCATTTTTAACCTTGGATTTAAAAACCCTGTTTTTAAAGCCAAGGTCATGATAATTTTTGTAAAAAGAATAAATTTCCAAAATGTCTTCAAAAAGGCAGCAACAACCCTGGTCCCCTTGCCACAGTCCTTCAGATGATCTACCTGCAAAAAGAATCAGGTCAAACCACTCAAAAAGTCAACTTCAGGATAAAGGAAACCAAGAAAATCAGTGTTTTAAAAAAGTGTCAAAATAGACTTTATAATGTGGGTTTTTGGATGAATTTTTTTTTCAAATGAGATTATAAAAGGTAATGTTCCCTCCTTTCACTCTCATTGTGCATTTCAAGCTTGCAAGAGAGAGTGTGAGAGAGTGATAGGCGAAGGAGGCGAAATTGCAACGGTTTCAGGCAGTTTGCAGGTGCGCGACCCGCCCAGGCTTGTGCACGACCTGTTGGGCAGTGCGCGACCCGTCCAGCGCACTCTGGTAGTGTAAAATCATAACGGGCGCGACCCGTTGGGCTGTGCGCGACCCGTTGGGGAGTGTGCGCAACCCGTTCAACTGTCTACCACCAAACTTCAATCAAATTCCTTCATTCCACTTCAAATTTGCTCAATCGGTCGAGGTAGGCTCTTAATGCATGGTTGTTGATATTGGTAGTGAAAATATGGATGTATGCTATGATTTCATCTTCTAAATTTGCAAATGAATGGATTAATATGGCTGCTTGCTAATGTTTGTAAAATGCTAGGGTTTTGTGACTGTTTCAAGTGTTTTTGTCCCATTTGGTCCCTTCCCTCTTTTCCTCTTTCATTCATAGTCATGCTTGCATCTCTGTCCCATATTATTTGTATATAAAATGTTGATTTTTTCCCCCATTCCTAAGCTATAAACCCTACCCCTCTCACAAGCACACAAAACCCTAATTCCCTCTACCATACACATGCAAAGAATAAAACAAAAAGAAAAGATACTTTGTAAATAAAGAAAGAGTCATGTGAAAATAAATGCTGTTGTATATCTAGAGGCATGTACATAACCCCTATATACCCTTGATATCCCCTTATACATGAAAACCTTCCCTCTATGTGAAAACAATGTGCATGTACTCCTTAAGAACAAAAAGAGCAAAAAAATTGCCTTATGACACACATAAACTCCTATAAGCAAATTTGGTGTATGGTGTCCCTATGTCCCTATTGATACATGTATGCCCCTTCCATATTCATTATCATACATGTTTTTGTCCCATATGAGATGTTCTTTGCAAATGATTTCCCAATGTTAAAATGTGTTCCTATATGCGTGACAATTTGTAAAGTTTCCCTTGAAAATTCCCTGTTATGTTCATATATCCTCATTCCTCGTTAAGAAGTTCCCTCCCCTAACATTCCCCTCATGTTTTTTCCCCTTGAAACAGCATAGAGTTCAGTACTTTTGCAGGCAGAGGCAGCAGTTCAATTTGTCCTTCAGTTTTCCCACCTTGCTCCAAAACCATGTCAGATACCGAGACTTATGAGCAAGGTGATGACCATTCATCATCTACAGAGATTGAGGAACAGAGGAGGCCTCGCAGAGGAGGTAAGGGAGGCCATCATAAGAGGGAGGAGCCTACTTCTTTGGCAGAGTTTCAGGCTTGTCCTTTGGCACTGAATTGTTTCCAGTATATGTCATGCTATCAGTTTTGTGAGAGGCTCTCTCAGATTCAGCATCATAGAGAGTTGACCCGCTTGTTTGTCTTACACCTCCATGATGGACATGTCACTCTCGCAGGGGTGAATTTCATATAGACACCCGAGGTGATCTCAGAGGCTACAGGGATACCAAATGTGGGTGAGGTGTGGCCTAAGCGCAGATTACTTGATTTTGTTCACTTTGAGCCTTATGTCCGGCCATCATTTGTGAAACTGTTGATGGGTGTTTTCCCATTCAGATTTCTTCGGAGTGAGTATGCTCCCCTCATGAGACTTATCATGCATTATTTTACATGTGAGGGCAGATTTTCACAGGTGTATTCATATCACATTCGCCTATTGATGCATTTCACCCGGGTGAGGATGATGAACCTCCCGATCTTCCTGTTTCAGAACATTCAGAGGATGGTACCCATGTTGCAGAGGAAGACCCCGGCCTAGCAGTACAAGAGTCTTTGTCACTATGGTTTGATCCAGCTTATAGTCTCTCATCAGTTGACTCAGCAGGGCATCTCATGGGAGGAGTTCATCTCCCGTGAGTTTTTCACAGTGCCACCTCAGCCACATCAGGAGGCTATTCATGAGGAGGGGGGACCATCTCAGCAGCCTGATGCTCCCATCACCCGACATGTCAGCTCCACTCGTATGGTCACCTATCAGAAAGGCCCAAGGGCCTTATTTGCAGCAGCTATGCGAGCACTATCTCCACAGTAGGTGGAAGGGGTCTCGCCTTCATCTTCAGAGCAGCGAGTGTTATCTCCATAGCAGGTGGAAGGGGCCTCTTTTTCTTCACCAGCACAGGTATTGCAGAGGGGAAAAGAGCCCATGGTTCATGAGGATCCGGTGATTGATCTCGAGGTCAGTTCTCCTAGCCAAGAGGCAAAGGAGATCATTCAGCAGCTCAGGGCCGAGAATGATGTTTTGCAGTGGAGACTTGAGGGTGCCCAATGGACCATCACATATCTAGAGCAGCGGAACACACAACTGGAGGAGGAGAAGGCACTTGATGAGATTTGGAGGATTCGTAGTGACCGAGTCCTAAACCGTAGGAGGCCCGGTGACCCATTGCCTGTTGACCGGGAGTCATTGCTTATTCAGGAGAATGCCCACTTGGAGAGGTTGTTGGCTAAGGCCAACCAAGAGAAAAAACTGCTGAGGAACATGAAAAACCACTATTGGGCTAGGATGCACGTTTGTAAAGCAAAGATGAAAATATTCCAAAGAAAGTTGACCAAGGCTCTTAAGAAGAAGAAGAAGACCAACCCCCTCCGCATCTTGGCCGAGGCTTCTCTTACTCATCATGACACTCACTAGCCTCTTCATAGCACCAAGCACAAAAATTTTGGAAGTTTTGGCTCATTTTTGGCATTTTTGGGCAATTTACAGGTTTTGGCTTCTCAACGGGTCTCACCCCCGGTGAGACCCTTTGTCATCGTAGCTCCGTTTTGCAAAAACTCAGTATTTTTGGATTTTTCATGCAAAGTTACATATGCCCATGCATTACCTTGAGTTTTCATGGAGTTTTGGGCCTCCAAAAGGTCAAAATACAACCAAATTTTGACTTTCTGCCCCTTTTTTGAGCTGCAGAAGTAGTCTTGGGAGAATTGACTTTTGACTAGGTAAATGACCTCCAAATCCAAAAATTCTAGTCGGGTTGGAAAGTAGACTCAGAGACCTTTCCAACTAGCTATCCTGCACCTCATTCTGACACCGGGAAGGCCTCCAAACAGAGCTCCAAAGTGCGCGACCCGTTGAGGATGATGTGCGCGACCCGTTGAGGAATTTGTGCCAGATTTGACCAGTTCAGCCCAGAATTTGCAGTTTAGCTCCAGTTTGACTTGCTGAGGTCAATGGTGGTCCTTTTGACTGTACTTGTGGCACTTTTTGGATACTTTTACTCTTGTTTTACTCTTCTAGAATTTTCTCTCATGTAAAAGGGTAAGATTGACTGTATGAACTGGTTTCCAAGTTTTTAGAGGCAAGTTGTTTTGACTGCCTATTTTGTAGTGCTTAGTTTAGAAGTTGTTCAAACAGCTCCTAGGATAGTGAGCTCGACCCATGGAGGCAGAGAAAGAGGTTAGATCATCTATATTATGTACTTTTATGCTCATTTTCATGGTTGGACTCTTGAGGGAGGAGCTATCATTGTATATTTCACTTGTATCTCTGCAATTTTTGGCTAAGGAAGACCAGAGTTTTGCAGTCATCTTTGGGATTCATGTGGACTCAGGTGTTGATGGTGTGTTTCTTCATGTTATTGTAAGCTTTGTTATGTGATTCATTTTCTTTCTATACTGCTGCATATTAAACAAATGAAGTGATAAAGTCAGAATTCATGCTTGCCATGCTCTACTTTTAAATTTGTTTAATTTCTATGTTTTCTGCTATCTAAAGAGAATTCAAATCCATTGTTTGCTCTCTTTAGCCTTCTTTTCTTTCTTCCTAATCATCCACTTCAGCTAAAGACATCAATACAGGTTCCTACCTTGCCCCAAAGACCCCCCTGCAGAAACTGTGTCCAATCCCCGCACCCTAAATTGCAGCTCCTCAATTTGCCACCAAAACCCAAAAACCCCCAAATCAACCTTCAAATCAGTTTACTAGCCTAATATTAGTGTTACCTTGATTGGTCATCTCTTCCTATTGAAAATTTACCGAGATTGACCGGAGAGAGCCTTCTCCTGCCCCGTAGGGCTAGCTACGAGGCTGAATGGTTTGATGTAGCTTTGAGATTTGCCTTTTCAGCCTGAGCTGAAATTTCAAGTGCTAACAGGTTCAACGCGACTATTTTTGATAAACTCGCGCTCATCGGCACGATTGTTAGAAAAATAAATGTGTTGACCGAGGATTCGAGGAAAAAAATAAAAAAATTCAAAGGCTAAAACCAGACTTGCCACTGTAAATTTCAGGGTCAAAGTAGTAAACCAGGAAAAGCAGAGAACACTAAAGGGGAGTGGTGATACTAGAAAAGTTCACACAAAACCATAAAATGACAATCAATCAAATAGAAGGACTAGCTCCCCAGTGGGAGTTGCCAAGTTGTGGTATAGGTAAAGTCTCAGTGTGGACACAAACAATTCCTTTAGCCCGAGAGAGAAGGTCTAGCCACAAACAAACAATCTATGGAAAATCTCCTTAATCTAGAATCAATTAAGAGGGCCTACCTCTTAGAATGATATTCCGCTTAGTGATGATAATGTTTCCTCACTCCATCTATCTTCTATTTCCTTCCTTCGAATACCTGAAACAAGAAAACAACAATGACAACAAACGTGATAGCATACAATATTGTATTCAGCCTACTTAATAGGTCAAGGAACATTAAGTCATAAAGATGTAAAATGAGACTTCATGTAAGAAATCAATCAAGAGTTGCATTTATATAGATTAGAAAGAGATTACAATCGGTGCCTTGATGTTGCTAGTCTCCTTTGACGTATCCAAGTTCCCACATTTCTGCTAGCACTTCATGGATAGCCCCAACAATGGAAGTTTTAAGGCCTCTTTCCCTCTAGTCTCAAACCAAACCAAAAACACACTATTATCCCTCAAACATACACTAGAAAGCTACAAGCTATAGATGACTTGTTGATCATTCAAACTCACTCTAAACTAGTTTATCTTGGGAAAAGAGAGGCTTATATAGCTTGGATGGATAGGAGACGGTTCCTCTCATCATGGGAGAAGGTCTTATCTCTTAAGTTTGTTCCATCCTAATAGGGGAAAGGAGACCAAACTGACTTCCTCAACTCCATCTGGCCCAACCATCTACCAGACTTTTGTTATGAAGCTTTGGCTCCATATTTAAAAACCTTCCAAAAGAGGATCGACGCAACTAGAAAAGGGATCAGTCTCTCCGTATGACGCAAGGGCTAGTTTTAATCTCTGCAAATCAGTATGAGGAGGAAATTGGTCAGTAGTGTTAGTCTTGTGAACTGGGACAAAGGAAGATTCTTGGTAATGATGCAAAGGGGAATTACTTTGCTCATGAAGAGAGACATACTGGGAGTTTCTCCATGATGGGAAAGCATGTGAGGTTCACTATAGAGGTCCTTCAAGATCGTGGAAGGGGAGTACATGGACAGTGGAAAAATGTTGTGTAATAGGACACTCCCATTGGGTCTGATAGGCAGATGTTATAAGAGGTCAACAAGTGTAAAGTGGGTGTGGTCAGAAGCCCGCAAGCCTATAAGTCTTAAGGAATTTTATTAAAAAGATACCCTGGCACTGGGGAATCAGGGCTTCAATTCAGTAAAAGGTAGAGGGCTAAGGGCTAAACCACTTCCACATGGTTTTATCCACATTAGAGAATCAGGGGTGCAATAGGGTATAAGGGAATTTAGCCTCCACAAGCCAACAAAGAATTATAGTGCCTAGAGGCCTAGCCAAAGGTCACTGCACTTGGTCCAGTGGAGGAAAAAAGTTAAAGGCGCTAAGAGAAAGGTGATAAGGCATGCTAACAGGTGGAAAGTGGGCCATAAATGAAAGAGTTTGGAATTAGGAATTTATAATAAGTTACAAGCATGTAGGCCTCCAGGTTCATGTTCTATACTGTGATATATGGTGATGGCCATAATTGGCCCTTCAGATCCTCCCACTTGTGCTGAATTCTCTAACTATTGTAGCTCTTGGGCACAACATTCAAAGGATGAATGGATTGGCAATTAAGTCTTTGGAAACTGGTGGCAATGCCGACTATTAAGAAATGTTGAGTCAAGGCAGCAAGGACCACAATGGTGAAAATTGGGTTCATCTTGAATAGAAGTAATCCATATGATCTATGTTACACACTGAAAAGAATTGAATTGAAATGATGGCTAGGTGCAGAATCGCCATACCAGAGTGATCCTCACGTCATGATTAGATAAATGAGAAAATCAACCTAGGAATAATAGAGATTAGACCAAGCTTATTAATTCCATGTCAAAGTACATTTTGAGAGTTGTAGTTCCATGTTTCTTGTACAAGAAAAATTCAATGGAGGTACTCCTTGAGTGTGCAAGTAAGACCAATATTTAAGTCTCAGTAAGGAGAAATGTACAAGTTCTCATTCGCATGTTTAATGCAACTCCGATGGTCATGAAATCAGACATAATAAAATGATGGAGATCCATGTAGGAGTACGCTCTCAGGAATCATGTATGGCAAAGTGATGGCTAACAAGGACAAGATGGATCACTGTGTTGTAGTGAAATAAAACCTACTGAGAAATGTACAAGTTCTCATTCGCATGTTTAATGCAACTCCGATGGTCATGTAATCATACATAATAACATGATGGAGATCCATGTAGGAGTATGCTCTCAAGAATCATGTATGCCAGAGTGATGGCTAACAAGGACAACATCGATCACTGTGTTGTAGTGAAACAAAAACTATGATTTCCATTAAGAAGAGTGGGGGAACATAGCATAATTGAGTGAGATTAGTGGAGAGTGTTAAAAATAGCAACAAGAAATTCCAATTTAATTTGTCCTTGAATTAAATTTCAAATTAAAATTATAATTCTATTCTCATAGAAAATTGTAATAGTTAATTAAGTTAAATTGACTTAATTGAGTTAGAAAAATTCGAGTCGGAAGTCTATCTAGAGTCATGTAGAGTGATCCCTAAATTTTAAGGGGCCAGGTTGAGTTCTTTTGATTTGTAATTAGGTAACACATTCTAACTGAGTTATAGTCAGTTAAACTAGTTCTAACTATTGGAGGAACTAGTAAACTCAGTCTAGTAGTGGAGTAGTGCACTAATGCATCCCCAGTACCACGCTAGTTAATTGAAGATTCACTCATTGATCCAAATTTAAACAGGAACACAAAAATTACAAAGATAACCATAAATACAGAGATGAGATAACCATAAATACTGAGATGCAGCGGAAATAATACTTCATTTCATTACTGTAAAATACTGAAATGTGCTTACAAACAGAAATAGAAATAAATCAGCTAGGGCGATGGTAGCTTATCTCTGAGAAGAGATGTGGCGGCTACATGCCTCTGAAATGTTCTAAAACTGTGTTACAATGAGGCTTGAAGGCCTATTTATTATTGAGAAACAATTGAAAACCCTTCACATCCCGAAACCTAACCCTAGAAGATGAAACACCAAATTGTGGGTCCCGTTTGGGTAAATTGGTACATCAATTTCCCGGGGTAGTAACTTTGGCATACGATCTCCGTTTGACGCGTATGATAGCTCGTTAGAAAGATATATCCGAGTACTACCACTTTGGGAGGCAACATCGGTCCGTGGACCCATGTTGCCCCAGATTTCCCAAAAAACGTCGTTTAGGGCCTCAAAACGGCTCCGGAAGTTCAAGACCCGAAAAATGCTAAAAATAGTAAACTATGCTACAATTTAGGAAACTAAAAAGACTGAAAGAGACAGTTGTGGGGGTCCAAATGGGATAGGTGGGTGGCCACCAACATCCACCTGGATCATTCCTCCCCCCTTAGGAAGCAATGCTCCCCATTGTGTTGAGTTCTTCCCTGAGATGAGGAAGCTTCTGCTGAGCTGGGTCTCTGGTGAGCTGTTCTGCAATCTCTATTGTGACCAGAAATGGTGGGAAGCATGGTCGGCGATGGTCCACATTAAACACTCGGTGCAAGCGAAGGAATGGATGAATGTTGTGCTTCAAAGCATTGTTTCCCGTAGCCTTGGTACTGGTGTAAGGACCATGTCAGAGTGGTTGGAGCTTCTGATGGGCTCTTGTAAGGTGTTCTTTCTGCAGATGTAACCAAACTTTGTTGCCCACCTGAAACTTATGTGGTACCCCTGTGGGTGAGGAGAAGTTGTTCCTACGTTCTGTCATGACCGTATCCCTTTGTTGCTGCTGCTGCGTGGAGGAACCCTTTGCAGGGGTCATGGATGTAGCAATGATCTTCCCCTTACTTTGGGAGTGAACCAGACAGATGAATTTCCTAGTCTAGGAGATGAGCTTGCTGCTTTTTTTAGTAGTGATCAAAGATGTGGCGGTAGGTGGGGCTATCTCCGGTATCCTATATAATGAATTATTCAAAGAACTAATGACAGCACAAGGCCTAGACTCATACACAGCATGTCGCCTCCACAAGTATGGCTGGCCTAATAATACATCACAAACATCTAGAGGTGTAACATCACACAATACCTCGTCTGTGAAGGGTTTGATGCTGTAGGGTAGGCGACACTATTGGCGAACTTTCAGATCTCATCCTTCGTGAAGCCACCCGATACTGTACGGCTGCGGGTGCGGTGTATTCGGTAGGCCCAACCGCTTCACGACCTCTGCTGAAATGAGGTTCCTTTGGCTGCGATTGTCGACAATGAATTGCAGCGGCGAACCCTTCACCCACATCTGCGAGTGGCAAAGACGCTCCCCTTCCTCTAGATTTTCGGGCTCATCTTTTTGGATCTTAGCGGTGGCAACAGTGGTGTTGGGATCTGCATCAATGATCTGCTTCCCTTTGCCATTCCCCTTTTCGAGTTCTGGCTCAGGGTCAGAACATGCATCTGATTCGGAAGCCTTCAACTCGACCACAAGCGACTGCTTGGTCCGACACTCACTTGTGTTATGAGTGGGACTCTCGTGGAACTCACACCACTTCCCTGTGTCCTTCTTCGGCTTCATGGTGTTGTTCTTTTCTTACGGCTTCGACGGGTTGTCTTGGGTCACCCCGCCTTGGCTTTGTCCTTTGGGCTTTGGATTTGCAGATCCAAAGTCTCGCTTCTTCTGTTTGAACTTTTGCTCGATTTTGACAGCGTATCGGTATGCTGTGCCGAGTGAGGAGATGTTCAAGAACCCCATCTCTTCCTGGATGTATCTGTGTAGGCAGCCGCGGTATTTGAGTACCAGATGCAGCTCAAAATATTTGATACCCAACTGTGTGTGAAGGGGATGAAAAGTGTTTGTGAACTCCGTCACATCTTGGTCTCGTCTCTGCCGCATTGTGGTCCATTTGATGTATTTGTCCTCATAGCTTCCAACAGGGTAGTACTGCTCCTTGATGGCATCCCAGAAGTCATTCCAAGTGGGTGTGGTTGAAAATAGTGAGCCTGTACATTCATCCTTCTGCTCGCAGTAGGTTTCCCACCAGTCCTTGATGTGGGGGGCTACTTTGAGAAGAGCGAAAACAATCTTTTCCTGACTTGAAAATTCGTGAACAGAAAAATACCCATCTAGCAGATTTAACCATTTATCTACGACATCTGCGTCTATTTGACCCTCGAATGTGGGGATTTCAAAATTAAGTTGTACCTTGAAGGGTGTGGCATTTCCAGAGTCGCTGTTGGAAGCTGATGCGTTGCCTCTAGGTAGCCGCTGAAGAATCTGCGCAAAACTATCCATCATCGCGTTCCTTTGTCGCTCGAGGGCTTCTTCGAGCAAGATTTTGATAGGATCTCCTCCTCCCTCGTCTTTCTTCTCATCCGCCATGGGAGGCTTTGGGGGTTTGCGAGGCTGGTCTTGCAAAGGTTCGACTAGTTCAAGCCCTAACTCCTTATATCACGACCTCGTTGGGGACATGCAAAGAAAAACAGAGAAAAAGCAGACTGCTCTGATACCACTGATCCATATTTCAACAGGAACGCAAAAAATTACAGAGATAACCATAAATACAAAGATGAGATAACCAGAAATACTAAGATGCAGTGGAAATAATACTTCATTTCATTACTGTAAAATACTGAAATGTGCTTACAAACAGAAATAGAAATAAATCAGCTAGGGCGATGGTAGCTTATCTCCCAGAAGAGATGTGGCGGCTACATGCCTCTGAACTATTCTAAAACTGTGTTACAATGAGGCTCGAAGGCCTATTTATTGTTGAGAAACAATGGAAAACCCTTCACATCCCGAAACCTAACCCTAGAAGATGAAATGCCAAATTGTGGGCCCCGTTTGGGTAAATTGGTACATCAATTTCCCGGGGTCGTAACTTTGGCATACGATCTCTGTTTGACGCGTACGATAGCTCGTTAGAAAGATCTATCCAAGTACTACCACTTTGGGAGGCAACATCAATCCATGAACCCATGTTTCCCCAGATTTCCCAAAAAACATCGTTTAGGGTCTCAAAACGGCTCCAGAAGTTCACGACCCGAAAAACTGCTAAAAATAGTAAACTGTGCTACAATTTAGGAAACTGAAAAGACTGAAAGAGACAGTTGTGGGGGTCCAAATGGGATAGGTGGGTGGCCACCAAAATCCACCTGGATCACTCATAAATAACTCATGCATCTCAGTTCAGAGGAAGAGCCAGTTGATACTAGAGTGCAGGGACACAGTGCTATCAGTTGTATAATTTTCCAAGTTGTACAGATGGTGCATGTAATCAGTTGAGGACCTATGTTTGGATTGCGCGGTTATGGAGGAAGGATTTTCCAATTAAATATGGCCTAATTCTCTCAGGAATTGTGTAAGGAAATAGGGGATTTGTAGGTAGTAGAATTGGTTAAGTGTTGGCTTGAGCTGGCTTTTCAGGTAGAGAGTTATATCATACTTGTGCAATGATTGTTCTAGTGTGAACAAACATTGTATTTTCTTCTCAGTTATTTTGGTCAATGAAATATAGATATTTAGGGTTTTGAGCAGTTTCTTTCCCAAGAGAAATATTTTTTTATGTGTGATTGATATGCTTCCTCTTTCTTCTTATTTTTTTCATCGATCATTTTTGGTTTCCACTGAGAAGAGTAGACTAGATTCTTGTCTTATGTTTTAGTATATCACATCAGTTGTTGAATCTACAAAAAAATCTACATGGTATCAGAGCTGAAGATAGTATAAAGGAGGATATTTCGAGTTTTTTGTGCAGATGAAAATCAAATTTACAATTCATACTTCAGAGTCAGAAATATGGCTTTCTATGGTTTGAGACTTGAGTATGCCTTGTAAGGAAGCTTGAAGTACATAGCTTGGAAGGATGGGATGGAAGTTGTGTTGGAAGACAGTGGCCTCAAGGAATTCATTGATCAAGACATTCCTAAGACTCTAACATCAGATGTTAAAGATCTAGCTGAATGGAGAAAGTGTGTGGCAAAGGCGAGGCAGATTATCCTTTAGGGAGTTCAAGATCACATTGTCTCGAGTCTCCATGGTAAGGAAACTCCATACTCAATCTGGAAGGAATTGACGGGCCTATTTCAGAATACCAGTGACCATATGAAGTTGGCACTGAAGAAAAAACTCAAAAATATAAAGAAGGAGAAGGGTGACTCTATTCCGAAATACTTGACCAAGTTCACTAATTGTCGTGATGATCTTGGAAGTGTTGGGACTACTTTTTTTGAGGACGATATGGTGAGACTATCTCTTCTTGGACTTCCCAAGAGTTGGCACAGTTATTAGGAATCTGTCAATGGGAGGGAGAAGCTACATGATTGGGAATGGTTGTGGTTAGATTTGATACAGGAAGTGATTTGGAGGAACACCAGAGACGGATCCTCAACAATGACTGATGATGAGGAAAATCATGCCTTAATGGGTAAGGAAAAGAAAAAGAAAGGGACGACATCCCACTCCAAATCAAATTCTTATCATGGAGAAAAGAAGAAGGACATGTCGAAATTCAAGTGCTTTCATTGTCACGAGCTGGGGCATTTTGCTACAAGTTATCCGCTCAAGAAGTCCAACAAGAAACCCTTGGGAGGAGTGGTAGGTGAGGCTCTTGCCTCACAATTCCAATTAGACTTTACCCTCATTACATGTATGGTATCCTTGATTATAGGTAGTGTATGGTACCTATAAAGTGTAACTTCTTTCCACATGAATGGTAACAAGGAGCTCTTCAGTAACTTGGAGGAGAAGGATCTCTAGATGCATATCGAGATGGGTGATGATGGGAGGTATAGTGCTACTGTGCTTGGTAAAGTTACCTTTTAGAGGGAGTTGGGTGCTCACCTCACATTATGAGATGTTATGTATGTTCCTGGTTTGAAGAAGAACTTGGTATTTGTTGCCATGTTGGAGTAGAGAGGCTACGATGTGATATTTAGTAAGGGAAATGAGTTCCTTCGTCACACAGCCATGGGACAGGTGAAAGGGATAGGGATTCAAGTGAATAATATCTATAAGTTAGAGGTATAATATTATTCTTCCTTGAGCACGAAAGCAAAGAAGGTGCAGAGTCGAGACATCTGTGAGTTGTGGCATAGGCAGTTGGGTCACTCGCATCATGGAACTTTGAAAATCATGCAACAAATCTCTACTGGTCTTCCCAAGGGTACACTAGAGCAAGTTGACACATGCAAAGGGTGTACTTTGGCAAAATTCACCAAACCTTATTTTCACAGCAAAGACAGTCAAGCACAGGTGATCCTAGATTGATTCCATTTAAATGTGTGTGGACCATTATCGACAACATCCACGACCAAGCACATGTATTATGTTATATTTGTTGATGATTTTTCTCATAAATGTTGGATATTATTCATGTAGAAGAAAGATCAGACTTTTGCAACGTTTTTTAATTTAAAGCATTGGTCAAGAAAGATACTGGAAAGAAGGTTAAATCCCTTAGGAGTGATAATGGTGGAGAGTATGTGTCGAAAGAGTTTAAAAACGTTTGTGTGACAGAAGACATTTGATGAGAGTTGACAACACCTCATAGCTCACAAAAAAATGGGGTGGTTGAAAGGAAGAATAAAATCATTGTAGGGGAAGCATGGGCGATGTTGCATGATTAAGGCCTACCACTACACTTGTGGGATTAGTCATGCAACACAACTATTTATTTGTAGAATAGAATCCCTCATCGAATTATTGGGATGAGTACACAAGAGGAGGTTTTCTCAGGGAAGAGACCAGATGTGGGTCACTTCAGGATTTTTGGCTCCTCAGTCTGCTGCCATGTGACCAAAGATGCACGGAAGAAGCTTGAGACAACAACAAATTTGGGGATATTTGTGGGGTACACTGATACACCTCACAACTATTGGGTGTACTTGTTGACTAGTAGGATGACAATGGTTCACAAGGATGTAAAATTTGATGAAGAGAAGGCCATGAGATGTTTCCTTGAGAGGGAGATTCAACTACATGTAGTTGAGGAGCTTTTAGCTCCTAAGTAGCAACCTCAGTTTGATGTGGAGTAGCCACATACAGAGGATCCAAGAGTGGAGACATCCACTCAGGAAATGTATTCTAGAGATGGGAGAAAGTGCACCTAAGAGGCTGACATGTTATTTCATGATGCGAGAGAGAACGTGGGCACACCCACATAACAACGCGGGAAGAGGAGATCACCTGAGAGGTACATTGGATACACGACTCTTATGAGTGGATGTGTTGAGACATAACCATATTGTTTTGAGGAGGTGTTGTTGGGAAAAGTATCTATTCAGAACGCCCCTATCCCACTCTAAGGTGTGACAGTGCCTTAGCAACAAACAAGGAAAACTACTTTCGTATTCTTCTTTATGAAATGTAAATGAAGAGGAAGGATGTAACTAACCTGTGCCTTGCGCTAGTTTGTTGATCCAATCGCTCTCTTCTTTGTTTGCTTCCCTCTTCTTGCTCCCTTACTTGCCCAACTTCACCAAGTTCCTGCAAGATCACAGAAGAGGAAAACTACACAAAAGACATAGATTTACATTCATAACTAGCTTAGGATCAGATTTAGGCTAAACATGCAAATATAACAAAGCATCATTGATACATAGCATGTAGGAGAAACTCAAATATTTTTATTGATATGATAAGAAAGTCCAAGAGGAGATACAACCAAGTGAGTCCCGATCCAACATCTACCTCCCAGCAAAGGAATCCCTTCCTCACCTCCAACAAAGCATAAATCACCCAATGCACTAATCTCAATCTCAAACCAACAGCAATTCTCTACAAAGTACAAAATTCCAGCCTCTAGATCTCTTGGATGACGGATCCATATATAGATGTAAGCAAAGAGGATGAGTTAGCTTATGTTTTTACTTGTGGCTTCTCTCTGCCAGTTCTTGCTTCCACTTGGAGGCTGAGAGCCTCTTACTCATCCTTGGTCGAACTCAGTGAGGCAAGTGTCAATGAGGAAGATTCTGGAAGCTTCCATTGTCTGTACACCTCACGGAATGACACTGCCATTTGGCATTTCTCGCTCAGCGCACCCTGGTAGTGCATTTAGGTGCGTTGCAATGCACCTAGCTAGTGTACTGGGGTGCTTTGCAACGCAGGAAGCTAGTGGAGCACTTGAATTGATCCATTTTCTTTCTATACTGCTGCATATTAAACAAATGAAGTGATAAAGTCAGAATTCATGCTTGCCATGCTCTACTTTTAAATTTGTTTAATTTCTATGTTTTCTGCTATCTAAAGAGAATTCAAATCCATTGCTTGCTCTCTTTAGCCTTCTTTTCTTTCTTCCTAATCATCCACTTCAGCTAAAGACATCAATACAGGTTCCTACCTTGCCCCAAAGACCCCCCTGCAGAAACTGTGTCCAATCCCCGCACCCTAAATTGCAGCTCCTCAATTTGCCACCAAAACCCAAAAAACCCCCAAATCAACCTTCAAATCATTTTACTAGCCTAATATCAGTGTTACCTTGATTGGTCATCTCTTCCTATTGAAAATTTACCGAGATTGACCGGAGAGAGCCTTCTCCTGCCCCGTAGGGCTAGCTACGAGGCTGAATGGTTTGATGTAGCTTTGAGATTTTCCTTTTCAGCCTGAGGTGAAATTTCAAGTGCTAACAGGTTCAACGCGACTATTTTTGATAAACTCGCGCTCATCGGCACGATTGTTAGAAAAATAAATGTGTTGACCGAGGATTCGAGGAAAAAAATAAAAAAATTCAAAGGCTAAAACCAGACTTGCCACTGTAAATTTCAGGGTCAAAGTAGTAAACCAGGAAAAGCAGAGAACACTAAAGGGGAGTGGTGATACTAGAAAAGTTCACACAAAACCATAAAATGACAATCAATCAAATAGAAGGACTAGCTCCCCAGTGGGAGTTGCCAAGTTGTGGTATAGGTAAAGTCTCAGTGTGGACACAAACAATTCCTTTAGCCCGAGAGAGAAGGTCTAGCCACAAACAAACAATCTATGGAAAATCTCCTTAATCTAGAATCAATTAAGAGGGCCTACCTCTTAGAATGATATTCCGCTTAGTGATGATAATGTTTCCTCACTCCATCTATCTTCTATTTCCTTCCTTCGAATACCTGAAACAAGAAAACAACAATGACAACAAACGTGATAGCATACAATATTGTATTCAGCCTACTTAATAGGTCAAGGAACATTAAGTCATAAAGATGTAAAATGAGACTTCATGTAAGAAATCAATCAAGAGTTGCATTTATATAGATTAGAAAGAGATTACAATCGGTGCCTTGATGTTGCTAGTCTCCTTTGACGTATCCAAGTTCCCACATTTCTGCTAGCACTTCATGGATAGCCCCAACAATGGAAGTTTTAAGGCCTCTTTCCCTCTAGTCTCAAACCAAACCAAAAACACACTATTATCCCTCAAACATACACTAGAAAGCTACAAGCTATAGATGACTTGTTGATCATTCAAACTCACTCTAAACTAGTTTATCTTGGGAAAAGAGAGGCTTATATAGCTTGGATGGATAGGAGACGGTTCCTCTCATCATGGGAGAAGGTCTTATCTCTTAAGTTTGTTCCATCCTAATAGGGGAAAGGAGACCAAACTGACTTCCTCAACTCCATCTGGCCCAACCATCTACCAGACTTTTGTTATGAAGATTTGGCTCCATATTTAAAAACCTTCCAAAAGAGGATCGACGCAACTAGAAAAGGGATCAGTCTCTCCGTATGACGCAAGGGCTAGTTTTAATCTCTGCAAATCAGTATGAGGAGGAAATTGGTCAGTAGTGTTAGTCTTGTGAACTGGGACAAAGGAAGATTCTTGGTAATGATGCAAAGGGGAATTACTTTGCTCATGAAGAGAGACATACTGGGAGTTTCTCCATGATGGGAAAGCATGTGAGGTTCACTATAGAGGTCCTTCAAGATCGTGGAAGGGGAGTACATGGACAGTGGAAAAATGTTGTGTAATAGGACACTCCCATTGGGTCTGATAGGCAGATGTTATAAGAGGTCAACAAGTGTAAAGTGGGTGTGGTCAGAAGCCCGCAAGCCTATAAGTCTTAAGGAATTTTATTAAAAAGATACCCTGGCACTGGGGAATCAGGGCTTCAATTCAGTAAAAGGTAGAGGGCTAAGGGCTAAACCACTTCCACATGGTTTTATCCACATTAGAGAATCAGGGGTGCAATAGGGTATAAGGGAATTTAGCCTCCACAAGCCAACAAAGAATTATAGTGCCTAGAGGCCTAGCCAAAGGTCACTGCACTTGGTCCAGTGGAGGAAAAAAGTTAAAGGCGCTAAGAGAAAGGTATTAAGGCATGCTAACAGGTGGAAAGTGGGCCATAAATGAAAGAGTTTGGAATTAGGAATTTATAATAAGTTACAAGCATGTAGGCCTCCAGGTTCATGTTCTATACTGTGATATATGGTGATGGCCATAATTGGCCCTTCAGATCCTCCCACTTGTGCTGAATTCTCTAACTATTGTAGCTCTTGGGCACAAAATTCAAAGGATGAATGGATTGGCAATTAAGTCTTTGGAAACTGGTGGCAATGCCGACTATTAAGAAATGTTGAGTCAAGGCAGCAAGGACCACAATGGTGAAAATTGGGTTCATCTTGAATAGAAGTAATCCATATGATCTATCTTACACACTGAAAAGAATTGAATTGAAATGATGGCTAGGTGCATAATCGCCATACCAGAGTGATCCTCACCTCATGATTAGATAAATGAGAAAATCAACCTAGGAATAATAGAGATTAGACCAAGCTTATTAATTCCATGTCAAAGTACATTTTGAGAGTTGTAGTTCCATGTTTCTTGTACAAGAAAAATTCAATGGAGGTACTCCTTGAGTGTGCAAGTAAGACCAATATTTAAGTCTCAGTAAGGAGAAATGTACAAGTTCTCATTCGCATGTTTAATGCAACTCCGATGGTCATGAAATCAGACATAATAAAATGATGGAGATCCATGTAGGAGTACGCTCTCAGGAATCATGTATGGCAGAGTGATGGCTAACAAGGACAAGATGGATCACTGTGTTGTAGTGAAATAAAACCTACTAAGAAATGTACAAGTTCTCATTCGCATGTTTAATGCAACTCCGATGGTCATGTAATCATACATAATAACATGATGGAGATCCATGTAGGAGTATGCTCTCAAGAATCATGTATGCCAGAGTGATGGCTAACAAGGACAACATCGATCACTGTGTTGTAGTGAAACAAAAACTATGATTTCCATTAAGAAGAGTGGGGGAACATAGCATAATTGAGTGAGATTAGTGGAGAGTGTTAAAAATAGCAACAAGAAATTCCAATTTAATTTGTCCTTGAATTAAATTTCAAATTATAATTATAATTCTATTCTCATAGAAAATTGTAATAGTTAATTAAGTTAAATTGACTTAATTGAGTTAGAAAAATTCGAGTCGGAAGTCTATCTAGAGTCATGTAGAGTGATCCCTAAATTTTAAGGGGCCAGGTTGAGTTCTTTTGATTTGTAATTAGGTAACACATTCTAACTGAGTTATAGTCAGTTAAACTAGTTCTAACTATTGGAGGAACTAGTAAACTCAGTCTAGTAGTGGAGTAGTGCACTAATGCATCCCCAGTACCACGCTAGTTAATTGAAGATTCACTCATTGATCCAAATTTAAACAGGAACACAAAAAATTACAAAGATAACCATAAATACAGAGATGAGATAACCATAAATACTGAGATGCAGCGGAAATAATACTTCATTTCATTACTGTAAAATACTGAAATGTGCTTACAAATAGAAATAGAAATAAATCAGCTAGGGCGATGGTAGCTTATCTCTGAGAAGAGATGTGGCGGCTACATGCCTCTGAAATGTTCTAAAACTGTGTTACAAATAGGCTCGAAGGCCTATTTATTATTGAGAAACAATTGAAAACCCTTCACATCCCGAAACCTAACCCTAGAAGATGAAACACCAAATTGTGGGTCCCGTTTGGGTAAATTGGTACATCAATTTCCCGGGGTCGTAACTTTGGCATACGATCTCCGTTTGACGCGTATGATAGCTCGTTAGAAAGATATATCCGAGTACTACCACTTTGGGAGGCAACATCGGTCCGTGGACCCATGTTGCCCCAGATTTCCCAAAAAACGTCGTTTAGGGCCTCAAAACGGCTCCGGAAGTTCAAGACCCGAAAAAATGCTAAAAATAGTAAACTATGCTACAATTTAGGAAACTAAAAGGACTGAAAGACACAGTTGTGGGGGTCCAAATGGGATAGGTGGGTGGCCACCAACATCCACCTGGAGCATTCCTCCCCCCTTAGGAAGCAATGGTCCCCATTGTGTTGAGTTCTTCCCTGAGATGAGGAAGCTTCTGCTGAGCTGGGTCTCTGGTGAGCTGTTCTGCAATCTCTATTGTGACCAGAAATGGTGGGAAGCATGGTCGGCGATGGTCCACATTAAACACTCGGTGCAAGCGAAGGAATGGATGAATGTTGTGCTTCAAAGCATTGTTTCCCGTAGCCTTGGTACTGGTGTAAGGACCATGTCAGAGTGGTTGGAGCTTCTGATGGGCTCTTGTAAGGTGTTCTTTCTGCAGATGTAACCAAACTTTGTTGCCCACCTGAAACTTATGTGGTACCCGTGTGGGTGAGGAGAAGTTGTTCCTACGTTCTGTCATGACCGTATCCCTTTGTTGCTGCTGCTGCGTGGAGGAACCCTTTGCAGGGGTCATGGATGTAGCAATGATCTTCCCCTTACTTTGGGAGTGAACCAGACAGATGAATTTCCTAGTCTAGGAGATGAGCTTGCTGCCTTTCTTAGTAGTGATCAAAGATGTGGCGGTAGGTGGGGCTATCTCCGGTATCCTATATAATGAATTATTCAAAGAAATAATGACAGCACAAGGCCTAGACTCATACACAGCATGTCGCCTCCACAAGTATGGCTGGCCTAATAATACATCACAAACATCTAGAGGTGTAACATCACACAATACCTCGTCTGTGAAGGGTTTGATGCTGTAGGGCAGGCGACACTATTGGCGAACTTTCAGATCTCATCCTTCGTGAAGCCACCCGATACTGTACGGCTGCGGGTGCGGTGTATTCGGTAGGCCCAACCGCTTCACGACCTCTGTTGAAATGAGGTTCCTTTGGCTGCCATTGTCGACAATGAATTGCAGCGACGAACCCTTCACCCACATCTGCGAGTGGCAAAGACGCTCCCCTTCCTCTAGATTTTCGGGCTCATTTTTTGGATCTTAGCAGTGGCAACAGTGGTGTTGGGATCTGCATCAATGATCTGCTTCCCTTTGCCATTCCCCTTTTCGAGTTCTGGCTCAGGGTCAGAACATGCATCTAATTCGGAAGCCTTCAACTCGACCACAAGCGACTGCTTGGTCCGACACTCACTTGTGTTATGAGTGGGACTCTCGTGGAACTCACACCACTTCCGTGTGTCCTTCTTCGGCTTCATGGTGTTGTTCTTTTCTTACGGCTTCGACGGGTTGTCTTGGGTCACCCCGCCTTGGCTTTGTCCTTTGGGCTTTGGATTTGCAGATCCAAAGTCTCGCTTCTTCTGTTTGAACTTTTGCTCGATTTTGACAGCGTATCGGTATGCTGTGCCGAGTGAGGAGATGTTCAAGAACCCCATCTCTTCCTGGATGTATCTGTGTAGGTAGCCGCGGTATTTGAGTACCAGATGCAGCTCAAAATCTTTGATACCCAACTGTGTGTGAAGGGTATGAAAAGTGTTTGTGAACTCCGTCACATCTTGGTCTCGTCTCTGCCGTATTGTGGTCCATTTGATGTATTTGTCCTCATAGCTTCCAACAGGGTAGTACTGCTCCTTGATGGCATCCCAGAAGTCATTCCAAGTGGGTGTGGTTGAAAATAGTGAGCCTGTACATTCATCCTTCTGCTCGCAGTAGGTTTCCCACCAGTCCTTGATGTGGGGGGCTACTTTGAGAAGAGCGAAAACAATCTTTTCCTGACTTGAAAATTCGCGAACAGAAAAATACCCATCTAGCAGATTTAACCATTTATCTACGGCATCTGCGTCTATTTGACCCTCGAATGTGGGGATTTCAAAATTAAGTTGTACCTTGAAGGGTGTGGCATTTCCAGAGTCGCTGTTGGAAGCTGATGCGTCGCCTCTAGGTAGCCGCTGAAGAATCTGCGCAAAACTATCCATCATCGCGTTCCTTTGTCGCTCGAGGGCTTCTTCGAGCAAGATTTTGATAGGATCTCCTCCTCCCTCGTCTTTCTTCTCATCCGCCATGGGAGGCTTTGGGGGTTTGCGAGGCTGGTCTTGCAAAGGTTCGACTAGTTCAAGCCCTAACTCCTTATATCCCGACCTCGTTGGGGACATGCAAAGAAAAACAGAGAAAAAGAAGACTGCTCTGATACCACTGATCCATATTTCAACAGGAACGCAACAAATTACAGAGATAACCATAAATACAAAGATGAGATAACCAGAAATACTAAGATGCAGTGGAAATAATACTTCATTTCATTACTGTAAAATACTGAAATGTGCTTACAAACAGAAATAGAAATAAATCAGCTAGGGCGATGGTAGCTTATCTCCCAGAAGAGATGTGGCGGCTACATGCCTCTGAACTATTCTAAAACTGTGTTACAATGAGGCTCGAAGGCCTATTTATTGTTGAGAAACAATGGAAAACCCTTCACATCCCGAAACCTAACCCTAGAAGATGAAATGCCAAATTGTGGGCCCCGTTTGGGTAAATTGGTACATCAATTTCCCGGGGTCGTAACTTTGGCATACGATCTCTGTTTGACGCGTACGATAGCTCGTTAGAAAGATCTATCCAAGTACTACCACTTTGGGAGGCAACATCAGTCCATGAACCTATGTTGCCCCAGATTTCCCAAAAAAAATCGTTTAGGGTCTCAAAACGGCTCCAGAAGTTCACGACCCGAAAAACTGCTAAAAATAGTAAACTGTGCTACAATTTAGGAAACTGAAAAGACTGAAAGAGACAGTTGTGGGGGTCCAAATGGGATAGGTGGGTGGCCACCAAAATCCACCTGGATCACTCATAAATAACTCATGCATCTCAGTTCAGAGGAAGAGCCAGTTGATACTAGAGTGCAGGGACACAGTGCTATCAGTTGTATAATTTTCCAAGTTGTACAGATGGTGCATGTAATCAGTTGAGGACCTATGTTTGGATTGCGCGGTTATGGAGGAAGGATTTTCCAATTAAATATGGCCTAATTCTCTCAGGAATTATGTAAGGAAATAGGGGATTTGTAGGTAGTAGAATTGGTTAAGTGTTGGCTTGAGCTGGCTTTTCAGGTAGAGAGTTATATCATACTTGTGCAATGATTGTTCTAGTGTGAACAAACATTGTATTTTCTTCTCAGTTATTTTGGTCAATGAAATATAGATATTTAGGGTTTTGAGCAGTTTCTTTCCCAAGAGAAATATTTTTTTATGTGTGATTGATATGCTTCCTCTTTCTTCTTATTTTTTTCATCGATCATTTTTGGTTTCCACTGAGAAGAGTAGACTAGATTCTTGTCTTATGTTTTAGTATATCACATCAGTTGTTGAATCTACAAAAAAATCTACATGGTATCAGAGCTGAAGACAGTATAAAGGAGGATATTTCGAGTTTTTTGTGCAGATGAAAATCAAATTTACAATTCATACTTCAGAGTCAGAAATATGGCTTTCTATGGTTTGAGACTTGAGTATGCCTTGTAAGGAAGCTTGAAGTACATAGCTTGGAAGGATGGGATGGAAGTTGTGTTGGAAGACAGTGGCCTCAAGGAATTCATTGATCAAGACATTCCTAAGACTCTAACATCAGATGTTAAAGATCTAGCTGAATGGAGAAAGTGTGTGGCAAAGGCGAGGCAGATTATCCTTTAGGGAGTTCAAGATCACATTGTCTCGAGTCTCCATGGTAAGGAAACTCCATACTCAATCTGGAAGGAATTGACGGGCCTGTTTCAGAATACCAGTGACCATATGAAGTTGGCACTGAAGGAAAAACTCAAAAATATAAAGAAGGAGAAGGGTGACTCTATTCCGAAATACTTGACCAAGTTCACTAATTGTCGTGATGATCTTGGAAGTGTTGGGACTACTTTTTTTGAGGACGATATGGTGAGACTATCTCTTCTTGGACTTCCCAAGAGTTGGCACAGTTATTAGGAATCTGTCAATGGGAGGGAGAAGCTACATGATTGGGAATGGTTGTGGTTAGATTTGATACAGGAAGTGATTTGGAGGAACACCAGAGACGGATCCTCAACAATGACTGATGATGAGGAAAATCATGCCTTAATGGGTAAGGAAAAGAAAAAGAAAGGGACGACATCCCACTCCAGATCAAATTCTTATCATGGAGAAAAGAAGAAGGACATGTCGAAATTCAAGTGCTTTCATTGTCACGAGCTGGGGCATTTTGCTACAAGTTATCCGCTCAAGAAGTCCAACAAGAAACCCTTGGGAGGAGTGGTAGGTGAGGCTCTTGCCTCACAATTCCAATTAGACTTTACCCTCATTACATGTATGGTATCCTTGATTATAGGTAGTGTATGGTACCTATAAAGTGTAACTTCTTTCCACATGAATGGTAACAAGGAGCTCTTCAGTAACTTGGAGGAGAAGGATCTCTAGATGCATATCGAGATGGGTGATGATGGGAGGTATAGTGCTACTGTTCTTGGTAAAGTTACCTTTTAGAGGGAGTTGGGTGCTCACCTCACATTATGAGATGTTATGTATGTTCCTGGTTTGAAGAAGAACTTGGTATTTGTTGCCATGTTGGAGCAGAGAGGCTACGATGTGATATTTAGTAAGGGAAATGAGTTCCTTCGTCACACAGCCATGGGACAGGTGAAAGGGATAGGGATTCAAGTGAATAATATCTATAAGTTATAGGTATAATATTATGCTTCCTTGAGCACGAAAGCAAAGAAGGTGCAGAGTCGAGACATCAGTGAGTTGTGGCATAGGCAGTTGGGTCACTCGCATCATGGAACTTTGAAAATCATGCAACAAATCTCTACTGGTCTTCCCAAGGGTACACTAGAGCAAGTTGACACATGCAAAGGGTGTACTTTGGCAAAATTCACCAAACCTTATTTTCACAGCAAAGACAGTCAAGCACAGGTGATCCTAGATTGATTCCATTTAAATGTGTGTGGACCATTATCGACAACATCCACGACCAAGCACATGTATTATGTTATATTTGTTGATGATTTTTCTCATAAATGTTGGATATTATTCATGTAGAAGAAAGATCAGACTTTTGCAACGTTTTTTTAATTTAAAGCATTGGTCAAGAAAGATACTGGAAAGAAGGTTAAATCTCTTAGGAGTGATAATGGTGGAGAGTATGTGTCGAAAGAGTTTAAAAACGTTTGTGTGACAGAAGACATTTGATGAGAGTTGACAACACCTCATAGCTCACAAAAAAATGGGGTGGTTGAAAGGAAGAATAAAATCATTGTAGGGGAAGCATGGGCGATGTTGCATGATTAAGGCCTACCACTACACTTGTGGGATTAGTCATGCAACACAACTATTTATTTGCAGAATAGAATCCCTCATCGAATTATTGGGATGAGTACACAAGAGGAGGTTTTCTCAGGGAAGAGACCAGATGTGGGTCACTTCAGGATTTTTGGCTCCTCAGTCTGCTGCCATGTGACCAAAGATGCACGGAAGAAGCTTGAGACAACAACAAATTTGGGGATATTTGTGGGGTACACTGATACACCTCACAACTATTGGGTGTACTTGTTGACTAGTAGGATGACAATGGTTCACAAGGATGTAAAATTTGATGAAGAGAAGGCCATGAGATGTTTCCTTGAGAGGGAGATTCAACTACATGTAGTTGAGGAGCTTTTAGCTCCTAAGTAGCAACCTCAGTTTGATGTGGAGTAGCCACATACAGAGGATCCAAGAGTGGAGACATCCACTCAGGAAATGTATTCTAGAGATGGGAGAAAGTGCACCTAAGAGGCTGACATGTTATTTCATGATGCGAGAGAGAACGTGGGCACACCCACATAACAACGCAGGAAGAGGAGATCACCTGAGAGGTACATTGGATACATGGCTCTTATGAGTGGATGTGTTGAGACATAACCATATTGTTTTGAGGAGGTGTTGTTGGGAAAAGTATCTATTCAGAACGCCCCTATCCCACTCTAAGGTGTGACAGTGCCTTAGCAACAAACAAGGAAAACTACTTTCGTATTCTTCTTTATGAAATGTAAATGAAGAGGAAGGATGTAACTAACCTGTGCCTTGCGCTAGTTTGTTTATCCAATCGCTCTCTTCTTTGTTTGCTTCCCTCTTCTTGCTCCCTTACTTGCCCAACTTCACCAAGTTCCTGCAAGATCACAGAAGAGGAAAACTACACAAAAGACATAGATTTACATTCATAACTAGCTTAGGATCAGATTTAAGCTAAACATGCAAATATAACAAAGCATCATTGATACACAACATGTAGGAGAAACTCAAATAGTTTTATTGATATGATAAGAAAGTCCAAGAGGAGATACAACCAAGTGAGTCCCGATCCAACATCTACCTCCCAGCAAAGGAATCCCTTCCTCACCTCCAACAAAGCATAAATCACCCAATGCACTAATCTCAATCTCAAACCAACAGCAATTCTCTACAAAGTACAAAATTCCAGCCTCTGGATCTCTTGGATGAGGGATCCATATATAGATGTAAGCAAAGAGGATGAGTTAGCTTATGTTTTTACTTGTGGCTTCTCTCTGTCAGTTTTTGCTTCCACTTGGAGGCTGAGAGCCTCTTACTCATCCTTGGTCGAACTCAGTGAGGCAAGTGTCAATGAGGAAGATTCTGGAAGCTTCCATTGTCTGTACACCTCACGGAATGACACTGCCATTTGGCATTTCTCGCTCAGCGCACCCTGGTAGTGCATTTAGGTGCGTTGCAATGCACCTAGCTAGTGTACTGGGGTGCTTTGCAACGCAGGAAGCTAGTGTAGCAGTTGAATTGATCCATTTTCTTTCTATACTGCTGCATATTAAACAAATGAAGTGATAAAGTCAGAATTCATGCTTGCCACGCTCTACTTTTAAATTTGTTTAATTTCTATGTTTTCTGCTATCTAAAGAGAATTCAAATCCATTTTTTGCTCTCTTTAGCCTTCTTTTCTTTCTTCCTAATCATCCACTTCATCTAAAGACATCAATACAGGTTCCTACCTTGCCCGAAAGACCCCCCTGCAGAAACTGTGTCCAATCCCCGCACCCTAAATTGCAGCTCCTCAATTTGCCACCAAAACCCAAAAAACCCCCAAATCAACCTTCAAATCAGTTTACTAGCCTAATATCAGTGTTACCTTGATTGGTCATCTCTTCCTATTGAAAATTTACCGAGATTGACCGGAGAGAGCCTTCTCCTGCCCCGTAGGGCTAGCTACGAGGCTGAATGGTTTGATGTAGCTTTGAGATTTGCCTTTTCAGCCTGAGGTGAAATTTCAAGTGCTAACAGGTTCAACGCGACTATTTTTGATAAACTCGCGCTCATCGGCACGATTGTTAGAAAAATAAATGTGTTGACCGAGGATTCGAGGAAAAAAATAAAAAATTCAAAGGCTAAAACCAGACTTGCCACTGTAAATTTCAGGGTCAAAGTAGTAAACCAGGAAAAGCAGAGAACACTAAAGGGGAGTGGTGATACTAGAAAAGTTCACACAAAACCATAAAATGACAATCAATCAAATAGGAGGACTAGCTCCCCAGTGGGAGTTGCCAAGTTGTGGTATAGGTAAAGTCTCAGTGTGGACACAAACAATTCCTTTAGCCCGAGAGAGAAGGTCTAGCCACAAATAAACAATCTATGGAAAATCTCCTTAATCTAGAATCAATTAAGAGGGCCTACCTCTTAGAATGATATTCCGCTTAGTGATGATAATGTTTCCTCACTCCATCTATCTTCTATTTCCTTCCTTCGAATACCTGAAACAAGAAAACAACAATGACAACAAACGTGATAGCATACAATATTGTATTCAGCCTACTTAATAGGTCAAGGAACATTAAGTCATAAAGATGTAAAATGAGACTTCATGTAAGAAATCAATCAAGAGTTGCATTTATATAGATTAGAAAGAGATTACAATCGGTGCCTTGATGTTGCTAGTCTCCTTTGACGTATCCAAGTTCCCACATTTCTGCTAGCACTTCATGGATAGCTCCAACAATGGAAGTTTTAAGGCCTCTTTCCCTCTAGTCTCAAACGAAACCAAAAACACACTATTATCCCTCAAACATACACTAGAAAGCTACAAGCTATAGATGACTTGTTGATCGTTCAAACTCACTCTAAACTAGTTTATCTTGGGAAAAGAGAGGCTTATATAGCTTGGATGGATAGGAGATGGTTCCTCTCATCATGGGAGAAGGTCTTATCTCTTAAGTTTGTTCCATCCTAATAGGGGAAAGGAGACCAAACTGACTTCCTCAACTCCATCTGGCCCAACCATCTACCAGACTTTTGTTATGAAGCTTTGGCTCCATATTTAAAAACCTTCCAAAAGAGGATCGACGCAACTAGAAAAGGGATCAGTCTCTCCGTATGACGCAAGGGCTAGTTTTAATCTCTGCAAATCGGTATGAGGAGGAAATTGGTCAGTAGTGTTAGTCTTGTGAACTGGGATAAAGGAAGATTCTTGGTAATGATGCAAAGGGGAATTACTCTGCTCATGAAGAGAGACATACTGGGAGTTTCTCCATGATGGGAAAGCATGTGAGGTTCACTATAGAGGTCCTTCAAGATCGTGGAAGGGGAGTACATGGACAGTGGAAAAATGTTGTGTAATAGGACACACCCATTGGGTCTGATAGGCAGATGTTATAAGAGGTCAACAAGTGTAAAGTGGGTGTGGTCAGAAGCCCGCAAGCCTATAAGTCTTAAGGAATTTTATTAAAAAGATACCCTGGCACTGGGGAATCAGGGCTTCAATTCAGTAAAAGGTAGAGGGCTAAGGGCTAAACCACTTCCACATGGTTTTATCCACATTAGAGAATCAGGGGTGCAATAGGGTATAAGGGAATTTAGCCTCCACAAGCCAACAAAGAATTATAGTGCCTAGAGGCCTAGCCAAAGGTCACTGCACTTGGTCCAGTGGAGGAAAAAAGTTAAAGGCGCTAAGAGAAAGGTGATAAGGCATGCTAACAGGTGGAAAGTGGGCCATAAATGAAAGAGTTTGGAATTAGGAATTTATAATAAGTTACAAGCATGTAGGCCTCCAGGTTCATGTTCTATACTGTGATTTATGGTGATGGCCACAATTGGCCCTTCAGATCCTCCCACTTGTGCTGAATTCTCTAACTATTGTAGCTCTTGGGCACAACATTCAAAGGATGAATGGATTGGCAATTAAGTCTTTGGAAACTGGTGGCAATGCCGACTATTAAGAAATGTTGAGTCAAGGCAGCAAGGACCACAATGGTGAAAATTGGGTTCATCTTGAATAGAAGTAATCCATATGATCTATGTTACACACTGAAAAGAATTGAATTGAAATGATGGCTAGGTGCAGAATCGCCATACCAGAGTGATCCTCACGTCATGATTAGATAAATGAGAAAATCAACCTAGGAATAATAGAGATTAGACCAAACTTATTAATTCCATGTCAAAGTACATTTTGAGAGTTGTAGTTCCATGTTTCTTGTACAAGAAAAATTCAATGGAGGTACTCCTTGAGTGTGCAAGTAAGACCAATATTAAGTCTCAGTAGGAGAAATGTACAAGTTCTCATTCGCATGTTTAATGCAACTCCGATGGTCATGAAATCAGACATAATAAAATGATGGAGATCCATGTAGGAGTACGCTCTCAGGAATCATGTATGGCAGAGTGATGGCTAACAAGGACAAGATGGATCACTGTGTTGTAGTGAAATAAAACCTACTGAGAAATGTACAAGTTCTCATTCGCATGTTTAATGCAACTCCGATGGTCATAATCATACATAATAACATGATGGAGATCCATGTAGGAGTATGCTCTCAAGAATCATGTATGCCAGAGTGATGGCTAACAAGGACAACATCGATCACTGTGTTGTAGTGAAACAAAAACTATGATTTCCATTAAGAAGAGTGGGGGAACATAGCATAATTGAGTGAGATTAGTGGAGAGTGTTAAAAATAGCAACAAGAAATTCCAATTTAATTTGTCCTTGAATTAAATTTCAAATTAAAATTATAATTCTATTCTCATAGAAAATTGTAATAGTTAATTAAGTTAAATTGACTTAATTGAGTTAGAAAAATTCGAGTCGGAAGTCTATCTAGAGTCATGTAGAGTGATCCCTAAATTTTAAGGGGCCAGGTTGAGTTCTTTTGATTTGTAATTAGGTAACACATTCTAACTGAGTTATAGTCAGTTAAACTAGTTCTAACTATTGGAGGAACTAGTAAACTCAGTCTAGTAGTGGAGTAGTGCACTAATGCATCCCCAGTACCACGCTAGTTAATTGAAGATTCACTCATTGATCCAAATTTAAACAGGAACACAAAAAATTACAAAGATAACCATAAATACTGAGATGCAGCGGAAATAATACTTCATTTCATTACTGTAAAATACTGAAATGTGCTTACAAACAGAAATAGAAATAAATCAGCTAGGGCGATGGTAGCTTATCTCTGAGAAGAGATGTGGCGGCTACATGCCTCTGAAATGTTCTAAAACTGTGTTACAATGAGGCTCGAAGGCCTATTTATTATTGAGAAACAATTGAAAACCCTTCACATCCCGAAACCTAACCCTAGAAGATGAAACACCAAATTGTGGGTCCCGTTTGGGTAAATTGGTACATCAATTTCCCGGGGTCGTAACTTTGGCATACGATCTCCGTTTGACGCGTATGATAGCTCGTTAGAAAGATATATCCGAGTACTACCACTTTGGGAGGCAACATTAGTCTGTGGACCCATGTTGCCCCAGATTTCCCAAAAAACGTCGTTTAGGGCCTCAAAACGGCTCCGGAAGTTCAAGACCCGAAAAAATGCTAAAAATAGTAAACTATGCTACAATTTAGGAAACTAAAAAGACTGAAAGAGACAGTTGTGGGGGTCCAAATGGGATAGGTGGGTGGCCACCAACATCCACCTGGATCATTCCTCCCCCCTTAGGAAGCAATGGTCCCCATTGTGTTGAGTTCTTCCCTGAGATGAGGAAGCTTCTGCTGAGCTGGGTCTCTGGTGAGCTGTTCTGCAATCTCTATTGTGACCAAAAATGGTGGGAAGCATGGTCGGCGATGGTCCACATTAAACACTCGGTGCAAGCGAAGGAATGGATGAATGTTGTGCTTCAAAGCATTGTTTCCCGTAGCCTTGGTACTGGTGTAAGGACCATGTCAGAGTGGTTGGAGCTTCTGATGGGCTCTTGTAAGGCGTTCTTTCTGCAGATGTAAGCAAACTTTGTTGCCCACCTGAAACTTATGTGGTACCCGTGTGGGTGAGGAGAAGTTGTTCCTACGTTCTGTCATGACCGTATCCCTTTGTTGCTGCTGCTGCGTGGAGGAACCCTTTGTAGGGGTCATGGATGTAGCAATGATCTTCCCCTTACTTTGGGAGTGAACCAGACAGATGAATTTCCTAGTCTAGGAGATGAGCTTGCTGCCTTTCTTAGTAGTGATCAAAGATGTGGCGGTAGGTGGGGCTATCTCCGGTATCCTATATAATGAATTATTCAAAGAAATAATGACAGCACAAGGCCTAGACTCATACACAGCATGTCGCCTCCACAAGTATGGCTGGCCTAATAATACATCACAAACATCTAGAGGTGTAACATCACACAATACCTCGTCTGTGAAGGGTTTGATGCTGTAGGGCAGGCGACACTATTGGCGAACTTGCAGATCTCATCCTTCGTGAAGCCACCCGATACTGTACGGCTGCGGGTGCGGTGTATTCGGTAGGCCCAACCACTTCACGACCTCTACTGAAATGAGGTTCCTTTGGCTGCCATTGTCGACAATGAATTGCAGCGGCGAACCCTTCACCCACATCTGCGAGTGGCAAAGACGCTCCCCTTCCTCTAGATTTTCGGGCTCATCTTTTTGGATCTTAGCGGTGGCAACAGTGGTGTTGGGATCTGCATCAATGATCTGCTTCCCTTTGCCATTCCCCTTTTCGAGTTCTAGCTCAGGGTCAGAACATGCATCTGATTCGGAAGCCTTCAACTCGACCACAAGCGACTGCTTGGTCCGACACTCACTTGTGTTATGAGTGGGACTCTCGTGGAACTCACACCACTTCCCTGTGTCCTTCTTCGGCTTCATGGTGTTGTTCTTTTCTTACGGCTTCGACGGGTTGTCTTGGGTCACCCCGCCTTGGCTTTGTCCTTTGGGCTTTGGATTTGCAGATCCAAAGTCTCGCTTCTTCTATTTGAACTTTTGCTCGATTTTGACAGCGTATCGGTATGCTGTGCCGAGTGAGGAGATGTTCAAGAACCCCATCTCTTCCTGGATATATCTGTGTAGGCAGCCACGGTCTTTCAGTACCAGATGCAGCTCAAAATCTTTTATACCCAACTGTGTGTGAAGGGTATGAAAAGTGTTTGTGAACTCCGTCACATCTTGGTCTCGTCTCTGCCGCATTGTGGTCCATTTGATGTATTTGTCCTCATAGCTTCCAACAGGGTAGTACTGCTCCTTGATGGCATCCCAGAAGTCATTCCAAGTGGGTGTGGTTGAAAATAGTGAGCCTGTACATTCATCCTTCTGCTCGCAGTAGGTTTCCCACCAGTCCTTGATGTGGGGGGCTACTTTGAGAAGAGCGAAAACAATCTTTTCCTGACTTGAAAATTCGCGAACAGAAAAATACCCATCTAGCAGATTTAACCATTTATCTACGGCATCTGCGTCTATTTGACCCTCAAATGTGGGGATTTCAAAATTAAGTTGTACCTTGAAGGGTGTGGCATTTCCAGAGTCGCTGTTGGAAGCTGATGCGTCGCCTCTAGGTAGCCGCTGAAGAATCTGCGCAAAACTATCCATCATCGCGTTCCTTTGTCACTCGAGGGCTTCTTCGAGCAAGATTTTGATAGGATCTCCTCCTCCCTCGTCTTTCTTCTCATCCGCCATGGGAGGCTTTGTGGGTTTGCGAGGCTGGTCTTGCAAAGGTTCGACTAGTTCAAGCCCTAACTCCTTATATCCCGACCTCGTTGGGGACATGCAAAGAAAAACAGAGAAAAAGCAGACTGCTCTGATACCACTGATCCATATTTCAACAGGAACGCAAAAAATTACAGAGATAACCATAAATACAAAGATGAGATAACCAGAAATACTAAGATGCAGTGGAAATAATACTTCATTTCATTACTGTAAAATACTGAAATGTGCTTACAAACAGAAATAGAAATAAATCAGCTAGGGCGATGGTAGCTTATCTCCCAGAAGAGATGTGGCGGCTACATGCCTCTGAACTATTCTAAAACTGTGTTACAATGAGGCTCGAAGGCCTATTTATTGTTGAGAAACAATGGAAAACCCTTCACATCCCGAAACCTAACCCTAGAAGATGAAATGCCAAATTGTGGGCCCCGTTTGGGTAAATTGGTACATCAATTTCCCGGGGTCGTAACTTTGGCATACGATCTCTGTTTGACGCGTACGATAGCTCGTTAGAAAGATCTATCCAAGTACTACCACTTTGGGAGGCAACATCAGTCCATGAACCCATGTTTCCCCAGATTTCCCAAAAAACATCGTTTAGGGTCTCAAAACAGCTCCAGAAGTTCACGACCCGAAAAACTGCTAAAAATAGTAAACTGTGCTACAATTTAGGAAACTGAAAAGACTGAAAGAGACAGTTGTGGGGGTCCAAATGGGATAGGTGGGTGGCCACCAAAATCCACTTGGATCACTCATAAATAACTCATGCATCTCAGTTCAGAGGAAGAGCCAGTTGATACTAGAGAGCAGGGACACAGTGCTATTAGTTGTATAATTTTCCAAGTTGTACAGATGGTGCATGTAATCAGTTGAGGACCTATGTTTGGATTGCGCGGTTATGGAGGAAGGATTTTCCAATTAAATATGGCCTAATTCTCTCAGGAATTGTGTAAGGAAATAGGGGATTTGTAGGTAGTAGAATTGGTTAAGTGTTGGCTTGAGCTGGCTTTTCAGGTAGAGAGTTATATCATACTTGTGCAATGATTGTTCTAGTGTGAACAAACATTGTATTTTCTTCTCAGTTATTTTGGTCAATGAAATATAGATATTTAGGGTTTTGAGCAGTTTCTTTCCCAAGAGAAATATTTTTTTATGTGTGATTGATATGCTTCCTCTTTCTTCTTATTTTTTTCATCGATCATTTTTGGTTTCCACTGAGAAGAGTAGACTAGATTCTTGTCTTATGTTTTAGTATATCACATCAGTTGTTGAATCTACAAAAAAATCTACATGGTATCAGAGCTGAAGACAGTATAAAGGAGGATATTTCGAGTTTTTTGTGCAGATGAAAATCAAATTTACAATTCATACTTCAGAGTCAGAAATATGGCTTTCTATGGTTTGAGACTTGAGTATGCCTTGTAAGGAAGCTTGAAGTACATAGCTTGGAAGGATGGGATGGAAGTTGTGTTGGAAGACAGTGGCCTCAAGGAATTCATTGATCAAGACATTCCTAAGACTCTAACATCAGATGTTAAAGATCTAGCTGAATGGAGAAAGTGTGTGGCAAAGGCGAGGCAGATTATCCTTTAGGGAGTTCAAGATCACATTGTCTCGAGTCTCCATGGTAAGGAAACTCCATACTCAATCTAGAAGGAATTGACGGGCCTGTTTCAGAATACCAGTGACCATATGAAGTTGGCACTGAAGGAAAAACTCAAAAATATAAAGAAGGAGAAGGGTGACTCTATTCCGAAATACTTGACCAAGTTCACTAATTGTCGTGATGATCTTGGAAGTGTTGGGACTACTTTTTTTGAGGACGATATGGTGAGACTATCTCTTCTTGGACTTCCCAAGAGTTGGCACAGTTATTAGGAATCTGTCAATGGGAGGGAGAAGCTACATGATTGGGAATGGTTGTGGTTAGATTTGATACAGGAAGCGATTTGGAGGAACACCAGAGACGGATCCTCAACAATGACTGATGATGAGGAAAATCATGCCTTAATGGGTAAGGAAAAGAAAAAGAAAGGGACGACATCCCACTCCAAATCAAATTCTTATCATGGAGAAAAGAAGAAGGACATGTCGAAATTCAAGTGCTTTCATTGTCACGAGCTGGGGCATTTTGCTACAAGTTATCCGCTCAAGAAGTCCAACAAGAAACCCTTGGGAGGAGTGGTAGGTGAGGCTCTTGCCTCACAATTCCAATTAGACTTTACCCTCATTACATGTATGGTATCCTTGATTATAGGTAGTGTATGGTACCTATAAAGTGTAACTTCTTTCCACATGAATGGTAACAAGGAGCTCTTCAGTAACTTGGAGGAGAAGGATCTCTAGATGCATATCGAGATGGGTGATGATGGGAGGTATAGTGCTACTGTGCTTGGTAAAGTTACCTTTTAGAGGGAGTTGGGTGCTCACCTCACATTATGAGATGTTATGTATGTTCCTGGTTTGAAGAAGAACTTGGTATTTGTTGCCATGTTGGAGTAGAGAGGCTACGATGTGATATTTAGTAAGGGAAATGAGTTCCTTCGTCACACAGCCATGGGACAGGTGAAAGGGATAGGGATTCAAGTGAATAATATCTAGAAGTTAGAGGTATAATATTATGCTTCCTTGAGCACGAAAGCAAAGAAGGTGCAGAGTCGAGACATCAGTGAGTTGTGGCATAGGCAGTTGGGTCACTCGCATCATGGAACTTTGAAAATCATGCAACAAATCTCTACTGGTCTTCCCAAGGGTACACTAGAGCAAGTTGACACATGCAAAGGGTGTACTTTGGCAAAATTCACCAAACCTTATTTTCACAGCAAAGACAGTCAATCACAGGTGATCCTAGATTGATTCCATTTAAATGTGTGTGGACCATTATCGACAACATCCACGACCAAGCACATGTATTATGTTATATTTGTTGATGATTTTTCTCATAAATGTTGGATATTATTCATGTAGAAGAAAGATCAAACTTTTGCAACGTTTTTTTAATTTAAAGCATTGGTCAAGAAAGATACTGGAAAGAAGGTTAAATCTCTTAGGAGTGATAATGGTGGAGAGTATGTGTCGAAAGAGTTTAAAAACGTTTGTGTGACAGAAGACATTTGATGAGAGTTGACAACACCTCATAGCTCACAAAAAAATGGGGTGGTTGAAAGGAAGAATAAAATCATTGTAGGGGAAGCATGGGCGATGTTGCATGATTAAGGCCTACCACTACACTTGTGGGATTAGTCATGCAACACAACTATTTATTTGCAGGATAGAATCCCTCATCGAATTATTGGGATGAGTACACAAGAGGAGGTTTTCTCAGGGAAGAGACCAGATGTGGGTCACTTCAGGATTTTTGGCTCCTCAGTCTGCTGCCATGTGACCAAAGATGCACGGAAGAAGCTTGAGACAACAAAAAATTTGGGGATATTTGTGGGGTACACTGATACACCTCACAACTATTGGGTGTACTTGTTGACTAGTAGGATGACAATGGTTCACAAGGATGTAAAATTTGATGAAGAGAAGGCCATGAGATGTTTCCTTGAGAGGGAGATTCAACTACATGTAGTTGAGGAGCTTTTAGCTCCTAAGTAGCAACCTCAGTTTGATGTGGAGTAGCCACATACAGAGGATCCAAGAGTGGAGACATCCACTCAGGAAAAGTATTCTAGAGATGGGAGAAAGTGCACCTAAGAGGCTGACATGTTATTTCATGATGCGAGAGAGAACGTGGGCACACCCACATAACAACGCGGGAAGAGGAGATCACCTGAGAGGTACATTGGATACACGGCTCTTATGAGTGGATGTGTTGAGACATAACCATATTGTTTTGAGGAGGTGTTGTTGGGAAAAGTATCTATTCAGAACGCCCCTATCCCACTCTAAGGTGTGACAGTGCCTTAGCAACAAACAATGAAAACTACTTTCGTATTCTTCTTTATGAAATGTAAATGAAGAGGAAGGATGTAACTAACCTGTGCCTTGCGCTAGTTTGTTGATCCAATCGCTCTCTTCTTTGTTTTCTTCCCTCTTCTTGCTCCCTTACTTGCCCAACTTCACCAAGTTCCTGCAAGATCACAGAAGAGGAAAACTACACAAAAGACATAGATTTACATTCATAACTAGCTTAGGATCAGATTTAAGCTAAACATGCAAATATAACAAAGCATCATTGATACACAGCATGTAGGAGAAACTCAAATAGTTTTATTGATATGATAAGTAAGTCCAAGAGGAGATACAACCAAGTGAGTCCCGATCCAACATCTACCTCCCAGCAAAGGAATCCCTTCCTCACCTCCAACAAAGCATAAATCACCCAATGCACTAATCTCAATCTCAAACCAACAGCAATTCTCTACGAAGTACAAAATTCCAGCCTTTGGATCTCTTGGATGAGGGATCCATATATAGATGTAAGCAAAGAGGATGAGTTAGCTTATGTTTTTACTTGTGGCTTCTCTCTGTCAGTTCTTGCTTCCACTTGGAGGCTGAGAGCCTCTTACTCATCCTTGGTCAAACTCAGTGAGGCAAGTGTCAATGAGGAAGATTCTGGAAGCTTCCATTGTCTGTACACCTCACGGAATGACACTGCCATTTGGCATTTCTCGCTCAGCGCACCCTGGTAGTGCATTTAGGTGCGTTGCAATGCACCTAGCTAGTGTACTGGGGTGCTTTGCAACGCAGGAAGCTAGTGGAGCACTTGAATTGATCCCGATTTAACTGATTCTGAGTAGTTTTTGGTGGAGAACTTCTGGGAGAAGCTGTCATTGGTTGACCTTGTTCTTTTAGGGGCAGGAACAACACTTTTAGGGAATTTGGATCCCTTGGATTATGGACATTTCATGCTCAAAGCTGTAAGGCAAAAAAATATCTATAACAGTTGCCCCCTAAAGTATGAGGCCGTTTATCGGGTGAAATGCTTTATTAGGAGGATCCGAAGTTCTTTCAATACTGGGAGGAGACCTGTAATAAGATAAAATACAATACATTATTTTCATACTATTTTCATGATCTAGTTGAGGCGGGCATTCCCATGCTCAGCTTTATAAATTCATTTTTATGTACACAGGACAGACAATCGTCTGATGGTAGACTGATGATCTTGATGAAATCATCATCCTTTTGGTAGGATGATTATCTGTGCTGCAATGCTGTACATGTAAATGTCTTTATTTTTCCTGAATATATATCGCAGCCCGGATGGATGAAACTAGATCCGGGGTCTTCAATCTCGTCCGATCTTCACTCTAAGTACAAGTCGATCCATGTGAGAAATGTTTTGAAGTCGAACATGGAAAGACATCACTTGATTACCAGTCAATGATGTAAACTGTTAACAAGCGCGAGAGGAATCACCGATAATGATAATGACCCTCAAGGTACTGCAGTACAATTCACGTGGTGTGAATAAAGGACTTGGCGTCGAACACCACGTAAAATCTTTCTGTCGAAGGTCATTGATGTATACCTGTCGCTAGAAGTGAGAAACTTGCCATTGAGGCATGCAAGCTTCAAAGTACTGAAGGGGTGTTCCTAGATCAACTTCTTGGATAATGAGCTGATGTTGACAAGAAGCGATCCGTCAAGGGAGGGCCTTGATGTATCCCACATCAATGACACGGAACAGAGCAAATGATTTTGATGGAGGTGAAAATGATCTGATGATATATGGTTCAGGGTGGCGGTCATGAAAGAATGAAGTATAATGTACGGTAGTGGATGGGACACGGGTGACTTCTCTGGATGACTTCTCTTGAACATATCGGCGACACTTATATGATGGATTGGTAGCATTTACCCCAAATGTGGATGGTATGGAAAGACCATGGTGATGTGACCGGTGAATGAAAACAACCCAACCCGACTCAGGCACAGAGTAGAAGTGTCATGTTCAAGAGCGACTTGCTACCAATAAAGATTCTTTGAGTTTCTTCCCAATTTTTCCCCAGTCATTGCTGACCAGTACCTCTTTATTTTTGTCAAGCTTGAGGAGGATAACATATGCTTGTTCTATAATTTTCCCTTCTGGCAAACCCATCACTATGTTTTAACGAGCCTAGCGATAGTGAAACTCGTTCTCGTCTAAAGACAAGTTTGTCGCTATTAATGTTTTTAACGAGTTTAACGACAAAGATAACTCGATCCTTTTCCTTTTTAGGGAGTCTGAAAAGGAACGTAAAGGTAACTCCAGAAGTCCTTTTTTGTCATCTAATCCCTTAAGTCCGAAAAAGTATAAAACAATATAGAAGGGATGAATTTTCGATAGTTTTAATGAGCCAAACAAAACAAGCGCTCGATCTTTTTGTGCAATAATCCCTCAGGTCCAAAAAGATTAAAATCTAGAGGAGGGATAGCACTTCCGGTCGCTTTAACGAGTTGGAAGGCCAAAACTCGGCAATCTTTTCATATTTTATGAGTCAGATGAAAAGAGATTAAAGAAGACTCGTCTTTTGAGGAACGAGTGATAAAAAGGGTAGCAGCTGATTCCAGGTAAGGGTTGGAATTTTCCAAGCACGGCAGTGTCACAAGGATGGCTAGTGAAATCACTCTTCGCAGCTGTTCCTCAAAATGGGTAAACAATCAAATGGAGGTGAATGATCGGCCAATGGAAAAGTGGAGGTGACGGTGCAAACACGACCAAGGCTTTAATGGCTGATAATGTTACATTCACGGTGGTTATTTACCGGAGGATAGTTCATTTTTTAACGAGCTTAAACGCGGATTGAAACACTTGCTCGATCTTATGTTTATTTTTTAACGAGCATGAACTATGTGCTAAAACTTCTCGATCTTATGTTTATTTTTTAACGAGCATGAACTATGTGCTAAAATTGCTTGATCTAATGTTTATTTTTTAACGAGCATGAACTATGTGCTAAAACTGCTTGATAACATGGTCTACTTTTGATTTTTTACCATAAATAGCTTTCCCTTTTCGAAGATAGTACTGTACTTTCAATTGCTTCATCAAACTAGTTAGAAATGAATAACATTTGCTTGGAAATGAGATTAAAACGCTAATATTTTACTTTGAACTACGTAAAAAGCAATTAAAAAGTGTTTTTACCTCTCATTTTACCATTTCATTTGAACTTGGTTTGTTGGAGCTTTGGAGGTGCCTCTTCCCCTTGATTTTCATCAGCTGATTTTGGGAGATTCTGTGGACGATTCTCGGCGCCGTCTGGACCAGGTAGGAGCTAAACCTGAGCTCTTTCATTTCATGGTTTCCTTTCTCCATTCTGTGCTTCATTCTCTGCTTTTTTGAGCCCCTGGGGTTTGATGGGCTCGTTCTGCCATCAACGCACCCTGGGCATTCGAAACCTACGCTGAATGTTGACCATTATGAAGGCAGTTTGACATTCAACGTAGGTGGAACACTGTGCAGGTGCGTTGGGCGTAGAAAAGGATTTTGTTGCACAGTTTTTGATGAAATTTTTTTCCTGTTTCTCATCAAAATCAGGATCTAACTCCCCTCTTGTTTGTTTTCAGATATCTTGGAGCAAAATGACCCTTACATGGCGAGAACGAGAACATGAAGAAGAGGACATGATTGCCCTACATGATCCGGTTACAGTGAACGCGCTGCGGAACTATGGTTTGCTGAAGTTTTTCCGCATCTCTAGCATGAGACAGCAGATCAACCTACTGCAGTATTTGCTCGACGCTTGGGATCCTATCAATCAAGTTTTCCAGATTAGGGGCAAATCTATCCCCTTGACTGCAGTAGCCATTTACTTCTTGACTGGCTTGTCAAGGCGGGGTGCCCCCATCTCTTTGTCAGGTTCGGCCCGAGGGAGTGACTCTGTGAGAGATTATGTCCGCCAGTATTGCAGGGAAGGATCTCAGCCGAGTAAATATGGCAAGATCATCATCTGTGACATCACTGACAGGTCCCTTAGGTCTATCCTATTTACTTTTGGTAGGATGGCCGGAAGTGCGTCTCTTCATGTAGCCAACAGATCCTATATGCAGCATGCCTTGGAATGCCTCCAACCGAAAATATTCAACTGGTGTGATGCAGTACTTCTTGTGATGAAAAGTCAGTTGACCAAGATAAAGGACAGGAGGTTGAAGAACTTTGGGTTCAGTTCTATTTTGACCGCCTTTGCCTTGGAGAAGATACCACTGATGCAGCCGCAGTACATTGCTCTTGACTTACCTTCTCCTACTGAACCACGGATGCAGAGATGGTTTGACCATATGTCTAGGCATGCTGGTCAATCTCAGATTTCTTTTTCTAATACCTTCTTCAGGTGGTTTGACCGTCAAGAGATGGTCTATTCCAAGTATCCATATGTTGGCATGGACTTCCGAGGTGATCCGGATTTAGTACTGCCGGATGGCGAGCAGTGGGGTGCTATTGGTAAAATCTTCGACCATATCACTATTTACTGTTTTTATTTATAATGTCCTTGTGCTTTATTCTATCAAGACATTAATCAAACTCCTGTTTGCATGCAGATGTTGGTCTTGTTCATCCAGTAGTTCGCCTGAGAGTGCCAGCCGCTGCCCCAGTAGGAGAGGCCGCCGGGAGGGTTATCCTTCTTGACCTTGATGTGGCCGAGACTCTCACAGCTATGCAGGAGCAGGTTGAGAGCCTTACTCTCGGTATCCCAGATGTGAGGATCGACGAGCTACCTTTACAGTTACAGCGGCATACTACTGGTGTGCCTAGACGATGGACTCGTCTCTTACGCATGATCGCACAGGCTGTGACTTGCTATCATGAGCATCACTAGACTAGGGTGCCCCCTAGCATTTTGAGTTTTTGGGTCATGTGATCGATTTTGTCTTGGTTACAAAACATTAATGTAAACCATAAAAAACTATATATATATATATATTTTGATTTTCGGGGTTTTATTCTGGTTGAGTTATATGATCCACATGCAAAACATTGATGATGTGTTTCTTTTTATAAATGTCGCAAATGTCTATCTAACAGATAGTTTACTAATGAGTCGGTTAATGTGTTTAAGTTTCTGGAAATATGTTGGTATTGAATCAAATCAAATTGTCTTTCCAAAATCTTAACCCTTAGGAACATGTGATAAATGGCTGGATTTCGGACGGAATATATACCATTGAGTTGTAGTATTATGAGTTGTGAGTCTAGCCTGACGATTAGTCAGTGTATACCATGGGTGATGGCATCAGCGAGAAGTTCTATCAACGCACTATACTCAGCGATGTTATTCGTTGATTGACCAATACATACACCTCTCAAACTTACTAACTCGCCGCTTGGATCAAAAATGGCCCAGGCTGCGGAGGACAGGTTCCGCGAACTACGAATCACTCCGTCAGCATATCCGACACATGTCTCCAAAAGGTTTGACATCTGTAATAAATGTAAAAAGGGTAGATTACTTGACCAAAACGAACACTTTAGCGAAAACAAAATACAACAAAAGCATATTGGTCACTATTTAAGCATAGTAATGCTTGAGGTACAACCCATTACGAGGTTGCGCCAGTGGAATTCCGTCGTAATCCATTAACTCGTAGGCTCCTTTTGCTAACACTCATTTAACAATATAGGGGCCCATCCATAAAGAATTAAATTTACCTGCTCCCAATTTATCGGATTCTTGGTCGTAAAGCAAGACCAAGTCACCTTCTGAGAAGACACAGGGTTTGACATTTTTGTCGAACTGCACCTTGACTCGTTTCTTATGGGCTTCATTAGCCAAAGCGGCATCACGATGGGTTTCATCCAATTGGATTAATTCCAAGAAAAGAGCCTCTTCTTCTGAAGTTCCGGGGAGGAGATCGATTGCGAGTTTAAGAGACGAGATTTCACACTGGACTGGTAAGACTGCTTCCAGGCCATATACCAGTTGGAAGGGTGTGAACCCGGTTGCATTCCTTACCGATGTTCGGTAACCCACAAGGCTGAGTACAGGATTAGGTGCCACCTTCTTTTGTGAACTCCGATCATCCTTTGCAACATACGCTTCAGGACCTTGTTGATCGCTTCAACTTGTTCGTTGGCTTGCGGATAATACGGAGTAGAGCTGTCGTGAGACAATCCTAGCTTGGCAGCTAATTCGAGCATCATGTGATTGCGAAAATGCGATCCATGATCCGTGACTATAGCCTGTGGTACGCCGAATCTGGTGACTACATGATTGAAAAAGAAAAGGGCAGCTGTTTCACCAGTGTTATCTAATGTAGGCATTGCCTCGGCCCATTTGGCAAAATAGTCCACGGCGACTATAATATACCCATGCCCCCGAATGAGGTGGGGTTACATGTCATGAAATCGATGCCCCATTTGGCGAACGGCCCAACAACAATTATTGGCTGTAGAGGTGCTGGTGGTCTTCTGGTTTTTCTATCAAAAATTTGACAAGCATGGCAACTTCTGACTGCGGTTATGCAATCTTTGAACATGGTTGGCCAGAAGTATCCTGCTCGTAAGATTTTTTGTCCTGTAGCATATCCAGATTGATGCCCCCCACAGGCCCCTGAATGACACTCATTTAGGGATTTTTCGGCCTCGTCATGGGTGAGGCACCTCCTCAGAACTGTATCGATACCAGGACGGTAAAGTGTATCACTGACAATCATGTAGTCTTTTGCTTGGTATCGTATACGTTTCTGTTCAGAGTGAGAGGTATTAGGCCTAAATTTTTGGGTCTGGAGATAGATGATTATATCTCCGTACCACTCATTGCTTGTAGATATCAGAAACAGATTCTCATCCACGATTGATTCTTCGGATGTTTCATCGTTGGACGACGATGGGAGATCGCATAATAATTCTGCAAAAACTAGAGCTTTCTTTGATTTGGATTTTACAAATTCCAGATCAAACTCTTGAAGGATCGCTATCCATTTTGAATATTTGCCCCCCGGCAACTGTCGCGACAATATATAAGTCATGGGGTTGCAATCTAACAGAATGGTAGTTTTCTGAAAGAGGACATAGTGTCAAAATCTTTGTATCGCTTGAACAGCTGCAAGCGCTAGTTTTTCAACATAAGAATATTTGCTTTCTGTATCATTTAAGCTTTTACTTAAATAATATATAGGGTGTTCAATTCCATCGACTTCTTGAACTAAAACCATTGCGATGGTTGTATCTGCTGCAACAAGATACATGTTAAAATCTCTTTGATAATCGGGGGCGTACATTACTGATGCTTTTATTAAGGAATCTTTTAAAGCATCAAAGGAAGCTTGCGTAACCTGATCCCAGACGAAGGGTAACTCCTTTTCAAAAGACGTGTGTAACCTTTAGCAAGTTCGGCGTAATTTGGAATGAACCTCCTCAGAAAGTTTGCTTTCCCTTGGAGTTTCTGAATCTGAAGCAAATTTGAAGGTGGAGGCAAATTTATGATTGCCTGGACCTTGCACGGGTCGAGATGAATCCCATCCTTGGAGACTACAAAACCAAGTAAACGACCAGAACCGACACAAAATACACATTTGTGTGGATTGAGTCGTCTCTTGTAGTGTCGGCAACATAGAAATATCGCTCTTAAATGCTGCAGATGATCAGTCCGCTTTCGCGAATGAGCCGGAAGGTCATCGAGGTATGGTTGAATGATGTTCTTGATGTCATGGAAGGCATAATTCATTGCCCTCTGAAAGGTCTCCCCTGCGTTCTTTAAACCAAAGGGTAATTTTCGATATAAGAATGTGCCCCATGGACAAATGAATGCAGTCTTTTACTGGTCCTGTGGGCGGATATTTATTTGCTTATACCCGTAAAATCCATCCATGAATGAAAAGATTTCGCATCCGGAACATTCATCAATTATCTGGTCAATGAAGGGTGTAGGGTAGTTGTCTTTTGGACAAGCTTGATTTACGTCTCTATAATCGACACACACTCTAATTGTCCCTTGTTTATTCATAACAGGGACAATATTCAATACCCAATCGGTTAGAGGAACCGGGTAGATCAAACCAGCATGGAGAAGTTTTTCAACTTCTGTTTTAATGGCAGCGGCTTTCTTGGGGTGCACCTGCCTGAGCCATTATCGTACCGGTTTGACATCTGGATACATCTTAATTTCGTGTTCAACGATACTCGAGTCAATGCCTGGCATTTCATCATATGACCAAGCAAAGACATCTCTGAACTCGCGAAAAAGAGCGTTGTATATTTCCAGTTCTGAAGGAGAACAACATTTGCCGACATAAATATTCTCTACAACATCCGTTTTAGTCGAGATATTTATGGCTATAGTCTCTTCAATGTTGGATAAGTTTCGCTCGGAATCCACCGTATTTACAGTATTTGATAGGAATTCAAAAACTGAAGGATGAACGATGGTGGCAATCATTCCATGGGGTTCCTTCAATCAACATTGATTGTATAATCCCTTCGTCGGTTCCATGCACTCGCAACCAAGGATCTGAAGGGGTACCATATTCTCTAGACCTATCTACCCAAACGCTTGATGAGCGTTGATTTGGGTTTGCCTCCCATGCTAGAAACATTGATTGCTACAATATTTCTATTGGGCTTGGGGGCAAAACCATTGCATGATCCATGTTGATATCGTTTTCTGAGATCTTTGTGGAAGATATCATATTGCAAGTTCCTATCGACGCTACTTCCGCCAGATTGATTGGAGGTGGAAGAGCGAAATTTCCCATTAGTATAGGATCTTTTAGTAGGCCTACTCCGATATTCTGAAGCGAATGGGGGCTTCCATGGATCATGGGAATGCTTCCTGTAACTAGTGAACCATTGGGGAGGAAGTTTTGTTGGTCGATGATTGTAATCCCCCCTTGAAAGGGAAATGCAATCTTTCTGAAATAGGTCGACACAACAGCTGCCATGGCATATATCCACGGTCTTCCTAGTAGGATGTTGTAATCAAGATTCCCATCAATGACTTCAACATCTATTTCTACTGCTTTTCCCCCTAGTTCAACTTTCAAGTTATTTAGGATACCATATGGGATATATGTCCTACCGTTGAATGCTTTTAATGTTGTTGAAGATCGCGACAAGCTTGGAGATCCTAAAGTTTTCCAACAACTCATCGACATAATACATGTGGATGCCCCCTCATCAATAATCGTTCAGTGAACAATTTTGTTGAGGGCTTTCACTTGAATAAGGAAAGCTAGTTGGGCTAGTAACTGAGGATCATATCCTTTGTGGTCGAAGGATACAAGATTGGAATCCTTAGGATCAACCCCACCAATGGCTGATAACAAATCCTGCCTTTGGGATGGGTAATTTTGTAGTACTTCAAGAGTCGACATAGCGGATGGCGATTGGGCCAAATATTCCACTATGTTATAATGCTGCGCCGCTCTAGTGCGAGGATTAAACGTCGACTTGTGTACTACTCCCTTTGGCGGTTTTATTGTTAATTCAAGAATGATGGGTGGTACAACTTCTGTCGAAGTTGTTGTCGAACTACTCGGTTGATCTTTATCCTTGTCATTCGACAGATGAGGATTCCCGTAATCTTTGTTCCTTGTCGAAATCAAAGCATCATTTTGTTGTTTCGAAATCGACAACATTAGCACTTGCGACGGGGAAGCATTTCCACTTTCAACCAGATTTGTTCCTGGATTTGGAAACAGATCAGTTAACACAGCTGAGGTTTTCGAACTTTTAAAGAATTTCTTAAGCTCAGCTTTGTATGACATTCTTTCGTCCAATGATCCTCGTCACATATCTGACACCCGAAAGGGGGTTTCCTATTTCTAGGAGGGTTTGAAGAAGTTTTTTCAGGAGATGACTCATCCTGTTTCTTCTTCTTCCCTTTGCCTTTCTTCTTTCTTCCTGGTTGTTTGGTTTCTTTGCCCTTATCCGTCGATACGACATTTACTTCCGAAGAAAGAATTTCATCTTTTGCATTTTGATCTGAAATATTACGGGCCTTCTTAGATGTGGCCTTTGTCGATTTTGCGTTTGTCGTGCCAATCACACCATCGCCAGCATGAGAGTCATTGTTTGATTTAGGAGGAGTAGGAATTGAGAATTCTGGTCTAGGGGCGTCAGGTATTTTGTCGTAGAGCGTGCCAGACTGGGTATAGACCAAGTCCATATATTGCGCACGAGCGATAACTTTCTCTTCTGTTACGACTCCCCCCTTTGCCACATCTTCCGTGATGGCAGGAAGTAATGACTTGATAAACCATTCAGCTAATAGCTAATCGGGAACGTATGTTTTTACCATCCTACGACGACGTCGCCATTCATGTATATGATCAGATATGTGAGTGGCCGTTGTCTGTTTGAAGTTGGTTAGGAGTTCCATTCCCATTTCATATCTTATCGGTAATTGAAAATGGGTTAAGAAAGTCGTGGCTAAGGTACTGAAGTTGTCGAACGAAGCTCTAGGCAATTCAATATACCATTTTTCTGCTGGACCCGTTAACGTCCTCTGGAAAAGGCGAAGCCTTATCGAATCATCATTTAGGGTGTTTGATGAACACCATAGATGAAATTTCATCACGTGATTCGATGGATCTTCACCTGGATTTCCATTAAATTTAGGAATATCTGATGGAAGTTTATGAGGGATCGCTAGCCACCAAGGGGCGTAAGCAATTGGATCGTTTGTTAACCGGTGTAAATCAGGTAACTCTAGAGTTGCCACGAATGGTAACTGTTGATTCAAGTTAGGTGAAGCATACCTAGGATATGATGGAATTGCCTGAGCAGTTGGCCTTTGCATACCAGCATAATGCAGTTGATGCTGGTATGATTGATAAGGTTGGTGGACATGACCATTGTAAAATGGTTGATTTTGACAATTTTGAATGTACGGATGTCCACTGTTCGCAAAGATATGTTGCTCAGAACCTTGGTATACTTGTTGGAATTGTGGTTGTTGGTATTGCACCAGCCACGGTTGTGAAGCCACGTTCTGTTGCACTATACTAACCGTTGGACCAAGGTGTGGGGTAATTGTACCCGTTTGGACCTGTGTCGTCCCACCAGTTGGCGATTGTGGTTGAGTCACAGGGTCAAGGGGCTGTTGCATTACAACCTGAGAAATCTGAGGTTGACATACAACAGGCAGCGTTTGAACTTGTGACACTGTCACAATAGTCGGTGTAGTAGGTATATCCGACACAGGTATGCATTGTTGCATCGAATATACAACCCTTGGTTGTTGGGGTAGTATAGGTACCCAACCACTTGATGTAACTCCAGTATAACCTGAATAGTGTTGTGAACTCCCGTATGGATATCCTCCCGAAGGGGGTAATGAAAGGGCATACTGCCCCCCATACGGTGGTAATCCAGAACTCAAGGGGATTGTCTGCCCTTGGGGACTGGATTGCCCAAATTGACCTCCAAATGGATCAATTTGTCGAGTCTCAACATAAGAGTTGCCAGATATTATTCCGAAGGAACAAACAGGAATGGACCATACTGTCGAAATAGCCCTTGGATGGACTCCTTCTAGCGGTTGTGAGCTAGTCGGGACAGATGGTACGCCGGAAAAAATTGTCGGAGTGACGACAGGGAGTTTTGTTATCGTTGTGTCAGTCGACACAGTCCTAGATGTTGACGGTTGTTCAGACATTTTGAGTCTATCCAAAAGATTACCTAGCGATTCTACAGGAACTTTCACTGGTGGTGGACCAACTTCTGATGCCGAAGGAAATAGAGTGACCCTGACTCCAAAATGTGTTGGAGTACTTGCTTGCGGATCTTCTATAATTTCCTTTATCGCAATCAAACCAGGTGGAAGGGGAAGACCGTCAGGTCCGTAAAATATTTCTGGTGACGAAGAAGGGGTTGAATCGACAACGATAGATGTTTGAGGAGCAAGACTCTCAGAACCGGTTGCAGATGGAACTGGTTCAGTAACACAAGTGTTTACCCTCAGACTAGGATCAATATCACTGTCCCTCTGTGGCTGTTGAACTTCTTCTGTAGAGGCAGGGCTTCCAGAAATGTTTGGAGTAACCGGAGTCTCGGATGTTGTTGGAACACTTGTTCCAACTTTAATAGGAGATTTCGAACCGGTTAAACGAGTTCGCTTTGTCCGTACTATTTTCGATTCCGGAGACAAAGACGGTTGACTCATAAGCCTCCAAAAATGTCGGGGTTTCAATTGACTTTCTTCCACGATTGCGGATTACTCGATCAACTAAAATACAAAAGGGGAAATATGTTTCCGAATTAAATGAATTTTAGATGCTTTAGACACAACTTGTTTTTTCAGTTTTTAAGAGTCGAGAAAAAACAAAATATGACTCTAGTCTCCTTCGATTTTTAATGAGCCTAAAGTGACCAGTGCTCAGATGGACCTTTTCCATTAAGGAGTCTGAAAAGGAACGAAAGGGACTGCTCTGGAGATCTAGGTAGAGGGTGTGCCAAACCAATCACAAAACCGCAGAATACTTTTTAGGGTACGGGCGGTCAGTCTTCCCGAATGTTGTGTTCAGTGCATTGTGATCAGTAGCGCGGCCGACACGGCTTCCTATGGATAAAGGTTTTATGCCTATAGGGGTCTCCCAATATATACTCGACGGTACGTGGGAGCACAATCCGTACTGGCACTTATCGTCTCACAGTGGAGGAATCATCCAACCAACAGTGAGGACAACAGTTACCAAGCTTTACAACGCCGGAACACGTCTCTAGCCTAGACCATTATGTTGTGCGTTAAGTTACAAAGCGTTGTTAAGTTCATTCAATTTATTTTAGGTTGATCTTTCTTAGAAGTTTGCCTTTTTGGATCACCATGAGATGTAGATGTAATTCCTAAATGTAGTCTAAAGATGATAAGCAAGCTTTTATCTCTTTTCAACAATGAAAATCCTGGCTACAAGGGGAAAAGAAAGACACAATCTTTTCTCAAAGAGCATAGAGCACACTGTAAATGCACTTTTCCTAAATCAAGCCATACATACTATCAAAATGCAAATGCACTTATACATGTATTTGTTTTTCACTTTCTTAATATTGATGCCTAAAAAGAAAGCTGTTGTACAAATTTGAATTCGATTTCAAGTGAAAAACACAAACAAGCTTCTTTTCGAAATCAACAAAGTAGAGACGATTACGACACTTTATGATTTTGAAATAAACACTTGTTTCGACACTAGAAATTCACAAATTCAAACCAAAAGACAAAAGTAAAAGCGTAATCAACTATCCACAGCAAACAAACTTACTCCTAAGATCAAAATGACACTTACGACAGGTCTAGATCTAAGGGCAACAGTATAACTAGTTTACTTTTGTAATGGGAAACTGTAAATGACGTAACAAATAGACAAAAACAAATACAGTTTCTTTTATACAACTGAGGCGGAATTAAGGCAAAGAAAAGGGGTTTTCAGATAGGTACATACACTGGTAACAGGTTGCAAAAATCAGAGACAAAACTAAACAAAATGAAGCAAAGAACCACAGCTGCACAGGGCAAAGGATGATCAGCGCACCTGTTGTACAGAGAAACTGAATTGCAGCGCAGGTAGCCCTCTCGGGACCTGCATTGAAATGCAGAGTCTCTTCATAGAGCCTGTGCTGAAGCAGAAACGAGAATTTTCTCTGGGTTCTGGGTCACGGTTTGCAGTTTAATCTATGGTTTTTGGCCAAATAAAAGGTATCAGTAAGGTACAATTAGAGGGATGATTTAAAGGAGGACTAAGAGCTATCACAAAGGGCAGTTAGAGCATTTGTGGATCAGCTGTTCAAATCATAAAGAAATCCTAGTGAAAGGATTGAAGTAGCAGCTACTTTGCACTTGATAATGGCAAGTGCAGTTCGATTGCTACTTTTGTGTTTATGAAACAAACAATAAGAGAAACACAAACAAACTAACTAGACACGATCCCCAGTGGAGTCGCCATTTTGTTGTTGGGAAAAGTATCTATTCAGAACGCCCCTATCCCACTCTAAGGTGTGACAGTGCCTTAGCAACAAACAAGGAAAACTACTTTCGTATTCTTCTTTATGAAATGTAAATGAAGAGGAAGGATGTAACTAACCTGTGTCTTGCGCTAGTTTGTTGATCCAATCGCTCTCTTCTTTGTTTGCTTCCCACTTCCTGCTCCCTTACTGGCCCAACTTCACCAAGTTCCTGCAAGATCACAGAAGAGGAAAACTACACAAAAGACATAGATTTACATTCATAACTAGCTTAGGATCAGATTTAAGCTAAACATGCAAATATAACAAAGCATCATTGATACACAACATGTAGGAGAAACTCAAATAGTTTTATTGATATTATAAGAAAGTCCAAGAGGAGATAAAACCAAGTGAGTCCCGATCCAGTATCTACCTCCCAGCAAAGGAATCCCTTCCTCACCTCCAACAAAGCATAAATCACCCAATGCACTAATCTCAATCTCAAACCAACAACAATTCTCTGCAAAGTACAAAATTCCAGCCTCTGGATCTCTAAGATGAGGGATCCATATATAGATGTAAGCAGAGAGGATGAGTTAGCTTATGTTTTGACTTGTGGCTTCTCTCTGTTAGTTCTTGCTTCCACTTGGAGGTTGAGAGCCTCTTACTCATCCTTGGTCGAACTCAGTGAGGCAAGTGTCATTGAGGAAGATTCTGGAAGCTTCCATTGTCTGTACACCTCGCGGAATGACACTACCATTTGGAATTTCTCGCTCAGCGCACCTTGGTAGTGCATTTAGGTGCGTTGTAACGCACCTAGCTAGTGTACTGGGGTGCTTTGCAACGCAGACAGCTAGTGGAGCACTTGAATTGATCTTAATTTGACCGATTCTAAGTAGTTTTTGGTGGAGAACTTCTGGGAGAAGCTGTCATTGGTTGACCTTGTTCTTTTAGGGGAAGGAACAACACTTTTAGGGACTTTGGATCCCTTGGATTATGGACATTTCATGCTCAAAGATGTAAGGCACAAAAATGTCTATAACAGGAGGTAGTGTAGAAACTAGTTTGGGTTGATTCCATGTTTGAGGAGTATGACTCCATTGTCAGGAACACTGTTTGGGATGTGGTCCCAAGACTAGTAGACAAGTTAGTTGTGATTTCATAATGGCTTTACAAGGTAAACCAAGCATCATATGGTAGTGTGGAGAAGCATAAGGCTAGGCTCGTGTCCCAAGGATTTTCTCAGGTGGAGGGGATTGATTATGATGAGACCTTTGCTCCTGTTGCAAGGTACTCATCAATCAGATCCATTTTGGCACTACAAGTGTAGATGGGTTGGAATATACATCAGATGGATGTAAATACAACCTTCCTTAATGGAATGATTGAGGAAGAGGTGTATATTGAGAAACTTGAAGGTTTGAGACCTTTGACTGAGAGTCGCATGTGTGCCAACTCAAGTGAGCGTTGTATGGGTTGAAGCAAGCACCCTGTGCTTGTTACACCAAGATTGATAGCTACTTCACTGCGTTGGACTTCACCAAAAGTGAAGTAGATGTGAACCTTTACCATATTTTGGTTGAAGTTAAATTGTTGGGTATTGTTTTATATGTCGAAAATTTGATTCTGACATGTGATGATAAGTTGATCAAGTCTTGCAAAGATAAACTTGCAAGAGAGTTTGAAATGAAGGAATTGGGGCTCATGCACTACTTTCTAGGCATGGAAGTATCACAAGGTGATGAGGAAATTTTTGTCTCTCAAGGAAAGTATGCCAACGAGATACTAAAAAGGTTCCACATGGAGAGCAGTAAACCCATGGATACTACTCTAGCAGGTAACTGGAGGAAGGAGGATGCTACTTATGGTGAAGTAGTGGAAGCTACCATTTATAAGTAGCTTGTGGGTTCACTCATGTATTTGGTAAACACACGACTGGACATGTGCTATTTGTATTGGATGGTGGCCAAGCGTGTGTTGAGATGCATCAGAGGCACTACTTTGTATCGTTTATGGTACAGAAAAACATAGAGAGTGAAGCTTTAAGGTTTCACTGATGCATATTGGGCAGGGAGTCCATTCGACAGGAAGAGAACATCAGGAGGGATCTTTAGTATTGGGTTAGTAGTTGTTTCTTGGTACAACAGGAAACAAAGATTAGTTGCACTCGGTTCAGCATAGGTAGAGTACACGGCTACCAGTCAAGCAGCTTGTGAGGCCATCTGGATGAGGAATATTTTGTTTGGTTTTTTTGGTCAGCAAATGGATCCAACTATGATTTACTATGACAAACATAGTTGTATCAAACTCTCTCAAAATCTAGTTTTTCATGATCTTTCCAAGCATATTGATATCTGGTATCATCATCTTCAAGATTATGTACAAAGGAGGATTATTTTTTTCGAGTCCATTCCCACAGAGGAAAAGGATGCATACATTTTGACAAGGGCATTGTCAAGATGTAAATTCGAGTTTCACAGAGACAGGATTAGGGAAGTTGATAATCCCTTTCTTGTTGAGAGGGAGTGTTAAAAATAACAACAATAAATTCCAATTTAATTTGTCCTTGAATTAAATTGTGAATTAAAATTGTAATTATATTCTCATAGCAACTTGTAATAGTTAATTAATTTAAATTGACTTAATTGACATATGAAATACATGTTGGAATTCTATCTAGATTCATGTAGAGTGATCCCTAAATTTTAGGGTCCCCGGGTTGAGTTCTTTTGAGTTGTAATTAGATAACTCAGTCTAATTGAGTTATAGTCAGTTAAACTAGTTCTAATTGTTGGAGGAACTAGTTGAGGTTTAGCAGTGGAGTAGTGCACTAATGCATCCCTAGTACCAAACTAGTTAACTGAAGCTTCACTCATAAATAGCTCATGCATGTCAGTTCAAAGGAAGACCGAATTGAGAGTAGAGTGTGGGGACATAGTACTATCATTTTTATAATTTTCTGAGTTGTACATATGGTGCATTAAATCAATTGAGGACCTATGTTTGGATTGCGCAGTTATGGAGGAAGGATTTCCCAATTAAATATGGGTTAATTCTCTTAGGAATTGAGAAAGAAAGTGGGGGATTGGAAGGAAACATAATTGGCTAAGTGTTGGATTGAGCTCACTTATGAGGCAGAGAGTTAGATCATACTTGTGTAGGGATTGTTCTGGTGTGAACAAACATTGTATTTTATGCTTAGATCTTTTGGTTAATGCAATATAGATAGCTGGTTTTTTGAGCAATTTATTTCCCCGGAGAAATATTGTGTTATGTGTGATTGATATTCTTCCTCTTTTTTCTTATTGTTTTCATTGATCACTTTTGGTTTCCACTAAGAAGATTAGAGTAGATTCTTGTCTTATGTTTTAGTATATCACATGAGTTGTTGAATCTAAAGAAAAATCTACAGAGATCTGGAGGGAGCACTACTAAGTGAAGGCTAACTGTGCCTGTGCTACTGAGAGAGGCAAAGAGTGTGTCTATGCTGATGTGAGAGGTCGAGAGTGTATGTAATAGAAGGGGATAAGGGTTGAGAATATGTTGCTAAGAGAAAAGGGTCGAGAGCTGTGAGAATGTGTGTTGTTTTAGAGTGAGCAAAAAATGAGCAATGCATGGGATGAGAAAAGTGAAGGCTACAGAGGAGAACATAGAGTTGAAATCAAGCAGAGTGGCTTATAATTACAATGAGCATAGGTTTCCTTTTGAGTGTAGGTTAGAGCCTACAAAACAAGGAGTTGGTGCTTCCATATAAATGGGTATCTAAAGAAATCTTAGGGGTTGGTGCCTCCTGCAAGTTGGTGCTTACATAAATCCAAGGAGATGCAAGTTGTAGCTTGCATAAAACCCATGAAGTTGGTGCTTTAGTTGGTGCTTTTGGTAAGTTGATCAGGTGTCTACAGAAGAAGAGAGTTGGTGCTTCCTGCTAGTGAGTGCTAGCAAATAATAAAAGGGAGTAGTACTTCCTTTGAGTGGTGGCTAAAAAAAAACATTGATGTAACAGAGTAGGTGCTCATATTTACTTCAATTAACAAAAAACTTTGGTGGTTTTCCTCCTGGAGGATTTTCCACGTTAAACATTTGTGTCTCATGTGTTTTCTAATGATGATGTGTGTGCTTGTGGTGATTCATATGGATACTGTTATGATTTTTTAATGGGTGCTCACATGAATGGTTTCCATGTTTAAATGAGAAATATAAATTGGCATAAAAAGTTAAAGTTAGCCTTAATATTGATTCAGCCCCTTTGCCTCAGTATTAAACATTGTTTCCAAAATTGGTATCAAAGCTTGGTTCCTTCAAGAAAAACTTAAACACTTGAAGGTGATAAAAATGAAACAATTTAGTTCCATTTTTGAAAGGATCAAACTATGAACTCTAGAGGATTAGAATGGAAGAGTATGTAATGGATTTAGACGTTGATGTATGGTGCTCCATAGTGAATGCAGAAAAGAATGAGCTTAATGAAGAATCCAAAATGATCATCATGAAAGGGTTATCAAAGAAAAATGATGATAAAGTCAATCATTGTGAGACAATAAAGAAAATGTTGGAAAGATTTCATTGTACGTATGGAGAAGATAGCAATTCTTGGTAATACTGGAGTCAATGTCAAATGGTCATGATAGGGAAACTTATTTTCATTATGTCGATTGATTAATTTTAATGAATGTTGTTGATCTAATTGCAAAGGCTGAAAGTGATGTGAAGTGAAAAGGCTATGAAAAGAAATGCGAAGGTTGAATATGATCAAACAGAATGTAAAATAGTGAGACACAAGCTAAAAAATGTATGCTTTCACTAAACAAAATGTATGATACAAGATAATGCAAATATGATCTATCTCTCATAATCATTGATGATTGAGCTATTTTATTTCAGCCTCTTTTTATATTACAGTTTTTTTCAGAACTGAAAATGAAGAGACAAGTTTGTGAACAATTTTACAAGACCAAGAGACAATGCCTCATTTCATATTCATGCAAAGAATACAAATAGTCAATAAGGATTGCATATAAAATATACATTGTTGAATAGAAAGAGGATATTTTTTTGTGAAGAAGTTTGCATAAGAAGATTAATGAGCAGCAGTAGAAGAGGCACAAAGTTGTAAAGGAGAAGCAGTGCAACAATAGAACTGACAACATAACTGTATATAAGGTAACCAACATTTGTGACTTGTTGTTGTGGTTGAGAGATTTTTTCCCCTTTCTATGTTGTAGCATGATAAAAAACTATTTCTAGCCTATTGAGGTAGGAGCCTCCTGAGGGTTGTAGCCCGTAGAAAATTTGGGGGAGTAAGAGCTTCCGTTGAGGTAGGAGCCTCTTGTAGGTTGGAACCTACAAAAATATGATGTAATAAGGAGTAGTAGCTTACCTTAACATCACTTTCAACCTAAAATTCATGGTTTTCTCCCTTAGACTTTTCTACTTATATTTGGTGTCTTCATGTGTTGGTTCTTGAATGTTGTGTGAATGTTCTTGAATTATTGATAAATATATCTGCAAATTTATCTCTTTGACACTTGAAAAATGAATTCAATAATAATAATAATAATATATAATATACATAAATCATTCCCTACATAAAAAGAAAATTAAGTTGCACAAAAGTAAAGATTTTAAATTATTAATTCACCCCCCTTCTCAGTAATTTGCAATCATAAATATCAATTGGTATCAGAGTGAGGTTTCTTCAGTAGTAGTCTCAAAACTGGAAGTAGGTCCAATTCATTAAAATGGATAGTCAAGAAGGATGCTCAACAAATAAAGCCCCTCTATTTGCTAGTACAAACTATGCCTTCTAGAAAGTGAGAATGAAGACATATTTAACATCTCTAGGAGTAGAAGTTTCGGTTGCTTTGATGGTAGGGTATGAAGAACCAAAGGAAACAACTAGTGACAAACATTCCAAACTGAATTTTATAGCTAATGAAAAATATATGAATGCACTAATAAGTGGTCTATGTGAATATGAATTTATCAAAGTAATTCATTATGAGACAACCAAAGATATCTAGGTTAAATTAGAAAATATTCATGAGCGAGATAAAAGGTTAAATATGGACAAATTACAAGTGTATAAAATGCAGTTTGAGATTTTAAAAATGAATGAAGATGAAGATATAGCTAAAAAAAATTAAGAGTTGATGAAATTGTAAATATCATGATGGGTCTAGGAGAAATTATCAAAAAAACTATAATAGTTCATAAAATATTATAGCCATTGCCTTCTAAATTCAATCCTAAGGTTTCATCTATAAAAGAGATAACAAACTTTGAGACTTTGAATAGGGATTAACTACTTGGCTCTTTCACAGCATATGAGATGAGAATTCCAAAAGGGTAAGCAGTCACTAGAGAGGTAAATTTCAAAGCAGACAAGTCCATAGAAGAAAAGGAATGTTCATGCTCAGTTTCAGATGAAGAAGAAGCAAAATGTGTTAGAAGGTTGAAGAAAGGCATAGGTACGTACAAAGAAAAACTTCCATTTAAGTGTTTTAATTGTGGAAGAGTGGGACATTATGCTTCAAAATGTCCTTATAAGAAAGAAGAAAATCAGCCTAAAGGGAAAGAGAAAAAGAAGTCTAATAAAATTCAGAAAGAAAGAAAATTTAAAAGAAATTTTTTCTATGCTCAAAAAGATAACAGTGTATCTGAAAGTACTAATGAATCCTCTAGTGAAGATGGAACCAGTGAATTCATGTATATGGCCTTGGAAGCACTTGAAAAGTATTGCCAGGAATATGAATAAGAAGAGGAAGGTGATGTAGACATTGAGAGGGAGTTGATCAATGCCCTAGATGAAATAGAAAGGAATAAACTAAAGAATAGAAAGTAGAAAGAGATCCTATTGAAATATGTAAAAGAAGAAAAAAATTTAGAAGAAATTGTCAAGTTGAAAGTTGAACTTGAAGAATCAAAGAATGTAGAATACATTTTGATGCAACAAATAAAAGAGAAAAGAGATGAGTGTGAAAGACTGGAAGAAGAGGTGGTAAGTCTGAAGAAGAAGCTAGAGAAGGCTCAAACTAGACTAAACATGAATATTCAGGAGATAAAAGGGTCTACAGAATTGGATGTGATATTAAATGCTCAGAGGTCCTCACTCATAAAGACTAGGTTAGGTTATGAAGGAGAATCTATTAAATCCAAGCCTGAGGATAAAGGACAATCACCTTTGTAAAAGTTTCTAGGGGGGAGAATCGTAGTTCACATCAATCCGAGAGAAAAAACTTGAGAAACACTTCAACATCAAATGAACAACTGCAAAGAAACACTACCGAAATATTATAGGAGATAAAAGGAATTGACAATCAAACAATAAACTATAAAAGACCATACTTCTTCAAGAGATAGGATTATCAAATGTCTATATGGTTATATCCCCAAACAACATCCACTACCAAGTACAAATATTTTTTATATGGATATTTTTACTGCTGTAAAAATTTTGGACATAAATCCATAGATTTTAGAGCCTATGTCAGAAGACTTGATTTGGGAAATTCAAAAATAATTAAGGCTAATAATGGATCCACATACATCAAATAAAACATCAATCTAGATAAAAATGCATATGATCCTATCCTTGATATCACTGCATGTTTCTATTGTCGCAAATTTGGGCACAAGTCATATGAATGTCAACTTTAGGAAAATAGATTATCATCTCAGAATAATTATGGAACTGATGGATGAATGCAATGGATAAAGAAGAATGAAGAGAAGAAAGATGATAAGTGTGACATAGTTATATATTCTCAAGATCAAAACAGTAAATGGTATGTGGATAGTGGCTACTCTAGACACATGAAAAGAGATAAAATAAAGTTTGTATCCCTAGATGAAAACAAAACTAGAAATGTCACATTCATCAATGATAAAGTAGGAAAAATTAGAGGAAAGGTTACAGTTAGTCTGAATATTGGAAGAGGAAAAGCTCAATATGTACTGTTTGTAGATGGTCTAAAACATAATTTGTTAAGAGTAAGTCAGATGTGTGACAAAGGTTGTGAGGTTCTCTTTGGAGCTCAAGATGATGAAATCAGGTCAAAATCTATTGGAAAGACTCTGGCTAAAGGAGTTCAAACAAAGAATAATGTATATATCTTTAAGGAAGAGAGTGAGGAATGCTACATTAGAAAACAAGATGAATCATGGCCATGGCATAGGAGATTGGGGCGTCTCAACTTTGATCACATCATCAAACTCAGCAAGAAGAGAGTAGTTAGAGATTTACCAACAATAAAGAAGCCACACAACACTATTTGAAAGTCATTTCAAATGGGTTAAAAAACATGTACATCATTCAAAGTCAAAGATAAACTATCGAGTGGTAAGCATTTACAACTAGTTCACATGGGTTTGTGAGGGCCTTCTAGAACATATGCACCAGGAGGAGAAAAATATTTCATGCTGATAATTGATGACTATTTGAGATTGACATGGGAGGCATTCCTCATAAATAATTCAGAAGCATTTGAAAATTTTAAAATATTCAAGGTACTAGAAGAAAACCAAACAAGGTGTAATATAAATTGCATAAGGTCAGAAAGAGGAGGTGAATTTACATCAGATGAGCTTGTAGACCCGTGTAATGAATTTCGCATAAAATGACAGTATACTATTGCAGACACACCACAATAGAATGGAGTTGTAGAGAGACAAAATAAATATGTTTAGCAAATGGCTAGAGTCATGATGCAAGAAAGAAACATTCCTCAAACCTATTGGTTAGAAGCAGTGCATACAACATTATATATTCTCAATAAGGCATATCTCAGACCAAACTGTGATAAGACACCATATGAACTGTGGCACGGGAAACCAACATCAGTCAAGTAGTTTAAAGTATTTGGGAGTAAATGTTATATAAAAAATAATGATGAAAATCGAGGAATGTTTGATGCTCGATTTGATGAAGGGATATTTTTTGGATATTCATAAAAACTAAGTGATATAGGTGTTATAATAAGAGGTTGCATAAGATTTTGGAATGCATAGATGTAAGGTTTGATGAATAGCTATATGATAAAACAAAAGAAGAGGTTTTATTAATCCTCCAGATCATCACCATCATGAAAATAAAGAGAATGAAAATATGAGCATTAGAAGGTACAAGGACTCATTCAAAAGGACCCTCAAGACACACTCAAGAGAATCGTCCTGAAAATCAAGTATTGGAGATAAAAGTGGAGGAGTTCAAACAAGGAGGCAACTAGTAGAAGAATTGAGCAAGTTCGTATAAATATGTTGTCACAGATAAAGCCAAAGAACTTTGATGAGGCAAGTAAATACCAAAGTTGGATAGATGCTATGAATGAGGAATTAGATCAAATCGAAAAGAATAAGACTTTGGAACTAACACCAAGACCAATTGGAAAAAATATCATTGAGGCAAAATGGGTATTCAAGAACAAAATGAATGAACAGGGTCATATTGTGAGAAACAAAGCCATAATAGTATGCAAGGGGTACTCACAAGTAAAAGACCTTGATTATGAATAAACCTTTGCACTAGTTGCGAGTTCGAAGGAAATTAGGATGTTTTTGGCTTTTCCTTGTTACAAGGATTTCAAAGTATACCAAATGGACGTGAAGTCTACTTTTCTAAACAGAGAACTTCAAGAAGAGGTCTATATGGAACAAACTAAAGGGTTTTTGTTATCAAATAAACCTAACTCTATATGTAGGTTAAAGAAGGAATTGTATGGTCTTAAACAAGCACCACGAGCATGGTACTCTAGACTGGACAAGTACCTTAAAAAACAAGGTTTCAAGAGAGTAGGAGTTGATAGTAATATGTACATGAAGGATGATGGAGATGAATTATGAATTGTGGTTGTATATGTGGATGATATCATGTTTGGTAGCAATATATACCATCTAGTAAAAAGGTTTGCTGAAGAGATGAAGTTTGAGTTTGAGACGTCAATGACTGGTGAACTTACCTTCTACCTAGGGCTACAAATCCTACAAAAGGTTGGAAGCATATCTATTTCTCAAGAGAAATACCTAAGGGATATTCTAAAAAATTTCAAAATGGAATACTATAAACCTATATCAGACCCAAGTACTATTGGATGAAGTCTATGTGTAGATGATGAATCACCTTAAGTGGATCAAAAGATTTACATATCTATGATAGGAAGTTTGTTATACCTAACAACTTCTAGAGAAAATATAATGTTAGTAGTCGGAATAGTAGCCAGATATCAATCAACACCCAAAAAGGGTCATCGGTTAGAAATAAAGAGGATATTTGAATACTTCAAAGGAAATACAAAATATGGTCTATGGTATCCAAAAGGGATGAAATTTACATTAACATCATACACAGATACAGATTGGTCCAGTTGTGTGGATGGAATAAAAAGTACAAGTGGTGGTTTATTCTACATAGGAGAGTCTTTGGTTGCATGGTTAATCAAGAAATAGTCATCATTTTCTCTATATATAGCAGAAGTTGAATACATAGCAGCTTCAACTTGTTGCACACAAGTTTTGTGGATGAAACAGACACTATAGGATATGAATGTAAATTTTAGTGAACCTATATCCATCAAATGCAACAATACAAGTGCAATAATAATTTCTAAAAATATTTTTCTTCATTAAAACACTAAACATATACCTACAAAGTGCCACTTTCTAAGAGAAAAAGTGTTGGATAAAACATTGAAGATGGAGTACATAGCCACAAAAGAACAAATAACAGATATATATACAAAGCCTCTAACTAGAGAACCATTTGAGTATCTGAGAGACAAGCTAGGGATAGTTCTTGTAGGTGCTTCTCACTGATGTAACTTCAAAAGCAGAATCCAAAACTTGAAATTGAATGCACCATCTAAGGGGGAGACTATAAGAGAAGGAATAAGTAAAGAAGAGGAACATGAAGCATATGATTATGTTAAGAATTTGAAGTGGTTAAGAAGAAGCAAGAAAAAGGCATCATCAAATTATGAGATCAAGTCATCTTCTTCAAGAGAAAGCAACATCAATCAAGTGCACCATTAGAAATTTCATTCTTTAATGAAAAGTGTTTAAATAAAAAAGTACACATGTATATATCCTGTATATAAGCATGTAACTAAATGTTTTCAAATGAACATTTACATATCTAGACAAAGCATGTTGGCATCATCAGATTTTTCTCAAAAATACTTCATCTTCTGATGAATCTAATTGTTTATATGAAATAAATCGATGTACATTATGAAGATCCATGTATTAATTGGAATTCAATCTAAGATCCATTCAAGTATATACATGCAAGAAAATAGACTACTATGTAAATTGGCTCTTAAATAAAAATGACAACTAGTAATTGAGCTACAATGCTAAATTCAAAACTGAAATATCTTCAAATATGTATGCTACCATCAAGCCTAGAGGATCGTTTTTTATTCATATTTGTGTCGAGTGTCACACGGAATAAGTCGATCTTACGGACAAGATAGACCTTCCTAGAATCTAAAGAAGACCTAATGACAAGCAAACAAACCAGACACTATCTTTCTCTAAATATGCTTTAATAAACAATAGCAAACAAGTGTTTTTAGGGCCTACCTTAGGTCCACCGCTAGCTTGTGGATACCTTCGCTCCTTTGATCCAAATGAGCTCCTCTTCGCGAATCTGCAAACACAAACAAGGAAAACAAATTAAATAGCACCTGAAAAGTCAATTGCATAAAACATATTTAACATGAAAGTCAAGGAGTCCATGAAAAAAATAACATAAGATACTTGTTGAGAAAAATGAGTTTGATTGTATTAATTCAAAAGAAGAAGAACCTTACAACCTTTGCCTTGATGCTGTACAAGCTCCTCCCAGGGTCCAACAAGAAGTCTCCTCTACTTTGACAAGTTTCACTCACTCCTCAATGAAACCAAAAAGGTATGTGATCTCTCCTATTTAGGCTTAACTAGGAAGTCTTAATTTCACCAGCATTTACCCTAAAAAATATTCAGCTTCTAACCTCTCTTGCAACCAGCCCAATGCCTGTATTTATAGTGCAATGGAGGGAGGTTACTAGGTCCTCCTTCAAAGGGATAAAGACCTCCTTCAAAGGGATAGCTCCTCTCATCAAGGGATTAGCTCCTTCTCTTTTGGGATGCATGAACCACCTCAGAGTGAACAATCCACGTCAAAATTCCTTCTAGAAACCTCTAGAATTAACCCAAAGTGAGTTTTTTAAGATAAAACTTGCGCATTTTGACTTTCACAAGGGTCTGCACCTACACCGTTAGGGACAGAGCGGGAAAGTACGCAGCTTTTGTACACAGAAGGTGCGGGACCGCAAGTGACTATGCGAGAAAGTGCGTAACCAGAGTTACATTGATTTTTAATGTCTTTCTCTCATTTCCAAAGCTTGATTTGAAGAGCTGAGGTCTGAGACTTGCTTAGGAGGACAGTACAAGTGATGATAGACCCATACTGACTGCAAATAATCATGGTGACGATATTTTTGTGTAACATCGAGTTTTCAAGAAGTCTCCATCATGAAGAACCATGAGTTCAACATCTAATCCACATTATTTTCACCTTCCATATGAAGGAATCTAGCTCAAAAGATGATCAAGAACAAATTTCTGCAAAGGATCATTTCATGCATATATCCCCTTGTGATTGCAAAGAACTACGATTGAAGAAAGTTATGAAACTGCTTCTACAATTAGAAGGCCATCATGTGATTGAAACACTATATCACACTAAACCACATCACTCAGATTTCTCCAAATCCTTCAGCTTCATTATTATGGTCTTAAAGATTTGGGTGATATTAATGCTATATGATCTAAGTTCAAGAAGAGTTAAAGTGAAATTATGAAGGAAATTCTTCAAAGCATCAACATCACAGTTGAAGAAGAACAAATTCCTATATCTGAAAATTTAAATGAAGAGTCAATTCATCACTAACTTTACAAAAGAAGAAATGGAATCATACAAAAAGAGAATTCATAATATCTATACAAGATGCAAAAAATAAACCTCATATATCTCATAGGAAGAAAATGAAAAAACATTCAAATCCATTGTAGTGTTAAATCTATTCTCTACAGTCATCGAGATGCATTCAATTCCAAGAAAATTTCGAGAACAATGATATATATATATATATATATATATATATATATATATATATATATATATATATATATATATATATATATATATATATATATATATATATATATATATATCTTAAACATTTCTTGTTCCTATAAGGTGAGGTCATCATCCGAACCATATTTCTTGAAAGATCTATCTGAAAAAGGCATAGTAGATAAACTGGAAATCAAATATAATATTCGCACAAAATGGATCATTGCATGCCTACATTCTCTAAAATTGTAAAAGCTGCAACTAGAAAAGACCAACAAGTGATTAAAGCTAGTAGATGTCTAAGATACATTACCACAATTCATTGCATCACTAGGATTTTTCTAAATACTTCAGTATTGTAGTAGAAGCATAAATATTTGAATACTATATTTTTTTTCAAGTGTTTTGCATGCAAATGATGAGTGCTTGAAGATGTAAAATGGATTTATCATCAAAATAAGAAATCTCTTAAATTTCTTTAGCAACACAATAAACATAATGCATCTTGTTGATCAAATGAATATACAAAAGCTCACAAGGATTTGAGAATGGATTTATGATGCATGTGTTGTACTTGATGGAAACCCACTTGTAGCAGAACAACTCACTTGTATATGGTAACTAGATGAATCTATAGAAGAGATATTAGATATAAAAAAATCCATGGCAGTTGTGTCTACAGATGTGACAAAATGTAGGGCAGTTCAAAGGAATCAGTTCAGAAGTAATGTACAATGGCAACTCACTCAGATGGCAGTTCACAGTGCAACAGGTTAACAACAAAGGATTACAGATTAAACTCTATAGATTGAATAAAGAGAGTATTTTAAGAAGTATACACTAGTTCACCTTGTCCAAGCAGCATATACATGTGGGCTAATAGAACAAAAGCAGCGTATACGTATACATGCACTTTCACAAAATGAAAAGCACGTACATGTTGGAAAAACAAGGTTTTGGTCCAAGGTATTGATCTGAGGTATTTAGTCTGAGGTATTGACCCTAGGTATTTAGTCCAAAGTATTGGTCCTAAGTGGTTTGGTCCAAGGTATTGAGAGAGGCCTAAAACTATATAAGGAGGATAATATCATTAGGCCATGTGTTAAAAAAAAAGTATTGAGTATCTGTTGAAGTGTTAGATAATAAATACAGGTTATGAGCTTTTGATGCTTTGCTTGATTTGATCTAAGGATGCAACTATGTGGTTGATAATGGTTGATGGATCAGGATCATAAAGCCTTAAGTGTATTATCATGGACAATGTAGATCTGACTGACGCATGTTTTATTCTATAAATGATATGATCTGGGTATGACTGAAGTCTGGAATGTCTAAGTCAGTATTTGCATATATGTACGTTGTTTCTCTTTGGTAAAATCACGTATACACACTGGTTTGACACATCAAAGTAGTGTATACCTTATGAATGATGATGTTTGAAGTTACAGTTGGTTCAAGTTGTTGATGTAGAGTTCTGGGTTTTTCTTTATGTTCAGGTGACAGTGTTCTGAATGTTCAGATTGATTGATTGTGATTTGATTCAGTGATGATGGATGAGATTTAATGATGGATCATAATGACTTATCATTATGTGATCTTATGGGCTAGATCTAATTGCTAACACATGCTTTATCCTTTATATGTGATGATCTGGGTATGTCTGAAGTCGAGAAGTGCAACGAAGTTATAAGTAAGTATTTGCAGATCTATACGCTGGTTCTCTTTGGTGAAGTTGTGTATACACGTTGGTTCGGCTCTTCCAAGTTGCATATACACTCTGATGCATGGTTTTGAGGTTACAGCTAGTTTTGAATGATGATGCAGTGTTCTGGGTCCATATTTGTGTTCTGGGTCCAGATTTGTGTATTAGTTGATTTATTGAAGTTGATTAAGTATGAATGAATGGTTGATTCAGTAGTGTCAGAGGTTTAGAGGTTGTCAGTGATTGATTGAGTTTGGTTGATTCAGAAAGTGATGATTGAGTTTAAGTGATTGGTTGATGCAGAGGTAGTTAATGGTTGTATTGCAATAATGATTAATTCTAAGCTTCAATGTTGTTGATGGGTCCAATATGAAAATTGGATAAAATGAGGACTTCATGTGTTTTGTTGTGTACCAGGAGCTTCCAGTCTGAAAATTTATGAAACATGGTCCCTGGAGGAAGAAAGAAGGTAATAGCCTTCTGTAGGCTAGTGCCTATGTACTAGTAAACATATCCACTAGTACAAGAGTTAGGGGGTTGCAGCTCCCTTCTAGTAGAAGATAGAGAATGAGAGAAGGTTGTAACCTTTTCAGGTAGAAGCCTGCGTACTGGTATGAGTCTACACCAGTACAATGTTGTAAATAGATTTTATTATTATTAAAAGAAGACAGAGATGATAACAACATGTGGTTTTCACCCACATTGGGTTTCCACCTTAAATCTTGGTGTTCATGTGTGTTGCTTATGTGTGATAGTTCATTCTGTTATTAATTGCACATGGTTACTGTTTAATGTTTAATAAAGTACTGATGCACTAATTAAAGATCAACATATGATGAATTAACTAAGTTCACTAGATATACACTTGTTTCCTTAAGAACAGTTGTGTGCACACGCGAGTTACCTTCACTGAAGTAGCGTATATAAATCTGATTATGGAAATGAAAAAATGATTGATCTGCAAATACTGATTCACCTCCCCTCTCAGTATTATTTCCAACAATTGGTATCAGAGAAGGTCCTTTGGCAGAAGCTTGATCGCTTGAAGGAGATCTGTAGAAATAATGGGAAAGAAGAAATCACCTCAAAAGAAGAATGCATCTCAAAAGAACTATGATAGTGGGAGAGTCGATTGGGGAATATGTGGAAGCAACTCTTAAAATTCAGAATCACCTCAGAATGAAGCTGAACAAGTAAAAGAACTATCAAGTATGAATTTGTTATCCTCTGGTGATACATTTCTCTGTCCATTTGAAGATGATGAAAGTGACAATGAAACAACTGAATTTTCTCTTATGGGTGAAAGAGAAAGATATCAAATAGAGGCAGAATTTAAAAAACTCATAGACAAAATTAGAGATCAACAAGATCTATTGGAAAAAAGGGAGTGTGCCTCCAAAGACGAAGCTACCAAACTAAAAGCTCAATTGGAGGAAGGAAACAAAGTAAGGAAGAAGTACAAGGAAAAGGAAGATCAATGTCAAAAGCTATAGGATGAAGTGACATCATTAAGAAATGAAGTAAATAAAAGGAGCACAACAATCAAGAAACTTAAAGATAGATCTAGTTACTATGAAAGTCTTGAAGCTAAGATCCTCTCTCTAAAAGAAGATTTTGAAAAATCAAATAAACAGAATGAAGAAATACTCCAAGCTCTTGAAGAACAAGAAAACAAAGTTCTTGAATTAAGGCAACAAGTGGAAGAAGGAAGAAAAGCTGAAGAAATCATGAAGAAGTAGTATCTTGAAAAGGAAGAGAAATATCAGGTTCAGGTAAATATCCTAAAAGATGAATTAGAAGAAAAGGATAAGCTTTTACGATTTCAAGATAGTACTAATATTTTGGATGATATTATTAGTATTCAAAGGTCTCCTGCCATCAAAACTGGTCTTGGTTTTCATGAATCTGTTGAAAGTGAATCCAGCTCACAAGGTGAGGTAAGGAACTCTAATGCAAAATCTGAAATGAGAGGTCAACCCCCTCAACAACCAAGGAAAGAAATTCTTCAATTTTTTACTCCTAACTATGGAAGTAATAATCGGTTATTTCCTCAAATGAATAATGTTGAATGTTTTATATGTCATAATTTTGGACATGTTGTAGTAAGATGTAGAAGTAGAATGGTTCAAGAGCGTCACACAGATAGATCATTAGCGTCCAGGTACTTTAAGGGATATTTTTTTTCTTGCAATATGTTTGGTCACAAAGCCATTGACTGCTATAGAAGGAATATGAAACATGTAAGAAGTTATGCATATGCCAAGTTTGGACATATAGCAAATGAATGCAGGAGAAAATGTTGGGCATGATAAAACATCATCACACTCGAAGATATGGAAGAAGAAGGAAGTACAGTTAGAAAAATGTGGCATGGCACAGTGTACTGACATAAAAAACTCAGGGGGAGTTGAAAGTGTGAAACTTCAATGTTCTAAATCACATACGCAAGTTTCGTAAAGACAAGTCGTGTATATATGCGAGTTAGAAGCTACACAGTCGTGTATATATGGTTTGACGAAAAATGCAATGGGACAGACTTAGAAAAACTTATTTGATATGATTCAAACAATTATCAGTTATCTTTTCTGTCATGATGATAGATGACTACAGTCTGTGGATGTTATTTAGAAGTACTTTTGACCCTCACAAGTTGTTGATAACTTGATGTATATCTGATTGATGATGATGCCTTGATATTTCTTACTGATTTATGCAATAATCAAATATAGCAGTGAACAAGTGGCACAGGTTTAGGGGGAGAATATGCTAGGCTTCTAATATTGCATTGTTGGCATTATGTTTATAATTCTTTGGTACTAAATGATTCTTATCAATGGTGATGATGCTTATGTGGCTAAAGTATTTTGATACATCATGCTATGTTTCTTACATGGTGATCTTCATAAGGACAAGGAGAAGTACAAAGCTTGAGTATACAACTTCATTATTTGATGATGAACCACTCATTTCTTCAAATATGCTTAAAGTTCATATGGTGCAGCTATGATGCAGGATTCCTATAGTTCTTGGCTCTCACATGGTTGAGGATTGTTGCTATTGATGGTATCAAGAAAGCTTGACACATGACTATGAGCTCATGATTTGATAGATGGATATACAGTATGCTGGATACATGGATGATTACTTGCATATTGATAAATATTGTTGGTTGGCCAAGAGAATGGTGTTATTACAGGTCTCATGAAGACATAGCTATTTGGAGACATGGATATTCAGAGACATGGCTTACTTAGTCACATAATGATGATGACTTCTTACTTTATGATGATAGGTTTGATAATCACATATGTTGATTATCATGGTTGATGCTTATCAGATGTGGAATTTTCCCTAGAAATGATACATGGTTGATACGTTGAAGGTTCTTGTGGAAAGATCATGTAGTTATTGCTGATGATTTTGGTGTTTTCACATACATATGATATGATTTTGCGTTAATGCTTGAAGATATGACATATTCTTAGTTGATTCATGGAATTTTATGATAAGGCTCTTTATACTAAGGAAATAGAGAGAGTTGATCTTGATGATATCAAGAGGATGAGTTGATATCTATATGCGACATACTTTGTCACAGGATTGACGATATTTAAATTGTCATATATTGGGAACTAATGATGGACATATACAGGTTGTTGGACCAGATGTTGCCGATAGATGCTTATGGATCAGATCATATATGGAGTAGATAGTTGTTGATGACTATCATGGTCTTGTTTAGATCTTTGGTCCTTGTTATAAATATCATATAAAGGCTCAAAATATGTCTTTGTCTATCATACTCTTTTAATGATTCATTTTTGGTCATATGATGTAATTTGTGCCCCCACTATGCATGGGAAGGATGGTGTAATAATTGCTATATTTTAGTCACGTATAAACATTTGGTATATCCCCACTTGGCTAGGTAGATGAGTCAAATTTGGTATATCTCCACTTGGTTGGGAGATTGATGTATGTATGAGTCATTGGTGATAGGAAGGTCATACTCACATAGTTGAGTTATAGAGTCATGTTATTTTTTTTTAGAAAATATTTTTGCAGACTCTGCATGTGCTCAGGGGGGGCATGGATGGTATAGTGCATCTCAACATGTACAAATGGGGAGTTTAATCAGCAAATTCAGCATGTGCCTAGGGGGAGCATGATAAATTTTTATATTCATTTGTTTAGATATGAAGGCCTTCACTTTGGTTAGCCCTTTCCCCTTGATATCAAAGGGGGAGAATATCTTGGTCTGCCCTTTGCCCTTGATGTCAAAGGGGTGGAGTATTTTGGTGTTGGTTGTTATCTCTAATAGTTTCTATAGCTTTCTGTAATCAACACCAACATGGTTGCCATCAAGTTCAAAGGGGGAGATTGTTGGCTTTATGATGCATGTGTTATACTTGATAGCAACCCACTTGTAGCAGAACAACTCACTTGTATATGGTAACTAGATGAATCTATAGGAGAGATATCAGATGTAAAAAAATGCATGGAGGTTGTGTTTACAGATGTGAAAAAATGCAGGGAATTTCAAAGGAATCAGTTCAAAAGTAATGTACAATGGCAACTCACTCAGATGACAGTTCACAATGCAGTAGGTTAACAGTAAAGAATTACAGATCAGACTCTAGATATTGAAGAAAGAGAGTAGTCTAAGAAGTATGCATTGGTTCACCTTGTCCAAGCAGCGTATACACATGGGTTAATAGAACAAAAGGAGCGTATACGTATACACACACTTTCACAAAAAGAAAAGTGCGTACATGTTGGAAAACCAAGGTTTTGGTTCGAGGTATTTAGTCCAAGGTATTTTGGTCCAAGGTATTGATCCAAGGTACTTGGTCCGAGGCATTTGGTGTGAGGTATTGATCCTAGGTATTTGGTCCAAGGTATTGGTCCTAAGTCATTTGGTCCAAGGTATTGAGAAAGGCCTAAAACTATATAAGGAGGAGAAGATCATTAGGCCATGTGTAAAAAAAAGTATTGAGTGTCTTCTGAACTGTTAGATCATATATATAGGTTATGAGATTTTGATGCTTTTCTTGATTTGATCTAAAGATGCACCTATGTGGTTGATAATGGTTGATGGATTGAGATCATAAAGCCTTAAATGTATTATCATGGACAATCTAGATCTAGCTGATGCATGTTTTATTCTATAAATGATATGATTTGCATATGATGGAAGTTTGGAATGTCTAAGTCAATATTTGCAAATATATACCTTGTTTGAATTTGGTAAAAGCATGTATACACACTGGTTCGACACATCGAAGTAGCATATACCTTATGAACTATGATTTTTGAAGTTACATTTGGTTTAGGTTGTTGATGCAAAGTTTTGGGTTTTGCTTTATGTTCAAGTGACAATGTTTAGAATGTTCAGATTGATTGATTGTGATTTGCTTCAGTGATGATGGATGAGATCTAATGATGGATCAAATGACTTATCATTATGTGAATTGATGGGCTAGATATGATTGCTAACACATGTTTTATCCTTTATATGTGATGATTTGGGTATGACTGAAGTCGAGAAGTGCAACGAAGTTATAAGTTAGTATTTGTAGATCTATACGCTGGTTCCCTTTGGTGAAGTTGCGTATACACTCTGATGCATGGTTTTGAGATTACAGCTGGTTCTAAATGATGATGCAGTGTTCTAGATTCAGATCTATGTACTGGTTACAGTGATCTATCTGTTCCAGTTGATTTGTTGAAGTTGATTAAGTATGAATTAATGGTTTATTCAGTTGTGTTAGAGGTTTAGAGGTTGTCAGTGATTGATTGAGTTTGGTTGATTCAGAAAGTGATGATTGAGTTTCAGTGATTGGTTGATGTAGATGTAGTTGATGGTTGTATTGCAATAGTGATTAATTCTAAGCTTCAATGTTGTTGATGGGTCCAATATGAAAATTGGATGAAACGAGGCCTTCATGTGTTTTGTTGTGTACTAGGAGCATCCAGTCTGAAAATTTATGAAACTTGGTCCCTGGAGGAAGAAAGAAGGTCGTAGCCTTCTGTAGGTCAACGCCTATGTACTAGTAAACATATCAGCTAGTACAAGAGCTAGGGAGTTGTAGCTCCCTTCTAGTAGAAGTTGGAGAACGAGAGAAGGTTGTAACCTTTTGCAGGTAGAAGCATGTGTACTGGTATGAGTCTGCACTAGTACAATGTTGTAAATAGATTTTATTATTATTAAAAGAAGACAAAGACGATAACAACAGGTGGTTTTCACCCACATTGGGTTTCCACTTTAAATCCTGGTGTTCATGTGTGTTGCTTAGGTGTGATGGTTCATTCTGTTATTAACTGCACATGGTTACTATTTAAGGTTTAATAAAGTACTGATGCACTGATTAAAGATCAACATATGATGATTTAACTAAGTTCACTAGATATACATTGGTTTCCTTAAGAGCAATTGCGTGCACACGTGAGTTACCTTCACTGAAGTAGCATATATAAATCTGATTATGGAAATGAAAAAATTATTGATTTGCAAATACTGATTCCCCCCCCCCCCCCCCCCCCCCCCCTCAGTATTATTTCCAATAGAGGATTTGCAAAAGTAATTACATCCAATGCATAGGTCATTCCACATATTTTTTTTGGAAGAAAATGAGGACCATCAGTCACATAGCAAGCACCTCCAATAATTTTTTTAAGAAAATGAGATTTGTAATATCAAATATTCCGAATATATCTATATATATCTATATATATATATATATATATATATATATATATATATATATATATATATATATATATATATATATATATATATATATTCACATGGAGACTTGACTCAAATCCACTCTGCATGAACTATACACAAGAATACCAAGAGAGCAATCAAAGAACTTCAATTTTTTTTTATGATGAATTCAAAGAGAATGGAGTGCTCATGGTAACTCTTATCTATAATGACAAGAAATGAATTGCAATGGAGAAAGGAACAGAAAGAAAAATATCATTAATGGGGTTAGTAATATAATTATGTCTATTCAAAATGCGACTAAAATAGGAACGGGTAGCAGGGGACAAAATGTCAGATAATGAATATTGATAGCCTCAACAACCCTAGCCACTTGTTAATTTGGGAGATAGTCAGCTACAAAATAACGCATTATCCATACTATGGGCTCTCAATTACCTTAAGGATCAAAGAAGTAGCATAAAGGAAATAATATTGTTAACGTAATGATTTTTTGCAACTCTTCTAGCCTAGGACTTAGCCGTTGTAGAAATGTATCAATAATTCATATAGTGGTATCAACATTCAACTGTGCGATGATTTATACATATATTCAATGCTATGTTATTAATGGAGTATTATAACCATGCAATAAAAACATCGCTCAATGGAGTATTATTGCCATGAAATAAAAATATTTCTCAATGGAATATTATCACTAGCGTTATGGAGTATTATGTTACCACCATTATATACCAAGAAAGAACATATATTGACATCCTCTCTAGTGGTATATACCAACAAAGAATATATATTAATGGAGTATTATGATACAACAATTATATGCCAACAAAATTGTATATTTGCATCCACTCCAACATTATATATGAAAAAATAGTTTATATTGGCATCAATACCAACCTTATATACCAAAAAAGAATATGTATTGGCATCCTCTCCAGTGATTTCCAAGTGAAAAATTATCCACACCAACTTTATATTTACATGTCATAGCATTAATCTCCAAATAAAGATATTCAACAATCGAAAATGAATATATGCTCATTATCATACCAACTTTATATTTACACTCTAGCATTATATTATTGTTATCCACTGCAGCATTATATTTACATGTCATAACATTAATTTCCAAGTGATGTTATTCAATGATGGAAAATATATAAACGCTAAGAAATCACATTATTAATGCTCTGGTATATTAATGCCAAGCAATCACCATATTAATGCTAAGCAATACCACAACATTTTATTATAAGCAACATTGTATATTAATTCATTCCACAACCTTGATATACTCATGCATATATGCAGAAATATTCCACAACATTAATAATTTATTAATGAAAATAATTGTCCCTAAGCTCTGTATTGTCATGTGTGTTTTTCGAACTGTGGTTAAAATCCTTGTGTGTTAAGAAGAGAAGCAAGTTTTCTGATGCATATATTTTTGTGACCTTTGCATAAAATGTGTTGAAGTTGAGTCGTGTTCAAATGTTGTTGTGAATCATGACACTGTGCATTAAGCTTCTGTAAAGTGAGCATGGATTGTGATGGAAAATTGAATACTATTTGTTACACAGTAATTTTTCACTGTCTTCACCCCAGTCTTCCTATTGTGTCATGTGTCCAAGTCATACATGCTCCTATTAGGCAAATGCTCCCTAATGTTGCCAAATGACCCACTTTCCCTAAGTTATCTACCTCATCGCGTCTGTTGGCTAAATAAACACGCTGAAGGGCATTCCTAAATAGTCTGGAAGCGTTGCCATCGTGGAAGTACACCTGATTCCCGCGATGGTCTGATTTTATGTGCCAGCGCGAGGTCGCTTGTAATCTTCAGCGATGACCTGACTAGCTACGTTGTTCACTAGATATGTCAGCGTAGAAGATCAGTTATGTACCCACAATGATCCAGATTGGGCGAATTTGTTCCAACAGTCGGCCTTCTAGATGACTCCAGACCTGGTTGTTGGCATAGTTTGTATCACCCTCCTTTCTCTGGGATGGTTGTTTCATCATTTGTGCTACCATCCTTGGAGATAAGCTCACTCTTCCACCTTTCATGGAGACTCCTTCTCCTATTTAAACTCTCACCATTGCTATGCATTGCTAGTTGTTGGAATAGTTGTTGATAGGTGGCTAGTGGAGTAGTGCTGTTAGTGTTTGTGAGTTTGCTAGATAGCTAGTGTGAATGTGATAAGTGTGGGATTGTTGATAGCTTGAGGAAGGTTGTGAAGTGCCCTTAATCTTATGTAAAACTTGTGAGTGAGAGAGACTTGTATGCAGGGAAAATTTTAAGAACCCCCCCTAAATTTATATGTATAATAAATGGGCGAATCTCCATGGTATATAGGAAAAATGGAAGGCGATTTTATCAATAGTATAATATGTATATATAATTTTTTGGCAAATCTCTCACAAGGCATGGCGAATATTTTACTCAATTATAAAATCTTGTAAGATCTTGGTGAGTCTTTCACTAAATAATAAAACTTTGTAAGGTCCTAGTGAATCTTAGCATTGTGAACTCTTAGAGAATTTTTTGAAAAGGTATAAAACCATATATGGCAAGAGCCACATGGTGGCAATATCACTATTTTTTTCACATTTCCACGAAATGTAACTTGTTTATAAAATCATAAAAAAGCCAACCAAGTCCCTTATAATATGCAGGTAAGCTTATAACAGAGTCTGATACATCTACTATGCTTGTCTTCATTCAAGTGTCATAGCTACTATACTTAACGCTGTGAATCACAACTCTCTCAGAACTCAACTCTATAGTGTAACTAAAACCTTTGGAAATTGAATCTGAAAACTCTATAAAAAGAAGTAGTGAAATAGAAGCTTTTGTGAATGAGCCCACTAATTATCACTACTAAACAATCAATCCAGACTATGAAGTCTTCCATCTTGATCACAATCATGCTCATGATCAAGGGAGTGCGAGCACCTAGCCTGGCATAATGGCCATCATAGCTTCCAATAATCAACAAACACCTTGCAAGGACATCCTAGCTCACATCTCATGAATTTTATTCATCAATCTTAACTAATATAAATCTTATAAAGATAATATTAGAATCCTCTACGGTTTCATTGTTAATACAAGGGTAAAGGAAATTTTCTAGCTCAAGGCACTAGCCAATACCAACTTTGGTATTTCTGACCCCTTTGTGGGGATGCACCTACCCTGCCCCGTTGGGTTTCTACCTTGTAACATCGTTCAAGGATCACAAGACTTTCCAATCTTCCTACTCCATTAGACACGCTTTATATGCTATACATAGTGAATGGAAATGAAGCATTATAGAACACACAATTTCACAGAAGTAAGAAAAATCTTAGCCAGTTCAATATCAAAATATTAACCACTGATTAATAAAGAATAACAAGTAGTGTAATGAATTGTTCCAAGTTATTTATTTACAAGATGTAAAGAATGTAGTGGAATGGAAAATATTACTTAGGCAACCCTTCAATATTTTCTACTAATACGTCTGTGCATGTACATATGAAATTAACAGCATTATTGAATACAAAGTTTCCTTTTCTCTTATCTCCATTTTGACAAATCAGTGTGAAATTAGTGTCACTTTGAATCTCCTTTCCTGTGTGGATGTTTTGACAAATCAATGTGAAATCAAAGTCACTTTGAATTTCCTTTCCTGCGAGGGATCACATCCATAGTTGATTAGTAAAATATAATCTACTATATATTATGTTCAAGAAACTGACTTCAATATACAGTGGAAACGAGACATCAATTCTTATTCTGAATTTGAATATCTCAGGACAACATAAGAGATAAAAATGCATATGGCCTTAGTAGCTAGAAAAAAATCACTCCATCATTACAAGACCACCTATATTTCGGCACTTAATCTAAATAATGGCACTAGTTGTAGTGCTTATTTGCATTAACACCATGGAAAAGCAACAACAATGTTTCAAAGTACACTTACTATAAAAGTTGTAATGTTTTGAGAATATTTAATTATAGCATCTGAACCTCATAGCTATGGTGGGGAAACTAGGGAACCCAAATATTGGAAGATATCTCATACCAAATCTGAGAAAAAAATAAAAAAGGGAAAAAAATCAAAATCTATAAATGAAGCAATGAATTGTTTACAAATCAAATACAATTCCTTTAACTAACAGTTAAATTGTGGTGATATATTTAAATATTTAGTAAGAGGGTAACTTCAAACCATGAAATATTACCTTTGTCATTACTGTCATCCCTCAGTGACTTAGACTACAAATCAATACTTATGGAAAGTTTGTAAGAAATTCTGTGAAATAGTAAAGCGTAACCTCTATTTTCAAGCAACAAAATCAAGACATTGTTATATCAAGAGCCATAATTGATACATAATCAATGAATCAAGTCCTTGTATGGCACAAGCTTGTTTCGCAACCTCTATTTTATCAATAACAAAATCAAGACATTGTATGTGCTTATTGCCAAGAGGAAATTGCGTTCTAATTTGGAATAGGATCTTATCAAAAGACATGGATTTATTCAAAGCTACAAAGCCTAATGGGTTACTGAAAAATAAGTTGGAATATGGGATCATGATACTTAAATTGAAAAAATATGCTTTCCTTTTAGAAACATTATAGTTATACAATGTTTTTTGAAAGCATTAGAATTTGAAATTGGGCCTTTCTATGAAGACAAATTTTCATTAACAGAATGTACTTTCCTACCTGAAATATTGTAGATATCCAAGAAAAACTTGAAAAGAATAAGAGAACTTAGCATAATGTACTTTCTTTCCTTCCTTAACATTCTTAAAGAGTTGAGGTTCCCCAATTCATCAAGTAAATTTCAAAGAAAATGATAGTTAGTAATAGTCCAATTCACAACTGAAGATGTGTCACAAATACGAGGGGGCATCTCCTCCAAATCACAAAAGTGCTCCATGTTAAAATCTAGAATTATTGGAAGCTTAATGCTGGACTAGTTGTTATTGAACCCAGACATTTTTCCATTCTTCACTAAAAGCTTAAAGATATCTTCTCTAAGTTCTACATGACTTTACTATGCTCTTGAAGTGGGGGAACATGCAGGCTCTCCAAGTGAATAGTCTTAAACTAAGTGAAGATAAGGCCGATAGATCATTTAGTGTGGATCTCTTTAACCCATAATTGAATACTATGTCTCTCTTGAACCCATAATTGAATACTATTAGGACTTTTAAATTTTTCATGGAACTCAAAAATGTTGGAAGAAAGTATTTGCTTCCAAAAAGAGTAAAACTAAAGCCTATGCTTGAGGACAATTGATGTCACACCACTAACACTTCTCCATGGAATCTATATAGGTAAACTACAAATGCAGAATTCCATTAGAATATTGTGTTTATTGAATACACAAATGAAATCATTGAATTTATTTAAAATATCTTTTGAAATCAAAATTACTGAAATTACATATCGATAACCTAGTGGGTGTAGGATAAAATTCACCCGTGTCATTCACAGAAAGCATGAGAAAAAACCTAATAATATATATAAAACCAAGAAAAATTCAAATTCATCACTTCTAGGGACCTCGTAACCACCCTACCAATACACAAGTATGTTCTTGTTTGCAGTTAGAAATATTACCCAAGCATGAGAAAAAACCTAATACTATATATAAAACCAAGAAAAATTCAAATTCATCAATTCTAGGGATCTCATAACCACCTACCAATACACAAGTATGTTCCTGTTTGCAATTAGAAAAATTACCCAAATTACAATTTGTTTACTCCAGCATATGTTGGAAAGTTATAGAAGGATGACTAGTGCAATCAATCCATTTCCTTTAGCCCTCGATTTGTTTCAGTTTAAAACAGAAGTATACAAATATACTTGTCCAATGTCTATGCTTTAACCATTCACCTTAAGATGTTTTTACAATATAATTTCCTAAGTCTATTTAATATCTTCATTATCATAAAAACCAACCTATATTCATCTTAACTCCACATCTACCACTCTTAGGGGGATGAAATCTATTTATCCCTCTGAGCACTTGGTAGACCTAGAGTTAAGATGGATCTAAGATGATAGAATTTCCCCTTTAAAAAGTCTATGCTCACATGAATACCATGGTATTACCATGGGTCAATACCATGGGTTATCATAAACCTGGAGCTTAAAAATTACTATTAGTAAGTTATAAAAATTAACAAAATTAATAGTTGAATTTTATTTTATTTTTTATTTTAACCAAGCTAAGATATTTAACATACATTAAATTACAACATCCATTTTTACTCCTGATCCACCAAGCCCCGAGAGGGTTAGTAGATCCAAAGTAAAGATGGATCTATGCTGGTTTAATTCCCGCATTTAAATAGGCTACATTCCAGGTGAATACCATGGGTCAATACCATGTGCCACTTTTATTTTTATTAATACTAATATTAGGCTTAATAATGTTTTTTTGCATGGTATTAATAACAATCTAGTCCATGGTATTTGTCCCATAGTATTTTGCCCATAGGTTTCACCTAAATATAACGCATTTTTGGAGTGTTCGTAAATATAAGGTGACTTATGGAGTAAATATAAAAAAATGTTTTATTTGTTTACCATACCTCTCGTTTATTTATATTTTTATTAATTTACCATACCTCTTTTACAAATATGGTATTTGGCCCATAGGATTCACTTAAATAAAACCTCTTTCTTGAGCTCTCATAAATAGAATGAGGGTTATGGACTAAATATAAAAAGAGGTTTTATTTATTTACCATACGTCTAGTTTAGTTATATTTTTATTTATTTACCATACCTCTCATTTATTTATATTTTTATTAATTTACCATACCTCTTTTATAAATATGGTATTTGGCCCATAGGATTCACTTAAATAAAACCTATTCTTGAAAATGGGCGAATGGAAGGTTGTAACTCCCAGTTTCAAGGGCTAAATTTACCTTTTTTACCCTCTCCCTTAAAATAAGGTGGGCTATTTGAGGTGATTTGTAAAAATGTGCTATGATACAAAATATTCGCCCACTAAAAATTTAAAACCCCTTAATTTCACCAAAGAGCGAACGTTCGCCCCTAAAATTTTCTATGCTTGTATGTTGGGAGATCCATTTTCAAAGAGTGAATGCTTGAGGAACATGCTGGTTGGACCCTTCTGAAAAGGCTTGTGACGTCAAGACTTTGGTTGTAAGCTTACTCTCATTTCATTATTAATGCAATCAATGATGTTTTCCTATGTCTTGTATGTAATGTACTTGATATCTCATGACTTCTTGACTTTGTGAGTAAATAGATCATTGTTGTTCCAGTTGAGGTAGGCCTCCAGATATGACTATTTAAGGAAAGCTATTGTTGATTTGTCCTTGTTTGTGACTAGACCCACTCTAAGGCTAGAGGGGTTGCCTCTGACCGCAGAGGAAACACTTTCCTGCATCAAAAATTGGCGACTCTGTTGGGGAGATTTGGCCTTTATTCTTTTCTTGTTTACTCTTGTCTTGATTTTTTGTCTTGGTCTATTTTGAAGTTTTGGGGATTAGTTACTGGTCTTTTGAGTTTCCTGGCCTAATCTGGGAACACCCGTGATTTGATTGAATATTTGACTATTTTTGATTTGGGAGTTTTTGGTTCGCCCGTTACTGTTTTGAACATCATCGCGGCTTTAAATTTAACAGTTGCGCTGTCATCGCGTCCACCCTTTTGTAATACCCTATTCATCACGTGATTATGCCTAACAGTCGCGACAGTTCTGTAAATCGGACCATCGCGGAAAAGTCATGTACTTCTGTGCTGACATCGCTCTATTGCTGCAGCATGTTCTTTATCAGCGCTTGTTGCTCGTGTATTACCCGTGCTGATTGTTGTAGAATTGATTTTTTCAATTCTGCCTCTTGAGTTCATCAGTCCTGCTAGTCCCTTGATGTCCTCACTTGTTTGGTGACTTGCTTCTCACTGTTTATAGGTTGAGGCACTCTCTTGCGAGCTTTGTTGAATGAATCTCGTTTTCTTGCTTCTGTGACCTAGTTTCATTGTTTCAAGTTTCTTGGATTAGTTTCACTTGGTTGCTTCTTTGCTCAAAGGTTCATTTGCAGCTTGTTGTTGGTTTGATTGAGCTTTCCCCTTTGCCTGCTTTTGGTTGATTGTTTAGTGATCGTTATTGGACCAATCTTGGCATTGATTTGATTTATCTTCACTACCTGGACATAGATCACAATTGTTTGGATCAACCGTTTTTCCACACTTGCTTATTGCTTATTTGTTTCTTTTAGATTTAAGAGACATCAAAATAAAAAAGAATTGCATTCATTTAGTATACAAAATTGAAAGTGAATTTGCATTTCAAGTTTACATATTGAAAATCGAATGTTTGAATCTCTCATTAGTAGTATTCATGCACTTTAGGAATTGATGTCGGTTTGCATTGAGTGACTATTTTTGGCTTGGTTTTCTTGGTTCGGGAATGATCTCTCTACCCTCCCATAGGTAGGTGTTCATCGAAGAAAAAGGATATTTCACTCATTCTAGCTGCATCCTAGGTTTTTTCTATACATACGGTAGGGCCTCGAAACTGAAACATAATTCAAGATCAACTCTAAAATGAATTGAATAAACCTAACAACGCTTTGGAACATAACACATACTATTTAGAGGTCTAGGCTAGAGACGTTCTCCGACATCGTTAAACCTAGTCACTTTTGTTTTCACTCAAGGTTGGGTGATTCCTCCTTCCGTGACTCAATAGTGGTCTAGCACGGAATTGTGCTCCCATGTACCATTGAGTATATGTTGGGAGACCCCACTAGGTTATCATCCTTTATCCTTAGGAAGCCATGTCTTCCTCCTTACAAGCCGTAATGCACCGAACACAGCATTCGGGAAGATTGACTGCCGTATGGAAAGTCCTTGGTTTTCATATGACTGCCAAGGTGTATATGCAGTTTTATGAATTTGTCTGGTAAATCTTTTGCCTAGTTCTCCAGAGTAGTCACTTTCATTCCTTTTGGGACTCCCTAAAAGAAAAGGTCCATTTGAGCACTTTTCACTTCAGACTCATTAAATATTTGAAGGCGACTAGAGTCACCTTTTCGTCCTTTTCTCGACTCTTGAAACATGAAAAGGTCAAGTTTTGTCCCTATGTCATAAAATTTATTTTCCCACAAAATATTCCTGGTAACAGTTAGAGTTCTTCATTACAGTTCGAGTGTTCTTAGGCTCGTTCCTGATGGCAACAGTCCCTGAGTCTATCGGCCAAGTTCTTTCCCCAGATGGAAATCCTGGTATGTTTCCTTCATTTCGAAATGTCGGTGCTTCGTATATGGCAACATTGTCTTTGCCTGGGTTAACCATCGGTTTGCCCGTATGGTTTTTTTCAACCTCGGTGGTCCCGAGTGCCATGACTCTTGTTCCACTGTCTCCTTCGTTTGAACCACGACACAATGATTCCAAGGTTGAGCCTACACCTTCTTCCCCTATTTCTTCCTCCTCCTCTCCTCCTTCACCTAGTGAAAGTTTCACATCTAGTAACCAGGAGACTAAGAAGAAGAAAGAAGACAAAGAAGAAGAAGAAATCTGATAAATGAAAGGCCACCTGTGCAGTTACTGCTCTGAGTACATCTCAAGTTGAACCACCTTAAGCTCCTCCGTGGAAGGTTAAGTTTCCTTGTAAATTGTGCAAGGGTGACCATCTTCTTCGTGATTGTCCTGGCATTCCTAGGATCTTAGAAGTATGGTCTCACGATCTGGCTCATCCCTCATCATCCTCTGAAGCTCATGGCGATGCTATCCTATCAATTGGTAACTGTAAGAAGAAAGGGAAGATTCAATTCCCTTATAGGCTATGTGAAGGCAACCATCCCCTTCACCTTTGTCTGCTCATGGATAAAGCTTCCGCCGTTTTGGAAAGTCTTACAGCTTCTTCACCCCAACTCCCCGTTGGTTATCAGAGGCTCTCTTCAAACCCTCTCTCGATTGACAAAGAGATTGACTTAGATTCTTCTCTTGTCTGTCCTCCTCCTTTTGAACCTAGTTCTGCTAAGCCTGTTCCAGACCAAGCATTGGTCGAAGAGAGTGTCGACTTGGTTTCACCACCTGGTTATCACTTTGTTTCGGAAGAGTGTCATGTTCATGTTCTTCTCATCTCGTCAGATTCTCCTGAGTCCGAGAACAACCTTCCTATCCCTGCTGATCATGAGAGTCCTTCTTCAGTTCCTGTAGAGCAGGGGGGCAATCATACGATTCCCCCACCAAGTAGTTCAGTCATTTCCTTCGACTAGAGTCATTTGACTATATTCCGCCTTCCATCACATGTGCCTTTCCAGATTATAGTACATGCCTATGATAAGGCAGTACCTGGCACTGTCTTGGATGAGGGTGCATCTGTTAGTCTTATGCCTTCCACTACTTGGAAAGCTTTGGGCTCCCCACAGCTTGTGCCGGTTGCACAGCATCTGCTGGAGTTTGACGGAGGAACCAGTCAACCGTTAGGGATCCTTCTAAAGTTCCCTATTACTTTGGGAGGCAAAACCATCTATATAGACGTTATGGTTGTCCAAGGTGCTTAAGATTTCAGTCTTCTCCTTGGCCGTGACTATGTTTATGCCATGGGGGCCCTTCTTTCTTCACTTTTCAGTGTGGTTTGTTTTCCACACGATGGAAGAATGGTGACCATAGATCAATTATCGTTCTTTAGTCCCCCGATGCCTCCTGTGCATCTGTCATCCCCTATCGGTTCTTGCTCGCAAGAAGTACCTTCCTTGCTACAGGTCAATTATGTGGCTACCCGTTCCGTCTCCGCATCTGCTACTGATCATGCAGATGGTCTCATACATCACGTATTGGGGGCATTGGAACCCGATCTGTCATTGGTGCTTCATGACATGTATTCCTCCCAGAGTGCGTTTCTTCCATCCTGCAAAGACCTCTTGGAAGCCATGTTCTCATGTGGCCCATGAATAGGGTACGAGGATAGTTTGTTCCTGTGTTAACCTCGTTAAAAAATGAAACAAGGAGTGCCAAGGATAGTTCTTTTCTTGTGTCGACCTTGTTAAAAAATGAAACAAGGTGCTCGAGGATAGTTTCTTCATCTTATGTCAACCTTGTTAAAAAATGAAACAAGGGTTATGAGGATAGTTCTTTTACTGTGTCAACCTCATTAAAAAATGAAACAACTCCCTTTCCAAATCGAGTCTTTGATTAAGATCTCGTAAAATCAAAAGTCGAGTCTTTCCAATATCTTGAAAGTGAACCTTCATTCCATCCACCTCATTGAATGCAATGAAACTTGGGGGGCATGTACCTCGATTTGCGTTATTATGCTGGGGGCATGCGAACTTATAACAAGCATAATTTTTCGTTTTAAGCTTGTGTAAACATGAAACCGAATCCAAGCAGAGTTCTCCATGGTTAAAGCTTGTGTAAAAATGAACCCATAGCCAATTTACACCTCGTGATTGCCATTTTTATCTGCTAAATACTGCTAGATGAGCCTTGGTTGTTTCATTCCATCGCCACCATCTCTTTGGCTAATCATATGCTTTCACTTGGTTGTTTATCCTTTCCTGAGGAACTGTAGCAATGAGTGGTTTTATTAGTCAGACTCTTGACCATTACATGTTTTGAGTAGTTCCACCATTGTCAGAAACAGTTTCTACCCTTTATACCACTCGTTCGTCTAGGACGAGTCTCCTTTAAGCTCTTTTCTAACTCGTAAAAGATGAAAAGATTGCCGAGTATTTTTCCCTTTTTGACTCGTTAAAGAGAATATAAATGGAGGTCTACTTTCATCTCTTTTCCGACCATTTAAAGACAAAATGATGGCCGAGTTTTTCCTTTTTTGACTCGTTAAATGGAATTAAAAAGGCGGTCCACTTTAAGCTCTTTTCTGACCATGTAAACATGAAAAGATTGCCGAAACTTTGTCATTTCGGGTTTGATATTGGTTACGAAACAACATGTCTTCGATCGCTTTTCTACTTTTTTAGGTCGAGATCACTAATCACGAAAAGTACTCCTCGATCGTAATGGTCAGGCGGTTCTTTCGAGTGTCGTTTTGTACCTTTTTGGGCTCGAGAGACACAAATTTTTGAAAAAGGACCCCCCTGGAGTTTTCTTTCCGTGTCTTTTTCAAACTCTCTAAACATGAAAAAGACTCCAAGTTTCACATATGTCGAACTCGTTAAACCCTGACGACATTGGACTTGTCACCATGACGAGACTCGAGCTTCTCCTTCCTAGGGCTCGTTAAATTCTTACTAGTTTGGACTCAACAACAGGTTTATCATTGATTGTCTATGGCAACTAGTCACTCTTGAACATTGACACTTTTTCTTCTTGTTGGGTTGGGACATCCATACATCGTCATTCAGCCTTCCGCGGGTTTGGGTTGTCATTTAGCCTCATTCCATCAGTTTCACGCCGTTTCCATCGAGCCTCTAATCCCTTGGTACCTGAATGTTGCCACCCTCTAGAGTCGTATCGCCGACATGTTCAAGAATATAATCCTTCTGCAGTTTACACCCTCGCCTTCTCCTCTGATACTCTGTTTCACCATCTACCGCTTGTTCATTATCTTGTGTTGTTTATGGGGGAAACATTATGTCCCTCCTGCAACGGGTCGTCTCCTGTCGACATCGACTCATTATCCAGGAGATTGATTTAGAGATCCCCTTTGGTACCTTAGAGCTTGCATGCCTCAATGGCAAGTTCTTCGCACTTGACGATCGACTTTCATCATTGGTCGTCGATTGGGTGATTCCACGAGTGTTCGACTCCAGCTCCTTTTTCACACTTCGTGGATTATGCTAGATAGTACCTTGAGAGCCATTGGTATTATTGGTGGTTTCTCTCGTGCTTGTTAACGGTTTTCATCATTGACCGGTAATCAAGCGACTTTCTATCATGATCGACCTTAGCACATCTATTCACATGTTAGAATCTATACTATGATCAGATCGATTCAATACCCCGAACTTAGATTACATATGTTCGGGTTGCGTGGATTGGTTTTTTATTACATGACTCATTGATGGATGGCTGCGACCATACCTGATTCTTCATGGATGGCTGCGACCATACCTTTATCATCATCACGGTCTCATTAGCTAGATGGCTGCATCCATACCACAGACCTATTTCATATGTCTTTTGGATGGCTGCACCCATGCCTGGACTACATGTACTTCATTATCAGAGATATCAGTTGTACTTGCATGTAGGTTCTTCCAGATGGTGTTCCAGCTCAGTCAGTTTCGTAAAGCATTTCACCCCTCTCTCTCTCTCTCGGGCTTCATACTTTAGGGGGCACCTATTACACAATAATTTATCATTGTCTTCACCCCAGTCTTCCTACTGTCTCATGTGTCCAAGTCATACATGCTCATATTAGGCAAATTCTCCATGATGTTGCCAAATGACCCACTTTCCCTAAGTTATCTACCTCATCATGTCTGTTGGCTAAATAAATGTGCTGAAGGGCGTTCCTAAATAGTCCGGAAGTGCTGCCATCGTGGAAGTACACCCGATTCCCACGATGGTATGATTTTATGTGCCAACGTGAGTTCGCTTGTAATCTTCAACGATGACCTGACTAGCTACGCTGTTCAGTAGCAATGTCAGTGCAGAAGATCAATTATGTACCCGCGATGATCCAGATTGGGCGAATTTTTTCCAACAGTCGGCCTTCCAGATGACTCCAGACCTGGTTGCTGGCATATTTTGTATCACCCTCCTTTCTCTAGCATGGTTGTTCCGTCACTTGTGCTGCCATCCTTGGAGATAAGCTCACTCTTCCAAATTTCATGGAGACTCCTTCTCCTATTTAAACTCTCACCATTGCTATGCCCTGCTAGTTTTTGGAATAGCTGCTGATAGTTGGCTAGTGGAGCAGTGCTGTTAGTGTTTATGAGTTTGCTAGATAGCTGGTGTGAATGTGATAAGTGGGGGATTGTTGATAGCTTGAGGACGGTTGTGAAGTACCCTTAATCTTGTGTAAAACTTGTGAGTGAGAGAGACTTGTATGTTGGGAGATCCATTTTCAAAGAGTGAATGCTTGAGGAACATGCTAGCTGGACCCTTCTAAGAAGGCTTGTGACGTCAAGACTTTGGTTGTAAGATTACTCTTATTTCATTATTAATGAAATCAATGATGTTTTCCTATGTCTTGTATGTAATGTACTTGATAGCTCATGACTTCTTGACTTTGTGAGTAAATATATCATTGTTGTTTTCGTTACGTGCTTTGTTGTATTTCCTTTGCATTGTTTCAGGTTGATTACTCATTAGGAGAAGGAAGCGGAAGCTGGAGCAGCGCAATGGAACTCCATCAACCACCGGTTGAGGTAGGCCTCCAACTATGACTGTTGAAGGAAAGCTATTGTTGATTTTTCCTTGTTTGTGATTAGACCCGCTCTAGGGCTAGAGGGGTTGCCTCTGTCCGCAGAGGGAACACTTTCCTGCATCACACTATTGTTTGTATGTGACAACCTGTAACATTATACTCTTATGTTAACTCATTTGATACCAAGGATATCTCTTTGTGTGATAACCCATTAGGAAACAATTTCAAGAGTTAATAGCACAGTGACAATGCAAATTCAATGATATATTATGAAGCAATTATACTTTGATGCAACCTGAAAGAATAGATGGAGGAAGCATACTTGCTTGAAGATTAGGGCACACTTGTCTCTTACAATCAATGAATCACTATCTATATTTCCTAAACAGATGTTAAATATTTTTTTTGGATGAATCCTAGGTTATGACATCAATAATCAGAACATGATAGATGTAATGTATACGGATTATTGCTTCAAAATTATAGGTATTTGATGAAATGGTTGTTCGGGGTTGATGCAATGGTTTAAGTGAGAGTCATATCATCATTTTTTTTTAGAACTTGAAAACATCTTCTTCTTTTTTTAATTAGCTTGAGTTTTGCATTCAAGTTATCATCAAATGGAAACTACAAAAAATTTGGTGAGTGAATCCATTTCCATTAGTGGCAAAAAGGGAGGCAAGCAGAGGTATGGAGGAGCATCACAAGAGAAGCAAAGGAAAAGCAGCAGTGAAAGAGCAGAGGTATGGAGGAGCAACATAAGAGAATTTGTGTTGCCATCAATGCCAAAGGGGGTGTTATATGGATAAGTACATCTTCCCTAAGTGAGTAGTTACACTTAGAAAAATAGAAGTAAAGATGTTTAACCTTTTCATACAATAGATAGATAAAATAAATGAAACCTACTTGTGATCCTTCGCTTCCTTTAATCTCCTTTGAATTGCTCCCATCACTCCCACTGAAACTGAATTCGCTCAATTTTTACCTTCCAACATAAATAGAAGACGACCATAATCAAAGCATATGATCTATCTACTGTAAGAAAATGGAATCAAAAGAATTTGAACATACATTCATCATAGGTTTAGATAAAAGTATTGGAAAAGGAACAAACAAAATTATTGATTGATAGAAGGATAAGTTATACCCAATGTGGTTTGATCCTATGTCACTCATCCAACTTAGTCCAGACCCTCATCAAACCAATAGCACATCAATCCAGTAGCATAACATTACTTGAAAATGATTTCAAGTCTCAAACCAAAAGTATTTCTCTATAATATCCAATTTCAAGCCTCGTGATCACTATGATGAGTGGTCAATTTATAGGGAAATGTAAGTGGTTTTGTCCTAAATTGGGTATTGAATGGTTTTTCATAATTGGATAGTTATTTTCCATGGAGAAAGGGATGAGAGGATAGAGGGTTGAATGATCCATAACCTATCCAAAATTGAGCTCATAAGATGAGATAAGAGTTGCGCATCCTTCTAGAATTCTCTAGAATCAAGGAATATTCCTAGAATCCTATGGAAATTTCTCTCGTCGTCGCCCAGTGTAGGCTCAAGTGGGCCTAAGTGCTTTGCAATGTAGGTATGAATGGGCCTAACTACTATGTAGAACAGTTTTCCTTGACCAAGGGTGCGTTGGTGTCACAAGGAGGCATTTCAGCAGGGTTTCAAACTAGGAAACTTTCATGGATGAAAACATTCAATATGATGACTTGTCTACGGCATGCAACAACTAAAATTAGGGTTCGATGAGCCCTATTTGTACTGATTTGAACATTGGGAGTGGTGTGCCCAAATAGACCTGTAATAGCTACCCCTAAAGCATGAAGTCAAAAATGATAATGTTGAGTGATATGCTTTATGATGTGATGAGGAGGATCTGAAGCGGATGGTGACCTGCATCAATTACAGTACATAATATCATGATATCTTTGAATTTTTTCATGAATTGCTGAGGAAAGGCATACCCATACTCAACATATAAAATTTTCATTACATGTACATAGATAAAATAGTCATCTACAGATATAGACACATGATAAGATGATCATCTATATAAAGCCATTGTATAGATGATTTAATACTCTTCTGAAATCGCAGCCCGGATGGATGAAACTAGATCGAGGGTCTTCTATCTCCTCCAATCGTTCACTCAAGTATGAGTCTAACCATGTGAAAATGTAATCTGAATTCAAACATGGGGAGACACCATCTTATTACCATCCAATGATGTAAGTTGTTAACAGACGAGAGAAATCATCGATAATGATAATGATTTTCAAGGTACTACAGTACATTCTGCATGGTGTGAATAGATGTTTTGATGTCGAACACCATAGAAAGTCTTTCACTCGAAGGCTTGTGATGTCAACCTGTCACCAAGCGAGAAATTTTCCATTGATATATGCAAGCCTCAAGGTACTCGAAGGGTGTTTCTAAGTCAAGTTCCTAGATAATGTGTTGATGTCAACAAGAAGTGACTCATCACATGAGGGCCTTGATGTATCCCCCATCAATGACATGAAACAAGTGTAATGATTTTGAAGACAGAATGTGATTGAAGACACAATGTTCTAGAATAATAGTCATGAAAATGAAGGTTTATGAGTATTGCAAAGGATGATTTTTACTGAGTGACTTCTCTTGAACATGTCAGTGACACTGAATGAATTGGAAAAATTGAACCAAAACCAAAGTGATGGATGGTGTGATAGACCATAGGTATGATAACCATCAAGTAGATAAATCAACCCAAATAGCCACAGAGATGAAGTGAAAGTTTCATGTTCAAGAGGGACTTGCTACCATAAAGTGACTTATCCCTTTTCACATTTTCCTCAGTCATTACTAACTAGTACCTCTTTATTTATTTTTTAACAAGCTTGAGGAGGATAACATATGCTTCATGTATAATTCCACCCTTTGGGTGAATCCATCACTACGTGATGTTTTAACGAGTCTAGTGAAGGTGAAACTCGGTCTTGTCATGATGGACAAGTTTGTCGCTATTTGATGTTTTAACGAGTTTAGCGATAATGAGAACTTGGTCCTTTTCATATTTAGAGAGTTTGAAAAGGAAAAATAAGAAAAATCCACAAGTTCTTTTCATAAATTTGTCTCTTAAGTCCGAATAAAGGTAAAATAATACAAGAGAGAACCTATTGACCATGCTCGATCAACGTATTCCTTTTTCGTAAGTAATCTATATCAGTTTGGAAAAGGATTAAACTTATACTGAGTAGATACCATTTCCAATCCATTTATGAACTAAAAAGGACAAGTGCCTGATAATCTGTTCATGTTTAAAGAGTTGGAAAAGATCTTGAAATCATACCCCTTGTTTTGATTTTCTTTTAATGAGTCAAAAAAGGAAAAAAGTCAGTGATCATTTCATTTTTTACGAGTCAAAAAAGAGCTTAAAGGTGTCTCGTCTTGGAGGAACAAGTGGTATAAAGGGTAGCAAATGGTTCCAAAAATGGTGTAACTTCTAAAAACATATTGATTTATGTGAAGAGGCCAGCTAATAAGACCACTCATTGTAACTGTTCCTAAAAAAGGGTAAAACAACCAAGTGAAAGCGTATGATCGGCCAAGCCAATAGTGACGATGGAAGGAGAAAAACCAAGGCTTATCTAACAGAAGAGGCTAATAGAATGGAAATCATGAGGGTTAAAATGGAGTTGGGTTCAATTTTACACAATATTGAACCATAGGGAACTATGCTTGGATTCATTTTAATGTTTACACAAGCTTGAAATGAAAAACTATGCTTGGATTCAGTTTACATGCCCCCAGCATGACGACTCGATTCTAGGTGCATGCCCCCCAAGCTTCATTACATTCACCTAAGTAGAATACTCGTGGATATTAGGTGGATGGAGTGAAGTTTCATTTACGAGATCAAGTGAAAGATTCAACTAGAATTTTACGAGATCTAATCAAAGACTCGAATTGGAACTTTGCTCCAGGGGACCTTGTTTCATTTTTTAATGAGCTTGACACAAGACAAGGAACTCTACTCAGATTCCTTGTGTCATTTTTTAATGAGCTTGACACAAGACAAGGAACTCTGATCAGATTCCTTGTTTCATTTTTTAATGAGCTTGACACAAGAAAAGGAACTATGCTCTAGGACCTGTTTCATTTTTTAATGAGGTTGACACAATAAAAGAACTATCCCCATATTCCTTGTTTCATTTTTTAATGAGCTTGACACAAGACAAGGAACTATGCTTATATTCCTTGTTTCATTTTTTAACGAGCTTGACACAAGACAGGGAACTCTGCTCTAGGACCTGCTTCATTTTTTAATGAGGTTGACATAGTAAAAGAACTATCCTCATATTCCTTGTTTCATTTTTTAACGAGGCTGATAGAAGGCCAGGAACTATCCTCATGATTCCTTGATCACGACCCATAAGAGGCCATGACTTCCAATATGTTATGATCAGATGGGAGAATAATGCTCTGGAAGGGATACGTAGTAAGGAATCCATTAGAGAGATCTAGTTCCAATGCCCGCAGTACATAATGCACAACATCACGGAATTGATCGTCAGTTAATGTAGGCATGGAATGGGTTTCCACATAATTGACCCATGGCAGGGAAGATACCATTAGGACAAAAGGACCATTTAGGGAAGATGGTTGATTGGACACCATATTTGGGCTGGGAAATGAAAGATGCTCAACAGTGACAATTTTGCCTTTATGCGGGAAACACATCACTCGAAAGAGTGTTGAAACAATAGCTCCCATGTCATAAACATAGTCACGCCCAAGAAGTAAATTATAATATAAGGGGCCTGGGACTACCATCACATTGAGATAAACAATTTTTCCTCCCAAAGTAATAGGCAACCGAGGAAGGATCCCTAATGGTTGACTGGTTCCATTGTTAAAAACCAACAGATTCTGGGTAACAAGCACAAGTGGCAGTGAACTGAGTGCCTGCCAAGCAGTGGAGGAAAGGATACTCACAGATGCACCTTCATCTATAATAGTGCCATATACAATTATATTATAAACCTGTACTATGATTTGGAAAGGAACACAAGAAGGAAGAAGACATCTTACTAGTCGATTCCAATCAAAGGAAGTGACCAAACAACTTGCAGGGGGTACCATAAGAATGGGAGAATTATCCCCTTGAGTTAAGAGAATGGGAGGATGTTCCTCCTATCATAATGGAATAGGTGGGTTTCCTCCAAGCTCATTGGAATCTGAAGAAACGAAAAGAACTTAAGTGGTATCATACTCACTCTCTACAGGAAAGGTACGATTAACTGAAGGTGAAATGGAGTCAAATGTTTCCTCGACCTGTGATTGGTCAGGTATAGACTCATGGGATTCACATTCAAATAGAGTGGGTTTGACCAACAATTGATTTGGGTCAGTCACTTCATCAATGAGTGAAGGTTTAAGGGAGAGTCTCCTGCCACTAGATGGAAGCCACTATGAAGAAGCAAGATAGTTATCCAACACCTTTTGGGCTTCATACAGATAGGGACAAAGGTGAATGGGGTGATTCCCTTCGCATAACCTATAGGGAAACTTAACTTTAGCCTTCTTTCCATGAACTTTACTACCACTACTTGATGGTGTGTCACCATCATGATATCCAGAAGTTGATGACACAAGATGATGTGAATGAGAATATCATTCTTCTAAGATCTGAGGAATATCAGAACAATTTCAAAGAATATGGTCTCCCGTACAAAGTTTGCAAAGATATCGAAGTTTGTGAGGCTTATCGTATGGTTTCTCATCAGAAGTTGCATTTGAAGCAATGGTTGCTTGGTTGCCCCCCTGCTAAATTTTCTTCTTCTTCTTCTTCTTCTTCTTCTTCCCTTTATTACTCCTCTTATCCACCTGGTTACTAGTTTCAGTTACTTCCACCAAGTGAAGAGGAAGAAGGGGAGGAAAAAACAACCGATGAAGAAGGTAAAGGGTCAAATTTAAGATCAACTAGAGGTTGATTTTTTCCTGTTGTAGGAATATTCAGTTGCAGGGTCAAGAAGGTTGAGAACAACCATACTGGAAAGCCGATGGTAAGTCTCGTAAGGGACAATGTAGGCATATAAGGAGAACTAATATTTCCGAAAGGTAGAAAAGATCTAGGATTCCCATCAAAAGGAATTCCTTGATCGGTGGACTCTGGAGTTCTTACCATATGTCTCAACCTGAGATAAAATAAGCAGTGACATGGAGGATGTTATCCGCGGTCAATTAATTTTATTTTAATCAAAATAATATAATGAAACGAAAGAGGGATAAGCTGTGCAAAAGGATTACCAAGTAACTGTGAATTGCAATATACTACCTCAGTAAACCAAGGACTTAACATATGTTCAGGAAATCTCCCCGAATGTTGTTTTCAGTGTATCAAAATATATAAGGCGGCCAACTCGGTTACCTATGGATGGATAGAAACCTAATGTAGTCCTCCCAAATATACCCGAAAGTATGTGGAGGCCCAATCCGTTTCAGTGTTGTCTAATGTGAAACTGCACAGTGATATCATTCCTTTATACTTTTCGTACTATAACATCGCCCGATATACCAAAAAGTACATGGACGAGCTACGATATACTTACGTACGTGGAATGAGATATCACACTCGAAATGTATCACAGGCGATAGCTGCTATTTTTAACGACGGTGGAACACGTCTCTAGCCTAGACCTCTAAATGTTATGCGTTAAGTTACAATGATCCATTAGGTTAATTGAGATAAATTTTAGTTGATCTTGTTTAAAAGTTTGCCTTTTAGGTTCACTGCGTGATGTTTCTGAAACTCCTAGAATGCAAATAAGATGAGAAACATTCTTTTCATTTTATTTAAACAATTAAAACCATAACTAAAATGGATAGAGCAATGAGGATCTCTAAATAGAGAGAATATAGCACATCTAATGCAACTTTCCCTATACCATTCCTACAAGCACACACAAACTTTTAAATGCATTATGTATGTTTTTCTTTTCATTCCTTTAATGTTTAGATGAACACAAAGAAACCAAATGCACAAATGATCAATCAATGCTTTTCAAAAGAAATGAAGACTTTACGACAGTTTCTTTTTCAAAGAAATGAAGAATTTATGACAATTTTTTCAGAAAATTAAAGACTAATAAATGTAAGCTAACTTTGACAATGAATTGATAATGATACAGAAATATCTTAAGAAACACCAAACAATCAAGGTCAAAGTAGGACTAGGAGAGGAAATGCAAACTGATTTCAGAGAAAAATAAAAAAATTGATCTTCAACAAACAACATCATAAGCAACTTTGGAAAAAATCAAGAAAAAGATGTGTTTTTTGGCTTGACAGGGATCAATTCAGCCCTAAGTGGGAGACAGTGCATTGCAGAGAACTGTCTCTAAGCCAAGGGTGCTCTGCAGTGCACTATGTCAAGAATAACATTGTGCTGATGCCAGAGAGCACAATCAATAGACATTTAAGCACACTTTTTTGACCAAAAAAGATTCAAAATGACTGAAAAGAGATCAATGAAGTCAAGTAAAGTCTACTAGGATGTAATATGATAAGGTTAAACTACCAGGAATGATGGTCACAAATTTGTTATATGAATTTATACCTACGGATAAGTACATCTTCCCTGAGTGGGTAGTTACACTTAGAACAATAGAAGTAAAGATGTTTAACCTTTTCCTACAATAGATAGATAAGATAAAGGAACCTACTTGTGATCCTTCGCTTCCTTTAATCTCCTTTGAATTACTCCTGTTGCTCCCGCTCAAACTGAATTTGCTCAATTGGTACCCGCTAACATAAAAAGAAGACAACAAAAATCAAATCATATGATCTATCTACTGTAAAAAAATTGAATCAACAACATTTGAACATACATTCATCATAGGTTTAGATAAAAATATTGGAAAAGGAACAAACAACTTTATTGATTGATAGAAAGAGAAGTTACACTCAATGTGGTTCGATCCCGTGTCACTCATACAACTTAGTCCAAACCCTCATCACACCAATAGCACATCAATCCAGTAGCATAACATTACTTGAAAATGATTCAAGTCTCAAACCAACAATATTTCTCTATAATATCCAAGTTCCAGCCCCCTGATCACTATGATGAATGGTCAATTTATAGGGAAATGCAAGTGGTTTTGTCATAAATTGGGTATTGAATGGTTTTCCATAATTGGATAGTTAGTTTCCATGGAGAAAGGGATGAGAGGATAAAGGGTTGAGTTATCCATAGCCTATCCCAAATTGAGCTCATAGGATGAGATAAGAGTTGGGAATCCTTCTAGAATGCTCTAGAATCAAGGAATATTCCCAGAATCCTATGCCAATTTCACTCATCATCGCCCAATACAAGATTAAGTGGGCCTAAGTGCTCTGCAATGTAGGTCTGAATGGGCCTACCTGCTATGCAGAGTAGTTGCCCCTGACCAAGGGTGCGTTGGTGTCCCAAGGAGGCATTTCAGCTAGGCTTCAAACTAGGAAACATTCATGGATGAAAGCATTCAATAAGATGACTTTTCTAGGGAATGTAGCAACTGAAATTAGGGTTTGAAGAGCCCTATTTGTACTAATCTGATCATTGAGAGTCATGTACCCAAATAGGCCTATAACAAGGGGAGAATGTTGGTAATATTGACATTGATGTCAAATGGTCATGATAAGGAAACTTATTTTCATTAAGCTAATTGATTAATATTTATGAATGTTCTTGATGTAATTGCAAAGGTTGAAAGTGATGTGAAGTGCAAAGGCTATGAAAATCAATGTGAAGTTTGAATATTATCAAATGGAATGTAAAATATTGAGACACAAGCTAAAATATATATGCCTTCATTGAACAAAATGTATGATATAAGATAATACAAATCTAATCCATCTCTTGTAATCATTGATGATTGAGTTGTTTTGTTTCAGCCTCTTTTTATATTACAATTTTTTTTCAGAACTGAAAATGAAGAGACAATCTTATGAACAGTTTTAGAAGACCAAGAGATAATGCCTCATTTCATATTCTTGCAAAGAATGCAAACAACCAATAAGGCCTACATATAAAAGATACATTGTTGAATAGAAAGAGGATCTTTTTTTGTGAATAAGTCTACATAATAATATTGATGAGTAGCAACAGAAGAGGCACAAAGTTGTAAAGGAGAAGTAGTGCAGTAGTAGACTTGACAGCATAATTGCATATAAGGTAACCAACATTTGTGACTTGATGTTGTGATTGAGATATTTTTGTCCCTTTCTATGTTGTAGCATGATAAAGAATAGGCTGTATCCTATTGAGGATGGAGCCTCTTGTGGGTTGTAGCCCACAAAAAATTTGTGGGAGTAGGAGCTTCCGTTGAGATGGGAGCCTATTGTAGGTTGGAGCCTACAAAAATATGATGTAATAATGAGTAGTAGCTTGCCTTCACATCACTTTCAGCTTAAAATTTATGGTTTTCTCCCTTCAAGGTTTCCATTTATACTTGGTGTTTTCATGTGTTGGTTCTTAAATGTTGTGTGAATGCTCTTGAATTCTTGATAAATATATCAAAAAATTTATCTCTCTAACACCTAAAAAAGGAATTCAATAATAATAGAGAACATACATAAACCATTAGCTGAATAAGAAGAAAATTAGGAGAAAAAATTAAATATTTAAATTATTGATTCACCCCCTCTCAGTAATTTCCAATCATAAATATCAGCAATGTGGCTCAAGGGAAGAGAAGGAAGGAGAAGAATAAGGCATCTCAGAATAAAGACACTCAAAATATTGAAAATCCTTCTTCTAGTGAGCAAGTTACTTCTCATCACTCTCGAGAGGGTGATGAAGAATCAAATCATAGGCCATGTTGCTCAGAAGGTATGCTATTTCTATGCAATAAGTGTGAAACAATATGTCACTTATCTTCTATATGTTCATGTGAAGTTTCTAAAGAAAGGAATATAAGTGAATATAATAGTGATGTAGACAATTTTTCTCATCCGTAGGAGAAAATAAGAGTACCCTTGGTAGTGATGAAGAATGGATACTCCTCAAACATGTGTAAGACTCCATGGACACAAAGATGAATTTAGATCTCTGTGGTAATTCAACTATCACCTTTGATAGTGAAGAAAAGGATCTGAATGAAAGGATCTACTTTAGAAAGAAGTTAATCTCTACTCTAAAGGAGATCAAGTACCTATCATAGGAGCATCTCAAGAAAAATTAGTAGTTACATTATTATGCACTTGAGAATGAGAAGTTGAGTGAAACAACTGTAGATTTAAATTCTCATTGAGGAGAGGCTAGCATATTAGATGGGATGATAACCAATCAACTAAATGAAAGATAATATCTTTGTGAGAGACTACAAGCTAAAGTAGTCTCATTGAGACATGATTTAGAAGAGGTTAATCATCAATTGTATCAAATATCAAAAGTTTAAAAAGGGCTCCAAGTTTTTGAATGAAAATTTTAGCAAGAAAATGCCTCTCTTCATCAAGGCTAGTCTCAGTTTCAAAGGAGAATTAAGCCACAAGAAGGAAAAGGCTGAACGGTCAGCCACCCATGTAAGGACATTTGGAAATTCCAAAAATAACAAAGGAAAATAAGTTGTTGGACGACAAAAGGAAAGCAACAGTAGCAAGAGGAGAAAAAGGAATCAACAAAATGGTAATCATCAACAACAAGGAGAGTAGTACAAGAGAGTCAAGCAGAAGCAAGGAAGAATGCAAGGCAATAATGCAAACTTCCATGGAAGGCACAAGAAGAATCAACATATTCCCTTTCCCCCTCAAGGATAAATCTCTCAAAGAAAAGGTATCTTCAATTATCAAAAGTATTTCATGGTTATTGTTTTCCTTTTAATGCTTTTGGATATAAATCCATGGATTGTATATGACATGCAAAGAAACAAGATTAATTGGCTAGCAAGAAACCAAGGATGCTTAAAGTGGCCAAACGAAGGCATCATGGCAGTGATAGAGGTCTTGACTCTTAAGAATGATGGTAGATATGGAAATTCCTTTTCCACATTCTTAATCCATATTGAATGCTACAATTGGCAACTTTGGGCACAAGGAAATGGACTACAGATATGAGAGGACAAGAAATTTCCATCAAAATATGCAGGAAAGTGAAGCAGAGGGAGATGAGCTTGTCTTAAGTGCTTTATGTAAAGGGGGCATGGTGAATAATGGAAGGATCAATCATCGAGGATTTGACTCTTCTCTGAAGAAAAATCAAATAAAAATTAAGAGGGATGATTCTCATATTCCTAGGGTAAAACCATTTCTAAGTACCAGTTGTAATAAGTGCAAGCTTCAGGTAAGGAAAGGGGGCAACAACCCAATTAATTTTCTCTTGCAAAAATAGCAACAAGGTTGCAAGAGGATTTGAGTGAAGAGAGAGGAATGAAAGGAGAATAGTTCTCTAGCCGTGTGCAGCCAGGAAAAGTCTCAAACATGGGAAAATGAGAATCTAGAAAGAAATGTTGCAATTAGGACTCAACCAGTGAAAATGTGGAAGAAAATGGTGGACTTCCTACTAAGGGGGAGTAGAACCTCTAATTCTCTTCAATGAAAGAGGAGAATGGACACAAGGAGGGGTCAAATAAGTCAAATGCAAGCATAATAAAGTTTATACATGGGGATGCATATGAACATTGGAGGTATGACCAAGTCGCTATGTTGATTATAAGAATAAATTGGTTTATTTTAAATGTATCAGCATTGCAAGAGAAAGGATAGTGCAACCAATATGGTTTCATGGGGAATACACAATAACATTTTATATTGTGAGAGGAAGATGAGTAGCAACAGAAGTGTGGAATAACAATAGGACCACAGTTAAGTCAGGTCCACAAGATTGGTTCCAAAACAAAAGTAAGGAAGAAGATGTAGGAGATCAGAGGGAATTTTCTCAAGGGGAGTCGCTTTAGTGAGCAGTAGCAGGTGACCATTTTCAACCTCGGGAAGAAATATTGCATAGTAAATGAAATGTTTCATATTTTGTGAAATACCTTTATTTCTTTTAAGATTTTGAGTTTGATTATTCCTAGCAGTCATGTGCTCATGAAACACAATTGGTACAAGCTTTGATATCACTATGGCAATTGGTTGTCTTTGGTTCATGTGGAGTAACCTTTTGTGAAAGTGGGAATTTCTTCTTGAGAAGGAGTTATTTGCCTGGTACATTGTCCAATTTGTATCATTTTTTTGGTAATTGGTGTCATTTTAAGGAGCAATCCCTATTTGAAGTAGTGTGATATTGGGGGGGGGGGGATTTCAACTGTGAGGATGCTCAAGAGAAGTGAGCACAGTCTCAACAACAACGGTGAAGAGAAAGCTTAATTGCATTGCTAATTATTGGCATTTGCAGCAACAACAGTACCATGAGAAATCTTAATTAGTATCAATTTCTTCTAATTGATACAAAATATTCATTGGTGGAAAGAATACTCAACCAATAACCATAAGGTGATGAAAACTAGACGGGAATTTAAAAAGAGGCAATATATGTTTAAGGAGCGCATATCACATATGTCTAATTTATAGAGAAGCAACAACTACAAGAATGTTGCAAGGACTTATTTTTCTGGTGTTTAGTCATGAAAATTTCCTTGTTTATGATTTTTGTAGTTGGGTTTTAATGACATACTTCAAGTTCCTTAGTAAGGATATCAGCCCTTGAAGAGAAGTCTGCAAATAAGAATGAACATCAATGGATAGACCCTCTTTCATTAGAATTCATTGTTTTCAATGGGGAAAAGAAGAATCTTGTAGCCCTTTTCCATTGATGTCAAAGGGGTAGAGACGCTTATTAGAGAATTCGTGATGGCCCACGCAAAGGAGAGAAATCCATTGGTGGCTCATGCAAGGAGAAGTGTGAAAGAAACATGAGGATTGGCCATCAATCTGGAAAAGTGATGAGGTGTTTCCATAAATGCCAAAGGGGGAGATTGTTGGAAAAATTGTTATTTCCTGGATGGATAGTGGCAGAAAGTGTGTTGACATTGATGTCAACAACCATGGGGGAGATGTGTTGGACAATTGGAATTATCTAAAATTTGGAAAGTGTCTTGGAATCGATGTTAACTTGACTCGAAAGGATATCCACTAAGCTAGTTGTGATGGAAACTAGGCTAACATTGATGTGCATGGTGTTTCAAGCTTAGAGAGAGTCCCATGGTTTCTGTAGTATTTTGTAGAGAATCATCATAATAGCGGGCTTATTGTAAAAGCTATAATATTATGACTATCTGTTACACTAAAAAATGTCACCATGGCTATTTACAGTTAGTATGGCTCTATCAATAGTCATGCTATCCTCTTAGGCAAGTCTTATGCCTCTACTCTCCATGTCAAACTCCAAAAAGAGAGAAAGTCTTTATAAATGTATTTATCTCTAGGTACGCAGGTTCTCTCAACCTTACCTGCGGGTATGCATCCAATGCTCACAAAAGCTGCATCCTTAGACGCTCTGTATGTAAAGGGGTAGGTGCTTCCCCCTGTAAAGGTCAAAATGCGCAAGTTTCATCTTTAAAAAGTTACTTGTGGTCATTTCTAGAGCATTCTAGAAGGTTGTTCGACATGTATTGAGCGCCTCCAGATGGTTCATGTACCCCTACCAAATAGGAACTTATCCCATAAATAAGGGAGCTATCCCATCCAAAGAGGGGATTATCCCATTGATGGTGGACCTGATTAACTTCCTCTTGAGCACTATAAATACAGGCATTGGGCCAGAAGGAGGGGAGGTTGGAAGCTAAACATTTCTAAGGGTAGATGCTGCAGGAATTAGGACTCCCATTTAGAAGCTTGTGAGGAGAGATTTCCATCTTTGCTTGTTCTATTTGGAAGTGGGTGAGCTTTGTCAAAGTAAAGGAGAACTCTTGATGGACCCTGGGAGGGACTTGCACAACACCAAGGCTCAGGTTGTAATTGTTCCTTTTGTTACCTATTAATGCAAATGAGTCCATTCTTCTCAATAACTTGTTATTTATGAGTTGTTTCATGTACTCCTTGGTCTATATGTTAAATATGCTTTATTCCATGAGATTATCAAGTGCTATTTAATCGTTTGATTGTTAGTGGATGCAGGTTTCAAAGTGAAGGAGGAGCTCATCCGGATCAGCGGAGCTAGACTGCTACAACAGCGATGGACTATAAGTAGGATCTAAACACTTGATTTCCCATATAGTAAATGCATGTTTAGAGAAGGATTGCTCTTGTTTGTCTTGTTTGTCACTAGAGAGTCTTAGGCTCCTAGGGAGGTTGGTTGTGTCCGCACAATCGACTCTTTCCGCCTAACAAATTGGCGACTCCGCTGGGGACTCCATTAATGTGAAAGTATTTTCCTTTGTATGCAACTTTGCTCTGAGAAAAGTCATTTATTTTCTGGTTTTTGGCTCTGTGACTTTGTTTTTGGGTGGGTTAGCTTAGGGTTAGATTCAATTTAGTTTTTCTTGAATTTTCCAGTAGGACGCACCCTCTGAGTGTTGCACAGTGCGTCCCTGCACGCACTGTCGCTGTGTGCACAGAGCGGGCCCGCACCTGGTTTAACTGGTTGCCTGCGTCCCCTGCTAAAATTTAAGAAAATTCCTTTTTTTGCATTTTTTCTCTTAGATTTTGCTTTTTCTTAGTTTTTACTACCCAGATCCATTAGTCTCTTGTCAAAGATCTTCACCTGAACTTGTTTCGATAGCATTGAGTGTTTTAGTGGATTTCATAGAAGTTTAAGCCCTAGGGTTTGATTTTTGAGTAGGTCTTGTAGTGACTTTGACGGTAGAAGTTGTCAAGCCTTAGATCTCTCTGGTTTTGTCAGCCTTCTTAGAAGTCAGACCTGTCATAAAGTCTACCTGTGAGAGCAACTTACCTTTGAGTTGTTTCTTTGGCAAATTTCGAAGTGCTTGTTGATTGAGTATTGAATTCCATTTTACAAAAAGAACAAAAAGATTTGAGTTTTGTTTTGACTAGTCTTTTGATTCTACATTGGCTGGTCCTTGACTTGATTTTGGTCAAGTAAAACATCTTAGAATCATCTTTGTAGGCTTTTGCCTCGTTAGGTTTGCTTAGAGTAAATTTCTTTTTGGTTTGCTTATGAGTCAAGTTTTCATAGATTTTATAGTTTTTGAGATTGATTTTCGTTAAAATAGATTTATATGCTTTATTAAAAAAGAGAAAATACAAAACATCTCCTTTGAAAAGTTTTGTTTCAAGTAGCTTTGAAGAGTTTTGAAAGAAAAAGAGTTTTTCGTGCACGTAAGGAGTGGTCATGTTTGTATGCTTGAAAAGATAAAGAGAATTGTTTCTTTGATTGTCTTTACTAAGAAAGTTGTTTTCTATAAAATTTGCATCTCTCAACTCTCTTAGTTAGGAATTTCATTGAAAAAGGAAAGTAGCGTAAATCATCTTAGGTGCATCTTTGTAGTGGTTTGAGTCAAGTCTACACACCATTGGTTTCACTTCCGCTACCTTTTGTCTTTAAGAAAAACCATAAAATTAACGCTTAAAGTAAAATCAACGTAGTAACTTTTATTTACTAGGGCTCTGAAACACCAATTTAGATCAGGCTAGTGTCTTGGAGTAGGAGAGTAATTAACTCTCCAAGACAACAAAACCAAACAAGTAGCTTATCTTGTGATATAATAAATCCAATTGTCTCATTTGTACTCTGGGAAAGCTCCTCTTAAACGAGAAGCACGAGCTCGTGTCTGAACCAGTGAGGGGATCAATCCCCCCTCGTTGGGAACGACGCCAGACACGCACGTATTACAAACGGTAAACCTCGGATTAACCATTGTCGAGGAGCCAGGGGTCACATGTCGGTAAACCTTGGATTATTGTCAAGGAACCGGCAAGGGGATTGAGCTTGGTACTCTGCCCTTGCGTGCTGTCGGAGTGTAGATTGTTCTCCCAGGTGCATTTGTTGCGGTTGGTAACCTTAGTGACCATTATCTTTAGGATTCTACCGAGGTGACGGTGGAGGGAAGATCCCACTGTACCTGGAGCAGACGTCGGCTAGACTCACTTGGATTTTCCGGGGGGTTCACTTCACTCGAGACGGTTAAAGTGGAGGAACTTGTGCCGGTCTATTCATTAAGCAGGTTGTCGGGGTAACTGTTCCACCCGCCACTTCTGTACTGAATCCGGCGATGTTGGGTTTCATCACCAACTAGCGCTTTCGGTCTGGAAGGCTACTGTTTGTGCTTGGTTTGACACCCTAGATTCTTTAGGCGTGTGATTCAAATTTGTTTGGTTCTTTAGAGACTTTAGGTGGTTTGATTTGAAATTTTACTTTGTTTTCGTGTGTAGTAGTTAAAAGTTTTTAACTGTGGCGGAATTACTGAGACAGTCCCGTAGACTTTGGGGCCAGTCTCCTGAAGTTGTTTCTGTGGCCGAATTGTTGAGAAGATCCCGTAGACTTAGGGGATCACCTCCTCGAGACGACCCCAGTAATCTAGAGGGTTTGAAGGTCCTTGTAACTCCTCCTAGTGGCAGTAGAGTAGGTTCACCTGAAGAAGGAGAATCTTCCTTGGTAGTCCATTCAGATTACCAAGGCCTAGAGACAGGTTATAATCCCGAAGCTGTTACAGTTTCTGAGCTTGTTGGTAGTTTTTCGTCTGCTAGTGATACAGGCGAAGAACCGGAAATATCTGAACCTGTTACTCCGACTTCTAGTGTTCCAGATTCACCAAGAGTAGAACGAGTTATCACCGAAAATCTTCCTACTAGTCTGATTGCTATCGAAGAACTTGCTCCAGAGGAAGAAATAGGCGTCTCTAACCTTGAAGATCAACTTACTATTGAACTCAGGGAGCGTGAATCTATCTTTTACAGTCCTCCTAGGAGTACTACTTGGTACCTTTCGTTAACCAATTTTTTAGACAACTCAGGGGTAGGTTTTTCTACACCTCATACTCCCTTTCCACCTGGAGGTATTTATACTCCTGTAAATATGTCTGGTCAGTCGTCCGTGTTTACTCAAGATCCTGAATCTTTCTTACATGGCGGTCCTTCTGTTCCCACTATGTATCAATCACTTTCTGGTACCTTTGCGGAGGCATCTCCTCAACCCATTGATCATGGGTTATTAGCTGGAAACAGTGGTAATATACCATTGGGTGTAGGTGACATTTACATGATGTCAGGTTCAGTTCCCATTTCCCAACCTCAAGGTGGCCAATTACCGCCTGGGGGGCAGCCTCAGTTAACGCTTGGGGGGCAACCTCAAGGTACACCATTCGTGTCTGGGGGGCAACCTCAAGGTCAGTATGTACCTATGGTGCAATACATGCCTCAAGGTCAACCCCAGCCTCAATATGTACCCTAGGGTCAACCTCAGTATCAATATTTACCTCAAGGATGGCAACCTCAAGGGTATCAACCCCAAGGGTATCAACCTCAAGGTCAAGGTCAACCCCAGTATCCATATTTACCTCAAGGTTATCAACCTCAAGGTCAATACTCGGGTCAAGGTTATCAACCACCTCAAGGTCAGTCATATGTTCAAGGTATGGGAACTGCACCTTACAATTATCAATCATATCCTCAATCCGGTTATGGATCTCAGTATCCTCAACCTGTTACGGGTCAATACCTCGGAATGTTAGTGTGGGATCCATCACAGGGTCAACAGGTGTTGCAACCAAGTATACAGTTGGTACCTCAAACTGGACAACCCGTAGTTTCTGGTCCACCCCAGCAACCGCAGCCTGTCCAGTCAAATGTTCAAACTTCTGTAACTTCGGTAGTTACTCAACCGCCAATTGCACCTAGTACTCCATCTCAAACGGCTGCTGCAACTACCGCTACATTTGCCACACTTACTTCTGGAGTATCGACGGCTCCGGTTTCTACTGTCTCTGTAACCACTCCTCAGACATCTTTACCGTTGTCTGGATCTACGATTCAAACCACGGTCCAGATGCCTATAGGTCAGCCTGGTATAAGTACGGTTGTCACTACTCAACCTCAATTTGTTCATCAACCGTACCAGGGACAGTACCAACCTGGGAAAGCTGTCCAACAGCCAGTTTACCAGTATCAACCGTATCCTGGGTACACTTATCAACAACCTCAACAACCCCAGTACGGTCCGGTTAATCCTGGTTTTCCAGGAGGATATAATATCCCTAATGCGACTCCTGTTCCTAGTTGTCCTGGATATCCTCCTCCTGGGACTGGTCTTGTGACCCAGAGTTTTAGAGATCCTAACTGGCAGTTACCGTTTATCGCAACTTTGGATTTACCAGACTTGACGCGCCTAACGAACGATCCAATTCAATATCTTCCGTTCTGGCCGCCAATGCCAAATAAGTTGCCCAGCGATATACCCAAGTTCAAAGGTAAGTCCGGAGAGGATCCGTCCAATCATGTGATGACTTACCACCTCTGATGTGCTTCAAATTCTATCTCAGATGATTCGATCCGCTTACGTCTTTTCCAGCGTACGCTCATTGGTCTCGCGGAGAAGTGGTACATTGAGTTACCACGGGCCTCTTTTTACAATTTCAGCCAGTTAGCTACCTCATTCTTAACTCACTTTCAGTTGCCGGTCAGATACGATAACGACACGGAGTTATTAACTTCACTAAAACAATCAACGTCCACGTATATTTCTGATCACATTCATGAGTGGAGACGTCGAAGAAGGCTAGTGAAAGTTTTTATCCCGAACCAAATCTTAGCTGAATGGTTTGTTAAATCATTATTACCGAAGATTATTGAAGATGTAGCTAAGGCCGGAGTAGTTACTGAGGAGCAAGTCATTGCTCAGGTGCAATACCTTGACTTAGTTTATACTCAGTCGGGTACGTTACACGAGAAGATTCCAGATCTTCCAAAATCGAATCAAATCGCTGCTGCTCCTTCGGGATCTCATGTCGCTGATGGTATGATTGGTATCGTGAATACAAAGAGCAAGAAGAAGTCTTCCAAGGCTTCAACTACTCCTATAATCGCTTTACCCGATTCCCCGACAGGAGAGTCTTCTCCTGAACTTTCTGCCGATATTCACGCTGTAGAGTCATCTACGGCCAAATCAAAAAACGGTGGAAAGAAGAAAGGAAAGAAGAAGGCTAAAGTAGACAAGGCTCCGAAGGAGAAAACGGAAAATTCGGAAACCAATGACGAAAAGCGCAAACCTTGATATCCTTGTCTTATTTGTGAAGAGGATCATTTTACGAGAGATTGCCCTCATCGGGCCGAGGTTGTGAAAATAGTCAAAGGTTCTCCTACTCCTGCTGTGTTAACAGATCCATTTCCAAAGTAGGAAAGCAAGATGATATGTTCTTCCTCGACTGCCAGTGAAGAACCCATTTTGATGATGTCTCATGTGAGGATTGCGACTCGATCGCAAGATTATGGTAGTAAGGCTCCTGTTGATGGTAAGGAAGCAGAATATTCTCATTCTATTCCGTCAACCTCAGCTCCTGGTTCCGATCCACTACAGATCGAAAAACCTAACCCGGACTTAGTAATCAAACTGCCCGCCAAGGGTGTACTTCGAAGGTCTGCTTTCAACCCACATGCGAGAGCGGCCCAGAATTACAACATTGTTGAGGACTTAGCTGTTTCACCCTCAGCAATGTCGGCTTTAGAAGTGCTGCAATCATGCCCAGCACAGCGAAAATTACTTTTTTCGGCTATCGGAGCTATTGATGTTCAGGACCCGAACCTGATAATCTTCGATCTAGAAAATAGTACACCGCGTCTACCCCATCAAATGGCTTTCCAAATTCCAGTGATAGTAAAAAACATGCCTATTCATCGGACTGTGATTGATGAGGGAGCTTCTACGTGTATTATGTCGATTCAATGTTGGAGATCGCTTGGTTCTCCTTCGTTGAACCAATCCCCGACCATCCTTAAGGCCTTTGATGGCCTTGGGTTCCGTCCGTTTGGTATTCTATAGGAATTGCCTATAGGGGTAGAAGGTAAAACCGTTAGTCTGGATGTGGAGGTGGTTGATGCCCCTCTAGACTACAACCTTCTTTTGGGTCAAAGTTGGTCATATGCTATGACAGCAGTCGTTTCATCGGTCTTCAGAGTAATTAAGTTTCCACATAACGGTAAGATCCTGACGATTGATCAGCTGACATACTTTTCATCCGACCCAGCCTCTTCAGAAAGTATCCAGCATGTCGGTAAGACGACAATCCCTTATAGGGACGTTGGCGTAGGTTTAGTTAAAGATTCCGGTTTACTGGGAACTTTTCCTTTCCCTCCAATCAACACAGACCCTTCATTTGCATCAATTCATATGATTACATCAGAAAACATTATTTATGATGATCCTTGGATCGTCCCATCTGAATCTGAGATAGACTTATTCGGTGATGCTATGCCTTTGAGTCCATATGAAATTGCTTACGAAGCTGTCATGTCTTTTACCGACTCGCGTTCAACCGAGATCGACCAAATGAATGTGGTCAGTGAAGAGTCACTTTTCACATCAACCTTAGAATGGATAGCGTTTCCCAAAGTCGTGTCATCTGACGAACAACTTCGCGAAATCCTAAGTGTAGACGATCTACCATGGGAAGATCTCCATCACAGATCTTCGTTTTTACCTAAGGATGATGCTCTTGAAAATGATTTTTCATCTATCTTTACCGCTGAATATGTCAAAGACGCTCAGAATCCAACGAAACATTCCGATTCAGAGTTGAATTTAGGGAATATTTCTCGTACTATTCCCATGGATATTTCAGTGAAGCCCGGAATTGAGGAGAACATTCATATAGGTGCCTCATTTATAGAAGATGAAATCTGAACTTATAAGGCCCTATTCCAAGAATTCCGCGATGTGTTTGCCTGGTCTTACGAGGAAATGCCGGGAATCGACCCTGCCATTGTTGTTCATGAAATAAAAACCTACCCGAATGCTAAACCCGTCCGGCAACGGTTGCGTCATATTCACCCTCGGAAAGCGGCTGCGATTAAAGCAGAAGTCGAAAAGCTGTTGAAAGCAGGTTTCATTTATCCAATACCGTTAACGGATTGGGTATCAAATATTGTTCCGGTCAACAAGAAACAAGGAACAATAAGAATCTGTATCGATTATAGGTATATAAATCGAGCTTGTCCAAAAGACAACTATCCTACGCCTTAGATCGATCAAATTATTGATGATTGTGCCGGAAGTGAGATGTTTTCCTTCATGGATGGTTTTTCGGGCTATAATCAAATCAATATTCTACCTACCGACCAACCAAAAACGGCATTCATTTGTCCATGGGGGACGTTTGCTTATTGCAAATTACCTTTTGGGCTTAAGAATGCCGGAGCCACTTTTCAACGGGTGATGTCTTACGCATTTCATGACATCAAGCACATTGTGCAACCGTACCTCGATGATTTTCCTGCTCATTCTTTACATCGAGCTGATCACCTTGTCCACTTACGAGCAATCTTTATGAGGTGTAGGCATTATCGAATTCGGTTGAATCCCCACAAGTGTGTTTTCTGTATAGAGACAGGTCGATTGCTGGGATTTGTTGTTTCAAAAGTCGGCATTCGTGTCGATCCCTCGAAGGTTGAAGCTATCATCAAATTGCCTCCTCCTTCGAGTTTGCGCCAACTCCAAAGTTTGCAAGGGAAAGCAAACTTTTTACGCCGATTCATTCCAAACTACGCTGAGGTCACTAAAGGTTTTACACGGTTGTTGAAACAGAACGCTCAATTCTTTTGGGATGAGATTGCCCAACAATCTTTTGATGCACTTAAACACGCGTTGACCCATGCACCGTTGTTGCATCCTCCCAACTACAACCAGGACTACTTCTTATACCTTGCAGCTTCGCATTCCACCATTGGAATGGTGTTAGTTCAAGAAGATGAATTCGGAGCAGAACATGTGATATATTATCTTAGTAGGACATTAAATCCCACTGAGCTAAAATATACGCATGTGGAGAAATTGGCCCTGGCAGCCGTTCAAGCTGTCCAGCGTTTTCGTCACTACATTCTTCTCCGTAAAACTACGGTCATTTCGGATTGCAACCCTATGATTTATATTTTGACAAAACAACTGCTAGGGGGAAAGTACTCTAAATGGATCGTTATCTTGCAAGAGTTCGACTTGGAGTTTGAGAAGTCCAAGTCTAAGAAATCCTTAGTTTTTGCGGAATTGATGTGTGATTTCCCGCGTGCTGACACAGAAACTATGGCAGAAGAGTCCATTGCGGACGAATCTTTGTTTCTTATCAGTACTTTAGATCCGTGGTACAGGGATATAATCATCTATCTCCAAACCCAAACCTTTCGGCCTGAAGCTTCAAAGTCGGAACGTCGAAAAATTCGGTTTCAATCCCAGCAATACAAGATTATTGGAGATACACTTTATCGCCGGGGGGCAGACTTAGTTTTTCGACGTTGTTTAACTCACGAAGAGGCTGAGAGGGTTTTGAATGATTGTCACTCTAGAGCATGTGGTGGTCATATGTCTGGGTATGCCACAGCTCAGAAGGTGTTGCGCGCTGGCTACTTCTGGCCATCTATGTTTAAAGATTGTATCATTGCAGTCCGGAAGTGCCACAACTGTTAAGTGTTTGATCGCAAGATGCGCGCACCACCTGCTCCTCTCCACCCTATAATTGCCGTTGGTCCATTCACCAAATGGGGTATCGATTTTATTACTTGTAACCCTCACTCGGCCGGGGGGCATGCGTATATCATCCTCGCGGTTGATTATTTTACTAAATGGGCCGAGGCGATGCCTACATTCGACGCAAGCGGCAAAACAGCTGCAGTTTTCATATTCAATCATATTATAACTAGGTTTGGTGTCCCACAAGCAATCATTACTGACCATGGGAGCCATTTTCGAAACATCATGATGACTGAGCTTACAAGCCAGCTTGGTTTGTGCCACGATAGCTCTACTCCTTATTATCCGCAAGCCAACGGTTTGGTTGAGTCTATCAACAAAGTTCTGGTTATCATGATCCGACGAACCATTGGTATTCATCTGTCAAATTGGCATAACATGTTATTTTCGGCGCTATGGGCATACCGAACCTCAGTGAAAACTTCAACAGGGTTCACTCCTTTCCAGCTAGTTTATGGCTTGGAAGCTGTATTACCTATTGAATGCGAAATCCCATCACTTCAAATGGCTGTCGAATTACTTCCAGCTACTTCCGAAGAGGAGAAGCGTTTATTATACTTAGCTAAATTAGATGAGACTCGACGTGACGCTACATTGGCAATCGAGACTCACGCGAAGCGAATGAAAGCTCAGTATGATAGAAATGTGACCCCTCGAAGTTTTTCAGAGGGAGACCTAGTGCTATTATATGATCAAGCTAACGATAAGCTAGGTGCTGGAAAATTCGTTCGTATGTCGCATGGACCCTATATTGTAAAGCGAAAGCTAGCAAAAGGGGCTTATGAGCTGGTAGATTTTGATGGGGACTCTTTGGGTAAACCCAGAAATGGACTTTACCTAAAGAGGTATTATGCTTAAATGGTGGGTATGGAGAATTTTTAGTTAGGTTAGGTTTTCTTTCCAGCTAGTATGTTTGTTAGTTTAGTCAGTGTGTTTAGCTTAGAGAGTGTGTTTTTCGTCGTTATTCTGGCTTATCTTGGTTTTAATCTTGATATTGCAGATGTCGACGCCTCTCCAAACATACATCAGATTTGCTGATGGTGCTTGTCGTAGTACACAGAATATCTCTTCCGCAGCTTGGGTTATCTATTCGCCCTCTGACGAGTTAGTTTCTATGCATGGGGTAAGCCTCGGCCAAACAACGAACAACATTGCAGAATACAGTGTAGTGGTTGAATTATTATCCGAATCTATTTCATTTGGAATTCGACGTTTGATAGTGAGGTTAGATTCTGAACTTGTTGTATTACAGCTTAATAGAGTTTATGCCATTAGAAATCATGTGTTATTAAGGTTATTTTTGAGAGTGCGTCTCTTGGAACATGAATTTGATTACATTGAATATCAGCATATTCCAAGGTCTTTAAATACATTAGCAGATGCAATTGCTTCTCGAATATCGGACAGACATTTACGATAATCATGCAAGTAAATCTAAAATCATTTCATCACATATGTTAAACAAGATAAGCCGGTAATAGTGATATATATATAGATAGGAGTGTGTCAAAAAATATACATCGTCTTTGATCATAGGTTGAAAAACACCTTATGATCGGCAAAATGATAAGTACAAAAAGTCAAAATGTCATATGTGTCTACAAAAGTGACTAGCCAATCACTGGTGGTGCTCCCTATACGACACCACTGCACGGGCTACCTTACACAAGAACCTCCTAAACGGCCCAGGGACTGCGACTACATAGCGCTGAAGTCTGATAGGAATATCATCTATGGTAGTCTCAGGTATATCCACCGTCAGGCGCTCTAGATCTTGCTCCAACTCAGCTAGTGACTCTGCAGCCGCGTCCTGTGGAGCCGGTACTGGTGCAACTGGATGTCTCCTCTCAAAAGGCCAGACGTTGGCTGGGCGCTGTGGACCAACATCTGCATTTTAAAAAATTTTACTATCAGTTTTGAGACGATATATATAAAAATAAAAAATATATAATTTGAAAACTTGTGAAAAATAAAGTACCTCTGTCATCCCATTGTTCTCCCTGTGGAAGAACCATGTCCGGATCACCTCGAAAATCTACTCCGGCATACGGAAAGTCCTGGATCGAAAAAACCTGGTCCTCTAACCAGTGAAAATAACTATCAGGGAATCGAACAACCGTTGCGCCCTCGTCAGGATGCCAGGCCATCACCGTAACCCATTGTATCAGCTTTGGCTCCCGAGGACCCAAGATTTCAACAGTGAGTTGCTGAGGGATCAGCATCAGAACTCTCTCTAAGGCAAATCTCACAACTAGAGGCCCATATCCAAAGGTCTTTAGTTGTCCGTTCTTTGCCCTAGTCAGTTGGCCCTTCATATTGGCTGACACAACATCACACCAGTTGAAAATGGTGCCTTGGAAACAGTCAATCGCCATCCGCATTATGGACCCGGTGGCAGTATGTAAAGCGGCTGTACCGCAAATTCTGGTAACCGTGAAAGCTATAACCTTGAGTTCACGCAGAGAGATGTGTTTGATTTCTACGCCTTTCGCATGGTGTGCATTGGGTATGCACCAATCTGCCCGGAGACTAGCAAGGGATTGGCCACCCAGCCTAGTCCCGGCTAGATTGAGTTGCTCACCCCTATTTGGCAAGCCAGTGAGAAAGTATATATCAGAGGGCTCTATCTCGAGCTGGTGCCCTCCGATGTAAAAGCATTTCTCATGAATGTTCCATCTCTCAACCAGCCACTCCAAGAATCTCACCTGAGCCCTCATGCTAGGTATGGCCCAGTATTTATATAGTCTGCATGCTTTTAGGGCATCAATGGAAGGTTGATGATTAATTGCGGCTAAATCAACATCCTCGTTCTCTCTTTCTCTCCAATCCAGGTGAGTGCCCTGCACACCAAGAAATGAAGGTTAGAATTGATCTGGGAAAATTCAGATGGTTGTTTGTGGAGTTTGGGGTTTCAAATTCCGCCTTTCGCGGGGGATGCACCCCGTGTTCAGGACACAGAGTGTCGGGACGCAGCTGGCCTGAAGGTGGGCTGCGTACCCCAACCTTTTTCCTGTGTGGAAAAAAGTCGGGGGACGCAGGTCACCCTTAGGGCACCTGCGTACCCCGCAGAACGATTTTTGAAACCCAAAACCCCCCAAAAATGAAAACTAAAACCTAAAACAAACTTTTAATTGGATGAAATTGAAGAGGGGGATGTTGTAAAATACCTGAAAGAGACGGCGTTCGATTCTGACGGTCGGATTCTCTGCAGCGACCACGGGAAGTTTCTTGCCAAAAGCCCTTTTTTCAACCTCAACAGTAAAATGGTAAAAATGACATGGTAAAAAGTCTTTTTATAGGTTTTTTGGATGAGTGAATGCTAAGTTTGTTCATTTTTCACCATGGAAGGATATTTTTCAATGCATTTTTGCCTATCTTAAACAAGTATGAGTAATGTGTCGTTTTTGTGCAGGACAAAGGGAGTTAGAGGGAAAATTGTCATTTTTCACGAACCAAAATATCAGAGTCATCTTTTAAGCCCTTTTCTGACTCCTAAAACATGAAAATATTGTCGAGCGTTTCTTTTACACTCGTTAAAATGGAATTAAAAGACGGTCCCCTTATAGCTCTTTTCTGACCGTAAAATCAGGAAAAGATTGCCGGGTTTTTGTCGTTTCAAACTCGATATGGAAATAAAACGACGTGTCCTTGATCGCTTTTTACTTTTCAGGTCAGTGGCACTAATTATGAAAGTACTCCTTGGTCGCAATATCAAGCGGTTCCCCCAGGTATTATTTTATACTTTTTCGGGCTTGAGGGACACAAATCTACGACAAAGTTCAACTTGGAGTCTTCTTAAGTTTTTCAGACTCTCTAAAATTGAAAAACGCCGAGTTTCTCCTATACTGGACTCGTTAAAATTTCACAGTAAAGGACCTGTTCAATTACAAACAGGAACGAACCACTCCTTCCTAGGGTTCGAATCAAAACTAGGTTGGACTCGTCCGAAGGATGAGCTTATAATCAAGCATATGTTATCCTCCTCAAGCTTGTTAAAAATAAAGAGCTACTTGCCAGAAATGGTGGCGGAAAAGAGAGAAGAATGAGCCTATTTGTTATCTTTTGTCTCAGAAGAAACTTTATTACCACTCTTGGACACGACATTTTTCATTCACCTGGGTTGGGAAATCCTTTACCTCACAGTTGATCAAACCACTTTGAAAGTCTTCAGCCGGGTTCCGGGGATTAACTTTGAGTTATTCATCACCAAGCCATATGTCATGTCGTTATGTGTTCAAGAGGTCTGCAAGCAAAACTTTCATCTGCAAAATACTTGTCATCCATTTGACCATCCCTGAGTCAGTCCTCACAACAACATTTCTTCAGCTTGAACAATGATTTCGTGTTGTGGGCTTGCCTACAACGGGTCGCTTTCTATCGACATCAGCACATTATCTAGAGAGATGACTTAGAAATCGTCAGTACCTTGAAGTCTGCATGCATCAATGGCAGGTTTCTCGCTTTTGACGTCAGTTTACATCATTGACTTTCGATCAAAGGATTCCGTGAAATGTTCGACATCAACTCATTCATTCACATCTCATGGATTGTACTGGGTACTTTGAGAACCATTGACATTACTGGTGGTCTCTCTCACGCTTGTTAACAGTTTACATCATCGATTGGTAATCAAGTGGTTTCTACCATGTTTGACATCAACTCATTTATTCGCATGGCGAGAATCGTACCAATTCGGGAAGTAGAAATGAAGACCCTGGATCTAGTTTCCACCATCTAGGCTGCGAGGAGTTTTGTATTCATTATCTAAGTAGACTAATCATAAACAGATGGCTGCGCCCATACTGTGTCTACAAAAGTCTATGATTATGATGTACTACAAGATCATTCTTGTATCAGAGTAGTTAGTCTGTTAGTTAAAGTTTTGATCTGAGTATGGGAATGCCTACCTCAGTGATGATATAATCTTATACATGTATTTTGTGTTGAAAATTGCAGGTTCTGACCAGGATCTCCACGAGATAATCCTTGAAATGATAAAGCGCTTCACCCTTCCTAGATAATACAAAACCCTAATCTATTTCAGGCTTCGCACTTTAGGGGGAAATCTGTTACACTAAAAAATGTCACCATGGCTATTTACAGTTAGTATGGCTCTATCAACAGTCATGCTATCCTCTTAGGCAAGTCTTATGCCTCTGCTCTCCATGTCAAACTCCAAAAAGAGAGAAAGTCTTTATAAATGTATTTATCTCTGGGTACGCAGGTTCTCTCAACCTTACCTGCGGGTACGCATCCAATGCTCACAAAAGCTGCGTCCTTAGACGCTCTGTATGTAAAGGGGCAGGTGCGTCCCCCTGTAAAGGTCAAAATGCACAAGTTTCATCTTTAAAAAGTTACTTGTGGTCATTTCTAGAGCATTCTAGAAGGTTGTTCGACATGTATTGAGCGCCTCCAGATGGTTCATGTACCCCTACCAAAGAGGAACTTATCCCATCAATAAGGGAGCTATCCCATCCAAAGAGGGGATTATCCCATTGATGGTGGACCTGATTAACTTCCTCTTGAGCAATATAAATATAGGCATTGGGCCAGAAGGAGGGGAGGTTGGAAGCTAAACATTTCTAAGGGTAGATGCTGCAGGAATTAGGACTCCCATTTAGAAGCTTGTGAGGAGAGATTGCCATCTTTGCTTGTTCTATTTGGAAGTGGGTGAGCTTTGTCAAAGTAAAGAAGAACTCTTGATGGACCCTGGGAGGGACTTGCACAACACCAAGGCTCAGGTTGTAATTGTTCCTTTTGTTACCTATTAATGCAAATGAGTCCATTCTTCTCAATAACTTGTTATTTATGAGTTGTTTCATGTACTCCTTGGTCTATATGTTAAATATGCTTTATTCCATGAGATTATCAAGTGCTATTTAATCGTTTGATTGTTAGTGGATGCAGGTTTCAAAGTGAAGGAGGAGCTCATCCGGATTAGCGGAGATGGACTGCTACAACAGTGCTGGACTACAGGTAGGATCTAAACACTTGATTTCCCATATAGTAAATGCATGTTTAGAGAAGGATTGCTCTTGTTTGTCTTGTTTGTCACTAGAGAGTCTTAGGCTCCTAGGGAGGTTGGTTGTGTCCGCACAATCGACTCTTTCCGCCTGACACTATCATGGTTGAGAATCCCATGCTTTGAAGGTATTCATGCCTTAAGATATCAATTAAGATGCTTGCAGAAGTGTCATAGTTGTATATTTCTTGAAAATATATTTCCAGCAGTATGTTGAACTCCTCAAATTGCCTCTTAGATTGAAAGGTATTGACTAGAAAAATTAGGATCTCCATGGTCAAAGTTATAGTGCTCGGTGTTGGAAATAATACTTGGGGGGGGGGTGAATCAGTATTATCAAACTAATAATTTTTCATTTGCATAATTAGATTCATATATGCTACTTCAGTTAAGTGAACTCACATGTACATGCAACTGTGTTTAGTGAAACTAGCATATATTCAACAAACTTATGATTCATTTAATTCTTCATATATTGATCTTTAATCAGTGCATCAGAATCATATAAACAGTAACCAGGTGCAGTAAAAATAGAATAGATCATCACACATAAGAAACACACATGAAAACCAACCTATAAGGTGGAAACCCAATGTGAGTGAAAACCACCTGCTACAATCGTCTCTGTCCTCTTTTAATAATAAGATAATTCTATTTATAATTTTTGTACTAGTGTAGTCTTATACCAGTACACAGGTTTCTACCTACATAAGGCTACAACCTTCTCTCATTCTCCAGCTCTCTTGGAAGGGATCTACAACCCCCTAGCTCTTGTACTAGCTAATATGTTTACTAGTACGTAGGTGCCAACCTATAGAAGGCTACAACCTTCTCTTTTCTTCCAGGGACCACGCTTCATTAATTTTTAGACTGGATCCATCAACAACATCATTCAATCATCAAATATATCTACATCAACCAATCTCCTTTTGAACCAACCACAACTGAATCGATCAATCACTCTGTGTTGTGTAGCGGAGGCCCCACGTAACAGTTTTGGGGCTCAAAGCCCACAATTTTGGGTAATAGTATGGTAAAGGCTCCACAGGTGTGCGGAGCGCGAATTGTAATGAGTCAAGTTAAAGGGTTGTCCTCCTGAAAATAATGTAAGAAGATAGAAAGTGAGTTGGCCTGCCCATGGTTCGTGGACCATGGGAATGTATAAATAGAGCAAGGATCTAAGGTTAGAAGGAAGTTTTGGGGTTGATCTTGAATATTATGGGTTTATGAAGGCAATATTCTCTATGCGTCTATAAGTCTGAGTCGAGGGTGTTAGTAGATAGATAGAGGCTCTGCAGCTGTGTGTGCAGAGGCCTAGTAGAGTCTGCAGCTATGTGCGCGGACCCCTACAGCTGAGTGTACAGGACAGATCTGGTTGTATTAATAGAAGATAAATAAAAATAAGCGTTTCTGAATTAGTTGCATGTTTTATCGGGAATATATCAGTTTTCTTATGTTCTGAATTTATGCTTAATCATGATTGCACGCACTGGTTAGTATTGTTAAATGCTTGCTTAAAGACAGTAAGAAGGAGATAAAATCTATAATAAACTCAGTAATAATAAAGAGAAACAACACAGATCTACATGGGAGCCTGACAATAGTGCAGAGTGGCGCAAGGCCGTAGACCGGTTTGCGAACCCTCTAGTCCCCATCAAGACATCCCAAGGGTGTGGAAATCGGGTTCCAACACCCTCCCATACTACCTCAGGTAAGACTTCAGTCTGCGCTTCGTAGACTGTTGCCGAAATGGGTCACGTGGAGTGGAAGAGGCTACCGAGGGACCAAAGGATTAGAGAACAATCCTCGGATTTCTATTTCACGAGAAAGAGAGGAGGAGCTCGCAGGTTCTCTCCGAGAAGCATAGTCTGATTGATAAAGCAGTGCATTCCACTGGTACCACCGCCATCCACGCCATCCCGCACTTCACCTACATCGAACCCATCTTCGCCTACCCCACCTCCGCCACCACCGAGGGTTGGAATGGCGAGTGCGAACAAATTGATGGTATTTAGAGGTGTAGGAAATGAGGAACTAGATCAGTTCTGGTTTGTGGTAAAGGTTGTGTGGGAAGCCCAAGGCATAACGGATGATAATATCAAAAGGTTACTTTAGTAAGTGCACTGCAGGATCATGCATTAACGTGGTATACAAAGTACTCTAGTGATCACCCAAATGCGGGAATAGTGGAGATCCAGGATGCATTGAACAAAAATTTAGCCGACTGAAATCGAAGACGCAATCCATCATTGGGTTCAAAGAAATTGTGATGCTTCCAGGTGAAACCCCGTGGGATCTTGATCAGAGATTGAAGAGTACGATCCACGAGGCTAACATGACGTTGACAAATGCGTAGCACCGCATGTGGTTTTTGGTGTCCTTGACACTACATCTGAGGACAACACTGTCACAACAGAAGATCTCAACCGAAGCTGAAGCATTAGAGATAGCGATGAGGTTGCATGAAACTCTAATATAGGATTCGGGGTTGGGAGTTCAGAAAATCCACGTGCAACTGCAAAACCTATGCTTAGAGATGCTAAGTTTGAAGCAAGATAGGGCACCCCAATCAGAGGTGCATGAAGAAGTGTGGTGCATAAAATGTAAGGGACAGGGCCAAAATAAGGATCATTTTTTGATATTTGTGAACCATTTGGTAGGGGGGGACCAATGCCATTGCAACCAGAGGCACAAGTGGGCCAAGCATGGCACCTGCACTCTGATGCACAATCTATCAGGTGGGAGGAAATCACACCACAGACAACTGCCATTTATTGCAGAAACTTATACATCCCCCCAGCAGCTATTTTGCATTTTTTGTATATTGATGGGCCATGAAGAATGAAATTTATGAATTTATGAGTTGCAGATGGATTGGACATCTGCTTACAGGATGTAGATGGAGGTGCGAGGTCAGGATATAGCTACAGTAATAGTGTGCGATGGATTCCAAGGACGCTGACAGGGACAAGGAGGAATGGGACCCTGACAAGGGCGTGGACAATTAATCTGCTACAATTGTGGAGGACCTGAGCACTACACGCATGATTGCACGAACCCGACTAGAACAAATTTGATCATGAAGTGGTAGATTTCCCCACACTAATTGCATAGATGCGTGAAAAAGGGGTGCTTCAGGCTACTCCCACTCAGAATGTCCAAATGATGAAGGCTAAACCACGCGAAGAGGACCCTAACATGAACATGGTGCTCAAAAGTGGTGCACCTACAAGAGAAGATAAGGGGAAGCAACTTGAGGAGGATACATGGCTTCGTAAGGCCCCGATAAAGCAACCTGAGTTTGATTTGGAGCATGCGAAGGAAACATTTATGGAAGCTAAGAAGAGCTTCGTGGAGGCTTCTACTTTAGGTAGCAAGGATCAAGCTGAGCCAGAAATGGATCCTTCTATGCTAACTACCTTTTGAGAGACATGCATGAAGCTACTACAAGACAATAACGCAGTTACGGGACTGCGTTGATAACTAGGTGCGCAGGGTCAGGTGAACCATGCATGGTTCTGAAACTAGGCAAGCATGCTTTGCGCACCGGGTGGGAAATGTAGTCGACTACCCAAATTGGTGACTATGAGATGGATCAGGTCGTTGTAGATTTGGGGTCAAATGTGAATGTGCTACCTAAACAAACTTGGAAGTGTATGGGCAGGCCCGTGCTGCAATGGTCTCCTATTCAATTATGGATGGCGAACCAATAGAAGATCTTGCCTATGGGGAGAATACAAGGGGTCATAGTAGATATTGAAGGTGTGAGCACACAAACAGATTTTGAGGTAATAGAAATTGTGGATGATAGTAACCCGTATCCTGCATTGCAAGTGCTAGACTGGGCCATGGATATTGGTGGGCCCCAGTATTGCAGTAATAATGTTGCAACTCCTGGAACTCCCTTCTTTAATTTTATCAACCCGGTAGTTCGTAACAAACTTGGAAGCGACGGTGTTGTATGCATAAGTACTAGCTCTTGCCGCGGCTATCACTTGATCAACTGGCACAAGTCTGCTAGGAGCTTAAGCCAACTTCTATGAGCTCTCAGAAGAATCTTTTTAACTGATGGATGAAAGCTAACTCAAAGAAGGCTAATCTACTTGCAAAAAGAAACTGGAAAGCTCAAAGGAAACGTAAACCCTAGCAAACCCTAATTTTACCAGCTAGCCCTACTGATGCAAGAAGGAGGATGCAAGCTACCAAAAGTGATGCCATTGACTTCTAGGAAGGTAAAATACATGTGTCTAAGCTACTTCTACAGTAACATCTGAAAAAACATCTTTTTGTATTTTTGAATAAGTTGTCAGAATTATCATGCATGTGATTTAACTATTTTTGACTGTGCAGAGGTGGATTGCCGAGAAGAAATGCTTGGAGGAGGTTGAGAAGGTTCCGAGAGGGCCTAAGGGGTCCCTAACACCCTTCCAGAGAGTTTCACAGAGTTTGGCTATCAAGAAACCTCATTCGTGAGCTTCTATAGGAAGTCTGCAGGGGTTCTACAAGATGTTTTGGAATTTCTACAGGATGTCTGTAATTTTCTACAGGATGCTCAGAAATGGGATTTTGGAGGATGGATGAAGAGAGAAAGGTGAAGGAGTGAGTATGGAGGTAGGATAGGGGTGTAAGGAGGTCCAAGACTTGGTGGATGGAGTTGAGGAAAGATGAAGATGGCTGGATTTGTTCAAGGAGGAATGAAGCAATGTTGTAGAAAAATTAGGGTTAGGTGAGCAAATGGAAAATGTGAGGAAAGAATCCGTGTTAGGGGATGGAGCAGATGGGATTGATGGAGTATGGGCAGATAGAGAAGCGGTAAAGGTGCTCTGCAATTTGTTTTTCCAACTGAACCAACGAAGACTTGTGAAATCAGAGACCTAGTTACGTTGACCTAATCTTATCTAGCTAACAGTAAAGAGAATGAACAGAAGTTTTAATTGCAAGGAAACCATGTATACTAACTATGCAACAAAGTAATCAAGAATCTGAACATGTAACCAACTTCTGGAAATAAAAATCAAACATTAATGATTGCATGGCGAAGCAAAGTCAGTTTTTTTTTTGGCAGCAAGGTCACCTTGATCCCAGCTCCTGATCCCACTAAGGGAGAGGTGCAATTAGAGGTCCTTGATGGCCTTTTTCTGAAGATTTTCCCTGTTATTAACCTATCAACTCAATCTAAACATAAAAATCCTTTCTAATCATCAAAATCAATCTAAATAACAAAGCAAGATTTAAATCTAAATAGTAGATTTCATTCTAAGAATGCAGCAAAAACACATAAAGATAAACAAAGGAGGTACTGGGCACTTGAGTTGGGCCCAACCCCAAGAGCTACAGCCTCCTGAGAGAGATTAAATCTGGTGCAAAGCTGGATTCATCTTTATTGCGCAAGAAATAATAGTTACATCAAAAACTTTCCACAAGGGAAAGCTTGAAAGTATGCTGAAATGCAGAGCTAATCTACTGCCTAAAAAATGACTAAAAGAATGACTAAAATCGAACTACAAACTAGCTAACTTCTGCCTACAAAGTGAATAACTGAAATGAGGCCCTAAGCCTTCTTATTTATACAAATTGAGGACCCCAACAACCCTCCTAAACTTTAGGAACTCAGCTGCCAAAACATGTAGTTAACAACACCTTTACTAGCCCTTGCTCGACTGCCCTTGTGATAATTGACTTGGTGGCCCTTGAACTCCGAGATGATGGTGGAGAATTCGATGTAAGGGCCCATAAATGAAGGGAACACCTTCCTACAAATCCTCTCCATGAATTTGGCTGCCAAGTGCTCATTTAAACCTTTGATTTTGTCTTCAAATTGACCAAAAAGACTGCATAAAGCACACATTAGACTTGTTGGCATAATGACTAACCCAATTCACTCTATTAGCATAAATATAATTAAAAACATGCAATAAAGTAATGAAAATGGTGGATTAAGTCGAATTAGGAGGCTAAATGAGCCCATATAATTATCCATTTTTGGGGCTCATCATCACCCCCTTCTGAAAGTGTTGCTCATCCTCTGAGTAACTAATCTATCTCTTCATCTTTGATGGCCTTGGTGGCCTCCCTGTTATGCCAAGCTTCTGAAGTGATGTCCTCTTCTCGATCATCAAGCCATACTTTTCTCTCTACTTCCTCCCACTGCCTGTGCCCCTTTTCCTGTAGTAGTTTTGTTAGCTCCTCAACCTCAGCCTGCAACTTTTCCTCTCTTTACTGTTCATTAGATGTTTCCTTGTCTTTCCTTCTTCCTGTGATTGTTTGGCCGTCTTTTCCTCCAATTTCTTGGTCTCTCTTAGCTTAGCCACTGTTTCCTCTAGAACAGTCTCAGCATCCTGTAGAGAGACCTTTGTGTCCAAAATTTTCATTTTTTCTCTCCAGGTGGATGTCTTCGGGCTTCCCTATTCATAGGTGATGGATGCCCTTGAGGGAGACCTATCCTTTTGTGTAGCTGGGGTGTCTACAATTGTGATTGGCTCTTTTGACGATGGCTGGGGTCTGCCAGTTTTATCCGCATGCTCCTTCTTGCCTTAAAATACATGGAAGGCTCCCTCTTTTGCTTCCCTTTTTTCTTTGGAGATGTGCTTAGGGTAGCCAGCACAGATGTTGCCTCCCTGGCTAAAATCTCAGGCGATTTTTCCTTTTGTTGCCCTATTTCCATGCTTCCTGTAGAAAGTCCTATGTCGACTATTTTTTGGCTTCTTGTAGAAACTTTTTTCTGGCTTCCTGTAGAAACTGTCTTCACTGTTTCGGTCTGCTTGGCTGGGGGTGTCTTCCCTTTTAATTTTTGTGTGGTTTCCTTGGTTGTGCCCTCCTTTGTTTGGACCTTTTCAGTCCTCTCTGCTCTACCTGTGTCTTTGATTTAGGTTGCAGGGACATTAAGGATTCCTCCATTATCTCACCGTCATGACCCTGAATTTTGTCACAAAAGGTCATCCAATTGACACGGGTGAAGAGGTTCACCACCTTAGGAAGTTCACGCAATTTCCTAGAATCCGAGGGTTCCTTCCTGATAGATCCCCCTGGCATGGTGAGAGTGCTCTATTTTAGGCTCTGAGCAGAGAGGGATTGCTATTTTATGGTTTCCTCCTTTGAACTTCAAGACAATACCTCTCAGGTGTTTAGATTTTTAACCTACACCACTTCCCTGGTTCTAAAACTTTTGCTGCCCAAAACTCGGTTATCCGTATGTCAAAGGAAGAATCAAATTTTCACAGACAGGGCATAGAGCTCAATTTTCATCCTCAGCATACATACAATCATGAAAATACATATTCCTCATACATAGGTTAGCCCTCATGGTGCTTCATCTTTTTTCTGGAGGAAATTTTTTATCAGGGACCAAGGAGGAGAGTTTTGACGCAGAAACGACGGAGTAATTCCAAGCAACACACAGGAAAACCACTATTTTCGACTCACAGGCAGACTTGTCTCTGACTTCCTGATTCAATATAGTTCAATTCATCACCTTTCGAACACACCATGCATGGAAGAGTGTTTTTTTTTAGCCTACCTCTTTCAGGACTCCAAATTTGTCGAAGAAAAATCTAGAATTTTCTGCTTCCGAAAGCTGTGCCGTACTTCCTATAGAAGACCCCCCCCCTCGGTTTCCTGTAGAATTCCCCTGCGGCTTTGAGCGAGCCTGACATGCAACAGAATCTCGAAGACAGGTAGAAAAACCGTGGAGGATGACTAGTTAATCATTTTGTGCATACTTCAGTTGAGGATGTTGCAAGTGCAAATGAACAGGAGTTTGTGAGTTTCAGTCGACCATTTTTTAATTGCTGCGTGATTCGTGGTGAGGGAGTGAAGTGGCCAAGTGTATGTGGCCACATGCAGACTATAGTGCTATGATGAGCTGCATGTCCTCTTCTTGTTAATCAGTTGCACTAGAGTTCAAAATCTCTACCACTGTCTGTTTTTTTTTTTTTTTTTTTTTTAATTTTAATTTCCTGTGAATGAATACACACGTGCGCTGGTGATCCCTGGATGAGTGCAATCGAAATGGCTAGATTTCTCGATGAATCCCACCATTTCATTCGTTCATGCAGTTCTTAAATTAGATTCATTCCACATAGGAACGAGGTTAATCACATACCTAGAAGTCAAGCGTGATTGTTGTGAGGTGCTGTGTCCTTTCATTTGCTGCATGCATTGGTTTCTGTGGTTGCATGATGGCTTGTTTTTTTATTCATGGCTGTTTTCCTTGTGCAGGTTTCCTCTGGCCAGATCTAAGCTGCAGGCATTTGTTACCACGTTCAGACTTGCACCCTCAAGTTGCTGATGTTGATTTTTTACAAGGCAGTGACTTATTTTCTCCATTTCTCACGAACGATAGACCGAATCGATCTGAAACTTTCCGAGCATGGTTCTATCATCATTATGCACCTCCCATAGCGAAATTGGAATCAATGGATGCATAGATTTCAAGAAAAATGGAAACTGGCTAAAGATTACAGAGGTCAATTTCTCAGAAACTGTGCATCAGAATCAGCTGAAACTGCTTGGGTAGGTTACTATCACCCATATGCATCTCCCCATGAAACAGGTTTTGAAATAGATGCATGGATATGGAGAAATGCAAAAATGGTTGAAGGTGATGGATGCTGGTTTCTTGGAAATCGTGCACTGGAATTGGTTGAAACTGCTCAGGCATGTTTCCATCATCCTTGTATAACTCCCCGTAAAATGGTTCTGTAAATGGATGCACGGTTTTCACGTGAGGGAAAAAGCAAATTTTGTTCTATGTATTTTTGCTTCAAAGCATTCTGCAAGTTTTTGCATAGAAAGAAAAAATGAGCTTGGGCTGTGATGCAGGCATGGAGATGATGGAGGAGGAGTTTGAAGATTGTAGGAGGACTTTTGAACCCTTTAGGAAGCTATCATGTTCGCCAAACTAACTTTTTGAAATCCATTTCTAGCTTCCTGTAGAAATCCTGTAATTTCTACAGGAACTTCCTGTAGAACACACAATTTTTATGAAATAAGCACAATGAGATGGAAAAAATGATGGAGAAGGGTGAGGGATGGAAACATGGATGCTTGCAGGCCTCATGGACATATTCCTAGCCTTCTGGTCCTCTCCGAAGATCGATATTGGCTTGTTTGTAGGCTTCTTGTAGAAGACACATATCTTCCTGTAGAAGACACAAAACTTCTTGTAGAAGGCATAGAACTTCCTCTGTCTTTGTTTTGAGCGATCCTCCTAACCTACAATGTCTTTGCTGCAACCTGAAATTATTCAATGGAAATTAGGTTTATTTTTCTTTTTCTTTTTCTCTCTTTTTTTTTTGAAAACAACTAGGGCGCCTCATGGAGGTTTTCACCCTAATTTCCTGCCCTGGGTGCCTCCAAGGGAGATTTTCACCGAGGAATCTTATTCTTTCTTCTTTTCTCTTTTTTCACAACCCATTGACCGCCTCATGGAGGTTTTCAATCAATGAGCCAATCTAAGGTGCCTCCGAGGAGGTTTTCACCTTTAGATTTTTATTTTCCTCTTATTTTCATTTTTTCTCTTTTTTCTCTCTCTCTCTCTCTTTTTATTTTCTACCCTACCCTACTTGAAAAACAAAATTCTTTTCAAGTATAAGAATATTTCCAATGGAGCCATGTGCGCATCGAGATTAGAGACAAAATGATGTGGCGGCTTGAGATGCATGCTTTGACAGCTATCCGGATTTTAGAGACCAAATGGTTTGACTTTGAAGGGATCAAACATAGCTGAGGAAGAGAGTATTGTTGCAACTTAGTGACCGTCTGAAACCATATTTCAATACAGCTCTGATATCCTTGGTCCTTTGGCTGATCTGGATCACTCTTCATATCTTCTTCTATCATGACCCTCTCATCTTCCTCTTTTTGCTGATTTTTCTCTTGATTACATGGAGGATTTGATGGTAACCATGACGGAGCTTTCTTGAACTCTGACTCTGATCTCTTATCTTCATCAAGTGCGGCCCATGGTTCTTTGATCTCCTCTCTTGAATCTTATTTTGTTGGATGTGATCCTTTAGTGCTGTCAATATAATCTCTTTTCTCCAATACTCTTGCTAAGCTATGGTGAATATCTTGGAGCTCAAGAGGAGTTGTTTGGACATGTTGTGCCTCAGCATTGTAATGGAGTTGAGCTACTCCAATGTGCGGGTTTTGAAATGGTGGTATGGGTAGTTGAGTGGAGGTGTATATTTGAGATGGATTTGGATGGGGTTGTGGTTGAGTAGGTGGTGGAGGCAAATGAGAGGGAGGAGAGTTATACTGGGGCCTCCACCCCTAATGAGGTGCATTCCCCTGAGGCTGTGGCTGAGCATAAGAGTGAAACAAATGAGCAACAGGTTGGGCATAATATGGAGATGGATCTGACCAAGGAGGGGGTGTGGACCAGGAAGGATGAGCAGGGGGACCCCAAGAAGGCATGAAAGTGGCTTGATAGGGGTCATAATAGGTCTGGGATGTTCCTTGCATTCCCTGCTAGTAGGGTATGGGTCCATGTGGCCCCCTTTAGTTCATATAATAGAGCGGTTCAGTGGCTCCTTTGGCTCTCTGATATGCAACTTTAAGTCCAGGAAAGGAAGGGCACTAATTTGTAGGATGGTATCCTTCACAGACGAAACACACTTTTAAGGAGTGCATTGGACATTCGTTCCTAGGATGATTTCTAGTGCACCTAGGACAAAATATTTCCAAAGCCCTCTTGGCTTCCTCTTGCTTCCTTTTGATCTGTAAGGTATCCAGTTGCATGGCAAGAAACTGCCTCATCTCACCCTTGAAATCTTCCATTTGATTTGAAAATTCGATTTTGGATAAGGTACTGTTCCCAACATTTCTGCTTGTAGCCATTTGATCTAGAGGAATGTTTTCTTCTTCTTCTTCCCTTGCGGTTCTTCAAATATGTCTTGTTGTCCACCTAAGGGTTCTTTAATCAAAACCATCGAAGAAGAGAGAAGGTTGGCTGTGTGAAGCAGTGGGGGTGTTGTGCAATCATTTTTCTGAATTATCTCTACTCCTACAAGGCATTAAAGGAAATTTTTTTGGTTGATTTTTTCTTTTTTCTGCTTGTACCTAAAAAACTAAAATAGATTGAACTGTAACTAACTATCTTGCTGAAATGAAAATGCGGAATTGAAATGAAAGCAGGAAAGGACTAATCTATTTTTCTCAAATGAAATTGCAGGAATGAAATGCTAGTCTACGCTTGCAGAATTGAAATTGCGGAATTGAAATGCTAATCTATGCTTGCAGAATTGAAATGATAATCTATGAAAGTGGGAAATGCTAATCTACTTTTGCAGAACCGAAATTGCATAATGGAAATGAAATAAACTACTTAGCAGAAGGTTGTAGTAGAAAAATAGAAGGAAAGCAGCAATCACCAATACTTTGATGCTTCCCCGGCAACAGCGCCAAAAAGATTGGTGGGCCCAAGTATTGCAGCAATAATGTTGCAACTCCTAGAACTCCCTTCTTTAATTTTATCAACCTGGTAGTTCGTAACAAACTTGTAAGCAACGGTACTATATGCACAAGTACTAGCTCTTGCCGTAGCTGTCACTTGATCAGCTGGCACAAGTCCACTAGGAGCTCAAGCCAACTTCTATGAGCTCTCAGAAGAAGCTATTTAACTGATGGACAAAATCTAACTCAAAGAAGGCTAATTTACTTGCAAAAAGAAACTGGAAAGCTCAAAGGAAACGTAAACCCTAGCAAACCCTAATTTTACCAGCTAGCCCTATTGATGCAAGAAAGAGGAGGAAAGCTACCGAAAGAGATTCCATTGACTTCTAGTAAGGTAAAATACATGTTTCTAAGCTACTTCAACAGTAGCATCTGAAAAAACATCTTTTTGTATTTTTGAATAAGTTTCCAGAATTATCATGCATGTGATTTAACTGTTTTTTACTGTGCAGAGATGGATTGGCAAGAGGAAATTCTTGGAGGAGGTTGGGAAGGTTCAGAGAGGGCCTAAGGGGTCCCTAACACCCTTCCAAAGAGTTTCACAGAGTTTGGCTATCAAGAAACCTCATTCATGAGCTTCTACAGTAAGTCTGCAGGGGTTCTACAAGATATTCTAGAATTTCTACAGGATGTCTGTAATTTTCTACAGGATGCTCAGAAATGGGATTTTGGAGGATGGATGGAGAGAGAAAGGTGAAGGAATGAGTATGGAGGTAGGACAGGAGTGTAAGGATGTCCAGTACTTGGTGGATGGAGTCGAGGAAAGATGAAGTTGTCTGGATTTGTTCAAGGAGGAATGAAGCAATGTTGTAGAAAAATTAGGGTTAGGTGAGCAAATGGAAAACACGAGGCAAGAATCCGTGTTAGGGGATGGAGCAGATGGGATTGATGGAGTATGGGTAGATAGAGAAGTGGTATAGGTGCTCTGCAAGTTGTTTTTCCAACTGAACCAACGAAGGCTTGTGAAATCAGAGACCTAGTTATGTTGACCTAATCTGATCTAGCTAACAGTAAAGAGAATGAACAAAAGTTTTAATTGCAATGAAACCATGTATCCTAACTATGCAATGAAGTAATCAAGAATCTGAACATGTAACCAAATTCTGCAAATAAAAATCAAACACTAATGATTGCATGGCGAAGCAAAGTCAGTGTTTTTGTTGGTAGCAAGGTCACCTTGATCCCAGCTCCTGATCCCACCGAGGGAGAGGTGCAATCAGAGGCCTTTGATGGCCTTTTTCTGAAGATTTTCCATATTATTAACCTATCAACTCAATCTAAGCATAAAAATCCTTTTTAATCATCGAAAGAAATCTAAATAAAAAAACAAGATTTAAATCTAAATAGCAGATTTTATTCTAAGAATGCAGCAAAAACACATAAAGGTAAACAAAGGAGGTACTGGGCACTTGAGTTGGGCCCAACCCCAAGAGCTACAACCTCCTAAGAGAGGTTAGAGCTAGTGCAAATCTAGATTCATCTTTATTGAGCAAGAAATAATAGTTACATCAAAAACTGTCCACAAGGGAAAGCTTGAAAGTGTGCTGAAATGCAGAGCTAATCTACTCCCTAAAAAATGACTAAAAGAATGACTAAAATCGAACTACAAACTAGCTAACTTCTACCTACAAAGTGACTAACTTAAATGAGGCCCTAAGCCTTCTTATTTATACAAATTGAGGACCCCAACAACCCTCCTAAATTTTAGGAACTCGACTGCCAAAACTTGCAGTTAACAACACCTTTACTAGCCCTTCCTCGGCTGCCCTTGTGATAATTGACTTGGTGGCACTTGAACTCCGAGCTGATGGTGGAGAATTCGAGGTGAGGGCCCATAAATGAAGGGGAAACCTTCCTACAAATCCTCTCCATGAATTTGGCTGCCAAGTGCTCATTTAAACCTTTGATTTTATCTCCAAATTGACCAAAAAGACAACCTAAAGCACATATTAGACTTGTTGGTATAATGACTAACCCAATTCACTCTATTAGCATAAATATAACAAAAAAAATGAAATAAAATAATGAGAATGGCGGATTAAGTCGAATTAGGAGGCTGAATGAGCCCATATAATTATCCATTTTTGGGGCTCATCAGATATGAATGGAGTCATCAACCTAAAGTGACAAAAAATGATATTCGAGAAAAAGTTTCTCCGCGCAGTGGTTCCTCTGCACCCAGCTGAAGGGGCGTGCTACACAGAGCCTGTGTGCGATGAGGATAGTGATGATGAACTGGACTGTATCTACCAGATCACAGTGCAAGATTAGGATCGGGTGAATCTGACAGTAGACGGGAGAATCTCATGGGAACATGACAGTTCCTGCATGTCAGACTCAGATGAAGAGATTGAGTGATGGCAGAACCGATTGCATGAGGTAACAATGCTAAATTGTAATATGATGGTTAGATCACTACGCCATGTAATGATAGAGGCAAGGGAGTTGCCAACAGATGGGGGTACAATGAAAGCGAAGGAACTTGTAGACCGCTGCGAAATGGAAAGCTTGGAATAGAAGCGACAGGGTGCGCAAACAGGGGCGCTGAGCGCCACAACTGCACAAGGGTGGAATACATGCCAAAATATTAGGAGAAAGTGGCATGAATGTATAAAGTAAGTGCATGTATGGTTTGGAGGACAAAGCAGGGTGAGCGTCCATCAGTGGCGTAGGGTGCAAGTGTATGTGGTGAAAATGCCTAACCGACTAAGAATAAAAAATCTGAATTCACCACAGTGATGCATTCTGCCAGCTGTTCGCGACAAAGCCAGTAGAAAAACAGGGGGTAGAATGAATAGCATCCGCCTAATAAGATGGCCCACTAGGAATCTGTGGATACCAAGGGTTCGATGGGCCTATGACACCATCAGCAAAAGGAGGGAGGCGAAGGTGATCTTATAATGGTAATACAAGAGGGAACCAAGAATGGGCGCGGTAGCAACAAACTTCGCGAAATTGATGAAGAATGGATGTGGCTGAGAAGGAAAGGAATGAGGTTGGAGGAAGGAATAAAAAAAATGACAATTGGCATCACACAAGTAGGCTGTGCGAATCTGCAAATGAGGAAACCAGGCCTAGCTAGGTCTAGTGTGGTACTAGAATAGGTTGCGACCCTGTTATCATGGCTACGACCGCACCAATAGAGGAGTGTACCATATACAACAGTGAACAGGGGGATAACGGATACAAAGGCACTCAAAAGGAGCCCGCAGCCTGGGCTAACAGGGAAGCTAAAATCTCGTACATGGGGTACGACCACCTGAATAGCTATGGAAAGCACAGTCCCAGTGCCCCAAGCAGTTGAAAGAAGGCAAGGGACTATAAACAAGTCTGCAGGAGGCCTTCACAGAAAGAAGGTTCCATGCAGGGCTAGTCGGTCAGCAAGATCATGGCCACATCGAAGGGGCTGCGCTGCCATGTGGGAAGGTTGGGAGGTGACCGTTAACATCACTATTCATGACAAGAAGCTTGAGTTACGGCAGAGAGGAGTGGGTGGTGAGCCATTAAGGCAGGAGTTCCGAGATAGATACGAAAATATCTGCCGCCAAGAAGACATTAATGAATTAGAAGTGGAGGGAAGGGTTACATTCAAACTCACACGTTCCTACAAAATCCCTTGGACAACACTAGATATTTGAGATTTGGACCAGTACAAAACATCAAACACCCAGCTATCAGGCCTCCCATGAGTACCATGGCTAGAACCCGAGCATGGTTTGCGGAAGAGTTGTATCTGACCCAGGAGGAGCCAGAAGAAGCGGCTGCTAACCCTTGAGGTTCCAAAGTCCCTGTGCAAATCGTGACCCTGAAAAGACAAGCAGACTATGGGGCCAGTCCGGGTATCACTGAGATTTAGTAAAGTGTCAGTGGAAGAAAAGGGCAACGCAATCACCACTGAAATCAATGAGGATGAGGAAGATTTGCAGGACTTGATAGCTTAGATTAAAGCATTGGATGAGGAAGTGGAGGATGTTGTCCAAATACTATTGCTACCACCATATATCTCTCCATGGAATGGGACGGCCAAGATACCGAAGGACCTGGACACCGTGAAGAGTACGCTCTAGACCCCACTTCTCCTGGATGAGATAAGGTTTGATGGTCTGCCGCTGGGCCACATATCGAGTATCAAGTTCGAAGATTGGGATCTTGCGGACAGTGAGAAGTTTCCTCAATTGGACAAAGATAAACTATTGTAGCGAAAGTGTTTATGGGGTGTTGAGAAGGCGAGATTACTCAGTCTAAGGTGGATACCCCACTATCACTGCGCGACCATAACAATTTTGTTACCCGATAGTTATTATGTCTGGTAGATGATGGGTATCTCTGGTTGGAGGAACTGATTCCCATCATGGCTGATTTAGTACACTGCATTACTCATCTTCCTACTAAAGGGAATGACCCCGCAGACATAGGCAGCACAAGTAGCATTGTGGGTCTCGCCGAAGCAATGAAGGCTAAATATAAGCTGGAAAAGCGGAAGCGCGGGTATGTAATAGCAAGCATCAAAGACCCAGGGGTGTGAGTCACCGCCTAGCTACTGTACAGTGAACTCATGAGGAAATGTCACACAGATGAGGTGCCAACCCTTGTCATTATGCTTGTGGAGTAGTGTGCAGAAGGGGTTCAATTCAACTAGGCATAGTTTCTATGCGACGAATTTTTGACAAATTTTAAGGAAGCACAAGAGAAAGGTAAGACTTTCCATTATGCATGGTTGCTACTATCAATATTTCTAGTTGCAGGAGAACTACCACAGGGTAGCCAGTTTCCCAACATTGAGAAGAACCTACCAGAAGCAGTGTTGTATAACTCACTCTAGGCTACAAAGGACACCACGAGGGTTCGTGAGATCAAGGTATTTTGGATATTCATCGAGGCGAGTATCTGGACATGGATCACCCGTAGACCAAGGTTATCCCTAACAGTATACAACAATTTGCAAAGCACGACCGAGTTCAAAGTGGACATGCATAACCTATATATCCAGGCACAAAAGGATCCAAAACAAACACGGGTAAAGCTTTTGTTCATTGTAACGGATGATGCAATTTATGAGGTAATGGTAGCATGCCCTCCAGAGTGGCGTGCCACAGACATGGCCGCATTAGAAAGGATGACATCACAGTAGCAAAAGAATAAAATCCAGCTGTGACTCACTAAAATGGAAGAAAGGACATGTCAAGGACAAAAGGCAGCTTCATAGTAGGAGGCGACCAAGGAAGTAATCACCGAAGAGATCAGGGAAGATCAAGAAATGTCCTTAGAGTAGGACATGCAGAGGGAAATAGAGACACAGGAATGCACAGACCTTACCACAAAATCAACCCAATCCAAGAGGTCATGCATCAAGGAGTCACCACATACATGTAAAAAGACAAAGACAACAAAGAATTTGGAGAAAGAGTTTCTTGACAGCAATGAACCAGCACGTAATGTAACTACAAGTACGTTGAAGGAGCTAATGACATCGCAGACAACTGTGTTTGGGTAGCTCAGAGCATAGTTGTAGGCATTACAAGTGCGACCCCTAGGAGGTATGATACCAAACCTAGCAGATGACACAGCTGCAGCCAAGAAGATGGTGCGCACCCACCCAATGAACATCTTATTGTTTCCAGCAGGCGTTGTTCTAGCAGAAGCCGAAGGTGACATGTGCAGTTGGGGATTGAACATAGCCGCCCTTCCTAGAGAAGTCCTATATCAACTGTAGGATGGGTTAACTGCTTAACTCCATGCCAGGGAAGACTGCACCCTCCAAATATTAATGGAGCACAAGGCAAATATTGAGCAGGTCAGTCTACAATGCGATGACTTGGTCGCAAACAACTAGGAATTAGAACACGCCATGGCGGATACCTGCAGCAAGGTACCAAAGTTGGTTGTGCCATCAGAACTTCCAATAGCTGACAAGATTCATCACATGGCCACAGGATTCCATACAGCCCAAGAGGAGACTGCGAAAGCTCAGTGGGAATTAAATTTACAAATTGTGGAGCTAAGACTGAAGGCACAGCCAGCCACACCCCCAGAAGTTCGAGAGCAGTGCCCTAGAAAAATTCAAGCAGGATTAGAAGTGATAAAGCACATTGTCCAACATTGCTCAGGATTGTTGGATCAGTCCCTCCTCACGCTCACATCCCTCCAAGAAGATCCAACGCTATAGTAGGTAGAGACAGAAGCACAAGAGTTACCGAAAGCTTATTACAAAGTCCGGGGGACTGTGTAGATGGTCACCATCATGCAATGCTTGGCCAAAATGAGGGAGGCCCAGGTTCTCAAGGAACAAGTTGATGTCACTCAGCAAAAGGAAGCAATGCTTAAAGAATGCATACAGCCTTGGCTTGATGAGGCATTCGCGGTCTCCACCACCATCGAGGGAAAGTTAGCACACATGCAGGTAGTATATGAACCTGGACAAGCAATTGAAATGGAAACGGATGCATCAGTGGCTCGCATACAACGGGTACAGAAGATGATGGAAGACTTTGTTGTGAGTGTAAACGAAGTGCAGAAATTGCTGAATGACCTCTGCACGAACATTGTTGCACCAGCCGAGTGACTCGGGATGAGTCATGATGATTGTGTTGGGGGCCTGTTGGGTAGCAGAGGTCCCGCGTAACAGTTTTGGGCTCAAAGCCCACAATTTTGGGTAATAATATGGTGAAGGCTCCACGAGGTGCATGGAGCACGAATTGTAATGAGTCAAGTCAAAGGATTGTTCACCCGAAAATAATGTAAGAAAATAGAAAGTGAGTCGGATAAATAGAGCAAGGCTCTAAGGTTAGAAGGAAGTTGTGGGGTTGTTCTAGAATATTATGGGTTTGTGAAGGAAATATTCTCTTTGCGTCTGTAAGTCCGAGTCAAGGGTGTTAGTAGATAGATAGAGGCTCTGCAGTTGTGTGCACAGAGGCCTAGTAGAGTCCACAGTTGTGTGCGTGGACCCCTGTAGCTGAGTGCATAGGGCAGATCTGGTTGTATTGACAGAAGATAAATAAAGAAAATTATTTCTGAATCAATTGTGTGTTTTATCACGAATATATCTATTTTCTTATGTTCTGAATTTATGCTTAATCATGATTGCACACATTGGTTAGTATTGTTAAATGCTTGCTTAAAGACTATAAGAAGGAGATCAGATTTGTAATAAACTTGCTAATAATAAAGTGCAATGGCACGGATCTACGCGGGAGCCTAACAACAGTGCATAATGGTGCGAGGCCGCAGATCGGTTCGCGAACCCTCCATTCCCCATCAAGACATCCAAAGGGTGCAGAAACCTGGTTCCAACACCCTCCAATACTACCTCGGGTGAGACTTCAGTCCGCGCTCCATGTATTATTGCCAAAAGGGTTGGTTGTGCGGGATTTGTTTGGCCAAAACACTCTCAAACCTGGGTCAGACCCCATCAAGCCAACACTCAGGTCATTCAGAATGTCGTTACCAGAATACGGTAACCAAAACCCAAGCAATAACCCAGAACACTGCAACAACAAATAGAAGCAACTAAAACATATTTTATAAGGCATACACAACTTCCATGTGTCAAACCTGCATGCATACGTGCTTTCCTCAGGGAAAACCTGCGTATAGATCTGCAAATCAACTTTATGATGTATACGTTGTTTCGATATGCAGAACCTGTGTGTGTAAGTGCCTTTTCTAAGGTGAACATGCGTATAGATCTGTAAATGATGATTTAAATATTACAACAATTCCAGACATCAGTCATACCCAGATCATCACATTTACAGACTACAACATGTGCTAGTTATTTAGATAAATGATCAAACCACATAAATATAATTCTCTTCAAGTCTTAAGATCCTGATACATCATTAGATCTTATCCTTCATCAAGCGCTAAGGTTCATCATTGATTCAAATCCAAAAAGGCACCATAACCTAATAACCTACATACTAGATCTCACCCTTCATTAGATATTCAATACTTGAGTGTCCTCGTCTAATGACCTTTTCCTCCTTTTATAGTTTTAGGCCTTTCCCAATACCATGGACCAAAATCGTTTAGGACCAATACCTTAAACCAAATACCTAAGGTCAATACCTTGGATCAAATACCTTGGACCAATACCATGGATCAAAATACCATGGACCAAATGCTTCAGATCAAAAATTTAGTTTCCTAAGGTATACACACCTTTCCTTTTGTGAAAGTGTGTGTGTACGTATATGTGCCTTGAATATAGCTAACCCATGTGTACATGTGGTTTGGCCAATAGTGAACATGCGTGTACCTCTCTTTCTTCATTCTGTGAAGTTTGATCTATAGCTCTGTTCTATTAACCTGTTGCACTGCAATATGTCATCTGAGTGATTTTCCATCAAGGACAACACCTGTGTCATAATGCCAACAATCTCCCCCTTTGGACTTGATGGCAATACCAAGTCACTCTCCCCCTTTGTCATCAATGGCAAAGGGTCATGCTCCCCCTAAGTACCTACTGAATTCTCTGATATGTTGTAGTGTTGATTGAGCTCCTATGATCAAGCCCATGCTCCCCCTGAGCACAAGGTCTGCAAAAAGATAATCTGACTTTATAGATACAACACCAATGACCTTCCTATCAGCAAAGACTCATACATATAGTCATCTCCCAATCAAATACCAAATTTGACTCATCCACCCAACCAAGTGGGGATATACAATTGTTTCTACATGTCAAAACATAAACATTGCATCATCCATCCCATGCATAGTGGGGTTACAAATTAGGTCTTTTCATAACCTTTACATTAAAGTATGTACATGACTTATATAACAGAGACCAAATATCTTAAACAAGACCATGATAGTCATCAACAACTATCATTAGCAACATTTGTGAATTAGGATCCAGATCAACAACCATGTTCTCCCCCTGAGCTTGTTCCATCTGAAACAAAATATGTACCTAGATCTTCTAAGATAATGCCAACAATGCATTATTAGAAGCATATGATCCCCCTGATCCTGTGGGAAATGTTCACTATCAGATCTGATCATTTCATATATTAGAAGTGTTATCAAGGCATCATCATCAATCAGATATACATCAAGTTATCAATAACTTATGAGAGCCATCATATTTCCACACGTCATCAATAAACTGTAACCATCATCAAGTAGAGCAGAGAAGATAATTCATTGAACCATATCAGACCCCTTTTTCCTAAGTCTGGCCCACTGCTTTTCCTCAAACCAAAATATACGCGTCTGTACCCAGAGAAACCCGTGTATATACGTGAGTACGCTTCAAGAAACTCACGTATAACCACCTTTCTCTGAAAAAATGGATTTTAACAGCAGGATGATGCAGCAACTACTCCCAGCTTCTGTCTGAGATATTCAAATGTCTATCTGGGTAGTGGTTTAGTGAATATATCAACAACCTGTTCTTTGGAGGGAACATACTCCAATTTGAGCTTTTGTTCAAGCACTTGTTCACGTAGAAAATGATATTTGATGGGTATGTTCTTGGTCTTGGAGTGCATGATTGGATTCTTTGAAATACTGATGGCACTTGTATTAACACATAGAATGGAGATGGGTGGAGTACATGTGATATGAATGTCTTGAAATGTTTGCATCATCCAAAGTAGTTATGTGAAGCAAGATGCAGTAGCCATGTATTCTGCTTCAGCTGTAGGTAATGCAATCGAACTTTGTTTCTTGATGAACCAAGACACTAACCTAGAACCCATATAGAATGCACCACCACTAGTGCTTTTCTGTCATCAACACTTCCTGCCAAATTTTCATCTATATATGCATGGAGTGCGAGATCTATATCTTTGGGATACCATAAACCAAAGTTCTATGTTCCTTGGAGATATTTGAAAATAATTTTGATTGCTTGAAGGTATGATTCCTTTGGATTTGCTTGGAATCTTCCAACTATTCCCACTGCATGCACGATGTCCGGTCGGGTACTTGTTAGATAAAGCAGAATGCCAATCATGGATATGTGGGAAAATCAGAATCAGTGTGATTTGATGTGGGAAAATGATCCTCATCTTCTTCATCGTGATAATCTTCGGTTTTTATTTGTTTTGGATTTTTGCTTGCTTCATCAACCACAATATCAATACTTTCAATAATTTTCCCAAGTCTTTTGTCATAACACTTATATCCTTTACTTCGGGAAGAGTAGCTAAGAAGAATACCTTCATTTGTTGTGGGTTCAAACTTACCAAGTTTTTCATCATTCCTTTTGATGTAGCATTTGCTTCCAAAAACTTTGAAGTATTTTACAGTAGGAGTCTTACCATACAAAATCTCATGTGGAGTTTGAGTGTTGTTTACCTAAACATTTTCTTGATTGAAAATAGTGACAATGGTGAATGTAGCTTCACCCCAGAAGGTTGCAAGAGTTCCATATTCATCTAGCATAGCATGAGCCATTTGTTGAATAGTTCTGTTCATCCTTTCTACCACTCCATTTTGTTGAGGATTCCTTGTGATGGAGAACTTCCTTTTTATTCTATGTTGTTCACAAAAGTCAAAGAATTCGTCTAAGGTAAATTTCCCTTGATCAGATCTGAGACATTTGATTTTGTGATCTGATTCATTTTCAACCAAAGCTTTGAAGGATTTGAAATTTTCAAATGCTTCATCTTTATGCTTTAGAAGACCTATCCAACACATTCTGGAAAAATCATCAATAAACAATATAAAGTATTCTTCTCCTCGAGGTGATTTTTTCCATGATGGACCACATAAATCAGTATGAACAAGTTCAAGAGGCTTACTAGCTGACCCTTCCTTTTCAATGAATTGAGATATGGTTTGCTTACTGAATTGACATGATTTGCATATAGTATTTTTAGGAATGTTGATATTTGGAAGATCATGAAAAGCGTGGAATCTGCATGTTTTTGTTATTTGAGAAAGCTTAGATGTCCCAATCTTCTGCGCCATAGCCAGTTTTCATCATTTTTTCTTAGATAGCACTGTTGTTGTCCTCCCTTGAGTATGTATAAGTTGTTTGGAGTTCTTGTCCCTTTAATCATGGTTTCTCCTGTATCAAGTTCACGAACAACACATCCATTTGATCGAAACACTACTTCATTTTCTTGATCACACATTTGACTCACACCCAATAGATTATGCTTTAAGCCATCAACATACATAACATTCCCAGCTTTAACTTTTTCTTTCAGGAAAACAAAGCCTTTACCTTTTATGACAGTAGGAGTGTCATTTCCAAAAGAGACACTCTTTTCCTTTTCTAAGGCATTATATGAGTGTAGTTTTTCTCTGTCACCTGTCATGTGTTTTGAGCATCCACTGTCGATGTACCACTGGTTTTCTTGTGCTTTTGCATACAATGTTGTACCGCATCTTTCTGTTTGTGGTTCTTTCTTTCTCCATATTTTTGGATTTAATGGAGTTTTCTCTTTTTGAGCTATTTGCCAAAATTAATTTCTGCATTCAGATTATTCATGGCCAAAGTTATTACAGATTGAACATTCTATTTCATTTTCAGGAAGAGAAAAGTTATTATAGGAAATTTTATTGATCCCTATCACATTCCTTTGATTTCGTGTTTCTCTAGTCATGATAGTTTTTGCAAGTAACACATTGAGCAACTTTGTGTCCAAAATTATGACATGAGAAACATTGACCATTAAAGAAATTCCTGCGATTATCGAATCTACTGACCTGTTGAATATAGATGAAGTTCCTCCTACTAACCTGTTGATTGATATTCTTTGAAGCAAATTCAGTGTGATTTACCTGAGGTTGATTGTGGCTTATGTTCATCCTTGAAGTAAATTGAGCCTGATTCACTTGGTGATCTGCTTTATGCCTTGCTGACGATTGTTGAATTGTTCACTACTCTTTGTTGCATCACGATAGCTTTTAGTGGAGGTTGACGATTTCTGAGATGTTTCCTCAGTATATCCAAGACCTGTCTTTATCAGAGGAGAGCGTTGCACTTTGATAATTTCATTTATGGTTTCTAATCCTTTAGAAAATCTAAGATTGAGAGCTTTTGTTTTCTCAAGATCCTTTCTTAGACCCACAATTTCACATTCTAGCTTTTAATTGTGTTTTTCTCTTTCATCAAGTTGGAATGTCAAGGTATTTATAATCATATTATTTTCTTCTAAACAGATTTTGAGTTTAGATATTTTTTCATAAAGGTCATCTTCATCTAAAGTGTCCAAAAATTCATCATCTTCATAAGCCATCAGAAGTCTATAGTCATTATTATTTTAATCTTCATCACTATTTGATAATCCGTCGCTATCTTCATGAGTATAGTATCTCTTTTTACTTACACTTTGTTTTCTATTCCATTTTGCAGTTTCCTTCCCTTTATCATATTTATCTTTATGAGGACATTTGGCAGCATAATGATCGACTCTACCACAGGAAAAACATTTGAAAGGTAGTTTACCTTTGAATCTACCGGAACCCCATTGAAGATTCTCGACAAAGTTCGCTTCCTCTTCTTCTTCTTAAATATGTCCTGATTCATTGAGTTCTTCTTTTCCTTTTGCTGAAGCTTTAAATGTAGCTTCTCTCATATCTAATGGAACTCCTTTTCTCATCTCAAAAGTAGTTAAGATTCCATGAAGCCGTGTCATAGTAATAGTCTGTAGATATTGCTTTTCTTCTATGGCAGGTTCTTTTGATTCAAATTTAGCAGATAAGGATCTTAAGACTTTTTAAACTAAGGTAAATTCCTTAATCTCCTCACCCAAATTCTTCATGCAATTAACAATCTCATCTATACGTAAGAAGTGACTAGATATACTTTCATCATTGTACATGTTGAGAGTTTCATATTGAATTCTGACATTTGCAGTTTAACACGTTTTACCCGAGAGTCTCCTTCGTAGCTCAGAACAATTTTGTCCCATATTTTTTTGGCTGATTTGAGTTGCATAACTTTGACAAAATCTGATTGTGACAGACATCCCAATAATCTATTAAAAACCTTGGCATTGGTTTCATATTTCTTTTTACCTACTGCATCTGTAGAAATTGCTGATGGAAATGTATATCCTCCTTCCAAGATTTTCCAGACATCTGTTATTGAAGATAGGTTGTGGTTCTTACCTTCAAATAAACAAATTTTCTCCCATCAAAGATTGGTAGTCTGATGGATCCCCCGCTTTTTTGATTACTCATGATGATGGATCTTCCCTCAAGTGATCAAGCTTCTTCTGAAGGACCTGCTCTGATACCAATTGTTGGAAATAATACTGGGCGGGGTGGAGGGTGAATCAATATTTTCAAACTAATAATTTTTTAATTTCCATAATTAGATTCATATATGCTACTTCAATTAAGTGAACTCACGTGTACACGCAACTGTGTTTAGTGAAACTAGCATATATTCAACAAACTTATCATTCAGTTAATTCTTCATATATTGATCTTTAATCAGTGCATTTGAATCATATAAATAGTAACCAGGTGCAGTAAAAACATAACAGATCATCACACATAAGAAACACACATGAACACCAATATATAAGGTGGAAACCCAATGTGGGTGAAAACCACCTGCTGCAATCATCTCTGTCTTCTTTTAATAATAAGAGAATTCTGTTTACAATTTTTGTATTGGTGCAGTCTTATACCAATACACAGGCTTCTACCTGCAGAAGGCTACAACCTTCTCTTGTTCTCTAGCTTCTACTAGAAGGGATCTACAACCCCCTAGCTCTTGTACTAGCTGATATGTTTACTAGTACGTAGGTGTCGGCCTACAGAAGGCTACAACCTTCTCTTTTCTTCTAGGGACCATGTTTCATTAAGTTTTAGACTGGATCCATCAACAACATCATTCAATCGTCAAATATATCTGCATCATCCAATCTCCTTTTGAACCAACCATAACCGAATCAATCAATCCCTCTGATCATTCAGAATGTTGTTACCAGAATACAGTAACCAAAACCCAAGCAATAACCCAGAACACTGCAACAGCAAATAGAAGCAACTAAAACATATTTTATAAGGCATACGCAACTTCCATGTGTCAAACCTACATGCATACATGCTTTCCTCAAGGAAAACCTGCGTATAGATCTGCAAATCAACTTTTTGATGTATACGTTGTTTCGATATGCAGAACCTGCGTGTGTAAGTGCCTTTTCTAAGGTGAACCTGCATACAGATCTGCAAATGATGATTTAAATATTACAACAATTCCAGACATCAGTCATACCCAGATCATCACATTTACAGACTACAACATGCGCCAGTTATTTAGATACATGATCAAACCACATAAATATAATTCTCTTCAAGTCTTAAGATCCTGATACATCATTAGATATTATCCTTCATCAAGCGCTAAGGTTCGTCCTTGGTTCAGATCTAGCAATGCACCATAACCCAATAACATACATACTAGATCTCACCCTTCATCAGATATTCAATACTCGAGTGTCATAGCCTAATGATCTTTTCCTCCTTTTATAGTTTTAGGTCTTTTCCAATACCATGAACCAAAACCATTTAGGACCAATACCTTGGACAAAATACCTAGGGTCAATACCTTAAATCAAATACCTTGGACCAATACCATGGATCAAAATACCATGGACCAAATACTTCGGATCAAAAATTTAGTTTCCTAAGGTATACACACCTTTCCTTTTGTGAAAGTGCATGTGTACATATATGTGCCTTGAATACAGTTAACCCATGTTTACACGCGACTTGGCCAATAGTAAACCTGTGTGTACCTCTCTTTCTTCATTCTGTGAAGTCTGATTTGTAGCTCTATGTTGTTAACCTGCTGCACTGTGATCTATCATTTCAGTGAGCTGCCATCAAGGACAACACCTGTGTCATAATGCCAACACCCGGAAGCCCAGAAGCTAAAATCTTTATTAAATAAGTGTTTCAGATAGTCTTGACCTAGGGTAGTAGGAACAATTATTGAAGGCCCGTAAGCCTGAAACTTTATTAATAAATGTTATGGAATAGTCTTGAGTCGAGATGGCGGGAAAATTTCCTAGAAGCCAAGAAATCGAGATGCCAATTGACATCCAGTGTTACCAATGCTTGAAATATTGAAATCTCATAAGTTTATTGATAAGTGTCTTAGAAATTCTGGATTTGGGCTAGAAGGACACAACAATTAATAGATTTTCAATCAATGGAACCTATAATAGAGATTTCACATAAGGATGATAGCCCTAAAACAATTGTATTTGAAATTCGGGCATTCCTAGTGGGGCCAACAAGTGGAGGTTATAAGAGGCTGACAAGTGGAAACTGGGCCAATACAGAAGCCTGCAAGCACATAAGTATTAAGGAATGTTATTAGAAAAAATACTTGATCATCAGGGCTCCAATTTGGTAAAAGGTAGAGCGCTAAGGGCTAAAGAATCAACACACATTTTTACCCATGACAGAGAATCAGGGACACGGTAGGATATAAGGGAATTTATCCCCTGCAAACTAGCAAACAAGTCTAGCACTTAGAGGCCTAGCCGAAGGTCACAACACTTGGTCCAATGGAGGAAAATAGGTCAAGGCACTAGGATAAAGGTTATAAGGTATGTCGATAAGTGGAAAGTGGGTGATACGTAGAAGAATTTGGAATTAGGAATTTATAAGAAGTTACAGGCATGCAAACCTTTGGGTTTGTGTTATATACAGTGACATATTGTGATGGCCACAATTGTCCCTTCATTTCCTCCCACTTGTGTTGAATTATCTGACTGTTGTAGCTCTTGGGAACAACATTCAAAGGACAAATGGATTGGAAGCTAAGTCTCTAAAAACTAGTGGCAATGGTGACTATCAAGAAATGTTGATTCAAGGAAGCAAGGACCATGATTGTGTAGATTAATTAATGGGCCTATCTTCAATAAAACTAATCCATCTAATATATTTTGCACACTGAGAAGAATTGAATTGAAAATATGGCTAGGTTCAAAATATTCTAACTGAGTGCTCCTCACATCATGAAGAGACAAATGAGAAAATCGACCTAAGAGTAATGGAGATTATACCAAGCTAACTAATGCCATGCTAAAGTAAATCCTGAGAGTTGGAGTGCCATGTTGGTTGTACAGGAAAAATTCAATGGAGCTACTCCTTGAGTGTCAAAGTAAGACTAATATTTAACTCTCAGTATAGGGAAATGTACAAGTGCCCATTACCATGTTTAAGGCAATTGTAGTGGTCATGTAATCAGACACAATAGTAGGATAGAGAGCCGTGCAGGAGTATGCTCTCAGATAGCACAGATAGCAGAGTGATGGCTGACAGGGACAACATGATCATTGTGTTGCAATGAAACAAAACCAAGGATTTCCATTGAGCAAAGTGGGGGATCGCAACATAATTGAGTGAGCTGACTGGAGAGTTCTGGGGGAAGTGTTGGTAAGATAAGGTCGAGTGTTCATGTGTTTCTGAGAGAGTCTAAGAGTGTTCCTATGCTATTGTGAGAGGCTGAGAGATCCTATGGAACAGATGGAGCTAAGAGCTAAGTGTATGCTATTGAGAGCAAAGGGTCGAGAATTGTGAGAATGTGTGATGCTGCAGAGTGAGAAAAAAATAGAGTGTTGCATGGGATGAGCAAAGTGAAGGTTGTAGAGGAGAAAATAGAGTTTAATTCAAGTAGAGTGGTTGCCAATTACAGTGAGTAGAGGTTTCATTTTGAGTGTGGGTTGGAGCCTACAAAATAGGGAATTGGTGCTTCCATCTTAGCGGGTATCTAAAGAAATATTGGGGGTTGGTGCCTCTTGAAAATTGGTTCTCACATAAATCCAAGGAGCTACAAGTTGGTGCTTTCAACAAATCCATGAAGTTGGTGCTCTATTTGGTGCTTCTGATAAGTTGATCAGGTGTCTACATAATAAGGGAGTGTTGGAAATAATACTGAGAGGGGGGGGTGAATCAGTATTATCTAGTTCTTTTAACAAATCTTCCTTATTTACACTTTGAATTATTTTTTCATATCAGTACCATAAAATAATAGCATGAACAAGAAAAACAGATAGTCACACCAAAGAACACCAGATATAAGGTGGAAACCCAATGTGGGTGAAAACCACCTGCTGCAATATGTCTCTATCTTCTTTCAAATTAGAAACTCCTTTTACAATGATTTTGTACTGGTGCAGTCCTTTACCAGTACACAGGCTGCAACCTGTAGAGAGCTACAACTCTCTCTCATTTTCCAGTCTCTCCTGGAAGGGAGCTACAACCCCCTACTTCTTTTCTTACAAGGACCACTTTTCATAAATTTTCAAACTGGATCCATAAACATCAAATTATCATCAAGTACATGTAAATTACACATTCAAATACAGTAACTAGATCAACAATAATAGAACTAAACCCAGAACACCTTATCAACAGAAATATTCAGTCAACAGAAGATCTTAAGACAGATACGCGGTTTTTCTTTCGCTGGCCTGCATCGCTACGCACTTCACCTTCTTCTTCCCTGCGTATACCCGCAGAGAGACTTCTGCTGCACTGCGTGCCCACGCACTGCTTCTTCAATCGCGTTGCGTACTGTTATAGTAGGTACGCACCCAGAGACACTATCGCGTCGCGTACTATTACTGTAGCCACGCACTCATAGACACTATCGCGCCGCGTACCTTTACTGTGCGTACGCACCTGAACCTCTGTCGCGCTGCGTACCCACACAGTTATCCTTCTTCTGCTCTGCGTACCCACACAGTGCCCCTTTTTCTGCTCTGCGTACCCACGCAGCTCTCCTGTTTCTCCTTTGCGTACCCACGCATTTGCACCGTTAATCACCTGCGTACTTCTGATTAGGGCCGAATTTGCAGTTCACCAGTGTGCCACAGTTAGTCAGATGCCCAGATCTGATCATGCGCTCGAGAGATCACCCTTCACAGATTCGCTTTCAACTTCACTTTCATATAGATCAAGCTTTTAAAACAACAACCCAATATTTCAGATCTTAAGATATTCAATTTTCAAAAGATGCCTAGCCAAGTGATCTCCTTTACTTTATATAGGCAAGCTCCTCCTAAAACCATGGATCAATACCATAGATAACCAATACAAGGGGCCCAAAAACATGGGGCTCAATAATAATAATAATATAGATCAATACCACGGGTCAAAACCATAGAATCAAGAGCGGCGGGCTAAATACCATGGGCCAAACATAGGAAACCCCACGTGAACGCGCTTCTCTGCCTTGAAGTAAGTGAAACTGGGGGTACGCACCCTCTGAACGGGTGACCTGCGTGGGTGGATGCAGTTCCTTCACGGTGTACTTGCGTGTACGCATCTTCTGAACTATTCTCCTGCGTACTTCTTAATTTTCAACATTTTGAGATCCTGATCAGAGCATTGCCACTTGAGGGTGTTGCCATCAAGTACAACATCTATAACATAGAGCCATACCATAATCATAATGCCAACAATCTCCCCCTTTGGACTTGATGGCAACCTCAAAATCTTCAGCTTCATTCTCCCCCTTTGACATCAAGGGCAAAGGGTTATGCTCCCCCTAAGAACATGCTCCCCCTGAATATGAACCAGATCTGCAAAGAAAAACCATAATCCACCACAACACCATAAATGACCATGAAAGAGATAGAGACATATTGCAGCTATAATCAGACCAGCATCTATAATCTCCTTCTGTACATCCTCCATAATGCCAACAATGCATTATATGCTCCCCCTGAACCTGTGCCATTCAATCTTCAACCAATCCGCAACCCAGCACATGTACGCATATACCCCAGATGAACCATGCATACAACCATCAATTAGAAGAGTTTCAACAATAAGATGATGCATCAACAACCCCCAGCTTTTGCCTGAGGTATTCAGAAGTCTCCCTGGGCAATGGTTTGGTGAGTATATCAGCAACTTGTTCCTTAGAAGGAACATACTCCAACTTGACCTTCTGTTCAAGCACTTGTTCTCGGAGAAAATGATATTTGATTGGTATGTGCTTGGTCTTTGAATGCATGACTGGGTTCTTTGAAATGTTGATTGCACTTGTGTTATCACATAAGATGGAGATAGGTGGTGTACAATTGATTTGAAAGTCCTGTAAGGTCTGCATCATCCAAAGGAGTTGAGTGCAGCAAGATGCAGCAGCAACATATTTTGCTTCAGCTGTAGACAAGGCAATCAAACTCTGTTTCTTGCTGAACCAAGATACCAATCCGGAGCCCATAAAGAACGCACCACCACTTGTGCTCTTCTTGTCATCCACGCTTCCTGCCCAATCTTCATCTGTATAAGCATGAAGTGTGAGATCTGTGTCTCTAGGATACCATAAGCCATAATTTTGAGTCCCTTGAAGATATTTGAAAATTTTCTTCACTGCCTGAAGATGAGTCTCCTTCGGATTTGCCTAAAATCTTCCAACTATTCCAACTGCATGCATGATGTCCGGTTGGGTACCTGTAAGATAAAGTAAACTTCCAATCATAGATCTGTAGGTTGGTTGATGCACTGTTGCAGATTCATCGTTTGCACTGAGGCTACATCCTGTGACCATGGGTGTACATACTGGTTTTGCATCTTCCATGCCATATTTCTTCAAAATCTGTTTGAGGTACTTGGTTTGAGACAAAAAGATCCCTTGTTCTTTTTGTTGGATTTGCAAACCAAGAAAATATGTCAGTTCTCCCAGCAAGGACATTTCAAATTCTTTCTGCATCACCAAGGCAAAGCTTTGACTCATAGCTTCTTCATTGCTGCCAAAGATAATGTCATCTACATACACAACAAGTATTAGCAATTTGTCATTTTCAACTTTTATATAAAGATTGCTATCTGCTGATCCTTTTGAAAAACCTTGTTGATGAAGATATTTGTCCAAACAATAGTACCAAGCCCTTGGAGCTTGTTTGAGACCATAGAGAGCCTTTTTCAATCTGCATACAAGATTTGGATCATTTCCAAGAATGAACCCATCTGGCTGCTCAATGAATACTTCTTCTTCCAAGTCTCCATTCAGAAAGGCTGATTTCACGTCCATTTGAAATACTTTCAAGTTTTGAAAGCTTGAGAGAGCAAGGAACATTCGGATGGCCTCAAGTCTTGCAACAGGAGCAAAGGTTTCTTCAAAATCTATTCCTTCTTGTTGCGCATACCCTTTACAAACAAGTCTGGCCTTGTTTCTAATTACTTCTCCATTTTCATTCAATTTATTTTTGAAGACCCATTTTTTCCCTATAACATTCTTATCTTTTGGTCTAGGAACCAACTCCCAAGTGTTATTCTTTTCGATCTACTCAAGTTCTTCATCCATTTCTTTGACCCAACATTCATCTTTGCATGCCTCTTTCACATTTTGTGGTTCAGTGGAAGAGAGTAATGCCATATAGCTTGAAGCTTCTGCAATTGTTATTCTTGTTTGTACACCTGCTTCTTTCTGCCCCACAATCTGAGATTCTGGATGGAGTTTTCTCTTCTATTCTTGTCTGCTCCTCTGGTTCTTCTTGAGGTTCTTCTTCTTCATCATTCTATCTTTGAGGGTAGTCTTCATCTTCTTCGATGTCTTCATGATGTACTTGCTTAGGAATGTATCCCTTCTCATCAATGTTGTCAACAATTCTGCCAAGTCTTTTATTGTAGCACTTGTATGCTTTGCTATGTGGAGAATAACCAAGAAGAATGCCTTCATCTGCTCTAGGTTCAAGTTTGCCAAGTTGCTCATCAGTATTCTTAATATAACATTTGCTCCCAAATATTTTGAAGTGCTTTACCGAAGGAGTCTCACCACACCAGAGCTCATGAAGGGTTTGAGTGTTGTTCACCCGGACATTTGTTTTGTTGAGAATAACAACCGCAACATGTGCAGCTTCACCCCAGAAAGTTGCGGGAGTTCCCAACTCATCAAGCATAGCATGAACCATTTGTTGGAATGTTCTGTTCATTCTTTCCACAACTCCATTTTGCTGAGGAGTTCTAGCTGTAGAGAATTCTCTTCTTATCCCATGTTCTTCACAGAAATCAAAAAATTCATTTGAGGTAAACTCCCCACCTCTGTCGGATCTGAGGCACTTAATTTTGTGTCCTGATTCATTTTCAACCAAGGCTTTGAAGGATTTGAATTTTTCAAATGCTTCATCTTTGTGATTCCTAAGTCCTAACTAGACAAACCTAGAGAAATCGTCAATGAATAATATCAATTATTCTTCTCCTCGAGGTGTCCTTTTCCTGAATGGACCACATGTATCTGTATGTACTAGCTCAAGAGGCATGCTAGCTGATCCTTCCTTCTCTGGAAAGTTAGTTTTGGTTTGCTTTCCAAACTGACATGATTTGCATATGGTGTTGTCTAGAATTTTGATATCTGGAAGGTCGCAAACTGCCTCATATTTGCATGCTTTCCTTATTTGTGAAAAGCTTAGATGCCCCAACCTCCGATGCCATAACCAATGCTCATAATCCTTGCTTAGATAGCATTGTTGTTGTCCTTCTTCAAGTATGTATAAATTATTTGGAGTTCTTTTACCTTTGATCACTGTTTTACCTGTATCAAGATCATAAACAAGACATTCATTTGATCTGAATATCACCTCGGTTCTTTGATCACACATCTGGCTAACACTTAGAAGATTATGTTTCAATCCATCAACACACAAAACATTTCCAGCTTTAACCTTTTCTTTTAACTGAGCAGTGCCTTTTCCTTTTATAGTTGCAGGAGTATCATTTCCAAAAGAAACTTTCTTTCCTTTTTCTAGAGCAGAGTATGATTCAAGTTTTTCTTTATCACCTGTCATATGCTTCGAACATCCACTGTCAATGTACCATAGATTTTCCTGTCCCTCTGCATAAAATGCTATCCCACATCTTTCTATTTGTGGTTCCTTTATTCTCCATGTTTTGGTGCTTGAGGCTTGTTCCTTTGTCTATTGAAACCTGCTTCTGCATTCAGAATCTTCATGACCAAATTTATTGCAAATAGAACATTCAACTTCATTTTCAAGAACCGAAAAGTTGTTATAGGTCCTTTTTGTAATCCCGGTCATACTTCTTTGTTTTTGAGCTTCTCTAGTCATGATCATTTTATATGCAACGCATTGAGCTGCTTTGTGACCAAAGTTATGGCAAGAAAAGCATTGTCCATTGAAGAAATTTTTGCGGTTATCAAATCTTTTGCCCAAACGATTGTAATTTCTATTGTCATTCATTCTTGAAACAAATTGAGTGGATTTTACCTGTGGTGGGTTGTAGCTTTTGTTCATCCTTAAAACGGATTGCCCCTGATTTACCTGATAGTCTTTGTTTGTAATTGGTCCCTGTTTTACCTGGTGATCTCCATTGTGCTTTTGCTCATTCCTTTTTGCTGCATCAAGATAACTTTTTGAGGTGGATGCTTGAGAAGTTTCTCCATTATAGCCCAGACCTGTCTTGTTTAGAGGAGAACACTGTACATTGATGATCTCATCCAGAGTTTCAGATCCTTTGACAAGCTTAAGATTAATAGCCTTTGTTTTCTCAATTTCTTTTCTAAGACCAACAATTTCACCTTCTAACTTTTCAATATATTTTTGCTTTTTCATCAATTTGAAGTTGTAGAGTATCAATGATCCTATTCTTTTCTTCTATACATGTCTTGAGTCTAGAAATTTCTTCACAAAAGCTATCCACATCTATAGCATCCATGTAATCATCATCTTCAAATGGCATTAAAATTTTATAGTCATTACCTCGTTCATCTTCATCACTATTTGATAGACCATCACTATCTTCATGTGTATAGTAGCTTTTCTTATTTGCAATCTGTTTCTTGTTCCATCTAGCAGGTTCCTTTCCTTTATCCTTATAGGGACATTTCGCAGCATAATGACCTACTCTTCCACAAGCAAAGCATTTAAAAGGTAACTTACCTCTGAACTTTCCAGAACCCCTTTGAAGATTTCTCACAAAATTTGATTCTTCTTCTTCTTCTTCTGGCATGTGACTTGCTTCATAATAGTCTCCTTTGCCTGAAGCCTTGAAAGCAGCTTCTCTTCTGTCTGAAGGGCCCCCCTTTCTCATTTCATAAGCAGTTAGAATTCCGTGTAGCTGAGACATAGTAAGAATTCGTAGATTTTCCTTTTCTTCTATTGCAGACACTTTAGATTCAAACTTGGGGGATAATGATCTTAGAACTTTTTCAACCACAATAGCCTCTTTTATTTCTTCACCCAAGTTTTTCATGCAATTAACAATCTCATCTACCCGAAGAAAATAGTTAGCCACACTTTCATCGTTATACATTCTGAGATTCTCATACTGAATCCTGAGGGTTTGAAGTTTAGCACGTTTTACCTGTTCATCTCCTTCATAGCTCAAGACAATCTTGTCCCATATTTCCTTTGCGGATTTATATTGCATAACCTTTACGAATTCTGTTTGAGATAAGCATCCTAGCAGAGTATTGACTGCTTTAGCATTTGTTTCATATTTCTTTTTCTCAGCCGAATCTGTAGGAGTAGCTGAAGGAAAAGTGTAGCCTGTATCTATGATATCCCAAACTTCTGTACCAAGGGATTGAAGATAGGCAGTAACTCTTACCTTCCAATAATTGAAGTTTGTCCCATCAAAGATTGGTGGCCTGATTGATGCTTCCCTCTCGTAGTTGCTCATGATGAATGATCTTCCTTCAAGCGATCAAGCTTCTCTGAAGGACCTGCTCTGATACCAATTGTTGGAAATAATACTGAGAGGGGGGGTGAATCAGTATTATCTAGTTCTTTTAACAAATCTTCCTTATTTACACTTTGAATTATTTTTGCATATCAGTACCATAAAATAATAGCATGAACAAGAAAAACAGATAGTCACACCAAAGAACACCAGATATAAGGTGGAAACCCAATGTGTGTGAAAACCACCTACTGCAATATGTCTCTATATTCTTTCAAATTAGAAACTCCTTTTACAATGATTTTGTACTGGTGCAGTCCTTTACCAATACACAGGCTGCAACCTGTAGAGAGCTACAACTCTCTCTCATTTTCCAGTCTCTCCTGGAAGGGAGCTACAACCCCCTACTTCTTTTCTTACAAAGAACACTTTTCATAATTTTTCAAACTGGATCCATAAACATCAAATGATCATCAAGTACATGTAAATTACACAGTCAACTGCAGTAACCAGATCAACAATAACAGAACTAAACCCAGAACACCTTATCAACAGAAATATTCAGTCAACAGAAGATCTTAAGACAGATACGCAGTTTTTCTTTCTCTGGCCTGCGTCGCTACGTACTTCACCTTCTACATCCCTGCGTATACCTGCAGAGAGCCTTCTGCTGCACCGCGTGCCCACGCACTGCTTCTTCAATCGCGCTACGTACCGTTACAGTAGGTACGCACCCAAAGACACTATCGCGCCGCGTACTGTTACTGTAGCCACGCACTCATAGACATTATCGCGCCGCGTACCTTTACTGTGCGTACGCACCTGAACCTCTGTCGCGTTGCGTACCCACGCAATTATCCTTCTTCTGCTCTGCGTACCCACGCAGTGCCCCTTTTTCTGCTCTGCGTACCCACGCAACTCTCCTGTTTCTCCTCTGCGTACCCATGCACTTGCACCGTTAATCACCTGCATACTTCTGATTAGGGCCGAATGGGCAGTTCACCAGTGTGCCACAGTTAGTCAGATGCCCAGATTTGATCATGTGCTCGAGAGATCACCCTTCATAGATTCGCTTTCAACTTCACTTTCATATAGATCAAGCTTTTAAAACAACAACCCAATATTTCAGATCTTAAGATATTCAATTTTCAAAAGATGCCTAGCCAAGTGATCTCCTTTGCTTTATATAGGCAAGCTCCTCCTAAAATCATGGATCAATACCATAGATAACCAATACAAGGGGCCCAAAAACATGGGGCTCAATAATAATAATAATATAAATCAATACCACGGGTCAAAACCATAGAATCAAGAGCGGCAGGCTAAATACCACGGGCCAAACATAGGAAACCCCACGTGAATGCGATTCTCTGCCTTGAAGTAAGTGAAACTAGGGGTACGCACCCTTTGAATGGGTGACCTGCGTGGGTGGCCACAGTTCCTTCACGGTGTACCTGCGTGTATGCATCTTCTGAACTATTCTCCTGCGTACTTCTTAATTTTCAACGTTTTCAGATCCTGATCAGAGCATTGCCACTTGAGGGTGTTGCCATCAAGTACAACATTTGTAACATAGAGCCATACCATAATCATAATGCCAACAGGGAGTTGGTGCTTCCTATTAGTGGGTGCTAGCAAACAATCAAACAGAGTTGATGCTTCTTGTGAGTGGTGGATGACAAACAAACATTGATGTTATAGAGTAAGTGCTCATATTTACATCAAGTAACAAACATTCTTTGGTGTTTTTCTCCCATAGGCTTTCCATGTTAAACCTCTATGTCTCATGTGTTTGTTTCTCATGATGTGTGTGTTGGTGTTGATGCATATGGTTGTTGTTGTGATTTGTTAATGGTTTCTCACATGAATGGTTTCCATGTTTGAATGGGAAAATATAAATTGAAATAAAAAGTTAAAGTTAGCCTAAATACTGATTCGGCCACCCCCCTGGCCCCCCTTCTCAATATTAAACATTATTTCCAACAAATATTTGCAGGTGCTAATTTTCCATGGTTTTTTGAAAACAAAGATTCACCAATTTCCATTTCTTTGTAAAAATAATTTGCACAAACTTTAGAAGATGAAATTATTTTACCTTTGCCAAAATTTTATAAAGACTATATAGAATCATTAGAAAATTGAATATTTTTACAAAAGTATCACCAATCATTTTATACTTTCCATATTAGAGACTATTAAGATTCACCAAGGTTTCTAAACTTTAAGATAAATTTCCACCCTCAAAAGTTTCCTTGCCTCACAGTGGGAGGTCCATTAGATGAACATTAAATCCACCTTGTTGCATGGGGATCTACAAAACTAAATTTACATGGAAAAATCTCCTAACTATGTTTAGAGTGACTCTAGTCTTGTTTTACACCTTAAAAAATCTCTTTATGGTCTTAAACAAGCACCTCGAGCTTCGTATGATAAAAAGGATAACTTTCTTCTTGACATTGGATAAACATAATTTCTACACCAAGACAATAGGATGCCATATCACAATCCTTATTCTTTATGTTGATGACCTTATCCACACTATTAGTGACCCTAAACTTTTAACCCATATAAAATCAAACCTTAAGAAGAAGTTTGAAATGAAAGGTTTATGTTATTTGCATTATTTCATTGGCCTCCATGTATTGAAAATTGAGGAATGACTTTCTATTCTCTAATCCAAGTATGCATGTGACCTTATTTGTTATTTTCACAAGGAAGATTGTAAACCAACCCCTTAACCCTTCTAGTCTGGACTCAAACTTGTTGCTACCTACACTACACCCGAAGTTGATGCCACTTTGTACCATAAATTAGTTAGTAGAATCTTACATTTGGCTCATACTTGTCTTGGTATTTCCTTTATTATTAGTATATATATATATATGTATATATATATATATATATATATATATATATATATATAATATATATATATATATATATATATATATATATATATATATATATATTATATATATATATATATATATATATATATATATATATATATTATATATATATATATATATATATAGATAACTTTGACATAGTTGTTATATTAATTGTGATTTTTTAAAAGGTTTTAAGCCTATTTTGAGGTTAATTTTGAAGAAAATCATCACTAAAAGTTTGGTGAGGAAAAATATCACATAACATTCCTCAAGGAGGCTAAGGAGACATGGGATCGACGTCAAGCGCTTTAGAGGATTGAAAATGTTATTACCCTTGTAAAAAATGCAATGGCTTGAAGATAAGGAGACTTCTAATAACAAAAGATAAAAGGCATTGTAGAGACTATGGACACGCTGAAGGTGGTCATGAATATCATCCATTAGTAATTTATTCATTATATGTTTTTGTATTGTAGATTGTGTTTGTAAATGTTTATATGTATACTGTATTTTAGACTGTATGTCTTTGTATTGTAAATTGTATTGTATTTCTATTGTAAATGTTTAGATTATTTTGGGAGATAAACCTATGTTTTCTTCTTGATGTGGAGAAATATTATTTGATTATTATGGTTAGGGTTGATTAAGAGGTTAGGTTGAATTAGGGGTTAATTAGTTTATGGGATTAGGGATAAAGGGTTATTGTTTAAGGGTTTAGGCATTAGGGGTTAAGGGCTTAGGGGTTAGCGGCTTAAGGGCTTAGGGGAATGAGGTTAGTGTGTTAGGGGTTTAATGTATGTTTAGGTGGTTAATTAGGACATATAATATTTAGAGATTAACGGATTTTTAGGGAGCATTATTAATAAGTTTTTTAAGTATATTATGCACATTTAAAATATGGACATAGTGAATACAATTTTATAGGAAAGAAGAAAATAATTATATAATATATTATAATAACATTTTATAAGACAAAACATAAAAATTATAAATATCATTAAAATTTTAATTAAACAAAGAGTTGACTAAAAATTAAATTATTAGTAAGAAAAATGATTGGATGAAGATAAAAGGAGTCTATTTTATTAATTTAGGTAAGATGATAATTAATAAAAAAAACCATTTTTTATGAAAACGATTTTTATATTATATATATATATATATATATATTATATATATATATATATATATATATATATATAATATATATATTATATTAAAAATTTTAAATTTACTTATTAAAATGTTATGTTCCTAATCACAATGTATTTCACTCATAAAAGAGACTCTTTCTCATTTTTTAAGGAAAAAAGTATGGGACACAAGCCTTGCACTTGGTGTTTCAAAAATTTTTAGGTGACAGTGAACTTTTTAATCCCAAGTGATATAGAGTGAATAATTCTCTATATAAAGTCTTTTTTTGTGATAAGCAAAGTGTCTCATTTGTTTTAAATTGTGAGAAAAATTGAAGTCATATCAAAGCTATAATAGTTCTAGGAAAATGGTAGATTAATGAAATGTTTGATAAATCACTAATGGTTATTTTTTCCAAATTTATCTTATTATCATTCATGCAAGGTAGAACATTCCATTTTGAATGTCCTTTGGAGTAGGCACAATTGTTTTATTCTATAAAATTCACTTACCACTAAGTACAAAGGAGCGATTTTTTGACATTTTGGTCAAATCAACTAAGTAGTCAATTATAAATAATACCCCATTTTGTGTAGAAGGAGATATTAATGCAGTGCCTTAGTAAAAAAAGGTTTCCTATGAAAAAATATTTAGTGGGTTCCTTACCACTTTCCTAAAGAAAAAATGGGATCTTATCTAATTTTCTTACATAGGTTATTGATTTCATAGTTTATAAGTGAAAGCATATGATGAAAATAAAAACTAAAATTAAACTAATAAGTTAGATCAACAAACACATTGTTGCCTTGATTTTGATAAGCTAACCTAGATAATATGATATCTACCTATTTAGGAGCAATGATGCAAAAAATAGGAAATTAGGAATAAAAGGGTATGAAAGAATAAATAGAGACAAACACAAGACCAAACAATAAAGAATAATAAATACTTATCTTCCTCTTGAACATTCCTAAACTCATTTAGCCACCCATTAATTTTGTAGTAACTTTCATTGTGGTACCAACTTTCATATAAGATTAAAAGTCCACGTCCTCTTTAGAAATAAATTTTTTAATTAAAAAATGATTAAAAATAATATAATATCCACCCTCCACTTGTCATAATCAAAGATTTGAGAGGAGTTGGGATAAAATAAATTTTGTGTCATTTCCCCTCTCATTCTCTTATCTTATGTAAGCCATTATGAACAATATTTTAGTATTTACCTTGAGATTTTCCTACTTTAACTTAATTGGTATTGCCTGGATTCATTGGTATTATTGTTTGAGTCTTGTACTTTGAGTAAATTTTTAAATGAGATCGAATGAAAATGGTTTGTTCATTATCAGGTGATTGTTCCTAAAACATTTCAAGATAATCTTAAACATCTTGCTAAATTGCACAAGCTTCATGATCACATTTATTTTGTTGTATTTGTTTCTCTCACTCAAGCTCATGGTTTCTCTCCAATCATCTTAAAACTATTGATATTTAAGTGCAGTAAAGAAAGAATATGACATTAGAATGACGAATCCAAAATAATATCAGTATGTTTTTTTTATTATGGTTGTGACTATATATCTCAGAAAGTTTCTCTCTTCCTACATGTCAACAAAATAACATCTTTCCTAGATTATTTCAACATATTCTTAAATATCTTGATAAATTGCACATGCACCATCATTGATTTGTTTTCCTTGTTTCACGTTCTCACCTAATTAGTTTTATTTTTCTTTATCTTTGTTTTTTGATCTGAAATTTAAAACTTGAAGGTTTCTTGAAAATGTTTGCAAGAAATTTTATGTCTTATGGGCACTAGATCAATTTTCAAAATCACATAAAATTAGTGTTTTCAGTTAAAATTTGTAGAAATAACTAGATAAAAATAGACCATATACAACATCACACAAACAACAATTTGATGAAGAAGTTCACCCCTCTTGGGCTATGTCTCTGGGTCCAACATCCAATGTTGGCCCTTTCTATTATATGATCAAAATGTAAATTACATCAATATACAATGTTCAAATCATAAAAATAATGTTGCCATTGTGTCCAGAACACTCAAAAACCATTGTCTAGGCTCTTCCTGAGCTCAAAAAGACTGAAAATGGACCAAGTTAAGCTTTCATCTCCATTTATTTGCTATTTGCCCTGCAAAATGACCAAAATTTCTAACCATGCAATGAATCCTCTCTTTTGGCAGACTGATGAGTGACAAATTCACTCGAGACCGACATTGATTCTGCCACAAATGGTGCAAATTGTCGCCTCCTTAAACACTCCAATAAGGCTTAAGTTCCAATTCCTTATCTCTCTAGTCTTGGGCATATGGCACCATCTTACTGGGGGCGAGGTGCCAGCAGGGTGCCACACACCCACCCCCTCCCAAGCCTTCTACCAATGGTTTTATGTTAATAACAAAATAGGGGCTCGGGGCTTACCTCCTCACCCCCTCTGCTATGCTTCGTTTTTGGTTCTAGAGTACTAACAACGACCCAGGGCCAGGGCTTAATGCTTGACCCTCTGCCTTCATGCCAAGGTCGTATGTTATTATATGTGACTGGGGTTGGGATCATGTGCCCCGACCCTCCCCCTAATGCTAAAATAGAGTTAATTCAAATAAAAATTTTCAGCATAGTTATAAGGAGCACTTTGTTGGTATGTTGGTTTGGTGGGCAGTTTGTAACTGATAGGTTATGGGTTCGATCATGGCAGGGTCAGTTGTTAAACTATAATTAAATTGGCACAGTTCTCGAGGGCCATATGGCACCTCATGATTGGGTCGCCTCAAACCAAGTTACCAATGCAAATGCACCAACACTGCCTGTACAACCTGCCACATGTCAGCATGTGATTGATCCAACTATTGGCTATACATCCTAGTCACCTAATGATGTCAGCACCACATCATCCATATGGTCTTCCCAATCAGCATCCCAATCAACCCTACAAGTTGATTTTTTATTTAATTGCCAAAAACTTCAGAATGTGATAGCTTTCACATATGGTGTTAGATTGAGGCGATTCAAGTAGTGTTGGAATCAAATGATGAGCACTACGATTTGGTGCTAGCTTTGAGTGATTTTGAAAACTTTTATTTTTGAGCATTTTTTTTATCCCCTGGATCATTCCTCCTCATTGGAAGCTTTTGGACCACTAAAAATCTATTTTTACTTAACATGTAAGCAAGTGTATAGCTCCCTCACTTTCTCGATCTCAATCCACCTTGATTTACTTGGATTGGTACCTTTTGAGTCCCACTCAAAGATACTCCACATTACCCCTATGTGAAGTCTTGATTCTTCTGTCAAGAATTGATCTTCCTACAACTCATCTAAGTATTTAGGAGAAAAATATTCAATAGATGGAATTTTAACATTCTCTTCATGATCATCAATCATTGGAGGCTCATATAATCTCAATTTTTCTACATTCACAACAGAATAAATTTTCATATAAGATGGGAAATATAATTAGAAAGCATTGTTACCAATCTTCTCCAAAACCTTGAAAGGAACATATCTTATTGGTTTGATATTTTTACATTCACGGTGAAGTCTTTCCTTGATGATATACAACCAAACTTGATCTCCCTCTTGGAAATCATGATGAACTCAATCCTTGTCACGCCTTTCTTTGTACTTTATTTTTCTTTTCTTAAGCTACCCTTGTACTACTTGATGCACTAGCTAAATTTGTTCAATGAAATTATTGGCTTTGTCCACATCACTATGTCCATCTACTGCAATATATTTACTAGAGATGAAATCAAAAAGAGACTTTGGAAAATAACCTAAACAAACTTCAAATGGAGATACTTGTGTAGATGAGTGATTATCATGATTGTAGGAATGTTGGATATAATACAAATGCTCATCCCAAAGTTTAGGATGCTTACCGCAATAACCACGAAGGAGATGCGCTACTATTATGTTTACCACTTTTGTCTAGCCATCGCTTTGTGGATGAAATGATGATCTTTTCTTCAACTTGGTGTCCATGAGTTCCTATAATCTTGACAAAAAATTCCCAACAAATCTAGAATATTGATCAGAAATAATAGAAGTGGGCAACCCAAAGTGAACCCAAACATTTTGGAATAACATCTTTGCGGTTTGCTCAACTGTTACATGTTTCTTACATGGCATCAACACACAATTGTTTTTGAAATGATCCAAACCAACATAAATATAATCATGAACTTTCTTTGAAATTGGTAGTCCCCCTACAAAATCCATAGAAATACTTTCCCAAGGATGAGAAGGAATAGGAAATGGAGTGTACAAACCCAAATTGATATCACTAGGCTTACTAGTAGCACACATGTAACATCCTCTTACATATCTTGAAACACTCTCATTCAAGTGAGGCCAATAAAAATACTTTGAATTTTTGTAATTGTTTTTCCTACACCAAACTGATCAACAATAAGAAAAGTGTGGGCTTCCCTTATGACATTGAATCTTTCACCCTGTGGAATTCATAGCTTTCCAACATGATACAACAACTTATTATGAATTTGATAATCCAACTCTTCAACGTGATTGCCTTGAAACAAAGTTGTGTAAACATCTTTAAAATCATCATCTTGAACATATTGCTCAATATAACTTTCATCTAAGATTGAGTTATGCTTGATCATGATAAATGAATTAACAATAGACCTTGACAACATATCGGCAAATTTGTTGTATATACCTTTCTTATACCTAATTACCAAATGAAATTGTTGTAGGAATCTCATCCACCTAAAATGTCAACCTTGTTGTAGCTTGGTTTGGGATTGTAAATATCGCAAAGGTTGATGTTCATTATGAATAATCGTTTTGTTACCCATCAAACGGAGCTTCCATTTCTTCATGATTTGTACCAAAGCATACAAATCTTTATCATAAGTTGGATAGTTAATTACTGTATTGGTAAAGGCCTTGAAATGATAACAAATAGGCTTACCATGTTGCATTAAAACTGTTGCCATGGCATAATCACTAGCATCAGTTTGAATCTCAAATGGCTTCTTAAGATCTGGAAGTGTTAGAACTAGCGTTGTACTGATTTTCTCTTTTAATATATCAAAGGCTTTCTATTTCTTTCTTCCCCTCTAAAAGACCTATTTCACACTTGTCAATGCATGTAATGGTGCTGCAATTAATAAGAAGTTAGCTATAAATTTTCTCCAATTGGGTTGCTCCCAAAAAGCTCCTAACTTCTATTACATTGTTGGGCTTAGACCAATAGACAATAACTTCAACTTTTGAGGGATTTATCTTCAATTCACTCCCTCCTACAATACGACCCAAATAAATCAAAGAGCTTTTCCCAAATTCACACTTAGACATCTTCAAATACAATTTATCTTTCTTTAAGACATCTAAAACTTGTTTCACATGCTTGACATGTTCTTCATGAGTATTACTAAAAATCATAATATCATCTAAGTATATTATGATAAAATCAGCAAGGAATGGTCTCAACACATCATTCATAACTCGCATGAACGTTGCAGGTGCATTGCATATCCCAAATGACATAATTAACCATTCAAACAAACCTTGTTTTGTCTTGAAAGAAATCTTCCAAATATCACCTTTAGCAACCCTTATTTGGTGATAATTGCTTCTCAAATCTAACTTAGTGAAATAAACAACATATTTTAATTGATCTAGCAAATCATCAATACAAGGAAGAGGATAGTGATTATTTACCATGATTTTGTTTAAAGCTCTAAATCCCACACACATGTGCCATGTACCATCCTTCTTTGGAACCAATGTGATAGGAGATCCATAAGGAGATGTGTAAGGACGTATGACCCCTTTGTTAAGAAACTCTTGAATTTGCTTCTTAATTTATGCATTCTCCAAAATTGACATTGTGTACATGCTAATGTTTGGAAGAGGTGCATCCTACTGGAATTGAATCTCATGTTGGATTCCTCTTTTAGGAGGCAATCCTGTAGGTTCCTAAATTTTTTTGCCATAAGTGTTAGAAAATTCAATGAAATCATGCTTGAGTTTTAAATCACATCCTTGAAAAGCTTCATATTTAGTAGTATGTTTAGGTTTGATCATCAACAACACAAAATCCTTACTAGCATTAACAGGCCTTTTCATCCGACCAACACTTACAAGAGATAAGTACATTTTCTTGTGATGTGCTCTAACAATATACTCAAATTCATCTTTAAAAAGATGATATTTGTTCTCATGATGATATAATATGGCTTTCTAGTCATACAAATGTGGACTCCCTAAAATAATTCCACATATCTCAAGGGGTACAATATCAAGCTCTATCTCATAAATAAAGTTTGCAATGATGGAAAATTTAATTTTAAATTTTCTTGTCACTTGAAAGTTGGCATTTTAACATACCCAACCCAAAGGGTAAGCTTTAGGATGAGGTGTAGTTTCCAAGTTTAGTTTCTTGACAATAGCTTCAGAAATAAGGTTAACGTGGGATCCACTACCAAATAAGGTATCGAATTTGGCATGTTTTGTAATGACCTTGATATGGAATAGCTAAATTCTTTCTTTATAATTTTGAGACTCAATAGGTTTACTAGAATAACTAGTACTTGCAATAGAATCTTTACCTTTCATTCACATGGCTATGATTTTGGTTTCATCACCTGAACCAGATCCTAGACCTTGTTGAGTTGTTGTAGTAGTCTTTTGTTTCCCCTTGTTGTTGAACTTATTTGGTCTCATTTATGGATGTAGTTTCCAACTATGGTCTTCATCGTGGCCTTCTTTTGAGCAATGCTTACAGGTAAGTTTCTCTCCATCTTTCTTTATTGTAGAATTATTTTTTCCTTTGCCTTTAAATTTCCCCTTTCCTTTCTCTCTAGATTTGGATGGCTTCTTTCTAGTCTCTTGAGAAACATTCTTCCCTCTTTCTTCTAAATGAGTTGCATGAAAACATACTTCATCTATATTGGTGGGGTTAAACATAAGTATAGTATGCCTCAAATAACTATGTAATCCACCTATGTATTTAAGGAGAGTATCTTGTGAAGACAAATCAACACTCGTGGGGTTAAACATAAGTATAGTATGCCTCAAATAATTAGGAAATCCACCTATGTATTTAAGGAGAGTGTCTTGTGAAGACAAATCAACACCCAAGATTAAAGTTATTGTTCTAAATTCTTATGTGTAACTTTGGACACTCTAACCTTTAGCTTGTCTAAAATTTTGCCAATCCATAATTTATTTTTGCATGTAAGCTAATGGATGAAATTTCCTTCTTATTGGAGCTACAAAATCATTCCAAGAAGAGATAATTTTACCAATTTTATTAAAATCTTCTTGAGTTCTGTCCTCCCACCAGATGAGAGCCGCACTTTCCAAACGAAAGTAAGAAAGTTGGATCTTTGTCACATCATTCTTAATCCTTTGAATCCTACAATAAACTTCAATTCAATGAACCCAATTATCCAACTTTTGAGTATTTACTTCTCCATTGTACATAGTCAATTCACAAACCTTACATCAAGATTAAGCAAAGGAGACATAGCATGTCCTTTTGGATATCTAGGAGAAGTATGTGTAGGTGTTGAAGGAGGTGAGGATTGAGGTGAAGATGGAGGTGAAGGAGGAGGTAGTTGTGGAGGCTTACTCCCATCACCACCATCACTTTTTTGTTGATTTGAACTCTCTCCTTGCAACCTTCGTATTCTCTATTCATACAAAAATCTTACCATCTCTGACATATGATAGAAAGCCCTTTTGAAAGCTCTCTTATCCTCATACATCATCTCATGTCCTTATTCATGTGCCATCACTATCGAGTTTGAGGAGTTTTTGACCTCCTTGAGCTAATTTGAGAGCTTGGCTCTTCAAGCACTCCTCCAATTTTCAACTTTAACCTTGTAAGCATCAAGAAAACACTTGCAAACATAGTCAAACCTTCAAAATAGCCATGCTATGATACCAAACTGATCTAAAATTGCAAATGTGAAGGTTTCTTGAAAACGTTTACAAGAATGTTTATATCTTGCGGGAAATGGATCAATTTTCAAAAGCACATAAACTTAGTGTTTTTAGTTAAAATTTTTAGAAATAATCAAAGAAAATATGCCATATGTAGCATCACACAAACAACAATTTGATGATGGAGTTCACCCCTCCTAGGCTACGTCTCTGGGTCCAAGTTCCAATGTTGGCCCTTTCTATTATATGATCAAAATGTAAATTACATCAACATGCAATGATAAAATCAAAAAATAATCCTGCCATTATGTCCATAACTCCCATAAACCCCTGTCTAGGCTCTTCTTGGGCTCAAAAAGACTGAAAATTGACCAAGTTAGGCCTCTATCTCCATTTCTCTATAATTTTTTCCTGTAAAATGACCAAAAATAATAACTAGGAAATGAATCCTCTCTTTTACTAGACCATTGAGTGAAAATTTTTCGTGGGATCGGCATTGATTCCACCGCGAATGGTGCAAAATTTCGCCTCCTTAAATGTGCCAATGAGGCCTAAGTCCAACATCCTTATCTCTTGGGTCTTAGGCATATGGCACCATGTGACTAGGGGTGGGGCATAGGTAGGGTATCACATGCCCGCCCCTACCCGAGCCTCTTGCCAATAGTTTTTGGTTAACAACAAAATCAGGGGTTGGGGCTTATCTCCCTGCCCCCTTCACAATGCTCTACCGTCAGTTCCAAAGTATTAATTATGACCTAAGGACATGACTTAACACTTGGCCCCTCCATCTTTGTTCTAGGATCATATGTTGTTACATGTGACCACAGCTAAGGCCATGTGCCCCACCCCTCCCCCCAACACTGAAATAGAGTTAATTCAAATAAAAATTTGTGGGATAGTTATAACGAGCACAATGTTGGTCTGTTGGTTTTGAGGATAGTTTGTAACTAATATGTTATGGTTTTGATCTTGGCAGGGTCAGTAGGTCGACCATAAAAATTTGGGCATAGCTCTCGTGGGCCATGTGGCACCCTCCCATTGGGCTACTTGGTGTCTCATGATTGGCCCACCTCAAATCAAGTTACCGATGAGAATCCACCAACACCACTCGTATGATCTTCCATGTGTTAGCATGTGATTGGTCCACCTATCTATCATGCAACCTAGTCACCTACTGACATCAGTGCCACGCCATCTCTGTACGATCTACCCAGTTAGAAACCTAGTCACCCATACAAGTTGACATTTTAGTTGTTTGCCAAAAAATTTAAAACATGATAACTTTCACATACAGTGTCAAATTGAGGCAATTCAAGCAGTGTTGGAATCAGAACGATGAGCACTATAGTTTGGAACTAGTTTTAAGTGATTTTGAGAACTTTGATTTTTTAGCGTATTTTTTTCTTTATTTTCCTATATTGTATTTGTAAATGTTTGTATCTAAGTTTAAATATTTTCTATATATACTAATTACATCATTGACTATAATTGTATAGTATCAGCCCCCTAGGGCATTGCTCGATGAGGAAGAGGTGGTTGTAGTGAAAGCGTCTATTCAAGAACATGGAGTGAATATTGAGGATCAAGCTAATGATCCTATGGAAGAAGATAATGATGTTGATAACATAGTTGAAGAATATGGGGCGAATAGAATGATCCAGGAGACATTTAATAACGTTGGAATGGATGATGATGGCAACCAATATAATGGTCATGCTTTTGATAAACTTGTAATTGATAGGGTAGTTAAACCTCTATATGAAGGCTCAAAAACATCTCTTCTCTCTGTTGTTTTGTTGTTGGTCAACTTAAAGGTAGTGAATGGTTTTTAAAACACATATGTGACATAACTCCTATGTAATATATTTTTTGACATTTATAAGTATATACATAATAAAGAAATTATTTTTTCCATTGTTTTTAATGTTAGTACATTGATCATCATTTAATTATTTTGTAACACTTGGATAAAAATGTACAATTAATATTTTTTAGTATGTTAACCAGTACTACTTTTTTTATGTTTTAGATTTTTAGGTGAATTTATGTTACCATTGTCAATTGTTTTACCACGCACTAAGATTTACATGCCATTATGAAAGATATTGGAATGGAGTATCAAGTTATGCATGCATGTCCTAATGATGATATTCTCTATTGTCCTAATGATGATATTCTCTATTATAAAGAACATGCATCAAAAGACAAATGCCCAAAATGTGATGAGGGTAGATATCAAACTGATAAAGTAACAAAAAATGTGTTGTGCAAGGTTCTTCGTTATATTCCCATAATTCCACGCCTGTGACAGTTGTTTAGGTGAATAACATAACACAACTCATGGATTACCATGAAAAAAATAGAAATGAAGATGGTGTTCTTCGAATGCCTACAAATGGATCTGCAATTAGGAATATAGAGGAAAGGTGGCCAAAGTTTAAAACAAAACCTCATAATCTTATGCTTTCATTAGCATCTGATGGTGTCAATCCATTTGGAGAGTATAGACCTACTTACTCGGTGTGGACCATTTTTTTATCAACAATAACATTCCTCCATGGATGTCAATAAAGAGGAAGCACATAATGTTGACAATGATTGTTCCAAGTATTAATTTGTTTACTCATATGTGCGTGTGTGTGTTCAATTATGTCTTATAATCATGTCTTAATTTTTTTTATTTACTCATATATGTAGTAATTATGTATTGTATGTTCAATCAATTAGGTAAGAACAAGGTCAAAGATACGAATATATATATTGAGCCTCGTATCAATGAGTTAGTGGAGTTATGGAACAGTGTCAATATGTATGATACATCTAGACCAGTAGATGTACAAACAGAATTTGAATTCCATGTAATGCTTGTATAGATAATTCACGATGGACCAGGGCTAATACATTTTTGTGGTATGTTATGACATTACTATTATAAAATTATATATGACAGAGCAACGGAACACATAAAATATATTGCAGAAATACAAACACAGAAAACACATAAAACAAGAGAGACAAAAATATACATGGTTTACCCAATTTGGGCTACATCCACGGAGAAACAGCTAGTCCTTCCTTTTATATTATCCAACAAATTGAAGAGATACAACCTACAGTAGATCCAGTGTAATTCCCTCTTCGCTCTCACACAATCTCCTCTCTCTTTCTCACTTAGAATACAGATTTACATAGACGCAATATAATTCCCTCATATATAGTGAGGGGTTTCCTTCTAGGGAAAAAACCCTAAATTAAACATAACTTCTACTGTCAGATCTGTAGCTAATGAACGGCTTAGATTGACTACAAAATTACAACATTTTACAAGGAAATTTCACATCTATTTCTAGCTTTGGGGGCGCTGCCCCCGATCCCCCACCAAGGGGGGGCTCCAAAAGGTCATAGCCACCCCCCATGGACCCCCCCTATAGTGTAAATATTACGGGTGGTGTTGCCACCACATTATGAACTAGGGTCCAATGCGGTGATACCTCTGAATAAAGAAGATAATCAGGCTCAACACCCAACAATCTCCCACTTGGAAACTGATTATAGAAACTTCATTGCTACTTCATTTGTTGGACAATGACTCCACTTTGGACCTGGCTATTTCTCATGTTCTTCATCATACTTGAAGACCAATTGAAACTGAGAAAAATCTCAGTTTCTCCCTGGTTACAACTTTTGTTAACATATCTGCAGGATTCTGGCTAGTGTGTATCTTTTCCAACTTCAACTGTCCATCTTCCAATGCTGACTGTATGAAATGATACTTGAGTTTTATATTTTTTGTCTTGGAATGAAATGTAGAGTTATTTGAAAGATTTATGGTGCTCTGGCTATCACTATATAACATGTCCAACTCCTACTTCTTACCGAATTCATCCAGAAATCTTTGTAACCAAATCATTTCTTTACTAGCCTCTGTAGTAGCAACATATTTTGCTTCCATTGTTGAGAGTGCAACAACACTTTGTAGTTTTCAAACCCAACTGATAGTTGTTCCACCTATAGCAAACACATACCCTATTGTGCTCCTCCTGTTATCTTTATCACCCGCCATATCTGCATCAACATATCCCTGTAGTGCAAAGTTTGAACAACCAAATCATAATTATTGATTTGTGGGACCTCTCAAATACCTGAGAAGCCACTTCATCACCATCCAATGTTCTTTCCCTGGATTGTTCACGTACCTACTTACAACTCCTACTGCATGTGCAATATTAGGACTTGTGCAAACCATTGCATACATTAAGTTTCCAACTGCTGATGCTTATGGAACTTTAGACATATCAGCCATTTCTTCCTGAGTCTTGGGACACACCTCCTTACTTAGTTTGAAATGGCTAGCCAAAGGTATACTAACTGGTTTTGCATTCTGTATATTAAATCTTTTCAACACCTTTTCTATATACTCACTCTGTTACAATGTTAATTTTCAATTCTTCATGTCTCTAGTTATTCTCATACCAAGGATTTGTTTTGCAACATCTAAATCCTTCATTGCAAATGAATTCACCAATTTTGTTTTGAGCACATTTATTTCCTGCATGTTAGAACCTGCAACAAGCATGTCATCTACATACAATAACAATATAATATAGTTGCCATCATTTTTCTTTTTGAGATAAACACAATGATCAGAGTGACATCTAGTATAACCTTGTTCAGAAATAAACATCTCAAATTTTAGATACCACTACCTTTGAGCCTATTTTAAGCCATACAAGCTCTTCTTCAATTTGCACACTAGTTTCTCCTTACCTTTTACCTCATATCCTTGTGGTTGCTGCATATATATCTCTTCCTCCAAATCCCCATGGAGAAAGGCTATCTTTACATCTAACTGTTCAAGATCTAAATCTTTAGCTACTACTAGACTTAAAATAGTTCTGATTGAAGTCATTTTAACAATAGGATAAAATATATCATCAAAGTCTATACCCTTTTTCTGTGCAAACCCATTCACCACAAGTCTAGCTTTATGTTATAGACATTTTTGTGCCTTACAGCTCTAAGCATGAAATGTCCATAAACCAAGGGCTCCTAAGTCCCTAAAAGTGTTCTTCCAACCCCTAAAGGAACAAGGTCAACAAATTATAGCTTCTCCCAGAAGTTCTCCACCAGAAATTGCTCAGAATAAGTCGAACCAGGATCATTTTAGCTGCTCCACTAGCCAAGTACATTGCATAGCACCCTAAGTCCACTAGCTAGGTGTGTTGCAACGCACCTAAATGCACTACCAGGGTGCGTTGAGTGGGAAATGACAAATGGCAGGGTCATTCCGCGAGGTGGAGAGACAATGGAAGCTTCCAAAATCTTCCCCAATGACACTTGCCTCACTGAATTTGACCAAGGATGAGTAAGAGGCTTTCAGTCTCCAAGTGGAAGCAAGAACTGACAAAGAGAAGCCACTAATCAAATCATGAGCTAACTCATCCTCCTTGCATACATCTATATATGGATCCCTCATCCTAGAGATCTAGAGGCTGGAATTTTGCACATTGTAAGGAATTGCTGTTGGTTTTGAGATACATACCAGAGAATTGGGTGATCTATGCTTTGTTGGGGGTGAAGAAGGGACTTCTTTGCTGGGAGGTTGATGCTGGGTCAGGAATCATTGGTTGTAACTCCTCCTGGATCTTCTTGTATATCAATAAAACTATTTGAGTTTCTTCTCCATGCTTTTGTATCATTGATGCTTGTTACATTTGTATGGTTAACTTAAATCTGATCCTAAGTTATTTATGAATATAAATCCATGTCTTTGTATAGTCTCCTTCTTCTTTGATCTTACAGGTACTTGGTGAAGCTGTGAAAGAAAAGGAGCAGGTAGCTGGAAGTTGTCAAAGAGAAGAGAGATTGGATCGAAGGACTAGCGCAAGACACAGGTTGGTTCATCCTATTACTCTTTGTTTGTAGTTCATAAAGAAGAATACAAAAGTAGTTTTCTCTGTTTGTTTCTAAGGTAGCTGTCACACCTTAGTGGGATAGAGTAGTTCTAAATAGACACTTTTCCCGATAACAAAATGGCGACTCCGCTGGGGAACGTGTCTAATTAGTTTGTTTGTGTTTCTCTTGTTGTTTGTTTCATAAACTTATAAGTAGCAATCGAACTGCATTTTCCATTAACAAATGAAAAGTAGACACCTGCTGCTTTAGTCCATTCACTGGATCTGTTTATGATTTGAACAGCTGATTCATAGACTAACTGATTGCCCTTGTGATAGCTCTTAGACCCCCCCTTAGATCTATCTCTGAGTGTGCATTACTGATCGCTTTTTCTCGGCCAAAAACCAAAGATTAAACTGCAAACTGTGACCCAGAACCCGGATAGAATTCTCGTTTCTGCCCCAGCGCAGGCTCTGTGAAGAGGTTCTACATTTCAACGCACTTCCCGAGAGGGCTACCTGCGCTGCAATGCAGTTTCTCTGTGTAACAGGTGCGCTGATCAGCCTAGCCCTGTGCAGCTGAGGTTCTTTGCTTCATTCTTCCAGTTTTATCTCTGATTTTTGCAGCCTATGATTAGTATATGACGGTTTCAGACCCCTTTTCCTTACTGATATTCTGACTCAGTTGTACAAAAGAACTGTAGATGTTTTTATGTGTTTGTTGAGTCGTTTACAGTTTTCCATTGCAAAAGTATAATAGTCGTACTGTTGTCCTTTGATTTAGATCTGTCGCAAGTGTCGACTTTGATCATAGGAGAAAGTTTATTTGTTGTTGATGGTTGATTATGCTTTTACTTTTGCCTTTGGTTTGAATTTGTGACTTTCTAGTGTTGAAATGAGTATTTATTTAAAAATCATAAAGTGTCGTAATCATCTCTACCTTTTGATTTCTAAAAGAAGCTTGTTTATGTGTGTCGCTTGAAACAAAATTCAGATTTGTACATCAACTTTCTTTTTAGGCATCAATATTAAGAAAGTGAAAAACAAATACATGCATGTGCATTTGCATATTGACAGTCTGTTTGGCTTGATTTAGGAAAGTGCATTTACAGTGTGCTCTTTGCTCTTTGCGAAAATATTGTGTATTTCTTTTCCCTTAGTAGCTAGGATTTTCATTGCTGAAAAGAGATAAAAGTTTGTTTATCATCTTTAGATTGCATTTTAGGAATTACATCTACATCTCGTGGTGATCCCAAAAGGAAAACTTCATAAGAAAGATCAACTTAAAATAAATTCAATGAACCTAACAACGCTTTGGAACTTAACGCACAACATTTAGAGGTCTAGGCTAGAGACGTATTCCGGTGTCGTAAAGCTTGGTAACTGTTGTCCTCATTGGTGGTTGGGTGATTCCTCCACTTTGAGACGATAAGTGCCATTACGGACTTGTGCTCCCACGTACCGTCGAGTATATATTGGGAGACCCCTATAGGCTGAAAACCTTTATCCATAGGAAGCCGTGTCGGCCGCCCTACTGATCGCAATGCACTGAACACAGCATTCGGGAAGATTGACTGCCGTACTGTAAAAAGTATTTTGTAGTTTTGCGATTGGTTTGGTACTCCCTCTACCTAAACCTCCAGAGCAGTCCCTTTTGTTCCTTTTCAGACTCTTTAACGGAAAAGGTCCATCTGAGCACTTGTCACTTCAGGCTCATTAAAAATCGAAGGAGACTAGAGTCATCTTTTGTTTTTTCTCGACTCTTAAAAACTGAAAAAACAAGTTGTGTCAAAGCGTGTTAAAATTTATTTTAAACGGAATATTCATACCCCTTTCCTACGTTGATCTTGGGTTGAGAAAATGGAGCCTACCAACCAAGGAATTCCCCTTGGTGGAAATCCTAGTCCCTTCTCCTCTTGGGGAGATGTTGGTGCACCCCATATGGCCACATTGTCGCTTCCAGGACTAACAATTGGTTTGCCCGTATGGCTCTTCTCAACCTCTGTCGTTCAGAACATGACTATTCTTGAACAATCGAATCAGCAATTAGACGAGTCCAGAGTTGCCCATCAGCCTTCTAACTCCTCTAATTCTTCCTCTCCTCCTTCCTCTTCGCTTGATGGGGCTGGTAAAGCCAAAAGTCAAGTTCCTAAGGAAAAGAAGGAAAAGAAGAAGAAAGAGAAGAAGAAGAAGGATCCAAAGGCGAATGGGGGAAAACGAGTGTCGTCTAACGAAAATCCACACACTGCACCGACCAGGCCTAAATCGCCATGTGTCATTTGCAAAGGAGACCACTTTCACAAATATTGTCCTTGCATCCCCCGGATACTAAGGGACTGGTCTCCTCGTTTGCACAACCCAGTGTCATCAACCTCTGATGATCATGTTGAAAGCACACCGTCAACTAGTGAAAGTGAAGCCCCAGGACAAAAAGGGAAGGCTAGATTTCCTTGTAAACTGTGCAAAGGCAATCATGCCGTCCACCATTGTCCCTTCTTAGACGAAGCTAAAAGAGTTTTGGATGATCGTCCGGTTTCACCGTTACGACTTCCTCTTGGATATAAAAAACTCTTGCCGAGTCCGTCACTAGTTGAGAATCTAGATGGCCCGCTCAGGCGGTCGGCTGAAGCACCTATCGTTGAAGATAAACCATCTAGATCCATACCAGACGAAAGTCAAAAGGTCGAGGCGACAGTTGACCCGGTCTTGCCTTCAGAGGTTTCATCTTCAGATGATACAATCACTGAAGAGAACAAGGATGACACCATCCAAATTCTCTTCATAAACATAAACTCCGACGAACATGGGCGAAATCTACCCATTCCTTTACCGCAGGAAGGAAGTTCGTCAGACCCATACCCGGCCGTCTATTCGGTCCCACCTTCAAGCAACCTAGTTGTCTCCTTCGACTGGAATCAACTAGGTAGACCCCGTTTACCAGCAAGCATACCATTCCGAATTATCGTTCAAATATATACAATGGTACCATGGACGAGACTATATTTATTGCATGGGAGCAATTGTCTCCTCACTCTTTAGAGTAATGTGTTTTCCGCACGAAGGAAGAGTGGTCAAGCTCGTGGACCAACTTTCATTTCCCGGATCACGCATAGAAAATAGTCATATACCGTCCCTAAATGGTCTTTTCATGCAAGAAATGTCTCAATCCCCAGTCTGTCCTCCCGATGAGCGCGAGTAATTTGGAGGGATATGACTGAAACCTAGGGGGCATGCGTGTTGGTCTGCTTCGGCAGGAAAACTTCGGGTATAGGGTAGGTTTTCGCGGGAGAATATGACTAGTCTGTACCCCATCCGTGATTGGAAGAGGGGTTATTCTAGAATAAAATTCTCTTGTCAAAGTTATGTGAGTTGGCGGGCATCGTCACTCACCTTTGTTTATTTCGAGAAACATCGCCGAAGAAGTGTTTTGTTTACGCCGTAAATAGAACAATCTTTGGGTAACCTGTAAGAGGTAGGCCTCTCTCCGTAAAACAAATGTTTTGGCAGAAAGAAGTAGGGGTAACCTTGAAACTATGCTTTATACCTGGGCACATGCAAACCTTTTGGAGTGCAAGCGAAGAGCGACTATTTATTTTTTAAATTTATAGGACCTCTAACCCTTTAAACTCGTAGGATTGATCGTTTCCTAACTTGCATAAAGAAAGGATGTGGGGCAATGCTCGAAAGTTGCCGTTTTTATATGAGAAATTCTTATCATATGACTGGATTAATCGAGCAATGTTTACCACGAGGTTCAAGCTCGTTAAAATATAAACCTGGACTGAGCAAATGTTTCCACCCGCGTTTAAGCTCGTTAAAAAATGAACTATCCCCTGGTAAATAACCACCGTGAATGTAGCACTTCAGCCATTAAATCCTTGGTCGTGTTTGCACCATCACCTCCACTTTTCCATTGGTGGATCATTCACCTCCATTTGATTGTTTACCCATTTTGAGGAACAGCTGCGAAGAGTGATTTCACTAGCCATCCTTGTGACACTACCATGATTGGAAAATTCCAAACCTTACCTGGAATCAGCTGCTACCCATTTTATCACTCGTTCCTCAAAAGACGAGTCCTCTTTAAGCTCTTTTCTGACTCGTAAAATATGGAAATATTGCCGAGTTCTGGCCTTCCAGCTCGTTAAAGCGACGGGAAGTGTTATCCCTCCTCTAGATTTTAATCTTTTTGGACCCGAGGGATTTTGCACAAAAATATCGAGCACTTGTTTTGTTCGGCTCATTAAAGCGATCGAAAACTCATCCCTTCTATATTGTTTTATACTTTTTCAGACTTAAGGGATTAGGTGACGAAAAAGGAATTTTGGAGTTACCTTTACGTACCTTTTCAGAGTCTCTAAAAATGAAAAGGACTGAGTTATCTTTGTCGTTAGACTCGTTAAAAAGATTAATAGCGACAAACTTGTCTTTAGACGAGAACGAGTTTCACTATCGCTAGGCTCGTTAAAACATAGCGATGGGTTTTCCCGAAGGGAAAATTATAGAACAAGCATATGTTATCCTCCTCAAGCTTGAAAAAAATAAAGAGGTACTGGTTAGCAATGACTGGGGAAAATTGGGAAGAAAACTCAAAGAATCTTTATGTTGGCATTTTGGCACAGGTGTGGCGCTACGGTACAGGTGTTGTCCTTGATGGCAACTCTCTTTGATGACAGATCTCAGTCCAGACTACAAGAATGAAGAGAAATTTCATATACGCAGGTTCATTAAGCCCAAGTTGCGTATACACGTTGGTACGCTATATACTAAGTCGCGGATACGCAGGCTAGCTATATACGAAGTCGTGTATACACGCAGTCTCATGAACAGAAAAGAGCGTACATGTCGAGAAGCTTTCTTTTGGTCCGTGGTAGTTAGTCCTCGGTACTTGAGCCTATGTTTTTGACCAAGGTATCTCGACAGACGTGTTGATCCCTAGTTTTGAAGTTGATGGTATTGGATTACTATGGTTTTGGCCCGTGGTATTGAGCAAGGCCTAAGACTATAAAAGGAGAAGAAGATCATTAGGCAAGTGTACTGAAAAAGTCTTGAATATCTGATAAAGAAAGAGATCTAGTATGCAGGTTCTGGGTTGCTTGATCTAAGCTAAGGAGAGATCACACCGATTGATGGAAGACTAGATCTAAGGATAGATCGAGATCAAATGGTTTGAAATGAACTATCGGTATATGGTTGATTATGCATATTTTTAGATCTGCATACTGACGCAATGTTATGTTCTGAGTATAACTGATGTCTGGTGTTGCTGCAAGTTATGAGAAATTATTTTTAGATCTGTACGCAGGTTGTCTTTTGTAAAAGTGCGTGTATACGCGGGTTGGTTTCATTGAAGTAGCATATATCTTTTGAAGCTTAATTTTTGGGGTTGCAATTGGGTCTGACTTTTATTGCAGAGTTCTGTAGTCTGCTCTGTGTTCTGGTGACTGGGTGTTGACAGGGTTTCAGTGGTTCAGTGATTCAAAGATTGATGATGCTAGTATTGGTTGTTTTGTGCTTCAATGATCTGTTATGAAAATTGATGAATTGTGGTCTTCAGATTGTAATGCTGTGCTTCAGGAATATCCAATCTGAAAATGTATGAAAAGTGGTACCTGAAGGAAAGAAGATTGTAGGCCAGCACCTACGTAATAGTACCTTAGCTAGTACAAGAGCAAAGGGGGTTGGAGCTCCCTTCCAGGAGAGTCTGGAAAACGAGAGAAGGTTGTAGCCTTCTACAGGTTGTAGCCTGCGTACTGGTATAAGGCTGCACCAATACAAAATATTGTAACCTGAAGTTTCTTATTAAAGAAAGATAGAGACGACTTGCAGCAGGTGGTTTTCACCCACATTGGGTTTCCACCTTATATCATGGTGTTCATGTGTGTGGCTTTTGTGTGATGATCTGTTATGTTATACTGCACCTGTTTACTATTAATATGGTTAATAATATCCTGATGCATTTACTGAAGATAAACTAACTCAATCATGAGATTTCTGGTTATACGCTGGTTGCTTTAGACACAGTAGCGTGTACACGTTGGTTCACTTAACTGAAGTAGCGTATATGTTTCTGAGTATGAAATTGAAAAAGTTTTATTGATCTGATAATACTGATTCACCCCCCCCCCCTCTCAGTATTATTTCCAACAATTGGTATCAGAGTCGGTCCTTCAGAGAAGCTTGATCGCTTGAAGGTAGATCGTTCATCATGAGCAACTATGAGAGAGAAGCATCAATCAGGCCACCGGTTTTTGATGGGACAAACTTCAATTATTGGAAGGTAAGAGTTACTGCCTATCTTCAATCTCTTGGTACAGAAGTTTGGGACATCGTAGAGACAAGCTACACTTTTCCTTCAGCTACTCCTACAGATTCAGCCGAGAAAAAGAAATATGAAACAAATGTGAAAGTAGTCAGTACTCTATTAGGATGTATATCCCAATCGGAATTCATGAAGGTAATGCACTATAAATCCGAAAAAGAAATATGGGAAAAAATTGTCACGAGCTATGAAGGAGACGAACAGGTAAAGCGTGCTAAACTTCAAACTCTCAAGATTAAGTATGAGACTCTCAGAATGTATAATGATGAAAGTGTGGCTAACTATTTCCTTAGGGTATATGAGATTGTTAATTGCATGAAAAACTTGGGTGAAGAAATAAAAGAGGCTATTGTGGTTGAAAAGGTTCTAAGATCATTGTCCCCCAAATTTGAATCTAAAGTGTCTACAATAGAAGAAAAGGAAAATATATGAACTCTTACTATGTCTCAGCTTCACGGAATTCTAACTGCTTATGAAATGCGAAAGGGAGGTCCATCAGATAGAAGAGAAGCTGCTTTTAAAGCTTCAGGCAAAGAAGATTATTATGAAGCAAGTCACGTGCCAGAAGATGAAGAAGAAGAATCAAAGTTTGTCAGAAATCTTCAAAGGGGTTCTGGAAGGTTCAGAGGTAAGTTACCTTTTAAATGCTTTGCTTATGGAAGAGTAGGTCATTATGCTACCAAATGTCCTCACAAAGATAAGGGAAAGGAACCTGTTAAATGGAACAAGAAACAGAATGAAAAGAAGAAAAGTTATTACACTCATGAAGATAGTGATGGTCTTTCAAATAGTGACGAAGATGATCAGGGTAATAGATATAAACTTTTAATGGCTTTTGAAGATGATGACTACATGGATGCTATAGATGTAGAAGGCTTTTGTGAAGAAATGAATAATCTCAAAGTTTGCTTAGAAGAGAAAAGTGCTATTATTGATTCTCTACAATGTCAACTGGCTGAAAAGGAAAAACATCTTGAAAAATTGGAATGTGAGATTGTTTGTCTTAGAAAGGAGATTGAGAAAACAAAAGCGATTAATCTTAAATTTGTTAAAGGATCTGAAACCTTGGATGAGATTATCAATGTGCAGCGTTCTCCTCTGATCAAGACAGGTCTGGGATATAATGGAGAAACATATCAAGCTTCTACCTCTAAAAGTTATCTTGATGCAGTAAGGAGGAGAGAGAAAAGACCGAATAAAAGTCATCAGGTGAATCAGGGACAGTTTACCTCAAGAACAAATAAAGACTATCAAGAAATTCGGGGACAAGCTGCCTTAAGGACAAACAGAAGCTACAATCAGCCACAGGTAAAATCTTCCCAATTTGCCCCAAGAATGGATGTCAATAGAAGCTACAAATGGTTGGATGATAGATCTGATTATCGAAGAAATTTCTTTAATGGCCAATGTTTTTCTTGCCATAACTTCGGTCACAAAGCAGCTCAATGTGTTGCCTACAATACAATCATGACTAGAGAAGCTCAAAAGCAAAGAAGTATGACTGGAGCCATGAAAAGGACTTATAACAACTTTTCGGTTCTTGAAAATGAAGTTGAATGCTCTATTTGTAATAACTTTGGTCATGAAGACTCTGAATGCAGGAGCAGGTTCTGGAAGACTACTCAGAAGGAACAAACCTCAAATGTCACAACATGGAGAATAAAGGAACTGCAACCAGAAAGATGTGGGATAGCCTTTTATGCAAAAGGTCAAGAAAGTCTATGGTACATTGACAGCGGATGTTCGAAGCATATGACAAGGGACAAAGAAAAACTTGAATCATATATTGCATTAGAAAAGGGAAAGAAAGTTTCTTTTGGAAACGATATCTCAGCAGCCATAAAAGGAAAAGGCGTTGCTCCGTTGAAAGAGAAGGTCAAAGCTGGAAATGTTTTGTATGTTGATGGATTGAAGCATAATCTTCTGAGTGTCAGTCAGATGTGTGATCAAGGAACAGAGGTAATATTTAGATCAAATGGATGTTGTGTTTGTGATCTTGATACAGGTGAAACAGTGATCAAAGGAAGAAGGACTCCAAATAATCTATACATATTTGAAGAAAGACAACAACAATGCTATTTGAGTAGGGATGATGAACACTGGCTATGGAATCGGTGGTTTGGGCATCTAAGCTTTCCACAAAAAAGGAAAGCATGCAAATATCAGGCAGTTCGTGATCTTCCAGATATCAAAATTCCAGAAAACACCATATGCAAATCATGTCAGTTTGGAAAGCAAACCAGAACTAATTTTCCTGAGAAGGAAGGATCAGCTAGCATGCCTCTTGAGCTATTACATACAGATACATGTGGTCCATTCAGAAAAATAACACCTCGAGGAGAAGAATATTTGATATTATTCATTGATGATTTCTCCAGGTTTGTCTGGTTAGGACTTATGAAGCACAGAGATGAAGCATTCGAAAAATTCAAATCCTTCAAAGCCTTGGCTAAAAATGAATCAGGACACAAAATTAAGTGCCTCAGATCTGACAGAGGTGGGGAGTTTACCTCGAATGAATTTTTCGATTTCTGTGAAGAACATGTGATAAGAAGAGAATTCTCTACAGCTAGAACTCCTCAGCAAAATGGAGTTGTGGAAAGAATGAATAGAATAGTCCAACAAATGGCTCGTGCTATGCTTGATGAATCAGGTACTCCCGCAACTTTCTGGGGTGAAGCTGCACATGCTACGGTTATTATTCTCAACAAAAGAGTAAACAACACTCAAACTCCTCATGAGCTCTGGTGTGGTAAGACTCCTTCGGTGAAGCACGTCAAAATATTTGGGAGCAAATGTTATATTAAGAATACTGATGAGCAACTTGGCAAACTTGAACCAAGAGTAGATGAAGGCATTCTTCTTGGTTATTCTCCACATAGCAATGCATACAAGTGCTACAATAAAAGACTTGGCAGAATTGTTGACAACATTGATGTTGTGGTTGATGAGAAGGGATACATTCCTAGGCAAGTTCATCATGAAGACATCGAAGAAGATGAAGGCTACCCTCAAAGACAGAATGATGAAGAAGAACCTCAAGAAGAAGAAGAACCTCAAGAAGAACCAGAGGAGCAGACAAGAATAGAAGAGAAGACTCCATCCAGATATGTTCAGAAGAATCATCCAGAACCTCAGATTGTGGGGCAGAAAGAAGTAGGAGTACAAACAAGAAGAACAATTGCAGAAGCTTCAAGCTATTTGGCATTACTCTCTTCCACTGAACCACAAAATGTGAAAGAGGCATGCAAAGATGAATGTTGGGTCAAAGCAATGGATGAAGAACTTGAGCAGATCGAAAAGAACAACACTTGGGAATTGGTTCCTAGACAAAAAGATAAGAATGTCATAGGGACAAAATGGGTCTTCAAAAATAAATTGAATGAAAATGGAGAAGTAATTAGAAACAAGGCCAGACTTGTCTGTAAAGGGTATGCGCAGCAAGAAGGAATAGATTTTGAAGAGACCTTTGCTCCTGTTGCAAGACTTGAGGCCATCCGAATGTTCCTTGCTCTCTCAAGCTTTCAAAACTTCAAGGTATTCCAAATGGACGTGAAATTAGCCTTTCTGAATGGAGACTTAGAAGAAGAAGTATATATTGAGCAGCCAAATGGTTTCATTCTTGGGAATGATCCAAACCTTGTATGCAGATTGAAAAAGGCTCTCTATGGTCTCAAACAAGCTCCAAGGGCTTGGTACTATCGTTTGGACAAATATCTTCACTGACAAGGATTTTCAAAAGGATCAGCAGATAGCAATCTCTATATAAAATTTGAAAATAACAAATTGCTAATACTTGTTGTGTATGTAGATGATATTATCTTTGGCAGCAATGAAGAGGCTATGAGTCAAAACTTTGCCTTAGTTATGCAGGAAGAATTTGAAATGTCATTAGTTGGAGAATTGACATACTTTCTTGGATTGCAAATCCAACAAAATGAAGGAGGTATTTTCTTGTCTCAAACCAAGTACCTCAAGCAGATCTTGAAGAAGTATGGCATGGAAGATTCAAAGCCAGTATGTACCCCCATGGTTACAGGATGCAGCCTCAGTGCAAATGATGAATCAGCAGCAGTTCATCAACCAACTTATAGATCCATGATTGGGAGTTTGCTTTATTTGACAGGTACCCGACCAGATATTATGCATGCAGTAGGAATTGTTGGAAGATTTCAAGCCAACCCAAAGGAAACTCATCTTCAGGCAGTCAAAAGAATCTTCAAGTATCTTCAAGGGACTCAAAACTTTTGCTTATGGTATCCTAGAGATACAGATCTCATTCTTCATGCTTACACAAATACAGATTGGGCCGAAAGTGTGGATGACAGGAAAAGCACAAGTGGTGGTGCATTCTTCATGGGTTCCAGATTAGTATCTTGGTTCAGCAAGAAACAGAGTTCGATTGCTTTATCTACAACTGAAGTAGAATATGTGGCTGCGGCATCTTGTTGCACACAACTTCTTTGGATGATGCAGACCTTGCAGGATTTTCAAATCACTTGCACTCCACCTGTCTCTATCTTATGTGATAATACAAGTGCAATCAACATTTCAAAGAATCCAGTCTTGCATTCAAAGACCAAGCACATACCAATCAAGTATCACTTCCTCCGGGAACAAGTGCTTGAACAAAAGGTCAAGTTGGAGTATGTTTCTTCTAAAGAACAAGTTGCTGATATTCTCACAAAACCACTGCCCAGGGAGACTTTTGAATATCTCAGACAAAAGCTGGGAGTAGTTGATGCTTCATCCTGCTGTTGAAGCTTGTCTGTTCTAAAAGAAAAGTTGGTGTACGCGTGTTGTATAAGGGATATCCGCGTACATACGCTGATTTATGCAGGTGAAGTCGCGTATATGGAGTTCTGAACAACAAGGGTAGACTCTGGTTGGAGAAGGTATGAGATGGGTATGCCAGAGTCCTTCAGGCACAGTTTCAGGGGGTGCAGCAGGCACAGTTTTAGGGGGAGCAACTTAAAGTCTAATAAAGCATTGTTGGCATTTAGATGCTTTTGGTTCTTGTTCACAACTGTTGTTGGTTTCAAGAGAAGGAGCATAGAAGGAAATCTTGGTTGCTGATCTAAAATATGATTATCAGATGCTGCTGGTGACTTTCATAAGTCTTGGTCTAGATTTTTCGTCTCTATGTTATGTATCTCTTTTGTGATATCTATTTTATGGTGTCAAGGTCATGTAACGGCCTATGTTGGTTTCCCCACTATGCCTGGGATGAATGATGTAATGTGATTGGTTGTTATATGTAAATTTCTGATGTATCCCGTTGGAGCACTTGGAAGGTATGCTTTTTGACAAGCAATCTAGTGGTTTTTCAATAATATTTCTAACCTTTTCTGCATTATGAGTCTAAAGAATATAAGGGTTTTGATAAATTGTGTGAAAATGGACAAACAAAGCTCAATCACTAAAAATTGATGTTTTCTATGCAGAAGGACGCAGAAACAGGGAATCATCGAGTAAAAACAAGAAGCGAAGGGAAAGTAACTGCTGTCCCGTCGACAAGGAACCGGATGCGGACAAGATCAAGTAAAATTAGAGCCGAATAGTCCAGGAAAAGAACGCAGGATACCGAGACGGAGAACGCAAGAAAGGAAAGAGAAGAAATGAACGATTAGCGAATCCCTCAGGATCTTCGATCCTGAGGGATCGCTGCTTTAAGCTTATCATTTGTATCTAGATATCTCCGTCATTTCTGTTATATAAAGGTACCACGCCATTGAGCGTGGGGGACGACTGTTGTTGTAATTACAAGCTTCAGAACAACTTTGATCATTAAGTTTTGTTAAGACCTGATTTTGTATACTTTTGTTAATGCAATCAATATAAAGGACTTGGTGTTCACTTCGTTTCTGCATCTGAAGTAACTTTAAGAAGTGTACCATTGGTAGCCAAGGGCCCAGCTCCGACGGTCACTTGCTGTTGTATCATACGGTGATTTGTGTGGTTTGCTTATTTCTCTTGTTTCAGTAATCCGATATATCTTTTATATGATAGACTATGCTTCCTAATTAATATCTGAATCTGAATAAGTTCTTTAACCCACGTCTCTGTATTACACAAAGTGAATCTATTCGAATTGCATCCATTTCTATAGCAAGATATTGGTATGAATGTTATCATCATTGGATTCATATAAAATAAGTATTTGCGAGGCTTGAAGATAATATCACTTTGTTCAGAAACATAGTCACATCATACATTACTCTCGGATTGCTACAGTAGTCTAGAACGTGTACATACATTTGAGTTTGCTGTTCCATTTGAGTTTGCTGTTCCAATTTATATGATTGACGTTTCCTGTTTATGATAGTTTGCTGTTCCATTTAATTACTGTTGTTCCATTTGATTACTGCTGTTCCATTTTAGAATTGTTGTTCCATTTTACTTTCGCTAATCTGCCTTTATTGCTTTTGCGTGATAGCAGGCCTAAGGCTGTCGTGAGCCCAGCAAGACGCTGCCTAGCTCCCAGACCTATAAGTCCATGCTTTGGTTTTCTTTCTTTATCAGTTTCTAAAGGGAAGGGTTATTGTTTCCGTACCCTTGACTGATCAACTGCTTTGTGTGATTTTATCTTTTGAGTTGGTTTAGTTACAGCTTAGTGTTTGTTTCCTTTCAAATCATTAGAACGCTATACTACCGAGCATTACTTGGACAAAACAGCCTCGGATTGAGTTACTCCTTGAAAGAACAAAACGATCCCGGATTGAATTAATAATTTGGAATAATTGGTGGTGTGAGAGACCCTAGTTATCGCTCTACATTTTGGCGTCGTTGCCGGGGAAGGGGTAATAGCCATTTGTCCTTTATAGAGTAGTGCGCAAATCTGCTAGGAGGGAGTTGGATTTTAAAAACAGAAGGTAAGAACCTGCGTACGGAGCATGTAAAAGCCCTGCTCCACCATCCGCTCTCTTAGTAGAATTGTTGGCTGATAGGATTTAGTAGTTTTCCTAGAGTGCATGACTAAGCAGAAAAAGATAGAAAAGAATATCAAACTTCCAGTTAAAGCCAAAGGATCGGTGACCCTTGGTAGGACAACCTTTATAGACGAAATCTACAAGAAAACTGGATCTCAGCCGTCAGTAGGCTTTAGAAAAACTAATTCTAAGTAGCCTACCAGTTCCCTTCAGGCTACAGCATCACCATCTGGAGCCTTTGCTGAGGTCCACAGCCAGACTAATGAACAAGACTATCAAGAAATTGAAAATTCTGTGACAGAACGGCTGCAGGAAGGGAACTTAAGTAACCTTTGTGAAGGAGAAGGGGAAACAGGGGAAATAGAAGAACCAAGGTCTCCTTCTAGGATAATCCAACTGTTAAAAAGCCCAGATAAGGGGAGCGCAACTAGAATTAATATTGAAGGCACCCCATTCCTTCAGATAGAGATTCCAGCTGTAGAAATTCCAGATAAGGGAAGCGTCATTAAACCAACCCCTGCCAAGTCCATCCCTTCCCAACCTAGGAACACCCTCCTAGAAATCCGGGAAGGATATTGGCACATATTTGATCCCATGGCGCAGAATCAGCCAAATACCCAAACCTCTACCTTACAATATCCTATAGTAGATTTTGCTGTGAATGCACCGATGAAGGCAATTCCACTTCAACACATCCCAACGTTTCATGGACTCACATCAGAAGACCCTGATGCATTCTTATTCGAGTATGATGTGTTATGCAGGGGGTACGATTACACCACTGACCCCCAAAAAACTAAAGTTGTTCCCCTCTACTTTGAAGGGAGCAGCTCTGAGATGGTTTATGGGTTTAGGTGGTGGAGTCATAAACAATTGGGAAGAGATGAAAGAAGCCTTTCTCAAGAAATATCAGGATTACTGTAGGTCAAGGGAACTGAAAGATGAGATTTTCCAAATGACGGCCAAACCAAATGAAACTTTAGAAGAATATGTGGAACGCTTCCAATATAATTTACAAAGATCCCCCTATGCATCATTACCTTTGCCTGACAATGTGTTGAAAACTGCATTAATCAGAGGTACGAAAGAACAGTGGATTGAAACATTGAATATCATGCGAAAAGGGGACATTTACCAAGAAAACTTTGCTGATATTATTAAGTTATGCATCAAGAGTTCAAGGGGTAGCACAAGAATAAAACCAACAGAATACGATCGGTTTGTTAGAGATAATAAAATTTCAACAGAGGGGGTAACACGTGTAGAGCTTGGAAATTTATTAGAAAATTTCAAAACTGATATTTTAGGGACATTAACTACACAGCTTGATATTGTGCAGGCTAGACAAAAGCAAATGGAGGCAGAACAAAATCTGGCAATCTTTTGCCCCCGATGCAGAAAAAAACACAGCCACAAGGAATGTCCACTAGATTCAGTCCAAGCATGTGCTATTTTTACAAAGGATCATCCTACTGAAAGCTGCCCCTCACTCCCTGGACTGAAGGCAGTATACAAAGAAGCAGAGGAGGAACCAGAGCCTGCATACTTTGTTAACCAGCATCGCCAATGGCAGCCTAAGCAACCAGGTATGTTTTCGGATCCAACCTCTTCCTTTTAGCCTCCACAGTATAATACTCAGCAATATGGTATATGGCAAAATCAATCTGCACCCCCATTTTCAAACTGGCCATCACAACCATTTCCCTCTTCAAACCCATGGATGAATCAAACAAACCAATTCGGTTGGCCAAATTTTCCTTATGCCCCACCATACTGGCAAAATAACTCATATCCCCCGCAGTGGATTCCCCCTACTTCACAAGGTTCACCCTGGCAGACCAATTGGCCAAGATCGACATATCAATCAACAGGAACTATCCCACTCCCTCAACCAACTCTGCCAGCTTTACAACAAAATCCCCAGTCTAATCTGAGACCGCAACTCCCAGCCCAACCCAATCCCAATCCTAATAATAGGCCAGTCCAATCCATCCAAATCATATACACATCAGAGATTGGATCTGACCTAAGGGAGTGCAATGATCTTCAGTTAAGATCTGGACGAATAATAGAAACAGAGGGAGACAAAACAATTCGCATTGAAGATCAGTTACCAATAGAACAACCCCCACAACAGAAGGATGAAAACAAAGAGCAAAACAATAAACAAGCAAGTACATCCTCTCCTCCTTTCCCAGAACGATTAGTCATATCTCGACCTATACAATCTCCAGACTTCGACATTTTGGGAGAATTAAAAAATTTGTATATAAAGATTCCATTCCTCCA